>OY997274.1:628332700-629565200 GCA_963921465.1 Triticum timopheevii | reverse complement strand
TGAACTAGATAGTTGACTTAATTAATAAAACTAAATTATGAACGTAGGCCGGAAATGTCGTACTCATCGGACGACGAAAACCGCCCGGGGGAGTGCGACTGGTGCCACCACGATCGAGGTATCTGCGACAGGTTCATTGAGCTGGACGAAGATCGGCGCTTCAGCATTAAGCTCGAGGAGACCTGCGATGTTCATACGGTACGCAATGACGACAATAGTCTTTTTCGTAATTAAGCACGACTTCAACTATTTTAACGTGTATTTTTCATCTTTTCCAATTCGACTAGCTTATCCCATGCTTTGCAAGACGCTATATCTTGGAGAGGATGGGTTTTGAAGACCATGAAAATTTCGAAACCAAAAAAATTATCCTAAGTACCGAACATGGTGTGGATTTTCAAGTAAAGTTGTACAATGCTCAGAGTGTAACCCATTTTGGTTGCAAAAATTGGGATGCATTTTGCAAGATGTATGGTCTTGATGAGGGTATTCTTGTCACCATGGATCTTGGTGATCCTACAATCGAGCAAGAGACACCTTCGATTTGGGTCTTTGTGGATACACCTCCTGTTTTTCCCTCATGTGAGCTAAACATAGTTATTAAGTAATATATATTGTTTATTTCAAAATATAATGTTGACAACTTATCTCCACTGACAGCTTATTTTCATTCTTCAAAGAATGTGCGGAAGATGGTAGACAGAACGTACTACACTGAAGGCTCCGAATTAACTTATCAGGAGAAAAATCATCTGGTCGGATTTTGTACTGATCTTGAGAATTACAATATCGTGCCACTAGTGCCACTACGTGCCACTAGTGCACGTGTTGAACTACAGTAACTACCATGGAGATACCCTGGTAAGATTATTTTTTACTATTACAACATCCGTGCATCTTTTTGCACACTTCTTAAACTAGTACATCATTGCTAACTACAAAGTTATTATTATGTTTTTCAACAGATAATCCCGAATGATTGTGTGCCTCATTTGATGTATACGCGTGGTATCCTTCATGTTTTGAACATACGACCAGGTCGTGCTACGAATCTCAACTGTCCATACCGGGTTTCTAAAAGAAGTGGAGACATAACAATCAAAGAATGAAAAAAATGTATGGACAGTCGTAAGGAGCTTCTTGGAAGCAATAAGCAGCGAAAGGCAAGAATTGGAGACAGGATGATCGCCATTCTTCATAATGGAGAGTCAGGGTCTATATTGTTTTATGCTATTTTACCTTAAGGGTGTATAGGTCCTACCTGATATTGATGATCATGTGCTAAGAACAATTATGTAGGGTTGGGTTCGATGACTATATATGAGGATGATGATCGTATGACTTATTATTAATAACGAGTAGAAGTTGTATGATGATGCATGATTAGTAGGACTTGTTATTATATATATATGATGATGTAATGATGCAAAGCATGCATGAGCATGTTATATCTGATGGTGCAATGAACATAGCAGCAGCGTTGATAAACAAAGCATGCATGATGTATGATGCATAACATGTATAATGTGTAGTATCGTAAAATACCAGCAAACGAAAAAGAATTAAAATGGAAACACAAAATTAAATGAAAAAGAAATCATAAAACTAAAAACCCACCAAACCTTATAGTACCGGTTGGTGTTGCCAACTGGTACTAAAGGGCTCCAGGCCCCCGGAGCTGGCTCGTGCCACGTGGTTGCCCTTTAGCACCGGTTCGTGCTGAACCGGTACTAAAGGGGGGGCCCTTTAGTGACCACAATTTAGTGCCGGTTATGTAACTGGCACTAAAGGGCCTTACGAACCGGTGCTATTGCCCGGTTCTGCACTAGTGTTCTCCCGAAAGCCAATATATAGAGTTGGAGTTGGCATCGGAGGGCCACCAGGGGGCCCATGAGGTAGGGGGGCGCGCCCAGGGGGGGTGGCCCCCACCCTCGTGAGCTGGGTGTGGGCCCCCTGGTCTTCATCTTTTGCGAGGATTTTTCTTTATTTTTTCTTAGGTGTTCCGTGGAGTTTCAGGTCATTATGAGAACTTTTATTTTCTGCACAAAAAACAACACCGTGGCAGTTCTGCTGAAAACAATGTCAGTCCGGGTTAATTCCATTCAAATCATACAAGTTAGAGTCCAAAACAAGGGCAAAAGTGTTTGGAAAAGTAGATACGACGGAGACGTATCAACTCCCCCAAGCTTAAACCCTTGCTTGTCCTCAAGCAATTCAGTTGACAAACTGAAAGAGAAAAAGAAAAACTTTTACAAACTCTGTTTACTCTTGTTGTTGTAAACATGAAAATCCAGCATTCAAGTTTCAGCAATTATTATGAACTAACCATACTCACAATGACACGTAGGTCTCATAATTACTAATATCAATAGCACAATCAGCTAGCGAGCCATAATAATAAAACTCAGATGACAACACTTTCTCAAAATAATCATAACATGATATAACAAAATGGTATCTTGCTAGCCCTTTCTGAGACCGCAAAACATAAATGCAGAGCACCTTTAAAGATCAAGGACTGACTAAACATTGTAATTCATGGTAAAAGTGATCTAGTCAAGTCATACCCAATATAAACCAATAATAATGAATGCAAACGATAGTGTGCTCTCCAGCGGGTGCTTTTTAATAAGAAGGGTGATGACTCAACATAAAAGTAAATAGATAGGCCCTTCGCAGAGGGAAGCAGGGATTTGTAGAGGTGCCAGAGCTCGGTTTTGAAATAGAGATAAATTATATTTTGAGCGGCATACTTTCATTGTCAACATAACAACTAAAAGGCGATGATATCTTCCATGCTAAACAGATTATAGGCGGTTCCCAAACAGAATGGTAAAGTTTATACTCCCCTTCCTCCACAAGCGTCAATCCATGGCTTGCTCGAAACGATGAGTGCCTCCAACATTCCGCGGGTCCCAAGGGGAGTTTTGTTTGCAGTTATTTTGATTTAGTTTGCATAAAGCATGGGACTGGGCATCCCGGATACCAGCCAGTTTCTCGTGAATGAGGAGCGGAGTCCACTCCTCTTGAGAATAACCCGCCTAACACGGAAGATAAGGGCAGCTCTAGTTGACATATGAGCTATTTGAGCATGAAAAACAGAATGTTTATTTGAAGGTTTAAAGTTTGGCACATACAAATTTACTTGGAACGGCAGGTAAATACCGCATATAGGTAGGTATAGTGGACTCATATGGAATAACTTTAGGGTTTAAGGAGTTTGGATGCACAGGCAGTATTCCCGCTTAGTACAAGTGAAGGCTAGCAAAAGACTGGGAAGTGACCAACTGAGAGAGCGACAACAGTCGTAAACATGCATTAAAATTAATTCACGCTGAGTACAAGCATGAGTACAATATAATCCACCATGAACATAAATATCATGAAGGCTATGTTGATTTGATTCAACTACATGCGTGAACATGTGCCAAGTCGAGTCACTCAATACATTTAAAGGAGGATACCACCCCATCATACCACATCATAATAATTCTAATAGCATGTTGGCACGCAAGGTAAACCATTATAACTCATATCTAATCAAGCATGGCACAAGAAACTATAATCTCTAAATGTCATTGCAAATATGTTTACTTCATAATAGCTGAATCATGAACAATGAATCATCATATTTACAAAAACAAGAGAGGTCGAGTTCATACTAGCTTTTCTCTTCCCAATAAGTCCATCATATATCATCATTATTGCCTTTCACTTGCATGACCAAATGGTGTGTATAATAATAAGAGTGCACGTGCATTGGACTAAGCTGGAATCTGCAAGCATTCAACTCAAGAGAGAAGTCAAATAATATGGGCTCCAAGTTTAAATAAACAATCATGACTATAAGAGCCACTTCAACAATTTGATCATGGTCTTCTCGGCCCCCAAAAGAAAGAAAAGAAAATATAAACTATTTACACGGGAAAGCTCCCAACATGTAAAAGAAGAACGGGAAATATTTTTGGGTTTTCTTTTTAATTCTACTACAAGCATGGAAAGTAAACTAACTATTTTTTTTGGTTTTTCTTAAGGTTTATCAAACACACAAAAAGAAAGCAGGAAAAAGAAATTTAAACTAGCATGGATAATACAATGAGAGAGTACGAGCACTGGCATCTAGCAATGAGTGTGTGTGAACATGAATGTAATGTCGGTGGGAAATACGTACTCCCCCAAGCTTAGGCTTTTGGCCTAAGTTGGTCTAATGCCAGGGATGGCCTGGCGGATATCTCTTAGGTGAAGCTGGGATCGTACTGTGACGAAGAAGACGCTGACTGGCACTGGCTGGCAGCCTCCTCCGGATCCGAGAATAAATAGATAGTCGTGGAGGCTCATCTTGTGGTTCCGAGTCCGGGGCTGGTGCAGGGTTCCGATAGGCTTGAACAGCCGACCATGGAACGATGTGAGGTTCTGCAAACAAGTTAAACAGAGAAGGAGCAGGCAAAGTAATAGTCTCAGGGTGATGTTTATCAAAGTATAATTTATATTTGAGCTCCCCATCGCGACTCTTAACAACAAAATCATGCGCTATCATACTCTTGTAATCTAAATAAGCACGGGGCAACGCTGTTTCTTCTTTCTCCGCATGCCTAATAGGTATTTCAAAATGTTCAGCTAGGCGCGAAGCATAAATGCCTCCAAAAATGGGGCCCTTAGTACGGTTCAAACTTAACCGTGTAGCAACAATTCCACCCATACTATCAGAGTTATTGCGGTATAAACCATGGAGCAAAATAATAATATCAGGAATACTAAGGTTCCCATAGTTCCCGCGTCCAACCAAGCAACGACTAGCAAATAAGGCAAAGTAGAGTAAAACAGGATAATGTATGCTAGTGATCCTTGCATCAGAAACCTTCCTGGTTTCTCCCACCGTGATAGTGTTAATAAAAGCTTCTACTTCGTTACGGTGGGGTTCATCTAAGGTGCCCTCAAAGGGTATTCTGCAAACCTCGCAGAATTCAGCTAATGTCATCTCTTTAACAACGTCATATAAATGAAACTCTACTGTTGGAGGTGATTTCTTAGGGAAAAAGTAGAAGTTTTGCACAAAAGTATTTGTGAGTAAGAGATACTGATGACGTTGGTCGTGGAGGAAGTCGGTGAGGCCGGCGTTCTCAATCAATAAATAGAAATCCTCATAAATCCCGGCTCTCCTCAAGAAGTCATCAGAGGGCCATTCACACGGCCGGACCTCCCCAGTGCGAGGCAAATTAAATTTGGGCTTCTCCTCTTCTTCCTTTTGTTTTTCCTTAGAGCTTCGGCTCGACGATCCCCTCAAAAGTCTCTTCATTATTTCTGAAACAATCTGAAATTTTTAGTAACTTCAAAATAAAAGTGAACCAACTTCAATAAAATTGATAGTAACAACTCCCAGAAGTGACTAGAGCCTAAATAAAACATTGGAACTACTTGGAACCATATAATTTTGACATGCAACCTGAAGAACATGGTCACCTATGCAGGACAAATTTGCAATGAATAAAGCACTAGAACAAAAACTAATTGGACCAATGGAGGAGTCACATACCAAGGAACAATCTCCCCAAGCAGTTTTGTGAGAGGTGCTTTGAGCAAGGAGATCGAAAATCACAGCAACGGGGGCTGGAACTTGTGCTTGAGTTGGTTTTTCGTGTTTGTGTGAGGCAGAGGAAGAAGATGGGTGCAGGAATAAGTGGAGGAGGGCCACCGTTGGCCCACGAGGTAGGGGGCGCGCCCTCCACCCTCGTGGCCAGGTGGTAGCTCCCCCCGTGGTAATTTTTGCACAGAAAATTCTTAAATATTCCCAACAAAATCATATTAAATTGGCACGACATTCTGAGGACTTCTATTTTCGGGATATTTTTTATTGCACGGAAAAGTCAGGAGACAGACAGAAAAATACTATTTTACTTTATTTCTAGTAAGTAACAGAAAATATAAAGAGGGTACAGAAGGTTGTGCTTCTAGTTTCATCCATCTCGTGATCATCAAAATGAACCCACTAACAAGGTTGATCAAGTCTTGTTAACAAACTCATTCCGAATAATCCCGGAACCGAAGAAATTTTGAATGACACTAAGTTACCTCAACGGGGATATGAAAATCCCCAACAATAAGAATATCATACTTTTTGTTGACAGTAGGGAGACGAAATTCCAAACCTCCAAATATAATCGATGGAATTTTTCCAATAGAGTTGATACTATAAACTTGAGGTTGTTTCCTCGGAAAATGTACCGTGTGCTCATTCCCATTAACATGAAAAGTGACATTGCCTTTTGTGCAATCAATAACAGCCCCTGGAGTATTAAGGAAAGATCTTCCAAGAATAATAGACATACTATTATCCTCGGGAATATCAAGAATAACAAAGTCCGTTAAAATAGTAACGTTTGCAACCACAACAGGCACATCCTCACAAATACCGACAGGTATAGAAGTTAATTTATCAGCCATTTGCAAAGATATTTCAGTAGGTGTCAACTTATTCAAGTCAAGTCTACGATATAAAGAGAGAGGCATAACACTAACACCGGCTCCAAGATCACATAAAGCAGTTTTAACATAACTTCTTTTAATGGAGCATGGTATAGTAGGTACTCTGGGATCTCCAAGTTTCTTTGGTATTCCACCCTTAAAATTATAATTAGCAAGCATGGTGGAAATTTCAGCTTCAGGTATCTTTCTTTTATTAGTAATAATATCCTTCATATACTTAGCATAAGGATTTGTTTTGAGCACATCAGTTAATCGCATACGCAAAAAGATGGGTCTAATCATTTCAGCAAAGAGCTCAAAATCCTCATAATCCTTTTTCTTGGATGGTTTCGGAGGAAAAGGCATGGGTTTCTGAACCCATGGTTCCCTTTCTTTACCATGTTTCCTAGCAACAAAGTCTCTTTTATCGTAACGTTGATTCCTTGACTGTGGGTTATCAAGATCAACAGCAGGTTCAACTTCTACATCATTATCATTAATAGGTTGAGCATCAACATGAACATTATCATTAACATTACCACTAGGTTCATGTTCATCACCTGATTGTGTTTCAGCATCAGAAACAGAGATGTCATTTGGATTCTCAGGTGGTTCAGCGATAGGTTCACTAGAAGTCTGCAAAGTCCTATCATTTTTCTTTTTGTTCCTTTAGAAGAACTAGGTACATCAATATTGTTTCTCTGAGAATCTTGCTCGATTCTCTTAGGGTGGCCTTCAGGATACAAAGGTTCCTGAGTCATTCTACCAGTTCTAGTAGCCACTCTAACAGCATAATCATTTTTCTTACTATTCATTTCATCAAGCGCTTCTTTCTGAGCTTTAAGTACTTGTTCTACTTGAGTGGTAACCATAGAAGCATGTTTGCTAATAAGTTTAAGTTCACCTCTAATATCAGCCATATAATCACCCAAGCGTTTAATCATAAAGGTATTCTGTTTTAATTGTCTACCAAAATAAGCATTAAAGTCATCTTGCTTAAACATAAAGTCATCAAACTCATCCAACCACTGGCTAGCAATTTTAGAAGGAGGGACTTCAGCTTTATCATATCTATAGAGAGAATTTACCTTTACTACCTATGTCGGGATATCGGGAGGTTCTTCATTAAATAAGTAATTGAGATCATATACTTCTTCAACAGGCGGTAAATTAAGACCATGTATTTCTTCAATAGGAGGTAAATTCTTAACATCTTCAGCTTTAATACCTTTTTCTTTCATAGATTTCTTTGCCTCTTGCATATCTTCGGGACTGAGAAATAGAACACCTCTCTTCTTCATTAGCCAACATATTATTCAATAGAATTTCAGCGTCATCCAGTGTTCTTTCCCTGAAAAGAGAACCAACACAACTATCCAGGTAATCTCTGGAAGCATCAGTTAGTCCATTATAAAAGATATCAAATATTTTCAGGTTCCTTAAGAGGATGATCAGGCAAAGCATTAAGTAGCTTGTGAAGCCTCCCTCAAGCTTGTTGGAGACTCTCTTCTTCAATTTGCACAAAATTGTATATTTCCCTCAAAGCAGCTTGTTTCTTATGAGTGGGAAAATATTTAGCAGAGAAGTAATAAATCATATCCTGGGGAGTCTGCACACAACCAGGATCAAGAGAATTATACCATATCTTAGCATCACCCTTTAATGAGAACGGAAATATTTTGAGTAAATAAAGGTAGCGCGATCTCTCATTATTAGTAAACAGGGCAGCTATATCATTTAACTTAGTAAGATGTTCCACAACAGTTTCAGATTCATAGCCATAAAAAGGATCAGATTCAACGAAAGTAATTATATCTGGATCAACAGAAAAATCATAATAATCCTGATCAGGAACACAGATAGGTGAAGTAGCAAAAGCAGGATCAGGTTTCATTCTACCTCTAAAAGATTCTTTACTCCATTTAATTAGCAACCTCTTAAGTTCACGTTTATCCTGGCAAGCAAGAATAGCTGCAGAAGATTCAACATCAGAAAGATAACCCTTAGGAATAGCAGGCATAGGTTCATCATCACTAACATCATCGAGTTCAGGTTCAATAATTTCTCTTTCTCTAGACCTAGCAATTTGCTCATCAAGAAATTCACCAAGTGGCACAGTAGTATCAAGCATAGAAGTAGTTTCATCATAAGTATCATGCATAGAAGAAGTGGCATCATCAATAACATGCGACATATCAGAATCAATAGCAGTAGCAGGTTTAGGTGTCGCAAACTTACTCATAACAGAAGGAGAATCTAGTGCAAGGCTAGATGGCAGTCCCTTACCTCCCCTCGTAGTTGAGGGCAAAATAGTAGTTCGATCACCTTTCAAGTTCTTCATAGTGTCCAGCAGATATAAATCCCAAGTGACTCAAAGAATAAAGCTATGCTACCCGACGATGGTGCCAGAGAATAGTCTTGATAACCCACAAGTATAGGGGATCGCAACAATTTTCGAGGGTAGAGTATTCAACCCAAATTTATTGATTCGACACAACGGGAGCCAAAGAATATTCTGAAGTATTAGCAGCTGACTTGTCAATTCAACCACACCTGGAAACTTAGTATCTGCAGCAAAGTGTTTAGTAGCAAAGTAATATGATAGTAGTGGTAACGGTAACAAAAGTAAAGACAGCAAAAGTGTTGTTTTTGGTATTTTGTAGTGATTGTAACAGTAGCAACGGAAAAGTAAATAAGCGAGCACCAGTATATGGAAAACTCGTAGGAACCGGATTAGCGATGGATAATTATGCCGGATGTGGTTCATCATGTAGCAGTCATAACGTAGGGTGACACAGAACTAGCTCCAGTTCATCAATGTAATGTAGGCATGTATTCCGTATATAGTCATACGTGCTTATGGAAATTAATTTGCATGACATCTTTTGTCCTACCCTCCCGTGGCAGCGGGGTCCTATTGGAAACTACGGGATATTACGGCCTCCTTTTAATAGAGAACCGGAACAAAGCATTAGCACATAGTGAATACATGAACTCCTCAAACTATGGTCATCACCGGGAGGGGTCCCGATTATTGTCACTTCGGGGTTGCCGGATCATAACACATAGTAGGTGACTATAGACTTGCAAGATAGGATCTAGAACACACATATATTCATGAAAACATAATAGGTTCAGATCTGAAATCATGGCACTCGGGCCCTAGTGACAAGCATTAAGCATAGCAAAGTCATAGCAATATCAATCTCAGAACATAATGGATACTAGGGATCAAACCCTAACAAAACTAACTCGATTACATGATAAATCTCATCCAACTCATCACCGTCCAGCAAGCCTACGATGCAATTACTCACGCACGGCGGTGAGCATCATGAAATTGGTGACGGAGGATGGTTGATGATGACGACGGCGACGAATCCCCCTCTCCGGAGCCCCGAACGGACTCCAGATCAGCCCTCCCGAGAGAGATTAGGGCTTGGCGGCGGCTCTGTATCGTAAAACGCGATGATTTCTTCTCTCTGATTTTTTTTCTCCCCGAAAGCCAATATATGGAGTTAGAGTTGGCGTCAGAGGGCCACCAGGGGGCCCACGAGGTAAGGGGGCGTGCCCAGGGGGCGCCCCCCACCCTCGTGAGCAGGGTGTGGGCCCCCTGGTCTTCATCTTTTTCGAGGATTTTTCTTTATTTTTTCTAAGGTGTTTCGTGGAGTTTCAGGTCATTCCGAGAATTTTTATTTTCTGCACAAAAAACTACACCATGGTAGTTCTGCTGAAAACAGCGTCAGTCCGGGTTAGTTCCATTCAAATCAGACAAGTTAGAGTTCAAAACAAGGGCAAAAGTGTTTGGAAAAGTAGATACGACGGAGACGTATCAATGCACAGCTCAAACGTGCAGAGATAAATAATGATGCATTCAAGAGAGTCCATCACGGATAGCTAAGTTGCCTGGTACCTTACTGCTTGTCATATAGTAGGATAAAATAACCGTATTTCCCATTACTACATGTGCTCAGTGGACAATCTTATATCTTATATCTTATATTTACTAATCGGAGGCACTAATCGAGGCTCCACGTTAATCCTGAGAATACTAAGTTAATTAACCGCACGATCTCCATGTTGCCTATCTATAGCCGTAGGATGTACTCAAGGAGTCCATGCCCTATGTGCCACCTGCGCATGTTGGCATACTCTTTACGGGCAGCTTCCAACAACAAAAAAACTCTTTACGTGCAAAAAAGAAACTCTTCCACAGCCTGCCAAAAAGTCTCTCGGAATAAATTACTCACGTTCAATCACCATGCATGTTCACGAGAGAACCCTAGCATCACGTCTCCTCATATTCCTCCTTGCCTATTCCCTATGAAATTTCCATGTTGTCTAAACTTTCACGCTGTAATCCATCTAACATATATCCAACCAGCCTCTCCCCGATCCCTTTCCTCTCCAGACATTGAATCTCCTCTGCCACAAGCCCACAACCATGTTGCAATCCATGTTGGGTGATGAAGCTGAGGAGGAGGTTCTTTGTATCTTCGTTTCCATGTTCTGATCAAACTGCAATTTGCTATGTTGTGGAGAAGGATGTGTATTGACAGCAGTTTATATCAGATTGGTCAGCCGCCGCTGTTGGTCAGGATGCAGTGGAGGAACTACAATCTGCGACAAATTTGTGGCTCCGTGCACCTCCTCTACATTGTTGGAGTTCGTCATCCATCACTCCCTATCCTCACGAATCTATGATGAAGGCAAGTATCCCATTATCCTTAATTGCCGAGAAATTAGATTAATTCTGAATATCGGATCAAGAAAATTTGGTATCTTAGATGTTCATCTATCTGTACTACTCACGGCTGATTTCTAAACGAGGGAATAATAACATAAAATTCGTGTTTCGTGGGATCTTGAAGAATAATAAAAAAAGTCGGGTACTAACCCTTGGCCTGATTCAACAAATACGGGGTATTAAATTCGGTTCATGGGGGATTTATGGCGATCTTGATCGAGGTTCCTGAAAGCTTGAGGTTTTTCTATAGGTTTGCTCTCAGAGAAAGAGGTTTGTTTTATTGTTGTCCTGGATAATATATATTTTTATAGTTTTTACCCAGTTGTTCAGTTACAATATGATAGTTAAGTGTTGATACTTTCTTTCAGCTTCACATGACTCTAAGTTTGACAAAAGGTGCAGGTCTAAGTGTTCTTCAGAGCGTTAACTACATGAACTAAGCAAACACCAGCAGATGCTTTACAGATTTCCCCCTATTTCCACTACCAGAATCAACTAATTTACCAAGTGCCGTCGATCATCCGTCCAAAAGGGCACGAGCAACAACCTCCCACGTTCAACTAATGATGGATGGATGCTGGCTGTTCATTGGCATTCTCTACCAACGTACGCCACAACCGAAAGAATGATCACTGATGCACCAGAAATGAGATCATGGAAGGGACTGCACACGGCGAGTTAGATTCAGGTCAGTTTAGTTTTTCCATCATCACTCGGTATTGCTCCGGTGCTTCTCATTGAATCATCGATTTTGTTTTTTCTATGGATGCAAGCAACCTGATGGTAGAAGCTGCTCAATTGGTGGGTTCCAAAACAAATACTGTTGACTTGCAGTTTACTGCCGGACATGGCCTGATTTTGCTAAGAGGCCGGCGTCTTCGAGGCTTGACAGGAAGGGGGATCTGGGAGTGGTTGGATTGGACTGTGACGCATGTAGAGAGGAAGCATCAAGACAGGACAGTAGGACGCTGCTGACTTGCGGTAAGATCGCTCAATGACGGGCCAGTCTGGGCCTCTGGGGTAGTTCCTCTAATCTGCAACGTCCAACAATGTCCGCTTCTAAAACTGAGTCAAATTAGGGAGGTGAATCATGGTGATGTCAGTTTGGAGTGTTCCTCCAATCAGCAGCCTCACGAACAATGGTTCCAAACTGATTCAGATTGTCGTTGATGTATCATCTTCCCAGTGTATCATTCATCATTGATTGTAGTATGGAATCACTATTCCATGCATGCATTATCCGGCCTCATGGTGTTCCTCCTAACTGCCAAGAGAATTAAATAGCCTTAATAGCTTATTTAAAGAACTTAATCCTTACTTTTGAAAAGCTGTCCAAATATCCCGTCGTGCCCTATAGCTTATTTGATTATTTTCAACCCTTACTTTTCAATAGCTGTCTAAATAATACTAAAATGCGTTAATGGCTTATTTGTGGATTTTTAGTCTTTACTTTGCAATAGCTGTCCGAATAATCTTACACTGCATTAATAGCTTATTTGAATATTTTAATCCTTACTTCGCAATGATCGTCTGAATAATCTACTGTGTTCGTTTGGACTTTTGGTTTACAGCTAACTGTTTAATTAGTAATGTGTTGGACACTTGGACCGTGAGTTTTTTTGTTCTCAGTGCAGATGTACTGAAGTTTGTATTGAATTTCATATATGTTGCCTCTAAATAAGATTTGTAACCTAGACCATTATAATAGAGATACGGTGTACACCATTTTATTTTAAAAAAACTTTTATATGTTTTTTCCAAAAACCGACTTAGGTTTGTGCTATGCTTGGAGGTCGCGTGACACTCAGCAGGGATGGAAAGCAAGGTTATTGTCCGCTACTTTTTATTAGAATTCAATCCATAATACTTTATTGATGTGGGCTTACTAGCTAGCTACAGTAAGGGAGGCTGTGAATAGATCTATTGAATTGTTTACTTTTTTTGAAATACGAGGTTATTATTGCAAGGATTTCGGTTTCTCTTATAGCATTATGTTAGATTTCTTTCCGCATCCTGTAGTTAGAGTAATTGATATTGACGATTATCTCCATATTCATTTTGGTTGCTTATTGTCGTGTAGTTGTTAAGAGGTTTACAATTTGCTTCTCAAGTCCTTTCTATCTACCACATTATACCAACTTATCAAAATTAATTAGAAAACTAGATTGGATAAAACATAAGATATCTGTCATCAAGTAAAGGTGACTCAGAAATGTCAAGTAATGTTAAGATCTATATCAAAAATATACCCGTTGACTGAATGGATATGAAAAATCCAATTAAGAGTTTTAATAAGACATGATAAGAAATAAAGAAACAATGTGAGAATCCACTAAACTATTAAAAAAATGTTTAATGTCCATATGGTGGCACAAAATCACAATATAACAATTCCTTATAGAACTCTTTGCACACCTATCCCAATATATAGCTCTTATATAAAGCCTTCAATAATTGCTTTTAATTTGAAAGTTACTAGACCGTGCAGTGGCACGGGTTGCTGACTAGTATATATAACATGTAGAGTAAAAAAGAGATGCAACAAGTGTACAACCTCTTTGGCGAAGCCATGTCGATCTCAGCGTGATTGGGTTGGCCGGTGAGGATACTCCGGCTGACTTGGCTGTCGGAGGAGGGGAAGAAGATCTTAGGTGTATGGAGATGGAGCCCGAGGTACTGTTCCGCTATGATGGAGGGTTTCGTCGTTGGAGGAGCTCCGGTGAGTTGTATGATGCCGAGGCTAAAGCAGGACAAGAGAGACAACGTTAACCTGAGTGGAATTCTAATAGCATCTCCAATACATGACGTAAAATACATAACTAAAAAGTGCCAGATGTAAAATACATCAGCCACTCATCTCTGAACTTAAGTGTAGAAACTGAATTTAACTGTCGAAACCGAACTTAACTGTCGAAACTGAATTTTGTTGTCAAAACTGAATTTTACTGTCGAAACTGAACGCACTAGCAAGGTGAGGCTACATGTCAGTCGACTCACTTTTTCATCTCTGGTCAGTCAATTTTGCAGCCGTTGGATACGAAATCAAGGGCCTACAGTTCATCTTCAACCTCCACCCCCCTGAGCCACCAGCCACCACCGACCAAACAGCAGCCCCCCTTCGCCTGCGGCCGGCGGTGCGCCGCCCCGCCCGCCCCGAAAACACTCCCCACCACCGGTCCTCCGCCGCCCCGGCCATCCCTCTAGCCCCCCCCCCCCGTGCCGAGGTTTTTCTCCGGCAATCCCCACGCCACCGCCCCACCACCACCGGTGACCACCGCCCCCACCCTGAACCCTAAGATAGATAGTGGGGTACCTCTCCAGCGAGCCCCCCTCCCCGCTGTGGCTGGTTCTTCCTTCACCCCGGTGAGTCCCCCACCCCCTGAAAATCGACTGACCCAAAATTCGATTCAGTCGACTGAAGTGTAGCTAAATCGGAGCAGCATCGCAAGCAAGAGCAAGAGCGAGAGCAGCAGCGCGAGCAAGAGCAATAGCAAGAGCAGACCAGGCAGGGGACCGAGAGCAAGAGCAGAGCAGCAGCGCGAGCGAGAGCTAGAGCAGCAGCAGCTCCTACTGATGTGGACGTCACCGTCGAGGGAGCGACGCCGTGGAGGAAGTGGCCGGCGACGCCGCCATGGATGGAGCCACGCCCTGTCGGCTTGGGACCGAGCGCCGGCAGCACCGTGAGATCGAATCACGAAGAAAATATGGCGATTAGTGTACAATCTCTTTGGTGGCGCCGATTAGGCCGCAGCTTCGTCCAAGTAAACGGTGATGATGATGCTCTTCTGGTGGTGCAGGTGAAGACGGTAGTGTGGGAATGGAGGTGGCGCGAAAGACGAGGGAACGTTGGGGCAGCTCCTTGGAGGTGGAGGACAGGGTGGCTGAACTGGCGGGACAACGAGATTGACGATGGATCCTCATCCGCTACGGTGGATGAGGGACGTCGAGGTGTTGCTGTGAACGACGTCGTCGGGGAAGAGGCTCCGGATGAGTGGCGGACGGAGGAGGATGTGGGGCTTCGTCGCGGGTTTTCGCGGCCTCGGTGTACGAATGGGTGGGCAGATGGGATGGGAGTGGGGAACCATGGCTTTGGGACGCGCTTGTCCGAAATGTGGGGTAAGTTATGAAAGTACCCCCACCGATTTGAGGCGGTTCTTTCGGTTCAGGGGTACCACGGGCATTTCGCGTGTCGGAATTTGACAGGAGGTGGGAGTTTTCGTGCGCATTGTAATTTCGGAATAGCAAGGCGCGGGTTGAGATGGAGGGAGTTGTCGGAGCACAACCAGACAAAGATATATCTTAAATATTTCAGGCTAACAAGGCGCGGGTTGAAGAGGCGGGAGTTTTGCAGCATGATAGACAGAGACGCTAGCTTGAATTTTCGGCATAACAAGGCGCGGCTTGAAATTTCGTGAGAACAAGCTTAACGTGTACCGCAAAAAAAGACAATTTGCACCTCAACACGCACAACACACACACAAGCACCATTTAGACTAGAGTAAGGTACACGTTCATTGCACGCATGAGATTTCGCAACCAAATTATTAATAAATACCACATTATATCATGTAAGATTTGAGTCATATATGCATGATGTAGATGTTCGTTTAATTCTTGTAGGTCATTTCATTCAAAATCATCTAGTTTTTATAAGAAAGCTAATCTATTTTAAGATTCATGGAATTGTGCGTTGTAAGACATAAAGTAAAAACAAATAATGGCAAATCATGTAGAAAGACATTTGGGCAATTCTGATACGGAAGATTCTAGAACAAAGAAGAAGGGCTTGTGTTTTGATGTTTGTGCATTATGCTTAAGTTCAACCATGGAGTCTTCTAGATTATACATGTTGCGAAATCTGGTGGAATCTAGATGATATCCAACGGCCAGTAGTGCTCAAATTTGCCATCTTTTGACCGTCAGATTCGCCTCATCCAACAACCATCTTTCAAAGTTAAAGTTACCCGCACACAATATAAAAAATATTGTATATATATATATATATATATATATATATATATATATATATATATGTGATGCGAAAGCCACCCATCATCTCCAATTAGAATAGTGTGTCCATGCACGGATGCGACGTGGCCAAATGATGTCTGCCATCGGTATCTCAAATTCAAATATGTCTCACCTTGTTCAATGTGTATACATTAGAACATGCTCGTTCCCAAACCACACCGCGCAGATCTCCGTTATATTCATGCATGCATGGGTTTCAAACATCAGGATCTCTTATTCAAATATTTGAATTCAACTTTACATTGATTATGTCCTCACCTAGTCTTTTACACCCATACAGTCGTCTTCTCTTTATAATTGTACCACTAACTTTCTCTCGTGCATGCATGCACACACACTACCAGTCGGCATTATCCATCGCATAGATGCAATCTTTTTACTCAGGTCGGTCTCCCATGAAGGCACACACCCACACACATCCCCTCTCCATCATATCGGGCATTCTTTATCTCTCACGCGTGCATGTGCAACGATCGGTGTTCCTCTATGTATGTGTGTATATAGCTAGGTCTTTCATAGTTTTCCACACAAACCAATCAATGGAGGTGTCACCCTCTTTCCCACGTCCACATCGATCAATCTATACCTCTCTATATAGGATTAACATATATAGCTAATACACACACATTAATTATATATCCAACGTCCCCCTCTCATCATCCAGCTTTCCGCTTCATCTCTCAGACGCGCACACAATGGCAAAGACAGGGGGCAGCAAGGGCCCTGCCCCCCTAACATCACTATATATCGAGGCTAATATGAATGGGATCATTAGACAATTGCTGCTAAAAATGGTTTAAGTTCATGAATTGACCCTCCTCGTAAAGGATTAGCAATGCTTGGCCCCCTAGCTCATTTATTTTTCATAGCTCCGCCACTGCACGTAAGAGCGCACGTTCTCGCCCACTCTCTCTAAATATCGATATCGCACTTGTGCATTCCTTCATAGTCTCCCTCCACTCGGCCCCTCGCACCATCTTCTAGCCCCCCACCGGATTTTGCCACATGTACAATCTAGCAGACTCCATGGTTGAACTTAAGCATAATGCACAAACCTCAAAACAACAGTGGTTCTCTTTTGTTCTAGAATCTTCCGTATCATAACTGCCCAAACTTTTTTTCTAGTTGAATTGCCATATTTGTTTTTACTTCATGCTTTACAACGCACAATTCCATGAATCATAAAATAGATTAAGGGCTTCTTTGATTCAAAGGATTCTCAAAGGAATTTTGGAGGATTCTAATCCTTAGGAATTTTTCCTATCTTGGTTGTTTGATTCGTAGGATTGTAAACCATAGGAATATTTCCATATGATTCATTTGCACTAGATTTAATAGGAAACATCCCATCCACTCAAACCTTTCTGAAAGAATTCTGTGTTTTTTCTATGCACAATCAAACACTCATACAATCCTGTAGGATTCAAGACGACATTCCACTATAATCCCATGTTTTTCCTATTCCCGCCTTTTGGAAATCCTACGAATCCAAGAGGCCCTAGATTTTTTATAAAAACTAATTGATTTTGAATGAGATGAACTATAAGAATTAAACGAAGGTCTACATCAGGCATATATGACTCAGAGCTTACATGCTATAGTGTGTTATTTATTCATAATTTGGTTGCAAAATCTGATGTGTGCAATGCACATGTACCTTACTAGTACTTAGAGTATGTGCAAAACACATAAATTAGAATTCCAATGGCACGCTACATTCATGAAGCCACGTGGCACATATGGAGGCGTTGTCGCGACCTCCCTGTGTGGATTGATCACAGTGACGTGCTGCTGGTTCCAGAAGAATGTACTCGTCCTCCCTGAGCCATACTGTCGGTACATGCACGAAGCGAAGATGTGCACGCACGCCATGCACGCACTCATTCCCTTGCACGCACACGCGGGTACACGAGCGGACGCAATTTTGTACCAAGATCCACCCCATGTGATAATTTGATGCATGTAAAGTCGTTCACTTCATTGATGGTCAATTAATACAACGCATGCAAATTGAGTGGACGTGAGGGCGGAAGAAAGACATTACTATTCCACTACTCGCATGCGAGTGGTTAAATCATGGGTTGCTAGTAGTACTTCCATTGGTCTCCTTCGTATTTTGTGCCAATTTTTGACAGTAACATAATATTTACGCATTTGAGCAGCGTAGTCTACTTGAAATTTATGTTCCACTAAACTCATTGGGCGCCGTTTCGGGCCTCGAAACCAAAACCATCAATTAATCTTTACCTCGTTCCCATCCCATTTGAAAGCCTGGTCACACCTACTAGTACATACCAAACCTGAATGTGTTCCCACTATGCAGGTATTAGTACTAGTGCTAGTACTTAGGTTATAAAAAGGGGAACTACCTAACCGAAAATTACTCTACCTTTCCTCCTCATAAGTGCTTCTTCTTCGTCCATCCTTGCCATGGCCTGTGAGAAGAGCTCTAGGTCTAGAACTACTCATAACAAGGGAGCGGCAACCAAGGCTGCGAAAAAAAAAGAGAGGGCTCGCCGCAATGCAGAGACCTCGAAAGATCTCTCACGGGCAGGCGATGGCTCCCAGGAGCGCCCTAGCCGCGGAGGCGAACATGCCGAGCTGGCAGCGCTGGAGTCGTTATCCCTCGACGGCATGCCCGATCAGCTCAATAAGCAGAAGGAGTTCATCCAAGGCTTGGTGGAGCTGCTGAAGGAGAGCCTCGACGACATGCCCGCTGAGCTCAATAAGCAGGGGGAGTTGACCGCCGGCTTGGTGATGCTGCTGAAGAAGAGCATTGCCTCGAGGAAGAAGGCGACCGGCGAAATCCTGCAACTTCAGGAGGACAAAGTGAAGCTCTGCCACGTGCTCGACCTGTTGAAGGAGAACAACGCCGGCTGGAAGAAGCTGCATGAGAATAGTAGTTCCTCGATGAAGATGCTGCAAGCCCTCGTCATGGAACAGAAGGAGGAGTCGGCGAAGCTTCGCATCGAGCACCCGGCTGCTGTCAAGGTACGTAATGCGGTCGTGGAACAGATCATGAAGGCTCGCGTCGAGAAATCCCACGTCATGGACAGAATGAAGAAGATGGTGGAGGAGACGCGCAAGGAGATGGAGGTCATGGAGGCGATGAAGAAGCAGTTACAACTCCGCGGCGAATTAGATCATTTGGAGTGATAATCTTCCTTCTTCTTTTGCTCCTGTGTTTTATCTTTTGCTTCGGGTGTTTCTCCGCATGTGTCATGTTCTCTGCGAGGCATGAATAGAACAATGTTTTTTTAGGGAATGAATAGAACAATGCTAACAATGAGATGACTAGGAAATTAGATCATTTTTTATCGCCATATGGCACTGGGCTGCCGTGTTTCGTGCTCCTCCGTCGTAGTACTACTCCAGTGGAAACATTGAGTATACCGCACGGTTCTTTGCTCCTCCTTAGGTCGTCGGCGCATTTATACGAGCAGTCAAATCACAAGGCCCCGCCTTCCAGCAGTAATGAGCCATCAAATCACAAAGGCCCTTGCCTCTCGTGAAACCAACCAAGCTAGACTGCCCCGCCCTCTAGCCTTTTTAAAAATGTATACTTTTGTACAGTAGTAGTATCGATGGATTGCGCCATGGAGCAAAACTTGAAACTAAAAAAAAGGTGGCACATATAGAGAGCGCTCGTCGCAAAATTATGCATATAGTAGTATTAAAAAGGCTAGTCACAATAATGGTGTTGAGCACAACACACCCCTCAAATAAAACTAAGCATCCTGGAATTCTTTGACAAAACTAAGCACCCTGAAATTCTTTTACAACTAAACTGTTAGCTGTATGATGTTGGCCATATATATTGTACGTATATAATGTGAAGAAACGAGTGGTAGTACTATACCAACTAAAAGATGAAATGTAAGAAATACTAGTATGTATGTACTGAAGAGTTAAAGTAACGAGAAGAAACATAACATAGTTCTGCTAGGGGCTCAGCACAACACACCCCTCAAATTAAACTAAGCACACCTGAAATTAAACTATGCAACTAATCTGGTAGACACTGCATTAGAACCACCATGAGCAACGACACTGCCACCTTACTCGGAGTCCTTGTCCACGTCCTCGACTTCGTCCTCGACCCTCTTCCTCTTGGCCAATACTTCTTTGCTTGAACCGCAGACTTGGCTCTTGCTCTTCATCCAACCCTTGCAGATATTGAAACAAAGGTAGCCATCCATTGCAGCGTAGTGGATGTGGTCTATATCTAGTACATTCCACTGCCATGCATAACGATGAAACGTGTATTGAGGTTTCTCCAGTTTACCGTACGAAGGATGAACCATAGCTCCTGCGAAGGTCAGCATTGAAGGCTGGCCACCGGAGGGCAGCAGCCGATTCTTCTGGAGGTCGAAGGGGTTGCCTACAACGAGGCCTATCCGACCCAGGACTTCTTTGTCGTTCGTAAAGTCTACAGTAACGAATTTGAATAGGTTTCTCTCGAGGAAGTTCTTAAAATCCTGGCATTCATCGTCGGCATGGCATATGTGGTAGACCAAGCATAAGTCATGCACGCAAACCTGGATCACGACTGGCTTCTTCCTCTCTTCGTCCTTTAGTTCCTTCTCTCGTCCCAGGACTGTGGTGTACTCAACATCTAGCCCAGCGACCCACTCATCATCTGAGTTTTTGAACATGCATCTGAAGCGAGAAAGGCATCCTTTCACCATCACGGAAGAATGGGTGTAGATGACGTCGAACTCATTGTCGGTGATGGTTCTAACCTTGTACTCACCGCCGATCATGGAGATTTGGGACGCCGTGGATTTGGGAGGAGGGTTAGGAGTAGTGGAACTGCCGTAATGTGAAAGGACGGGACGACTCGGAGCGAACCGCCGTAATATTAAAGAACGTGTGGGGACGAGTAGGAGCGAACTGCCAGCGTGCGAACGGAAGGGTAGTGGCTTTCCATTCTCCCATGATACGGGCTTCCGAGAGCCCTTGGATTTGAGATCGAATGGTTGCATGGCGTGATTCTAGACCTATGGGTGAATATCCTATTCTAGAGGGTTATTCTGCAAATTTTCAGCAACTTAGCATGAGACCGTTTGATCTCAGATCCAAGTGCTGCCAGCAGCCCATATCATGGTCGTGTACCACGACTGTTGCGTCGCTCGCGCGGTCGCGCCCTTGGAGATTTAACACGGTGCGTTAGGCTATCTGATGTTGGCATCTCATACATAGTCATCACTTAGTCACTCATACAACAACAAGGTTAGCTATAAGGTTGGCTATAAGTGTATTTATTTTTTTACTTCTTTCTATCTCTTTCTTCGTACTCCCTCGTCCCGTAATATAAGAATGTTTTTGACACTAGTGCAGTGCCAAAAACGTTCTTATATTATGGGACAGAGGGAGTAGTATTTATTGCATTTGCCAAGGAGTGACCTCTTCCAATGAAATGGTGTGCTTATTAGTTTTTTGTTGCTAAGTTTGCTTCATTTAATTGGCTATAGACTCAAAATTGTCTTTTCACCTAGGTACACGCGCTTAGCACCGTTTCTTCCTTGGGTCACCAAACTAGTCTCTCTCTTCTTGATTAACTTGCCACCTCAGACTTTATGCCTATGTGGCAAGCTTAGCACCTATAGGAGAAAGTAAGTACAATAGTGCGCTTTACATGGCATTTTTGCGTATGTGGAGGAAAGAGAGGCAAGGAAAAAGTGGAGAAGTGGGCTCTCATGCAAGAGCTAGCCTCTACTACATGGTGGAGCATTGGGAGAGGCACCTGTATGGAGGTGGTCAGGAATCAGGAGACTCACGCCGGTCGTAGCGCCGTAGTTAAAATGATAATGGCAAGTCAAATCACGTGGGCCCACATGTCCAGCAGTAACTCGCTGTCAAATCACACAGCCCTACGTTTGTAGCAGCCTACTCCCTCATCTTCTTGCGTCTTTGTCGAACCGACTAGGCAGAACTGCCCTGCCTACCGCACAGGAAAAGCCCCGCCCTGGACTTTCAAATAGTACTCCCTCCGTCCCAAAATTCTTGTCTTAGATTTGTCTAGATATGGATGTATCTAATACTAAAACGTGACTTGATACAACCGTATTTAGACGAATCTAAGACAAGAATTTTTGCACAGAGGGAGTACAGTATACTAATTTTGTATCCATGGATTGCGCCATGGAGCAAAGCCTCTAGAAAACGGCGGTACACATGTATGGAGTATACAACACGCCCATCGCGTTCGCGTCGCACCCCAGACGGTCGATCGGTCTGGCACGCTGCTCTCCAAATGGAATGTGCATCATATTGTGTTTGCACACACTTGTGGGACCGCAATTGAGAACCGACCATAGGCACACTCCCGGCCCCGCAAGTCGGGTGAGTTAATAGAAGAGGGAGACGAGCGATAGTACTAGAGAAGTGTTGTAGTACATTGGTGCCTGGACGATCCCTACAAGACACGGAAGATCAATCCATCCATGCATGCGACCAGACTCCAGCAGAAACGCCTGGATTGGCTATTGTCTACATATCGTGTAGGTTGTGTTGTACATGGCTGTAGTTGTGGTGAGAACTCTAAAAAAAGGTTTCTTGTTGCTACCTCTTGAGCACTACAATGGATTTCCCCGAAGAGGAGAGGATGATGCAGCAAAGTAGCGTAGGTATTTCCCTCAGTTTTTGAGAACCAAGGTATCAATCCAGTAGGAGACCACGCACAAGTCCCTCGTACCTACACAAAACAATAGCAACTCGCAACCAACGCTTAGGGGTTGTCAGTCCCTTCACGGTCACTTACGAGAGTGAGATCTGATAGAGATAATATTTTTGGTATTTTTGATAGATAGATGCAAAGTAAAAGTAAAGGCAAAGTATAAACAAAGCAAGTAAATAAAGTGATAGAGATTGATATGATGAGAATAGACCCGGGGGCCATAGGTTTCACTAGTGGCTTCTCTCAAGAGCATAAGTATTCTACGGTGGGTGAACAAATTACTGTTGCGCAATTGACAGAATTGAGCATAGTTATGAGTACATCTAGGCAATGATCATGTATATAGGCATCACGTCCAAAACAAGTAGATCGAAACGATTCTGCATCTACTACTATTACTCCACTCATCGACCGCTATCCAGCATGCATCTAGAGTATTAAATTAAAAACAGAGTAACGCCGTAAGCAAGATGACATGATGTAGAGGGATAAATTCATGCAATATGATAAAAACCCCATCTTTTTATCCTTGATGGCAACAATACAATACGTGCCTTGCTGCCCCTTCTATCACTCGGTAAGGACACCGCAAGATTGAACCCAAAGCTAAGCACTTCTCCCATTGCAAGAACAACCAATCTAGTTGGCCAAACCAAAAAGGATAATTCGAAGAGACTTGCAAAGATAACTCAATCATACATAAAAGAATTCAGAGAAGAATCAAATATTTTCCATAGATAATACTGGATCATAAACCCACAATTCATCGGTCTCAATAAACACACCGCAAAAATAAGATTACATCGAATAGATCTCCACAAGAGAGGGGGAGAACATTGTATTGAGATCCAAAAAGAGAGAAGAAGCCATCTAGCTACTAGCTATGGACCCGAAGGTCTAAAGTAAACTACTCACACTTCATCGGAGGGGCTATGGTGATGATGTAGAAGCCCTCCGTGGTGGATGCCCCCTCCGGCGGAGCTCCGGAACAGGCCCCAAGATGGGATCTCATGGATACAGAAGGTTGCGGTGGTGGAATTAGGTTTTTGGATCCTATTCTGATCGTTCGGGGATATGTAGGTATATATAGGAGGAAGGAGTACGTCGGTGGAGCTCCGAGGGGCCCACAAGGTACGGGGGCGTGCCCAGGGGGGCACCCTCCACCCTCGTGACCTCCTCGGGCACTACTTGGAGTAGGGTCCATGTCTCCTGGATCACGTTCGGTTGGAAAATCACGATTCCGAAGGTTTCATTCCGTTTGGACTCCGTTTGATATTCTGTTTCTTCAAAATATTGAAAAAGGCAGAAAAAACAGCAATTCTGGGCTGGGCCTCCGGTTAATAGGTTAGTCCCAAAAGTAATATAAAAGTAGAAAATATAGCCCAATATAGTCCAAAACAGTATATAAAGTAGCATGGAGCACTCAAAAATTATAGATACGTTGGAGACGTATCAGGCATCCCCAAGCTTAATTCCTGCTCGTCCTCGAGTCGGTAAATGATAAAAAAGAATTTTTGATGCGGAGTGATACTTTGGCATAATTTCAATGTAAATCTTCTTAATTGTGATATGAATATTCAGATCCGAAAGATTCAAGACAAAACTTCATATTGACACAAAAATAATAATACTTCAAGCATACTAATCAAAGCAATCATGTCTTCTCAAAATAACATGGCAAAAGAAATTTCATCCCTACAAAATCATATAGTTAGGCTATGCTTCATTTTCGTCACACAAAGATGTTCCCAACTTCTATACCCCCGATGACAAGCCAAGCAATTGTTTCATACTTAAATAATCTCAAACTTTTTCAACCTCCACGCAATACATGAGCGTGAGCCATGGATATAGCACTATGGGTGGAATAGAATATGATGATGGGGATTGTGTGGAGAAGGCAAAAAAGGAGAAAGTCTCACATTGACGAGGCTAATCAACAGGCTATGGAGATGCCCATCAATTGATGTCAACATGAGGAGTAGGGATTGCCATGCAAGAGATGCACTAGAGCTATGAATGCTCAACAAAAGAAAACTAGTGGGTGTGCATCCAACTCGCTTGCTCACGAAGACCTAGGGCATTTGAGGAAGCCCATCGTAGGAATATACAAGCCAAGTTCTATAATGAAAAATTCCCACTAGTATAAAAAGACAACTTATGAGACTCACTACATGAGGAACAAGGTGCTACTTTTAAGCACAATATATGAGACTCGCTACATGAAGAACTAGGTGCTACTTTGAAGCACAAGTGTGGAAAAAGAGATAGTAGCATTGCCCTTTTTTATTTTCTTTTTTTGGGGCCTTCCTTTTTTTATTTTGGCCTTTCTCCTTTTTTTTATTTGGGCAATGCTCTAATAATGATGATCATTACACCTCTATTGATTACAACATAAGGATTACAACTCGAAACTTAGAACAAGATATGACTCTATATGAATGCCTCTGGCGGTGTACCGGGATGGTGCAATGAATCAAGAGTGACATGTATGGAAAATAATGCATGGTGGCTTTGCCACAAATACGATGTCAACTACAAGATCATGCAATGGCAATATGACAAAAGTAATGTATGTCATGATGATGATGGTGGAAGTTGCATGGCAATATATCTCGGAATGGCTATGGAAATGCCATGATAGGTAGGTATGGTGGCTGTTTTGAGGAAGATATAAGGAGGTTTATGTGTGATAGAGTATATCGTATCACGGGGTTTGGATGCACCGGCGAAGTTTGCGCCAACTCTCAAGGTGAGAAAGGGTAATGCACGGTACCGAAGAGGCTAGCAAAGGTGGCAAGGTGAGAGTGGTATAATCCATGGACTCAACATTAGTCAAAAGAACTCATATACTTATTGCAAAAATTTAGAAGTCATCAAAAATTCAAGTACTACGCGCATGCTCCTAGGGGGATAGATTGGTAGTAAAATACCATCGCTCGTCCCCGACCACCACTCATAAGGATGCACAAGCCAGGTACACTTCATGTTTCAAATTTGTTACACAACTTTAACCATACGTGCATGCTACGGGATTTGCAAACTTCAACACAAGTATTTCTCAAATTCATAATCACCCAACTAGCACAACTTTGATATTATCACCTCCATATCTCAAAACAATTATCAAGCATCAAACTTATCTTAGTATTCAATTCACTCAAAAGAAAGTTTCACATATCTTGAATACCAAGTATATTAACATTAAGCAAATTACCATGCTATCAACGACTCTCAAAATAATCTAAGTGAAGCATGAGAGATCAATAGTTTCTTTAAAACAAATCCACCACCGTGCTCTAAAAGATCTAAGTGAAGTACTAGAGCAAAAATTATCATGCTCAAAATATATAAGTGAAGCACTATGAGCAAAACTATCAAGCTCAAAAGATATAAGTGAAGCACATAGAGTATTCTAACAAATTCCAATTCTTGTATGGCTCTCTCAAAATATGTGTACATCAAGGATGATTGTGGTAGACTAACAAGAAAAGACACAAATAATACAAGACGCTCCAAGCAAAACACATATCATGTTGGTGAATAAAAATATAGCTCCAAGTAAATTACCGATGGAAGTGGACGAAAGAGGGGATGCCTTCCGGGGCATCCCCAAACTTTGACTTTTTGGTGTCCTTGGATTATCTTGGGGGTTCCATGGGCATCCCCAAGCTTAGGCTCTTGCCACTCCTTGTTCCATAATCCATCAAAAGAATTCACCCAAAACTTGAAAACTTCACAACAAAAAACTCAACAGAAATCTCGTGAGCTCCGTTAGAGAAAGAAAACAAAAGACTACTTCAACGTACTGTAATGAACTCATTATTTATTTATATTGGTGTTAAACCTACTGTATTCCAACTTCTCTATGGTTTATATACTAATTTACTAGCCATAGATTCATCAAAATAAGCAAACAACACACGAAAAACAGAATCTGTCAAAAACAGAACAGTCTGTAGCAATCTGTAACTAACGCAAACTTCTGGAACTCTAAAAATTCTACCAAAATAGGAAGTCCTGGACAATTTTTTTATTGATCCGAAGAAAAAAGAATCAATGCAAAAGCACGTTCCTGTGATTTATCATAACTAAATTCGTGCGCACAAAGTTTCTGTTTTTCAGCAGAATCAAATCAATTATCATCGTAGGTTATCCTATAGGTTCTACTTGGCACAAACACTAATTAAAACATAAAACGACATCCAAACTGAATATAGATGGATTATTTCTTCCTAAACAGAAGCAAAAACATAAAACACAAAATAAAATTGGGTTTCCCCCCAACAAGCGCTATCGCTTAACGCCCCTAGCTAGGCATTGATAATTGTAATGATGCTCACAAGAAAGACAAGAACTGAAGCGCAAAGAGAGCATCATGAAACACGTGACAAACACATCTAAGTCTAACATACTTCCTATGCATTATAAGCAAACAAATTTGCAAGGCAAACAAAAACTAGCATATGCAAGAAATAAGAAAGAGATGATAGCAATCTCAACATGACGAGAGGTAATTTAGTAACATGAAAATTTCTACAACCATATTTTCCTCTCTCATAATAATTACATGTAGGATCATAAGAAAATTCAACAAAATAGCTATCACATAACATATTCTCAACACGATCCACATGCATGCAAAGTTGACACTCTTCCAAGATAGTGGGATTAACATTAGCTAGAGTCATGACCTTTCCGAACCCACTTTTATCAAAAATATCATAAGATTGAACATACTCCAAAAGTGTGGGATCTAAAGTTGACACTCTTCCAAACCCACTTTCAATATTATTGCAAAAATTATTATCAATCTCATATTCATCATGGGGCTTAAATAAATTTTCAAGGTTGTAAGAAGAATCACCCCAATCATGATCATTGAAACAAGTAGTAGACATAGCAAAACTAGCATCCCCAAGCTTATGGTTTTGCATATTATTAGCACAATTGACATCAAGAGAATTTATAGGAAAATCATTGCAATCATGCTTTTTATTCAAGGAGTTATCGTGAATCTCTTCATAAATTTCTTCATCATAATTTTCAGATTCACGAATTTCAAGAAAAACCTCATAAAGATAATCTAGTGCACTCAACTCACTAGCAATAGGTTCAACATAATTGGATCTCTTAAAGAGATTAGCAAGTGGATGAGGATCCATAAACTTTTAGCAAGCGAAGATGCAACCAAAAAAAGAAGGTACATGGAGACACAATATCGAGCGAAAGAGGGGCGAATAAAACGGCAAGGGTGAAGTGGGGGAGAGGAAAATGAGAGGCAAATGGCAAATAATGTAATGCGAGAGATAGGGATTGCGATGGGTACTTGGTACGGTTGACTTACTTACGTGAGCCTCCCTGGCAACGGCGCCAGAAATTCTTCTTGCTACCTCTTGAGCACTGCGTTGGATTTCCCCGAAGAGGAGAGGATGATGCTGCAAAGTAGCGTAAGTATTTCCCTCAGTTTTTGAGAACGCACAAGTCCATCGTACCTACACAAAACGATAGCAACTCGCAACCAATCCTTAGGGGTTGTCAATCCCTTCACGGTCACTTACGAGAGTGAGATCTGATAGAGATAATATTTTTGGTATTTTTGATAGATAGATGCAAAGTAAAAGTAAAGGCAAAGTATAAACAAAGCAAGTAAATAAAGTGATAGAGATTGATATGATGAGAATAGACCCGGGGTCCATAGGTTTCACTAGTGGCTTCTCTCAAGAGCATAAGTATTCTACGGTGGGTGAACAAATTACTGTTGCGCAATTGACAGAATTGAGCATAGTTATGAGTATATCTAGGCAATGATCATGTATATAGGCATCACGTCCAAAACAAGTAGATCGAAACGATTCTGCATCTACTACTATTACTCCACTCATCGACCGCGATCCAGCATGCATCTAGAGTATTAATTTAAAAACAGAGTAACGTCGTAAGCAAGATGACATGATGTAGTGGGATAAATTCATGCAATATGATAAAAACCCCATCTTGTTATCCTCGATGGCAACAATACAATACGTGTCTTGCTGCCCTTTCTGTCACTGGGTAAGGACACCGCAAGATTGAACCCAAAGCTAAGCACTTCTCCCATTGCAAGAACTACCAATCTAGTTGGCCAAACCAAAAAGGATAATTCGAAGAGACTTGCAAAGATAACTCAATCATACATAAAAGAATTCAGAGAAGAGTCAAATATTGTCCATAGGTAATAATGGATCGTAAACCCACAATTCATCGGTCAACAAACACACCACAAAAAAAAGATTACATCGAATAGATCTCCACGAGAGAGGGGGGAACATTGTATTGAGATCCAAAAAGAGAGAAGAAGCCATCTAGCTACTAGCTATGGACCCGAAGGTCTGAAGTAAAATACTCACACTTCATCGGAGGGGCAATGGTGATGATGTAGAAGCCCTCCGTGGTGGATGCCCCCTCCGGCGGAGCTCCGAAGAAAGCCCCAAGATGGGATGTCGTGGATACAGAAGGTTGCAGCAGTGGAATTAGGTTTTTGGCTCCTGTTCTGATTGTTCGGGGATACATAGGTATATATAGGAGGAAGGAGTACGTCGGTGGAGCTCCGAGGGGCCCACGAGGTAGGGGGCGCCCCCAGGGGGGAGCCCTCCACCCTCGTGACCTCCTCGGGCACTACTTGGAGTAGGGTCCAAGTCTCCTAGATCACGTTCGGTTGGAAAATCACGATCCCGAAGGTTTCATTCCGTTTGGACTCCGTTTGATATTCTGTTTCTTCAAAATACTGAAAAAGGCAAAAAAACAACAATTCTGGGCTGGGCTCCGGTTAATAGGTTAGTCCCAAAAGTAATATAAAAGTGGAAAATAAAGCCCAATATAGTCCAAAACAGTAGATAAAGTAGCATGGAGCAATCAAAAATTATAGATACGTCGGAGACGTATCACTTGTCATCTCGCAAAATTAGGTGGCATGTGCTTCAAATCACTGCGAGGGTTAAAAAGCGGCAACTAACTTGGGCTGGTCATTGGGGGCACATGCATGAAGACTACTCGGCTTCCTTCTAGTTCAAGGCGGCTATGTTAATTAGGACATCTATCGACGGAACCCTTATCTATGAATTTATCCTTAATTTGAGCTTTGTTCCTCGTCTAGTTTGTTCCTCGTCATGTTGTCTCCTTTGGGCAGTGAGGTTATGATTTCTTGTCATGTGTCATTTTTTCGTGTTATATATTATAATCCGGTGCTTCAGATCAAAATGACTACAACTGCGCCTCCGGGCCACGTGCATGAAGACTTCTCGACAGTCGTTGACGAGGTCAAGCCGGCTCTGGTAGAAAAAAGAAAATTAGTACTCCACTATATAGGCAGGAGCCTCCACGCTTGCTTGCTAGTGTTGCTCTCTTCACACTGTCTCGTCCTCTCCAGATCTAAACACGACAGTGGTGGCCACTCTCTCTCTCTCTCTCTGCTCACCGCTGGTCATAGATCCAGCCGGATCCTCTCCAACGAGGAAGGTGAGAAGGTGCAACATTCACGCGGTCATCCTCGGCGACAGCTCTTACCCACTGCTGGCGCGTCCTGATCAGCCTGCCTTGTCGTTCTCTCCCAAGCACCGCTGGCGAGGGAGGGCCTCCGACCCTTTCTTCCTTGCTTCCATAGTGTGGGCAGATCGGGCCTCCCGCCGCCCACCTAGCGACATCCCGGGGACCATCAGGTATAACTTACTTCGAAACCGGCCTTGTTCTACTTCCCGAGCTCCTGACGTCGCTGCATTTGTATCTTTTACTATTTCTCAGGCCCCCTCGTAGATAGGATCGATCGGCTGTTCAAAAACAACCTAATTTTTTACGTTTAAGAGGTAAAACTAGTTCATGCACTCGAATCTAGTACTACTTAGGAAGAAAGGGGGTGGGGTGGGGGAGGATTTGTTACCTGAATCTAGAACTTGTTTGAAAGAGGAAATAATGGGGGTGAAAAGTAGGAGAGGCTGGCTATCCAACTGGTCTCTAGGTCTAATAGGGAAATAAAGGGAAACACAGTACAAAATCAATATAAACCCGGTCTATTGGTTGAAGAAGGAAAGAAAGTCGGGACTGGGGGACAAGTCAAGAGAGTAAGTCCAACACTAGATTTGCTAGCCTCACACAGTATAAGGTGGCTATACCGAACAAAAATGGGACCAACCCAGATATCGTGTTCTGATGTTTGTTGCCCCGAGCCACTCCTATGTAATGCCACTGGTAAAATGTAGCAGTCGCACTGTTAAAAGTAAGGACACGTTAAACCAATGTTGTTTTCAATGTAATGCCTCCAGTAATATGAATCAATGGCACTTTTTTACATGTCCTGCTAAATTTCCCATTAAGATAAGTTGGTTCTTTTCATTAGAAATGCAACTGTCCTAGTCCGCCTACTCTCCCGTGCCCAAAGTAATGTCGTATTTAACGGTTGTCATAGTTAATCCTAATGCCCACACTAGTATCTAGCAATGCCACTGCTTTAGAAATTGCTACTGTCCTTGTAGGATTTCCATTCAGATAAGGAACATGCTTCTTTTCATTTGATGCATGTTTCATCACTTGTTAGTCACCCTCCTTTCTACCTTTTTTGTGCAAACAGAGATATACATTTCATGCTCGATCTTAGTTGAACTGCACAAATGATATCCAAATTATAGTTGAACATTCCAGGAGCTTCACAACCAACCTTGATGTTGCTCAATTTTATTGCAACTAATGAAGAAGAAGCTATATGGGTTTCGTTTTCTGATGGAAATGGAACCGGGGCTGGAGCCCTTTTCTTAAAAAAATTGAAGAAGAAGCTGCTAGCTCACGGGACATTGCTTCATTTTAGGTGAACTGCACCAAAAGGTCCCATGAATTGAATCATCCATGTTGGTGACTGAAAGATCCAGCTTTAGCATCCAAGTCTAAACACCCCCGGCCACCATCCTTGCGACGCATGGTACACCTTGTTTGCCACCTGCTCGACCCCAGTGTCACTGATAAAATGAAGTAATAATACAGTTAAAATAGAGCGAGTGTCCTCTCTATCATTTCATTTTCTATGTAGATAAAGAAAGTGCTTCTCTTTGTTAATGTATGTTTCATCAACTAGTCCCATTGTTAATGTTTAAGCATTTCTGCAAATGGGGTGCTTAATTTTAGTTGATCTGTACAAAAATAGAGATTTGAATGTCTCAAGGCACGTCCTTGTACTACCGCTGTTCACTGATGTTCATCACTGGCAGAAGGTGTATCTAGGAGACTTGGGACAATTTCCAGTATGAGGCGTACCGTATGAGGCGTCGCAGGGCCCATCTCGCCCTCGCAGCATGGCATACTATGATACTATCGCAATATTTTCTTCAATTTATTTTGTGTGTTTCATCAACTAGTGCCACTATAATGTAATCACGCTTTTTAATTATCTGTGCAAAGAGGGTTATTCAGCTGCATTTTTGTGGAACTACACAAATGTACGTATGGAACCGGCATATATGCAGAGTGCAAGGTGTGCCAAGTAAAAATTACCGACACCAACCATGCTGCATGCACGCATTGGCATCTACCACCACAAGTGGGATGTGTGGCGCTCTCTTTGGACGGATCTTTCTCGGCAGCAAATTCTCTAACCAAATACTAGTAGCTTATATTGGTAGTTTTCTAGGGAGTACTCTTTTCTGAAAGAAGCACCAATCTATTTTTCTTTATTTGTACACTGTATCACAAATTTGACCCAAAGGTCCAGAGCTATTTTAGGGTGATTGGCGTAGTACTCGGAGACTGATTGTAAGAATGATTTTCATTAGCTGTCACACTGATTGTAAGCATGAGCAGGAGGAAGATTAGGTTAGTGCGAAGCTTACCTTAAACCCTACCGCTGCCGTTGAAATGAGGCGAGCGTCGAGGGAACCATGGAGAATGATGGGGAAGCGACGTCGCGCAATCCGTCCTCCTCTTGCGGTGGGAGAAAATTTACTCATGTGGCTCCGGCTGGCTCTGCACCCTCACGAACGGCACACCATACTCGGTCAATTCGTTATCCTCTGGGTGCCCGACCTTCGACCTGTATGCCCACCACCTCCGCCTGACTGTCGCCTCGGACAAATATGTCTACTCCATCGCCCAGAGGAGATACTCGATGAACTCGGAGGATTGCGGCACGACTGCCGCCGAGGAGTACATGTACATCGCCGCCCTCATCGTTGTCGTCTCGCTCTTTTGCATACATTGCCACATGGCCCGCACCGTCCTCGAAATCTCCCACTCATTGTCAAACCAAGTAAGGATCTCCTTCAACCTGGCTAACTTTGCCTGGTCGCCGCCGGCGATCTGCCTGATTCGTTGCTGCATCCTCTCCATAGATGTCCTTCTGAGTGGTCCGGCGCTAGCTTTGGAAGATGGGAGGAGAGATGGTGGTCTTGCAATAGAAAAGAGGGAGAGGCGAGACGGTGGTTTTTGAATGGAGATGATGGAGAGGATAGGAGGTGGTTTTGCAATGGAGAAGATCAGAAGAGGGAGAGGCGAGACGGTTGTTTTGGAATGGAGATGATGGAGAGGAGAGGAGGTGGTTTTGCAATGGAGAAGATCAGAAGAGGGAGAGGCGAGACGGTGGTTTTGGAATGGAGATGATGGAGAGGAGAGGAGGTGGTTTTGTAATGGAGAAGAGGGAGAGGAGCATGCAGCAGAAATTTAGGATTGGACGAGACAGCCGGCGTGTTGTGACTGGATCAAAATCAAAATCAATTTACCCTTCAATAAGAAAGCGACCCCACATTAACTAGTCTCTCTTTTATTCTGGGTCATAATTGACCATGATTTTCGCACATAAAATATATGTTATACATTACAAAAATAATATAATTGAAAGTACATTCAGATACGACCAAACGATACACTTTTTGGTGACATGCATTCACATTATGCTTGTCAAATACAGTAAGTGGTCAAACTTTGACCCAAAATATGCAAAACAACAAAAAAATACTTCCAAGACAAGCGCCGCTCTTCTGCTCTTCTCCTCTTAAACCACCGTCGCTCCTCTCTTGTTCCAATCTAAATCCAGCGCCGCTCCTCTCCTCTTCCATTTCAAAACCACCGCCCCTCCTCTCCTGTTCCAGTCCAAAACCAGCGTCGCTCCTCTCCCGTTCTAATCCAAAACCAGTGATGCTACTCTCCTCTTCCATTCAAAAACCACCATCGGTGAGTGAAGGTGTTGTGGAGAAGTAGATCGATGGAGGAGTACAACCGATATGTGAGGATCGCAGACGGCGACCCTGTGAAGCTAGCTAGGATGTTGGAGATACAGTCTTGGTTTGACAACAAGGACCAACTAGCGATGATGGCGATATCTATGGCCAAATATCTGCAATAGAGCGAAAAGGCGGCGTTACGCCCGGAGGGAGTCGCACGGGAGTACATAGAGTTGCTCCTCTGGGCCATGGAGCAAACAGATTCACCGAATCCGATCGTGAGGGAGCGGTGGTGGGAGTATCGATCCCAGATGGAGCATCCACAAGAGATTGAATGATCGAGCATCTACAGGGTGCCATTTGTGAGGGTGTCCTGCCAGAGCGAGCCCGTGGAGTCTTCATGGACCGAACCCAACTGCAAGAGGAGAAAATTAGTTGGCCCGATGACGCTTCCCTGCCATCCTCTCCCTCGCCGTTCACATCGTATCACGGGGTGGCTATCTGCCGCCGAGGAATAGGAGGGGACTGCCCCCCCAGCCGAATAGTCGGGCAGGTTGTGAATTGTCAGGAGGAGCTTAGGGTTGTCAGTATTTGCAGGTTGTGAATTGTGTTTTGTGTTGTGTATTTTGAGAGTACTTTTAGATATGAATGTCTTTTGAATTTCAGATTTGCAGTATTGAGCATATGAAGTATTTTATGAATTCTAGAGATCTATTTTTAGCACTTAAAAATATGTAGTTTCATAGGAGTATAATAGTGCAGACAATGTGATTCTCAGAGAAGAAACTGCAAGTTTCAGATAAGAAACTGCAAGTTCAGTTTCAGATAAGAACCTGCAACTTTCAGAGGCAGAGCATTTATATTAACACGGCCTTTTCAAACAGGGTTAACATCATATTGGAAGTTCTATTCATGGTCGAAAATGGAACTACCAGCCAGTTAACATCATGTTGATCAACATTCATGCATAGCACATCTTCATATGATGCACAGTCAAAATGGCCACACAATGTCGAGTGTGCGAAACACAGAGAAAATGAGGGACCAAGTTTTGGCAAGTGTTGGACGTGGTGCGCGTAGATCACAATGGGGACCCAGATGTCAATAAAGGCATAGGCAAAAAATTGGAGATATTTTCCCTACACAGGTGGAATCGAACCCGGCGGAACAGTTGTCGGGTAGTGTCACTTGGCCACTAGGCTAGTTCAGTAGTTTCGTTAACAATAAGGCATTTCCTCAGGTGGTCGGATCCCCTCCTGTGCCTTTGTGCGCTCGCCGCGACGCCGCTGTCTGCCATTGTGAACATGCTGAACAAATGAGAGGAATTTGGAGAGGACTGTACGTGGAGAGGCGGACAGTCGGGACCCACCAGGTCTATTGTCGGAGTAATGGGCCACAGGTAGGCTAACCCGAGTCCCAGAACCTTTCAAGACATCGGGGCAAACTGCGCCCCTCAAGTGCCTACGGCGACTCCAAGATAAGCTGAGTCCTAGAAGGCGACTCCAAGATAAGTCGAGTCCCAGACGGCGACTCCAAGATGAGCCGAGTCCCAGAAGGTGACTCCGAGACGAGCCGAGTCCCCAGGGCGACTCTCGTCTCGGCCGAATCCCAGAGGCGACTCCGAAGAAGCAGACTATGGGGAGTCAGCCCGCGACTCCCAACCACCGGGTAATTAAAGACAAGCATGGCCACAGTGCACCGTACTCGCGGAGATCTCCGCCCGGCGCGGCACTGTTGCCATGCCAGTCCTGACATCAGCCCCTGGGGCGGGGCCCTGTACCCACGATGCCTTGTCTGTACGGCCCAGAGATGGCAAGGCCTACCAGTTAGAGAGAGTATTGAAGACGGTGGGCGCACCGAGAGTCGGACCCGTTGGGAGTCGGTCCCCCGAAGCCGGCCGGCCCCTCCCACAGGCCCCACGCGCCATTAACCAGATGCGACCGAGGAATGGCCACAGTGATCGCCCGCCAGTGGCGGCACTGTTGCCATAACCCCATGACCAAGCCCACGTCATTAGAAGCACGGCTACAGTAATCTGCAGCCGGCAAGACCCGCCCGCGGCGGACGCGGGCTGATGCCCTCGTACCAGGCCAGTCGGTGGGGCCCACCAGTCGGCGGGCCCCAGGAGTCGGCGGAGAAGACGGCACCTGAGAGGCAGACGGCTGGGACCCGCACCCAGCCAGATTTACTATTGTAACCCTGGGGGTAGGCCTATATAAACCCCCCAGGGCACCCATGCAAAGGGTTCGCATCCAGTAGCATTAGACAGGACATGAAGGAGGGAGAGAGCAAGCCTTGCCTTCTCCTTCTTCCAGAAACAGCTCTAGGAGCACCCTTGTATTCACTTCGCCATAGTGATCATGCGGAGACCCCGCTGAGTAGCAGTAGGGGTGTTATCTCCTCGGAGAGCCCTGAAGCTGGGTATGATCCGCCGGCGTGCATGTCTTCGCCTCATCCCGTTTCCAGGCACCGGCGATGTTCTACTCGCCCCCACCATGATAAGCCATCCTTTGGCATATGTCGCACCCAAACCCCGACATTTGGCACCCACCATGGGGCCTGGTGCACCGTTGTCCGGAGATCTATTCTGGACAGGAACCCTCTTCCTCCCTGGCGAGCGCAGCCAGCCAGGCTCGCCAAATGGCGTCTGCATCGATGCGTTGTGCGGCGCTGAGGCCGCCTGTGCAGCGAGCAGCCTCGCCAAACTTGTCGGCGAGGTTCGACTCTCCGACAAGCCTGCATCCGACGCAGGCACGGGTGGCCCCGAGAGTCTCCTCGCGGGCCTCCTTGACCAACTCCACGTTGCCGGCGAGCTTGCCGTGGACTTGGAGTCTGTAGGATCCACCGACCCGATGCTGGTCGACTCCGACGCCATGTCGCTTGACACTTTCCCCACCAACATGGTGGTCTACGATGAGCCGCTTCCTCATGAGGAGAGTGGCAGAAGCACCGTCACGGAAGTGCTCATCATCAGCCACGATAAGCGCTCTGGTGAAGAAGCTCAGGACCCGCTTGCTGCGGCCCTGCAAGACCTAACGGCGCCCATTCTAGAGGACGCAGACGCTGAGACGCTGGAGACACCCCGCCTTCAGATCATCGAAGGCGCCAAGAGGCTGGCGAGCATGAGGCACTTGTCAGAAGCCTACCAGCGCGAAATGGATCACGCCGTAGGCGGCTCGCCGGCTCCGACTGGGCCAGGCCGCCTAGGCGCGGTCCGGCAACGCGGCGCGACCATCGCCGACTTGTTCGGGGCAAAACGCCCTGTATACGCCACACCTGCGGAGAACATCCACGCCGCCCAAGCGGCGACTGATGAGCTGAAGAACTTCGAGGGCGAAGAGCGCCGCATGATGACGGAGCGAGTCCAGTAGCTCCTCGACGCGGTTGCTGCGCAGAACGCGGCCGGCGGCCACGCGGATGCACTGCAGCAACCGAACGACGACTTGCCTCCCCGCCGAGATCAAGGCGCGACATCTCGGACGCCGGCTGGCGGATTCCGCGGAGGGAAAGAAAAGGAGTCGGCTGTCAGTCACAGTCAGACTCACATCACCATTGAGCGCGACCAAGACGGCCGTCCGAGAGCAGTGGAGCGGCGGGACGACTACCTACCTCCCCCACCCAGAAGAGAACGGCGAGTTTCCCCGCCGCCTGTTGAGCATCCGACTCTCGGTGGCCGCCTCGGCTGCCGAGAGGGAGTCGGAGAGAACGACGCCCGCCATCGGATCGACCGACTCCACCGATCCCTGGCGCTGGAAGAAGAAGACGAGCTGGGCCCGCCTTGCTTTGGACCCCGCATCCGAGACGAGCCCTTACCTAAAGGGTTCACGCTCCCTCGAGACACACCCAAGTACACCGGCTCTGTGAAGCCGGAAGACTGGCTGATTGATTACTCCACGGCCGTTAGTATAGCGAACGACAACAAGCGAGTCGCCGTGAAGTACGTTCCACTCATGTTTCAGGGCACGGCCCGGACATGGTTGAACAGTCTGAAGCCCCGCAGCATCAACAGTTGGGTCGACTTCACCGAAGCTTTCATCCGCAACTTCACGTGCACGTACAAGCGACCTCCCAAGCCACACCAGCTTTCCTTGTGCGTGCAATGCCCTGATGAGTCAACACGCGACTACCGCACGCGCTGGGGCGAGGTTCGGAACTCCTGCGAGGGCGTGCACGAGGTGCAGGCTATCGAGTACTTCACTACCGGGTGCCAAGAAGGCACCCTCCTCAAGAACAGGCTCCTCAGCGATGAGCCAGAAACCCTCGATGAACTTCTGGTCATAGCAGACAAGTACGCCACAGCCGACTCATCCATGAAGACGGAGATTCAAGTCAATGCAGCTGGCAAGGTGGCCCCTCAGGCTCCCAGAACTCCAGCTAGAGACACCAGTCGGTGCCAACAACAGAGCGACAACAAATGCAAGGCCCAACAGCCGACTTCCAACAGTTGGCAGGTTGCAACGGTCGAAGATCAACAGCCGGAGGCGCAGCCCCCGGCCAAACGGCAGAAAGGCGGCAAGTCCAATTGGTTGCTGTCCTTTTCCTATGAGCAGACTCTGGATGGTCCCCGCAAGTTCCACAGTAGCGCGAAGCCGTCAAACCATACCACCCGAAAGTGCCACTGGCTCACCAGAATCGCCAAGGGAGACGGCCTCCTTCCCCCTCCGCCTGCTGGGCCGCCGCCTCCACCGCCACCCCAGCAGCCGGCTGCTCGGCCAGTCAGTGCAGTGCAAGACGAGTACCCAGAAGAGCATGGAGCTTACGTGGTGTTCACCAGTGTGGCTGATGATCGGCACAGCAGACGGCAGCAGCAGCGAGAAGTAAATGTAGTGGCAACAAATACTCCAGAGTTCATGCATTGGTCCAAGAAGCCTATCAGTTGGAGCAGAGCGGATCACCCAGAGGTGATGCCGAATCCGGGCTCCTATGCCCTGGTCCTAGGTGCCACCTTGGCTACTGATAGGCGGGCCGCCCGCTTTTAGAGAGTGCTGATAGACAGAGGCAGTAGCATCAACATCCTATACAAAGATACCATGGAGAAGCTAGGAATCAAGCAAAGACAGCTACAGAGCAGCCAGACTGTGTTCCATGGTATTGTACCCGGCCTTTCCTGCTCACCAATCGGCAAGATCCTGATAGACGTCCTCTTCGGAGACAAAGATCATTTCCGCTGAGAGCTGGTCTGGTTCGAAGTAGTGGACCTTGAAAGCCCATACCACGCACTGCTTGGCCGACCTGCCTTGGCCAAGTTCATGGCGGTTCCTCACTACGCCTACCTCAAGATGAAGATGCCGAGTTCCAAGGGAATTCTGACCGTAGCCGGCGACTACAGGAAGTCATCCGCCTGCGCGGCCGAGTCCCTGGTGATCGCAGCTGAGAAGCGGCTCCTTGACCGGGTCGTGGCAATGGCCGGAAAGCAGCCGGAGATGTCACCCAACCCCAAGGAGTCGGAAGCTAAGGGCTCGTTTAAACCAGCCAAAGAGACCAAGAAGATACCCTTGGACCCGGAGCACTCAGAGAGGTACACTGTCATGGGTCCAACCCTTGACAGTAAATAGGAAGGCGAGCTTGTCGATTTCCTCCGTGAGAATCGAGACATCTTTGCATGGTCCCTGTCGGTGTCAAAACCGGCGGATCTCGGGTAGGGGGTCCCGAACTGTGCGTCTAGGCGGATGGTAACAGGAGACGAGGGACACGATGTTTTACCCAGGTTCGGGCCCTCTCGATGGAGGTAAAACCCTACATCCTGCTTGATTAATATTGATGATATGGGTAGTACAAGAGTGGATCTACCACGAGATCAAGGAGGCTAAACCCTAGAAGCTATCCTATGGTATGATTGTTGTAATGTATGTTGTGTCCTACGGACTAAAGCCCTCCGGTTTATATAGACACCGGAGGAGGCTAGGGTTACACAGAGTCGGTTACAATGGTAGGAGATCTACATATCTGTATCGCCAAGCTTGCCTTCCACGCCAAGGAAAGTCCCATCCGGACACGGGACGGAGTCTTCAATCTTGTATCTTCGTAGTCTTGGAGTCCGGCGGACGATGATAGTCTGGCTGTCGGGACACCCCCTAGTCCAAGACTCCCTCAGTAGCCCCTGAACCAGGCTTCAATGACGATAAGTCCGGCGCGCATAATGTTAGGCATTGCAAGGCGGGTTCCTCCCTTGAATAATCCAGAGAAGATCATGAACACCAGGATAGTGTCCGGCTCTGCAAAATAAATTCCACATTCCACCGTAGAGAGAATAAAATGTACACTAGTTAAATCTGTTGACGTATTATGCGGCGTGACATCGCACCGCTACCAAGCCTTTGTTTGAATCGTTTTTTACTATACCACCTCAGCACGTTTAGCGAAGCGGTTTCCTTGGCACGTCTTGTCGAAGCAGAGATCGTGTTCCCCTTATCCCGGGATTCTCATCAATACGTGTGTGGGTAACCCAACCGTTCCCGTCACCACGCCTCCTCTATCGAAGGTGAATCCCAAACGGTCACGGAGACGGCTCTTGGTATTTTTCCCCTTTATAAGAGGAGCAAGGCTCGTTCTTGTTCTTCAATCTCGCATCGAATCTCCTCCCCGCTCCTAGTTCCAACACCCAGAGCCTCAGATTCGAGCGCTTCGGATCCTCAACCATGTCTGGCTCCGACCTCCAGGGCCGGTGGATGCCCTCCTCCGTCACGGAGGAGGACATATTGAAGTTACATGAGGCCAAGTACCTGGCCTACGAGGTTTCGCACAGGCTGCCTGCCCAAGGGCAGGCCATGCCAGTCCCCGAGCCCGGCGAATACGTCGTCTTCGTATCCCACCTCCGTCGGGGTTTAGGCTTCCCGACGGACCCCTTTGTGAGAGGGCTCATGTTCTACTATGGGCTGGATTTTCATGACTTGGCTCCGGAGTCCATCCTCCATATCTCCGCATTCATTATCGTCTGCGAAGCCTTCCTCCGCGTCACTCCCCACTTCGGCCTGTGGCTGAAGACCTTCAATGTGAAGCCGAAGATGATCGGGGGGTGTCAAGCGGAGTGCGGCGGGGCGGCCATAAGCAAAAAGGCCGATGCCCCGTGGCCCGAGGGTTCCTTCCAAGAGGAACTCGGACTGTGGCAGCAGGAGTGGTTCTATATCACCGCTCCGAGGGGCAGCAAACAAAAGCCGCCGCCTTCATTCCGCCCGGGACCTCCACGCCAACTGATGTCGTGGGTCAACCAAGGGCTCAATTGGGGGCCGTCCGAAGACGTGCCCTTACTGCAGGGCCGGATTCGAGACCTCCAAGCGAGGGAGATCAATCTGGTCGTGGTGATGCAGGTCATGCTAATCAGGCATCTTCTGCCCTGCAAACGCCGTCCTCTCCATCTATGGGAGTTCAACCCGGAGGGTCCTCGGATTCTCCAACACTTCACGGGTGCAACACCCGTGGAGATGTACAAGTTGTTCTTCGGACCGCAGGTGGCGTGTCCGGAATTAGCCGAGGACGCAGGCCTAAGCCACAATCGCCCGGATACTCAGGTAAATAGCTCAGAGTCCGGACATTCTGTTTATCTACCTTTCTAGAGTTCGCCTCCTGACCCATTACTCTTCACAGGAGTGGGTGGCGCGATCAAGGCTGATAAGGTGTCCGGCCCCCCTCCCAGAGACCGCACTGGAGCCCGCGCTGGTCAGAATGTTGGAGGTCGCGCCCACAGAAGGGAGCGAAGGGGCAAATAGAGGAGCTAATATTTCGCCCAAAGGGGCGTCTGAAGAGGGGGGAATCAAGAACCCCTCCTTCCAGGGGGAGAAGAGGACCGCCTCTGAAGATCCGGAGGCCAAAGCCCCTAAACGGGGGAAGAGATCTTCCCCGGGGGGTCCAGCGTCCGGGGAGAATCCGGACGCACAATCATCGCCAAAGAATCAGCCCTCCAGCGAGCCGTGAGTATGAATAGGGAATTTCATCAGTAAGAAAGTACCTCCATTTATGCTTCTGTAGATGACCAAAATTTTTATTTTGCAGTTCGGATTTGCAGCCTTCGCAGATGAGTTCATCTTTGGGGGACCTTCTTCCGGAGATGATGGAGAGCGAAACGCCCCCGTCTGCTGCGCCATCAGATAAGGCAGACGAGCCTGAAGTATCGTCACGGAGGGTATCCCCAAGTCCGGAGGGGCCGGAGAGTTCGGCGCCCGCTAGTATCCGGCTGGGAGAACTGAAGAATCTGCTTGAGAGGGCGTCCATCTCAGAAGATCATCGTGCGTTGATGCACATGATGATTGGAAGGATTTCATCCGCCGAGAGCGGATTGCGTAACGCCGCTATGAGTTTGCTGGCGGGATTTGAGGTACGCGAAAATGATGCACCTTTTATTTTTGACAGTTTTGCACATAAAAGTGTGCTCTGTATAGATAGTAGCCCCTGAGACTCGGTAGGTTGTCGAAGACGACAGCGTGCCGAGGATCGAAATCTCAAGTAATGAATGTCGCCGTTCCTATGTAGGTGGCGGATAGTCCGAGGGCTAGCCGGACTAGTGGTGTTGCCGAGTTAATGTGGCAACTTGACGCGGCGGATGCGGACATCGCACTTGTCAACCGGCGACTTGACGAGTCGCAAGGTAAATGAGTTCTCCATGGTAGCTTTATTAATGGGGTCAAAGCCCTCCTCTGATAAATTATATGCTGTTATATAGACGGTGCTGCTGCTGTGGAGAGCCTTCGGGCCGAACTTGCTCAAGCTAATGAGCAAGCCCGAAGGAGTGACGCGGCTGCCTCGAGGGCGGCCAAGGAGTTGAAAGCCGAAAAGGCTGCTCACTGCCTAAGCAGGGAAGAGGTGGCCGAATTGGCCGTAAAAGTGAAAGATGCTGCCGACCGCAATGAGGCTCTTGAAAAGGAGCGCTTATCGGAGCGGGAAGACCTGAAGAAGGCCACCGCCGAGGCCAAGGATGCCCGCTCTGCAATGCGGGCCATGAGGGAGGAGCTGCGCCAGGCCGGAGATATCATGGCTGGCAAGCCTTATCTGCTGCGTCGCCGGTTTATGGACCAAAAGTATGCTCAATTTGATTGGCTGTGGAGTCCGGAGAATCCGTATATGGACTTAGCGGCAAGTGCGGCTGATGCCGTTGAGCACTTCCGGAGCCAGAAGGATCACAAGACGGAAGAGCTATTTTGGTCTCAATTCCATAGTCCGGATCGCTCACTTCCGTTTGCCGACCGGTTGGCCGAATGGGCCGAGCTAAATAGGTTGTCTGGACTTCCCATGACTGACATCGTGGCTCATGTCTGGTCAGAGAGGCCCAAGGCGACGAGCTACTTCGGCTTACTGCAGCAATTCCTTGGAGCGGTGCCGCATATCAAGGAGATGAAGTGGTCGGCCTGCATCGAGGGCGCGCGGATGGCTCTTGCCCGCGTGAAGGCGCATTGGACGGAGATGGATGCCACCGCTGTTGCCGCCCAGGGCTCGGATGAAGACCGGCTCCCCGCCGAGCACTATTTCGGGGAAGTTATGCGTGGCGCTCGTGTAATAGAGTCGCAGTGCTCAAAAAATGTCACGTTCAAATGAACGTTTTAGCTTGGAAAGCAATGATTATGCTATAACTGCTTTTTATACTTGTGCGTCCCAAGTAGTAAAACTTCTCCTATGCGGCCGTTTACGTATACACTTGTATAACCTGAAAGATTGCAGTCTTCGGCTTCAGCCCCCACGCACAAGGTGCGGGGGTGTTCGCAAAAATAGTGTGTTTTCACACTTAATCCGACGTCTCGGTCCTGTTAAGGAGGTGGTAGCGTAGCGAACGAGGCAATCCGGACTATAATGCTTTATCACTTTCACTTAGCCAGTGGAGCTCGAGGGTGGGGCTACGATATAGCCCCTTGGGGCACCGCACTTCTCCGAGTTCGGGCACGTGTGTGCCTGACCGGGAAACGGTCCTTCGTCAAAGCGGGGAATTCTAAACATTCCGGTGGTCGATCGAGTGGTTGACTAGTCTCTCGCTATATCATGACAGTCAGTTTTCGGCTTTCTCTACTGAGGTGCTCGCCCAGCCGAACTGGGGCACAATCGTAGTAGTTCTCCTGGTGCCGCGTTAGCCGATGATACGGAACGTAAGGCAGCAAAACACAGGAGCCGGGCAAACCCAACATTTGACCAAAGACATGATTCAGAGCTGATGCATATAATGCCTAACTCGAGACGCCAAACACTCCCTGAGGTGTTCGGTCTTTATAATAATGGGCAGAACAATGCCCTAAGCCCCTGGTGTCCAGGTACAGGCATGGTCTTCTGACGCGGCCGATGCCAAAACATTAGGCTCCGCTTTGGCTATAGGAAGAAACCAAGGGATAATAACAACAAGAGACAGTAAAAAAAGGTCTACGCAGGGTCTTAATCTGAAAAGAATCCTCACAACGGGTCCCTACTGCACGTCTGCGCCTGTGTCTCCGTTGCGCCGTTATCCTGGACGGGTGTGCACGTTGTTCATCTGTAAAAAGAGAGGAACGCTCAGTTTGAAAACAATTTGTGCGAAAAATATATGTGTAAAAGAAGAAATATAAATAAGTAAGGCGGGGTTTGTATGAACCCGCGGTTGTTTGTGAGCGCAGCCCCCTGTGAAGAGGTGTGCGGCTAGGGAGCCCCTAGCCTGCTGAAGCCGGACTCGTCTATCCGAGTCCGAGGTCTTTGAGTGACCCTCGCACTGAAATGATGCCACGCGGACCGGGCATCTTGAGTGTAAGAGACGCGTAATGCGGTATGGTGTTGAAACGGACAAAAGCCTTTCGTCCCAATAGTGCTTGATATCCACTTTTAAATGGGACGATGTGAAAAATTAGTTTTTCGCGCCGAAAATTGTTCGGTGATCCGAACACGACTTCTAGTAATATGGAGCCTGTGCACTTGGCATAAGGGCCTGGCGTCACTCCTTTGAAGGAAGTGCGGTTGTGTCGAATTTTTGTAGGGTCTATCCCCATCTGACGGATTGTGTTTGAATACAGCAGGTTTAAGTCGCTGCCTCCGTCCATTAGGTCTTTAGTAAATTGTAATCCGTCTATTATGGGATTCAATATCAGGGCAGTCCGTCCTGCGCTTCGAACACTTCTGGAATAGTCCAGGTGGTCGAAAGTGATTGGTTTTGATATCCAATCTCTATGGTCTGCTGGGTTGGACCGTGCGAGGCTCTTTTTAGGAAGTGCCATACTATTTTTCTGTATTATCACGTGAAGTGAGTTTACTGCTTTGACCTCTTGTGGGAAAGTCTTTTGTTTTCCGGTGCTCTGCTGGTGGGGTTTATCTTCTTTGCTTGACGCGTCGAGCCCCTTGTGTTCGGCGTTTAGTCGGCCGGACTGTTTAAAAACCCAACAATCCTTGTGGGTGTGATTTGCAGGCCTTCCGGGGGTACTGTGGATTTGACATATCCGACCCAAAATCTTGTTTAAGTTGGACAATTCATCGCTGTCATCCTTAAGAGGCTATGTTTTGTTGTTTGGCCACGAGCTTTTGAGTCCGGCATTGACTGCCGTGCTCTTTGGGCTTTTCTCTTTATTCCGGCGCTGCTCTTTTCTGCGCCGTGATTTTCCGTTTCCATCTCTTATCTCGGATGTACTTGGGTCGCTGGTGCTGCATCTTGCTAGCCAGCTATCCTCTCCTGTACAGAAGCGGGTCATGAGGCTTGTTAGTGCGGACATTGTCCTCGGTTTTTTTTGGCCGAGGTGCCTGGCAAGCCATTCGTCTCGGACATTGTGTTTGAAAGTTGCTAAGGCTTCAGCGTCCAGACAGTCGACTATTTGGTTCTTTTTGGTGAGAAACCAGTTCCAGAATTTCCGCGCTGACTCTCCAGGCTGTTGAGTTATATGACTTAGATCATCTGCATCCGGAGGGCGGACATAAGTCCCTTGAAAGTTTGCTCTAAACGCGTCCTCGAGCTCTTTCCAACTTCCAACAGTGTTTTCTGGGAGGCTTTTAAGCCAATGACGGGCTGGCCCTTTGAGCTTGAGGGGTAGGTATTTTATGGCGTGGAGATCGTCTCCTCTGGCCATGTGTATATGCAGTATATAATCTTCTATCCCGACTCCAGGGTCTGTTGTTCCATCGTAGGCCTCTATGTTTATGGGTTTAAATCCTGCTGGGAATTCATGGTCCAGCACCTCATCGGTGAAACATAGTGGGTGTGCGGCGCCCCTGTATTTGTGTTTGCCGCTATCATCGGACACTTGACGTGTTGCCTTGCTTCTTGGGGCCTTCTTCTTTGGCCCGTAGATGGACCTGGCTGGGTCATCTGTCCTTCCAAGTTCGTTGGTTGGTTTATGTGTGGCGCCGTTGTCAGAATTTGTCCTATCATCTGGCCGTCTATCCAACCAGGCAGCCTCTTTATTTTTTGACGGTGGAGGCTCTATGGCCTCCTCGTCGAATTCTAGTAGCAGCTTACGCTTCGGGTAGCTCTTTGATTGGTGGCCATTGCCGTATTTATCTGCGGTTTTGAGCACTTTGCTCCATCTCATTCTGAGTGTGTCTTCCGCTGTTTTGAGCCTCCGCTTTTCCTTCTTCAGGCTTCTTGCAGTGTTGACGAGTCTTTTCCGAAGGTTTTTGCTCTCCGGTGGCGTGTCCGGCATGAGGTCGTCCGGACTGTCGCTTTCGTCGGGCCTGGACTGATTATCTGACTCGTCATGTTCGGACGGTTGCTTGTCTGCATGTTCGTCGTCCACTTGTGAGCCCTGTGGTATTACGGGCTCCTTGGGAGCGTTGTTGTCGTCGAGGCGGGACTTAGGGCGGCGTCTGCGTCGCCGTTTTGGTTGTTTATCGGCGGGGTTATCTTCTGCCGAGGCCCGTTGGTCCTCGTCATCGCTCTCCTTTGGGGTATCCACCATGTATATGTCATACGACGAGGTGGTCCTCCCGTGCCTTATAGGCTCTGTTTCTTGTTCGTCTCCGGCATCGTCGTCCATAGTGTCGATGTCGTCGGAGTCGTAGTCTAGCATGTCGGTTAGATCGTCGACAGTGGCTACAAAGTGGGTGGTGGGTGGGCTCTGAATTTCTTCTTCGTCCGCATCCCAACCGTCCTGGCCATAGTCCGGCCAGGGCTCTCCTGATAATGAGAGATGCTTTAGTGAATTCAGGATGTCGCCAAAAGGCGAGTATTGGAAGATGTTCGGAGTCCGGCGCCAAATACGATTTGGTTGGTAGGGGCGTGGGAGGTTCAGAGTCCGGCAAGGAGTCCGGCACCTCGGAATCATGAGTTTTGCGAGGGACAAGATCTGTGTTCGGGTCCATCGCCGTGGAAGTTGAAGCCCCCGAGGCGGCGTCTATCCACCGATCCTCTATCTGGGCAATCGGCTCCGGACTAATGGCCGGAGCGGATTCGTGTGCGGCCACCAAGGCACAGTTCGGCGGCAGAGCTAGATCATGCCTATCACAACAGTGCGGCGCGCTTGGCTGTGGCCCGGGTCCGCCGAAGATCAAGTCTCCGTGGACATCGGCCATGAAGTTTAGGCTTCCGAATCTGACCTGACGGCCAGGGGCGTAGCTTTCGATCTGCTCCAGATGGCCAAGCGAATTAACCCGCAGTGTGAAGCCGCCGAATACGAAGATCTATCCGGGGAGAAAAGTCTCACCCTGAACAGCGTTGTTGGTTGAAGATGCCATCAAGCCTATCGGTGACGACACAGAGGAACTCTCAATGAAAGCACCAATGTCGGTGTCAAAACCGGCGGATCTCGGGTAGGGGGTCCCGAACTGTGCGTCTAGGCGGATGGTAACAGGAGACGAGGGACATGATGTTTTACCCAGGTTCGGGCCCTCTCGATGGAGGTAAAACCCTACGTCCTGCTTGATTAATATTGATGATATGGGTAGTACAAGAGTGGATCTACCACGAGATCAAGGAGGCTAAACCCTAGAAGCTAGCCTATGGTATGATTGTTGTAATGTATGTTGTGTCCTACGGACTAAAGCCCTCCGGTTTATATAGACACCGGAGGAGGCTAGGGTTACACAGAGTCGGTTACAATGGTAGGAAATCTACATATCCGTATTGCCAAGCTTGCCTTCCACGCCAAGGAAAGTCCCATCCGGACACGGGACGGAGTATTCAATCTTGTATCTTCGTAGTCTTGGAGTCCGGCGGACGATGATAGTCCGGCTGTCCGGACACCCCCTAGTCCAGGACTCCCTCAGTCCCCCAAAGACATGCCGGGTGTACCGACGGAATTCGCCGAGCACAAGCTACATGTCAGGTCAGATGTGAAACCCGTCAGGCAGCCCTTGCACCGCCTGTCAGAAGAAAAGAGAAGAGTTGTTGGAGAAGAGATAACCCGGCTTCTTGCGGCCGGCTTCATCATGGAGGTGTTTTTTCCAGAGTGGCTGGCAAACCCAGTTTTGGTACTGAAGAAAAACAAGCAATAGCAGATGTGCATTGATTACACAAGCCTCAACAAAGCCTACCCAAACGATCCGTTTGCCCTGCCAAGAATCGATCAGGTGATAGACTCCACAGCCGGATACGAGCTGCTGAGTTTCTTAGATGCATATTCAGGATATCACCAGATCAAGCTGAACCCGGCAGACAGACTGAAGACCGCCTTCATCACACCATTCGGAGCCTTCTGCTACCTGACAATGTTGTTCGGCTTGAGGAATGCCGGCGCCACCTTTTAGTGTTGCATGCAGAAGTGCCTCCTCAAATAACTCGGCAGGAATGCCCACGTCTACGTGGATGATGTGGTGGTGAAGACGGAGAAGCGCGGGACGCTGCTAGAAGACCTCAAGGAGACCTTTGAGAACCTGCGCCAATTCCAGATCAAGCTCAACCCTGAAAAGTGCGTTTTCGGAGTACCAGCCGGCCAACTCCTTGGCTTCCTGGTCTCTGAGCATGGCATAGAGTGCAACCCGGTGAAGATCAAGGCCATCGAGAGAATGGAAGTACCCAGCCGACTGTTAGATGTGCAGAAGTTCACCGGCTGCTTGGCGTCCATCAGCCGATTCATCAGTCGGCTGGGCGAGAAAGCTCTCCCTTTGTATCAATTGATGAAGAAGACCACCTTTTTCGAGTGGAACCACAAGGCGGATGAAGCATTTCTCCAGCTGAAAAAGATGTTGACTACTCCCCCTGTGTTGGCGGCTCCGACTCCTAAGGAGCCCATGCTCCTGTACATCGCCGCCACCAGCCGAGTAGTCAGCACAATCATTGTAGTCGAACGCAAAGAGGAAGGCAAGGCGCTCCCTGTCCAGAGGCCGGTGTATTACCTGAGCGAGGTACTGTCGACCTCCAAGCAGAACTACCCCCACTACCAGAAGATGTGCTACGATGTGCATTTTGCCGCCAAGAAGCTGAAGCCTTACTTTCAAGAGCATCCAATCACTGTGGTTTGTACAGCCACGCTGGCCGAGATCATCGGGAGCCGAGACGCTTCTGGCCGAGTAGCCAAATGGGCCATAGATCTGGCTCCTTACACCATCTACTACCAGCCCCACACCGCCATCAAGTCGGAAGCACTGGCCGACTTCCTCGTCGACTGGGCCGAGACCTAGTACCTGCCGCCAGCGCCCGACTCCACCCATTGGCGGATGCATTTCGACGGCTCCAAGATGCGCACCGGCCTGGGAGCCGGCGTCGTCCTCACCTCCCCTAAAGGCGACAAGCTCAAGTATGTGCCGCAGACTCCACACCGCCGCCTCCCAGCCCAGCCGCCCTTGTCCAAGAAATAGGAGCACCCTCATGGGCGCAGCCCATCCTCAAGTTTCTAGTGAACAGAGAGCTGCCGACTAATGAGATCTTGGCTCGGCAAGTGCAACGCCGAGCGGCAGCATACACCATAATCAACAAAGAGCTGGTCAGGCGCAGTGTCACTAGTGTCTACCAGCGCTGCGTGGAGCCAGAACAAGGCCAAGCAATTCTCAGAGACATTCATCAGGGCGAGTGCGGCCACCATGCAGCTTCAGGAGCACTCGTCGCCAAAGCCTTTCGGCACGGTTTCTTTTGGCCGACCGCCCTGGAAGAGGCTAAAGAGTTAGTTCAAAAATGCAAAGGGTGCCAGAAGTTCCGCTCCAAGCCACTTCAGCCGGCTTCCGCACTGAAGACAATCCCCATCGCCTGGCCCTTTGCAGTTTGGGGCCTGGACATGGTGGGACCATTCAAAACGGCCCGAGGCGGCCTGACTCATCTGCTTGTCGCGGTGGACAAGTTCACCAAGTGGATAGAAGCAAAGCCCATCAAGAAGTTGAACGGCCCAACTGCAGTGACCTTCATCGCCGACATCACGGTGCGGTACGGCATACCGCACAGCATCATCACCGACAATGGCACAAACTTTGCCAAAGGCGCCTTGGCCCATTTCTGTGCAACGCATGGCATCCGACTGGACTTAGCGTCCGTTGCCCATCCGCAGTCAAACGGCCAGGTGGAACGAGCAAACGGCCTCATCCTGTCCGGCATCAAGCCCCGACTGGTCGAACCACTCGAGCGTTCGGCCGGCTGTTGGGTTGAGGAGCTACCAGCCATCCTCTGGAGTCTGCGCACGACTCCAAACAAGTCAACCGGCTTCATGCCTTTCTTCCTCGTCTACGGTGCCGAAGCCGTTATCCCGACGGACATAGAGTTCGACTCTCCACGAGTCACCATGTACACCGAAGAGGAAGCTGAAGAAGCACGTCAAGACGGCGTCGACCTGCTGGAAGAGGGCCGGCTGTTGGCACTCAGCCGGTCCAGCATCTACCAGCAGAGTCTGCGCCAATACTACAACCGAAAGGTCAAGCCAAGATCGTTTCAAGAGGGCGACCTTGTGCTCCGGCTGATTCAGCGAACAGCCGGCCAGCACAAGTTGTCGGCACCTTTGGGAAGGACCCTTCATCATCAGTAAAGTGCTGGGCAATGGCTCCTACTACCTAATTGACGCTCAGAAGCCTCGAGCGTGCAAGAGGGACGACTCCGGCAAGGAGTCAGAACGGCCATGGAACGCGAATCTTCTCCGAAGATTTTACAGTTAATGCAGTATGTACCGCGCTATCCTTTGTGTTAAAGTACTGAGACTTTGGGCCCTCGAGACGAGCTCGGGGACTGCCCTTTTTTGCTATCTGTATGATAAGAATTATGCCTCCGAGTATGCAACTCTTTGTTATGCCGCTTGGCACCAGGTTCGACTAGTCGGCCCGGGGACTCGCCGTCTTGCGCTATGAAAAGCTTCCTGCAGTCGGACAAGTAGTGTGCTGTGCTTAAACCGTCTCCTATCGAAAGCCGCAGCTCGCAGAGCAACTGTTGGTAGGCAGAGTGTAGGCAAGAATGAGCGCGCACATGAAAAAATGGCTAAGGACTCAAAGCGTATGCATAGCCCAAGCCGGCCCCCAACCTCTCTCTGCGGAGCCGACTCTTGAACAGTCGGCTCTCCGCCTTCTATCCCACTTGTTAAAAAACTCTAAAAAGGCGAAGTACTTGCCTTCCCTAAAGTAGCCAAGCATTTGACTTGCGGCAGTCCGTGGAGCGGCTGTCCGTCTGGCAAAGCAGCGACTATGGAAAGGTGGCAAAGGAAAAGGCCAAAAGAGCAATAAGCAAGGAAAGATAGAAGGCAAATAGATATTTACATAAGCAAAGGCCTCTGGCCGAGTTCAAAATACACCCCGCGGGTGGAATTGTGCAAATTAACAAGTTCTTCAAAGACTATGAAAAACAGATAAAGTAAGGACAATACGGCAGCCTAAGGAGCAGCAGACGGGTCCGGCGGTTCGGCGGAGACGGCGGTGTCAGGCGCTGGGGCGGCCGGCTGGGCAGTCTTGGCTTGGTCGCCTCCGGCCGCAGCCGGCCCAGTCGGACGCGGCTCGTTGCTGGAGGTGTGATCGAGCTGAGGCTGGTCGTCCGCTCCGTCTTCTGGCGCCTCCGTCTCGTCCTCGTCCCCCGCCTCATCTTCCTCCTCGGTGCTGGAGCCGATCACCTCCGCCGAGTCTTCGCCGTAGTCGGGGTTCATCCCGAACCACTCCGGAGGCACCTCCTCACCGTTCGCGGCCCGCTCGGGAACGAAGACGCTGGTGTCGGTGTAGTCGGCGATCGCCGCTGCGAGCTCGATGAGGGTGCCTTCCATAGCTGCCAGTTCTGCCTGGGCCTCTGACCGAAACGCGGCCAGCCGGTCAAGGTCCATCCCTGGATACCAAGCTTTGACAAATTCCTAGGCCCGGCGCGCTCCAGCCCGGGCCGAGGAACCCTTCCAAGCCTCAAGACGGCCGGCCGCGACCTCCAGCCAGTCGGCAGTTCGACTGGCGGTGCGCAGAGCCGGCATCCCTGGCCACAGGGCGGAGATCGCCTGGGCCACGGCACGTTGAAGACGGCGCAGCAACCGATGAGCCGGCCGCAGACAGGTCTCGATGCTCAGTAGTTGTTCATCGACGGTCAGCGGGGCGTTGGCGGCGATCTCCTCGCCATTCGCCCTCCGTGTCTCACGATCAGCCTCGATGGCTTGATTGACCACTTGCGAGTGGCCAGGGAAGAAGTCTGCCCAAAACAGAAAGAAGCAGAGAGAAAATCAGCAGTCGGCCTGACCTGCAGTCGGTAGCTTAAGGAAAGAAAGAAAAGAAACTCACCATCGACAATGTCCTCGATCTCGTGGAAGCCGGAAGTCAGCATCGCCTCCCTGTCGATCCAGGAGGAGCGCTCCATCTCGAACTCGGCCAGGAGGGCGGTCTCTTTCTTCTCCGCCTCGTCCTGGGCCGCCTTCAGCAGCTCCTTCTGCTCCGCCAACTGCTCGGCCAGCAAGTCGCGCTCTTTGGCGATCTTGCCGCACTCCTCCTCCTTGGCACGAAGGGCCATGCTGACTTCGGCCAATTGTTCCAGAAGGGTGGCATTGGCCTCTGAAAAACAAAGAGAAAGACGTTAAGTCGTCAGCAGCAAAGATCGCCGGGAAGATCCGGCCCGACTGCTCAGCAGTCAGCCCGAATCTCGGGGACTACAGCCCGCGGGTGCGTCAGCGCCCCCGCGGAAAAGAAGAAGAACTTACTCCGGCTCTCCGACAAGTCGGCAGTCCACTTCTCCAGCCGCTCGACATTGCGGTTGTAGACGATGACACGGAGGTTGTGGTACTCCTGCAATAACAATAAGAGGAAAACAAAAATGAGGAACTCGCCAGATTGAGTTCTGGGCCGCCTGCGCAGCAGCCGGCCCGAAACTCGGGGACTACACCCAGTGGGTGCGCTGGCGCGCCCCCACAGAGAAGAATGAGAAAAGGCAAAGTCAAAAAAGAAAAACGTACTCGGATAGTCGCTCGCGACGCCAGATGCGCCCTGGTGCAGCCCTGAATGGCTTCTCCTTCAGCTTGCAGCTTCGCCTGCACATCTAGGAGCGCCCGGTTCAGCGGACCGTTGTCGCCTCCTCGCACCCATCCAGTAGGCGCAGCACTTGACGCCTCGGTGTCTGGAATGGCCGAGCTGGCGGCGCCGGCTTCCAAGGGGCGCGGCGCCGAGACTGCCTTCGCAAGACGGCGGCGCGCCGGTGAGGCGACTTGAAGAAGCAGCCTCGCCACCGCCTCGTCCTCACCTGGCGGCACTGAAGGGCCCGCCGGCTGCTTGCCATGCGTCGGAGGCGGCGGTGGCGGCGAGGCCGTGCCCGATGCAGAGGCCTCGCCTCTATCCCTCTCCACGATGGAGTGCTCCCCGCCGTCTTCTCCAATCTGCCCCGTGAACTCCGGGGGCGGCGGCGCGGAGCTCAGCGGGACGACTAGCAACGCCGACTGATGGCGCGCGGCCTCCTTAGCCCGCTGCTTGGCCGCGGCGGCGGCTTCGGCCTCCTCCAGCCTCTTCTGGGCGGAGGCCGCCGCCTTCTCGGCCTCCGCCTTCTCCAGGCGGTCGGCCTCTTCCTCGCCGCGCTTCTCCCGCGCGTTGCGCTCCGTCGCCTCCCGGAGGTCAGCGGCGGGGTCAATCCGCCGGGTGTTGGCGGACGTCTCGGCGGACCCCATGACAGAGGGGACGGTGACCCTCTCAAGAGAAAGAGGGGCCCTGAAGTAGAAAACAGAATGAAAAAGACTTGGAAAAGATCCGTCCAAGGAAACAAGACAAAGGCGGCAAAGGCTTACGCAAAGACTAGCGGCGGCTTCTTCACTTCCTTACGGAAGCGGTTGGCCTTCGCGACCGCCTCCTCCCGCTTGGTCGCAGCGGCCGCCCCCTCGAACTTCTTCGACCGACCGCCGAGCGAACTCGGCGCGGCCCGGCGCTTCTTCGCGCCGACTTGACCGGCCAAGCCGGTGGAAGAACTCGCGCCCGGATGGCCGGCTTTTGGTTGGCGGCACGGGATGACTTCCCCTTCGGCGTCGTCTTCTGGCCAGTCGGCGAAAGTCACCGAAGGCCGGAGGCCGCCTTCCGCTCCCCCTCCTCCGCCTTCGGCGTCGGCCTTCATTGCCGCCGCCCCCAAGTCGGGGTCCTCGACATCGCTCTCCGCTCGATCTGGAGCGTAGTCGCGGGGCTGACCAGTGGCGCCGGCTGCGGGCGGGATGAGAGGGTTCTGACTCGAAAAAAGGAAGCCAAGAGGATCAGAAGTTGGATTCGGCTACAAAGAAAAACAGAAAGCAAAATATACGACTTACCGCAGGCGGGGGGTTGGCACGCGAGTACGGCTCTTTGCCGAATTGCCAATCTTCTGCGAGCTCGCAGTTCGCGATGTGATTCACCATCTTCGCCACCTCTGCGTGGCGCATGTCCCATGTGCACATCCGATTCGGGTCTCGGCGGTCGCTCATCTGACTAATCAGATGAGGTCGGCCTTGGAGAGGGAGGACTCGGCGCGCCACGAAGGCGGCCAGCAAGTTGGCCCCGACCAGGCCTTCTGACAGCGTCAGGACCCGGAGTCGCGCGATGGCAGTGGCGCCGGTGGGAGTCAGCGTCTGGGCCCGGTGGGACCAACTGGGAAGCCTCCCAGCCAGCGCGCCGGCCTCATAGGGTGGCAGGTTGACCCAGTCGCCCTCCGCGGCGACGTTCTTCACGTAGAAGTACGAACGGTGCCACATCTTCACCGACTTGATCAGCGCGATGGAGGGGAATGGATTGTCCGTGGTCGACCTGCGCATTGCGATGAAGGCGCCGCATTGAGACTGCACGCCGGCAACGTGCGTGCCGTGCTTGGACTGAAAGAGCTCTCCCCACAGTTCGATAGTGGGGAGAACGCCGAGGAAACCCTCGCACAGGGTGGCGAAGGAGGCCAGCAGCACCAACGTGTTGGGGGTGAGGTGGTGCGGCTGGAGTCCATTGAACTCCAAGAAGGAGCGGAGGAAGCCGCTCGCTGGCAGGCCAAGGCCGCGCATAAGGTGCGAGCAGAATATGACCCGCTCGCCCTCCTGCGAAGCTGGCCTTATTTCCCCCGTCGGCGGGGCGCGGGCTCGCACCAAGTTCGCGCCGGGGAGCCGGCGCGTCTTGTGGAGGTGCTCGATGGCGTCGTTATCCACTTCGGAGTCGTCCCAAATGCCGGAACGCATAGCGGGAGCCGCGGCGGCGGAGGAAGAGATCATCGCTACGGAGCGGAGCAGCGTGATGCGGCGGTGGCTGGAGGAAGAAGAAGCGGGAGGAGGCGGGGGAGCAGGGAGGAATGGGCGCGTGTATTTCCCGTCCAGCCCCCCCCCCCCCCCCCCCCCCCCGCCTACTTATAGGCCTGCGGGCTGAGAAGCCGATGGGGCGGCGTGGGATTAACTGCGTGCAGGACCCCACGCCGCCCACGATTTACCCACGAAGTTACTGCGCACAGTAACGACATGGGAAACCCAACCGTCTGCACGGCCGCAACGGATCCGTTCATGCATCGAGGCGCGGAAGTGGCGGGCCCCGCCTGACGGCCAGTCCCGTCACGCGAGTGGGCAGGCAGACTGCCCTTGCCACGTGGCACCGCGTGACGGGGCCAAGGCGGGCGACCGCGGGAAGCGTATCAGGCACGCCGCCTGGTTCCCGCTGCGATGCACGAAACTACCCAAGGGGCAAGACGGCCCTCGACGAATCCGACTCCAGCCAGACGGCTTGGAGGAAGGCGGCCATCAGAGCTTGCTTTCCCCCATCTAAAAAATGAAACTGCTGAGGTGCAAGACGTATCAACCTCGGAGCCTCACCAGCTTCGGGGACTACTGCGGAGTAATGGGCCACGGGTAGGCTAACCCGAGTCCCAGAACCTTTCAAGACATCGGGGTAGACTGCGCCCCTCAAGTGCCTACGGCGACTCCAAGATAAGCCGAGTCCCAGAAGGTGACTCCAAGATAAGCCGAGTCCCAGACGGCGACTCCAAGATGAGCCGAGTCCCAGAAGGTGACTCGGAGACGAGCCGAGTCGCCGGGGCGACTCTCGTCTCGGTCGAATCCCAGAGGCGACTCCGAAGAAGCCGACTATGGGGAGTCGGCCCGCGACTCCCAACCACCGGGTAATTAAAGACAAGCATGGCCACAGTGCGCCGTACTCGCGGATATCTCCGCCCGGCGCGGCACTGTTGCCATGCCAGTCCTGACATCAGCCCCTGGGGCGGGGCCCTGTACCCACGATGCCTTGTCTGTACGGCCCAGAGACGGCAAGGCCTACCAGTCAGAGAGAGTATTGAAGACGGCGGGCGCGCCGAGAGTAGGACCCGTTGGGAGTCGGCCCCCCGAAGCCGGTCGGCCCCTCCCACGGGCCCCACGCGCCATTAACCAGATGCGACTGAGGAATGGCCACAGTGATCGCCCGCCGGTGGCAGCACTGTTGCCATAACCCCATGACCGAGCCCACGTCATTAGAAGCACGGCTACAGTAATCTGCAGCCGGCAAGACCCACCCGCGGCGGACGCGAGCTGATGCCCTCGTACCAGGCCAGTCAGCGGGGCCCACCAGTCGGCGGGCCCCAGGAGTCGGCGGAGAAGATGGCACCTGAGAGGCAGACGGCTGGGACCCGTGCCCAGTCGGATTTACCATTGTAACCCTGGGCGGTTAGGCCTATATAAACCCCCCAGGGCACCCATGCAAAGGGTTCGCATCCAGTAGCATTAGACAGGACATGAAGGAGGGAGAGAGCAAGCCTTGCCTTCTCCTTCCAGAAACAGCTCTAGGAGCACCCTTGTATTCACTTCGCCTTAGTGATCATGCGGAGACACCGCAGAGCAGCAGTAGGGGTGTTATCTCCTTGGAGAGCCCTGAAGCTGGGTAAGATCCGCCGGCGTGCATGTCTTCGCCTCATCCCGTTTCCAGGCACCGGCGATGTTCTACTCGCCCCCACCATGATAAGCCATCCTTTGGCATATGTCGCACCCAACCCCCGACATCTATGGCCGTACGCAAGCAAGTGCCTCATCGAAAAAATACTTCCTCCTAATGCTATACTGAATTTGGGGCCCACGGGTTTGTCAACATAGTTACATTTTTTTAGGTGCTTCAACGTGGTTATTATAGGAGATAAATCCACAACGAAGCCGGGGAGCTGGCAGGTATCATTTATTATCACTGGGGCAGCAAGTATCAGCTGGGTTTTGGGCTGCCCCGTCTAGGCTTTCATTATTAACATGCGCAGCCCACGACCTCGGATGGGAGGTCCATAGGCCTGTTTGTATTTTCTTGAGGGCCTTCATGTATCGACCGGCCTATGAACCTCCCATCCGAGGTTTTATTTTTCCTGAAACATCGGCAGCCCAATTTATGTATTTTTTTGTAGAAAACGCAGAGGTCTGTTCTATTTTTCTATATAAGAATAGGAACGCCAGGTCCAACTTATGTTTCCCTTATAACTATATTATATATATTTAAATTATATTATATGTTATTATATATTATTTTTATTGTCATCATATATTTAACAGATACTTACATATGTAAGAAAACAATATCCCACATCTTATTAACTTATAAAAATAATTTCTTAACAATAAAATCCTGGATTGTTTTGGCACGAAAATCCTAGTGATTGTGTACAAAAGCTTGGTAAGATTTAAGGACGAATTTAATAATATCACTTATTATTTAAATATATTTATAACAAAATTCTCAGCCCCTTTTTATTTTTTGATAACATTGATGGCCCAACCCAACATTATAATTAGAATCGGCCCAGCAAAATCGTGTATTTCGAGAAAGTGCAAATGGCCTATAATTTTTTAGGAAATAAAATAAATGGGCCGCATGGACGCTACATTATTTGTTCACCCAGCCCAGCAAATGGACTGTAATTGAAAAAAAAGATCAAATTGACTGTAAGTTCTACCGCACAAAAAAAAGACTGTAAATTCTGAAAAAATGGGTTGAATACATGCCACATTTTTGGAGGCAGAAATGTGGGCCAATAGGTCGAAGCCAACGCAAGTCATTGTCAATTTAGTCAACAAATGATTCTGACATGTTAGCCGTTGGATTTACATCCAACGACCGGCATCCATCTTCAATCTCTCGTCTTCTTCCTCCAGCGCGGCCGGGACCACCTCCCGCCTCCTGTTGCTAGCAGCTCTGCTTAGCATGCTTCGCTATGAAACGCTACTCCACCGTTGGCCAGGCCATCCCTCCACCCCTCCACACCTCCTGTTCTTCTCCACCGACTGTCGAACCACACCGCACTAGAACCACTTAACCCTCGTACACCTCTACGTCTGTGACTCTACTCCCGCGTCTTCCCATCTCCGGCTCGTTGTTGTCCGAGGCCTCGCCGTCATCCACCACCTTGGATGCGCTCGGCGTGGCGTGGTCAATGTGGTCAACGAACGACACCATTGGAAGTAGACTATGCGTGGAGAGGCTGACAGTTGGGTCCACGGCCTCACACAAGGAAATGCCTCCTTATTACGTGTAAAATAATGATTCCTCCACCTGACATCTGGGACCCACCGGAAGGGCCTCTGTATTTTCGCGAAAAAAATGTGCCCCCCGCTGACAGGTCAGACCCACCAGCTATCTTCGCACGCAAGGAAGTGCCTCCTTATTACACATAAAAAATGAATACTCCCCCTGCCAGCTGGAACCCAGCATAGTGGGAGGCTGACTTGTGGGCCTACCAAGTTGACGGGGACGGAGGGCTTTGTCAACTTTGTCAATATGAACGATTCTAGCTCCTGTTACCGTACGATGTTCATCCAGCGGCTGTAGTGCTTGTTCAACCTCTGGTCTTCTTGCTCCAGCCGCCCAAAATAGCGCCGGCCGTTCCGCATGCTCCTGCCTCCCGTGGCCGGCTGTGATGCCGCGGAAGCCTCACCGCCCCCTACTACTCCCACCGCTGGCCAGGTCATCCCTCTAGTCACCCACACCCCCTCTTATTCTGCGGCGACGGCAGCCTCACACCGCAGCCGAACCAGTGAACACTCGTACTCCTCTCCGTGCGGGCTTCCACTCCCGCGTCTTCCCTGGCTCCGCGTCGTCCCCTTCCTAGGCCTCACCATCGTCCACCGCCCTGGTGCTTTCCACGCGGCGTGGTCAACGTGGCCAAGGAACGACTTCCATCGGAGTACTATACGTGGAGAGGCTGACAGTTGGGTCCATAGTGGCCGCAAGCAGGTGCCTCCTTGTTACGCGCAAAATAATTATTCCTCCACCTGACAGCAGGACCCACCGGATGGGCCACCGTAATTCGCAAGAAAAATGATTCGCCCCCTAACTGTTGGGACCCACCAGCTACATCTTCGCACGCAAGGAAGTGCGCCCGGGCAACAAAAAAACGATTCGCCCCCTTGACTGCTAGGACCCACCAGCTACAGCTTCGCACGCAAGGAAGTGCCTGACAGTTGGGACCCACATGGTCGAAGCGTACGTAGCATTGTCACTCTGGTCGCGAACATGTACGTACATACTGGTGGATGTAGAGGCGCGCATGTCTCGTAGTAGAGGTGTGCACGTAGCATGTACATGTACGTATAGCGGCCAGTGTGCAAGAAAGAAAATACGCCATGTACGTACATACGAGCGGGGTCTCGAACGCCTACTCACGCATACGTACGGGCAGGGCTCGTGTACATGGCTGGGTCGGAACGGAGAAACAACGTCGTTGTCGTGTTCATGGGGAGCCAACCGGCTGGGTCGGAACGGAATGCATCGTCATGTTCATCGGGAGGGCTTGGACGGAACAAGTGATGAAAACGAGGCCTCGCGTACCGCAGAACAGAGGAAACGGCCTTGTGTTCGACCGGCCACGTTCGAAACGGGATCCTGTTCATCGGGAGGGGTCTGGCATACCACAAAACGGAGGAAACAGACTTGTGTTGGAACTCCTACGGTCGAAATGGGGTCCTGTTGATTGGGAGGGGTGTGGCGTACCGCAAAACGGACGAAATTGACTTGTGTTGGAGCGCTATGGTCGAAACGGGGGTCCTGTTCATCGGGAGGGGTGTGGCGTACCACAAAACGGGACTCCACGAGATACTGTTCATCTCCATCGTCGACCTCCTCCAGCCTCCACGGGCTACTGTTCATCCATCGTCGACCTCCTCCGGCCTCCACCTGCGACTGTTCATCCACGGGCTCCTGTTCATCCAGCCTCCACCGCGCGCTACTCCACCGAAATTAATGTGTAACTAAAATAAAAGAAAAAAGAAAAATTAAGAAAAACAAAATACAAAGAAAAGAGAACACCCCCCCCCCCCCCCTCGCTGGGCCACGGCCCAGATGGCCTCGGGGCCAATCGGGCCGGCCCAGCCGCACCTCTCCTGGCCTATATGGCCCCTCCCTCGTGACCTAACCCCCGAACGACCCACTCTCCCCCACAATCTCTTCCCCCTCCCATCCAGATTCTGGATCGGGGGTGCACACCTGCGCCCCGTCACCTCACCCGCCGGCGTCGCTCGGACCCACCCTCGCCGAACCGCCTCCCCGCCGGATCGATCCGTCCTCGACTCCTCCTCGTCGTGCTCTGCACCACCTCGCCGCCCGGGTCCGCCCATGCCGCCGTCAACCACGCCGGCGCCGCCTAGACCCTGTCGCCACCACCACGATGCCGCCTGGACCTCGCCGGACCTCCTCGACGGACTGCACACGTCCTCGTCCTCCTCCCCAGCTCGCATCATCGAGCCTCGCCGCCCCAGATCCCCTGCAACGGGGGTGAGCAACGAATCCTCCCCCCTCTCCTCCTCCTCCCCCTGTCCCCGTGTGCGACGCGCCCGCGCGTCTATTGTCGCGACCGTCCTACCGCCTGATGCATGCTGCTGTCACCGTAGACCGCCGCCCCATCTGCTTCCCGAAGCCACGCCCGTCGCGGACCTCTGGCCGCGAACGGCTACGCCTAGCCGCGCCTCCACGCGCGGCCTGGCCGCGTGCCTCGCCCGCCTATGCTTCCCCGGCTCTACATGCACCCACAGTCGTCAGCGCGCACGCCACCGAACCTCCTTGTCGCTCGCCGCTTCCCCCGCGGTGCCGTTCGGGTTCGTCCCGCTCGGCCTCCGCCTCCCTGCCGCCGGCCCCGCCTCGGGCTGCCGCCCAGGCTTGGCCTTCGCTCGGGCGCCCGCACGCCCCAGCCACCGAGCGGGCTGGTGCCCGCACTCTTTTGCGAGCGCCCGTTTGGCCCCTTTGGGCCATTGAAACGGGGCCCCACCCCTAGAATGGTTTTATAAAAAAGGATTAGTAATAATAATAATAGTAATAAATTTAATTAATTAATTAATTAATTAATTAACTAAATTAATCCTGCTTAGGTAACCTAATTAACTATTGTTAATTAATTAGACAGTAATTAGATTTGTTAAACCCTAATTAGAATAAACAGAGTATGACATGCGGGACCCACACGTCAGTTTGACCAGTCAACACCTCTGTTGACTGCTGACGTGATGATGACTTAAATTAATTAAATAAATTCTAAAAATGATTTAAAACTTTGGAAAATCATATAAAATAAACTATAGCTCAGATGGAAATACTTTCTACATGAAAGTTGCTCAGAATGACGAGACGAATCCGGATACGCAGCCTGTTCGTCCGCCACGCGTCCCTAGCATAGTGAACCTGCAACATTTCACCTCCAGTTCATCTGTCCAAAAACACGGAACACTGGGAATACTTTCCCGGATGTCTCCCCCTTCGCTGGTACCACCTCCTACCGCGTTAGGGCATACCTAGCACCGCGCATTGTCATGTTTTCCATCGTCATGCTTATGTTTGCTTTTATATTTATTGTTTCTTCCCCCCTCTTCTCTCGCTAGACACCGAGACCGATGCCGCTACTACCCAGTTCGACTACGGAGTTGACGACCCCTCCTTCTTGCCAGAGCAACCAGGCAAGCCCCCCCCCCTTGATCACCAGATATCACCTATTCTCCTCTATACTGCTTGCATTAGAGTAGTGTAGCATGTTACTGCTTTCCGTTAATCCTATTCTGATGCATAGCCTGACATTGTTGCTACATCTGTTGATACCTTACCTGCAATCCTAGATACTTAGTATAAGATGCTAGTTTATCATCTGTGGCCCTACATTCTTGTCGGTCTGCCTTGCTATACTATCGGGCCGTGATCACTTGGGAGGTGATCACGGGTATATACTATACATATATACATACTACAGATGGTGACTAAAGTCGGGTCCGCTCGAAGAGTACCCGCGAGTGATTCACGGATTGGGGGCTGAAAGGACCTTTGTCCCGACGGCCCTCTGTGTGGATCTTTGTGGCGGAGCGACAGGGCAGGTTGAGACCGCCTAGGTGAGAGGTGGGCCAGGTCTTGGTCGGCGTTCGCGATTGCTTCATAATAACACGCTTAACGAGATCTTGGTATTTGATCTGAGTCTGGCCACTGGCCTATATGCACTAACCAACTACGCGGGAAAGATATGGGCACTCGACGTTGTGGTATCAGCCGAAGCCTTCGTGACGTCAGCGACTGAGCGGCGCGCGCCGGGTTGGACTGCATAACGCGACTTCCTTTGTAATGGAGGTTGCTAGGTCTGCTCACCGGCCGCGTACGCAACGTGCAGGTGTGCAATGGGCGATGGTCCCAGACCCTTGCGTGCATAGGATTTAGACCGGCGTGCTGACCTCTCTGTTGTGCCTAGGTGGGGCTGCGACGTGTTGATCTTCTGAGGCCGGGCATGACCCAGGAAAGTGTGTCCGGCCAAATGGGATCGAGCGTGTTGGGTTATGTGGTGCACCCCTGCAGGGAAGTTAATCTATTCGAATAGCCGTGTCCCTCGGTAAAAGGACGACCCGGAGTTGTACCTTGACCTTATGATAACTAGAACCGGATACTTAATAAAACACACCCTTCCAAGTGCCAGATACAACCCGGTGATCGCTCTCTAACAGGGCGACGAGGAGAGGATCGCTGGGTAGGATTATGCTATGCGATGCTACTTGGAGAACTTCAATCTACTCTCTTCTACATGCTGCAAGACGGAGGCTGCCAGAAGCGTAGTCTTCGATAGGACTAGCTATCCCCCTCTTATTCTGACATTCTGCAGTTCAGTCCACTGATATGGCCTCCTTACACATATACCCATGCATATGTAGTGTAGCTTCTTGCTTGTGAGTACTTTGGATGAGTACTCGCGGTTTCTTTGCTCCCTCTTTTCCCCCGTTTTCCTCTTCTTCTCGAATGCCGCAACCAGACTTTGGAGCCCAGGAGTCAGACGCCACCATCGACGACGACTACTACACTGGAGGTGCCTACTACTACGTGTGGGCTGCTGACGACGACCATGAGTAGTTTAGGAGGATCCCAGGCAGGAGGCCTGCGCCTCTTTCGATCTGTATCCCAGTTTGTGCTAGCCTTCTTAAGGCAAACTTGTTTAACTTATGTCTGTACTCAGATATTGTTGCTTCCGCTGACTCGTCTATGATCGAGCACTTGTATTCGAGCCCTCGAGGCCCCTGGCTTGTATTATGATGCTTGTATGACTTATTTATGTTTTAGAGTTGTGTTGTGATATCTTCCCGTGAGTCCCTGATCTTGATCGTACATGTTTGCATGCATGATTAGTGTACGATTAAATAGGGGGCGTCACAGGTTAGGTTTACCTTAATATTTCTTTTGTAGTTGCGGATGCTTGCAATAGGTGTTAATCATAAGTGGGATGCTTGTCCAACAAAGGGCAGTACCCAAGCACCGGTCCACCCACATATCAAATTATCAAAGTAACAAACGTGAATCATATGAATGTGATGAAAACTAGCTTGATGTTAATTCCCATGTGTCCTCGGGAGCGTTTTCCTTCATATAAGAATTTCTCCAGGCTTGTCCTTTGCAACAAAAAGGATTGGGGAATCTTGCTGCACCTTATTTACTTTCATTACTTGTTACCCGTTACAAATTACCTTATCACAAAACTATCTGTCACCGATAATTTCAGTGCTTGCAGAGAATACCTTACTGAAAACCTCTTGTCATTTCCTTCTGCTCCTCGTTGGGTTTGACACTCTTACTTATCGGAAGGACTATGATAGATCCCCTATACTTGTGGGTCATCAAGACTCTTTTCTGGCGCCGTTGCCGGGGAGTGAAGCGCCTTTGGTAAGTGGAACTTGGTAAGGAAAAATTTATATAGTGTGCTGAAATTTACTGTCACTTGTTACTATGGAACATAATCCTTTGAGGGGCTTGTTCGGGGTATCTTCACCCCGACCAGTAGAGCAAAGAGTTGCTCCTCAACCTACTGAACCTATTGAAAATGTTTACTTTGAAATTCCTTCGAGTATGATAGAGAAACTACTAGCTAATCCCTTTACAGGAGATGGAACATTGCATCCCGATTTGCACCTAATCTATGTGGATGAAGTTTGTGGATTATTTAAGCTTGCAGGTATGCCCGAGGATGTTATCAAGAAGAAGGTCTTACCTTTATCTTTGAAGGGAGAGGCATTGACATGGTATAGGCTATGTGATTATATGGGATCATGGAACTACAACCGATTGAAATTGGAATTTCATCAGAAGTTTTATCCTATGCATCTTGTTCATCATGATCGTAATTATATATATAATTTTTGGCCTCGCGAAGGAGAAAGCATCGCTCAAGCTTGGGGGAGGCTTAAGTCAATGTTATATTCATGCCCCAATCATGAGCTCTCAAGAGAAATGATTATTCGAAAAATTTATGCTTGGCTTTCTCTCAACAATCGCTCCATGCTCGATACTTCTTGTACAAGTTTCTTTATGATGAAGACTATTGAATTCAGATGGGATTTATTGGAAAGAATTAAACGCAACTCTGAAGATTGGGATCTCGAAGAAGGTAAGGAGTCAGGTATAACACCTAAGTTTGATTGTGTTAAATATTTTATGGATACCGATGCTTTTCGTGAATGTAGCACTAAATATGGACTTGACTCTGAGATAGTAGCTTCTTTCTGTGAATCATTTGCTACTCATGTTGATCTCCCTAAGGAGAAGTGGTTTAAATATAATCCTCCCATTGAAGTAAAAGTAGTTGCACCTATTAAAGTTGAAGAAAAGACTATCACTTATAATGATCCTATTGTTCCTACTTATTTTGAGAAACCACCTTTCCCTGTTAGGATAAAGGATCATGCTAAAGCTTCAACTGTGGTTCGTAAGAGTAATACTAGAACACCTACACCACCTGAGCAAATTAAAGTTGAACCTAGTGTTGCTATGGTTAATGATCTCTTGGCTGATAATATCGATGGACTTGTTATTTACTTAAGCTGCTAGAATTGCTAGACCAGATACTAAGAATAAATATAGACAAGTTGTAGGCATGTCTGTTATTTCTGTTAAAATAGGAGATCATTGTTATCATGTCTTATGTGATATGGGTGCTAGTGCTAGTGCAATACCTCATTCCTTATACAAAGAATTTATGCATGATATTGCACCTGCTGAGATAAAAGAAATTGATGTTACAATTAAGATTGCCAATAGAGATACTATTTCACCGGTTGGGATTGTTAGAGATGTTGAAGTCTTGTGTGGGAAGTTTAATATCCTGTTGATTTTCTTGTTCTTGGTTCCCCACAAGATAGCTTTTGTCCCATCATATTTGGTAAACCCTTCTTGAATACTGTTAATGCTAAGATAGATTGCGAAAAGGATATTGTTACTATTGTTTTGGGGATATGTCTCATGAGTTTAATATTGCTAAATTTCGTAGACAACCCCATGATAAAGAATTTCCTAGTAAGGATGAAATTATTGGTCTTGCTTCTATTGTTGTGCCTTCGAATGATCCTTTAGAACAATATTTGCTAGACCATGAAAATGATATGTGTATGAATGAAAGAAGGGAGATAGATGAAGTATTCTCTAAACAGGGACCTATTTTGATACACAACTTGCATGTTGAAATTCTAGGGGATCCTCCACCACCCAAGGGTGATCCCGTGTTCGAGCTTAAACAACTACCTGGTACTCTTAAATATGCTTATCTTGATGAAAAGAAGATAATTCCTGTTATTATTAGTGCTAGCCTTTCAGAGCAGGAAGAGGAGAAATTATTGAAAACTCTGAAGAAGCACCGTGCTGCTATTGGATATACTCTTGATGATCTTAAGGGCATTAGTCCCACTCTATGCCAACACAAAATAAAATTGGAGAAAGATGCCAAACCAGTCATTGATCACCAATGACGGTTAAATCCTAAGATGAAAGAGGTGGTAAGAAAGGAAATACTAAACCTCCTGGAGGTAGGTATAATTTATCCCGTTGCTCATAGCCAGTGGGTAAGTCATGTCCATTGTTTCCCTAAGAAGGGAGGTATTACTATCGTTCCTAATGATAAAGATGAATTGATCCCACAAACAATTGTTACAGGTTATAGGATGGTAATTGATTTCTGCAAATTAAATAAAGCTACTAAAAAGGATCATTACCCTCTGCCTTTTATTGATCAAATGCTAGAAAGATTATCTGAACATACACATTTTTGCTTTCTAGATGGTTACTCTGGTTTCTCTCAAATACTTGTGTCAGCAGAGGATCAAGAAAAGACCACTTTTACTTGCCCTTTCGGTACTTTTGCTTATAGACGTATGCCTTTTGGTTTATGTAATGCACATGCTACTTTTCAAATATGCATGATGGCTATATTCTCTGACTTTTGTGAAAAGATTGTTGAGGCTCTCATGGATGATTTATCCGTTTATGGATCCTCCTTTGATGATTGCTTGAGAAACCTTGATCGAATTTTGCAGAGATGCGAAGATACTAGTCTTGTCTTGAATTGGGAAAAGTGCCACTTTATGGTTAATGAAGGTATTGTCTTGGGGCATAAAATTTCTGAAAGAGGTATTGAAGTTGACATAGCTAAAGTTGACACTATTGAAAAGATTTCGTGTCCCAAGGACATCAAAGGTATAAGAAGTTTCCTTGGTCATGCCGGTTTTTATAGGAGGTTCATTAAGGACTTCTCTAAAATTTCTAGGCCTCTGACTAATCTCTTACAAAAAGATATTCCTTTTGTCTTCGATGACGATTGTGTAGAAGCATTTGAAATACTTAAGAAAGCATTGATTTCTACACCTATTGTTCAGCCACCTAATTGGAATTTACCCTTTAAAATCATGTCCGATGCTAGTGATTATGCCATAGGTGCTGTTCTAGGACAAAGAGTTGATAAGAAACTAAATGTTATTCAATATGCTAGTAAAACTCTAGACAGTGCTGCTATGTCTTGAGCTTGCGTTGGTTTTCCTCAAAGAGGAGAGGGTGATGCACCAAAGTGTAGCGTAAGTATTTCCCTCAGTTTTGAGAACCAAGGTATCAATCCAGTAGGAGGCTCCTCAAAAGTCCCACGCACCTACACAAACAAACTGAGAACTCGCAGCCAATGCAATAAAGGGGTTGTCAATCCCTTCACGGCCACTTGCGAAAGTGAGATCTAATAAAGATAGTATGATAAGATAAATATATTTTTGGTATTTTATAATATAGATGCAAAAAGTAAAGATGCAAATAAAGTAGATTGAAAGCAAATATGATAAGAGATAGACCCAGGGGCCATAGGTTTCACTAGAGGCTTCTCTCAAGATAGCATAAGTATTACGGTGGGTGAACAAATTACTGTCAAGCAATTGATAGCAAAGCGCATAGTTATGAGATTATCTAGGCATGATCATGTATATAGGCATCACGTCCATAACAAGTAGACCGACTCCTGCCTGCATCTACTACTATTACTCCACACATCGACCGACTCCTGCCTGCATCTAGAGTACTAAGTTCATAAGAACAGAGTAACGCATTAAGCAAGATGACATGATGTAGAGGGATAAACACACGCAATATGATATAAACCCCATCTTGTTATCCTCGATGGCAACAATACAATACGTGTATTGCAACCCTTTCTGTCACTGGGTAAGAACACCGCAAGATTGAACCCAAAGCTAAGCACTACTCGCATGGCAAGAAAGACCAATCTAGTAGGCCAAACCAAACTGATAATTCGAAGAGACTTGCAAAGATAACTCAATCATACATAAAAGAATTCAGAGAAGATTCAAATATTATTCATAGATAAACTTGATCATAGACCAACAATTCATCGGATCTCGACAAACACACCACAAAAAGAGTTTACATCAAATAGATCTCCACAAGAGAGGGGGAGAACATTGTATTGAGATCCAAAAAGAGAGAAGAAGCCATCTAGCTAATAACTATGGACCCGTAGGTCTGTGGTAAACTACTCACAACTCATCGGAGGGGCAAGGATGTTGATGTAGAGGCCCTCCGTGGTTGATTCCCCCTCCGGCAGAGTGCCGGCGAAGGCTCCAAGATGGGATCTCGCGGATACAGAAGGTTAGGCAGTGGAAATTGTGTTTTGTGGTGCTCCTGGATGTTTTCGGGGTATGTAGGTATATATAGGAGGAAGAAGTACGTCAGTGGCCGCCCGAGGGGCCCATGAGACAGGGGGCACGCCCTACAGGAGGGGGGGCATGGCCTCCTATCTCGTGGGGCCCTCGGAAGCTTCTTGACTTGCACTCCAAGCTCTCCAGATCACGTTTGTACCAAAAATCACGCTCCCGAAGTTTTCATTCCATTTGGACTCCGTTTGATATTCCTTTTCTTCGAAATACTGAAATAGGCAAAAAAAACAGCAATGTGGGTTGGGCCTCCGGTTAGTAGGTTAGTCCCAAAAATGATATAAATGTGTAAAATAAAGCCCATAAACATCCAAAAGGGGTAATATAAAAGCATGGAACAATCAAAAATTATAGATACGTTGGAGACGTATCAAGCATCCCCAAGCTTAATTCCTGCTTGTCCTCGAATAGGTAAATGATAGAAAAGAAATTTTTGATGTGGAATGCTACCTAGCATATTTCTCAATGTAATTTTCTTTATTGTGGCATGAACGTTCAGACCCAAATGAATACAAAATAAAAGTTCATATTGACATAAGGAATAGTAATACTTCAAGCATACTAATCAAAGTAATCATATCTTCTCAAAATAACATGGCTAAAGAAAGTTATCCCTACAAAATCATATAGTCTGGCTATGCTCTATCTTCATCACACAAAGTATTTAATCATGCACAACCCTGATGACAAGCCAAGTAATTGTTTCATACTTGAATAATCTCAAACTTTTTCAACTTTCACACAATACATGAGCGTGAGCCATGGACACAGCACTATATGTGAAATAGAATGGTGGTTGTGGAGAAGACAAAATGGAGATGATAGTCTCACATCAACTAGGCGTATCAACGGGCTATGGAGATGCCCATTAATAGATATCAATGTGAGTGAGTAGGGATTGCCATGCAATGGATGCACTAGAGCTATAAATATATGAAAGCTCAATAAAAGAAACTAAGTGTGGTGCATCCAACTTTCTTGCTCACGAAGACCTAGGGCACTTTTAGGAAGCCCATCAATGGAATATACAAGCCAAGTTCTATAATGAAAAATTCCCACTAGTATATGAAAGTGACAACATATGAGACTCTCTATCATGAATATCATGGTGCTATTTTGAAGCACAAGTGTGGAAAAAGAGATAGTAGCATTGTCCCTTCTCTCTTTTTCTCTCATTTTATTTGTTTTCTTTTCTTTTCTTTTTTTCTTTTTTCTTTGGCCTTTCTCTTTTTTTTCTTTTTTTTTCTTTTTTATTCTTTTTGTAAAGTCCGAGGTCTCATCCTGACTTGTGGGGGAATCATAGTCTTCATCATCCTTTCCTCACTAGGATAATGCTCTAATAATGAAGATCATCGCACTTTTATGGATTTACAACTCGAAGCTAGAACAAGATATGACTCTATATGAATGCTTCCGGCGGTGTACCGGGATATGCAATGAATCAAGAGCGACATGTATGAAAATTATGAAAGTGGCCTTGCCACAAATACAATGTCAACTACATGATCATGCAAAAAGCAATATGACAAAAGTAATGCGTGTCATATGAATGGAACGGTGGAAAGTTGCATGGCAATATATCTCGGAATGGCTATGGAAATGCCATAATAGGTAGGTATGGTGGCTGTTTTGAGGAAGATAAATGGTGGGTGTATGGTACCGGCAAAAATTGCACGATACAAGAGAGGCTAGCAATGGTGGAAGGATGAAAGAGTACGTATAATCCATGGACTCAACATTAATCAAAAGAACTCATATACTTGTTGCAAAAATTTAGAAGTCATCAAAAACCAAAGTACTACGTGCATGCTCCTAGGGGGATAGATTGGTAGGAAAAGACCATCGCTCGTCCCCGATCGCCACTCATAAGGAAGACAATCAATAAATAAAATTGTGCTCCAGCTCCATCACAAAGCGGTTCACCATACGTGCATGCTACGGGAATCACAAACTTCAACACAAGCATTCTTTAAATTCATAATCACCCAACTAGCATGACTTTAATATCACTACCTCCGTATCTCAAAACAATTATCAAGCATCAAATTGATCATAGCATCCAATTCACTTTCTATGATAGTTTTTATTATACCCAACTTAGATGCTCATCATTCTAGGACCAACTTTATGATCATAGAAAATACCATGCTGTTCTAAAAGACTCTCAAAATGATATAAGTGAAGCATGAGAGACTAGCAATTTCTTCAAAATTAAGACACCACCATGCTCTAAAAGATATAAGTGAAGCACTAGAGCCAAAACTATCAAACACAAAAGATATAAGTGAAGCACATAGAGTATTCTAGCAAATTCTAATCAAATAGGCTTCTCCCAAAAGGTGTGTACAGCAAGGATGATTGTGGTAAACTAAAAAGCAAAGACTAATATAATACACGACGCTCCAAGAAAAACACATATCATGTAGCGAATAAAAATATAGCTCCAAGTAAAGTTACCAATGAACGAAGACGAAAGAGGGGATGCCTTCCCGGGGCATCCCCAAGCTTAGGCTTTTGGCTATCCTTGAATATATTGGGGTGACATAAGCATCCCCAAGCTTAGGCTCTTGCCACTCCTTATTCCATAGTCCATAAAAGCTTTACCCAACACTTGAAAACTTCACAACACAAAACTCAACAGGAAATCTTATAAGCTCCGTTAGTGAAAGAAAACAAAACCACCAAATAAGGTACTGCAATGAACTCATTCTTTATTTATTTTGGTGTTAAACCTACTGTATTCCAACTTCTTAATGGTTCATAGACTGAACTACTAGCCATAGATGCATTGAATTAAGCAAACAACACACGAAAAACAGAATCCGTCAAAAACATAACAGTCTGTAGCAATCTGTAACTAACGCAAACTTCTGGAACTCTAAAAATCCTACCAAAATAGGAAGTCCTGGAAATTTTTTTATTGAACAGTAGCAAAACGAATCAGCGCAAAAGCACGTTCCTGTGATTTAACAAAATTATATACGTGCATGCAAAGTTTCTGTTTTTCAGCAGAATCAAATCAACTATAATCGTAGGTTATCCTATAGGTTCTACTTGGCACAAACACTAATTAAAAGATAAAAACACATCCAAACAGAAGGCAGATGCAAGATTTATTACTAAAGAGGAGCAAAAACAAAAAACATAAAGAAAATTGGGTTGCCTCCCAACTAGCGCTATTGTTTAACGCCCCTAGCTAGGCATAAAAACAAAGATAGATCTAACGAGTGCCATCTTTGGCACTAAATTCATAAGTAGCACGCATGATAGATTCATAAGGTAATTTGACTTTCTTTCTTTGAAAGTGCTCCATGCCTTTCTTTAAGGGATATTGGAATCTAATGTTCCCTTCCTTCATATCAATAATCGCACCAATCATTCTAAGGAAAGGTCTACCAAGAATAATAGGGCAAGAATGATTGCAATATATATCAAGAACGATAAAATCTACGGGCACCAAATTTCTATTTGCAACAATATGAACATCATTGATCCTTCCCATAGGCTTTTTAATGGTGGAATCCGCAAGGTGCAAATTTAAAGAGCAATCATCAAGATCATGGAAACCTAGAATATCACATAAAGTTTTCGGAATCGTGGAAACACTAGCACCCAAATCACACAAAGCAAAACACTCATAATCTTTAATTCTAATCTTTATAGTAGGTTCCCACTCATCATTAAGTTTTCTAGGTATAGAAACTTCCAAATTAAGTTTTTCATCATAAGATTGCATCAAGGCATCAACAATATGTTTGGTAAAAGCTTTATTTTGACTATAAGCATGAGGAGAATTAACAACGGATTGCAACAAGTACAACCTTTTAAAGAGTAATTATAATAATCAAATTCCTTGAAATCCGAGATAGTAGGTTCAATATTATTAGAAGTTGAGGATTCTCCAATCTCACTTTTACCAAATTTAGCATCAAGATCTAAAGACTCCGAATTTTTGGGACGCCTTCTAGGCAAAGTTGATTCATCATCACTCCCATAATCATCAAAATTCATATTGCAAAACATAGATCTAATCATAGAAGCATCAATAACTTTAAGATCCTCATCATTATTTTCATGAAGACTAGAAGAACATGCTTTTATAAAGCTTTCTTTTTTAGGATGCAATCTAGCGGTTCTTTCCTTGCACTCATCAATGGAAATTCTCATTACTTTGAGAGACTCATTGATATCATGCTTAGGAGAAGAAGATCCAAGTTTAAGAGAATTAACATCAAGCGAAAGTCTATCAACGTTCCTAGCCTAATCATCAACTTTGAGAAATTTTTCTTCAAGCAAAGCATTAAAATTCTTTTGAGAAATCATAAATTCTTTCACACTATTCTCAAAATCAGAGGGCATCTTATTAAAATTACGATAAGAATTATTGTAGGAATTTCCATAATTATTAGAGGGATTACAAGGGAACGGTCTAGCATTAAAATTTCCTGTATAAGCGTTGTTTCCAAAACTATTCCTACCAACAAAATTCACATCCATAGATTCATTATTATTCTCAATCAAGGAAGACAAAGGCATATCATTGGCATCAAGAGGAGTATTTTTAGTAGCAAACATCTTCATAAGTTCATCCATCTTTCCACTCAAAACATTAATTTCTTCTATAGCATGCATGTTTTTACTAGAAGATCTTTCGGTGTGCCATTGAGAATAATTAGCCATAATATTATCAAGCAATTTTGTAGCATATCCTAATGTGATTTCCATAAAGGTGCCTCCTGTGGCCGAATTTAAGAGATTTCTAGAAGCAAAGTTCAAACCGGCATAAAATTTTTGTATGATCATCCATAAATTCAAACCATGAGTAGGGCAATTGCGAAGCATCAATTTCATTCTTTCCCAAGATTGGGCACCATGCTCATGATCAAGTTGTTTAAAATTCATAATATCGTTCCTAAGAGTGATGATCCTAGCGGGAGGAAAATACTTAGAGATAAAAGCATATTTGCACTTGTTCCAAGAATCAATACTATTTTTAGGCAAAGACGAAAACCAAACTTTAGCACGATCTCTAAGTGAAAACGGAAATAACTTCAATTTGACAATATTGTTATCCGTATGTTTCTTCTTTTGCATATCACACAAATCAACAAAATTGTTTAGATGAGTAGCGGTATCTTCACTAGGAAGGCCGGCAAATTGATCTTTCATAACAAGATTCAGCAAAGCGGTATTGATTTCACAAGACTCAACATCATTAAGAGGAGCAATCAGAGTACTAAGGAAATCATTATTATTGGTATTCGAGAAATCACACAATTTGGTATTATCTTGCGCCATGGCAACAAGTAATCCAACACACAAGCAAACAGAAAAAGGCAAGCGAAAAGAGAGGAGGAGATTGGGAAAGAGAGGGCGAATAAAACGGCAAGGGTGAAGTGGGGGAGAGGAAAACGAGAGGAAAATGGCAATTAATGTAAATGCGAGGGAGATGGGTTTGTGATGGGTACTTGGTATGTCTTGACTTGCCCGGCAACGGCGACAGAAATACTTCTTTCTACGCCTTGAGCTTGCGTTGGTTTTCCTCGAAGAGGAGAGGGTGATGCAGCAAAGTGTAGCATAAGTATTTCCCTCAGTTTTGAGAACCAAGGTATCAATCCAGTAGGAGGCTCCTCAAAAGTCCCACGCACCTACACAAACAAACTGAGAACTCGCAACCAACGCAATAAAGGGGTTGTCAATCCCTTCACGGCCACTTGCAAAAGTGAGATCTAATAAAGATAGTATGATAAGATAAATATATTTTTGGTATTTTATAATATAGATGCAAAAAGTAAATATGCAAATAAAGGAGATTGAAAGCAAATATGATAAGAGATAGACCCGGGGGCCATAGGTTTCACTAGAGGCTTCTCTCAAGATAGCATAAGTATTACGGTGGGTGAACAAATTACTGTCGAGCAATTGATAGAAAAGCGCATAGTTATGAGATTATCTAGGCATGATCATGTATATAGGCATCACGTCCATAACAAGTAGACTGACTCCTTCCTGCATCTACTACTATTACTCCACACATAGACCGACTCCTGCCTGCATCTAGAGTATTAATTTCATAAGAACAGAGTAACTCATTAAGCAAGGTGGCATGATGTAGAGGGATAAACACATGCAATATGATATAAACCCCATCTTGTTATCCTCGATGGCAACAATACAATACGTGTCTTGCAACCCTTTCTGTCACTGGGTAAGAACACCGCAAGATTGAACCCAAAGCTAAGCACTTCTCCCATGGCAAGAAAGACCAATCTAGTAGGCCAAACCAAACTGATAATTCGAAGAGACTTGTGAAGATAACTCAATCATACATAAAAGAATTGAGAGAAGATTCAAATATTATTCATAGATAAACTTGATCATAAACCCACAATTCATCGGATCTCGACAAACACACCGCAAAAAGAGTTTACATCGAATAGATCTCGGCAAGAGAGGGGGAGAACATTGTATTGAGATCCAAAAAGAGAGAAGAAGCCATCTAGCTAATAACTATGGACCCGTAGGTCTGTGGTAAACTACTCACAACTCATCGGAGGGGCAAGGATGTTGATGTAGAGGCCCTCCGTGGTTGATTCCCCCTCCAGCAGAGTGCCGGTGAAGGCTCCAAGATGGGATCTCTCGGATACAGAAGGTTACGGCGGTGGAAATTGTGTTTCGTGGTGCTCCTGGATGTTTTCGGGGTACATAGGTATATATAGGAGGAAGAAGTACGTCGGTGCCCGCCCGAGGGGCCCACGAGACAGGGGGCACGCCCTACAGGGGGGGCGTGGCCCCCTATCTCGTGGGGCCCTTGGAAGCTTCTTGACTTGCACTCCAAGCTCCCCGGATCACGTTTGTTCAAAAAATCATGCTCCTGAAGGTTTCATCCCGTTTGGACTCCGTTTGATATTCCTTTTCTTCGAAATACTGAAATAGGCAAAAAAATAGCAATGTGAGCTGGGCCTCCGGTTAGTAGGTTAGTCCCAAAAATGATATAAATGTGTAAAAAAGCCCATAAACATCCAAAAGGGATAATATAATAGCATGGAACAATAAAAAAAATATAGATATGTTGGAGACGTATCAAGTGCCCAGAGAAATTATGCTACTACTGAAAAGGAATTCTTAGTAGTTGTATTTGCTTGTGATAAGTTCAGACCATATATTGTTGATTCTAAAGTGACTGTTCACACTGATAATGCTGCTATTAAATATCTTATGAAAAAGAAAGATGCTTAACCTAGACTTATTAGAATGGTTCTCCTACTACAAGAATTTGATTTGCATATTATTGATAGAAAGGGAGCTGAGAACCCCGTTGCAGACAACTTGTCTAGGTTAGAGAATGTTCTTGATGACCCACTACCTATTGATGATAGCTTCCCTTATGAACAATTAGCTTCCATAAATGCTTCTCGTATTGCTCCATGGTATGCTAATTATGCTAATTACATTGTTGCTAAATTTATACCACCTAGTTTCACTTACCAGCAAAAGAAAAAGTTTTTCTATGATTTAAGGCATTACTTCTGGGATGACCCACACCTTTATAAAGGAGTAGATGGTGTTATTAGACGTTGTGTACCTGAGCATGAACAGGAACAGATCCTACGCAAGTGTCACTCCGAGGCATATGGAGGACACCACGCTGGAGATAGAACTGCACATAAGGTATTGCAATCCAGTTTTTATTGGCCTACTCTCTTCAAAGATGCCCGTAAGTTTATCTTTTCTTGTGATGAATGTCAAAGAATTGGTAATATTAGTAGACGTCAAGAAATGCCTATGAGTTATTCTCTTGTTATTGAACCATTTGATGTTTGGGGCTTTGATTATATGGGACCATTTCCTTCCTCTAATGGGTATACACATATTTTGGTTGTTGTTGATTACGTTACTAAGTGGGTAGAAGCTATTCCAACTAGTAGTGCTGATCATAACACCTCTATTAAGATGCTTAAAGAAGTTATTTTTCCGAGGTTCGGAGTCCCTAGATACCTAATGACTGATGGTGGTTCACATTTTATTCATGGCGCTTTTCGTAAAATGCTTGCTAAGTATGATGTTAATCATAGAATTGCATCTCCATATCACCCACAGTCTAGTGGTCAAGTAGAATTGAGTAATAGAGAGCTCAAATTAATTTTGCAAAAGACTGTTAATAGATCTAAAAAGAATTGGTCCAAGAAACATGATGATGCATTATGGGCTTATAGAACTGCATATAAAAATCCTATGGGTATATCTCCATATAAAATGGTTTATGGAAAGGCATGTCACTTACCTCTTGAACTAGAACATAAGGCATATTGGGCCATTAAAGAGCTCAATTATGATTTCAAACTTGCCAGTAAGAAGAGGTTATTTGACATTAGCTTACTTGATGAATGGAGAACTCAAGCCTATGAGAATGCCAAACTGTTTAAAGAAAAAGTTAAAAGATGGCATGACAAAAGGATACAAAAGCCTGAGTTTAATGTAGGTGATTATGTGTTGCTTTTCAACTCTCGCTTAAGATTTTTTTTCAGGTAAGCTTCTCTCTAAGTGGGAAGGGCCTTACGTTATCGAGGAGGTCTATTGTTCCGGTGCCATAAAAATAAACAACTTCAAAGGCACAAATCCAAAGGTGGTAAACGGTCAAAGAATCAAACATTACATCTCAGGTAACCCAATAAATGTTGAAACTAATGTTATTCAAACCGTAACCTCGGAGGAATACATAAGGGACACTTTCTAGAACGTTTCAGACTCCAAAAAGGAATAGGTATGTGGTACCGTAAGTAAACCGACTCCAAAACAGTTCTAATAGCAGTTTTTCTCTCTTTTGGAATATTTAAGAAAATAGGAAAATAAGAAGTAGTCCGGGAAGGACACGAGGCGTCCACGAGGGTGGAGGGCGCGCCCTGCCCCCCCTGGGCACGCCCCCTACCTCATGGGCACCTCGTGTGCTCTCCGGACTCCATTTTCTTGCACGATACTTCTTTTGGTCGGTAAAAATTCATTATAGAATCTCCCAAAGGTTTTGACCCTCGTATCACGCAAATATCCTTTGTTTTTGTTTCGAGCTATTTCTGCAACAGGTTTAGAGCAAGATGTCTTCTCAAGAATCAGTCGGGGAGAGTCGGGTGTCTCATCCGACACCGGGTCTAAGAGCAAACAACGATGCCTATCACTTTGGGCCTTCAACGGAGGAGGAGATGGAGGCCGATTGAAAAGGATAGATGCCATGGAGGAAGCTCAAGAAGTTACCTCTCGTTTCTGAGCCGGATTCACGATGGGGGAACTACAGAGCTCAGCTATTCCAAACTCGGTCATCCCTTCCAATGTTAGATTTCTTTCTTATGAAAATATGAAAAAGAGTGTCACTTGTTCTCCAGCAGCAATGCAACATCCATGGGTGGAAGGAGCTTTAGCCGTCGCGGATAAGCTCCGTAAGGAAATAATGGGTCTCAAGAAGCAAGTCAATAAGCTCGAGGAGGAGAATTGTATCCTAAGGGGCATCATCGCCAAGAATATCACACCACCACCTCCGGAGAAGGAGACATAAATACATGGGTATGGGCACTCCCCTTGGCAACTGCCAAGCTTGGGGGAGGTGCCTCGGTATCGTATCACCATCACACTTCAATCTTTACCGTTTTTCTTAGTTCAATCCTTTTAGTAATATCTTGATCTAGTAGAGTAAAGTTTTGGTATGATTTAGTTTTCAGTTTTGCCTTATGATCCCTATATGTAATTGAGTCCATGAGCTATATACTAAAGATTAGTGTTGAGTCAAGGGCTTGGCTATCTTGCTTGATCTTGAGGGAACAAAAAGAAAAAGAAAGAATAAAAAGAAATAAAGAGATCATATGGATCTTATGGAGAGTAATGACTTCACATATAAAGAGTATGATGAGTAAAAGTTGTTGAGAGTTGGCAAACAGAGTTTTGGTCATCATTGCAATTAATAGGAAGTAATAAAGAAAGAGAGGTTCTCACATATAAATATACTATCTTGGACATCTTTTATGATTGTGAGCACTCATTAAAGTATGACATGCTAAAGAGTTGATGTTGGACAAGGAAGACAACGTAATGGGTTATATTTTCTTATATCCAAAATAAAGTATATTGTCATGGATCATCCAACATGGTGAGCTTGCCTTTCCCCTCATGCTAGCCAAATTCTTTGCACCAAGTAGAGATACTACTTGTGCTTCCAAATATCCTTAAACCCAGTTCTGCCATGAGAGTCCACCATATCTACCTATGGATTGAGTAAGATCCTTCAAGTAAGTTGTCATGTTGCATGCAATAAAAATTGCTCTCTAAATATGTATGACTTATTAGTATGGAGAAAATAAGCTTTATACGATCTTGTTATATGGAAGCAATAAAAGCGACGGACTGCATAATAAAGGTCCATATCACAAGTGGCAATATAAATTGATGTTCTTTTGCATTAAGATTTTGTGCATCCAACCATAAAAGCACATGACAACCTCTGCTTCCCTCTGCGAAGGGCCTATCTTTTACTTTTGTCTTATACCTTCTACTAGAGTCATGGTGATCTTCACCTTTCCTTTTTATATTTTATCCTTTGGCCAGCACCTTGTGTTGGAAAGATCCCGATATATATATATATATATATATATATATATATATATATATATATATATATATATATATATATATATCCAATTGGATGTAAGTTAGCATGAACTATTATTGTTGACATTACCCTTGAGGTAAAAGGTTGGGAGGCAACACTATAAGCCCCTATATTTCTCTGTGTCCGATTAAAACTCTATAACCATAAGTATTGCGTGAGTGTTAGCAATGGTGGAAGACTAAATGATAGTTGAGTATGTGGACTTGCTGAAAAGCTCTTATATTGACTCTTTCCTATGTTATGATAAATTGCAGTTGCTTCAATGACCGAGATCATAGTTTGTTGGTTCTCAATGAAGTTTCTGATTCATACTTGACATTGTGAATAGATTTTTACTTAAGCATAAGAAATCATATGACAATATTTATATATGTTGTTGTTATAAGAATTATCATGATGCCCTCATGTCCGTATTTTATTTTATCGACACCTCTATCTCTAAACATGTGACATATTTTTTGATATCGGCTTCCACTTGAGGACAAGCGAGGTCTAAGCTTAGGGAAGTTGATATGTCCATTTTGCATCATGCTTTTATATCGATATTTATTGCATTATGGATTGTTATTACACGTTATGTCATAATACTTATGCCTATTCTCTCTTATTTTACAAGGTTTACATGAAGAGGGGGAATGCCGGCAGTTGAGATTCTAGGCTGGAAAAGGAGCTAATATTAGAGACCTATTATGCACAACTCCAAAAGTCCTGAAACTCCGCGAAAGTCATTTTTGGATTTAATAAAAAATACTGATCGGAAGAAATACCAGAGGGGGGCCACCCACCGTCCACGAGGCGGTAGGGCACGCCACCCACCGTCCACGAGGGGGTAGGGCGCGCCCCCCTGCCTCGTGGGCCCCCTGGCAGCCCTCCGGTGACCATCTTCTGCTATATGAAGTCTTCTACCCTGGAAAAAATCATAAGCAAGCTTTTAGGACGAGACACCGCTGCCATGAGGCGGAACCTTGGCGGAACTAATCTAGGGCTCCGGCGGAGCTGTTCTGCCGGGGAATCATCCCTCCGAGAGGGGAAAATCATCATCGTCGTCATCACCATCGATCCTCTCATCGGGAGGGGGTCAATCTCCATCAACATCTTCACCAGCACCATCTCCTCTCAAACCCTAGTTCATCTCTCGTATCCAATCTTTGTCCCAAAACCTCAGGTTGGTACCTGTGGGTTGCTTGTAGTGTTGATTACTCCTTGTAGTTGATGCTAGTTGGTTTATTCAGTGGAAGATCATATGTTCAGATCCTTTATGCATATTAATACCCCTCTGATTATGAACCTGAATATGTTTTGTGAGTAGTTACGTTTGTTCCTGAGGACATGGGAGAAGTCTTGCTATAAGTAGTCACGTGAATTTGGTATTCGTTCGATATTTTGATGAGATGTATGTTGTCTCTCCTCTAGTGGTGTTATGTGAATATCGACTACATGACACTTCACCATTGTTTGGGCCTAGAGGAAGGCATTGGGAAGTAATAAGTAGATGATGGGTTGCTAGAGTGACAGAAGCTTAAGCCCTAGTTTATGTGTTGCTTCGTAAGGGGCTAATTTGGATCCATATGTTTCATGCTATGGTTAGGTTTACCTTAATACTCCTTTTGTAGTTGTGGATGCTTGCAATAGGGGTTAATGATAAGTGGGATGCTTGTCCAAGAAAGGGCAGTACCCAAGCACCGGTCCACCCATATATCAAATTATCAAAGTAACGAATGTGAATCATATGAGCGTGATGAAAACTAGCTTGACGATAATTCCCATGTGTCCTCGGGAGAGTTTTACTTCATATAAGAATTTGTCCAGGCTTGTCCTTAGCTACAAAAAGGATTGGGCCACCTTGCTCCACTTTATTTACTCTTGTTACTTGTTACCCGTTACGAATTACCTATCACAAAACTATCTGTTACCGATAATTTCAGTGCTTGCAGAGAATACCTTACTGAAAACCGCTTGTCATTTCGTTCTGCTCCTCGTTGGGTTCAACACTCTTACTTACCGAAAGCACCACGATAGATCCCCTACACTTGTGGGTCATCAGTCCTCCATAAGCCTCGGAGTGACACTTGCGTAGGATTTTTTTCCTGTTCATGCTCAGGTACACAACGTCTAATAACACCATCTACTTCTTTATAAAGGTGTGGGTCATCCCAGAAGTAATGTCTTGAATCATAGAAAAACTTTTTCTTTTGCTGGTATGTGAAACTAGGTGTTATAAATTTAGCAACAATGTAATTAGCATAATCAGCATACCATGGAGCAGTACGAGAAGCATTTATGACAGCTAATTGTTCATGAGGGAAGCTATCATCAATAGATAGTGGGTCATCAAGAACATTCTCTAACCTAGACAAGTTGTCTGCAACGGGGTTCTCAGCTCCCTTTCTATCAATAATATGCAAATCAAATTCTTCTAGTAGGAGAACCCATCTAATAAGTCTAGGTTTATCATCTTTCTTTTTCATAAGATATTTAATAGTAGCATGATCAGTGTGAACAGTTACTTTAGAGCCGACAATATAAGGTCTGAACTTATCACAAGCAAATACAACTGCTAAAAATTCTTTTTCAGTAGTACAATAAATTCTCTGGGCACTGTCTAGAGTTTTACTAGCATATTGAATAACATTTAGTTTCTTATCAACTCTTTGTCCTAGAACAGCACCTACGGCATAATCACTAGCATCGCACATAATTTCAAAGGGTAAATTCCAATAAGGAATATCTTTTTGTAAGAGATTAGTCAGAGGCCTGGAGATTTTAGAGAAGTCCTTAATGAACCTCCTATAAAAACCAGCATGACCAAGGAAAACTTCTTATACCTTTAATGTCCTTGGGACATGGCATCTTTTCAATAGCATCAACTTTAGCTTTATCAACATCAATACCTCTTTCAGAAATTTTATGCCCCAAGACAATACCTTGATTAACCATAAAGTGGCACTTTTCCCAATTCAAGACAAGATTAGTTTCTTCACTCTCTGCAAAACTCGATCAAGGTTGCTCAAGCAATCATCAAAAGAAGATCCATAAATGGAGAAATCATCCATGAAAACCTCGACAATCTTTTCACAAAAGTTAGAGAATATAGCCATCATTCATCTTTGAAAGGTAGCAATTGCATTACATAAACCAAAAGGCATACGTCTATAAGCCAAAGAATCGAAAGGGCAAGTAAAAGTGGTCTTTTCTTGATCCTCTTTTGACACAGGTATTTGAGTGAAACTAGAGTAACTATCTAGAAAGCAAAAATGTGTATGTTTGGATAATCTTTCTAGCATTTGATCAATAAAAGGCAAAGGGTAATGATCCTTTTTACTAGCTTTATTTAATTTGCGGAAATCAATTACCATCCTATACCCTGTAACAATTCTTTGTGGGATCAATTCATCTTTATCATTTGGAACAACTTTAATACCTCCCTTCTTAGGGACACAATGGACAGGACTTACCCACTGACTATTAGCAACGGTATAAATTATACCTGCCTCCAGAAGCTTTAGTATTTCTTTTCTTACCACTTCTTTCATCTTAGGATTTAACAACCATTGGTGATCAACAACTAGTTTAGCATCTTTCTCCAATCTAATTTTGTGTTGGCATAGAGTGGGACTAATGCCCTTAAGATGATCAAGAGTATATCCAATAGCAGCACGGTGCTTCTTCAGAGTTTTCAATAATTTCTCCTCCTCCTTCTCTGAAAGGATAGCACTAATAATAGTAGGATATATATTCTTTTCATCAAGATAAGCATATTTAAGAGTATCAGGTAGTGGTTTAAGCTCAAACACGGGATCACCCTTGGGTGGAGGAGGATCCCCTAGAATTTCAATAGGCAAATTGTGTTTCAAAATAGGTCCTGGTTTAAAGAATACTTCATATATCTCCCTTCTTTCATTCATAAACATATCATTTTTCATGGTATAGCAAGTATTGTTCTAAAGGATCATTAGGAGGCACGGCAATAGAAGCAAGACCAATAATTTCATCCTTACTAGGCAATTCTTTATCATGGGGTTGTCTACGAAATTTAGCAAAATTAAACTCATGAGACATATCCCACAAACCAATAGTAACAACATCCTTTTTGTAGTCTATCCTAGCATTAACAGTATTCATGAAGGGTCTACCAAATATAATGTGACAAAAGCTATCTTGTGGGGAACCAAGAACAAGAAAATCAGTAGGATATTTAACTTTCCCACACAAGACTTCAACATATCTAACAACCCCAACTGGTGAAATAGTATCTCTATTGGCAAGCTTAATTGTAACATCAATTTCTTCTATCTTAGCAGGTGCAATATCATGCATAATTTCTTTGTGTAAGGAATGAGGTATTGCACTAGCACTAGAACCCATATCACATAAGCCATGATAACAATGATCTCCTATTTTTAACAGAAATAACAGGCATGCCTACAACAGGTCTATGTTTATTCTTAGTATCTGGTCTAGCAATTCTAGCAGCTTCACCGCAGAAGTAAATAACATGCTCATCAATATAATCAGCCAAGATATCTTTAACCATAGCAATACTAGGTTCAACTTTAATTTTCTCAGGTGGTGTAGGTGTTCTAGTATTACTCTTACGAACCATAGTTGAAGCTTTACCATGATCCTTTATTCTAACAGGGAAAGGTGGTTTCTCAATATATGTAGTAGGAACAATAGGATCATTATAAGTGATAGTATTGTCTTCAACTTTAACAGGTGCAACTACTTTTACTTCAATGGGAGGATTATATTTAAACCACTTCTCCTTAGGGAGATCAACATGAGTACCAAATGAATCACAGAAAGAAACTACTATCTCAGAGTCAAGTCCATATTTAGTGCTAAATTCACGAAAGGCATCGGTATCCATAAAAGATTAACACAATCAAACTTAGGTGTTATACCTGACTCCTTACCTTCGTCAAGATCCCAATATTTATAGTTGCGTTTAATTCTTTCCAATAAATCCCATTTGAATTCAATAGTCTTTATCATAAAAGAACCAGTACAAGAAGGATCGAGCATGGAGCAGTTGTTGAGAGAAAGCCGAGCATAAAATTTTTGAATAATAATTTCTCTTGAGAGCTCATTATTGGGGCATGAATGTAACATTGACTTAAGCCTCCCCACGCTTGAGAAATGCTTTCTCCTTCGCGAGGCCAAAAATTATATATATAATTACGATCACGATGAACAAGATGCATAAGGATAAAACTTCTGATGAAATTCCAATTTCAATCGGTTGTAGTTCCATGATCCCATATCATCACATAGACTAAACCATGTCAATGACTTTCCCTTCAAAGATAAAGGGAAGACCTTCTTCTTGATAACATCCTCGGGCATACACGCAAGCTTAAATAATCCACAAACTTCATCCACATAGATTAGGTGCAAATCGGGATGCAATGTTCCATCTCCTGTAAAAGGATTAGCTAGCAGTTTCTCTACCATACCCGAAGGAATTTCAAAGTAAACATTTTCAGTAGGTTCAGTATGTTGAGGAGCAACTCTTTGCTCTACTGCTCAAGGTGAAGATACCCCGAACAAGCCCCTCAAAGGATTATGTTCCATAGTAACATGTGACAGTAAATTTCAGCACACTATATAAATTTTTCCTTACCAAGTTCCACTTACCAAAGGCGCTTCACTCCCCGGCAACGGCGCCAGAAAAGAGTCTTGATGACCCAAAAGTATAGGGGATCTATCATAGTCCTTTCGATAAGTAAGAGTGTCGAACCCAACGAGGAGCAGAAGGAAATGACAAGCGGTTTTCAGTAAGGTATTCTCTGCAAGCACTGAAATTATCGGTAACAGATAGTTTTGTGATAAGGTAATTTGTAACGGGTAACAAGTAATGAAAGTAAATAAGGTGCAGAAAGATGACCCAATCCTTTTTGTAGAAAAGGACAAGCCTGGACAAATTCTTATATGAAGGAAAACGCTCCCGAGGACACATGGGAATTATCGTCAAGCTAGTTTTCATCACTCTCATATGACTCGCGTTCGTTACTTTGATAATTTGATATGTGGGTGGACCGGTGCTTGGGTACTGCCTTTTCTTGGACAAGCATCCCACTTATGATTAACACCTATTGCAAGCATCCGCAACTACAAAAGAAGTATTAAGGTAAACCTAACCATAGCATGAAACATATGGATCCAAATTAGCCCCTTACGAAGAAACTCATAAACTAGGGTTTAAGCTTCTGTCACTCTAGAAACCCATCATCTACTTATTACTTCCCAATGTGTTCCTCTAGGCCCAAACAATGGTGAAGTGTCATGTAGTCGACGTTCACATAACACCACTAGAGGAGAGAGAACATACATCTCATCAAAATATCAAACGAGTACCAAATTCACATGACTAATTATAGGAAGACTTCTCCCATGTCCTCAGGAACAAACGTAACTAATCACAAATCATATTCATGTTCATAATCATAGGGGTATTAATATGCATAAAGTATCTGAACATATGATCTTCCACTGAATAAACCAACTAGCATCAACTACAAGGAGTAATCAACACTACTAGCAACCCACAGGTACCAATCTGAGGTTTCGAGACAAAGATTGGATACAAGAGATGAACTAGGGTTTGAGAGGAGATGGTGCTGGTGAAGATGTTGATGGAGATTGACCCCCTCCCGATGAGAGGATCGATGGTGATGACGACGGTGATGATTTCCCCCTCCCGGAGGGATGTTTCCCCGGCAGAACAGCTCTGCCGGAGCCCTAGATTGGTTCCACCAAGGTTCCGCCTCGTGGCGGCGGTGTCCCGTCCTGAAAGCTTGCTCATGATTTTATCAATGGTAAAAGACTTCGTATAGTAGAAGATGGGCACCAGAGGCCTGTCAGGGGGCCCACGAGGCAGGGGGGCGCGCCCAGGGGGGTAGGGCGCGCCCCCCACCCTCGTGGATGGTGGGTGGCCCCCCTCTGGTATTTTCTTCGCTCGTATGTTTTATTAATTCCAAAAATAACTTCAGTGGAGTTTCAAGACTTCTGGAGTTATGCAGAATAGGTCCTAATATTTGCTCCTTATCTAGCCCAGAATTCCAGCTGCCGGCATTCTCCCTCTTCATGTAAACCTTGTAAAATAAGAGAGAATAGGCATAAGTATTGTGACATAACTTGTAATAGCAGCCCATAACGCAATAAATATCGATATAAAAACATGATGCAAAATGGACGTATCAATCACCGTCGGCACGCTACTTCTACATCTACCTTCGGGATTAGTTTTAGACCTGAATAAATGTTATTTGGGGCCAGCGTTGAGCACGAACATTATATCTGGATCTTGTTTGATGCGAGACGGTTATTCATTTAAATCAGAGAATAATGGTTGTTCTATTTATATGAGTAATATCTTTTATGGTCATGCACCCTTGCTGAGTGGTGTGTTTTTGTTGAATCTCGATCGTGATGATACACATGTTCATAATATTAAAGCCAAAATATGCAAAGTTGGTAATGATAGTGCAACTTATTTGTGGCACTACCATTTAGGTCATATCGGTGTAAAGAGCATGAAGAAACTCCATGTTGATGGGCTTTTGGAATCACTTGAGTATGAATCACTTGTGCTTGCGAACCGTGCCTCATGGGCAAGATGACTATAACTCTGTTCTCCGGAACAGTGGAACGAGCTACTGACTTGTTGGAAATAATACATACCGATGTATGCGGTCCAATGAGTGTTGACGCTCGAGGCGGCTATCGTTATTTTCTTACCTTCATAGATGATTTGAGCAGATATGGTTATATCTACTTAATGAAGCATAAGTCTGAAACATTTGAAAAGTTCAAAGAATTTCAGAGTGAAGTAGAAAATCATCGTAACAAGAAAATAAATTTTCTACGATCTGATCGTGGAGACAAATATTTGAGTTACGAGTTTGGTCTTCACTTAAAACAATGTGGAATAGTTTCACAACTTACGCTATGTGTCCGAATGTTGTAACCGTACTTTATGGGATATGGTGTGATCTATGATGTCTCTTACTGATTTACCGCTATCGTTTTGGGGTTATGCTTTAGAGATGGTTGCATTCACTTTAAATAGGGCACCATCAAAATCCGTTGAGACGATGCCTTATGAACTGTGGTTTGGCAAGAAACCAAAAGTTGTCGTTTCTTAAAGTTTGGGGCTGCGATGCTTATGTGAAAAGGCTTCAACCTGATAAACTCAAACCCAAATCAGAGAAGTGTGTCTTCATAGGATACCCAAAGGAAACTGTTGGGTACACCTTCTATCACAGATCTGAAGGCAAAATCTTTGTTGCTAAGAATAGATCCTTTCTAGAGAAGGAGTTTCTCTCGAAAGAAGTGAGTGGAAGGAAAGTAGAACTTGATGAGGTAATTGTACCTTCTCACTTATTGGAAAGTAGTTCACCACAGAAATCGGTTCCAGTGATTCCTACACCAATTAGTGAGGAAGCTAATGATGATGATCACGAAACTTCAGATCAAGTTACAACCAAACCTCATAGGTCTTCCAGAGTGAGATCCGCACCAGAGTGGTACGGTAATTGATACATCCATTTTGCATCATGCTTTTATATCAATATTTATTGCATTATGGGATGTTATTACACATTATATCTCAATACTTATGGCTATTCTCTCTTATTTTACAAGGTTTACCATGAAGAGGGGGGATGCCGGCAGCTGGAATTCTGGCTGGAAATGGAGCAAACGTTGGAAACTTATTCTGCACAACTCAAAAAGTCCTGAAACTCCACGAAAGAACTTTTTGGATTTAATAAGAATTTATGAGAGAAAGAAATAGGCTAGGGGGCCCACACCCTGTCCAGGAGACAGGGGGCGCGCCCCACCTATAGGGTGCGGCCCCCTATCTCCTGGGCCCCCTGGTGGGCCTCCGGCGTCCATCTTCTGCTATATCATCACTTTTACCCTGGAAAAAATCGTGGGCAAGCTTACGAGACGAAACTCCGTCGCCACGAGGGGGAACCTTGGCGGAATCAATCTAGGGCTCTGGCGGAGCTGTTCTGCCGGGGACACTTCCCTCCGGGAGGGGGAAATCATCACCAACGTCATCACCAACGTCATCACCAACGATCCTCTCATCGGGAGGGGGTCAATCTCCATCAACATCTTCACCAGCACCATCTCCTCTCAAAACCCTAGTTCATCTCTTGTATCCAATCTTGTATCAAAACCACGAATTGGTACCTGTGGGTTGCTAGTAGTGTTGATTACTCCTTGTAGTTGATGCTAATTGGTTTACTTGGTGGAAGATCATATGTTCAGATCCTTTATGCATATTATTACTCCTCTGATTATGAACATGAATATGCTTTGTGAGTAGTTACGTTTGTTACTAAGGACATGGGTCAAGTCTTGCTATTAGTAGTCATGTGAATTTGGTATTCATTCGATATTTTGATGAGATGTATGTTGTCTTTTCCTCTAGTGGTGTTATGTGAACGTCGACTACATGACACTTCACCATTATTTGGGCCTAGAGGAAGGCATGGGGAAGTAATAAGTAGATGATGGGTTGCTAGAGTGACAGAAGCTTAAACCCTAGTTTATGTGTTGCTTCGTTAGGGGTTGATATGGACCCATATGTTTAATGGTGTGGTTAGGTTTACCTTAATACTGCTTTTTGTAGTTGCAGATGCTTGCAATAGGGGTTAATCATAAGTGGGATGCTTGTCCAAGTTAGGGCAGTACCCAAGTACCGGTCCACCCACATATCAAATTATCAAAGTACGGAATGCGAATCTTATGAACGTGATGAAAACTAGCTTGACGATAATTCCCAATGTGTCCTCGGGAGCTCCTTCTTCATTATTAGAATTTGTTCAGGCTTATCCTTTGCTACATAAAGGATTGGGCCACCTTGCTGCACTTTATTTACTTTATTTACTTTTTGCTCGTTACTATTTATCTTATCACAAAACTATCTATTACCTACAATTTCAGTGCTTGCAGAGAAAACCTTACTGAAAACCACTTATCATTTCCTTCTGCTCCTCGTTGGGTTCGACACTCTTACTTATCGAAAGGACTACGATAGATCCCCTACACTTGTGGGTCATCAGTAATCCTGTTCTGCAAGTCATGTTACTAGACCATGGTGAACCTACGAACTATGAGGAAGCGATGATGAGCCCAGATTCGGCGAAATGGCTTGAGGCCATGAAATCTGAGGTGGGATCCATATATGAGAACAAAGTGTGGACTTCGGTGGATTTGCCCGATGATCGGCAAGCCATAGAAAATAAATGGATCTTCAAGAAGAAGACAGATGATGACAGTAATGTTACTGTCTACAAAGCTCGACTTGTTGCGGAAGGTTTCCGACAAGTTCAAGGAGTTGACTACGATGAAACTTTCTCACCCGTAGCGATGCTTAAGTCTGTCCGAATCATGTTAGCAATTGCCGCATTTTATGATTATGAAATTTGGCAGATGGATGTCAAAACTGCGTTCCTGAATGGCTTTCTGGAAGAAGAGTAGCACATGATGCAACCAGAAGGTTTTGTCGATCCAAAGGGGGCTAACAAAGTATGTAAGCTCGAGCGATCCATTTATGGACTGGTGCAAGCCTCACGGAGTTGGAATAAACGCTTTGATAGTGTGATCAAAGCATATGGTTTTATACAGACTTTTGGAGAAGCATGTATTTACAAGAAAGTGAGTGGGAGCTCTATAGCATTTCTAATATTATATGTCGATGACATATTGTTGATTGGAAATGACATAGAATTTCTGGATAGCATAAAAGGATACTTGAATTAGAGTTTTTCAATGAAAGACCTCGGTGAAGGTTCTTACATACTCGGCATCAAGATTTATAGAGATAGATCAAGACGCTTAATTGGACTTTCACAAAGCACATACCTTGATAAAGTTTTGAAAAAGTACAAAGTAGATCAGTCAAATAAAGGGTTCTTTCCTGTGTTACAAGGTGTGAAGTTGAGTTAGACTCAAAGCCCGACCACTGCAGAAGATAGAGAGAAAATGAAAGTCATTCCTTATGCTTCAGCCATAGGTTCTATCATGTATGCAATGTCCAGACCTGATGTGTGACTTGCTATAAGTATAGCAGGGTGGTACCAAAGTAATCCTAGAGTGGGGCACTAGACAGTGGTCAAGAACATCCTGAAATACCTGAAAAGAACTAAGGATATGTTTCTCGTTTATGGAGGTGACAAACAGCTCGTCTTAAATGGTTACGTCAATGCAATCTTTGACACTGATCCGGATGACTCTAAGTTGCAATCCGGATACGTATTTTTATTGAAAGGAGGAGCTATCAGTTGGTGCAGTTCCAAGCAGAGTGTCTGATACGTCTCGAACGTATCTAAAATTTATGAAGTATTCATGCTATTATATTATCCATCTTAGATGTTTTATATGCATTTATACGCTATTTTATATGATTTTTGGGACTAACCTATTAACCTAGAGCCCAGTGCCAGTTTCTATTTTTCCTTGTTTTTGAGTTTTACAAAAAATGAATACCAAATGGAGTACAATTGACGTGCCAATTTTTGATGATCATTTATGGACCAGAAGAAGCCCACGGAGCATCGGAGATGGACCAAAAGAGTTCCAAGCTGTCCACGAGGGTGGAGGGCGCGCCCTACCCCCCTGGGCGCGCCCCCCTATCTCGTTGACGACTCGGAGACCCCCTGACATGAAACCGACGCAAAAAATTCCTATAAATACATAAACCCCCAGAAAGAAACCTATATCAGAAGTTCCGCCGCCGCAAGCCTCTGTAGCCCCGAGATTTTAATCTAGGCCCTCTCTGGCACCCTGCCGGAGGGGGCCATCATCACCGGAGGCCATGGGGAAGGATCTCGGAGGGGCCATCATCGCCATGAAGGCCAAGGACCAGACGGAGAACCTCTCCCCATCTAGGGGGGAGGCCATGGAGGAGGAAGCACAAGAGGGAGAACCTCTCCTCCTCTCTCTCGGTGGGGCCGGAGTGCCATCGGGAGGGAAATCATCGTCGCGGTGATCCTCTTCATCAACATCACCATTCTCATCTCTTTTACGTGGTCTACTCTCCCGCACCCCGTTGTAATCCCTACTTGAACATTGTGCTTTTTGCCACATAGTATGATCCAATGATGTGTTCCCATCCTATGATGTTTTGAGTAGATATCCTTTTTCTTTGGGTTCATTGATGATCTAGATTGGTATGAGTTGTATGTTTTATTTTGGTGCTGTCCTATTGTGCCCTCCGTGTCACGCAAGCGTGAGGGATTCCCGCTGTAGGGTGTTGCAATACGTTCATGATTCGCTTATGGTGGGTTGCTTGAGTGACAGAAGCATAAACCCGAGTAAGGGGGTTGTTGCGTATGGGATAAAGAGGACTTGATGCTTTAATGCTATGGTTGGGTTTTACCTTAATGATCTTTAGTAGTTGCGGATGCTTGCTAGAGTTCCAATCATAAGTGCATATGATCCAAGAAGAGAAAACATGTTAGCTTATGCCTCTCCCTCATATGAAATTGCAATGACGACCACCGGTCTTGTTAACAATTGCCTAGGATAATTCCGCACACCGACCCATCATTATTCCACACTCGCTATTTATAATATTTAGTAATACATTCTAACTTTATGATAACAGCACCTACTTTTATGTTTTAGCTCTTTGATATCATGCAAAGTTATCCTCTTCATAACCACAACATAGTTTTATTTCTCGTTTCTAGTTGGAAGCAAACGTTCGGTGTACGTAGAGTCGTTTCAGTGGTAGATAGGACTTGAGAGAATATTGATCTTACCTTTAGCTCCTTGTGGGTTCGACACTCCACACTTATGACTTCCACCTTTGGGAATTGCTACGATGGTTCCCTGCACTTGGGGATTATGAAGCTCTTTTCTGGCGCCGTTGCCGGGGAGCAATAGCGCGGGGTTGATATTCTCCTGTGTGTGCTTGTTTGCTTTCTTCACTAAGTAGATTTTGTTTTTCCTTTTTGTTTCTGTTTAGTTGTGGGTGAAACATACAAAAAAATTAAAACAAGGAATATACAAAAAACAAATTACTTGCCTCTCATGCCTAAAATGTTTTTAATTAAGAGAAGTGATTGGAAGATTATGCATTGAAGAAGTGAGGGTCGACCTTGAGCACTTGTGTTCATGCTCATGGAAACAATGTAAAAAAATTCATGGAAGCTTATCTAAAAATAATTATCCCCTTGTATATATCCATTGTGTTATAAAAATAATGTGCCAAGCTTTGGTTTTAGGATGATTAGATTGCTTGTTTACTATGTGCAGTACAAAAACAGAAACTTTTGCTGTAGCGCGTGAACTTACATTTTTTACTGGAAAGTCAAATGGGTCTGAAACTTTTTGCAAATTACTTCTGTGCAAATTTTTTAATTTTTCATATTTTTTTGAATTTTTTGGAGTTACAGAAGTTTACTAAATTTCCAGATTACTACAGACTGTCCTGTTTTTGACAGATTCTGTTTTCTATGTGTTGATCGCTTATTTTGATAAATCTATGGGTAGTATCGGGGGGTATGAACCATGGTGAAGTTGGAATACAGTAGATAAATTGACAATATTAAATTGGAATGAGTTTGCAACAGTACCTAAAGGTAGTCATTTTCTTTATTATACTAACGGATCTCACAAAGTTTTTGTTAAGTTTTTGTGTGGATGAAATGTTCGAAGAACGAGGAGTTACTGATGTGATAAGAATAAAGAGAGGAAAGAGTTCAAGCTTGGGGATGCCAAGGCACCCCAAGTAAATATTTCAAGGAAACTCAAGCATCTAAGCTTGGGGATGTCCGGTTGGCATCCCATCTTTCTTCTTGAACAATTATCGGTATACCTCGGTTTTTGTTTCGTTTGCACGATTTGTGTCCTTGGTGTTTTTCTTTTTCTTTAGGAACCATGCTAGTATGAGATAGCCCTTCAATGATCTTATAGAATGCTCTTTGTGCTTCACTTGAATCTGAGTATGATTTCATAGAATGCTTCATGTGCTTCACTTATATATTTTGAGCTTTGATATTGGTTAGTCTATTAATTATAGAATGCTCCATGAACTTCACTTATATCTTTTGGAGTATCAATAATACTATCATCTAAAGTGGGTTTGGAAGAGTGTCAACTTTAGGAATTAGTGATCCCACTATTATGGAGGGTGTTGAATCTTAGTGTGATATTTATGAAAGTGGATTTGGAAGAGTGCCAACTTTAGTTAGTAATGATCCCACTATTTCGGAAGAGGTTCCAATTGATTATGAGAATAAGTTGCTATCTATGATGATTATTGTGATGACATGTATTCTATAAAGAATAATGTTAACCATGAAACTTTTCATCATGATTTTAAATCTCAATTGGATTATGCCTCACATGACAGTTATTTTGTTGAGTTTGCCCCCACTATTCTGAATGAGAAGAATTTTGCTTATGTGGAGAGTAGTGAAATTTCTATGCTTGTAGATCATGAAAAGAATGCTTTATGTGATGGTTATATTGTTCAACTCATTCATGATGCTACTGAAAATTATTAAGAGGGAGGAATACATGCTTGTAGGAGTTGCAATAATATCAAGTTTCCTCTCTATTTGCTTGAAGTTTTGAAGTTATACTTGTTTTACCTTCCTATACTAGTTGATTCTTGTTCCCATAAATTGTGTGCTCACAAAATCCCTAGGCATAGAAAGTGGGATAGATTTAAATGTGCTAGTCATATTCTTCATGATGCTCTCTTTATGTTTCAGTTCTTATCTTTTATGTGAGCATCATTGAAATCACCATGCCTAGCAAAAAGGAATTAAAGAAAAGCACTTGTTGGGAGACAACCCAATATTTAACCTTAATGTTTTTGTGTGTTTACATTATTAACCTACTGTAGTAATCATGTTTTATAGCTTTTGTCTCAATAAAGTGCCAAGTAAGACCTTTGGTAAGACTTGGGTGAAAGTTAATGTGATCTTGCTGTAAAAAACAGAAACTTTGCGCTCACGAGATTAGCTGTCATTTTTTAAAAGAAGAGTGATTTTAAGTTGATTCTTTTTGCATAAGATTAATAGACAAATTCTTCACGTTAAACAATTTATTTCATAATTTTTGGAGTAGCAGAAGTATGGTCTCTGTTCAGATCATTACAGACTATTCTGTTTCTGACAGATTCTGTTTTCATTGCATAGTTTGCTTGTTTTCTAGTATTTATGGCTTATATTTCTCAATATAAAGTGTAGAAATGATATGGTATACTAGGCATTGTGGGATAACAATTTTGAACCTTGTCTTTGACAGTACCAAAGTGAATGGTTTACTCTTTATCATACTAACCCATCTCACGAAGTTCCGTTAAGTCTTGTGTGATTGAAGTTTTCAAGCTTTGGGTGAGATATCGATATGAGAAGAATAAGGAGTGGAAAGACCCTAAGATTGGGGATGCCCAAGGCACCCCAAGGTAATATTCAAGGAAGACTCAAGCGCCTAAGCTTGGGGATGCCCCGGAAGGCATCCCCTCTTTCGTCTTCAAAACTATCGGTATGCCTTACTCGGAGCTATAATTTTATTCGTCACATGATATGTGTTTTGCTTGGAGTGTATTTTCAATTTTACTTGCTGTTTCAATAAAATCATTGGTTCTGAAATCTTGAAGGAAAAAGAATCCTCCCATGGCTAGTTAATTATTTTACTACTCATTGTTCTTCACTTCTATCTTTCTGGAGTAGTTTGTCATTTACTCACGTGCTTCATGTATATCCTATGAGTAAATGGTTAAATGAATTGAATATCATAAATCTGAATTTATATACATTTCATACGCTTATAACATGGGGAGTAATGACTTCACACATAATAAGTATAGGTAGTAAACTTATTGAAAGATAGAAAACGCAGAATTGGTCACTTGAACAATTCATGAAAGAATATTGAAGGAAGAGAGATTTCACATATAAATATACTATCTTGGACATCGTTTGTAATTGTGAGCACTCATTAAAATATGACATGCTAAAAAGTTGATGTTGGACAAGGAAGACAACTTAATGAGCTATGTTTTCCTATATCCGAAAAGTTATATTGTCTTGGATCATCCAACATGATGAGCTTGCCTTTCCCTCTCATGCTAGCCAAATTCTTTGCACCAAGTAGAAATACTACTTGTGCTTCCGACATCCCTTAAACCTAGTTTTGCCATGAGAGTCCACCATACCTACCTATGGATTGAGTAAGATCCTTCAAGTAAGTTGTCGTTGATGCATGCAGTAAAAATTGCTCTCTAAATATGTATTATCTATTAGAGCGAAGAAAAAAAGCTTTATACGAACTTGTGATAGGGAAGAAATAAAAGCGACGGACTGCATAATAAAGGTCTTTATCACAAGCAGCAATATAAAGTGACGTTATTTTGCATTAAGATTTTTTGCATCCAACCATAAAATCGCATGACAACCTATGCTTCCCTCTGCGAAGGGCCTATCTTTTACTTTTATATTCTACCCTTATACAAGAGTCATGGTGATCATCACCTTTCCTTTTTACACTTTTTTTCCTTTGGCAAGCACTTTGTGTTGGAGTGATCCGGATATATATATATCCACTTGGATGTAGGTTTTCATAAAGTATTATTGTTGACATTACCCTTGAGGTAAAAGGTTGGGAGGCGAAACATAAGCCCCTATCTTTCTCTGTGTCCGATTAAAACTTTGAACCCATAAATATCACATGAGTGTTAGCAATTGTGAAAGATTAAATGATAGTTGAGTATGTGGAGTTTGCTGAATCCAAGCTCTTACATGGACTCTTCCTGAAAATAAGATGAATTGCAATTGTTTGATGACTAAGAGAATGGTTTGTTAGTTTTCAAGAAAGTTTATGATCTATACTTTAACATGTGAATAGCTTGTTACTTGATCATGAGAAGTTTTATGAGTTGAGCTACTGTTATGATATATAATAAAGCTAGAAAAGGTGATTGAAATTATCATTGATCAAACTTGTGCACCTTCTAGCATTCACACTTCATAAATTATTTCTTTTATCATTTACCTACTCGAGGACGACCAGGAATTAAGCTTGGGATGCTTGATACGTCTCTAATGTATCTATAATTTATGAAGTATTCATGCTATTATATTATCCATCTTAGAAATTGTATATGCATTTATATGCTATTTTATATGATTTTGGGGACTAACCTATTAACCTAGAGCCCAGTGCCAGTTTCTGTTTTTTCCTTATTTTTGAGATTTACAGAAAAGGAATACCAAACAGAGTCCAATTGACGTGCCAATTTTTGCTGATTTTTTATGGACCAGAAGAAGCCCACGGAGCATCGGAGATGGACCAGAAGAGTCCCGAGCCGTCCACTAGGGTGGAGGGCGCGCCCTACCCCCCTAGGCGCGCCCCCCTATCTTGTGGACGACTCGGAGACCGCCCCCCCCCCCCCCCCCTGACGTGAAACCGACACCAAAAATTCCTGTAAATACAGAAACCCCCACAATGAAACCTAGATCAGAAGTTCCACCGCCGCAAGCCTCTGTAGTCCCGAGAAATCAATCTAGGCCCTCTCTGGCACCCTGTCGGAGGGGGCCATCATCACCGGAGGCCATGGGTAAGGATCTCGGAGGGGCCATTATCGCCATGAAGGACAAGGACCAGATGGACAACCTCTCCCCATCTAAGGGGGAGGCTATGGAGGAGGAAGCACATGTGGGAGAACCTCTCCTCCTCTCTCTCGGTGGCGCCGGAGTGTCGGGAGGGGAATCATCACCGCGGTGATCATCTTCATCAACATCACCATCCTCATCTCTTTTACGCGGTCCACTCTCCCGCACCCCGCTATAATCCCTACTTGAACATGGTGCTTTATTCCACATATTATGATCCAATGATGTGTTGCCATCCTATGATGTTTTGAGTAGATATCCTTTGTCTTTGGGTTGATTGATGATCTAGATTGGTATGAGTTGTATGTTTTATTTTGGTGTTGTCCTATTGTGCCCTCCGTGTTGCGCAAGCGTGAGGGATTCACGCTGTAGGGTGTTGCAATACGTTCATGATTCGCTTATAGTGGGCTGCTTGAGTGACAGAAGCATAAACCCGAGTAAGTGGGTTGTTGCGTATGGGATAAAGAGGACTTGATGCTTTAAAGCTATGGTTGGGTTTTACCTTAATGATCTTTTATAGTTGCGGATGCTTGCTAGAGTTCCAATCATAAGTGCATATGATCCAAGAAGATAAAGTAGGTTAGCTTATGCCTCTCCCTCATATGAAATTGCAATGACGACCACCGGTCTTGTTAACAATTGCCTAGGATAATTCCGCACACCGACCCATCATTATTCCACACTCTCTATTTATAATATTTAGTAATATATTCTAACTTTATGATAACAGCACCTACTTTTATGTTTTAGCTCTCCGATATCATGCAAAGTTATCCTCTTCATACCCACAACATAGTTTTATTTCTCGTTTCTAGCTGGAAGCAAATGTTCGTTGTACGTAGAGTCGTATCCGTGGCGGATAGGACTTGAGAGAATATTGATCTTACCTTTAGCTCCTTGTGGGTTCGATACTCCATACTTATCACTTCCACCTTTGGGAATTGCTACGACGATTCCCTGCACTTGGGGATTATCAGTGTCGTGGCGGGATCTACGTGTGAAGCGGAGTACATTGCTGCTTCGGAAGCAGCAAAGGAAGGAGTCTGGATGAAGGAGTTCATATCCGATCTAGGTGTCATAACTAGTGCATCGGGTCCAATGAAAATCTTTTGTGACAATACTGGTGCAATTGCCTTGGCAAAAGAATCCAGATTTCACAAGAGAACCAAGCACATCAAGAGACGCTTCAATTCCATCCGTCATCAAGTGTCAGAAGGGGACATAGAGATTTGCAAGATACATACGGATCTGAATGTTGCAGACCCGTTGACTACGCCTCTTCCACGAACAAAACATGATCAGCACCAAAGCTCCATGGGTGTTAGAATCATTACTTTGTAATCTAGATTATTGATTCTAGTGCAAGTGGGAGACTGAAGGAAATATGCCCTAGAGGCAATAATAAAGTTATTATTTATTTCCTTATTATGATAAATGTGTATTATTCATGATAGAATTGTATTAACTGGAAACTTAATACATGTGTGAATACATAGACAAAATATAGTATCCCTAGTATGCCTCTACTTTACTAGCTCGTTAATCAAAGATGGTTAAGTTTCCTAACCATAGACATGTGTTCTCATTTGATGTATGGGATCACATCATTAGGAGAATGATGTGATGGACATGACCCATCCATTAGCTTAGCATTATGATCGTTACAGTTTCATTGCTACTGCTTTCTCCATGACTTATACATGTTCCTCAGACTATGAGATTATGCAACTCCCGAATACCGAAGGAACACCTTGTGTGCTATCAAACTTCACAACGTAAATGGGTGATTATAAAGATGCTCTATAGGTGTCTCCAAAGGTGTTTGTTGGGTTGGCATAGATTGAGATTAGGATTTGTCACTCTGAGTATCGAAGAGGTATCTCTGGGCCCTCTCGGTAATGCACATCATAATAAGCCTTGCAAGAAATGTGACTAATGAGTTAGTTATGGGATGATTCATTACAGAACGAGTAAAGATACTTGCCAGTGATGAGACTGAACTAGGTATGAGGATACCGATGATCGAATCTCGGGCAAGTAACATACCGATGACAAAGGGAATAACGTATATTGTCATAAGATTTGACCGATAAAGATCTTCATAGAATATGTAGGAACCAATATGGGCATCCAGGTTCCGCTATTGGTTATTGACCAGAGAAGTGTCTCAGTCATGTCTACATAGTTCTCGAACTCGTAGGATCTGCACGCTTAACGTTCGTTGACGATATAGTATTATATGAGTTATGTATGTTGGTAACCGAATGTTGTTCGGAGTCCCTGATGAGAACATGGACATGACGAGGAGCTCTGGAATGGTCCGGAGGTAAAGATTGATATATGGGATAGTAGTGTTTGATCTCCGGAAGGGTTCCAGAATTCACTGAAAGGGGTTCCGGATGTCTCCTGAAATGTTTGGGTACAAGAACACTTTATTTGGGCCAAAGGGGAAAGCCCACGAGGCTTTTGGAAAGTGCAAAAGGAAGTTTTGCGGAGACAAGAGGCTAGACGCCAGGAACCCTAGCGTCTAGGGGGTAGACGTAGGGAACACTGGCGTCTAGACCTGGAGTCCGAGTAGGACTCTTGCCTTTCGGGCAAAACCGACTTTGAGGACGCTTTTACTCCAAATTTTGACCCCAGGGCTCAACATATAAATAGAGGGGTAGGGTTAGCACCAAAGACACATCAAGAAACACCAAGTCGTGTGCCGCCAACCCCGTCCCCTCTAGTTTACCCTCCGTCATAGTTTCCGTAGTGCTTAGGCGAAGCCCTGCAGAGGTTGTTCTTCACAAACACCGTCACCACGCCGTCGTGCTGCCGGAACTCACATCTACTACTTCGCCCATCTTGCTAGACCAAGAAGCCGAGGACGTCATCGAGCTGAACGTGTCCTGAACGCGGAGGTGCCGTACATTCGGTACTTGATCGGGACGGATCGTGAAGGTGTACGACTACATCAACCGCATTGATAAATGCTTCCACTTTGCGATCTTCAAGGGTATGAAGATACACTCCCCCTCTCGTTGCTATGCATCTCCTAGATAGATCTTGCATGATCGTAGGAAAAATTTTGAATTTGCGTGCTACGTTCCCCAACAGTGGCATCCGAGCCAGGCTTATGCGTAGATGTTATAGGCACGAGTAGAACACAAAGAGTTGTGGACGATAATAGTCATACTGCTTACCACCAACGTCGTACTTTGATTCGGCGGTATTGTTGGATGAAGCGGTCCGGACCGACATTACATGACCGCGTTCATGAGACTGGTTCTACCGAAGTGCTTTGCACATAGGTGGCTGGCGATCTTCAAGGGTGTGAAGATACACTCCCCCTCTCGTTGCTATGCATCTCCTAGATAGATCTTGCGTGATCGTAGGAAATTTTTTGAATTTGCATGCTACGTTCCCGAACACTTGTGTAGTCCCTCGATTAGGCGTAACTATTACACCCCCCCCCCCCCAACCTCCCAATCAACACCTCTTCCTGGACTCCACATGCACACTATTGCCGCTCGAAATCTGACACCCTCCCGACGAGTTGCAGGTTGATTGTAGATGAGGACCGATCAATGACCAGAAAGGTATGCCATCCTCCCCTTCCCCTACAGATGGCACAAAAATCAAGAAGGATCTTCAGTCTTTCACAAGGTCAACCCCGCCTACCTTGCAATTAGCTAAGTGAAGTAGCAACTGACAATTGTATGTTTCACTACAAGGAAAAGACACATTCGTGACATTTTTGTCCCGAAAGAAAAAAAATTGTGATGAAACTGAAATTTCCATGACAATAATAGTGAAGAAACGACATATCATCACGGATGTGCCGGGAAACCTACTTCTATGACCAAAAATATAGGACATATCTCGGGCGGGCCATGGCACACCTGCATGAAGTTATTTGGGCCTTCCATGACGTAAAGAATCATGGTAGAAGTGAGTGTGAGAACTTTTAGGGGATTTATCCGCCTCGCATGGTGGCCGGCTGAGCGATGCAAGGGTAGTTTGTGCAATCTCGTATGCACGTGTGTGCGAGCGAGCCTTTGCATTACTGAACACGAGCTATCGATGCCAGACTCGATTGCTAAACACGAGCTATCGATGCCAGACTCAATTGACTGATACTCATGGGCAGTAGTTGCAAGACCCTAATCAATCGATCGATCGATCGATGCTTGCAGCATGCGCGGTTGTTTTTTGGATTATATTGACTCCAAATGAAGTATTAAGAGAATACAAACACACTGAGCACACAACCAGCCTCTGCGTAGCTAGGATACACACAATCAACACTAATGCACACGGACACAAAAATCACGGCGGCAAGTTACAAAGTCATGAAAGACCAAAGTTATGCCTAACTGACGAAAAAGAGAAAACCCCGAAGTGATCAAATCCGTGGTCGACAAACTGAAACAATGATCATACCCGCATGAATCATCTCATGACACCACATGGACGACCATGTTCTTCAACAGCAATGCCTTCTGGAAGGGAGCGATGCTCAAGTTCCACCGTCACCGGATCCCACCATCAAAGACTAGACTTTTAGGTTTTCACCCTAAAGAACATATCCGAGCATATCCGAGCAATGCCTTCAACAAGGTAACGATGCAATACCATTGCCATTGCAAGGTATAGCCAACCCCGATCAGACCTAGGTCTTCACCTTGGAGCTCGAGATCGGGTGTATGAGTAGCACCACCCTCAAAGTCAATCATGTGTGTTGCCACCACTTCTCTACGATCCCAGCATCTACATGTGATGGCCCACCGTCGTTGCACCACCTCTACGTCAAGTCGTTGTCCATAGAATGCATCTCACCACCGAAGGCAATCACCATATCTGGAGACACGAACCCTCACGAAGACCTTTCGGTGCTCACACCACAATCCACAGCAAGCCCACCACCATATGTCGAAGCGGTCATCACACAGACCAACAACGGTGGCGAAGCACACCATCGCAGATTCCTATATTGCCAAAGAGAGCCCTGTCGAGGTCCGTCGGTCCCAGGCCTGACATGGCCGGATCTGAGAGCATGAAAGACAAATATGTTCGGCGGACAAGAACCAAGGCACCATAGCACTCCTGGCCGAAACACCCTTGCTCTAAGCCCACCATCCCGTCGACACCAGCTAAGGCGTCCGCCACCGCACTGCCAGAGGATGATCTCCTACGGGCGCTCGTGCAAGCAGCATAGGACAACATGGGGAAGTGAGTGCAGACCTTGCTGCCCGTACAGACAAGGCCAAATGCCAGAACCAGTGGCCTCCGCTCGTTGGTGACACGCCACCACCCAACGCCACCGCCATGATTCCGAAGCCCCACGTGAGAGGATGGGGCAGCCAGATCATCCCCACCACCTTCATCGGTGGCTATGAGGGAGAGGGGAAGAGGGAGGGAGGGCCGACATGGTCGATGGTTGTCGCCACTCGCCACCCAAGTCGCTCCTGCAGGAGCGACACAGGAACCGGTCCTGTTTTTTACGAGAGGAGTTCCGTTGGCCACCGCCGCATGCGCGAGAGTACTTTCGCATTATGGAGAACATGATCGATCGATTGATGCGAGTCTCTTTCTAGATTGCAGCTGTATCAATATTAAGACTAGCAAACCAAAAATTACTTTCTTTTTGTTCAAACTATAGCGAAACTCAGGACTATCCTACACCGACCTCCTAGCCGGCCAACACATCTTCCCCTGTGTCGACCGCCACCACATCTCTTCTAGAGGCGACCTTCTGTCCCCACCACACGAGTTGGTCATCAGCTGCCACGGAATCTCTTCCACACAAGTTGTTGCCTCCAATCCCACCAGCTGTAGCCGCTGAGAAAGAGGAGATGAGTGGCTCATGAGGCATCATGGGGGGAGACCTAGGAATGAGGAGGGCGGTAGCGATGGCTTAGAGCATTACTAGTAGAATCCTTAAACCCTCAAACCCCTAAAAGTAACTGCTTTTTTACAGTTTTCGTCGAAAAAAAAACGTAGACTAGAACCCCTAAACCCTCAAATCCGAAAAAAAATTTAGAGGTCCAACCCTCAAACATTTTCCCAACCTGTAGAAGTGAGGGTTGGGAGGAAAAACTACCCCCAACCCGCACTCCTCTTCCACCCTCGCGCGGGAGGGAAGTTTCATCCCCGCGCCGCGCCCTCCTCCGATCCCGCCGCCGCCGCCGCCAGCCCGCCGCCCTCCGCGCCCCGCCCGCCGCCCCTCCGCGCCCCCGACGCCTGCCGCCCGCCCGCCGCCCGCCCGCCGCCCCGACCCTCCGCATCGACGCCGCCCACCCGCCGCCCCGCCGCGCCCCGCCCCGGCCGCCCGCCCGACTAACCCCCTCCCCCTCCTCCGTCGGCGGCGCCAGCCACCGGCAGCAGACACACCAGGCGAAGATGCCGCTGGGGCAGCGCGCCGGGGACAAGAGCGACTCCCGCTACTGCGGGGTCGAGGTGCTCGACTTCCCTGCCGGCGACGGCCTCCCCGCCGTCCTCACTCACTCCCTCTCCTCCGCCTTCGACTTCCTCCTCGCCCCGCTCGTGAGTGCCCCTCCTCTCCTGCTCCTACCGCCGGCGCCGTTTTCTCGCGTCCTCCCTCTGAAACGGAGGCTTATTTTTCTTGCCCGCTCTGTGCAGGTCGATCCCGACTACCGGCCCACGCCCGGCGCCGTCCTGCCGGTGGCGGCCTCGGACCTCGTCCTCAGCCCGTCCGAGTGGAGCAGCCACATCGTCGGGAAGATCAGCGAGTGGATTGATTTGGATTCCGAGGACGAGCAGCTCCGGCTCGACTCGGAGCTCACGCTCAAGCAGGAGATCGCCTGGGGGACTCATCTCTCCTTGCAGGTCCACCCATTCGACAACACATTGCTCATTATTTGTTCCTATCAGTCTAATTTGCCTGGGCGTTTGTCTGCTAGAGCAAAATGCTGCAGTCCGTTGATGGCTAAGTATACACACTGCTGTGTAACTCAATTGTTATTTGTTTTCTTAAATTTACAGAGTGAAACAGTAGACTCGTGGGAATGTTGGAATTCATTCAGACTGTTATGCGAGCATAGCAGTCAACTGTATGTAGCACTTGATATCTTGTAAGTGATGATCTTGCATTGTCATTCAAACCACACCGAAGGTAACTCATGTGAACTTTCAGATTTGGTGGTGTAATAATAACTAGAATGATTATTGTTTTATGTCAAATGTGATGGAATTTGTGATATGTCATATGATGAAATGTGATGAAATGTGTGATATATGAAATGACAGTTTTAAAGGTTGGGGTTGAGGCAAAGACCAGAACCCTCAAATCCAACCCTTAAAGCAGTTTACGGGTTGGGTTTGAGGGTTCTAGTCTTTGCCCCTATTTTTCAACCCTTAAAAGTGTCAAAAACTGGCACTTCTCAACCCTTAAAACTGCTATAAGGGTTTGAGGGTTTGAGGGTTCTACTAGTAATGCTCTTAGATAGGGGAGATGAGGGGGTTGCGCGGTGAGAGCACAGAGCTGAGGATGGGGAGGAATAGTGCTGGCGGTCCCCTCCATGAGTTTTTGTGCTTAATTCTAGGATTTTCGGTGGTCATGTAAGTGAGAAGAGTTGGTGCAAGGTACCTGCGCGAACATGGAGTATCTGCTCCCGAGCTCAAATGTTGCCTGGTGGACATTAAAATAAAAAAATAGTAAAAAATCTTAATTTGTTTTATGGTTACTAAACTTGACAAATATTTTGTGTGTTTGGCAAAAAATATCATGAAAGGTCATTCATGGATGTCGTGGCAAAAAAAATTGATGCTCCAAAAATGTTATCTTTGAAAGCATTTTGTAGTTTTGATTTTGGTTTCTTTTTCCATGACTTCCATGAATATCATTTCGTGATGAAATTTGTCAAACATACAAAATATTTGTCAAAGCTTGCCAAAAAAACAGAAATTTTTGAAATGGTCGATTTTATTGTTGCCGAGCTCATTTGAGCTCATGAGCAGAAGAGGACTTCTGTCCAGGAAGATGGCTTTGTTGACCACAGGCTCTCACATAAGATAGATAACTGGGCCCACCTGATTCCAGCTCCTTACAATCGGGACCCACCCTAAAATTGATGTCCGAAATAGATTCACAGGGCTCCAATCTTAGGGAGCATAGTGAATTTTAGGATACGTCAGATTATACAGAAGCTAACCTATCTATGTAGGAGTCCTATACAGATTAATAGGTTGATTTATTTCAAGTTTGACCATAATACCTCATATAGGGAATAGAGCAAACTAACCGCCTCCGGGTCGCACGCGCGTGCGGCTCCGGGGCGACCACGCCTCCACCAAAAAAAACTAGCCACCGGGCATCTCTGGCCACCGCCGCCGCCAGCGGGTGGTGGTGGCGGCGCCCTGGCCATCGAAGGCGGTGAGGGCAAGGACGGCGCACCCCTGTTCTTCTTCTTCGCGCGGAGAGGAGGAGCTGATAGGTCGCACACACTTTGGCGCGGCGCCCGATCCGGCGAGGCGGCGGGTTCTTGCGGTGGTGGAGCGATGAATCGGAGAGGTGGCGCGGTTGGCGGTGGTCTGGGTCCAGCTGGGCCGGAAGGGCCACGGCTGCAGCGCCCGTGCGGCCTCTCGTGCTCTTCTCCAAAGCAGTGTGGCTCGTCGCGGCGCTTGCTGGCGTGGCAGTCAGGGTCGCCTTCCTTCTGTCGGCCTCTTCCGGTGGGACGGTCGGCCAGGGATGGGGGGTAGTGTGGGGGTTGTTGGCCAGGTTACGAATATAGGGGGTCCGGCCCTGCGGAGTTTCGGCACGGCTTCGTGTCGAACTCCTCGATCTGGCCGTCGACGAGTTCCTGTATTCTTCTCGATGAGCTCAGCAGTCTGGCACATGATGCTACTAGAGATCTAGAGAGGAATCGATGCGGTCGTGCACACCCTTCCGGGGCGCGGTGTGAAGCTTCGTCTACCGTTCGGTGATACAGGACATGTCTTCGTATAGATTTCCATGGATCTGACAGAGTTGGAAAATGTCATGGTGGCTACGATCGGAAGTTGGTTGGTTGTGTTGAAGACAACGTGGCACAGGTTCTCCCTGTGTGTTGGGTGCACGGCGACTCGCACCAGCAGCCTTGGCAAGCGGGGGTGGCAACACAGGTGCAATGCATCTTTGGTGGTGCTCGTCGAGTACTGAGCCTTGATTTTCAGGGTGGAAACCCAAGGTCTGACCTTCATTGGTTGTACCTGGCAATGGCATTGTTGAAGGCATTGTTTTGGAAACTCGGTCTTTCTCCGGGGTGAAAACCCAAGATATTCAATCCGGCGACGACAACGCTTGTGCATTGTTTCCTTCTTGGAGGCGTTGCTTTTGGAGAGCCTAGGTTGTAGTACGGGTGTTGTATTCGGTGGTGGTTAGAGTGCCTCTGTTGCGAGGTGTTGTAGACCGCGACGGGGTCTTTGTTTTTTTTTCTCTCTTGTTTATTTTGTTCTTCGCTGTGTGCATCCCTGATGTCTTTGGATATCTTGTTGGTGCAGAGGCTGGGTGTAACTGGTATCATCGCGATATTAATATACTCCCTTTGTCGAGAAAAATACCTCATATAGGGGTATGTTTTAATCTCCATCGTCGATTCAGTTAAGGGGGTTGTACTGGAACATTCAATCTGAAAATTTGGTAGCGCATGAAGAAAACTGTTGACTCACATTTGAAAAGAAATCTGATCAGTCTTAAATCAGTAAATATGAATGTAATTAAGATACTCCCTCCGATCCACTTTGTACTAAATCAGCGAAAATTAATATGGATTAGAGAATGCAAATCTTTTATGTATAGAAAGATGAACCAAGAACCACGTATTAATCTTGCTCCGATAGTCCACATCTTTAACAAGTTTCTTTCTGCCCCCAAAACGTAAAACTCTGGTCACAAACAACAACAAACAAAGGCACTAGCGGTACGGGAAATACATAGGAACTTTGGGTGCTCCACAACCCTATGTGAATATTAAATTTAAAAAATATCAGAAAAATTACAAAAAAATCTGGAATTTGAGGATATCAAACATGGGTGCCCAATCTACTCCTGTGTGAAGTTTTGTGAAAATATACTAGAAAAAGTATCCGTGGCAGAGAAAATAAAGCCCGGACTAAAATCCACCGAAATAGTTTTTTTCTATACATAGGATTTTTTTTTGTCTTTTTCACAAACAATATAGTTCCTCGTAGTTTTTCGTGAAACCTCACACGGTAGTAGAGTGGACATCTAGGGCTGAAACTAATGTTGTGCCACTCCTTTTCCGAGTGTAGCTCTCGAAAAAGGAGTCAGCCGAGCACTTTACTACTACAGTGATGCCACTCTTTTCCGAGGGTTGTGACGCTCGGTAAAAGGTCAGCTGCCATGTGGGACACCCGGTCCCACTGGTCAGTTCCGAAGGGTTTAGTCAACAGTCGTATATCGAGCATTGCCGAGCACGGCTCTCGGCAAAGAGATCATCATATTATTCTTTTTAAATATTTAGCAAATAATTTAAAACTTTTACTGATAAATGTGACCAATGAGACCACATGTCAGATAGGAAAATGTTTCGATGACATGTTTTTACCGATGGCGAAGTCGACGCTCTCAGTATAAGTAAATCAAGTGACGGCGCCATCAGTTCCGAACGGGCATGACACATGGCTTTTCTTTGTCGTGTGTGGCACTCGGTGTCTGCCCCGTTTGCCGTGTGGTGCTTCTTTGTCGTGAGCCCGTGACGGCAACATCAGCTAGTTGTCGTGAAGCCAGGTTTGCCGAGTGCGGCTCTCGGCGTTGTTTACTTTGCCGAGTGACCGCGTTTTGGCTCTCGGCCAAAAGCCTGACACCCCCGCGTATAAGGAAATTCCAGTAGTGTTTGATATCCCAAAATTTGAGATATTTTTTGAATTTTCTAGGTTTGTTTTTTGAATTTAATACTCATATATGGGGTGGAGCACCCCGAGTGCTTCAAATCCTCTTCCCTAGCGGTGCCCCCAAGTTCTAATACGTAGCTAAAGTACCAAGGATTTCATAAAATAATAGAAGCAGTGTAGTAACAATCAGACATAACTATGATAATCAAGTGTCAAGAAAGTTGATGAGATCGACACAAGGAGCTATAAGAAGGTGCTACTTAGGAGTTGGGGTCAGAGTGCATACATATTGAACATCAAACATCAAACAATCAGCCAATAATATAAGAAAGGCTCAGAATGTGCTATCAGCAAAGAACAAACTATCAACAAAGATGATAGTGTATTTGCTTCTACGGCCGTCCATGTGACATGGCACGTTCTACTACTAGCAGTACTAATAATAACTAATAGCGGTAAAGGATAGAGCTGTGGCTCATTTGTGACAGTATGTATAGACACTACAAGGGGAAAACACACTGGCCTGAACATTCAGACATGCCTTATGGAGAATGGAGGATCCTCATCTTCTTCTTGCATCTCATGAGACGGAATTATTGGGATTATGCTCTCTTGGAGGCAATGCTCAGTAAAAAACATACAATAGTGTTTCTTTCCAATGTTCACCATTCCCAAGAACTTGCCATTGATATCGCAACGTAACGCATATTTACTATTAAAATGGATCAAAAGCTCACGCCCGTTGAGCACCACCATTTCATTGAACAACCTCACCATTGTATCAAGTGCTGTCCTCCTTTTCCTTTTGAGAGAAATTAAATCAAGTTGTCGTGATGCCTCCACCCTCGGCAGGTCAATACGCTACTTAAAGGACCAAATTCCGGCCTTGTAATCCTGCATCGTCCACACATCCAGAGTAGGGTGTTTGGGAAGGATGCCGCCCGAGAAGCCTGAGAAAGCAAGCACCCCCTTCATGTCGAACAACTGCTCCGCACCATACAACTGGGCAGGACTACGCATCCACCGGAATGATTCATCTTCTGTATCGAACACAATAATATCTTCACCATCTTCTATACTCACTCTATCACCAAAATGACGCCAGTGCAAACTGCCCCGATGCTGGATTGACTTCGAACATTCTAGCGCCATCAGTAACTGTTCGTTGGAAGCCGACGAGACTGTTGTCATTCTAACTCTGACGTGTCTCGGCTCGTCGGATCCAACTGTGAGGACGTATAAGCTGGACTCAGACAAGTGTTTTGATTCTGAGACCCAAAGCACCCTATGTTCTCCGGTTGGATGATGCCGGTAGAAACCAACTACGGCGTTGCGGATTCCTTGCCCAAATCGAGGACGCGGCAGGAGAGCATGCTTGCGGATGACTGGGTTGCATATGTAGAATTTATCTCTCCACGAGACGACGATGAAACCTTCACAAGTGCCTTGGAGACAAATCTCGTAGCGGTGTTTGAGACCTGGGACGAAAGGCCAGAGCTGCTGATTGGTGGTTCTCGAGCCGGCATCACGGACGACAACGCGAGACTGGCAGGCCGCCCGCACCCGTCGATGATGGGGAGCGGCGGCTGGCGGCGATGGTGTTCGAGCATGAATTCGGGCGTGGAGGTGGCACCGCGCCACGACCTGCAGACGGCACGGCAGCGGCCAACGTCCCTGGGCGGCAACCGGACCAGTATCAGTTCGACGATCTCCTCGGGAAGGTCCTCGAGCAGGGCCGCGACTCTCTTGCCCGGCATGGTGCCCTCTGGAGACGCGTTTCAGTGAATTGCTTCAGCAACCAGTGTTCGTTTTACCCTGCCCCGCGGCGAACAATGTCGGCGTGAAGCTGTAGTGCAGCTCGGTCGAGGCGAGGTGGCGATTAAGGAGGGCAGGGTCAAACTTTAAGGGACGTGCTCGCCGAATCCAGGCAGGACGCGAGCTCGATTCCGACGCGCCCCTGGGTCGGTCCATCGCTTTAACTGGGCCAAACATCCTTTCTTATTGCGCTGACTTGTGCGACCTTGATGTTGACGTCTTAGACTCTAAGTGGGCCAGCTCAGTTATGCTAGTTTTCTTCTATTTTCTGTATATATCGTGTAGAGCCCTTTTTTCGGAACTGGATAAAACTGCTTGCTGCAGATATTTAACAAATTCATTGTCTCAAAAAGAAGATATTTAACAAATTCAGTGTTTTTAATGTTTTAAATTTTGGAAAATCTTCATGAAATTTCGAAAATGTTCAAAAAAAAATGTGGTACTTTGAGCTTGGATATGCACTAGCCTAAGAGCATCTACAACTGGACTTAGCAAATCCAGTCCCTCAAACACCCGCGGACGCGCTCGGGCGCGTCCGCGGGCATTGACACCCATGTATCTTATATTCCGTCCCCTATATTCATACTAAACCATGCAATGTTGATAAAAACTACATAGATCATGAGCGGACATACAAATGCACAATTGGTTCATCAAAAGATCACAGTCGGATCATCGAAAGATAGCCAAAGTTCACATAATACACATAATACAGCAGACAAGTTCAAATTACAACTAAAAAAAAGGGCAGCCCGGTGCATGTAGCTCCCGCTTGCGCAAGGTCCGGGGAAGGGTCCAACCACTTTGGGTCTATTGTACACAGCCTTTTCCTATATTTCTGTAAGAGACTGTTTCCAATACTTGAACCCGTAACCTCATGGTCAAAAGGCAGCAGCTTTATCATTGTGCCAAGGCTCCCCTTCTAAACTCAAACTACAACTAAAAGCTTGAAATAAAGAAGGATCTTCACCACTTTCTCGCCAGCCCTTCACTAGTGCAGAACCGGGCATTAGCACCGGTTCGTAAGGCTCTATAGTGCCGGTTACATAACCGGCACTAATTTGTGGTCACTAAAGCCCCTCCCCATTTAGTACCGGTTCAGTACGAACCGGTGCTAAAGGGTAACCACGTGGCACGAGCCAGCTCCGGGGACCTGGAGCCCTTTAGTACCGGTTGGTAAGACCAACCGGTACTATAAGGTTTGGGGGTTTTTAGTTTTATGATTTCTTTTTCATTTAATTTTGTGTTTCTATTTTAATTCTTTTTCGTTTGCTGGTATTTTACGATTCTACACATTGTACACGTTATGCATATATATATATATATATACATATATATATATATATATATATATATGTATACATATATATATATATATATATACATATATATGTATATATATATGTAATTTCTAGTAGAACCAATCATGCATATATATATCACATCAATGTCTCACAAATTAAACCACCATATTAATTAATTCACACATACACGCATGTATAGCTATATACAATTTCTCCTACATATATATGAATGCTGCCTTCGGAGCCAGTGGCATTAGCCTAATTGGTGCCTTCGGAGCACGATGACAATTGAAAGTGGTTTTCATGGAGGCGGTAGCGGGTAATAGAATTCTCCATTCGGATTTATGACCTGGTCGAGCAAAAATCCCGCTATTTCCTCTTGAAGTGCTTCTACGCGTTCCCTTTCTATGAGCTTCTCCCGCACCTCTTTGAACTGTTAAGAAGGGGATCAATATGCATGTGTATTAGTTGTGTGACTAGCTAGATATCGATAATGGTGTAAAAATTGTGAATAGTGTTCTGACAAGCGTACCCATTGCTGTCTTTGAGATCTGCTCCTTTCGGACGCCATCATGCGAATGTTCTCGCAAACGCAGAATGCACACAGATCAGTCCCCTGCGCCTGCTTCAGGGCATTTACGAGAATGGAATTTGATCAGATAAAAATTAATCAAGCATGATAATTAAAGAGATGGCAGCTAGCTAGCTAGCTAGTACTACTTAATTACTTACCTTGGGTCGAAACCATTGAAGCTTTTGTTTCCATTCACCTTCCGTGACGCTGATGAATCTTGCCCAAGCCCTGCCCGCCGACAAAGAAAATGAATAAAGGGGTTATTAAATAGTTCATATCATGAAATGACGAACTAAATAGGCCGAGATATATAGTTAATAATGATTGAAATTACCTGTTGACTATCCGATACAAGATGTTAAAGTCAGTGTTTTTTGAGATTAGTGAGTCCAGTACTTCAACTGTTCCGGCGTTAACTATATATCCAAATCACACAAACATCAATTTTTTTATATAAAATTACATGAACAAGAGGCTCACCACAAGGTGGTGCCGGTGACGGGACGGTGCGGGCGATCGACGGTGGTTACGACGGAGATTTAGAAGGCACTAAGTAAACCACACCTACATATGCAAACTAAGTGTTATTTTTGACCTCAAATTGCATATAAATCAAATACTAGCACATATATATATTTCCTCCCAAATTACTAAACTCACAAATTAGTAACTATACAAAGCATGGGAAGAGCTAATCTAGCAATGAGAGTTGAAAGGACAAAGTTGCTAACCTTTGTGATCATTTGAATGGATGGGGGCCTTCAAATCTTGACAAATTTTGGGCAAAATTTGTGAGGAGCTCGAGGGGAAAGGGGAAGAACAGAGGGGAAGTGAGGGGAAAGGGGAAGAACAGAGTGGCTCGGGTGGACGAAGGGTTTATGTACGTTGACCTATAGTACCGGTTCATGGCACGAACCGGTACTAAAGGTGCTGGAGGGGGCCCAGACTGACAACATCCTGCCACCACCCTCATTAGTACCGGTTCGTGGCACGAACCGGTGCTAAAGGTTAGCCACGAACCGGTACTAATGAGAGCGGCCGGGCTAGCCGTTGGAACCGGCACTACTGTATACATTAGTGCCGGCTCTAATACAAACCGGCACTAATGTGCTGCACGTTTGACCCTTTTTCTACTAGTGCTTTGCCCTTCCGATCGCCGGAGCAGTTCTAGGAGTCCGCGGCAGGAGGTGAGTCAACGTCGGAGGAGGAGGAATTGGAGATGACAATGAAGCCTTGCAAGCGCCGAAGCGGTCTTGCTTGCACTTGAGCTTGGCAACCCTCGCCGCCTCCCTCGCTGCCTCCACCGCCTCCCGCTCGGGTTGCTCAATGCCGAGCCGAAGCTGCTTAGCGTTGAGCCTCCAGAGCCATAGGGTCTTCGTCTCCGCCTCAATCAGTGACCGGTGATACGCCCACTCGAAGAGACGGTCCTCCTCGTCAGGCACTCGGGGGCGGTGGCGGACTGCATAGACCCGTCGGACCTGCCCGCCATCTCCCTTGCCCTCTGCCTCTCGCGGCGCGCAACTCATGCCTCCGACTACGGAGTCCGCATCCGCGGCGTCGGCTGAGCGGGCACTAGAACCTAGTGCTGCCCGTGTGGAGCAGCGGTCGGAGGTGGAGGAGGTTGTCAGGTGGGAGGAGCAGATCAGGCACGCCTGGTAGATCGCGCAGGATGCGGGAATGGTCGGCGCCGGCATTGGCGCTGCCCCAACGAGTGATATGGAGCTTCACACCGGCCGGAGCTGCCGCCCGTATCGACCAGCAAGCTTCGAGTGTGATACGGAGCGCCAGCTCCTCCTCGTCTCCGGAGCTGCCGTCGGAGTGGCTGTCGGTGCTGGACATGCTCGTCGGTGCTAGAGATTTGGCAGATTGGGAAAATGGAAGCGTCGGTGAGCGGAGCGGAGTGAGCTAGGCTTTCTGCCGGACAGGGGCTTTTGTGGGGTCAGGGTGGGCCAGCGGTGGGGCCGGCTAACGTGGCGGGCGTGCCCGGGCCGCCTCATATCCGCCTTACATTTGAGACGGATAAGAGGGGTGCCGGTCAGCCCGGGCGTTTGAGGCCCGTTTGAGAGCTCCGGTTGGGTCGGTATTTTTGTGACCGATAAGTGACCGGACAGCCTACCCGGACGTATGAGACGGATATAGGGCGCCCGACTGTAGACGCTCTAATAGTTTGCCGTCATGTTATTTATTATCATGGAAGCATATCAAGGAAATATGATAGGAGCTGATGAATATCTTATATACCAGGCCAGGCAAAGAAAGGAACTAAACATGTTATGACTTATTTATGTTATCTGCTCAAATTAAGAAACTATGGAACTGCACACATTTGCATAATATTTTTAACCTATATATTGATCACGGTTTTTACTTTATTTGTTGGTATATCAGCTTGCTAGATATGAACATGCAAATTATACAATCATACTGCAGATGTTCTTGTGTTATTTCTGAACTTCTGCTCACTATGTAGATCAGGCTTTTAATCACAAAACCAGATCCCCATTACACAGCCCCTCTATGTTGATAAATCATGGAAATCCAACCTCTTGGCACACTTAATTTTCTGCATATACCTGGTTCCCTGCCTAAACATAAGCATCATGCTATTCAGTAATAATATGTCAGTATGTCCCCCCTCAAAAAAAAAATTTGTCAGTATGTTGTCAGCAGTTATCTGTGATTTCTTGTTGTATTATTTGTGCCTTTTTGCTGTAACTGAATTCATTGTCCAATGCCCAGAGCAGTTCAACATATCATGGTAATGCAACCTCTTTTGCACCCTGTTCGTACTTAAACTAAGATTTGATCAATTCATGTTCAAACGGGTGTCCTAATTACTGTTGTTCTTGCCCAGCATCGTGCCAACGTTTCCCTATTTGCATCTCAGGCCAACTGCTCCTTTTGATGGTTCTAGGAATTTTTCAGTTGAATGCCACGCTGGGTTAATTTGACCTTACCATCTCGCATTCTTTTTTATCCTTCGAAAAAGGCTGAAGGACAATTTCCAGTGTGTTCTAATTTCCGAAATGTTTTTTCAGAAAACCTGCGGCCAAGCAAATTACACGGCAATGGAAACATTGAGCCACATTATGTCTTGGAAAATAATAGCTAGCTAGCGTTTTCAAGCATAGATAAACCACAAACCAGACTGATTCAGACATATTCAGTCAGGCCAAGCCAAGAAGGTCGCGATTTATACAAACGTCAACGGCGAAGCCACGCTAACACATTAGTATCTAAATATAATCAGAAGCACCCATATAACGTCGATGGCCAAGCCACGCTAGCACATTAGTATCTAAATATAATCAGAAGCACCCATATAACGTCGATGGCCAAGCCACGCTAGCACATTAGTATCTATATATAATCAGAAGCACCCATACATGTTGTTCTTACGTACTTCATGGGAGCGGCACCTGTCACCCCAAGTGTCTGCTCCAGAGCCCATGGTTTACTTATATACTAGAGCCACGGTGTCATTCAAATTCAGTTCTTCATACTAACAATATATATAGTACTAGCAATATATTAATACTGCAAATTAGTCCGGTTCTCCTGCTTCCTTTCGCCGTGGATCAGCCCCCTCCCTGCCACAGCAAGAGAACGATGGTTAGCATTTCGAACAGAGGAGTATTCCAGAACATAACTTCAAACTCATGTGAATGCCATACAAGTTTTGATTTCACCATTCAATCTGAATAATAAAACTTTTCTGTTCATAACCAAGGAAGCATAAATCCTCGAGTGTCTTTATTCGACCAAAAGCATGAGAATAATAACAGTGGTATGAACTTGCTCTGGCTACGCATAGAAATTTGGCTACTGACAACATCAACTTAAAAGATAGCAAAGAAAGATCGGATGACAAAAGCAGCACCTGTTAAGTGGCTTCACTTGCACCCATCTACTTGGCCGGGACATGCACCTGCTTCTGTCGACGTGCAAGATATTCTTCGTAGTCCGAGTCACTCTCAGACTCAGAGATCCATCCATAGCAGGGACGCCTTGTGCGACCAGTTCCTGTAGATGCCGGATGTGGCGGCCCAGCTGTGCGAGCAGGTGGGTCCATGATCATGGGGATCACTTCCCCTCTCTGCTCAACGGCTAACACAGTCTCAGAAGGTTGTGCCTCCATGTCAACCATCACAATGGGCATGGCATTTTCTGAAGGTGGCTCCATCATTGCTGCTTCCTGTTGCTGCATTACCAATACCAACCAAATCACATGTAAGAATTGGAAAACATGCATGAGCTTTATTGCTGGAGGGGAAAAGAAAGCACAACTAAACATTGATAGCCCAAGGTATTAGTTTGGAGGTAAATCCAGTTTATCACAAGTAACAGGAGTTTGTGCACCCTAAATGTTTTTTTATACTACAGAAAGTACTGACGGCCAACATGTTCAGTTGTATTACAAAACCAAGTGAGAAAATACTACATAGTGCAATGCTAAATATATACAACACCAATTCATCAGTCAATTATGTCAGCATAAAAGAAACATACTCCCTCCGTCCCAAAATATAAGAGCGTTTTTGACACTTGTAAAAAACGCTCTTATTTATGGGACGGAGGGAGGAGATATCACCTGGCTCACTTTTTTCAGCAGGCAGTATTGACTATCATCATTTTTATGAATATAAACAAGTGTTTACGTGAAAACACATAACACATAACATAAGATATTCCCCGGGATAAAAGCCCAGAACCGGATGGTTTTTCTTCGGCCTTTTTCCAGGACTTTTGGCCTCTCATAAAAAATGCCATATGCTCTCTCTTCAAACAATTTTTGACAGGGGTCTGCAGCTAGAAAGAATCAACAGATCCTATATGGTTATGCTTTGGAAAAAATAAAATAGCTGCTCTTCCAGTAGCTAAGACCTATTTTGCTTCTTAACTGTCCCGTGAAATGGATCACAAAAGTTTTGTCTGCTAGAATTCAGGCTTTCATTACACTGCTAGTAGATGAAGATCAATCTGGCTTCGTCAAAACCAGATGCGTTGCTGATAATTGCATGTACGTAATGGATCTTGTTCAAACTTGCAGATTAAGAAAGAGAAAAGCTATGGTTTTGAAGTTAGATTTCACAAAAGCTTTTGATACAGCAGCATCGTGGGATTCTCTGTTCTCTATTTTGAAAACTAGAGGATTTACTGATAGATGGATTATGTGGATTGAGTCCCTTTTGACTACTTCTAACATTGCTATTCTATTGAATGGGATACCAGGCAAATGGATTAAATATCAGACGCGGAGTGTGCCAAGGAAACCCCCTCTCACCACTTTTGTTCATTGTAGTGGTTGACGTACTGCAGCGAGTCATCAAAAAATTGCCTCTGAGGGGAAACTTCGACATCGAGTCGTCCGCACGATGCCATGCCCTGTGCTTCAGTATGCGGGCAACACTTTAATTATTTTGGAGGGGGGTGTTGATCAGGCTAAGCTCCTTAAGGAAATTCTAGATGCCTTTGCTAACACAACAGGGTTTAGAATCAACTATTCCAAATCCACTTTCGTCCCCATCAACCTTGCCAACAAGGAAGCTGCTAACATTTCTCGAGTGCTGGGTTGCCCGATAGAATCCTTTCCCCAAAATTAATTTGGGCTGCCCCTGTCGGGCTCCAAGCTGCCAGGTGAGGCTTTCCTTCCAATGATCTCTATGGTCGCCAAATGTTTGACAGGGTTCTCCTTGGGTTTCCCCACAAAGGGAGGTTGCCTAACGCTTAGAGCATCTCCAGCCGTTCGCCCCCCAGGGCGTCGAAAAAGAGCGGCCTGGGGGCGAGCCGGCGCTAGATCGCCACCTGGGGTTCGGTTCGCTCCCAGTCACAGGCCCACGGTCGCCGCGGGTTCGGCGAAGTTCGTTTCAATTTTTTTGCAAACTCGGCGACTTTGGCATGAACTCGGCCATTTTTCGTCGAAATTTGTACAAAAATTTAAAACATGCATGAACTAACTTAAAAACGAACTAAAAATCCTAGCCGCTGCCGCCGCCGTCGCCGCCGCCGTCTACATGCCGAGAAGCCTGTAGAAGCGGGTGTAGTCGCTGCCGCCGTCATCGTCGTCGTCATCGTCACGCGCCTCACCTGCGGCGTCCCTGCTGCATCCCTCGCCGGGGTCGCCGACAGCGCTTGACGGCCCGGCCTCGCCCTCGTCGTCGCTATCGATGACGATAACGCCGCCCTCCTCGGCGCGGCGACGGGCCTCGGCGCGGCTACGGGCCTGGGTCTCCAGGTACGCCCGACGCTGGCGGCGCACCTGCTCGCGGACGTAGTCCTCCCTCGCCCATTTGAGGGCGGATTCGTCGTCGGGGGCCACCATGCCGGCGTGCTCCGGCTTCACGGGGAGCATGTCCGGCTCGGGCTTCGGCCGGACCAGGCGGACGGAGCGCCTCGTCGGTGCCGTCGAAGGTGAGGGCTCGTTGATGACGAGGGCGCCGCTGCGAGCGCGACGCCCGAGCGGTGTCCCCTCCGGCTCGGGCTTGACGGGGCGGAGGGCCGGCGAGCCGGAGCCCGAAGACGAGGACGACCCCGGCTCCATTCGCCGCGGCATCCAGGAACTGCCGCGGCGGCGAGAGAAGGAGGGCCGCGTCGAGTACTCCAGCCGCGGCACATTGCCGGTCTCGATGTGGTCGAGGACGGCGTCGAGTGTGCGGCCGGGGACGCCCCACCACTCGCGCCGTCCTTCGGAGTTGAGTCGGCCGCGGGGGATGATGCCGTTGACGGAGGCGATCTGCTCCTCGCGGCGGCGCTTGAAGTACAGCGTCCACAGCGTTTCGCTGTCGGGCGCGTACCTCGGCTCGTTCCGCTGCTCCTCCGTCAGCGAGGAGCGGATGCGGGCGATCTCCGCCCGCCATGCCGCCCCTTCGGGCACCGGCGGCACCAGGACGCCACCGGCGCTCAGTCTCCACGAACCCGGCACGCGCATGTCGGGGGGCGCCGGGTGCTCGGCCTCGTACAGAAGGCGCGCCTCCGGCTCCTGGAGGTGTCGGCGGTCGAAGCCGTTCGCCGCTGCGCCGTCGCCTGGGTATCTCTCCGCCATGGTTTCGCTCGTCAACAGGCAGGGGAGTGGCGGGAGAGCTCGCCGGTGGGGAGAAGGCTTTCGCGGGAGGGAGAGGGGGAGGCTGTGGCGCTCACCGGCGGGGAGAGGGCGCCTTTTATAGCCGAAGCGAGGTGGCGGCGTGGGGGCATGAGGGCGGACGCGTGGCGCATGTGGGCGGGACGCGTGTCGGCGGCGTCTTCACTGCGCCGCCCGTGAGGCATCAATGAAGGCTGACCGGCGCGGCAGTGCGGTAGCGCGGTAGCCTTCGCACTGATTCCCGCGGGAACCGAGGCGATGAGGTCGACGAAGCGGCCGTCTTGCTGACTCGGCGGGCCCGCGGCTGTTTCGCGCCAAAACACTCGCCCCGGCACCCCCTGGCGCGTCGGGTTCGGCCTGGGTCCACCGACGCTGATTTCGGCCCAAGCCGGCGAAAAACGGGCTCCTGGGATGCGACTGGACCGTTTTTTCGGCGTCGGCGCAAAAAAAATCGCCTGGGGAGGCCGTTCTGGGGGCACGGCTGGAGATGCTCTTACAAAATCAGTTCTGTCAGCTTTCCCTGCTTATCTTATGACATGCATCAAATTGCCTCAATGGGTAGTTAATGAGATTGACAGACTAAGGAGATCGTTTCTTTGGAAAGGAAAAGAGAAGACTAATGGAGCTGGTTGCTTGGCCGGTTGGGATCAAGTCTGACGATCTATTCAAGAAGGACGACTTGGAATAAAAAAAAATAGGTACTTAAAATTATTTTCTTCTGATGAAATTTGTTCACCGCCTCCTTACAATGCCAAACACTCTGTGTGCAGGATGGGTCGGAACAACTCATTTCAATTACAGGGATGTAGGTGATCGCCTCCCTCTTAAAGTCTTAATACAAGAGCATGGTCACAAATCAACACTCATTTAAGGGGTTACAGAGAGGTGACTTGTCTGCAAATCAGAGATGGGGAGACAACTTCATTTCTGGAAGAACAAGGAATCGTCGACAATGACAACTGCCCATTTGGCTGCAGCAACCATGAACATGTCTCACCTGGCTCTGGAATGCAGCAGAACAGAACATATTTGGGAACTCCTTGGCATCCGAATGAGTGAGGTGGATCAACCTGCGGACATTTTTACTGACGGAGGAAAGTTCATCTCTGAAGACAAACAAAAATCCTGGGAGCTGATTACAACTGCTGTTCTTTGGTCTATCTTGCTAGCAAGGAATCGAAGGGTCTTCGATGGCATAACTACCCTCCCCCCCCCCCCCCCCCCTCCCCCGGGGTAGTTGCGAAACAATGCACGGCCATGGTTAAACTCTGGTCAAACAGGGCTAAAAAAGAGGAACTTATGTTTATTCAAGAATGGATTGCGGGCTAGCCAAGCAAGTCACCGTTTTCTTTACCCTTTGTTCTCCTATTGTGCACTCCTATGTTTGTTTTCACCCCTCTCCCTCCCTTTCTCTCTTGTAATGTACCCTGGTCTGTAAGAACTACTGCCCCAGTAAGCGTTTAGCTTATTGTACCTCATAATGTCATCATCGAAGTATTAGGACCAACCTTTCTCTCAAACCGAATTCCTTAAGGCACACAAGACGAGGAATTCATAGCCAGAAAAGATGATAAATTACTACATCTGGCAGGTATTATTGAGCAAAGTTCTTCCTCTTTTTTTGGCTTGGGATGACAGCTATTAGCAACTAAAGCAACAAAGCCCTGAACACGTCGGTCTGTAGGCTGAAGCAGAGTAGTAGAGTAAATTGGTAGGAATGTCATATGCAGAGCAATCACATCAAATTATGAGACATGGATAAGCAGAGGAGCGAGCTCACCTGAGCTTCATCATCATCATCATCATCATCATCATCACCACCACCATCCCCATCCCCATCGTCCTGCTGCTGCTGCACGGCCTGCAGGTGCAGCTTGTCCTGCTCCTCCTGCATCTCAAAGAGCGCGTCCTGCACGACGGAGTAGCAGCTGTCCTCCAGGAACGGCCACCCATCCCTCCCGTACACATCCTGAGAACAGGGACCCAGGAATTGAAGTTAGCTGGGGCGAACATTTAACGTCTAATTTTTTCGGCACAAATGCAACTCTATTCAACCAAAACTCATACTCCCTTTGTTCCTAAATATAAGTCTTTTTAGATTCCTATGCGGACTACATACAAAGCAAAATGAGTGAATTCACATTCTAAAATATGTCTATATATATCCGTATATATTTCATATTGAAATATCTAAAAAGACTTATATTTAGGAACGGAGGGAGTAGCATTCAACAACAAAATAATAATAAAAAAAAGAACTAGTAAACTACTAACATGGACTCTTGTTGCTTGAAATGCTCGCTTATGCCACAATATGATCCCATTTTAATTTCCAAACGAGATCTACAAAATTGATTGGGGAAAGGCTGGGTCTGGCTAGCTAGGTCGAGGGGACGGCTGGAAGCTATTTTTCTCTATCGACGATTGGGAATTTCCTTCTCTGTCTGGATTGCAGTACAGATGAATTGGGCACTTGGGCCTGTACAGTGGGCTGTAGTAACTAATAAACGTAGCCCAATCCACCAGCGGACCAGCCCAAATCTCTTTCTCCCTCAACCCTGATGCAGTCACACAGAAACAGAGAAACAGCGCCGCCGCCGCTGCCTTTTTGTGTTCTGAACTTGTGATGCCTGCCGGAGGAAAGATACGTAGGTGGGGTTCGACACTCCACTGCCGGCGACCCGGGGCGCCCGCCCCAGCTCGCCCCAATGGTGGACCCGCCACTGCGTACAACCACGACCTAGCGTCCGTCGGCTCCCGATCGGCCGACGGGACCGCGAGAGGAAAGGGGGGGAAGAGGAGAGGGGGCGCAGACCTTGAGCAGCTTGTTGACGACGCTGCGGACGTCGGCCTTGCGGTAGCCCATGATGGCGAAGTGGTCGATCGCGGCGTCCATCCGCTGCGTCCCGCCCCTCGGCCGCCGCCGGGACATCGCTGGAGCTCGCCCGAGGGGGTGGACGGAGGCCGGCGGCGAGCTAGGGGGAGTGGAGCGGAGCGGAGAGTGGTTGTGGGAGTCGTGCGATGGAGTGATGGCTCGATCTGGATCCTTAGTTGGGTCCGTGTCCGTGACGCCAAACCAACCACAACCACAAGTGTTTTTTTTTTTCAACTGAACCAGCCCTACAGGAGTAGACGAGAAGAAGGCACCGCCGGAAACGCCACGGTGCGTCGCGCCAGATAATTGCGTCGACTGGCGGAGCCAGGAATTTGCTCCTCGGTATTTAAAAAAAAAATTGCGTAAGCAATATAATAGCAAAATATCATTATGGTGATATCACTAACAACAATATAATTGGTATGACGACTCGATGACCATACACCAATGCCACAGAATACTAGTAGAATGTCCGTGCGTTGCCACGGGTCTTTTTAAATTCTGTGTTGTAGCATGCATAAAGATAACACACATCAAATTTCACGTGTATAAAAGAACACGTTTTCTAATTTTCAGTCGTCTATTTTCGAATTTGCTGGTAGCTGGTCTTTTTTTTACCGTCGGATCTGCACAAATCATAACGATCCTGAAAATCTTGAACTTTAAATCCCTGAAGTTAGCATTCTGTACTTACCGACCCCGGTCGAGATTGACCTTCTAGTCTAGACCAATTTTTGGGGTGCTGAGGAACAGATAATCCCTAATGGGATCATAACTTCTCTCGGTGACTAAGTTGGTCCGTTTGTCACACACATCTTCTCCCAACTTGAAGAGCACAAACATATATGACATAAATATCCACAATTTCAAGCATGCTAATCTCTTCCTCCAGCATGCAAATGGAGAGGCAACCACTACTAAGTAACATAGTTATTATTATTATTTTGCGGGAAAATTAGAGAACTTTATTTCATGAAAGCACACTCGGTGCAATCAGCCAGAAGGCTGGTCACCAAGAAGCTAGGGGTTTCTTCGAGCCACCTTTCGGTCACATTCAGTGTGCAAGCACGCTTTGCACACAGATGCGCCGGAACATTTGCCGCTCGATTTACATGAAAAATATCAAAAGAAGCAAAAGAGGTACATAGCTCTCCTATTTCTAAAAGTAAAGGAGCCACAATTGAACGAGAATTGTGGCGAGATTGCCAGAACTTCACCAGCTCCAAACAGTCGACCTCCATGATCACATGCTGAAATCCACGGAGACATGCAAAGCGGACTCCATCGCGCAATGACAAACACTCCATCATCAGAGGGTCCGAAACTCCCGTGTATGGTTTACACCATGAACCTAGGAGAGCCCATGATGATCTAGCTACTCCTCCAGCACCGCCCCGGCCTTCAACCAGCTCCAGAGCGCCGTCCGTCGTGATCTTGACCGAACCCTCCTCAAGGGGCCGCCAACCATAGCCCGGTAGGACCCGGGTTTCCTTTCGTGGTAATTGGAGGAGGGAGATAGCCTCCTTAATATATTTGATAGATGTTACAGGATCTCTCCCCTCTTCATCATGTTTGATTCGATTCCTGGAGTGCCAAGTTGCCCACATAATCGTGGTGATCTTGGCACAATCATCGGATGTGAACTGAGGATCACAAGTGATATCTCGAGCCCACGTAACCGAGTGGAGAGGAGGAAGACGAAGACCGAGCCATGTCCATGCCTCTTCCCAGAAGCTCTGTGCATGTATACAATGTAATAGCGCATGCTTCAGGTCCTCCTCCGTAGAACGACAGACATTACACTGGCGGGCATCTGCAATGTGTCGATAGTTGAGTGTTGTTTCATCCGGAAGAATGCCACGTAACACTCTCCACCAGAACACTCGTACTTTTGGGATAACATTCAACTTCCACAAGGATTTCCACAACTGTTTATCATCCGATGAGGTTTCGGTAGTCGTCCCTTCCTCTAGAGCCAGACGCTCGTTCTGAGTCACGAGAGCACGGTACGCCGTCTTGACAGTGTAGTTACCTGATATGTCAAATGCCCATGCAAGAAAATCGTCACCACCGCCTTTCCTGACAGGGATATTAAGTATAGCCGCGGCATCTTGAGCCGTGAAAGTATCCCTGATCAAATCGATCTTCCAAGACCAAGTCCGTGTGTCAATGAGATCTGACACCCTCTCAATATTTGTATTTGTTGGTCTCGGAGCTGGAGTCATTGTGATCGTACCTGGGATCCACTTGTCCTCCCAAACCGATATAGAAGAACCATCTCCCACTCTGGAGATTAACCCTGTCTTCAGGGCGTCCCTTCCGGCCACAATCGCCTTCCAAGTTGCCGAGGCTGACTTGGGAACTGAAGCGTGCATGAAATCAGTATCCGGAAAATAACGGCCCATGAGTACTCTCGCTCAAAGCGAATTTGGGTTGGTGATGAAACGCCACCCATGCTTGCCCAACATAGCTAGGTTAAACAGATGCGGGTCTCGAAACCCCATTCCCCCCTCGCACTTGGGTTTAGATAACTCCTTCCAGGATACCCAATGCATTGTTTTTTTATCAAGAGAGCTACTCCAAAAATATTTTGCCATGGGGGAAGTGAGACTCTTGCAAACTTTCTTGGTAAGAAGGAAAGTGCTCATGGGATAAGTGGGAATAGACTGAATTACAAATTTGAGCAAAGTTTCCCGTCCAGCACATGCAAGCAATTTTTCCGACCACCCTTGCATCTTCCCACAAGCTTGCTCACTAATATGATCAAAAGTACCACTGGTGATACGTCCAACCGCAGTGGGGAGCCCCAGGTATCTCTCACTGAAAGCCTCGACTTGGATATTCAAAGTCGACTTCAAATCTTGCCTGATGGTGTCCGGGGTATTTGTGCTGAAACAAATAGAGCTTTTGTCCCGGTTCACACACTGCCCCGAGGCATCACCATAGATCCTCAAAATTTCATTCAGGCGCAAAGCACTAGCCGCGCTTGCATTAATGAAGATTAGACTGTCGTCTGCAAACAACAAATGAGAGACCCAAGGTGATCTATAGCTCACTCTTAGTCCCCGATCAATGTATCCATCATTATAAAACTTCAGTAATGAGGAAAACCCTTCTGCACAAAGCAGAAACAGATATGGAGAAACTGGATCACCTTGTCGAAAACCTCGAGATGGGGTGAAGAATGGAAGAAGCTCTCCATTAACCCGAACTGAAAACCGAACCGAGGTGACACACTTCATTATCAGTCGAATGAAATTAATACTGAAGCCCAAACGAGACAGAATCGCCTCGAGGTAATGCCACTCCACCCGATCGTAAGCCTTCATCATGTCTAACTTGATTGCACAAGAGAAATTCTTTCCTTCCTTCCTTCTTCTCATCGTATGTATACTTTCATAAGCAACCAGTACATTGTCTGTGATGAGACGACCGGGAACAAAAGCGCTCTGCTCTTCACTTATAATAAACCAAACAAAACCTGCGACAATTTAGCACTGTTGTCTGCATATTCTTGGGTTTGCACGGGCATTCGCTAGAGTGAGGAAGAACATGTAGATGACACGTGAGCATCTCGTTCGGGATTGATCTTTTTCCCATGTGATAAACAGGTCTAAAGGCGGATTGACCATGATTGACAAGTACATGGTGCTAATTTCAGGGATTGAAAATTCAGGGTTCGGTTCAGATCGGCTCTATGAAGTCAAGGTACTTTTTCATACTTTCTCTTTTTTCAGACTTTTTTCTTTGGTTTATTTGCTCGCTCCATCTGTCCCAATGTGTGGCACGTGTCAGGTCTCAATTGTTTTTATTTTTGGGCTAAGATCATCTCTAGCATAACGGGCCATCCGACAAAATAACCGCCAGTTAATGGGATGGAGGCGATTTTTTCGCCCGATATATTCGACCATTTAAAATTCTTTTTTGCGGGATCCTGCATATTCCAGGGCCGTTTCCACTATATCTATGGGAATGGGGGCGATTTTTACACAGACCTGAAAAATAAGAAATAGTTGACGGGTGAACGTCGGCGACCTCGCCTCAACGCCTCAATGTCGGCGACCACCAGACCCTAGCTGCAACCCCGGAAGCTAGCTGGCACCGCCTGTGCTAGCTAGCTATTGCTGCCGCCGCCAGATCGATGTGATGACGTCTTCTTGTTGTGAGCTCCAGCACTGGCCCTTTGTCCATGCTGACGAGATCCTAGCGTTGGAAGCAGCCGAGACGTACCCAATTATAAATTAGTTGGAGTTTTTAAGGGGGGTTATGAACGATCTGTTTTCATCCACCCACACAATTTTTTGAATTGTTTTTCAAAAAAGGTAACTACCGAATGTCAGGTTTTAACGATCTCGTCCAGAACGCATCTGGTAGATGATCGTACGCACCAATCCCGGCGCACAGGGATTGCCACGTCATGAGCAAGAGTCATTCGTTCCAGAGAGGGACCGAATTGAACGACACGACCCATCACTTCCTCTATCCCTCACCCATCGAAGCGATCCGCAATTTAGCTCGATTCCGACTAATACTCTCGGTGATTCAGTCGGATCCCTCTCTGGAACCTCTCCCTTCTCTCGGTGATTCAGTCGGATCCCTCGCCAAGATGCGTTGCGAGAGGCAACAGCGAGGGTGGGAGCACAAGGTAGAGCTGCCAAGCGCACCAATCGCCGGTGGCCATGACCTCCATGTCCCTGTCGGACAGGCAGTGGTTCACCTGCTGCTTCATTTGCACGCGCCGGCCCTCTTTGGGCGTGTTTGGTTGCCTACATATGGCCCAGCCTGGCCCGCACGGAAAGAAAGTGTCCTGTTTGGTTGCCTGTGTTTACTGTGCGACCCGCATGGCATAAACCTTAAATCACCTACAGGCCAGGCCCAGGGAAAACGCCCGAATCGGCAGTAGCTCGCGAGCCTGGCTCGGGCAACGCAGGGGAGGGCGACGCGCTTCTCTCCTCGTGCGACCAGGGAGATGGCGGGAGCTCGCCCGCGTCGCCGAAAAATCGGCGGGAGGATTTTGGCTCGCCTCCCCGCGAGTCCGCCCCTATTTAGCCCCTCCCTCACCGCCCCCAACTCCTGCCACCATTCTTCCCATTTTGAGCTTTCTCACCGACGCGCATCGGCACCGACGAGCAGGTAAGCGGCGCATCTTCATCGGTCGGCGGTCCAGGTGTCGGTGGTCCTTCACTGGCCGTCCGTGATCTTCTACGACCGTTCCCCCCTCGTCCTCGAGCTGCAGCCATGGCCTCTGTGAGTTCAATCCCCCTTTCTCTCTGTTCCTTCTAGCTAGATCTGAGTTGCAGCTAGGGTTCGATGTAGATGCATGGTTGATTAGTGCTCTAGTTTGTGAGCTCATATGGTTGATTGCTATGCTGCATCTGCAATTTGTGGTAGGGTTAGATGTTCAAGCATGTGGTAGCTAGGCTAGATTAGTAGTAGAGTTTGAAGTTAAACCTTAAGCTTGTTTGTTTCATGCTTAGATCTGTGATTTGTAGCTATTGGTGGTCCATTTGTACCATGTTGTTTGTTGTAGATGTATGTTCCTGCTCATAGATTGTCCGGTATACTTAGTATGACATCGATGAACCATGTGCTTAGTATGATAGCGATGAAGCATGTGCTTGGTATGATAGTGATGAACCATGTACATGTATGCTCCTGCTTTCATGGATTGTCCGGTATGTTGTGTGCTATGCGTACTGTCAATGCATGCTATAATTGTAGGACATGACCATGCAGACGCAAGATCATAGTCAGGCCCTTGTCCTGTCCGACAACCAGTTTGCTCCATCGATTGTCGAGCACTCGCAGCCTATGTCCAAGATGGCACCTGATTCATAGGTGTTCGCGTTTGATTCTGTCTATGTGCCAGAAGTGCTCGTTGAGCAAACTCCTGCTGTTGTTGCTGCTACCGCTGAACTCAAGGTAGCAACAGCAAAGGCAAAGAAGGATGGTAGGTCGAACAACATGAAGTGACGGCCGTTTGATGACCCACAAGTATAGGGGATCTATCGTAGTTCTTTCGATAAGTAAGAGTGTCGAACCCAACGAGGAGCAGAAGGAAATGATAAGCGGTTTTCAGTAAGGTATTCTCTGCAAGTACTGAAATAAGTGGTAACAGATAGTTTTGTGAAATGATAAATTGTAACGAGCAACAAGTAACAAAAGTAAATAAAGTGCAGCAAGGTGGCCCAATCCTTTTTGTAGCAAAGGACAAGCCTGGACGAACTCTTATAATAGGAAAAGCGCTCCCGAGGACACATGGGAATATCGTCAAGCTAGTTTTCATCACGCTCATATGATTCGCGTTCGGTACTTTGATAATTTGATATGTGGGTGAACCGGTGCTTGGGTGTTGTTCTTACTTGAACAAGCATCCCACTTATGATTAACCTCTATTGCAAGCATCCGCAACTACAACAAAAGTATTATGGTAAACCTAACCATAGCATGAAACATATGGATCCAAATCAGCCCCTTACGAAGCAACGCATAAACTAGGGTTTAAGCTTCTGTCACTCTAGCAACCCATCATCTACTTATTACTTCTCAATGCCTTCCTCTAGGCCCAAATAATGGTGAAGTGTTATGTAGTCGACGTTCACATAACACCACTAGAGGTTAGACAACATACATCTTATCAAAATATCGAACGAATACCAAATTCACATGACTACTAATAGCAAGACTTCTCCCTTGTCCTCAGTAACAAACGTAAATACTCACAAAGAATATTCATGTTCATAATCAGAGGGGTAATAATGTGCATAAAGGATCTGAACATATGATCTTCCACCAAATAAACCAACTAGCATCAACTACAAGGAGTAATCAACACTACTAGCAACCTACTAGCACCAATCCCGGACTTGGAGATAAGAATTGGGTACAAGAGATGAACTAGGGTTTGGAGATGAGATGGTGCTAGTGAAGATGTTGATGGAGATTGCCCTCTCCCAATGAGAGGAGCGTTGGTGATGACGATGGTGATGATTTCGCCCTCCCGGAGGGAAGTGTCCCCGGCAGAACAGCTCTACCGGAGCCCTAGATTGGTTCCGCCAAGGTTCCGCCTCGTGGCGGCGGAGTCTCGTCCCGAAAGGTTCTCTCCTATTTTTTTTCTCATCAAAAGACTTCATATAGGAGAAGATGGACGTCGGAGAGCCACCAGGGGGCCCACGAGGTAGGGGGGCGCGCCCAGGGGGGTGCTCCCCCACCCTCGTCAGCAGGGTGTGGGCCCCTGGCCTTCATCTTTGGCGACGATTTTTCTTTATTTATTTTAAGGTATTCCGTGGAGTTTCAGGACTTTTGGAGTTGCGCAGAATAGTCCTTCAATATTTGCTCCTTTTTCAGCCCAGAATTCCAGCTCCCGGCATTCTTCCTCTTCATGTAAACCTTGTAAAATAAGAGAGAATAGCCATAAGTATTGTGACATAACGTGAAATAACAGCCCATAATGCAATAAATATTGACATGAAAGCATGATGCAAAATGGACGTATCAACTTCCCCAAGCTTAGACCTCGCTTGTCCTCAAGCGAAAAGCCGATAACAATAAATATGTCCTCATGTTTAGAGGTAGAGGCGTCGATAAAAATAAAATACGGACATGAAGGCATCATGATTATTTCATAACAGCAACATATATAGATTTTGTCATATGGTTACTCATGTTCAAGTGATAATCTTTTCACAAAGCCAAAGTATGAATCAGAAACCTTATTGAGAACCAACAAATTATACCCTCAGTCATCGAAGCAATTGCAATTTATCATAAGTTCGGAAAGAGTCTATGTCAGAGCTTAAAAGCAAGTCCACATACTCAACTATCACTTAGTCCTTCATAATTGCTAACACTCACGCGATACTTGTGGTTACGGAGTTTCAATCGGACACAGAGAAAGATAGGGGCTTATAATTTTGCCCCACAACCTTTTACCTCAAGGGTAATGTCAACAATAATAATTCATGCTCCCCCACATCCAATTAGATATATATATCATGTTCTTTCCAACATGCTAAGCTTGCCAAAGGATAAAATGAAAAAGGAAAGGTGAAGATCACCGTGACTCTTGCATAAGGTAGAGGATAATAATAAAAGATAGGCCCTTTGCAGAGGGAAGCAGAGGTTGTCATGCGCGTTTAGGGTTGATGCACAAAATCTTAATGCAAAAGAACGTCACTTTATATTGCCCCTTGTATGTGAACCTTTATTATGCAGTCCGTCGCTTTTATTGCGTCCACAACAAGTTCGTACAAAGCTTATTTCTCTGCACTAATAAGTCATGCATATTTAAAGAGCAATTTTTATTGCTTGCACCGATGACAACTTACTTCAAGGATCTTACTCAATCCATAGGTAGATATGGTGGACTCTCATGGCAAAACTGGTTTAAGGGTATTTGGAAGCACAAGTAGTATTTCTACTTAGTGCTGAGAATTTGGCTAGCATGAGGGGGAAAGGCAAACTCAACACGGTAGAGGAACCATGACAACATACTTTATCTCAGATGTAAGAAAACATATCTCATTATGTTGTCTTCCTTGTCCAACCTCAACTCTTTAGCATGTCATATTTTAATGAGTGCTCCCAATCATAAAAGATGTCAATGATAATATATCTATATGTGAAACCCCTCTTTCCTTATTACTTCCTATTAATTGCAATGATGACCAAAGCTATATTTGCCAACTCCCAACAACTTTTAATCATCATACTCTTTCTATGTGGAGTCATTACTTTCGCTAAAATCAATATGAACTCTTTGATTCTTTTTATTCTTTTTCTTCTAATCACCCAAGATCATGGCAAAATACTCAAGCCCTTGACTCAACACTAATCTTTATTATATAGCTCACGAACTCGATTACAAAGAAGGATCATAAAGCAAAACTCAAAACTAGATCATGCCATGACTTTATTCTACTAAATCAAGATACTACTAATAGGATCGAACTAAGAAAAACGGTAAAGATTGGAGTTGTGATGGTGATACGATACCAGGGCACCTCCCCCAAGCTTGGCAGTTGCCAAGGGGAGTGCCCATACCGAGGTGATTATGTCTCCTTCCTAGTTGTTGGCGGTGGAGGTGTTGATGATGATGCAAGCTTGTCGTCCACCTTCCATGGCATAGGCTCACCATCATAGAAGGATGGTCGAGTCTCCGGAATCCTCAAATCTGCAGCCAAACTCATCCTTTTGAATCTATATTCATACTCACAGATTTGGTCCGATTAAAACTCTATAACCATAAGTATTGCGTGAGTGTTAGCAATGGTGGAAGACTAAATGATAGTTGAGTATGTGGACTTGCTGAAAAGCTCTTATATTGACTCTTTCCTATGTTATGATAAATTGCAGTTGCTTCAATGACCGAGATCATAGTTTGTTGGTTCTCAATGAAGTTTCTGATTCATACTTGACATTGTGAATAGATTTTTACTTAAGCATAAGAAATCATATGACAATATTTATATATGTTGTTGTTATAAGAATTATCATGATGCCCTCATGTCCGTATTTTATTTTATCGACACCTCTATCTCTAAACATGTGACATATTTTTTGATATCGGCTTCCGCTTGAGGACAAGCGAGGTCTAAGCTTAGGGAAGTTGATATGTCCATTTTGCATCATGCTTTTATATCGATATTTATTGCATTATGGATTGTTATTACACGTTATGTCATAATACTTATGCCTATTCTCTCTTATTTTACAAGGTTTACATGAAGAGGGGGAATGCCGGCAGTTGAGATTCTAGGCTGGAAAAGGAGCTAATATTAGAGACCTATTATGCACAACTCCAAAAGTCCTGAAACTCCGCGAAAGTCATTTTTGGATTTAATAAAAAATACTGATCGGAAGAAATACCAGAGGGGGGCCACCCACCGTCCACGAGGCGGTAGGGCACGCCACCCACCGTCCACGAGGGGGTAGGGCGCGCCCCCCTGCCTCGTGGGCCCCCTGGCAGCCCTCCGGTGACCATCTTCTGCTATATGAAGTCTTCTACCCTGGAAAAAATCATAAGCAAGCTTTTAGGACGAGACACCGCTGCCATGAGGCGGAACCTTGGCGGAACTAATCTAGGGCTCCGGCGGAGCTGTTCTGCCGGGGAATCATCCCTCCGAGAGGGGAAAATCATCATCGTCGTCATCACCATCGATCCTCTCATCGGGAGGGGGTCAATCTCCATCAACATCTTCACCAGCACCATCTCCTCTCAAACCCTAGTTCATCTCTCGTATCCAATCTTTGTCCCAAAACCTCAGGTTGGTACCTGTGGGTTGCTTGTAGTGTTGATTACTCCTTGTAGTTGATGCTAGTTGGTTTATTCAGTGGAAGATCATATGTTCAGATCCTTTATGCATATTAATACCCCTCTGATTATGAACCTGAATATGTTTTGTGAGTAGTTACGTTTGTTCCTGAGGACATGGGAGAAGTCTTGCTATAAGTAGTCACGTGAATTTGGTATTCGTTCGATATTTTGATGAGATGTATGTTGTCTCTCCTCTAGTGGTGTTATGTGAATATCGACTACATGACACTTCACCATTGTTTGGGCCTAGAGGAAGGCATTGGGAAGTAATAAGTAGATGATGGGTTGCTAGAGTGACAGAAGCTTAAGCCCTAGTTTATGTGTTGCTTCGTAAGGGGCTAATTTGGATCCATATGTTTCATGCTATGGTTAGGTTTACCTTAATACTCCTTTTGTAGTTGTGGATGCTTGCAATAGGGGTTAATGATAAGTGGGATGCTTGTCCAAGAAAGGGCAGTACCCAAGCACCGGTCCACCCATATATCAAATTATCAAAGTAACGAATGTGAATCATATGAGCGTGATGAAAACTAGCTTGACGATAATTCCCATGTGTCCTCGGGAGAGTTTTACTTCATATAAGAATTTGTCCAGGCTTGTCCTTAGCTACAAAAAGGATTGGGCCACCTTGCTCCACTTTATTTACTCTTGTTACTTGTTACCCGTTACGAATTACCTATCACAAAACTATCTGTTACCGATAATTTCAGTGCTTGCAGAGAATACCTTACTGAAAACCGCTTGTCATTTCGTTCTGCTCCTCGTTGGGTTCAACACTCTTACTTACCGAAAGCACCACGATAGATCCCCTACACTTGTGGGTCATCAGTCCTCCATAAGCCTCGGAGTGACACTTGCGTAGGATTTTTTTCCTGTTCATGCTCAGGTACACAACGTCTAATAACACCATCTACTTCTTTATAAAGGTGTGGGTCATCCCAGAAGTAATGTCTTGAATCATAGAAAAACTTTTTCTTTTGCTGGTATGTGAAACTAGGTGTTATAAATTTAGCAACAATGTAATTAGCATAATCAGCATACCATGGAGCAGTACGAGAAGCATTTATGACAGCTAATTGTTCATGAGGGAAGCTATCATCAATAGATAGTGGGTCATCAAGAACATTCTCTAACCTAGACAAGTTGTCTGCAACGGGGTTCTCAGCTCCCTTTCTATCAATAATATGCAAATCAAATTCTTCTAGTAGGAGAACCCATCTAATAAGTCTAGGTTTATCATCTTTCTTTTTCATAAGATATTTAATAGTAGCATGATCAGTGTGAACAGTTACTTTAGAGCCGACAATATAAGGTCTGAACTTATCACAAGCAAATACAACTGCTAAAAATTCTTTTTCAGTAGTACAATAAATTCTCTGGGCACTGTCTAGAGTTTTACTAGCATATTGAATAACATTTAGTTTCTTATCAACTCTTTGTCCTAGAACAGCACCTACGGCATAATCACTAGCATCGCACATAATTTCAAAGGGTAAATTCCAATAAGGAATATCTTTTTGTAAGAGATTAGTCAGAGGCCTGGAGATTTTAGAGAAGTCCTTAATGAACCTCCTATAAAAACCAGCATGACCAAGGAAAACTTCTTATACCTTTAATGTCCTTGGGACATGGCATCTTTTCAATAGCATCAACTTTAGCTTTATCAACATCAATACCTCTTTCAGAAATTTTATGCCCCAAGACAATACCTTGATTAACCATAAAGTGGCACTTTTCCCAATTCAAGACAAGATTAGTTTCTTCACTCTCTGCAAAACTCGATCAAGGTTGCTCAAGCAATCATCAAAAGAAGATCCATAAATGGAGAAATCATCCATGAAAACCTCGACAATCTTTTCACAAAAGTTAGAGAATATAGCCATCATTCATCTTTGAAAGGTAGCAATTGCATTACATAAACCAAAAGGCATACGTCTATAAGCCAAAGAATCGAAAGGGCAAGTAAAAGTGGTCTTTTCTTGATCCTCTTTTGACACAGGTATTTGAGTGAAACTAGAGTAACTATCTAGAAAGCAAAAATGTGTATGTTTGGATAATCTTTCTAGCATTTGATCAATAAAAGGCAAAGGGTAATGATCCTTTTTACTAGCTTTATTTAATTTGCGGAAATCAATTACCATCCTATACCCTGTAACAATTCTTTGTGGGATCAATTCATCTTTATCATTTGGAACAACTTTAATACCTCCCTTCTTAGGGACACAATGGACAGGACTTACCCACTGACTATTAGCAACGGTATAAATTATACCTGCCTCCAGAAGCTTTAGTATTTCTTTTCTTACCACTTCTTTCATCTTAGGATTTAACAACCATTGGTGATCAACAACTAGTTTAGCATCTTTCTCCAATCTAATTTTGTGTTGGCATAGAGTGGGACTAATGCCCTTAAGATGATCAAGAGTATATCCAATAGCAGCACGGTGCTTCTTCAGAGTTTTCAATAATTTCTCCTCCTCCTTCTCTGAAAGGATAGCACTAATAATAGTAGGATATATATTCTTTTCATCAAGATAAGCATATTTAAGAGTATCAGGTAGTGGTTTAAGCTCAAGCACGGGATCACCCTTGGGTGGAGGAGGATCCCCTAGAATTTCAATAGGCAAATTGTGTTTCAAAATAGGTCCTGGTTTAAAGAATACTTCATATATCTCCCTTCTTTCATTCATAAACATATCATTTTTCATGGTATAGCAAGTATTGTTCTAAAGGATCATTAGGAGGCACGGCAATAGAAGCAAGACCAATAATTTCATCCTTACTAGGCAATTCTTTATCATGGGGTTGTCTACGAAATTTAGCAAAATTAAACTCATGAGACATATCCCACAAACCAATAGTAACAACATCCTTTTTGTAGTCTATCCTAGCATTAACAGTATTCATGAAGGGTCTACCAAATATAATGTGACAAAAGCTATCTTGTGGGGAACCAAGAACAAGAAAATCAGTAGGATATTTAACTTTCCCACACAAGACTTCAACATATCTAACAACCCCAACTGGTGAAATAGTATCTCTATTGGCAAGCTTAATTGTAACATCAATTTCTTCTATCTTAGCAGGTGCAATATCATGCATAATTTCTTTGTGTAAGGAATGAGGTATTGCACTAGCACTAGAACCCATATCACATAAGCCATGATAACAATGATCTCCTATTTTTAACAGAAATAACAGGCATGCCTACAACAGGTCTATGTTTATTCTTAGTATCTGGTCTAGCAATTCTAGCAGCTTCACCGCAGAAGTAAATAACATGCTCATCAATATAATCAGCCAAGATATCTTTAACCATAGCAATACTAGGTTCAACTTTAATTTTCTCAGGTGGTGTAGGTGTTCTAGTATTACTCTTACGAACCATAGTTGAAGCTTTACCATGATCCTTTATTCTAACAGGGAAAGGTGGTTTCTCAATATATGTAGTAGGAACAATAGGATCATTATAAGTGATAGTATTGTCTTCAACTTTAACAGGTGCAACTACTTTTACTTCAATGGGAGGATTATATTTAAACCACTTCTCCTTAGGGAGATCAACATGAGTACCAAATGAATCACAGAAAGAAACTACTATCTCAGAGTCAAGTCCATATTTAGTGCTAAATTCACGAAAGGCATCGGTATCCATAAAAGATTAACACAATCAAACTTAGGTGTTATACCTGACTCCTTACCTTCGTCAAGATCCCAATATTTATAGTTGCGTTTAATTCTTTCCAATAAATCCCATTTGAATTCAATAGTCTTTATCATAAAAGAACCAGTACAAGAAGGATCGAGCATGGAGCAGTTGTTGAGAGAAAGCCGAGCATAAAATTTTTGAATAATAATTTCTCTTGAGAGCTCATTATTGGGGCATGAATGTAACATTGACTTAAGCCTCCCCACGCTTGAGAAATGCTTTCTCCTTCGCGAGGCCAAAAATTATATATATAATTACGATCACGATGAACAAGATGCATAAGGATAAAACTTCTGATGAAATTCCAATTTCAATCGGTTGTAGTTCCATGATCCCATATCATCACATAGACTAAACCATGTCAATGACTTTCCCTTCAAAGATAAAGGGAAGACCTTCTTCTTGATAACATCCTCGGGCATACACGCAAGCTTAAATAATCCACAAACTTCATCCACATAGATTAGGTGCAAATCGGGATGCAATGTTCCATCTCCTGTAAAAGGATTAGCTAGCAGTTTCTCTACCATACCCGAAGGAATTTCAAAGTAAACATTTTCAGTAGGTTCAGTATGTTGAGGAGCAACTCTTTGCTCTACTGCTCAAGGTGAAGATACCCCGAACAAGCCCCTCAAAGGATTATGTTCCATAGTAACATGTGACAGTAAATTTCAGCACACTATATAAATTTTTCCTTACCAAGTTCCACTTACCAAAGGCGCTTCACTCCCCGGCAACGGCGCCAGAAAAGAGTCTTGATGACCCAAAAGTATAGGGGATCTATCATAGTCCTTTCGATAAGTAAGAGTGTCGAACCCAACGAGGAGCAGAAGGAAATGACAAGCGGTTTTCAGTAAGGTATTCTCTGCAAGCACTGAAATTATCGGTAACAGATAGTTTTGTGATAAGGTAATTTGTAACGGGTAACAAGTAATGAAAGTAAATAAGGTGCAGAAAGATGACCCAATCCTTTTTGTAGAAAAGGACAAGCCTGGACAAATTCTTATATGAAGGAAAACGCTCCCGAGGACACATGGGAATTATCGTCAAGCTAGTTTTCATCACTCTCATATGATTCGCGTTCGTTACTTTGATAATTTGATATGTGGGTGGACCGGTGCTTGGGTACTGCCTTTTCTTGGACAAGCATCCCACTTATGATTAACACCTATTGCAAGCATCCGCAACTACAAAAGAAGTATTAAGGTAAACCTAACCATAGCATGAAACATATGGATCCAAATTAGCCCCTTACGAAGAAACTCATAAACTAGGGTTTAAGCTTCTGTCACTCTAGAAACCCATCATCTACTTATTACTTCCCAATGTGTTCCTCTAGGCCCAAACAATGGTGAAGTGTCATGTAGTCGACGTTCACATAACACCACTAGAGGAGAGAGAACATACATCTCATCAAAATATCAAACGAGTACCAAATTCACATGACTAATTATAGGAAGACTTCTCCCATGTCCTCAGGAACAAACGTAACTAATCACAAATCATATTCATGTTCATAATCATAGGGGTATTAATATGCATAAAGTATCTGAACATATGATCTTCCACTGAATAAACCAACTAGCATCAACTACAAGGAGTAATCAACACTACTAGCAACCCACAGGTACCAATCTGAGGTTTCGAGACAAAGATTGGATACAAGAGATGAACTAGGGTTTGAGAGGAGATGGTGCTGGTGAAGATGTTGATGGAGATTGACCCCCTCCCGATGAGAGGATCGATGGTGATGACGACGGTGATGATTTCCCCCTCCCGGAGGGATGTTTCCCCGGCAGAACAGCTCTGCCGGAGCCCTAGATTGGTTCCACCAAGGTTCCGCCAAGGTTCCGCCTCGTGGCGGCGGTGTCCCGTCCTGAAAGCTTGCTCATGATTTTATCAATGGTAAAAGACTTCGTATAGTAGAAGATGGGCACCAGAGGCCTGTCAGGGGGCCCACGAGGCAGGGGGGCGCGCCCAGGGGGGTAGGGCGCGCCCCCCACCCTCGTGGATGGTGGGTGGCCCCCCTCTGGTATTTTCTTCGCTCGTATGTTTTATTAATTCCAAAAATAACTTCAGTGGAGTTTCAAGACTTCTGGAGTTATGCAGAATAGGTCCTAATATTTGCTCCTTATCTAGCCCAGAATTCCAGCTGCCGGCATTCTCCCTCTTCATGTAAACCTTGTAAAATAAGAGAGAATAGGCATAAGTATTGTGACATAACTTGTAATAGCAGCCCATAACGCAATAAATATCGATATAAAAACATGATGCAAAATGGACGTATCAATCACCGTCGGCACGCTACTTCTACATCTACCTTCGGGATTAGTTTTAGACCTGAATAAATGTTATTTGGGGCCAGCGTTGAGCACGAACATTATATCTGGATCTTGTTTGATGCGAGACGGTTATTCATTTAAATCAGAGAATAATGGTTGTTCTATTTATATGAGTAATATCTTTTATGGTCATGCACCCTTGCTGAGTGGTGTGTTTTTGTTGAATCTCGATCGTGATGATACACATGTTCATAATATTAAAGCCAAAATATGCAAAGTTGGTAATGATAGTGCAACTTATTTGTGGCACTACCATTTAGGTCATATCGGTGTAAAGAGCATGAAGAAACTCCATGTTGATGGGCTTTTGGAATCACTTGAGTATGAATCACTTGTGCTTGCGAACCGTGCCTCATGGGCAAGATGACTATAACTCTGTTCTCCGGAACAGTGGAACGAGCTACTGACTTGTTGGAAATAATACATACCGATGTATGCGGTCCAATGAGTGTTGACGCTCGAGGCGGCTATCGTTATTTTCTTACCTTCATAGATGATTTGAGCAGATATGGTTATATCTACTTAATGAAGCATAAGTCTGAAACATTTGAAAAGTTCAAAGAATTTCAGAGTGAAGTAGAAAATCATCGTAACAAGAAAATAAATTTTCTACGATCTGATCGTGGAGACAAATATTTGAGTTACGAGTTTGGTCTTCACTTAAAACAATGTGGAATAGTTTCACAACTTACGCTATGTGTCCGAATGTCGTAACCGTACTTTATGGGATATGGTGTGATCTATGATGTCTCTTACTGATTTACCGCTATCGTTTTGGGGTTATGCTTTAGAGATGGTTGCATTCACTTTAAATAGGGCACCATCAAAATCCGTTGAGACGATGCCTTATGAACTGTGGTTTGGCAAGAAACCAAAAGTTGTCGTTTCTTAAAGTTTGGGGCTGCGATGCTTATGTGAAAAGGCTTCAACCTGATAAACTCAAACCCAAATCAGAGAAGTGTGTCTTCATAGGATACCCAAAGGAAACTGTTGGGTACACCTTCTATCACAGATCTGAAGGCAAAATCTTTGTTGCTAAGAATAGATCCTTTCTAGAGAAGGAGTTTCTCTCGAAAGAAGTGAGTGGAAGGAAAGTAGAACTTGATGAGGTAATTGTACCTTCTCACTTATTGGAAAGTAGTTCACCACAGAAATCGGTTCCAGTGATTCCTACACCAATTAGTGAGGAAGCTAATGATGATGATCACGAAACTTCAGATCAAGTTACAACCAAACCTCATAGGTCTTCCAGAGTGAGATCCGCACCAGAGTGGTACGGTAATTGATACATCCATTTTGCATCATGCTTTTATATCAATATTTATTGCATTATGGGATGTTATTACACATTATATCTCAATACTTATGGCTATTCTCTCTTATTTTACAAGGTTTACCATGAAGAGGGGGGATGCCGGCAGCTGGAATTCTGGCTGGAAATGGAGCAAACGTTGGAAACTTATTCTGCACAACTCAAAAAGTCCTGAAACTCCACGAAAGAACTTTTTGGATTTAATAAGAATTTATGAGAGAAAGAAATAGGCTAGGGGGCCCACACCCTGTCCAGGAGACAGGGGGCGCGCCCCACCTATAGGGTGCGGCCCCCTATCTCCTGGGCCCCCTGGTGGGCCTCCGGCGTCCATCTTCTGCTATATCATCACTTTTACCCTGGAAAAAATCGTGGGCAAGCTTACGAGACGAAACTCCGTCGCCACGAGGGGGAACCTTGGCGGAATCAATCTAGGGCTCTGGCGGAGCTGTTCTGCCGGGGACACTTCCCTCCGGGAGGGGGAAATCATCACCAACGTCATCACCAACGTCATCACCAACGATCCTCTCATCGGGAGGGGGTCAATCTCCATCAACATCTTCACCAGCACCATCTCCTCTCAAAACCCTAGTTCATCTCTTGTATCCAATCTTGTATCAAAACCACGAATTGGTACCTGTGGGTTGCTAGTAGTGTTGATTACTCCTTGTAGTTGATGCTAATTGGTTTACTTGGTGGAAGATCATATGTTCAGATCCTTTATGCATATTATTACTCCTCTGATTATGAACATGAATATGCTTTGTGAGTAGTTACGTTTGTTACTAAGGACATGGGTCAAGTCTTGCTATTAGTAGTCATGTGAATTTGGTATTCATTCGATATTTTGATGAGATGTATGTTGTCTTTTCCTCTAGTGGTGTTATGTGAACGTCGACTACATGACACTTCACCATTATTTGGGCCTAGAGGAAGGCATGGGGAAGTAATAAGTAGATGATGGGTTGCTAGAGTGACAGAAGCTTAAACCCTAGTTTATGTGTTGCTTCGTTAGGGGTTGATATGGACCCATATGTTTAATGGTGTGGTTAGGTTTACCTTAATACTGCTTTTTGTAGTTGCAGATGCTTGCAATAGGGGTTAATCATAAGTGGGATGCTTGTCCAAGTTAGGGCAGTACCCAAGTACCGGTCCACCCACATATCAAATTATCAAAGTACGGAATGCGAATCTTATGAACGTGATGAAAACTAGCTTGACGATAATTCCCAATGTGTCCTCGGGAGCTCCTTCTTCATTATTAGAATTTGTTCAGGCTTATCCTTTGCTACATAAAGGATTGGGCCACCTTGCTGCACTTTATTTACTTTATTTACTTTTTGCTCGTTACTATTTATCTTATCACAAAACTATCTATTACCTACAATTTCAGTGCTTGCAGAGAAAACCTTACTGAAAACCACTTATCATTTCCTTCTGCTCCTCGTTGGGTTCGACACTCTTACTTATCGAAAGGACTACGATAGATCCCCTACACTTGTGGGTCATCAGTAATCCTGTTCTGCAAGTCATGTTACTAGACCATGGTGAACCTACGAACTATGAGGAAGCGATGATGAGCCCAGATTCAGCGAAATGGCTTGAGGCCATGAAATCTGAGGTGGGATCCATATATGAGAACAAAGTGTGGACTTCGGTGGATTTGCCCGATGATCGGCAAGCCATAGAAAATAAATGGATCTTCAAGAAGAAGACAGATGATGACAGTAATGTTACTGTCTACAAAGCTCGACTTGTTGCGGAAGGTTTCCGACAAGTTCAAGGAGTTGACTACGATGAAACTTTCTCACCCGTAGCGATGCTTAAGTCTGTCCGAATCATGTTAGCAATTGCCGCATTTTATGATTATGAAATTTGGCAGATGGATGTCAAAACTGCGTTCCTGAATGGCTTTCTGGAAGAAGAGTAGCACATGATGCAACCAGAAGGTTTTGTCGATCCAAAGGGGGCTAACAAAGTATGTAAGCTCGAGCGATCCATTTATGGACTGGTGCAAGCCTCACGGAGTTGGAATAAACGCTTTGATAGTGTGATCAAAGCATATGGTTTTATACAGACTTTTGGAGAAGCATGTATTTACAAGAAAGTGAGTGGGAGCTCTATAGCATTTCTAATATTATATGTCGATGACATATTGTTGATTGGAAATGACATAGAATTTCTGGATAGCATAAAAGGATACTTGAATTAGAGTTTTTCAATGAAAGACCTCGGTGAAGGTTCTTACATACTCGGCATCAAGATTTATAGAGATAGATCAAGACGCTTAATTGGACTTTCACAAAGCACATACCTTGATAAAGTTTTGAAAAAGTACAAAGTAGATCAGTCAAATAAAGGGTTCTTTCCTGTGTTACAAGGTGTGAAGTTGAGTTAGACTCAAAGCCCGACCACTGCAGAAGATAGAGAGAAAATGAAAGTCATTCCTTATGCTTCAGCCATAGGTTCTATCATGTATGCAATGTCCAGACCTGATGTGTGACTTGCTATAAGTATAGCAGGGTGGTACCAAAGTAATCCCAGAGTGGGGCACTAGACAGTGGTCAAGAACATCCTGAAATACCTGAAAAGAACTAAGGATATGTTTCTCGTTTATGGAGGTGACAAACAGCTCGTCTTAAATGGTTACGTCAATGCAATCTTTGACACTGATCCGGATGACTCTAAGTTGCAATCCGGATACGTATTTTTATTGAAAGGAGGAGCTATCAGTTGGTGCAGTTCCAAGCAGAGTGTCTGATACGTCTCGAACGTATCTAAAATTTATGAAGTATTCATGCTATTATATTATCCATCTTAGATGTTTTATATGCATTTATACGCTATTTTATATGATTTTTGGGACTAACCTATTAACCTAGAGCCCAGTGCCAGTTTCTGTTTTTCCTTGTTTTTGAGTTTTACAAAAAATGAATACCAAATGGAGTACAATTGACGTGCCAATTTTTGATGATCATTTATGGACCAGAAGAAGCCCACGGAGCATCGGAGATGGACCAAAAGAGTTCCAAGCTGTCCACGAGGGTGGAGGGCGCGCCCTACCCCCCTGGGCGCGCCCCCCTATCTCGTTGACGACTCGGAGACCCCCTGACATGAAACCGACGCAAAAAATTCCTATAAATACATAAACCCCCAGAAAGAAACCTATATCAGAAGTTCCGCCGCCGCAAGCCTCTGTAGCCCCGAGATTTTAATCTAGGCCCTCTCTGGCACCCTGCCGGAGGGGGCCATCATCACCGGAGGCCATGGGGAAGGATCTCGGAGGGGCCATCATCGCCATGAAGGCCAAGGACCAGACGGAGAACCTCTCCCCATCTAGGGGGGAGGCCATGGAGGAGGAAGCACAAGAGGGAGAACCTCTCCTCCTCTCTCTCGGTGGGGCCGGAGTGCCATCGGGAGGGAAATCATCGTCGCGGTGATCCTCTTCATCAACATCACCATTCTCATCTCTTTTACGTGGTCTACTCTCCCGCACCCCGTTGTAATCCCTACTTGAACATTGTGCTTTTTGCCACATAGTATGATCCAATGATGTGTTCCCATCCTATGATGTTTTGAGTAGATATCCTTTTTCTTTGGGTTCATTGATGATCTAGATTGGTATGAGTTGTATGTTTTATTTTGGTGCTGTCCTATTGTGCCCTCCGTGTCACGCAAGCGTGAGGGATTCCCGCTGTAGGGTGTTGCAATACGTTCATGATTCGCTTATGGTGGGTTGCTTGAGTGACAGAAGCATAAACCCGAGTAAGGGGGTTGTTGCGTATGGGATAAAGAGGACTTGATGCTTTAATGCTATGGTTGGGTTTTACCTTAATGATCTTTAGTAGTTGCGGATGCTTGCTAGAGTTCCAATCATAAGTGCATATGATCCAAGAAGAGAAAACATGTTAGCTTATGCCTCTCCCTCATATGAAATTGCAATGACGACCACCGGTCTTGTTAACAATTGCCTAGGATAATTCCGCACACCGACCCATCATTATTCCACACTCGCTATTTATAATATTTAGTAATACATTCTAACTTTATGATAACAGCACCTACTTTTATGTTTTAGCTCTTTGATATCATGCAAAGTTATCCTCTTCATAACCACAACATAGTTTTATTTCTCGTTTCTAGTTGGAAGCAAACGTTCGGTGTACGTAGAGTCGTTTCAGTGGTAGATAGGACTTGAGAGAATATTGATCTTACCTTTAGCTCCTTGTGGGTTCGACACTCCACACTTATGACTTCCACCTTTGGGAATTGCTACGATGGTTCCCTGCACTTGGGGATTATGAAGCTCTTTTCTGGCGCCGTTGCCGGGGAGCAATAGCGCGGGGTTGATATTCTCCTGTGTGTGCTTGTTTGCTTTCTTCACTAAGTAGATTTTGTTTTTCCTTTTTGTTTCTGTTTAGTTGTGGGTGAAACATACAAAAAAATTAAAACAAGGAATATACAAAAAACAAATTACTTGCCTCTCATGCCTAAAATGTTTTTAATTAAGAGAAGTGATTGGAAGATTATGCATTGAAGAAGTGAGGGTCGACCTTGAGCACTTGTGTTCATGCTCATGGAAACAATGTAAAAAAATTCATGGAAGCTTATCTAAAAATAATTATCCCCTTGTATATATCCATTGTGTTATAAAAATAATGTGCCAAGCTTTGGTTTTAGGATGATTAGATTGCTTGTTTACTATGTGCAGTACAAAAACAGAAACTTTTGCTGTAGCGCGTGAACTTACATTTTTTACTGGAAAGTCAAATGGGTCTGAAACTTTTTGCAAATTACTTCTGTGCAAATTTTTTAATTTTTCATATTTTTTTGAATTTTTTGGAGTTACAGAAGTTTACTAAATTTCCAGATTACTACAGACTGTCCTGTTTTTGACAGATTCTGTTTTCTATGTGTTGATCGCTTATTTTGATAAATCTATGGGTAGTATCGGGGGGTATGAACCATGGTGAAGTTGGAATACAGTAGATAAATTGACAATATTAAATTGGAATGAGTTTGCAACAGTACCTAAAGGTAGTCATTTTCTTTATTATACTAACGGATCTCACAAAGTTTTTGTTAAGTTTTTGTGTGGATGAAATGTTCGAAGAACGAGGAGTTACTGATGTGATAAGAATAAAGAGAGGAAAGAGTTCAAGCTTGGGGATGCCAAGGCACCCCAAGTAAATATTTCAAGGAAACTCAAGCATCTAAGCTTGGGGATGTCCGGTTGGCATCCCATCTTTCTTCTTGAACAATTATCGGTATACCTCGGTTTTTGTTTCGTTTGCACGATTTGTGTCCTTGGTGTTTTTCTTTTTCTTTAGGAACCATGCTAGTATGAGATAGCCCTTCAATGATCTTATAGAATGCTCTTTGTGCTTCACTTGAATCTGAGTATGATTTCATAGAATGCTTCATGTGCTTCACTTATATATTTTGAGCTTTGATATTGGTTAGTCTATTAATTATAGAATGCTCCATGAACTTCACTTATATCTTTTGGAGTATCAATAATACTATCATCTAAAGTGGGTTTGGAAGAGTGTCAACTTTAGGAATTAGTGATCCCACTATTATGGAGGGTGTTGAATCTTAGTGTGATATTTATGAAAGTGGATTTGGAAGAGTGCCAACTTTAGTTAGTAATGATCCCACTATTTCGGAAGAGGTTCCAATTGATTATGAGAATAAGTTGCTATCTATGATGATTATTGTGATGACATGTATTCTATAAAGAATAATGTTAACCATGAAACTTTTCATCATGATTTTAAATCTCAATTGGATTATGCCTCACATGACAGTTATTTTGTTGAGTTTGCCCCCACTATTCTGAATGAGAAGAATTTTGCTTATGTGGAGAGTAGTGAAATTTCTATGCTTGTAGATCATGAAAAGAATGCTTTATGTGATGGTTATATTGTTCAACTCATTCATGATGCTACTGAAAATTATTAAGAGGGAGGAATACATGCTTGTAGGAGTTGCAATAATATCAAGTTTCCTCTCTATTTGCTTGAAGTTTTGAAGTTATACTTGTTTTACCTTCCTATACTAGTTGATTCTTGTTCCCATAAATTGTGTGCTCACAAAATCCCTAGGCATAGAAAGTGGGATAGATTTAAATGTGCTAGTCATATTCTTCATGATGCTCTCTTTATGTTTCAGTTCTTATCTTTTATGTGAGCATCATTGAAATCACCATGCCTAGCAAAAAGGAATTAAAGAAAAGCACTTGTTGGGAGACAACCCAATATTTAAACTTAATGTTTTTGTGTGTTTACATTATTAACCTACTGTAGTAATCATGTTTTATAGCTTTTGTCTCAATAAAGTGCCAAGTAAGACCTTTGGTAAGACTTGGGTGAAAGTTAATGTGATCTTGCTGTAAAAAACAGAAACTTTGCGCTCACGAGATTAGCTGTCATTTTTTAAAAGAAGAGTGATTTTAAGTTGATTCTTTTTGCATAAGATTAATAGACAAATTCTTCACGTTAAACAATTTATTTCATAATTTTTGGAGTAGCAGAAGTATGGTCTCTGTTCAGATCATTACAGACTATTCTGTTTCTGACAGATTCTGTTTTCATTGCATAGTTTGCTTGTTTTCTAGTATTTATGGCTTATATTTCTCAATATAAAGTGTAGAAATGATATGGTATACTAGGCATTGTGGGATAACAATTTTGAACCTTGTCTTTGACAGTACCAAAGTGAATGGTTTACTCTTTATCATACTAACCCATCTCACGAAGTTCCGTTAAGTCTTGTGTGATTGAAGTTTTCAAGCTTTGGGTGAGATATCGATATGAGAAGAATAAGGAGTGGAAAGACCCTAAGATTGGGGATGCCCAAGGCACCCCAAGGTAATATTCAAGGAAGACTCAAGCGCCTAAGCTTGGGGATGCCCCGGAAGGCATCCCCTCTTTCGTCTTCAAAACTATCGGTATGCCTTACTCGGAGCTATAATTTTATTCGTCACATGATATGTGTTTTGCTTGGAGTGTATTTTCAATTTTACTTGCTGTTTCAATAAAATCATTGGTTCTGAAATCTTGAAGGAAAAAGAATCCTCCCATGGCTAGTTAATTATTTTACTACTCATTGTTCTTCACTTCTATCTTTCTGGAGTAGTTTGTCATTTACTCACGTGCTTCATGTATATCCTATGAGTAAATGGTTAAATGAATTGAATATCATAAATCTGAATTTATATACATTTCATACGCTTATAACATGGGGAGTAATGACTTCACACATAATAAGTATAGGTAGTAAACTTATTGAAAGATAGAAAACGCAGAATTGGTCACTTGAACAATTCATGAAAGAATATTGAAGGAAGAGAGATTTCACATATAAATATACTATCTTGGACATCGTTTGTAATTGTGAGCACTCATTAAAATATGACATGCTAAAAAGTTGATGTTGGACAAGGAAGACAACTTAATGAGCTATGTTTTCCTATATCCGAAAAGTTATATTGTCTTGGATCATCCAACATGATGAGCTTGCCTTTCCCTCTCATGCTAGCCAAATTCTTTGCACCAAGTAGAAATACTACTTGTGCTTCCGACATCCCTTAAACCTAGTTTTGCCATGAGAGTCCACCATACCTACCTATGGATTGAGTAAGATCCTTCAAGTAAGTTGTCGTTGATGCATGCAGTAAAAATTGCTCTCTAAATATGTATTATCTATTAGAGCGAAGAAAAAAAGCTTTATACGAACTTGTGATAGGGAAGAAATAAAAGCGACGGACTGCATAATAAAGGTCTTTATCACAAGCAGCAATATAAAGTGACGTTATTTTGCATTAAGATTTTTTGCATCCAACCATAAAATCGCATGACAACCTATGCTTCCCTCTGCGAAGGGCCTATCTTTTACTTTTATATTCTACCCTTATACAAGAGTCATGGTGATCATCACCTTTCCTTTTTACACTTTTTTTCCTTTGGCAAGCACTTTGTGTTGGAGTGATCCGGATATATATATATCCACTTGGATGTAGGTTTTCATAAAGTATTATTGTTGACATTACCCTTGAGGTAAAAGGTTGGGAGGCGAAACATAAGCCCCTATCTTTCTCTGTGTCCGATTAAAACTTTGAACCCATAAATATCACATGAGTGTTAGCAATTGTGAAAGATTAAATGATAGTTGAGTATGTGGAGTTTGCTGAATCCAAGCTCTTACATGGACTCTTCCTGAAAATAAGATGAATTGCAATTGTTTGATGACTAAGAGAATGGTTTGTTAGTTTTCAAGAAAGTTTATGATCTATACTTTAACATGTGAATAGCTTGTTACTTGATCATGAGAAGTTTTATGAGTTGAGCTACTGTTATGATATATAATAAAGCTAGAAAAGGTGATTGAAATTATCATTGATCAAACTTGTGCACCTTCTAGCATTCACACTTCATAAATTATTTCTTTTATCATTTACCTACTCGAGGACGACCAGGAATTAAGCTTGGGATGCTTGATACGTCTCTAATGTATCTATAATTTATGAAGTATTCATGCTATTATATTATCCATCTTAGAAATTGTATATGCATTTATATGCTATTTTATATGATTTTGGGGACTAACCTATTAACCTAGAGCCCAGTGCCAGTTTCTGTTTTTTCCTTATTTTTGAGATTTACAGAAAAGGAATACCAAACAGAGTCCAATTGACGTGCCAATTTTTGCTGATTTTTTATGGACCAGAAGAAGCCCACGGAGCATCGGAGATGGACCAGAAGAGTCCCGAGCCGTCCACTAGGGTGGAGGGCGCGCCCTACCCCCCTAGGCGCGCCCCCCTATCTTGTGGACGACTCGGAGACCGCCCCCCCCCCCTGACGTGAAACCGACACCAAAAATTCCTGTAAATACAGAAACCCCCACAATGAAACCTAGATCAGAAGTTCCACCGCCGCAAGCCTCTGTAGTCCCGAGAAATCAATCTAGGCCCTCTCTGGCACCCTGTCGGAGGGGGCCATCATCACCGGAGGCCATGGGTAAGGATCTCGGAGGGGCCATTATCGCCATGAAGGACAAGGACCAGATGGACAACCTCTCCCCATCTAAGGGGGAGGCTATGGAGGAGGAAGCACATGTGGGAGAACCTCTCCTCCTCTCTCTCGGTGGCGCCGGAGTGTCGGGAGGGGAATCATCACCGCGGTGATCATCTTCATCAACATCACCATCCTCATCTCTTTTACGCGGTCCACTCTCCCGCACCCCGCTATAATCCCTACTTGAACATGGTGCTTTATTCCACATATTATGATCCAATGATGTGTTGCCATCCTATGATGTTTTGAGTAGATATCCTTTGTCTTTGGGTTGATTGATGATCTAGATTGGTATGAGTTGTATGTTTTATTTTGGTGTTGTCCTATTGTGCCCTCCGTGTTGCGCAAGCGTGAGGGATTCACGCTGTAGGGTGTTGCAATACGTTCATGATTCGCTTATAGTGGGCTGCTTGAGTGACAGAAGCATAAACCCGAGTAAGTGGGTTGTTGCGTATGGGATAAAGAGGACTTGATGCTTTAAAGCTATGGTTGGGTTTTACCTTAATGATCTTTTGTAGTTGCGGATGCTTGCTAGAGTTCCAATCATAAGTGCATATGATCCAAGAAGATAAAGTAGGTTAGCTTATGCCTCTCCCTCATATGAAATTGCAATGACGACCACCGGTCTTGTTAACAATTGCCTAGGATAATTCCGCACACCGACCCATCATTATTCCACACTCTCTATTTATAATATTTAGTAATATATTCTAACTTTATGATAACAGCACCTACTTTTATGTTTTAGCTCTCCGATATCATGCAAAGTTATCCTCTTCATACCCACAACATAGTTTTATTTCTCGTTTCTAGCTGGAAGCAAATGTTCGTTGTACGTAGAGTCGTATCCGTGGCGGATAGGACTTGAGAGAATATTGATCTTACCTTTAGCTCCTTGTGGGTTCGATACTCCATACTTATCACTTCCACCTTTGGGAATTGCTACGACGATTCCCTGCACTTGGGGATTATCAGTGTCGTGGCGGGATCTACGTGTGAAGCGGAGTACATTGCTGCTTCGGAAGCAGCAAAGGAAGGAGTCTGGATGAAGGAGTTCATATCCGATCTAGGTGTCATAACTAGTGCATCGGGTCCAATGAAAATCTTTTGTGACAATACTGGTGCAATTGCCTTGGCAAAAGAATCCAGATTTCACAAGAGAACCAAGCACATCAAGAGACGCTTCAATTCCATCCGTCATCAAGTGTCAGAAGGGGACATAGAGATTTGCAAGATACATACGGATCTGAATGTTGCAGACCCGTTGACTACGCCTCTTCCACGAACAAAACATGATCAGCACCAAAGCTCCATGGGTGTTAGAATCATTACTTTGTAATCTAGATTATTGATTCTAGTGCAAGTGGGAGACTGAAGGAAATATGCCCTAGAGGCAATAATAAAGTTATTATTTATTTCCTTATTATGATAAATGTGTATTATTCATGATAGAATTGTATTAACTGGAAACTTAATACATGTGTGAATACATAGACAAAATATAGTATCCCTAGTATGCCTCTACTTTACTAGCTCGTTAATCAAAGATGGTTAAGTTTCCTAACCATAGACATGTGTTCTCATTTGATGTATGGGATCACATCATTAGGAGAATGATGTGATGGACATGACCCATCCATTAGCTTAGCATTATGATCGTTACAGTTTCATTGCTACTGCTTTCTCCATGACTTATACATGTTCCTCAGACTATGAGATTATGCAACTCCCGAATACCGAAGGAACACCTTGTGTGCTATCAAACTTCACAACGTAAATGGGTGATTATAAAGATGCTCTATAGGTGTCTCCAAAGGTGTTTGTTGGGTTGGCATAGATTGAGATTAGGATTTGTCACTCTGAGTATCGAAGAGGTATCTCTGGGCCCTCTCGGTAATGCACATCATAATAAGCCTTGCAAGAAATGTGACTAATGAGTTAGTTATGGGATGATTCATTACAGAACGAGTAAAGATACTTGCCAGTGATGAGACTGAACTAGGTATGAGGATACCGATGATCGAATCTCGGGCAAGTAACATACCGATGACAAAGGGAATAACGTATATTGTCATAAGATTTGACCGATAAAGATCTTCATAGAATATGTAGGAACCAATATGGGCATCCAGGTTCCGCTATTGGTTATTGACCAGAGAAGTGTCTCAGTCATGTCTACATAGTTCTCGAACTCGTAGGATCTGCACGCTTAACGTTCGTTGACGATATAGTATTATATGAGTTATGTATGTTGGTAACCGAATGTTGTTCGGAGTCCCTGATGAGAACATGGACATGACGAGGAGCTCTGGAATGGTCCGGAGGTAAAGATTGATATATGGGATAGTAGTGTTTGATCTCCGGAAGGGTTCCAGAATTCACTGAAAGGGGTTCCGGATGTCTCCTGAAATGTTTGGGTACAAGAACACTTTATTTGGGCCAAAGGGGAAAGCCCACGAGGCTTTTGGAAAGTGCAAAAGGAAGTTTTGCGGAGACAAGAGGCTAGACGCCAGGAACCCTAGCGTCTAGGGGGTAGACGTAGGGAACACTGGCGTCTAGACCTGGAGTCCGAGTAGGACTCTTGCCTTTCGGGCAAAACCGACTTTGAGGACGCTTTTACTCCAAATTTTGACCCCAGGGCTCAACATATAAATAGAGGGGTAGGGTTAGCACCAAAGACACATCAAGAAACACCAAGTCGTGTGCCGCCAACCCCGTCCCCTCTAGTTTACCCTCCGTCATAGTTTCCGTAGTGCTTAGGCGAAGCCCTGCAGAGGTTGTTCTTCACAAACACCGTCACCACGCCGTCGTGCTGCCGGAACTCACATCTACTACTTCGCCCATCTTGCTAGACCAAGAAGCCGAGGACGTCATCGAGCTGAACGTGTCCTGAACGCGGAGGTGCCGTACATTCGGTACTTGATCGGGACGGATCGTGAAGGTGTACGACTACATCAACCGCATTGATAAATGCTTCCACTTTGCGATCTTCAAGGGTATGAAGATACACTCCCCCTCTCGTTGCTATGCATCTCCTAGATAGATCTTGCATGATCGTAGGAAAAATTTTGAATTTGCGTGCTACGTTCCCCAACAGTGGCATCCGAGCCAGGCTTATGCGTAGATGTTATAGGCACGAGTAGAACACAAAGAGTTGTGGACGATAATAGTCATACTGCTTACCACCAACGTCGTACTTTGATTCGGCGGTATTGTTGGATGAAGCGGTCCGGACCGACATTACATGACCGCGTTCATGAGACTGGTTCTACCGAAGTGCTTTGCACATAGGTGGCTGGCGATCTTCAAGGGTGTGAAGATACACTCCCCCTCTCGTTGCTATGCATCTCCTAGATAGATCTTGCGTGATCGTAGGAAATTTTTTGAATTTGCATGCTACGTTCCCGAACACTTGTGTAGTCCCTCGATTAGGCGTAACTATTACACCCCCCCCCCCCAACCTCCCAATCAACACCTCTTCCTGGACTCCACATGCACACTATTGCCGCTCGAAATCTGACACCCTCCCGACGAGTTGCAGGTTGATTGTAGATGAGGACCGATCAATGACCAGAAAGGTATGCCATCCTCCCCTTCCCCTACAGATGGCACAAAAATCAAGAAGGATCTTCAGTCTTTCACAAGGTCAACCCCGCCTACCTTGCAATTAGCTAAGTGAAGTAGCAACTGACAATTGTATGTTTCACTACAAGGAAAAGACACATTCGTGACATTTTTGTCCCGAAAGAAAAAAAATTGTGATGAAACTGAAATTTCCATGACAATAATAGTGAAGAAACGACATATCATCACGGATGTGCCGGGAAACCTACTTCTATGACCAAAAATATAGGACATATCTCGGGCGGGCCATGGCACACCTGCATGAAGTTATTTGGGCCTTCCATGACGTAAAGAATCATGGTAGAAGTGAGTGTGAGAACTTTTAGGGGATTTATCCGCCTCGCATGGTGGCCGGCTGAGCGATGCAAGGGTAGTTTGTGCAATCTCGTATGCACGTGTGTGCGAGCGAGCCTTTGCATTACTGAACACGAGCTATCGATGCCAGACTCGATTGCTAAACACGAGCTATCGATGCCAGACTCAATTGACTGATACTCATGGGCAGTAGTTGCAAGACCCTAATCAATCGATCGATCGATCGATGCTTGCAGCATGCGCGGTTGTTTTTTGGATTATATTGACTCCAAATGAAGTATTAAGAGAATACAAACACACTGAGCACACAACCAGCCTCTGCGTAGCTAGGATACACACAATCAACACTAATGCACACGGACACAAAAATCACGGCGGCAAGTTACAAAGTCATGAAAGACCAAAGTTATGCCTAACTGACGAAAAAGAGAAAACCCCGAAGTGATCAAATCCGTGGTCGACAAACTGAAACAATGATCATACCCGCATGAATCATCTCATGACACCACATGGACGACCATGTTCTTCAACAGCAATGCCTTCTGGAAGGGAGCGATGCTCAAGTTCCACCGTCACCGGATCCCACCATCAAAGACTAGACTTTTAGGTTTTCACCCTAAAGAACATATCCGAGCATATCCGAGCAATGCCTTCAACAAGGTAACGATGCAATACCATTGCCATTGCAAGGTATAGCCAACCCCGATCAGACCTAGGTCTTCACCTTGGAGCTCGAGATCGGGTGTATGAGTAGCACCACCCTCAAAGTCAATCATGTGTGTTGCCACCACTTCTCTACGATCCCAGCATCTACATGTGATGGCCCACCGTCGTTGCACCACCTCTACGTCAAGTCGTTGTCCATAGAATGCATCTCACCACCGAAGGCAATCACCATATCTGGAGACACGAACCCTCACGAAGACCTTTCGGTGCTCACACCACAATCCACAGCAAGCCCACCACCATATGTCGAAGCGGTCATCACACAGACCAACAACGGTGGCGAAGCACACCATCGCAGATTCCTATATTGCCAAAGAGAGCCCTGTCGAGGTCCGTCGGTCCCAGGCCTGACATGGCCGGATCTGAGAGCATGAAAGACAAATATGTTCGGCGGACAAGAACCAAGGCACCATAGCACTCCTGGCCGAAACACCCTTGCTCTAAGCCCACCATCCCGTCGACACCAGCTAAGGCGTCCGCCACCGCACTGCCAGAGGATGATCTCCTACGGGCGCTCGTGCAAGCAGCATAGGACAACATGGGGAAGTGAGTGCAGACCTTGCTGCCCGTACAGACAAGGCCAAATGCCAGAACCAGTGGCCTCCGCTCGTTGGTGACACGCCACCACCCAACGCCACCGCCATGATTCCGAAGCCCCACGTGAGAGGATGGGGCAGCCAGATCATCCCCACCACCTTCATCGGTGGCTATGAGGGAGAGGGGAAGAGGGAGGGAGGGCCGACATGGTCGATGGTTGTCGCCACTCGCCACCCAAGTCGCTCCTGCAGGAGCGACACAGGAACCGGTCCTGTTTTTTACGAGAGGAGTTCCGTTGGCCACCGCCGCATGCGCGAGAGTACTTTCGCATTATGGAGAACATGATCGATCGATTGATGCGAGTCTCTTTCTAGATTGCAGCTGTATCAATATTAAGACTAGCAAACCAAAAATTACTTTCTTTTTGTTCAAACTATAGCGAAACTCAGGACTATCCTACACCGACCTCCTAGCCGGCCAACACATCTTCCCCTGTGTCGACCGCCACCACATCTCTTCTAGAGGCGACCTTCTGTCCCCACCACACGAGTTGGTCATCAGCTGCCACGGGATCTCTTCCACACAAGTTGTTGCCTCCAATCCCACCAGCTGTAGCCGCTGAGAAAGAGGAGATGAGTGGCTCATGAGGCATCATGGGGGGAGACCTAGGAATGAGGAGGGCGGTAGCGATGGCTTAGAGCATTACTAGTAGAATCCTTAAACCCTCAAACCCCTAAAAGTAACTGCTTTTTTACAGTTTTCGTCGAAAAAAAAACGTAGACTAGAACCCCTAAACCCTCAAATCCGAAAAAAAAATTAGAGGTCCAACCCTCAAACATTTTCCCAACCTGTAGAAGTGAGGGTTGGGAGGAAAAACTACCCCCAACCCGCACTCCTCTTCCACCCTCGCGCGGGAGGGAAGTTTCATCCCCGCGCCGCGCCCTCCTCCGATCCCGCCGCCGCCGCCGCCAGCCCGCCGCCCCTCCGCGCCCCGCCCGCCGCCCCTCCGCGCCCCCGACGCCTGCCGCCCGCCCGCCGCCCGCCCGCCGCCCCGACCCTCCGCATCGACGCCGCCCACCCGCCGCCCCGCCGCGCCCCGCCCCGGCCGCCCGCCCGACTAACCCCCTCCCCCTCCTCCGTCGGCGGCGCCAGCCACCGGCAGCAGACACACCAGGCGAAGATGCCGCTGGGGCAGCGCGCCGGGGACAAGAGCGACTCCCGCTACTGCGGGGTCGAGGTGCTCGACTTCCCTGCCGGCGACGGCCTCCCCGCCGTCCTCACTCACTCCCTCTCCTCCGCCTTCGACTTCCTCCTCGCCCCGCTCGTGAGTGCCCCTCCTCTCCTGCTCCTACCGCCGGCGCCGTTTTCTCGCGTCCTCCCTCTGAAACGGAGGCTTATTTTTCTTGCCCGCTCTGTGCAGGTCGATCCCGACTACCGGCCCACGCCCGGCGCCGTCCTGCCGGTGGCGGCCTCGGACCTCGTCCTCAGCCCGTCCGAGTGGAGCAGCCACATCGTCGGGAAGATCAGCGAGTGGATTGATTTGGATTCCGAGGACGAGCAGCTCCGGCTCGACTCGGAGCTCACGCTCAAGCAGGAGATCGCCTGGGGGACTCATCTCTCCTTGCAGGTCCACCCATTCGACAACACATTGCTCATTATTTGTTCCTATCAGTCTAATTTGCCTGGGCGTTTGTCTGCTAGAGCAAAATGCTGCAGTCCGTTGATGGCTAAGTATACACACTGCTGTGTAACTCAATTGTTATTTGTTTTCTTAAATTTACAGAGTGAAACAGTAGACTCGTGGGAATGTTGGAATTCATTCAGACTGTTATGCGAGCATAGCAGTCAACTGTATGTAGCACTTGATATCTTGTAAGTGATGATCTTGCATTGTCATTCAAACCACACCGAAGGTAACTCATGTGAACTTTCAGATTTGGTGGTGTAATAATAACTAGAATGATTATTGTTTTATGTCAAATGTGATGGAATTTGTGATATGTCATATGATGAAATGTGATGAAATGTGTGATATATGAAATGACAGTTTTAAAGGTTGGGGTTGAGGCAAAGACCAGAACCCTCAAATCCAACCCTTAAAGCAGTTTACGGGTTGGGTTTGAGGGTTCTAGTCTTTGCCCCTATTTTTCAACCCTTAAAAGTGTCAAAAACTGGCACTTCTCAACCCTTAAAACTGCTATAAGGGTTTGAGGGTTTGAGGGTTCTACTAGTAATGCTCTTAGATAGGGGAGATGAGGGGGTTGCGCGGTGAGAGCACAGAGCTGAGGATGGGGAGGAATAGTGCTGGCGGTCCCCTCCATGAGTTTTTGTGCTTAATTCTAGGATTTTCGGTGGTCATGTAAGTGAGAAGAGTTGGTGCAAGGTACCTGCGCGAACATGGAGTATCTGCTCCCGAGCTCAAATGTTGCCTGGTGGACATTAAAATAAAAAAATAGTAAAAAATCTTAATTTGTTTTATGGTTACTAAACTTGACAAATATTTTGTGTGTTTGGCAAAAAATATCATGAAAGGTCATTCATGGATGTCGTGGCAAAAAAAATTGATGCTCCAAAAATGTTATCTTTGAAAGCATTTTGTAGTTTTGATTTTGGTTTCTTTTTCCATGACTTCCATGAATATCATTTCGTGATGAAATTTGTCAAACATACAAAATATTTGTCAAAGCTTGCCAAAAAAACAGAAATTTTTGAAATGGTCGATTTTATTGTTGCCGAGCTCATTTGAGCTCATGAGCAGAAGAGGACTTCTGTCCAGGAAGATGGCTTTGTTGACCACAGGCTCTCACATAAGATAGATAACTGGGCCCACCTGATTCCAGCTCCTTACAATCGGGACCCACCCTAAAATTGATGTCCGAAATAGATTCACAGGGCTCCAATCTTAGGGAGCATAGTGAATTTTAGGATACGTCAGATTATACAGAAGCTAACCTATCTATGTAGGAGTCCTATACAGATTAATAGGTTGATTTATTTCAAGTTTGACCATAATACCTCATATAGGGAATAGAGCAAACTAACCGCCTCCGGGTCGCACGCGCGTGCGGCTCCGGGGCGACCACGCCTCCACCAAAAAAAACTAGCCACCGGGCATCTCTGGCCACCGCCGCCGCCAGCGGGTGGTGGTGGCGGCGCCCTGGCCATCGAAGGCGGTGAGGGCAAGGACGGCGCACCCCTGTTCTTCTTCTTCGCGCGGAGAGGAGGAGCTGATAGGTCGCACACACTTTGGCGCGGCGCCCGATCCGGCGAGGCGGCGGGTTCTTGCGGTGGTGGAGCGATGAATCGGAGAGGTGGCGCGGTTGGCGGTGGTCTGGGTCCAGCTGGGCCGGAAGGGCCACGGCTGCAGCGCCCGTGCGGCCTCTCGTGCTCTTCTCCAAAGCAGTGTGGCTCGTCGCGGCGCTTGCTGGCGTGGCAGTCAGGGTCGCCTTCCTTCTGTCGGCCTCTTCCGGTGGGACGGTCGGCCAGGGATGGGGGGTAGTGTGGGGGTTGTTGGCCAGGTTACGAATATAGGGGGTCCGGCCCTGCGGAGTTTCGGCACGGCTTCGTGTCGAACTCCTCGATCTGGCCGTCGACGAGTTCCTGTATTCTTCTCGATGAGCTCAGCAGTCTGGCACATGATGCTACTAGAGATCTAGAGAGGAATCGATGCGGTCGTGCACACCCTTCCGGGGCGCGGTGTGAAGCTTCGTCTACCGTTCGGTGATACAGGACATGTCTTCGTATAGATTTCCATGGATCTGACAGAGTTGGAAAATGTCATGGTGGCTACGATCGGAAGTTGGTTGGTTGTGTTGAAGACAACGTGGCACAGGTTCTCCCTGTGTGTTGGGTGCACGGCGACTCGCACCAGCAGCCTTGGCAAGCGGGGGTGGCAACACAGGTGCAATGCATCTTTGGTGGTGCTCGTCGAGTACTGAGCCTTGATTTTCAGGGTGGAAACCCAAGGTCTGACCTTCATTGGTTGTACCTGGCAATGGCATTGTTGAAGGCATTGTTTTGGAAACTCGGTCTTTCTCCGGGGTGAAAACCCAAGATATTCAATCCGGCGACGACAACGCTTGTGCATTGTTTCCTTCTTGGAGGCGTTGCTTTTGGAGAGCCTAGGTTGTAGTACGGGTGTTGTATTCGGTGGTGGTTAGAGTGCCTCTGTTGCGAGGTGTTGTAGACCGCGACGGGGTCTTTGTTTTTTTTTCTCTCTTGTTTATTTTGTTCTTCGCTGTGTGCATCCCTGATGTCTTTGGATATCTTGTTGGTGCAGAGGCTGGGTGTAACTGGTATCATCGCGATATTAATATACTCCCTTTGTCGAGAAAAATACCTCATATAGGGGTATGTTTTAATCTCCATCGTCGATTCAGTTAAGGGGGTTGTACTGGAACATTCAATCTGAAAATTTGGTAGCGCATGAAGAAAACTGTTGACTCACATTTGAAAAGAAATCTGATCAGTCTTAAATCAGTAAATATGAATGTAATTAAGATACTCCCTCCGATCCACTTTGTACTAAATCAGCGAAAATTAATATGGATTAGAGAATGCAAATCTTTTATGTATAGAAAGATGAACCAAGAACCACGTATTAATCTTGCTCCGATAGTCCACATCTTTAACAAGTTTCTTTCTGCCCCCAAAACGTAAAACTCTGGTCACAAACAACAACAAACAAAGGCACTAGCGGTACGGGAAATACATAGGAACTTTGGGTGCTCCACAACCCTATGTGAATATTAAATTTAAAAAATATCAGAAAAATTACAAAAAAATCTGGAATTTGAGGATATCAAACATGGGTGCCCAATCTACTCCTGTGTGAAGTTTTGTGAAAATATACTAGAAAAAGTATCCGTGGCAGAGAAAATAAAGCCCGGACTAAAATCCACCGAAATAGTTTTTTTCTATACATAGGATTTTTTTTTTGTCTTTTTCACAAACAATATAGTTCCTCGTAGTTTTTCGTGAAACCTCACACGGTAGTAGAGTGGACATCTAGGGCTGAAACTAATGTTGTGCCACTCCTTTTCCGAGTGTAGCTCTCGAAAAAGGAGTCAGCCGAGCACTTTACTACTACAGTGATGCCACTCTTTTCCGAGGGTTGTGACGCTCGGTAAAAGGTCAGCTGCCATGTGGGACACCCGGTCCCACTGGTCAGTTCCGAAGGGTTTAGTCAACAGTCGTATATCGAGCATTGCCGAGCACGGCTCTCGGCAAAGAGATCATCATATTATTCTTTTTAAATATTTAGCAAATAATTTAAAACTTTTACTGATAAATGTGACCAATGAGACCACATGTCAGATAGGAAAATGTTTCGATGACATGTTTTTACCGATGGCGAAGTCGACGCTCTCAGTATAAGTAAATCAAGTGACGGCGCCATCAGTTCCGAACGGGCATGACACATGGCTTTTCTTTGTCGTGTGTGGCACTCGGTGTCTGCCCCGTTTGCCGTGTGGTGCTTCTTTGTCGTGAGCCCGTGACGGCAACATCAGCTAGTTGTCGTGAAGCCAGGTTTGCCGAGTGCGGCTCTCGGCGTTGTTTACTTTGCCGAGTGACCGCGTTTTGGCTCTCGGCCAAAAGCCTGACACCCCCGCGTATAAGGAAATTCCAGTAGTGTTTGATATCCCAAAATTTGAGATATTTTTTGAATTTTCTAGGTTTGTTTTTTGAATTTAATACTCATATATGGGGTGGAGCACCCCGAGTGCTTCAAATCCTCTTCCCTAGCGGTGCCCCCAAGTTCTAATACGTAGCTAAAGTACCAAGGATTTCATAAAATAATAGAAGCAGTGTAGTAACAATCAGACATAACTATGATAATCAAGTGTCAAGAAAGTTGATGAGATCGACACAAGGAGCTATAAGAAGGTGCTACTTAGGAGTTGGGGTCAGAGTGCATACATATTGAACATCAAACATCAAACAATCAGCCAATAATATAAGAAAGGCTCAGAATGTGCTATCAGCAAAGAACAAACTATCAACAAAGATGATAGTGTATTTGCTTCTACGGCCGTCCATGTGACATGGCACGTTCTACTACTAGCAGTACTAATAATAACTAATAGCGGTAAAGGATAGAGCTGTGGCTCATTTGTGACAGTATGTATAGACACTACAAGGGGAAAACACACTGGCCTGAACATTCAGACATGCCTTATGGAGAATGGAGGATCCTCATCTTCTTCTTGCATCTCATGAGACGGAATTATTGGGATTATGCTCTCTTGGAGGCAATGCTCAGTAAAAAACATACAATAGTGTTTCTTTCCAATGTTCACCATTCCCAAGAACTTGCCATTGATATCGCAACGTAACGCATATTTACTATTAAAATGGATCAAAAGCTCACGCCCGTTGAGCACCACCATTTCATTGAACAACCTCACCATTGTATCAAGTGCTGTCCTCCTTTTCCTTTTGAGAGAAATTAAATCAAGTTGTCGTGATGCCTCCACCCTCGGCAGGTCAATACGCTACTTAAAGGACCAAATTCCGGCCTTGTAATCCTGCATCGTCCACACATCCAGAGTGGGGTGTTTGGGAAGGATGCCGCCCGAGAAGCCTGAGAAAGCAAGCACCCCCTTCATGTCGAACAACTGCTCCGCACCATACAACTGGGCAGGACTACGCATCCACCGGAATGATTCATCTTCTGTATCGAACACAATAATATCTTCACCATCTTCTATACTCACTCTATCACCAAAATGACGCCAGTGCAAACTGCCCCGATGCTGGATTGACTTCGAACATTCTAGCGCCATCAGTAACTGTTCGTTGGAAGCCGACGAGACTGTTGTCATTCTAACTCTGACGTGTCTCGGCTCGTCGGATCCAACTGTGAGGACGTATAAGCTGGACTCAGACAAGTGTTTTGATTCTGAGACCCAAAGCACCCTATGTTCTCCGGTTGGATGATGCCGGTAGAAACCAACTACGGCGTTGCGGATTCCTTGCCCAAATCGAGGACGCGGCAGGAGAGCATGCTTGCGGATGACTGGGTTGCATATGTAGAATTTATCTCTCCACGAGACGACGATGAAACCTTCACAAGTGCCTTGGAGACAAATCTCGTAGCGGTGTTTGAGACCTGGGACGAAAGGCCAGAGCTGCTGATTGGTGGTTCTCGAGCCGGCATCACGGACGACAACGCGAGACTGGCAGGCCGCCCGCACCCGTCGATGATGGGGAGCGGCGGCTGGCGGCGATGGTGTTCGAGCATGAATTCGGGCGTGGAGGTGGCACCGCGCCACGACCTGCAGACGGCACGGCAGCGGCCAACGTCCCTGGGCGGCAACCGGACCAGTATCAGTTCGACGATCTCCTCGGGAAGGTCCTCGAGCAGGGCCGCGACTCTCTTGCCCGGCATGGTGCCCTCTGGAGACGCGTTTCAGTGAATTGCTTCAGCAACCAGTGTTCGTTTTACCCTGCCCCGCGGCGAACAATGTCGGCGTGAAGCTGTAGTGCAGCTCGGTCGAGGCGAGGTGGCGATTAAGGAGGGCAGGGTCAAACTTTAAGGGACGTGCTCGCCGAATCCAGGCAGGACGCGAGCTCGATTCCGACGCGCCCCTGGGTCGGTCCATCGCTTTAACTGGGCCAAACATCCTTTCTTATTGCGCTGACTTGTGCGACCTTGATGTTGACGTCTTAGACTCTAAGTGGGCCAGCTCAGTTATGCTAGTTTTCTTCTATTTTCTGTATATATCGTGTAGAGCCCTTTTTTCGGAACTGGATAAAACTGCTTGCTGCAGATATTTAACAAATTCATTGTCTCAAAAAGAAGATATTTAACAAATTCAGTGTTTTTAATGTTTTAAATTTTGGAAAATCTTCATGAAATTTCGAAAATGTTCAAAAAAAAATGTGGTACTTTGAGCTTGGATATGCACTAGCCTAAGAGCATCTACAACTGGACTTAGCAAATCCAGTCCCTCAAACACCCGCGGACGCGCTCGGGCGCGTCCGCGGGCATTGACACCCATGTATCTTATATTCCGTCCCCTATATTCATACTAAACCATGCAATGTTGATAAAAACTACATAGATCATGAGCGGACATACAAATGCACAATTGGTTCATCAAAAGATCACAGTCGGATCATCGAAAGATAGCCAAAGTTCACATAATACACATAATACAGCAGACAAGTTCAAATTACAACTAAAAAAAAGGGCAGCCCGGTGCATGTAGCTCCCGCTTGCGCAAGGTCCGGGGAAGGGTCCAACCACTTTGGGTCTATTGTACACAGCCTTTTCCTATATTTCTGTAAGAGACTGTTTCCAATACTTGAACCCGTAACCTCATGGTCAAAAGGCAGCAGCTTTATCATTGTGCCAAGGCTCCCCTTCTAAACTCAAACTACAACTAAAAGCTTGAAATAAAGAAGGATCTTCACCACTTTCTCGCCAGCCCTTCACTAGTGCAGAACCGGGCATTAGCACCGGTTCGTAAGGCTCTATAGTGTCGGTTACATAACCGGCACTAATTTGTGGTCACTAAAGCCCCTCCCCATTTAGTACCGGTTCAGTACGAACCGGTGCTAAAGGGTAACCACGTGGCACGAGCCAGCTCCGGGGACCTGGAGCCCTTTAGTACCGGTTGGTAAGACCAACCGGTACTATAAGGTTTGGGGGTTTTTAGTTTTATGATTTCTTTTTCATTTAATTTTGTGTTTCTATTTTAATTCTTTTTCGTTTGCTGGTATTTTACGATTCTACACATTGTACACGTTATGCATATATATATATATATATACATATATATATATATATATATATATATATATATATATATGTATATATACATATATATGTATATATATATGTAATTTCTAGTAGAACCAATCATGCATATATATATCACATCAATGTCTCACAAATTAAACCACCATATTAATTAATTCACACATACACGCATGTATAGCTATATACAATTTCTCCTACATATATATGAATGCTGCCTTCGGAGCCAGTGGCATTAGCCTAATTGGTGCCTTCGGAGCACGATGACAATTGAAAGTGGTTTTCATGGAGGCGGTAGCGGGTAATAGAATTCTCCATTCGGATTTATGACCTGGTCGAGCAAAAATCCCGCTATTTCCTCTTGAAGTGCTTCTACGCGTTCCCTTTCTATGAGCTTCTCCCGCACCTCTTTGAACTGTTAAGAAGGGGATCAATATGCATGTGTATTAGTTGTGTGACTAGCTAGATATCGATAATGGTGTAAAAATTGTGAATAGTGTTCTGACAAGCGTACCCATTGCTGTCTTTGAGATCTGCTCCTTTCGGACGCCATCATGCGAATGTTCTCGCAAACGCAGAATGCACACAGATCAGTCCCCTGCGCCTGCTTCAGGGCATTTACGAGAATGGAATTTGATCAGATAAAAATTAATCAAGCATGATAATTAAAGAGATGGCAGCTAGCTAGCTAGCTAGTACTACTTAATTACTTACCTTGGGTCGAAACCATTGAAGCTTTTGTTTCCATTCACCTTCCGTGACGCTGATGAATCTTGCCCAAGCCCTGCCCGCCGACAAAGAAAATGAATAAAGGGGTTATTAAATAGTTCATATCATGAAATGACGAACTAAATAGGCCGAGATATATAGTTAATAATGATTGAAATTACCTGTTGACTATCCGATACAAGATGTTAAAGTCAGTGTTTTTTGAGATTAGTGAGTCCAGTACTTCAACTGTTCCGGCGTTAACTATATATCCAAATCACACAAACATCAATTTTTTTATATAAAATTACATGAACAAGAGGCTCACCACAAGGTGGTGCCGGTGACGGGACGGTGCGGGCGATCGACGGTGGTTACGACGGAGATTTAGAAGGCACTAAGTAAACCACACCTACATATGCAAACTAAGTGTTATTTTTGACCTCAAATTGCATATAAATCAAATACTAGCACATATATATATTTCCTCCCAAATTACTAAACTCACAAATTAGTAACTATACAAAGCATGGGAAGAGCTAATCTAGCAATGAGAGTTGAAAGGACAAAGTTGCTAACCTTTGTGATCATTTGAATGGATGGGGGCCTTCAAATCTTGACAAATTTTGGGCAAAATTTGTGAGGAGCTCGAGGGGAAAGGGGAAGAACAGAGGGGAAGTGAGGGGAAAGGGGAAGAACAGAGTGGCTCGGGTGGACGAAGGGTTTATGTACGTTGACCTATAGTACCGGTTCATGGCACGAACCGGTACTAAAGGTGCTGGAGGGGGCCCAGACTGACAACATCCTGCCACCACCCTCATTAGTACCGGTTCGTGGCACGAACCGGTGCTAAAGGTTAGCCACGAACCGGTACTAATGAGAGCGGCCGGGCTAGCCGTTGGAACCGGCACTACTGTATACATTAGTGCCGGCTCTAATACAAACCGGCACTAATGTGCTGCACGTTTGACCCTTTTTCTACTAGTGCTTTGCCCTTCCGATCGCCGGAGCAGTTCTAGGAGTCCGCGGCAGGAGGTGAGTCAACGTCGGAGGAGGAGGAATTGGAGATGACAATGAAGCCTTGCAAGCGCCGAAGCGGTCTTGCTTGCACTTGAGCTTGGCAACCCTCGCCGCCTCCCTCGCTGCCTCCACCGCCTCCCGCTCGGGTTGCTCAATGCCGAGCCGAAGCTGCTTAGCGTTGAGCCTCCAGAGCCATAGGGTCTTCGTCTCCGCCTCAATCAGTGACCGGTGATACGCCCACTCGAAGAGACGGTCCTCCTCGTCAGGCACTCGGGGGCGGTGGCGGACTGCATAGACCCGTCGGACCTGCCCGCCATCTCCCTTGCCCTCTGCCTCTCGCGGCGCGCAACTCATGCCTCCGACTACGGAGTCCGCATCCGCGGCGTCGGCTGAGCGGGCACTAGAACCTAGTGCTGCCCGTGTGGAGCAGCGGTCGGAGGTGGAGGAGGTTGTCAGGTGGGAGGAGCAGATCAGGCACGCCTGGTAGATCGCGCAGGATGCGGGAATGGTCGGCGCCGGCATTGGCGCTGCCCCAACGAGTGATATGGAGCTTCACACCGGCCGGAGCTGCCGCCCGTATCGACCAGCAAGCTTCGAGTGTGATACGGAGCGCCAGCTCCTCCTCGTCTCCGGAGCTGCCGTCGGAGTGGCTGTCGGTGCTGGACATGCTCGTCGGTGCTAGAGATTTGGCAGATTGGGAAAATGGAAGCGTCGGTGAGCGGAGCGGAGTGAGCTAGGCTTTCTGCCGGACAGGGGCTTTTGTGGGGTCAGGGTGGGCCAGCGGTGGGGCCGGCTAACGTGGCGGGCGTGCCCGGGCCGCCTCATATCCGCCTTACATTTGAGACGGATAAGAGGGGTGCCGGTCAGCCCGGGCGTTTGAGGCCCGTTTGAGAGCTCCGGTTGGGTCGGTATTTTTGTGACCGATAAGTGACCGGACAGCCTACCCGGACGTATGAGACGGATATAGGGCGCCCGACTGTAGACGCTCTAATAGTTTGCCGTCATGTTATTTATTATCATGGAAGCATATCAAGGAAATATGATAGGAGCTGATGAATATCTTATATACCAGGCCAGGCAAAGAAAGGAACTAAACATGTTATGACTTATTTATGTTATCTGCTCAAATTAAGAAACTATGGAACTGCACACATTTGCATAATATTTTTAACCTATATATTGATCACGGTTTTTACTTTATTTGTTGGTATATCAGCTTGCTAGATATGAACATGCAAATTATACAATCATACTGCAGATGTTCTTGTGTTATTTCTGAACTTCTGCTCACTATGTAGATCAGGCTTTTAATCACAAAACCAGATCCCCATTACACAGCCCCTCTATGTTGATAAATCATGGAAATCCAACCTCTTGGCACACTTAATTTTCTGCATATACCTGGTTCCCTGCCTAAACATAAGCATCATGCTATTCAGTAATAATATGTCAGTATGTCCCCCCTCAAAAAAAAAATTTGTCAGTATGTTGTCAGCAGTTATCTGTGATTTCTTGTTGTATTATTTGTGCCTTTTTGCTGTAACTGAATTCATTGTCCAATGCCCAGAGCAGTTCAACATATCATGGTAATGCAACCTCTTTTGCACCCTGTTCGTACTTAAACTAAGATTTGATCAATTCATGTTCAAACGGGTGTCCTAATTACTGTTGTTCTTGCCCAGCATCGTGCCAACGTTTCCCTATTTGCATCTCAGGCCAACTGCTCCTTTTGATGGTTCTAGGAATTTTTCAGTTGAATGCCACGCTGGGTTAATTTGACCTTACCATCTCGCATTCTTTTTTATCCTTCGAAAAAGGCTGAAGGACAATTTCCAGTGTGTTCTAATTTCCGAAATGTTTTTTCAGAAAACCTGCGGCCAAGCAAATTACACGGCAATGGAAACATTGAGCCACATTATGTCTTGGAAAATAATAGCTAGCTAGCGTTTTCAAGCATAGATAAACCACAAACCAGACTGATTCAGACATATTCAGTCAGGCCAAGCCAAGAAGGTCGCGATTTATACAAACGTCAACGGCGAAGCCACGCTAACACATTAGTATCTAAATATAATCAGAAGCACCCATATAACGTCGATGGCCAAGCCACGCTAGCACATTAGTATCTAAATATAATCAGAAGCACCCATATAACGTCGATGGCCAAGCCACGCTAGCACATTAGTATCTATATATAATCAGAAGCACCCATACATGTTGTTCTTACGTACTTCATGGGAGCGGCACCTGTCACCCCAAGTGTCTGCTCCAGAGCCCATGGTTTACTTATATACTAGAGCCACGGTGTCATTCAAATTCAGTTCTTCATACTAACAATATATATAGTACTAGCAATATATTAATACTGCAAATTAGTCCGGTTCTCCTGCTTCCTTTCGCCGTGGATCAGCCCCCTCCCTGCCACAGCAAGAGAACGATGGTTAGCATTTCGAACAGAGGAGTATTCCAGAACATAACTTCAAACTCATGTGAATGCCATACAAGTTTTGATTTCACCATTCAATCTGAATAATAAAACTTTTCTGTTCATAACCAAGGAAGCATAAATCCTCGAGTGTCTTTATTCGACCAAAAGCATGAGAATAATAACAGTGGTATGAACTTGCTCTGGCTACGCATAGAAATTTGGCTACTGACAACATCAACTTAAAAGATAGCAAAGAAAGATCGGATGACAAAAGCAGCACCTGTTAAGTGGCTTCACTTGCACCCATCTACTTGGCCGGGACATGCACCTGCTTCTGTCGACGTGCAAGATATTCTTCGTAGTCCGAGTCACTCTCAGACTCAGAGATCCATCCATAGCAGGGACGCCTTGTGCGACCAGTTCCTGTAGATGCCGGATGTGGCGGCCCAGCTGTGCGAGCAGGTGGGTCCATGATCATGGGGATCACTTCCCCTCTCTGCTCAACGGCTAACACAGTCTCAGAAGGTTGTGCCTCCATGTCAACCATCACAATGGGCATGGCATTTTCTGAAGGTGGCTCCATCATTGCTGCTTCCTGTTGCTGCATTACCAATACCAACCAAATCACATGTAAGAATTGGAAAACATGCATGAGCTTTATTGCTGGAGGGGAAAAGAAAGCACAACTAAACATTGATAGCCCAAGGTATTAGTTTGGAGGTAAATCCAGTTTATCACAAGTAACAGGAGTTTGTGCACCCTAAATGTTTTTTTATACTACAGAAAGTACTGACGGCCAACATGTTCAGTTGTATTACAAAACCAAGTGAGAAAATACTACATAGTGCAATGCTAAATATATACAACACCAATTCATCAGTCAATTATGTCAGCATAAAAGAAACATACTCCCTCCGTCCCAAAATATAAGAGCGTTTTTGACACTTGTAAAAAACGCTCTTATTTATGGGACGGAGGGAGGAGATATCACCTGGCTCACTTTTTTCAGCAGGCAGTATTGACTATCATCATTTTTATGAATATAAACAAGTGTTTACGTGAAAACACATAACACATAACATAAGATATTCCCCGGGATAAAAGCCCAGAACCGGATGGTTTTTCTTCGGCCTTTTTCCAGGACTTTTGGCCTCTCATAAAAAATGCCATATGCTCTCTCTTCAAACAATTTTTGACAGGGGTCTGCAGCTAGAAAGAATCAACAGATCCTATATGGTTATGCTTTGGAAAAAATAAAATAGCTGCTCTTCCAGTAGCTAAGACCTATTTTGCTTCTTAACTGTCCCGTGAAATGGATCACAAAAGTTTTGTCTGCTAGAATTCAGGCTTTCATTACACTGCTAGTAGATGAAGATCAATCTGGCTTCGTCAAAACCAGATGCGTTGCTGATAATTGCATGTACGTAATGGATCTTGTTCAAACTTGCAGATTAAGAAAGAGAAAAGCTATGGTTTTGAAGTTAGATTTCACAAAAGCTTTTGATACAGCAGCATCGTGGGATTCTCTGTTCTCTATTTTGAAAACTAGAGGATTTACTGATAGATGGATTATGTGGATTGAGTCCCTTTTGACTACTTCTAACATTGCTATTCTATTGAATGGGATACCAGGCAAATGGATTAAATATCAGACGCGGAGTGTGCCAAGGAAACCCCCTCTCACCACTTTTGTTCATTGTAGTGGTTGACGTACTGCAGCGAGTCATCAAAAAATTGCCTCTGAGGGGAAACTTCGACATCGAGTCGTCCGCACGATGCCATGCCCTGTGCTTCAGTATGCGGGCAACACTTTAATTATTTTGGAGGGGGGTGTTGATCAGGCTAAGCTCCTTAAGGAAATTCTAGATGCCTTTGCTAACACAACAGGGTTTAGAATCAACTATTCCAAATCCACTTTCGTCCCCATCAACCTTGCCAACAAGGAAGCTGCTAACATTTCTCGAGTGCTGGGTTGCCCGATAGAATCCTTTCCCCAAAATTAATTTGGGCTGCCCCTGTCGGGCTCCAAGCTGCCAGGTGAGGCTTTCCTTCCAATGATCTCTATGGTCGCCAAATGTTTGACAGGGTTCTCCTTGGGTTTCCCCACAAAGGGAGGTTGCCTAACGCTTAGAGCATCTCCAGCCGTTCGCCCCCCAGGGCGTCGAAAAAGAGCGGCCTGGGGGCGAGCCGGCGCTAGATCGCCACCTGGGGTTCGGTTCGCTCCCAGTCACAGGCCCACGGTCGCCGCGGGTTCGGCGAAGTTCGTTTCAATTTTTTTGCAAACTCGGCGACTTTGGCATGAACTCGGCCATTTTTCGTCGAAATTTGTACAAAAATTTAAAACATGCATGAACTAACTTAAAAACGAACTAAAAATCCTAGCCGCTGCCGCCGCCGTCGCCGCCGCCGTCTACATGCCGAGAAGCCTGTAGAAGCGGGTGTAGTCGCTGCCGCCGTCATCGTCGTCGTCATCGTCACGCGCCTCACCTGCGGCGTCCCTGCTGCATCCCTCGCCGGGGTCGCCGACAGCGCTTGACGGCCCGGCCTCGCCCTCGTCGTCGCTATCGATGACGATAACGCCGCCCTCCTCGGCGCGGCGACGGGCCTCGGCGCGGCTACGGGCCTGGGTCTCCAGGTACGCCCGACGCTGGCGGCGCACCTGCTCGCGGACGTAGTCCTCCCTCGCCCATTTGAGGGCGGATTCGTCGTCGGGGGCCACCATGCCGGCGTGCTCCGGCTTCACGGGGAGCATGTCCGGCTCGGGCTTCGGCCGGACCAGGCGGACGGAGCGCCTCGTCGGTGCCGTCGAAGGTGAGGGCTCGTTGATGACGAGGGCGCCGCTGCGAGCGCGACGCCCGAGCGGTGTCCCCTCCGGCTCGGGCTTGACGGGGCGGAGGGCCGGCGAGCCGGAGCCCGAAGACGAGGACGACCCCGGCTCCATTCGCCGCGGCATCCAGGAACTGCCGCGGCGGCGAGAGAAGGAGGGCCGCGTCGAGTACTCCAGCCGCGGCACATTGCCGGTCTCGATGTGGTCGAGGACGGCGTCGAGTGTGCGGCCGGGGACGCCCCACCACTCGCGCCGTCCTTCGGAGTTGAGTCGGCCGCGGGGGATGATGCCGTTGACGGAGGCGATCTGCTCCTCGCGGCGGCGCTTGAAGTACAGCGTCCACAGCGTTTCGCTGTCGGGCGCGTACCTCGGCTCGTTCCGCTGCTCCTCCGTCAGCGAGGAGCGGATGCGGGCGATCTCCGCCCGCCATGCCGCCCCTTCGGGCACCGGCGGCACCAGGACGCCACCGGCGCTCAGTCTCCACGAACCCGGCACGCGCATGTCGGGGGGCGCCGGGTGCTCGGCCTCGTACAGAAGGCGCGCCTCCGGCTCCTGGAGGTGTCGGCGGTCGAAGCCGTTCGCCGCTGCGCCGTCGCCTGGGTATCTCTCCGCCATGGTTTCGCTCGTCAACAGGCAGGGGAGTGGCGGGAGAGCTCGCCGGTGGGGAGAAGGCTTTCGCGGGAGGGAGAGGGGGAGGCTGTGGCGCTCACCGGCGGGGAGAGGGCGCCTTTTATAGCCGAAGCGAGGTGGCGGCGTGGGGGCATGAGGGCGGACGCGTGGCGCATGCGGGCGGGACGCGTGTCGGCGGCGTCTTCACTGCGCCGCCCGTGAGGCATCAATGAAGGCTGACCGGCGCGGCAGTGCGGTAGCGCGGTAGCCTTCGCACTGATTCCCGCGGGAACCGAGGCGATGAGGTCGACGAAGCGGCCGTCTTGCTGACTCGGCGGGCCCGCGGCTGTTTCGCGCCAAAACACTCGCCCCGGCACCCCCTGGCGCGTCGGGTTCGGCCTGGGTCCACCGACGCTGATTTCGGCCCAAGCCGGCGAAAAACGGGCTCCTGGGATGCGACTGGGCCGTTTTTTCGGCGTCGGCGCAAAAAAATCGCCTGGGGAGGCCGTTCTGGGGGCACGGCTGGAGATGCTCTTACAAAATCAGTTCTGTCAGCTTTCCCTGCTTATCTTATGACATGCATCAAATTGCCTCAATGGGTAGTTAATGAGATTGACAGACTAAGGAGATCGTTTCTTTGGAAAGGAAAAGAGAAGACTAATGGAGCTGGTTGCTTGGCCGGTTGGGATCAAGTCTGACGATCTATTCAAGAAGGACGACTTGGAATAAAAAAAAATAGGTACTTAAAATTATTTTCTTCTGATGAAATTTGTTCACCGCCTCCTTACAATGCCAAACACTCTGTGTGCAGGATGGGTCGGAACAACTCATTTCAATTACAGGGATGTAGGTGATCGCCTCCCTCTTAAAGTCTTAATACAAGAGCATGGTCACAAATCAACACTCATTTAAGGGGTTACAGAGAGGTGACTTGTCTGCAAATCAGAGATGGGGAGACAACTTCATTTCTGGAAGAACAAGGAATCGTCGACAATGACAACTGCCCATTTGGCTGCAGCAACCATGAACATGTCTCACCTGGCTCTGGAATGCAGCAGAACAGAACATATTTGGGAACTCCTTGGCATCCGAATGAGTGAGGTGGATCAACCTGCGGACATTTTTACTGACGGAGGAAAGTTCATCTCTGAAGACAAACAAAAATCCTGGGAGCTGATTACAACTGCTGTTCTTTGGTCTATCTTGCTAGCAAGGAATCGAAGGGTCTTCGATGGCATAACTACCCTCCCCCCCCCCCCCCCCCCCCCCCTCCCCCGGGGTAGTTGCGAAACAATGCACGGCCATGGTTAAACTCTGGTCAAACAGGGCTAAAAAAGAGGAACTTATGTTTATTCAAGAATGGATTGCGGGCTAGCCAAGCAAGTCACCGTTTTCTTTACCCTTTGTTCTCCTATTGTGCACTCCTATGTTTGTTTTCACCCCTCTCCCTCCCTTTCTCTCTTGTAATGTACCCTGGTCTGTAAGAACTACTGCCCCAGTAAGCGTTTAGCTTATTGTACCTCATAATGTCATCATCGAAGTATTAGGACCAACCTTTCTCTCAAACCGAATTCCTTAAGGCACACAAGACGAGGAATTCATAGCCAGAAAAGATGATAAATTACTACATCTGGCAGGTATTATTGAGCAAAGTTCTTCCTCTTTTTTTGGCTTGGGATGACAGCTATTAGCAACTAAAGCAACAAAGCCCTGAACACGTCGGTCTGTAGGCTGAAGCAGAGTAGTAGAGTAAATTGGTAGGAATGTCATATGCAGAGCAATCACATCAAATTATGAGACATGGATAAGCAGAGGAGCGAGCTCACCTGAGCTTCATCATCATCATCATCATCATCATCATCACCACCACCATCCCCATCCCCATCGTCCTGCTGCTGCTGCACGGCCTGCAGGTGCAGCTTGTCCTGCTCCTCCTGCATCTCAAAGAGCGCGTCCTGCACGACGGAGTAGCAGCTGTCCTCCAGGAACGGCCACCCATCCCTCCCGTACACATCCTGAGAACAGGGACCCAGGAATTGAAGTTAGCTGGGGCGAACATTTAACGTCTAATTTTTTCGGCACAAATGCAACTCTATTCAACCAAAACTCATACTCCCTTTGTTCCTAAATATAAGTCTTTTTAGATTCCTATGCGGACTACATACAAAGCAAAATGAGTGAATTCACATTCTAAAATATGTCTATATATATCCGTATATATTTCATATTGAAATATCTAAAAAGACTTATATTTAGGAACGGAGGGAGTAGCATTCAACAACAAAATAATAATAAAAAAAAGAACTAGTAAACTACTAACATGGACTCTTGTTGCTTGAAATGCTCGCTTATGCCACAATATGATCCCATTTTAATTTCCAAACGAGATCTACAAAATTGATTGGGGAAAGGCTGGGTCTGGCTAGCTAGGTCGAGGGGACGGCTGGAAGCTATTTTTCTCTATCGACGATTGGGAATTTCCTTCTCTGTCTGGATTGCAGTACAGATGAATTGGGCACTTGGGCCTGTACAGTGGGCTGTAGTAACTAATAAACGTAGCCCAATCCACCAGCGGACCAGCCCAAATCTCTTTCTCCCTCAACCCTGATGCAGTCACACAGAAACAGAGAAACAGCGCCGCCGCCGCTGCCTTTTTGTGTTCTGAACTTGTGATGCCTGCCGGAGGAAAGATACGTAGGTGGGGTTCGACACTCCACTGCCGGCGACCCGGGGCGCCCGCCCCAGCTCGCCCCAATGGTGGACCCGCCACTGCGTACAACCACGACCTAGCGTCCGTCGGCTCCCGATCGGCCGACGGGACCGCGAGAGGAAAGGGGGGGAAGAGGAGAGGGGGCGCAGACCTTGAGCAGCTTGTTGACGACGCTGCGGACGTCGGCCTTGCGGTAGCCCATGATGGCGAAGTGGTCGATCGCGGCGTCCATCCGCTGCGTCCCGCCCCTCGGCCGCCGCCGGGACATCGCTGGAGCTCGCCCGAGGGGGTGGACGGAGGCCGGCGGCGAGCTAGGGGGAGTGGAGCGGAGCGGAGAGTGGTTGTGGGAGTCGTGCGATGGAGTGATGGCTCGATCTGGATCCTTAGTTGGGTCCGTGTCCGTGACGCCAAACCAACCACAACCACAAGTGTTTTTTTTTTTCAACTGAACCAGCCCTACAGGAGTAGACGAGAAGAAGGCACCGCCGGAAACGCCACGGTGCGTCGCGCCAGATAATTGCGTCGACTGGCGGAGCCAGGAATTTGCTCCTCGGTATTTAAAAAAAAATTGCGTAAGCAATATAATAGCAAAATATCATTATGGTGATATCACTAACAACAATATAATTGGTATGACGACTCGATGACCATACACCAATGCCACAGAATACTAGTAGAATGTCCGTGCGTTGCCACGGGTCTTTTTAAATTCTGTGTTGTAGCATGCATAAAGATAACACACATCAAATTTCACGTGTATAAAAGAACACGTTTTCTAATTTTCAGTCGTCTATTTTCGAATTTGCTGGTAGCTGGTCTTTTTTTTACCGTCGGATCTGCACAAATCATAACGATCCTGAAAATCTTGAACTTTAAATCCCTGAAGTTAGCATTCTGTACTTACCGACCCCGGTCGAGATTGACCTTCTAGTCTAGACCAATTTTTGGGGTGCTGAGGAACAGATAATCCCTAATGGGATCATAACTTCTCTCGGTGACTAAGTTGGTCCGTTTGTCACACACATCTTCTCCCAACTTGAAGAGCACAAACATATATGACATAAATATCCACAATTTCAAGCATGCTAATCTCTTCCTCCAGCATGCAAATGGAGAGGCAACCACTACTAAGTAACATAGTTATTATTATTATTTTGCGGGAAAATTAGAGAACTTTATTTCATGAAAGCACACTCGGTGCAATCAGCCAGAAGGCTGGTCACCAAGAAGCTAGGGGTTTCTTCGAGCCAGCTTTCGGTCACATTCAGTGTGCAAGCACGCTTTGCACACAGATGCGCCGGAACATTTGCCGCTCGATTTACATGAAAAATATCAAAAGAAGCAAAAGAGGTACATAGCTCTCCTATTTCTAAAAGTAAAGGAGCCACAATTGAACGAGAATTGTGGCGAGATTGCCAGAACTTCACCAGCTCCAAACAGTCGACCTCCATGATCACATGCTGAAATCCACGGAGACATGCAAAGCGGACTCCATCGCGCAATGACAAACACTCCATCATCAGAGGGTCCGAAACTCCCGTGTATGGTTTACACCATGAACCTAGGAGAGCCCATGATGATCTAGCTACTCCTCCAGCACCGCCCCGGCCTTCAACCAGCTCCAGAGCGCCGTCCGTCGTGATCTTGACCGAACCCTCCTCAAGGGGCCGCCAACCATAGCCCGGTAGGACCCGGGTTTCCTTTCGTGGTAATTGGAGGAGGGAGATAGCCTCCTTAATATATTTGATAGATGTTACAGGATCTCTCCCCTCTTCATCATGTTTGATTCGATTCCTGGAGTGCCAAGTTGCCCACATAATCGTGGTGATCTTGGCACAATCATCGGATGTGAACTGAGGATCACAAGTGATATCTCGAGCCCACGTAACCGAGTGGAGAGGAGGAAGACGAAGACCGAGCCATGTCCATGCCTCTTCCCAGAAGCTCTGTGCATGTATACAATGTAATAGCGCATGCTTCAGGTCCTCCTCCGTAGAACGACAGACATTACACTGGCGGGCATCTGCAATGTGTCGATAGTTGAGTGTTGTTTCATCCGGAAGAATGCCACGTAACACTCTCCACCAGAACACTCGTACTTTTGGGATAACATTCAACTTCCACAAGGATTTCCACAACTGTTTATCATCCGATGAGGTTTCTGTAGTCGTCCCTTCCTCTAGAGCCAGACGCTCGTTCTGAGTCACGAGAGCACGGTACGCCGTCTTGACAGTGTAGTTACCTGATATGTCAAATGCCCATGCAAGAAAATCGTCACCACCGCCTTGCCTGACAGGGATATTAAGTATAGCCGCGGCATCTTGAGCCGTGAAAGTATCCCTGATCAAATCGATCTTCCAAGACCAAGTCCGTGTGTCAATGAGATCTGACACCCTCTCAATATTTGTATTTGTTGGTCTCGGAGCTGGAGTCATTGTGATCGTACCTAGGATCCACTTGTCCTCCCAAACCGATATAGAAGAACCATCTCCCACTCTGGAGATTAACCCTGTCTTCAGGGCGTCCCTTCCGGCCACAATCGCCTTCCAAGTTGCCGAGGCTGACTTGGGAACTGAAGCGTGCATGAAATCAGTATCCGGAAAATAACGGCCCATGAGTACTCTCGCTCAAAGCGAATTTGGGTTGGTGATGAAACGCCACCCATGCTTGCCCAACATAGCTAGGTTAAACAGATGCGGGTCTCGAAACCCCATTCCCCCCTCGCACTTGGGTTTAGATAACTCCTTCCAGGATACCCAATGCATTGTTTTTTTATCAAGAGAGCTACTCCAAAAATATTTTGCCATGGGGGAAGTGAGACTCTTGCAAACTTTCTTGGTAAGAAGGAAAGTGCTCATGGGATAAGTGGGAATAGACTGAATTACAAATTTGAGCAAAGTTTCCCGTCCAGCACATGCAAGCAATTTTTCCGACCACCCTTGCATCTTCCCACAAGCTTGCTCACTAATATGATCAAAAGTACCACTGGTGATACGTCCAACCGCAGTGGGGAGCCCCAGGTATCTCTCACTGAAAGCCTCGACTTGGATATTCAAAGTCGACTTCAAATCTTGCCTGATGGTGTCCGGGGTATTTGTGCTGAAACAAATAGAGCTTTTGTCCCGGTTCACACACTGCCCCGAGGCATCACCATAGATCCTCAAAATTTCATTCAGGCGCAAAGCACTAGCCGCGCTTGCATTAATGAAGATTAGACTGTCGTCTGCAAACAACAAATGAGAGACCCAAGGTGATCTATAGCTCACTCTTAGTCCCCGATCAATGTATCCATCATTATAAAACTTCAGTAATGAGGAAAACCCTTCTGCACAAAGCAGAAACAGATATGGAGAAACTGGATCACCTTGTCGAAAACCTCGAGATGGGGTGAAGAATGGAAGAAGCTCTCCATTAACCCGAACTGAAAACCGAACCGAGGTGACACACTTCATTATCAGTCGAATGAAATTAATACTGAAGCCCAAACGAGACAGAATCGCCTCGAGGTAATGCCACTCCACCCGATCGTAAGCCTTCATCATGTCTAACTTGATTGCACAAGAGAAATTCTTTCCTTCCTTCCTTCTTCTCATCGTATGTATACTTTCATAAGCAACCAGTACATTGTCTGTGATGAGACGACCGGGAACAAAAGCGCTCTGCTCTTCACTTATAATAAACCAAACAAAACCTGCGACAATTTAGCACTGTTGTCTGCATATTCTTGGGTTTGCACGGGCATTCGCTAGAGTGAGGAAGAACATGTAGATGACACGTGAGCATCTCGTTCGGGATTGATCTTTTTCCCATGTGATAAACAGGTCTAAAGGCGGATTGACCATGATTGACAAGTACATGGTGCTAATTTCAGGGATTGAAAATTCAGGGTTCGGTTCAGATCGGCTCTATGAAGTCAAGGTACTTTTTCATACTTTCTCTTTTTTCAGACTTTTTTCTTTGGTTTATTTGCTCGCTCCATCTGTCCCAATGTGTGGCACGTGTCAGGTCTCAATTGTTTTTATTTTTGGGCTAAGATCATCTCTAGCATAACGGGCCATCCGACAAAATAACCGCCAGTTAATGGGATGGAGGCGATTTTTTCGCCCGATATATTCGACCATTTAAAATTCTTTTTTGCGGGATCCTGCGTATTCCAGGGCCGTTTCCACTATATCTATGGGAATGGGGGCGATTTTTACACAGACCTGAAAAATAAGAAATAGTTGACGGGTGAACGTCGGCGACCTCGCCTCAACGCCTCAATGTCGGCGACCACCAGACCCTAGCTGCAACCCCGGAAGCTAGCTGGCACCGCCTGTGCTAGCTAGCTATTGCTGCCGCCGCCAGATCGATGTGATGACGTCTTCTTGTTGTGAGCTCCAGCACTGGCCCTTTGTCCATGCTGACGAGATCCTAGCGTTGGAAGCAGCCGAGACGTACCCAATTATAAATTAGTTGGAGTTTTTAAGGGGGGTTATGAACGATCTGTTTTCATCCACCCACACAATTTTTTGAATTGTTTTTCAAAAAAGGTAACTACCGAATGTCAGGTTTTAACGATCTCGTCCAGAACGCATCTGGTAGATGATCGTACGCACCAATCCCGGCGCACAGGGATTGCCACGTCATGAGCAAGAGTCATTCGTTCCAGAGAGGGACCGAATTGAACGACACGACCCATCACTTCCTCTATCCCTCACCCATCGAAGCGATCCGCAATTTAGCTCGATTCCGACTAATACTCTCGGTGATTCAGTCGGATCCCTCTCTGGAACCTCTCCCTTCTCTCGGTGATTCAGTCGGATCCCTCGCCAAGATGCGTTGCGAGAGGCAACAGCGAGGGTGGGAGCACAAGGTAGAGCTGCCAAGCGCACCAATCGCCGGTGGCCATGACCTCCATGTCCCTGTCGGACAGGCAGTGGTTCACCTGCTGCTTCATTTGCACGCGCCGGCCCTCTTTGGGCGTGTTTGGTTGCCTACATATGGCCCAGCCTGGCCCGCACGGAAAGAAAGTGTCCTGTTTGGTTGCCTGTGTTTACTGTGCGACCCGCATGGCATAAACCTTAAATCACCTACAGGCCAGGCCCAGGGAAAACGCCCGAATCGGCAGTAGCTCGCGAGCCTGGCTCGGGCAACGCAGGGGAGGGCGACGCGCTTCTCTCCTCGTGCGACCAGGGAGATGGCGGGAGCTCGCCCGCGTCGCCGAAAAATCGGCGGGAGGATTTTGGCTCGCCTCCCCGCGAGTCCGCCCCTATTTAGCCCCTCCCTCACCGCCCCCAACTCCTGCCACCATTCTTCCCATTTTGAGCTTTCTCACCGACGCGCATCGGCACCGACGAGCAGGTAAGCGGCGCATCTTCATCGGTCGGCGGTCCAGGTGTCGGTGGTCCTTCACTGGCCGTCCGTGATCTTCTACGACCGTTCCCCCCTCGTCCTCGAGCTGCAGCCATGGCCTCTGTGAGTTCAATCCCCCTTTCTCTCTGTTCCTTCTAGCTAGATCTGAGTTGCAGCTAGGGTTCGATGTAGATGCATGGTTGATTAGTGCTCTAGTTTGTGAGCTCATATGGTTGATTGCTATGCTGCATCTGCAATTTGTGGTAGGGTTAGATGTTCAAGCATGTGGTAGCTAGGCTAGATTAGTAGTAGAGTTTGAAGTTAAACCTTAAGCTTGTTTGTTTCATGCTTAGATCTGTGATTTGTAGCTATTGGTGGTCCATTTGTAGCATGTTGTTTGTTGTAGATGTATGTTCCTGCTCATAGATTGTCCGGTATACTTAGTATGACATCGATGAACCATGTGCTTAGTATGATAGCGATGAAGCATGTGCTTGGTATGATAGTGATGAACCATGTACATGTATGCTCCTGCTTTCATGGATTGTCCGGTATGTTGTGTGCTATGCGTACTGTCAATGCATGCTATAATTGTAGGACATGACCATGCAGACGCAAGATCATAGTCAGGCCCTTGTCCTGTCCGACAACCAGTTTGCTCCATCGATTGTCGAGCACTCGCAGCCTATGTCCAAGATGGCACCTGATTCATAGGTGTTCGCGTTTGATTCTGTCTATGTGCCAGAAGTGCTCGTTGAGCAAACTCCTGCTGTTGTTGCTGCTACCGCTGAACTCAAGGTAGCAACAGCAAAGGCAAAGAAGGATGGTAGGTCGAACAACATGAAGTGACGGCCGTTTGATGACCCACAAGTATAGGGGATCTATCGTAGTTCTTTCGATAAGTAAGAGTGTCGAACCCAACGAGGAGCAGAAGGAAATGATAAGCGGTTTTCAGTAAGGTATTCTCTGCAAGTACTGAAATAAGTGGTAACAGATAGTTTTGTGAAATGATAAATTGTAACGAGCAACAAGTAACAAAAGTAAATAAAGTGCAGCAAGGTGGCCCAATCCTTTTTGTAGCAAAGGACAAGCCTGGACGAACTCTTATAATAGGAAAAGCGCTCCCGAGGACACATGGGAATATCGTCAAGCTAGTTTTCATCACGCTCATATGATTCGCGTTCGGTACTTTGATAATTTGATATGTGGGTGAACCGGTGCTTGGGTGTTGTTCTTACTTGAACAAGCATCCCACTTATGATTAACCTCTATTGCAAGCATCCGCAACTACAACAAAAGTATTATGGTAAACCTAACCATAGCATGAAACATATGGATCCAAATCAGCCCCTTACGAAGCAACGCATAAACTAGGGTTTAAGCTTCTGTCACTCTAGCAACCCATCATCTACTTATTACTTCTCAATGCCTTCCTCTAGGCCCAAATAATGGTGAAGTGTTATGTAGTCGACGTTCACATAACACCACTAGAGGTTAGACAACATACATCTTATCAAAATATCGAACGAATACCAAATTCACATGACTACTAATAGCAAGACTTCTCCCTTGTCCTCAGTAACAAACGTAAATACTCACAAAGAATATTCATGTTCATAATCAGAGGGGTAATAATGTGCATAAAGGATCTGAACATATGATCTTCCACCAAATAAACCAACTAGCATCAACTACAAGGAGTAATCAACACTACTAGCAACCTACTAGCACCAATCCCGGACTTGGAGATAAGAATTGGGTACAAGAGATGAACTAGGGTTTGGAGATGAGATGGTGCTAGTGAAGATGTTGATGGAGATTGCCCTCTCCCAATGAGAGGAGCGTTGGTGATGACGATGGTGATGATTTCGCCCTCCCGGAGGGAAGTGTCCCCGGCAGAACAGCTCTACCGGAGCCCTAGATTGGTTCCGCCAAGGTTCCGCCTCGTGGCGGCGGAGTCTCGTCCCGAAAGGTTCTCTCCTATTTTTTTTCTCATCAAAAGACTTCATATAGGAGAAGATGGACGTCGGAGAGCCACCAGGGGGCCCACGAGGTAGGGGGGCGCGCCCAGGGGGGTGCTCCCCCACCCTCGTCAGCAGGGTGTGGGCCCCTGGCCTTCATCTTTGGCGACGATTTTTCTTTATTTATTTTAAGGTATTCCGTGGAGTTTCAGGACTTTTGGAGTTGCGCAGAATAGTCCTTCAATATTTGCTCCTTTTTCAGCCCAGAATTCCAGCTCCCGGCATTCTTCCTCTTCATGTAAACCTTGTAAAATAAGAGAGAATAGCCATAAGTATTGTGACATAACGTGAAATAACAGCCCATAATGCAATAAATATTGACATGAAAGCATGATGCAAAATGGACGTATCAACTTCCCCAAGCTTAGACCTCGCTTGTCCTCAAGCGAAAAGCCGATAACAATAAATATGTCCTCATGTTTAGAGGTAGAGGCGTCGATAAAAATAAAATACGGACATGAAGGCATCATGATTATTTCATAACAGCAACATATATAGATTTTGTCATATGGTTACTCATGTTCAAGTGATAATCTTTTCACAAAGCCAAAGTATGAATCAGAAACCTTATTGAGAACCAACAAATTATACCCTCAGTCATCGAAGCAATTGCAATTTATCATAAGTTCGGAAAGAGTCTATGTCAGAGCTTAAAAGCAAGTCCACATACTCAACTATCACTTAGTCCTTCATAATTGCTAACACTCACGCGATACTTGTGGTTACGGAGTTTCAATCGGACACAGAGAAAGATAGGGGCTTATAATTTTGCCCCACAACCTTTTACCTCAAGGGTAATGTCAACAATAATAATTCATGCTCCCCCACATCCAATTAGATATATATATCATGTTCTTTCCAACATGCTAAGCTTGCCAAAGGATAAAATGAAAAAGGAAAGGTGAAGATCACCGTGACTCTTGCATAAGGTAGAGGATAATAATAAAAGATAGGCCCTTTGCAGAGGGAAGCAGAGGTTGTCATGCGCGTTTAGGGTTGATGCACAAAATCTTAATGCAAAAGAACGTCACTTTATATTGCCCCTTGTATGTGAACCTTTATTATGCAGTCCGTCGCTTTTATTGCGTCCACAACAAGTTCGTACAAAGCTTATTTCTCTGCACTAATAAGTCATGCATATTTAAAGAGCAATTTTTATTGCTTGCACCGATGACAACTTACTTCAAGGATCTTACTCAATCCATAGGTAGATATGGTGGACTCTCATGGCAAAACTGGTTTAAGGGTATTTGGAAGCACAAGTAGTATTTCTACTTAGTGCTGAGAATTTGGCTAGCATGAGGGGGAAAGGCAAACTCAACACGGTAGAGGAACCATGACAACATACTTTATCTCAGATGTAAGAAAACATATCTCATTATGTTGTCTTCCTTGTCCAACCTCAACTCTTTAGCATGTCATATTTTAATGAGTGCTCCCAATCATAAAAGATGTCAATGATAATATATCTATATGTGAAACCCCTCTTTCCTTATTACTTCCTATTAATTGCAATGATGACCAAAGCTATATTTGCCAACTCCCAACAACTTTTAATCATCATACTCTTTCTATGTGGAGTCATTACTTTCGCTAAAATCAATATGAACTCTTTGATTCTTTTTATTCTTTTTCTTCTAATCACCCAAGATCATGGCAAAATACTCAAGCCCTTGACTCAACACTAATCTTTATTATATAGCTCACGAACTCGATTACAAAGAAGGATCATAAAGCAAAACTCAAAACTAGATCATGCCATGACTTTATTCTACTAAATCAAGATACTACTAATAGGATCGAACTAAGAAAAACGGTAAAGATTGGAGTTGTGATGGTGATACGATACCAGGGCACCTCCCCCAAGCTTGGCAGTTGCCAAGGGGAGTGCCCATACCGAGGTGATTATGTCTCCTTCCTAGTTGTTGGCGGTGGAGGTGTTGATGATGATGCAAGCTTGTCGTCCACCTTCCATGGCATAGGCTCACCATCATAGAAGGATGGTCGAGTCTCCGGAATCCTCAAATCTGCAGCCAAACTCATCCTTTTGAATCTATATTCATACTCACAGTTTTGGTTTTGCAGATCATAGATTTGGGCTTGGAGGTGCTCGATCTTCTCATGTAGCTTATAGATGGCTTCCTCGGTCTTCTTGGCATCCGGCTCATAGTTGTTGGTGAACTCCGCGAGCATCTTGTGGGTAGCGTTGATTCCATGCTCCACCATCTCCTGGCACTTGAAAACTTGTTGCTCCATTGCTTCGGGCCTCGACTACACGCTTCCGGTTCCCTTTGGTCCCTCAACATCGTGGATGTGCAACAACCCATCAAGCATCTCAATGGTTTGAGGGTGTCGCAGCACCTCCGCGAGGTAAGGGTTGATAACCTTCTCGAAGAACTTTCCTTGGAAGCACTTGGGGTCATCATGATGATCTAGACCTGTCAGAAAAACAGCTCAAAACAAGAACAGGGGAGATTTGCGTGATACGAGAGTCAAAACCTTCGGGAGTATATATAATGAATTTTTACCGACCAAAATACGTATCGTGCAAGGAAACGGAGTCCGGAGGGCACACGAGGTGCTCACGAGGTAGGGGCGCGCCCAGGGGGTAGGGTGCGCCCTCCACCCTCGTGGAGGCCTCGTGTCCTCCCCGGACTGCTACTTATTTTTCTATTTTTCTAAATATTCCAAAACGGAGAAATATTGCCTTAGAAATTGTTTTGGAGTCGGTTTGCTTACCGTACCACATACCTATTCCTTTTCGGAGTCTGGAACGTTCTGGAAAGTGTCCCTTATGTACTCCTCCGAGGTTACGGTTTCAATAATATTCGTTTCAACATTTATAGGATTACCTGAGATATAGTGTTTGATCCTTTGACCGTTTACCACCTTCGGATTTGTGCCTGCGAAGTTGTTGATTTTTATGGCACCGGAACGATAGACCTCCTCGATAACGTAGGGACCTTCCCATTTGGAGAGAAGTTTTCCTGCAAAAAATCTTAAATGAGAGTTGTATAGCAATACATAATCACCTACATTAAACTCACGCTTTTGTATCCTTTTGTCATGCCATCTTTTAACTTTTTCTTTAAACAACTTGGCATTTTCATAAGCTTGGGTTCTCCATTCATCAAGTGAGCTAATATCAAATAACCTCTTCTCACCGGCAAGTTTGAAATCATAGTTGAGCTCTTTAATAGCCCAATATGCCTTATGTTCTAGTTCAAGAGGTAAGTGACATGCTTTTCCATAAACCATTTTATATGGAGACATACCCATAGGATTTTTGTATGCAGTTCTATAGGCCCATAATGCATCATCAAGTTTCTTGGACCAATTCTTCCTAGACCTATTGACAGTCTTTTGCAAAATTAATTTGAGCTCTCTGTTGCTCAATTCTACCTGATCACTAGACTGCGGATGATATGGAGATGCAATTCTATGATTAACGTCGTATTTAGCAAGCATCTTACGGAAAGCACCATGAATAAAGTGTGAACCACCATCAATCATTAAGTATCTAGGGACTCCAAACCTCGAAAAATAACTTCCTTAAGCATTTTAATAGAAGTGTTATGATCGACACTACTAGTTGGAATAGCTTCTACCCACTTAGTAGCGTAATCAACAGCAACTAAAATATGAGTGTATCCATTAGAAGCAGGAAAAGGTCCCATATAATCAAAGCCCCAAACATCAAATGGTTCAATAACAAGTGAATAATTCATAGGCATTTCTTGACGTCTACCAATATCACCAATTCTTTGACATTTATCGCAAGACAAAACAAACTTACGGGCATCTTTGAAGAGAGTAGGCCAATAAAAACCGGATTGCAATACCTTATGTGCAGTTCTATCTCCAGCGTGGTGTCCTCCATAAGCCTCGGAGTGACACTTGCGTAGGATCTGTTCCTGTTCATGCTCAGGTACACAACGTCTAATAACACCATCTACTCCTTCTTTATAAAGATGTGGGTCATCCCAAAAGTAATGTCGCAAGTCATAGAAAAACTTTTTCTTTTGTTGGTAAGTGAAGCTAGGTGGTATAAATTTAGCAACAATATAATTAGCATAATCAGCATACCACGGAGTGCTACGAGAAGTACTTATGACATTTAATTATTCATCAGGAAAGCTATCATCAATAGGTAGTGGGTCATCAAGAACATTCTCTAGCCTAGACAAGTTGTGTGCAACGGGGTTCTCAGCTCCTTTTCTATCAACAATATGCAAATCAAATTCTTGAAGCAAGAGAACCCATCTAATAAGTCTAGGTTTTGCATCTTTCCTTTCCATAAGATATTTAATAGCAGCATGATCTGTGTGAATAGTTACTTTAGAATCAACAATATAGGGTCTGAATTTATCACAAGCAAATACAACTGCTAAAAGTTCTTTTTCGTAGTAGCATAATTTCTTTGAGCATTGTCTAGAGTCTTACTAGCATAATGGATAACATTCAATTTCTGATCAACTCTTTGCCCTAGAACAGCACCTACATCATAATCACTAGCATCACACATAATTTCAAAAGGTAAATTCCAATCAGGTGGCTGAACAACAGGTGCAGAGACTAATGCTTTCTTAAGTATTTCAAATTCTTCTACACAATCATCATCAAAGGCAAATGATACATCTTTTTGTAATAAATTAGTCAGAGGCCGAGAGATTTTTGAGAAGTCCTTAATGAACCTTCTATAAAATCCGGCGTGACCAAGGAAACTTCTTATACCTTTGATGTCCTTGGGACATGGCATCTTTTCAATAGCATCAACCTTGGCTTTATCAACTTCAATACCTCTTTCAGAAACTTTGTGCCCCAAGACAATACCTTCATTAACCATAAAGTGGCACTTTTCCCAATTCAAGACAAGATTAGTTTCTTCACATCTCTGCAAAAATCGAGCAAGATTGCTCAGGCAATCATCAAAAGAGGAACCATAGACGGAAAAGTCATCCATGAAAACCTCACAAATTTTCTCGCAGAAGTCAGAGAATATAGCCATCATGCATCTTTGAAAGGTAGCAGGTGCATTACATAAACCGAAAGGCATACGTCTATAAGCAAAAGTACCAAAAGGGCATGTAAAAGTAGTCTTTGATTGATCTTTAGCCGACACAAGTATTTGATAAAAACCAGAATAACCATCTAGAAAGCAATAGTGTGTATGTTTGCATAATCTTTCTTGCATTTGATCAATAAAAGGTAAGGGGTAATGATCTTTCTTAGTAGCCTTATTTAATTTGCGGAAATCAATTACCATCCTATAACCTGTGATAATTCTTTGCGGAATCAATTCATCTTTATCATTAGGAACAACAGTAATACCTCCCTTCTTAGGGACACAATGGACAGGGCTTACCCACTGACTATCAGCAACGGGATAAATTATACCTGCCTCCAGAAGCTTGAGTATTTCCTTTCTTACCACTTCTTTCATTCTAGGATTCAAACGTCGTTGAGGATCACGAACTGGTTTGGCATCAGCTTCCAAATTTATTTTATATTGACACAGAGTGGGACTGATGCCCTTAAGATCATCCAGAGTATATCCAATAGCGGCACGGTGCTTCTTCAGAGTTTTCAATAATCTTTCTTCTTCATGCTCTGAAAGGTTCACTAATAATAACAGGATATATTTTCGTTTCATCAAGATAAGCATATTTAAGATTATCAGGCAACGGTTTAAGCTCAAACACGGGATCACCCTTGGGTGGAGGAGGATCCCCTAGGATTTCAACAGGCAAATTGTGTTGCAGAATAGGTTCCTGTTTAAAGAATACTTCATCTATTTCCCTTCTTTCATTCATGAACATATCATTTTCATGGTCTAGCAAATAGTGTTCTAAAGGATCACTAGGAGGTACAACAATAGAAGCAAGACCAATAATTTCATCCTTACTAGGCAATTCTTCCTCACGATGTTGTTTACTAAATTTAGAGAAATTAAACTCATGAACCATATCATCCAAGCCAACAGTAACAATATTCTTTTCGCAATCTATCGTAGCACTAACAGTGCTCAAGAAGGGTCTACCAAATATAATGGGACAAAAGCTATCTTGTGGAGAACCAAGAACAAGAAAATCAGTGGGGTATTTAGTTTTCCCACACAAGACTTCAACATCTCTAACAATTCCCATTGGATATATAGTATCTCTACTGGCAAGTTTAATTGTAACATCAATTTCCTCTAACTCAGCAGGTGCAATCTCATGCATAATTTCTTTGTATAAGCCAATGGGTATAACACTAGCACTAGCACCCATATCACATAAGCCATGATAACAATGATCTCCTATTTTAACATAAATAACAGGCACGCCTACCACAGGTCTATGTTTATCTCTATCATAGGGTTTAGCAATTCTAGCAGTTTCACCAGTGAATTGAATAACATGCCCATCAATATTATCAGACAAGAGATCTTTAACAATAGCAATATTGGGTTCTACTTTGACTTGCTCAGGAGGTGTATAAGTCCTAGTATTGCTTTTATGAACAACAGTTGAAGCTTTAGCATGATCCTTCATTCTAATAGGGAAAGGTGGTTTCACAACATAAGAAGTGGGAACAATAGGATCATTGTAAGTGTCAGTCTTTTCTTCAACTTTAATAGGTGCAACTACTTTTAATTCTATGGGAGGATGATATTTAAACCACTTCTCCTTGGGGAGATCAACATAAGTAGCAAAAGATTCACAGAAAGAGGCTACTATCTCAGAGTCAAGTCCATATTTAGTGCTAAATTTACGGAAAATATCGGTATCCATAAAAGATTTAACACAATCAAACTTAGGTGTCATACCTGACTCCTTACCTTCGTCGAGGTCCCAATCTTCAGAGTTGCGTTTAATTCTATCCAATAAATTCCATCTGAATTCAATAGTCTTCATCATAAAAGAGCCAGCACAAGAAGTATCGAGCATGGTGCGATTGTTATCAGAAAGCCGAGCATAAAAATTCTGAAGAATTGTCACTTTTGAGAGCTCATGATTGGGGCATGAATATAACATTGATTTAAGCCTCCCCCAAGCTTGAGCGATGCTTTCTCCTTCGCGAGGCCAAAAATTATATATATAATTGCGATCACGATGAACAAGATGCATAGGGTAATACTTTTGATGAAATTCCAATTTCACTCTTTTATAGTTCCATGATCTCGTATCATCACATAGCCTATACCATGTCAATGCGTCTCCCTCCAAAGATAAAGGGAAAGCGTTCTTCTTAACAACATCATCGGGTATACCTGCAAGCTTAAATAGTCCACAAATATCATCCACATAGCATAGATGTTCATCAGGATGCTTTGTTCCATCTCCTGCAAAAGTGTTAGCTAGCAGTTTTTCCATCATACCCGAAGGAATCTGAAAAGGAGTTTCATTTTCAGTAGGTTCAATAGGTTCAGTAGGTTCAGTAGGTTCAGTAGGTTGAGGAGCAACTCTTGGCTCAACTGGACAGGGTGAAGATACCCCGAACAAGCCCCTCAGACAATTACTTTCCATAGTAACAAGTGGCAGAAAATTTCAGCACACTAAATAAAATTTTCCTTACCAAATTCCACCTACCAAAGGCGCTTCACTCCCCGGCAACGGCGCCAGAAAAGAGTCTTGATGACCCACAAGTATAGGGGATCTATCGTAGTCATTTCAATAAGTAAGAGTGTCAAACCCAACGAGGAGCAGAAGGAAATGATAAGCGGGTTTCAGTAAGGTATTCTCTGCAAGTACTGAAATAAGTGGTAACAGATAGTTTTGTGAAATGATAAATTGTAACGAGCAACAAGTAACAAAAGTAAATAAAGTGCAGAAAGGTGGCCCAATCCTTTTTGTAGCAAAGTACAAGCATGGACGAACTCTTATAATAGGAAAAGCGCTCCCGAGGACACATGGGAATATCGTCAACCTAGTTTTCATCACGCTCATATGATTCGCGTTCGGTGCTTTGATAATTTGATATGTGGGTGGACCGGTGCTTGGGTGCTGTTCTTACTTGAACAAGCATCCCACTTATGATTAACCTCTATTGCAAGCATCCGCAACTACAACAAAAGTATTAAGGTAAACCTAACCATAGCATGAAACATATGGATCCAAATCAGCCCCTTACGAAGCAACGCATAAACTAGGGTTTAAGCTTCCGTCACTCTAGCAACCCATCATCTACTTATTACTTCCCAATGCCTTCCTCTAGGCCCAAATAATGGTGAAGTGTTATGTAGTCGACGTTCACATAACACCACTAGAGGTTAGACAACATACATCTTATCAAAATATCGAACGAATACCAAATTCACATGACTACTAATAGCAAGACTTCTCCCTTGTCCTCAGGAACAAACGTAACTACTCACAAAGCATATTCATGTTCATAATCACAGGGGTTATAATGTGCATAAAGGATCTGAACATATGATCTTCCACCAAATAAACCAACTAGCATCAACTACAAGGAGTAATCAACACTACTAGCAACCTACTAGCACCAATCCCAGACTTGAAGACAAGAATTGGGTACAAGAGATGAACTAGGGTTTGGAGATGTGATGGTGTTGGTGAAGATGTTGATGGAGATTGCCCTCTCCCGATGAGAGGAGCATTGGTGATGATGATGGTGATGATTTCCCCCTCCAGGAGGGAAGTGTCCCCGGCAGAACAGCTCTGCCGGAGCCCTAGATTGGTTCCGCCAAGGTTCCGCCTTGTGGCGGCGGAGTCTCGTCCCGAAAGGTTCTCTCCTATTTTTTTCTCATCGAAAGACTTCATATAGGAGAAGATGGACGTCGGAGAGCCACCAGGGGCCCACGAGGTAGGGGGCGCGCCCAGGGGGGGCACCCCCCACCCTCGTGAGTAGGGTGTGGGCCCCCTGGCCTTCATCTTTGGCGATGATTTTTCTTTATTTATTTTAAGGTATTCCGTGGAGTTTCAGGGCTTTTGGAGTTGCGTAGAATAGTCCTTCAATATTTGCTCCTTTTTCAGCCCAGAATTCCAGCTGCCGGCATTCTCCCTCTTCATGTAAACCTTGTAAAATAAGAGAGAATAGCCATAAGTATTGTGACGTAACGTGAAATAACAGCCCATAATGCAATAAATATTGACATGAAAGCATGATGCAAAATGGACGTATCACCGTTCATGTCTGAACAAGATGTGTGAGCTCATCTCTAGTGGAGTTAGGACTGACAAGGGCTTCAAGGAGATGCACTTGAACACCATTGCGAAGCAGGTGTTCGAGCTCTGTCGTGGAATAGTCATGTCAGATGTCCTCGTGAAAGGACTTAGTCGTGGAGCCATCGCAACTAGGAAGCTTGAAGGGGTTTAATCGGGACAAGGGACACGAGATGGTTTATCCCTTATGGTGAAGGTAAGGCCTACATCTAGTTGGATTGGTATTGATGTTTCGATAACCAGGGAGCGAGATACGCTATGCCCGGCTCTCGATGAGTTGTTTCTTGCCCTAAGTCGCCCGCAGGTCGTCCCCTTATATACACGGGTTGACACCTGCGGCTTACAGAGTCCCGGCCGGCTTATAAACAGAGTTCGGCTCGGTGACCAGTTAAATCTACCTTACATTACAATCATGCCATCATGGCGGTTTACTACAATGGGCCTAAGCCGCCCGTGGGCTTTAAGATCTTTGTTGAACCGCCATCTTCATGCTTGGTCTTGGGCTTCCTCTGATGAGTACTCTTTGCGTAACCCGGCTCCTCCTGGGCGGCTTACACAAATAGTCATATCCCCAACATTAGGCCCCAGATTGATTTGAACCTGTTCATGTCAGTCTAAAAAATATTTTTAAAGAATTAAATCTTCAGTCTTCTGACTATATAGAGGGTTTTTGTTAACCCGCCATGACGTCATCTCCTGGATCCGTCTTAACTCGGCGTGACGTCATTCTTTCCTTTAACCCATTTTTTATTCCACCGAATCCTTCAACGGATCTCTTCTTTACTGACTACTCTGAAAATCAAGGCATCGGGGCCGCTGGATAATCATTGTTATCTCCTCGTTTCTCGTGCTGTCTCAGTCATCTTCTCCTTATAAATAGCCACGACTTGGATCCTTACCTCTTTATCCTTTCAGTCATCTTCTTCCTCTCCTCTCTGCCGCTCAAGCTCCACCGCCATCACCATCGACCCCCTTGTCTTCGTTGACTCAGGCCGCTGCATCAACCTGACTGTAACCAGAGATTGACGGCGAGCCTCCACAGCTCATCCTCATCCGTGAGTTCCCTCCTTCTCTTTCTTAGATCTGTCTTGATGCTCTGCCAAGTTCGTTGAGTTCATCACCGCCCCATGCAAACCCTTGCTAGTTTGCACTTCCACAGCCTGTTTAGATCGTGAAAACTGTGCAGAACTGCTGCGGTAGTTTTTTGCGTTGATCTTGTATAGAAATAGATCTCATTTTTCTTGTTTGGAAACCTCCTTTGAATGCATGAACTTCTCTGCCCTGTTTTTAGGTCTAGAAATTTTCCCCTTCAGAACAATAGTTTGATCCATAATAAAGGTTGTTGTCTGTGAAACCTGTTTCTATCACCCGGAAAGCTTCTTCTGGAAAACTTACTTCATCACCACTGTCTAGGCGTCCGGTTTAAAAATCCTTGAATGACTGTTGATCCTGATAGCGGCTTAAACTTTACTGCACAATCACCCTTATATCATTAGGCCCCTTGCTTAAGCCGCTATTTTAAATAAATTTGAATATTTCTCCCTGGTTAAATGTGAACCGGAACTTTCTTGCTTTGTCGTAGGCCACTGCTGTTATGGCTCCTAAGGCGGCCAAGGCCCCTGTGACTTGCAACTGGGTTCCATCCACAGTCACCAAAAGCAAACTTGCCGAGTTTGTAACGTCTGGCCATCTGCCAAAAAAGGAGGTCATGTCCTGCCATGCCCCTCACCCGTCTGAAGAGATACCTCAACCCAAAGACGGGGAGGTAGTAGTTTTCACAGACCATATGAACCGGGGATTTGCCCCTCCCGGCTCAAAATTCTTCAGGGAAGTTCTGGACTTTTTTGACCTGAGGCCTCAAGACATTGGACCCAATTCCGTGTCCAATCTGTGTAATTTCCATGTCTTCTGCGAGGTATACTTAGGAGAGGAACCAAGTCTGCTACTGTTCAGAGAGCTTTTTTACTTGAACCGGCAGAATGAGCGCGCCAACGGGCCTAGTCTTGAACTTGGCGGCATCTCAATCCAGCGGCGGAGAGACTGCCTTTTTCCTTACGCTGAGCTGCCGAGTCACCCCAAAGACTGGAACCAGACGTGGTTCTACTGTCAAGGCACCTCTCTGGCTAACGAGAAGCCTCTGCCCGGCTTTCGCGCCCTGCGTCTTGAGTCCAATCATCATCTGGCGGACAAGTTAACTACTATTGAGCGCCTACCTCTTAACCCCACCATCAGAAAGATCAAGGCTCTTTTAGGCAACGGGTTAACTGCCATTGATTTTGTCCGGGTCTGGGTCACCTGGCGGATACTACCATTAAGCCGCCGCTTCGGCTTAATGTGTACTTACACAGGCGAAAAGGACGACTCAATGCGTCATAGTCCTGAGGACTTACCAGATGATGTGGTAGATGCTACAGTCCAATCTCTATTGAAGGAGGGCACTGTAACCAGTAATACTTTCAGTTTGCTTCCCTTCTGCAAGAAGAATCCGGCTCCTGCAGTAAGTTACTAGTCTTCACAAATACTCTTTAATATGTTACCTTCTGGTACTTATGATTCTTTGTCTTTTCCACAGGCTGATGACAACTTCTGGAAGGTCAAGTATGACCACGAGGCTGCAAAACTGGCCCGGGCGGCCAAGAAGACCGAAAGGAAAGCCGCCAGGACGGGTACTTCTAAAAAGAAGAAACCCAGCGCCTCTGATATGCTTAAATTGGACGATTCTTCTTCAGATGAGGAAGAGGTAATCTTTTCGATTTTCTTTAACTCCTTTGCCGTTACCTTACTAGCATTTGATCCTTTCAGGAGGATACTGGAAACAGTCAAGCAGCTGGCGAAGAGGTAACTATAATTTTCTCCGACTCAGAGCCTTTGCCAACACAAAGAATCCGAAGGGTGACCCAGAAAATAAGGTTTTCACACGCTCTCGCTTACCAATATCCTCAATTTCTTTTGAAGCAACAGCAGCTTGAGAACCGGCGGCAGACTCGGGCCAACCAGGACTCAGAGCTTTCCTTCGGCTTACCCGATGTAACCAGGAAGCGTCGGACCGAGGTTACCTCCGACTTATGTTTTGTTTTACCCTTGATGGGTTTGATTCGCCAACCTCTCAATTCATCTGACTCCAACTATCAGGATACCTCCCCTTCTTCTGATGAGTCGATGCAATCGAACATGCCGGCTTTCAAAACGGCTCCCGGGTAATATAACCTTTCCTACGTTGAGGTTATCCGTACTTATACTTTGACACTTATCTTTCCACTTTGTTTGACAGCTTGCAAGTAAAGCCCAGCAAGAGGGTAAAGAAGAATAAGCCATCCCATGACCCGGTGGTTACTGAACCGGCGCTTGACTCATCCGTTCCAGATAGCTCCACTCATCAGCCACCGCCTGAACCGGCTTCTGACATTCCGGAGCCAGCTTCTGACCCGCCTGCAGAGGACGTGATTCACAACTCGGATGACCCGGAAATCCCTAGCCCGGCCAAGACGGCTGACCCGGAAGTTGAAATTGTGAAGAGCCAGTATGTTGAACCGGGCCGGCCTACTGCCCTTGCCCAATGCACCGCCAAGGAAGAGTTTGCCCAGCGCCGGAAGTCCAAGCAAGACATCACTGATTACTCTCATCTAAGTATTGGTGATATAGTCTCGGGCTATCTGAACCAAGTATACAGTAGTCGTGACCTAGAAATTGACATGGTAAAGCAAATACAGCATAAATCTGAGGTAAAATTTAAGCTTTCACTCTGAATCTTACTTACTGTACCAGCCCCCAAGTCTATTGCTTATGAATGAATACGCTGTAGACTTAGTGATCTGCTAGCTATTAGTTTTGTCCGGTTTAAATTGAATATGTCTAACCCGGAGATAACATGAAACTTTAAATTTGGGTTACATTAGCACCCAAGTGTCAAGTACCTTTACTTGTAAAGTGCTTGAGACTTAATATGTGTGACTTGGTAAAATAGACTAAAAATTCTTTAAACATACATTAGCCCCCAAGTGCCAAGTATCTTTACTTGTAAAATACTTGGGACTTAAATGTTATCTTACCAAGATTCTTACCATAACCTGATGTCAATGCAGGCCACCTCAAGTCAATTTGAGGCGGAGATTGCTGATTTGAAGAGCCAGTTGAAAACCCAAGAGCTCGAAGCTCAGAAAGCCAATTCCAAGTTTGAATTCAATGTCTCTGAACAAGAGAAGCTGAAGAAAAATTTTGAATCGGAAAAGAAGGCTTGGGTTGATGAGAGGGCTTCATTGGTGACCCGGGTTGAAACAGCGGAGGCATCTCTTGCCGAGGCAACAAATGAGTTGTCCGACTTAAAGCGACACATATCCCAAATGGTCTCAGCTATCTTTGGTAAGCCGCTCATAAATATTGTAATCCTTTCAGAGTTATCGTGATAGCTGCCTCCGGCTTACTATTATACCTGTGAATATGTAGGCCCCAGGAGTACTAATCTGAAGGAAAATATGCTTGTCAAGCTTAAGGCAGTGTACACCTTGACAGAGCAGCTGTACTCTGGGTCACAGCGTGCGTTGACCGCTGTGGCTTTATCAAATACCTCTCCCCGGCTCTTGCAAGACGTATTGAGACATCTGTCGGTGCTACCTCAACGCATTCAAGACTTAAGGCGGGCATCTGCGAGAGCCGGAGCCGTGGCTGCGTTGAGTCGGGCAAAAGCATGGGTGCCAGAGGTTGACCTTGCTGACCTCTTGCTTGGATATCCAAGTCTTAAGGAGGACGGTACTGCTTTTGGCGAATAGGACTTCACTTCCTGTGTCAAAGTCATACGCCCTCTGGCGACTCTCATTGGGGAGGATACTGACCTCACCAAGTATTCGCCGGGTTATGATAGCGAGAACCGGAGAATCCCAAATGTTCCATATGACCAAGTCAGCCTGCTCCCTCCAACGCGTAAGCATACCTTTGCCCCTGAAGTGGACCCGGCCAGTTTAATAGATGATGAAGCTGAATTTGAAGCTTTGAGCGGCATTGACTGGGCCTCGTCCACCTTCCAGGACACAACAACCGAAGGAGAGGCGGGGAAGGATAACCCGGAGTCATCAAGCCAGCCGGAAGAATGAGCCGCCAGCCGGTTTATAACTTGGCAAAGAACAATGCTTCACTTATTCAGACTCGGGGAGTCTTGTAATAGGATAGAAAAACTCCTTAATGCCTGTTAGGCCTTATGGTACTTATTGCTTTTGTTAAGCCGCCAGTACTAAATTCATCTTGCTTATGTTAATCAAGTGTTTCCTTGATCCTTCACCTTGCTCCGTTTTAACCTGCCCGTAAAATGGGCAAGGCTTTCCTGCAACCCTTTTTGATGATCTCTCCGGCTCATATAAGTTTTTACCTGGCACTTGTTAGAACCTGAAGTAACTAATATAAAACCGGAAAGATCAAGAACCATCTCCTCAAGAAGGTTTCAATGATAGTGAAAATAACCATACTTGCAAATGTTTCACAGGCTCCTGATTCGAATACAATCAGAAAACCGTTCCAAAGGGGTTAAGCTAAGATTCGGATATGATCATATAGCCCCCAGTGGCTTTGGCGATGCCGATCAAGTGGGTATCGACAGCTATGTTCTCTTTGGTTCGAATACGACCTATGTTTGAACAGGAAGCCCCCAAGTGAACATAAGAGTTGTTTAATGACGCTGATTCGAATACGATCCACGTCAGACCCAAAGGGGTTAAGCTATGATTCAAATTTGATCAGGAAGCCCCCAAGTGGGTTTGGCAATATGCCCATCAAGTGGGTATCAACAGCTATGTTCTCTTTGGTTCGAATACGACCTATGTTTGAACAGGAAGCCCCCAAGTGACCAAGGCTAGATTCAGATATGATCATAAGCCGGACCAAAGGGAAAGCCGGATTCAGATATGATCTGTCCCCTGTTGGCAGTGTCCATCACCTGATAAAGAAAACATGAAATATTCTTTATGGGAAAAAGGACAGAGGTCCTGCTTTATTGCTTTATATAATATGTACATTATAGAAAGTATCTTTAGAAGTAACTTAAGTATAGTAAGGCCGGAGATGAGCTATATTCCACGGCCGGCGGGTCTCCTCCTTCGACTTAAATGAGTCCTTGCACTCTCGAATATCGATGAGATAATATGACCCGTTGTGCAGATTCTTGCTGACCACAAAGGGTCCTTCCCAAGGCGGGGATAGCTTGTGTATATCATACTGATCCTGGATGAGCCGGAGCACCAAGTCACCTTCCTGAAAGGTTCTGCTCTTAACCCGGCGGCTGTGATAGCGGCGCAGGTCTTGCTGGTAAATCACCGAGCGGGCTATTGCCAAGTCTCGCTCTTCATCCAACAAATCAAGTGCATCCTGACGAGCCTTTTCGTTATCCACCTCAACGTAAGCCGCCACACGGGGTGAGTCGTGTTGGATGTCACTTGGCAGGACCGCTTCTGCTCCATAAACCATGAAGAAAGGTGTGTATCCCGTAGATCTGTTAGGCGTAGTGTTGATGCTCCATAACACGGAGGGTAACTCCTCCACCCAACAACCCGGAGTTCGTTGTAAAGGGACCAAGAGCCGGGGCTTGATACCTTTCAGGATCTCTTGATTAGCTCTCTCGGCTTGACCATTGGATTGAGGATGAGCAACAGCCGAAACATCAAGCCGGATATGTTCTCTTTGACAGAACTCCTCCATGGCACCCTTAGAGAGATTAGTGCCATTATCAGTTATGATGCCCCCGTGACGCTGAGGTGATGTAACTCGCCGTTAACAATTGTCATGGATTTGGAACGCCTGACGGTTTGTCTCGCCAACGTCTCATCCTCCGGCAACTCACCCCGGGTCATATAAGCCAAGTAAGGCACCGTCCAATCCGGGATAACATGAAGAGCCGCCACCAGCTGTGCCTCCGGGTCTGGTACTGCTAAGTCTTCCTCGGTAGGTACCTTGACAGAAGGGTTATGTAACAGATCAAGAAAGGTGTTGGGCGGCACCGGCTTACGTTGGGATCCCAACCGGCTTAAAGCATCAGCCGCCTCGTTCTTCCTTTGATCAATGTGCTCCACTTGATAACCCGTGAAGTGACCAGCCACATCATCTACTTCACGACGATAAGCCGCCATGAGGGGGTCTTTGGAATCCCACTTGCCTGATACTTGTTGAGCCACCAAATCTGAGTCGCCCAAGAATCGTACCCGGCTTAAGTTCATCTCCTTAGCCATCCGGAGACCATGAAGTAATGACTTATATTCAGCTGCATTGTTAGTACATGGAAACATAAGCCGGAGTACATAACAAAATTTGTCACCTCGAGGGGAAGTTAACACCACTCCAGCCCCCGAGCCTTCTAGCTGCCTGGACCCATCAAAATGAATAGTCCAGTATGTGTTATCCGGCTTCTCCTCAGGTGCGTGCAGCTCTGTCCAATCATTGATGAAGTCCACCAAGGCCCGAGACTTAATAGCTGTCCGAGGCATGTATTTCAAGCCATGAGGCCCAAGCTCGATAGCCCACTTAGCGACTCGTCCTGTGGCCTCTCTGTTCTGAATGATGTCTCCCAAAGGGGCAGAACTTGCCACAGTTATAGGATGGCTTTGAAAATATTGCTTCAACTTCCGGTTTGCCATGAACACCCCATAAACAAGTTGTTGCCAATGCGGGTACCTTTGCTTGGATTCAATGAGCACCTCACTGATATAATAAACCGGCCGCTGAACCGGATGTTCCTTACCGGCTTCCTTACGCTCCACCACGGTGGCAACACTGACGGCTCGTGAATGGGCAGCCACATATAATAGTAAAGGCTCTTTGTCAATTGGAGCCGCGAGAACTGGCAGCTCGGACAATTGTCTCTTTAAGTCTTCAAAAGCAGCATCAGCGGCCTCACTCCAAACAAAAGTGTCAGTTTTCTTCATCATCTGATATAATGGGAGGGCTTTCTCACCGAGCCGACTTATGAACCGACTTAAGGCAGCGATGCGACCTGCCAATCGCTGAACATCATTGATGCATGCCAGTTTAGCCAGAGAGGTAATCGCCTTAATCTTCTCCGGGTTAGCTTCGATGCCTCTGTTGGACACCAGGATGCCCAAAAGCTTGCCTGCAGGAACACCAAACACACATTTGGCCGGGTTAAGCATCATCTTGTAGACCCGGAGATTATCAAAGGTCTCCTTTAAGTCGGATATCAAGGTTTCCTTTTATTTGTACTTCACCATAATGTCATCCACATAAGCATGGACATTACGCCCAATTTGGTCGTGCAAACAGTTCTGCACACACCGCTGATAAGTCGCCTGGGCACTCTTGAGCCCAAATGGCATAGATACATAGCAGAAGGCTCCAAACGGAGTGATGAAAGCCGTCTTCTCCTGGTCCTTAACTGCCATCTTAATCTGATGATAACCGGAGTAAGCATCCAAAAAACTCAAACGCTCACAACCCGCCATAGCATCAATGATTTGATCAATATGGGGAAGAGCAAAAGGGTCAGCTGGACAAGCCTTGTTTAAGTCCGTGTAGTCCACACACATCCGCCAGGTGCCATTCTTCTTGAGGACGAGCACCGGGTTAGCCAACCACTCCGGGTGAAAAACTTCAATGATAAACCCGGCTGCTAAGAGCCGGGCGACTTCTTCCCCAATAGCCTTCCGTCGTTCTTCATTAAAACGGCGAAGAAACTGTCTGACCGGCTTATACGTTGGATCAATATTGAGAGTGTGCTCAGCGAGTTCCCTCGGTACACCCGACATATCAGAAGGTTTCCAGGCAAAGATGTCCCGGTTCTCACGGATGAACTCGATGAGCGCGCTTTCCTATTTGGGATCCAAGTTGCTGTTGATGATGAACTGTCTAGAAGAATCACCTGGGGTAAAGTCAACAAGCTTTGTCTCAGCTGCCGACTTAAACTTCAACGCCGGGTCATGCTCTGTAGTTGGCTTCTTCAGGGATGTCATATCCGCCAGGTCAACATTATCTTGGTAAAATTTGAGCTCCTCTGCTGCGCAGGCTGACTCAGCATAAGCCGCGTCACCTTCTTCACACTCCAATGCTACCTTATGACTGCCATGTACAGTGATGGTGCCCTTGTAACCTGGCATCTTGAGCTGTAAATAAACGTAACATGGCCGGGCCATAAACTTAGCATAAGCCGGCCGTCCAAACAGAGCGTGGTATGGGCTCCTGATCTTGACCACTTCAAACATCAACTTCTCAGCTCGGGAGTCATGTTCGTCTCCAAAAGCCACCTCCAGCTCAATCCTACCAACTGGGTAAGCCGACTTACCAGGGACAACTCCATGGAAGACAGTGTTGGATGTTCTCAGATTTTTATCAGTCAACCCCATGCGCTGAAAGGTCTCGTAGTAAAGGATGTTGATACTACTACCCCCATCCATGAGCACCTTGGTGAATTTATACCCACCAACCTGAGGCGCCACTACCAAAGCCAACTGACCCGGGTTATCGACCCACGGAGGATGATCCTCCCTGCTCCATATGATGGGCTGCTCTGACCACCTTAAATAACGAGGGATTGCTGGCTCAACGGAATTCACAGCCATCTTATGAACCTTCTGGTCATGTTTGCACAAGCTAGTGGTAAACACGTGATACTGTCCACTAGTCAACTGCTTTGGATGGCTTTGATAACCCGACTGTTGCTGCTGCTGTCCACCTTGACCAGACTGCTGCTGACTATTGCCACCTGGATGCCCCTGAAAACCGGAATTTGAACCGCCGCCCGGGCCATGAAAGCTGCCGGCCCCTAAGCCGCCACCAGATCCTTGACCGCCGTCAAAGGTGTTGGAATTTTTAAACACCTTCGTGATGGCGCAATCCTTCCATAGATGTGTGGCAGGCCGCTCTCTGGTGTTGTGTCTCGGGCAGGGCTCGTTTAGTAATTTCTCGAGAGATGGGCCTGACCCGCCGGATCGAGGCGGTTTGCCCTTACGTCTCGGATTGTTACCTTGTACGTTGGCATTGGCCACAAACTCTGGGTTACCGTCCGCCTTACCCTTATTGCCGCCTTGATTCCCCGGATTATGCTGCTGACACTTTCCATTGCCGTTCCTTTTTCCCTTCCCTGTCTTCTCATCGTCAGACGCGGGATCCTTGGTACTATCAAAATCGGCGTATTTGACTAAAGCTGCCATCAGCTTACCCATATCCATGAGGTCACGCTTAAGGCGCCCCAGTTTCATCCTCAGCGGCTCAAAACGGCAATTTTTCTCCAGCATAAGAACTGCAGAGCCGGCGTCCATCTTATCAGAGGAATGAATTATCTCTTTGACCCGGCGTACCCAATGGGTGGTGGATTCGCCTTCCTCTTGCTTGCAGTCCGTCAAGCCCACAATTGACATGGATTGCTTACAGGTGTCTTTGAAGTTCTAGATGAACCGGGCCTTTAACTCGCCCCATGAACCAATGGAATTGGGTGGTAAGCCCTTTAGCCAAGACCGGGCCGTTCCATCCAACATCATGGTGAAATACTTAGCCATTGCTGCGTCACCGACCTCTAGCAGCTCCATGGCCATCTCATAACTCTCAATCCACGCTCCGGGCTTTAAATCGGCCGTGTAATTTGGTACCTTTCGAGGTCCCTTAAAGTCCTCAGACGTACATCACGCAGAGCCGGCACCAGGCAGGGAACTCCACCGGTTCTAGTGGCTACTCCCGCCTCAACAGATGTCATTGGATACTACAGGTGATCATTCTCCTGATGTACTTGGTCCTGCGCCAGATTATAGCCCCCGGGCTGGTTACGTCGCTAGGCATTACTTGACAAAGCTTCCAACTCCATGCGTCTGTTGTAACTCGGGCTTCGGTTCTGGCGAGGTGGTGCTCCCCAGGGCGGGGGAGTGGAATGAATCCTGTCCCGGCTGTAAGAATAGTTCTCCTGCTGAGCCAGGGCCGTCTGGAGGAGCTCCCTGACCCTCCGTGTCTCCACCGCCGTCGGGTCATCTCCTTCCATAGGAAGAGCCGCTAAACGCGCTGAGGCTGCGATCAAGTTCTCCATGGGGTTGGAAAAGTGACCCGGTGGAATCGGCACATAACGCGGTGGTGGCATGCTCACGTGAGGCGGCACCATATCCCTAGGCTGAGCCAGTCCTCCTGTTCCGGCTGTCATAAGCCGATCGGCCTCTGGCGGGTTACTAGGGCCGGCTCCGGGTGTAGCAAAGAGAACCCGGGGGTCGTAATTCAGAGGTAAACGGGACTGCGTTTTCTGATGCCTCCTCCTCATTACCTCATTGGATGCGCTTAAGCTCATCGTGAGCTGGTAAGCTTCTGACTGCAAACGCTGTGCCCGGGCGTCGAGAGCCGCCCGTTCTGCAGCTAGTCTAGTATCCTCAGCTGCCAAGGCCTCCTTGGCCTGAGCTATCTCCTCACGCACCTGAGCTACTGCTGCGTCGTGCTCATCCTTGTCGGCAGGAATAACCGTGGCGGTTAACAGGGCCGTAAGCTTATCCATGAGGTCCATCAGCACCTGAGCCGGTTGGCGCACGGGGCCGCCTGCCCGGCTACTCTTGATCCGGACGTGATCGCCGCAGCTGCTGTAGAGTTTGAGCCGGGCTGAGTCCCAGCCATGAAGATTCCAGCCCATCTCGGCGGCTCATCGGGGTCCGGAATACTGATGCCATCAGAACAGCCCCCGAGCGCGCCGTCTTGTACCTGATACAATGAATCTATTGAGCCGGCGGACGAGTCACCGTCTGAGAGGACGTCCGTCTCACCCCCATCTTCAGATCCAGAAAGTTCCTCTCTGTGGACGCAGCCCACGAAGGCACGCCTTATGACTGGCTGAGTCCGGGTCTTCCTCGCACGCTGAGCCGTCTCGACAAGGTCGGTGCAGTTGTCCGGCTCAGGGCCCGGCTCACCGATCCGGCCGATGAAGACGTGGATTCCGCTGAAGGGGACCCACTACCTGTACTCAATTGAGACGGCGTCGGGACCCCAGCCTTCGTCGTCCATGTAGATCTTGCCGCAACGACTCTTGGTCATCCGGCCCACTACGTACCCCTTGAGCCCTTCGAAGTTGCCCTTCAAGAACTCAAATCCACCGTGCGCTGGCCCCACGGTGGGCGCCAACTGTCATGGAATAGTCACGTCAAATGTCCTCATGAAAGGACTTAGTTGTGGAGCCATCGCAACTAGGAAGCTTGAAGGGGTTAAATCGGGACAAGGGAGACGAGAGGGTTTATACTAGTTTGGCCCCTTACGGTGAAGGTAAGGCCTACGTCTAGTTGGGTTGGTACTGATGTTTCGATAACCAGGGAGCAAGATACGCTATGCCCGGCTCTCGATGAGTTGTTTCTTGCCCTAAGTCGCCCGCAGGTCGTCCCCTTATATACACGGGTTGACACCTACGACTTACAGAGTCCCGGCCGGCTTATAAACAGAGTCCGGCTTGGTGACCAGTTAAATCTACCTTACATTACAAGTCATGCCATCATGGCGGTTTACTACAATGGGCCTAAGCCCGCCCGTGGGCTTTAAGCTCTTTGTTGAACCGCCATCTTCATGCTTGGTCTTGGGCTTCCTCTGATGAGTACTCTTTGCGTAACCCGGCCTCTCCTAGGCGGCTTACACAAATAGTCATATCCCCAACAAGCTCTGTGGGCGGGAGGTGTCAGCCACCCAGGTGTACAAGCACCTGAGGAAGTGGAGAGGTCGATGGATCCAAGCGTACAAGCTGAGAGACCTTAGCGGCGCCTCATGGGATGAGAACACTTGCTCTATAGTTCTGGAGGCAGAGCACTACGTCGGCCATGTCGCGGTTAGCTCACAGCCCTCTTCCTTTTCATACTATCCACCATTGCCTACTCCTAATCGCAACTAACAACACATGTGTTTCATTCTTAGGACCACCCAAGGGACGCTGATTTCCTCAACACACCCATACAGAACTACAACCAAATGCAGCACATCTTCTCCTTCGGGCTGGCAACTGGGAAGCATGCCATGGGCTCGGGGGAGCCTCTTGGTTCTTCCATGCCAGACTTCCCTAGGACCCCGGACATCGAGGTCCTTGATGGCCCTGACAAGCCCTTCGAGAAGCCCTTCGACAAGCCCTTTGACACTGTCCATGATAGGAAGAGGAAGAGAGGAGGCTTGATGGAGGAGGAGATCAATGTCTTTTGCAGCATGACTGAGGTGGTGAAGGAGGTGGCACCAGCCTTCAGGGAGTGCAAGCCCCTCGACGTCCACCCTGACCAGTATGGCGCTGTCATGACCCAGGGTGGCTTCAGCGAAGAGGCTCTTATGGCAGCTCTCAGCCACCTGCTTGACAACAAGACCCAGGGTGTTGGGTTCATTGCCATGGCAGACGCTCACGGGGTGTTGTGGCTCAGGAGCCAGCTGGGCAAGCACTACTACTAGAGTAGTGCTGCCTGTGAGCATGCATGATCCCCGACGGCAGTCGATGGCGATGGTGGTGGCGACGACGATGACGATGACGATGATGACGTACATTTTGTGTAGCTAGGGCTGGAAAACTATTTGATGGTCTGTATATATTTTAACTAGCAACAACTTGTCTAGCTCAGCTTATGGTCAAGTGGCGGCTGAAATTAGGACTCTACGCGATGAGAGAGAGCTTATCTCTACTATCTAAAAGAAACATAGTGTTCCGTTTCCCCTCTTACGTTCCCCGCTTCTTCCAACCTCTCCTACGACCCCCTCACCCCCGATTTTCTTTTCCCCGTCCCAGTCCCACCTCTCGTACGACCCACTCACCCCCTGATTTTCTTTCCCCCGTCCCGGTTTTCTCCCTCACGTTTTTCTCCCTCTGGCCGGACAAACAAGACGGAATCAATCACATAAGGTAAACAGAGGCAATCATTCCAAACGCAATCATTTCACATAAGGTAACCAGACACAATTAATACAAACGCAATCAATCCATTCAATCACCTTCCTTCTTCCAAACAAACGGTGATCAATCTCTCCTTCCTTCTTTCATTGAAACCGTGATCAATATTCTTCCTTCTTTGACTATCACCATGGTTTACATCTCCTTCCTTCTTTCAATCAATACATCTCCTTCCTTCTTTCAATCAATACATCTCCTTACTTCTCTACTACCTCTCTCATCTTACGTCAATATTTCTTCCCACTTTTTGGTCCAACCATGTCCCTCCGTTCCATTGCACGCCGCCCCGCTCCCTTTTTGAATTTTTGCCCCTTCCTTTCATCCAATTTTCCTAAAACTAGCTCCAATTAGAGGCTTTAATTTTTTCTGCATGATCTCCTCCACAATCAGTGTTTTAATTCATTGCACCGTGATGCTCGGGCACCCTCCCTATCTGCGACCACGGCGCACCTACCCTGTTGTAACGCCCCGGATTCGATGCGCCAGGTGTCCGCCAGTTATTCGTCGTCGTTGCCATGTCATTTGCTTGCGTGTTGCATTTTGCCATGTCATCATATGCATTTCATATCATGTCATCATGTGCATCGCATTGGCATACGTGTTCGTCTCATGCATCCGAGCTTTTTCCCCGTTGTCCGTTTTGCAATCCGACACTCCTATGTCCTCTGGCGTCCCCCTTTTGTCTCTTGTTGTGAGTGGGTATTAAACATTCTCAGAATGGACCGAGGTTTGCCAAGCGGCCTTGGTATAGCACCGGTAGACCGCCTGTCAAGTTTCGTGCCATTTGGAGTTCGTTTGATACTCCAACGGTTAACCTGGTAACCGCGAAAGCCTCTTTGGTCTTGCAGCCCAACACCCCTTCCAAAGTGGCCCAAAACCCATCCAAACCCCCTCCATGCTCCCGGTCGTTCGATCACGATCGCGTGGCCGAAAACCGCACCCCATTTGGACTCTCCTAGCTCCCTCCACCTATATAAATGTGCCTCCCCCCGAAATTCATGGATGTTTCCTCCCGAAACCCTAGATCCATCCCTTCCGCGCCGCCGGACATGTCCGCCCGGCGACCGGATGTGTCCGCCCTGCTCCCCCGGCCAATCGTGGCCTGCCACGTGGCTCGCTGCCGCCCCCGCGCCGCCGGGCCACCGGGCCCGCCTCCGGCCCCCGCGGCCCGACCGCGCCCGACCGCGCCCTCCGCGCCTCGTGCCGCCCCCGCCGTCGATCGTCGTCCCCGCCGCCGGAGCTTCGCGCGCCGCCGCCCGCTGCCGCCAGCTCCCGCGGCCGCCGACCCCGGTCGCCTCCCCTCTGCCGGTTCTCCCCGCCGCCCCGTCCGCCGTCGTCCAGGCGTCGCCGTGCCGCCGCTCGGAGTTCGCGTCGGGGCCCCGCCGCCCGATCTCCTTCGCCGGAGGCCGGCGCTCCCCTCCGCGTGCCTCCCTCGCCGCCGTGCCGCGCTCGGCCTCGCCCCGAGCTCCGGCGAGCTCGTGGGCTCTCCTCCCCGCGACCCTCGCCGTCCCTTGCCAGGATCCGGCCGGATCCGGCGAGATCCGGCCCGGATCCTCTCTCTCCCGGCCTCCCTTCCTCGTCTCCGGCCGTCTCCCCCGTCTCCGGTGTGTTCTCTGGCGAGATCCGGCCCTGCCTCGGAATCCATGCACGAAGGTTGACTTCCCCCCCTCTGAAAAATGCCCAAGTCCCCGAATCTACAGTAATTTTCATGCCATGTTCATCATGCTGTATCTCTGCATCCGTAGCTCCGTTTTGTGCGTGCAATATGTCAAATTGTTCGCCTCGATGAGTACTTCATTTCATTCCATTGCATCATATTCATTTGAGCTCATCTTGATGCCCGAAATGTTGTTGGAAGAGTGCATGTTGATGTTAATCTGCTGGAACTGTTATAACTTGCTCATTTGTCATTTTTGCCATGATTGATGTGTGCATCCTATGAGGTTGATGTCTACATGTGTTTTGATCTATGCTATGCCATCTTTCCAGGGGTGCCATCCATGTATTTTTGTGATTTGTGTGCTGAGTGTATCAAGCTTGTTAAGTATGGTACTTGTTGTTGCTGTTTTCCTGACAGATTCTGTTATATTTTGTTGCTATGTAAACCTGCTGCTACAAGTCATTTCGTGCATAATCTGGAGATTGTTCACTAAGTATGTTTTGTTATACATGTCTTGCTCTATCCATTAATGCCCCTGGTTGCATTTATAGACTACTGTAGCTTGTTGTAATCTTGCTCCAAATTTGCTTGATAATGTTGCTATCAGCCTGTTAACATTAAGTTCACTAGTTCCCATGTGTTTTGTTAGTGTTCCATGCATCCTATGAACTTGTTCTTGCCATGCTTAGCTTCACAAACATGTCTTCTTACTGTTGGTTGCCTTGCCATGCCATGTATTGCTCTGTGGTGAGTGGTTCAAGCTCACCAACATGCCTACTTATTGTTGTTCCTGCCTTGTATGAATCTGTAATATAACTTGCCATGTTTACATGGGTGCCATCATATTTTCTGTGCCCTTTTGGCTCATGGTCAGTAAGGGAATTTTGATCTATGCAATTAGTAGATTCATGCCATGCCTTTATTTGCCATTATTAGTTCCTTTAACATGTTGTTTGATAGCTCTAAACATTGCAACCGGATGTTATTTCTGCTAAAGTCTGTAACTGTTATTATTTGCAATATTTCCATGTCTTTTTGAGCATGTTCTAGTTGTTTCTGGAGATAGCTCAGTGTTCATGTTTTGTCATGCTTTACCTGTACATCATGCTCATGCCTTTTGTTCTTATGTTGGGGTGCTGTAGCATGTTGTTTTGATGCTTGCAATATGCCTAGTTGCTGTTTTGGACAGATTGTTGTTATGACTTGTATAGAGTGTATGTGTTGAACCGTTGCTCCGTTTTGAGTGTGCTCTATATGAAACTTGCTTGTTTTTGCATGTAGTTTCCATATTATCATGTTGCATCCTTGTTTTGGTGTGTTTGCTTGATGTTTGTATGCATTTTGCATCAATGCCATGCTTAACTTGTTTTGCTCATATCTTCTAGGCCGTAGCTCCGAATCTAATGAACTTTATATGTAACTTGACTAGAATTTCGTGTAGATCATCTTGGTGCATATTAACTTACTGTTTAACAACTTGAACATAATGTTTATTCAGATCTGGACCAATTTCGAAATTTGCATATGAGGACTTACCGGAATTGTTATATGTTGTTTCCGGCCTCATTTAAACTTGCCTTGATGTGTCGTTCTTGTTTGCATCATCTCTTGCCATGAGTAGCTTCATGTAGCTTTGTCATGCATCATGCTTGTTGTGCATCATGTCTTGTTTATGTGTGGTGTGTTTACTATGTTGTGTGCTTCTTCTTGATAGTTCCCGTTTCGTTGCGATCGTGAGGATTCGTTCGTCTACGCTTGGTTCGTCGTCGTGGCTTCATCTTCTTCATGGATTCGTTCTTCTTCCTTGCGGGATTTCAGGCAAGATGACCGCTACCCTGGATCTCACTACTATCATTGCTATGCTAGTTGCTTCGTTCTATCGCTATGCTGCGTTACCTATCATTTGCTCTTCAAGCCTCCCGAATTGCCATGAACCTCTAACCTTTGACACCCTTCCTAGCAAACCGTTGTTTGGCTATGTTACCGCTTTGCTCAGCCCCTCTTATAGCGCTGTTAGTTGCAGGTGAAGTTGAAGATTGCTCCATGGTGGACAGGATTATGTTGGGATATCACAATATCTCTTATATTATTAATGCATCTATATACTTGGTAAAGGGTGGAAGGCTTGGCCTTATGCCTGGTGTTTTGTTCCACTATTGTCGCCCTAGTTTCCGTCATACCGGTGTTATGTTCCCGGATTTTGCGTTCCTTACGCGGTCGGGTGATTTATGGGACCCCCCTGACAGTTCGTTTTGAATAAAACTTGTCCAGCAAGGCCCAACCTTGGTTTTACCATTTTCCTCACCACCACCTATACCTTTCCCTTGGGTCGGCCAACCCGAGGGTCATCTTTATTTTAGCCCCCCCCCCCCCCGGTCCAATGCTTGTCTAAGTGTTGGTCCAAACCGAGCGATGTCCGTCGCCCCCTGGGCAACTAGGGTCTATGCCAACCCGACGTCTGGCTCATCCGGTGTGCCCTGAGAACGAGATATGTGCAGCTCCTATCGGGATTTGTCGGCACAGCGGGAGGCTTTGCTGGTCTTGTTTTACCATTGTCGAAATGTCTTGTAAACCGGGATTCCGAGACTGATCGGGTCTTCCTGGGAGAAGGAATATCCTTCGTTGATCGCGAGAGCTTATCATGGGCTAAGTTGGGACACCCCTGCAGGGTATAAACTTTCGAGAGCCGTGCCCGCGGTTATGTGGCAGATGGGAATTTGTTAATGTCCGGTTGTAGATAACTTGACACCATATCCGAATTAAAACGCATCAACCGCGTGTGTAGCCGTGATGGTCTCTTCTCGGCGGAGTCCGGGAAGTGAACACCGTTTCTGTGTTATGTTTGACGTAAGTAGGTGTTCAGGATCACCTCTTGATCATTGCTAGCTTCACGACCGTTCCTTAGTTTCTCTTCTCGCTCTCATTTGCGTATGTTAGCCACCATATCTTGCTTAGTCGCTGCTGCAACCTCACCACTTTACCCCTTCCTTTCCCATTAAGCTTTGCTAGTCTTGATACCCATGGTAATGGGATTGCTGAGTCCTCGTGGCTCACAGATTACTACAACAACAGTTGCAGGTACAGGTTATGCGATGATCATGACGCGAGAGTGATGTTTGCTTGTTTGGAGTTCTTCTTCTGCTTCTTCTTCGATCAGGGGATAGGTTCTAGGTCGGCAGCCTGGGCTAGCAGGGTGGATGTTGTTTGAGTTTCTGTTTGTGTTTCATTCGTAGTCGGATGTTGATCTCTTGTATGATGATGCTGTATTCGTGTGGCATTGTATGCCTCTTGTATGTACCCCCACTATTATGTAATGTTGATGTAATGATATCCACCTTGCAAAAGCGTCTTCAAGATGCGCTTCTATCCTTGGTGGGACCTTCGAGTTCCTTTAGGATAGGGTCGCATCTTGGGCGTGATACCTATCTAGGAGCACGACACGCAGGCAAGCCCCGCGCCATGCCGCAGCCACACGCCTTGCTCCTGCTCGGCATGGAACGATCCCCGAACACCCCCGGCTTGCTTAGGTTGCGCCGACATCATCCCGATCTCCCGTCATGTCGCCTCCGCTTCTCGCCGTATATCCCGTCATGTCTCTGCAGATCAGCCCGCGAACGACTCCGGAGGTGAGGACGACACCGCCACCACCGCACCCCTCCATTAAGGCGAGGAACACGAAGCCGCAGAGGCGAGGGACTACTCCCTGCAACTGCTACTCCACAACGTTTCTTAGTTGAGGTATTTGTTCATCAACTTGCCAATTTTCATTTTGTTGGACTCCTGCACATACGTCTATAATTGCTTCATTGAAAGTCAGCTCTTGTACATTAGCACAAGATTAGATGATCATGGAGCGCACAGGAGCCTCGTGGACGGACAACCGTGCCCAGATTCACCTCATTGCTTATCCATGAGTGTGTCACAACGAGCCTCTGTACCACTAGCTACCAGCTCTAAGATGTACTACAAAGGTTACATCAACGGTGCTATTCAGTTCACAATTTGAGGATGAATTTAAGGTTTTTCTATTTGTCTACTGTATTGCATTTAAGTCATTTATATAAAAGATATAGCAGGGATTTTTCTGCACCAATATTTCTTCCCACTTTTTCGCCCAACCATGTCCCTCCATTCCATTGCATGCCGCCCCGCTCCCTTTTTGTTTTTTGGCCCTTCCTTTCATCCAATTTTCCTAAAACTAGCCTCAATTAGAGGCTTTAATTTTGTCTGCATGATCTCCTCCACAATCAGTGTTTTTATTCATTGCACCGTGATGCTCGGGCACCCTCCCTATCTGCGACCGCGGTGCGCCTACCCTGTCTAGGAGCACGACACGTAGGCAAGCTACGCGCCATGCCGCAGCCACACGCCTTGCTCCTGCTCGGGATGGAACGATCCCCGAACACCCCCGGCTTGCTTAGGTTGCGCCGACATCAGCCCGATCTCCCGTCCTGTCGCCTCCGCTTCTCGCCGTATATCCCGTCATGTCTCTGCAGATCAGCCCGCGAATGACTACGGAGGTGAGGACGACGCCGCCAGCACCGCACCCCTCCATTAAGGCGAGGAACACATAGCTGCCGAGGCGAAGGGCTTCTCCCTGCAACAGATACTCCTCTATGTTTCTCAGTTGAGGTATTTGTTCATCAGCTTGCCAATTTTCATTTTGTTGGACTCCTGCAAATACGTCTATGATTGCTTCATTGAAAGTCAGCTCTTGTACGTTAGCACAAGATTAGATGATCATGGAGCACACAGGAGCCTCGTGGACAGACAACCGTGCCCAGATTCACCTCATTGCTTATCCATGAGTATGTCACAGCGAGCCTCTGTACCACTAGCTACCAGCTCTAATATGTACTACAAAGGTTACATTAACGGTGCTATTCAGTTCACAATTTGAGGATGAATTTAAGGTTTTTCCATTTGTCTACTGTATTGCATTTTAGTCATTTATATAAAAGATATAGCAGAGATTTTTCTGCACCAATATTTCCTCCCACTTTTTCGTCCAACCATGTCCCTCCGTTCCATTGCACGCCACCCCGCTCCCTTTTTATTTTATTTTTGCCCCATCCTTTCATCCAGTTTTCCTAAAACTAGCCCTAATTAGAGGCTTTAATTTTGTCTGCGTGATCTCCTCCACAATCAGTGTTTTTATTCATTGCACGTGATGCTCGGGCACCCTCCTTATCTGCGACCGCGGCGCGCCTACTCTGTCTAGGAGCACGACACGCAGGCAAGCCCCACGCCATGCCGCAGCCACACACCTTGCTCCTACTCGGGATGGAACGATCCCCAAACACCCCTGGCTTGCTTAGGTTGCGCCGACATCAGCCCGATCTCCCGTCATCTCACCTCCACTTCTTGCCGTATATCCCGTCATGTCTCTGCAGATCAGCCGGCGAACGACTCCGGAGGTGAGGACGACGATGCCACCACCACACCCCTCCATTAAGGCGAGGAACACGCAGCCGCCGAGGCGAGGGGCTGCTCCCTGCAACTGCTACTCCACTACGTATCTCAGTTGAGGTATTTGTTCATGAGCTTGCCAATTTTCATTTTGTTGGACTCGTGCACATACGTCTATGATTGCTTCATTGAAAGTCAGCTCTTGTACATTAGCACAAGATTAGATGATCACGGAGCGCACAGGAGCCTCATGGACGGACAACCGTGCCCAGATTCACCTCATTGCTTATCCATGAGTATGTCACAGCGAACCTCTGTACCACTAGCTACCAGCTCTAAGATGTACTACAAAGGTTACATCAATGGTGCTATTCAGTTCACAATTTGAGGATGAATTTAAGGTTTTTCCATTGGTCTACTGTATTGCATTTAAGTCATTTATATAAAAGATATAGCAGAGATTTTTCTGCACCAATATTTCTTCCCACTTTTTCGTCCAACCATGTCCCTCCGTTCCATTGCATGTCGCCCCGCTCCCTTTTTATTTTTTTGGCCCCTTTCTTTCATCCAGTTTACCTAAAACTAGCCCTAATTAGAGACTTTAATTTTATCTGCGTGATCTCCTCCACGATCAGTGTTTTTATTCATTGCACCGTGATGCTCGGGCACCCTCCCTATCTGCGACCACGGCGCACCTACCCTGTCTAGGAGCACGACACGCAGGCAAGCCCCGCGCCATGCCGCAACGACATGCCTTGCTCCTGCTCGAGATGGAACGATCCCCGAACACCCCCGGCTTGCTTAGGTTGCACCGACATCAGCCTGATCTCTCGTCTTGTCGCCTCCGCTTCGCGCCGTATATCCCGTCATGTCTCTGCAGATCAGCCCGCGAACGACTCCGGAGGTGAGACCGACGCCGCCACCACCGCACCCCTCCATTAAGGCGAGGAACACGCAGCCGCCAAGACGAGGGGCTGCTCCCTGCAACTGTTGGGGAACGTAGTAATTTCAAAAAAATTCCTACGCACACGCAAGATCGTGGTGATGGCATAGCAACGAGAGGGGAGAGTGTTGTCTACGTACCCTCGTAGACCGTTAAGCGGTAGCGTTATGACAACGCGGTTGATGTAGTCGTACGTCTTCACGAATCGACCAATCCAAGCACCGAACGTACGGCACCTCCGTGTTCAGCACACGTCCAGCTCGATGATGTCCCCCGGGCTCCAATCCAGCGAAGCGTCGGGGATGAGTTCCGTCAGCACGACGGCGTGGTGACGATGATGATGTTCTACCGGCAAAGGGCTTCGCCTAAACTCCACGACGATATGACCGAGGTGGAATATAGTGGAGGGGGCACCGCACACGGCTAAGGAACGATCCGTAGATCAACTTGTGTGTCTATGGGGTGCCCCCCTCCCCCGTATATAAAGGGGGAGAGGAGGAGGGGGCCGGCCAAGGGGGAGGCGCGCCCTAGGAGGGGGAAACCTACTCCAAGTAGGTTTGCCCCCTCCCTTTCCTATTGGGAGTAGGAGAGGGAAGGAAGAGAGGGGAGGGAAGAAGGAAAGGGGGGGTCGGCCCCCCTCCCAATTCGGATTGGGCTTGGGGGGGGGGCGCCCCCTCCTTTGCTCCTTCTCCCTCCTTTCCACTAAGGCCCATATACTTACCGGGGGGTTCCGGTAACCTCCCGGAACTCCGGTATAGTCCCAATCTCATCCGGAACCTTTCTGGTGTCCAAATATATCCATCCAATATATCAATCTTTATGTCTCGACCATTTCGAGACTCCTCGTCATGTCCGTGATCACATCCGGGACTCCGAACAACCTTTGGTACATCAAAACTTATAAACTCATAATAAAACTGTCATCGTAACGTTAAGCGTGCGGATCCTACGGGTTCGAGAACTATGTAGACATGACCTGGAACTATTCTCGGTCAATAACCAATAGCGGAACCTGGATGTTCATATTGGTTCCTACATATTCTACGAAGATCTTTATCGGTCAAACCACATAACAACATACGTTGTTCCCTTTGTCATCGGTATGTTACTTGCCCGAGATTCGATCGTCGGTATCCAATACCTAGTTCAATCTCGTTACCGGCAAGTCTCTTTACTCGTTCCGTAATACATCATTTCATAACTAACTCATTAGTTACAATGCTTGCAAGGCTTAGTGATGAGTATTACCGAGAGGGCCCATAGATACCTCTCCGACAATCGGAGTGACAAAACCTAATCTCGAATTATGCCAACTCAACATGTACCTTTTGGAGACACCTGTAGAGCACCTTTATAATCACCCAGTTACGTTGTGACGTTTGGTAGCACACAAAGTGTTCCTCCGGTAAACGGGAGTTGCACAATCTCGTAGTTGCAGGAACTTTGTATAAGTCATGAAGGAAGCAATAGCATCATACTAAACGATCAAGTGCTAAGCTAACGGAATGGGTCAAGTCAATCACATCATTCTCCTAATGATGTGATCCCATTAATCAAATGACAACACATGCCTATGGTTAGGAAACATAACCATCTTTGATCAATGAGCTAGTCAAGTAGAGGCATACTAGTGACACTATGTTTGTCTATGTATTCACACATGTATTATGTTTCCGATTAATACAATTCTAGCATGAATAATAAACATTTATCATGATATGAGGAAATAAATAATAACTTTATTATTGCCTCTAGGGCATATTTCCTTCAGTCTCCCACTTGCACTAGAGTCAATAATCTAGATTACATAGTAATGATTCTAACACCCATGGAGTCTTGGTGCTGATCATGTTTTGCTCGTGAGAGAGGCTTAGTCAACGGGTCTGCAACATTCAGATCTGTATGTATCTTGCAAATCTCTATGTCTCCCACTTGGACTTGGTCCCGAATGAAATTGAAGCGTCTCTTGATGTGCTTGGTCCTCTTGTGAAATCTAGATACCTTTGCCAAGGCAATTGCACCAGTATTGTCACAGAAGATCTTCATTGGTCCCGATGCACTAGGTATAACACCTAGATCGGAAATGAACTCCTTCATCCAGACTCCTTCATTTGCTGCTTCCGAAGCAGCTATGTACTCCGCTTCACATGTAGATCCCGCCAGACGCTTTGTTTAGAACTGCACCAACTTACAGCTCCACCGTTTAATAAAAATACGTATCCGGTTTGCGATTTAGAATCGTCCGGATCAGTGTCAAAGCTTGCATCGACGTAACCATTTACGACTAGCTTTTGGTCACCTCCATATACGAGAAACATATCCTTAGTCCTTTTCAGGTATTTCAGGATGTTCTTGACTGTTGTCCAGTGACCCACTCCTGGATTACTTTGGTATCTCCCTTCCAAACTAATAGCAAGGCACACATCAGGTCTGGTACACAGCATTGCATACATGATAGAGCCTATGGCTGAAGCATAGGGAACTCCTTTCATTTTCTCTCTATCTTCTGCAGTGGTCGGGCATTGAGTCTGACTCAACTTTATACCTTGTAATACAGGCAAGAACCCTTTCTTCGCCTGATCCATATTGAACCTTTTCAACACTTTATCAAGGTACGTGCTTTGTGAAAGTCCAATCAAGCGTATTGATCTATCTCTATAGATCTTAATGCCCAATATGTAAGCAGCTTCACCGAGGTCTTTCATTGAAAAACTTTTATTCAAGTATCCTTTTATGCTATCCAGAAATTCTATATCATTTCCAATCAACAATATGTCATCCACATATAATATTAGAAATGCTACAGAGCTCCCACTCACTTTCTTGTAAATATAGGCTTCTCCAAAAGTCTGTATAAAACCATATGCTTTGATCTCACTATCAAAGCGTTTATTCCAACTCCGAGAGGCTTGCACCAGACCATAGATTGATTGCTGGAGCTTGCACACTTTGTTAGCTCCTTTAGGATCGACAAAACCTTCTGGTTGCATCATATACAACTCTTCTTCCAGAAATCCATTCAGGAATGCAGTTTTGACATCCATCTGCCAAATTTCATAATCATAAAATGCGGCAATCGCTAACATGATTCGGACAGACTTAAGCATCGCTACGGGTGAGAAAGTCTCATCGTAGTCAACCCCTTGAACTTGTCGAAAACCTTTCGCAACAAGTCGAGCTTTATAGATAGTTACATTACCGTCAGCGTCAGTCTTCTTCTTAAAGATCCATTTATTCTCAATGGCTTGCCAATCATCGGGCAAGTTAACCAAAGTCCATACTTTGTTCTCATACATGGATCCCATCTTAGATTTCATGGTCTCTAGCCATTTTGCGGAATCTGGGCTCATCATCGCTTCCTCATAGTTCATAGGTTCATCATGGTCAAGTAACATGACTTCCAGAACAGGATTACCGTACCACTCTGGTGCGGATCTTACTTTGGTAGACCTACGAGGTTCAGTAGACACTTGATCTGAAGTTTCATGATCAATATCATTAGCTTCCTCACTAATTGGTGTATTTGTCACAGGAACTGATTTCTGTGATGAACTACTTTCCAATAAGGGAGCAGGTATAGTTACCTCATCAAGTTCTACTTTCCTCCCACTCACTTCTTTCGAGAGAAACTCCTTCTCTAGAAAGGATCCATTCTTAGCAACGAATGTCTTGCCTTCGGATCTGTGATAGAAGGTGTACCCAACAGTCTCTTTTGGGTATCCTATGAAGACACATTTCTCCGATTTAGGTTCGAGTTTATCTGGTTGAAGTTTCTTCACATAAGCATCGCAGCCCCAAACTTTAAGAAACGACAACTTTGGTTTCTTGCCAAACCACAGTTCATAAGGCGTCGTCTCAACGGATTTAGATGGTGCCCTATTCAATGTGAATGCAGCCATCTCTAAAGCATAACCCCAAAACGATAGCGGTAAATCAGTAAGAGACATCATAGATCGCACCATATCTAGTAGAGTACGATTACGACGTTCGGACACACCATTTCTTTGTGGTGTTCCAGGTGGCGTGAGTTGCGAAACTATTCTACATTGTTTCAAATGTAAACCAAACTCGTAACTCAAATATTCTCCTCCACGATCAGATCGTAGAAACTTTATTTTCTTGTTACGATGATTTTCCACTTCACTCTGAAATTCTTTGAACTTTTCAAATATTTCAGACTTGTGCTTCATTAAGTAGATATACCCATATCTGCTCAAATCATCTGTGAAGGTGAGAAAATAACGATATCCGCCATGAAATTTAACATTCATCGGACCACATACATCTGTATGTATGATTTCCAACAAATCCGTTGCTCTCTCCATAGTACTGGAGAACGGTGTTTTAGTCATCTTGCCCATGAGGCACGGTTCGCAAGTACCAAGTGATTCATAATCAAGTGATTCCAAAAGTCCATCAGTATGGAGTTTCTTCATGCGCTTTACACCGATATGACCTAAACGGCAGTGCCACAAATAAGTTGCACTATCATTATCAACTCTACATCTTTTGGCTTCAACATTATGAATATGTGTATCACTACTATCGGGATTCAATAAAAATAGACCACTCTTCAAGGGTGCATGACCATAAAAGATATTACTCATATAAATAGAACAACCATTATTCTCTGATTTAAATGAATAACCGTCTCGCATCAAACAAGATCCAGATATAATGTTCATGCTCAACGCTGGCACCAAATAACAATTATTCAGGTCTAAAACTAATCCTGAAGGTAGATGTAGAGGTAGCATGCCGACCGCGATCACATCGACTTTGGAACCGTTTCCCACGCGCATCGTCACCTCGTCCTTGGCCAGTGCTTGCTTATTCCGTAGTCCCTGTTTCGAGTTGCAAATATTAGCAACAGAACCAGTATCAAATACCCAGGTGCTACTACGAGCTCTAGTTAGGTACACATCAATAACATGTATATCACATATACCTTTGTTCACTTTGCCATCCTTCTTATCCGCCAAATACTTGGGGCAGTTCCGCTTCCAGTGACCAGTCTGCTTGCAGTAGAAGCACTCAGTTTCTTGCTTAGGTCCAGAATTGGGTTTCTTCTCTTGAGCAGCAACTTGCTTGGCTTGAAGTTCCCCTTCTTCTTCCCTTTGCCCTTTTTCTTGAAACTAGTGGTCTTGTTGACCATCAATACTTGATGCTCCTTCTTGATTTCTACTTCCGCAACCTTTAGCATTGCGAAGAGCTCGGGAATAGTCTTGTTCATCCCTTGCATATTATAGTTCATCACAAAGCTCTTGTAGCTTGGTGGCAGTGATTGGAGAATTCTATCAATGACGCTATCATCCGGAAGATTAACTCCCAGTTGAATCAAGTGAGTATTATACCCAGACATTTTGAGTATATGCTCACTGACAGAACTATTCTCCTCCATCTTGCAGCTGTAGAACTTATTGGAGACTTGATATCTCTCAATCCGGGCATTTGCTTGAAATATTAACTTCAACTCCTGGAACATCCCATATGCTCCATGACGTTCAGAACATCGTTGAAGACCCGGTTCTAAGCCGTAAAGCATGGCACACTGAACTATAGAGTAGTCATCAGCTTTGCTCTGCCAGACACAACATCTAGTGTTGCTCCTGTAGCAGGCCTGGCACCCAGCGGTGCTTCCAGGACGTAATTCTTCTGTGCAGCAATGAGGATAATCCTCAAGTTACGGACCCAGTCCGTGTAATTGCTACCATCATCTTTCAACTTTGTTTTCTCAAGGAACGCATTAAAATTCAACGGAACAACAGCACGAGCCATCTATCTACAACAAACATAGACAAGCAAAATACTATCAGGTACTAAGTTCATGATAAATTTAAGTTCAATTAATCATATTACTTAAGAACTCCCACTTAGACAGACATCTCTCTAGTCATCTAAGTGATCACGTGATCCAAATCAACTAAACCATAACCGATCATCTCGCCGTATATCCCGTCATGTCTCTGCAGATCAGCCCGCGAACGACTCCAGAGGTGAGGACGACGCCGCCACCACCGCACCCCTCCATTAAAGCGAGGAACACGCAGCCGCCGAGGCGAGGGGCTGCTCCCTGCAACTGCTACTCCACTACGTTTCTCAGTTGAGGTATTTGTTCATCAGCTTGCCAATCTTCATTTTTTTGGACTCCTGCACATACGTCTATGATTGCTTCACTGAAAGTCATCTCTTGTACATTAGCACAAGATTAGATGATCATGGAGCGCACAGGAGCCTCGTGGACGGACAACCGTGCCTAGATTCACCTCATTGCTTATCCATGAGTATGTCACAGCGAGCCTCTGTACCACTAGCTACCAGCTCTAAGATGTACTACAAAGGTTACATCAACGGTGCTATTGAGTTCACAATTTGAGGATGAATTTAAGGTTTTTCCATTTGTCTACTTTATTGCATTTAAGTCATTTATATAAAAGATATAGCAGAGATTTTTCTGCACCAATATTTCTTCCCACTTTTTCGTCCAACCATGTCCCTCTGTTCCATTGCACGCCGCCCCGCTCCCTTTTTGTTTTTTTGGCCCCTTCCTTTCATCCAGTTTTCCTAAAACTAGCCCTAATTAGAGGCTTTAATTTTGTCTGCGTGATCTCCTCCACAATCAGTGTTTTTATTCATTGCACCGTGATGCTTGGGCACCCTCCCTATCTGCGACCACGACGCACCTACCCTGTCTAGGAGCACGACATGCAGGCAAGCCCCGCGCCATGCCGCAGCCACATGCCTTTCTCCTGGTCGGGATGGAACGATCCCCGAACACCCTCGGCTTGCGTAGGTTGCGACGACATCAGCCGGATCTCCCGTCCTGTCGCCTCCGCTTCTCGCCGTATATCCCGTCATGTCTCTGCAGATCAGCCCGCGAACGACTCCAGAGGTGAGGACGACGCCGCCACCACCGCACCCCTCCATTAAGGCGAGGAACACGCAGCCGCCGAGGCGAGGGGCTGCTCCCTGCAACTGCTACTCCACTACGTTTCTCAGTTGAGGTATTTGTTCATCAGCTTGCCAATCTTCATTTTTTTGGACTCCTGCACAGACGTCTATGATTGCTTCATTGAAAGTCAGCTCTTGTACATTAGCACAAGATTAGATGATCATGGAGCGCACAGGAGCCTCGTGGACGGACAACCGTGCCCAGATTCACCTCATTGCTTATCCATGAGTATGTCACAGCGAGCCTCTGTACCACTAGCTACCAGCTCTAACATGTACTACGAAGGTTACATCAATGGTGCTATTCAGTTCACAATTTGAGGATGAATTTAAGGGTTTTCCATTTGTCTACTGTATTGCATTTAAGTCATTTATATAAAAGATATAGCAGAGATTTTCTGCACCAATATTTCTTCCCACTTTTTCGTCCAACCATGTCCCTCCGTTCCATTGCACGCCGCCCTGCTCCCTTTTTTTTTGGCCCCTTCCTTTCATCCAGTTTACCTAAAACTAGCCCTAATTAGAGGCTTTAATTTTGTCTGCGTGATCTCCTCCACAATCAGTGTTCTTATTCATTGCACCGTGATGCTCGGGCACCCTCCCTATCTGCGACCGCGGCGCGCCTACCCTGTCTAGGAGCACGACATGTAGGCAAGCCCCGCGCCATGCCGCAGCCACACGCCTTGCTCCTGCTCAGGACGGAACGATCCCCGAACACCCCCGGCTTGCTTAGGTTGCACCGACATCAGCTTGATCTCCCGTCTTGTCGCCTCCGCTTCTCGCCGTATATCCCGTCATGTCTCTGCAGATCAGCCCACGAACGACTCCGGAGGTGAGGACGACGCCACAACCACCGCACCCCTCCATTAAGGCGAGGAACACGTAGCCGCCGAGGCGAGGGGCTGCTCCCTGCAACTGCTACTCCACTACGTTTCTCAGTTGAGGTATTTGTTCATGAGCTTGCCAATTTTCATTTTGTTGGACTCCTGCACATACGTCTATGATTGCTTCATTGAAAGTCAGCTCTTGTACATTAGCACAAGATTAGATGATCATGGAGTGCACAGGAGCCTCGTGGACGGACAACCATGCCCAGATTCACCTCATTGCTTATCCATGAGTATGTCACAGCGAGCCTATGTACCACTAGCTACCAGCTCTAAGATGTACTACAAAGGTTACATCAACGGTGCTATTCAGTTCACAATTTGAGGATGAATTTAAGGTTTTTCCATTTGTCTATTGTATTGCATTTAAGTCATTTATATAAAAGATATAGCAGAGATTTTTCTGCACCAAAAGAGCACATATTGGGTGACACATTGTACAGTACATGAAATAATTCAGCCATGGTTTCGTAGTTTGCTGATCTGCTGAATTATTACCAGGATTATTCTATTTATTAGTATCCTCGTGGTTGTTGGACTGTTCGAATGATAAAAGTGACGTGATTTTAATTTGTTTGATCTTCTTAAGTGCGGCAAGCCATGAGCCCATGATGTGCAATGAGGGATCTAGTGTCGGCAGGACCAACAAGGGAATTGCGGAGCTACATATTTAGTTTTTTGTAAGGTGCATGCTTACTTCAAGTGTCTAATGTCTCTATAGATATTGTGTAAATGCATATACGATGCAGAAGCTAAATATTGGATCACCTTTAGCATGAGAGCAAAAGGTTCGATGCAGATGCAACACATTCATTTTATTCCTGTACTGCATATATAGATTTGTTTCAGGTGATTGTTCACCTTTGTAGTCAACTTCCTTGTGTATGCACTCGGCCCTCAATATCTATTTACTCGAACCATTAGATTTATTATTGGTAGTACTCATTATATTACTATAGGGGTTGAAGTGAAGCAAGGAAACTCCTATCCTTTTTAATTCATGTAAAGTAAATGTCTGTAAGGATGTGAAACCCTTCGAAGGTGAGCAAGTAATTACTTTTGGTAATGAAAAATAGTATTCTATAAGGGATATTATAGAAATATAACTACACAAAAAATAAATTTTAATTATTGCTGACATGCAAAAAAAAATTCATTGCTTACCTACATATTTACAACCTTCTTACTTTTATTATTACACTATTCTTTGCTATACACCACATTTAAGCTATGAAGTTGATTTCAACTTACGTGCATACTGACTGGACTTGACTGACATAAGGACAGACTGTTGTGTCAAACATACCACGACCAACCCTAATAGGTTGTGCGCATCATAACTCCTAGCAGTATTTGTTACGGTAGTGTAATGCCACGATCCCTAGCGACGAGGATCAAGGAGGATAAGATGGTAGCTGCCGACAAAGATTCAAGAAGGACGTGACACCATAGTGTCAGTTGTAACATTAGTCGAGATGAATCTCGATCCACGTGTAGAGACTGTTAGGGAGATGCAGATGGAGGGATGTTTGGATTGCTGCTAGAAGGGCTTACGACGAATAGATTGTTGGAATGGCTTTAAGTGAAAGGGAATCCGGCAGCTTATATAGCGCTAGTGAGAGGCCTCCTAGTCTATTTCGACGGAGAAAATAAATATTTGGGGTGTGGATGTATGTTGGATTTCTAAAAGTGGATTTTGCTAGAGAACAAATCAATATGTGTGCACATATTGCATTTGCTTCACCACACTATATGTTTATCATGTTGTTAAAATTGTATTATTTTTTATTGCTTGTTTTGTATTATTTGTTGTTTATTTTCTATTTTATTTCATTGTAGCAAATTTGATCATTCAACTAAAAATGCGAGGTATTACAGTGATGAATATATGGATTTGGTAGTTTCATATAAAATTAATAAGCAAGAGATGATGAAATATAGTTGTGAGTGTTGCAGGAGTTAAAACAACTTTTAGGGGAGAATCTTTACAGTGGAATCCCATGTACGTAGGTCCATCTGGAACTGACAGGTTTGGGTTTGTATAACGGTGAAACAAAGGTGATACTATTGTATCGAGTTTAATTTACTTACCAAACTTCTCAAACTATATGATAAATCACAGGCGGAATTACACTATCGCATATAGAATTTTTTTATCCCGTTGCAACGCACGGGCAATGTCCTAGTGTTACTCAAAAGATCAAACATGATCATAATATGATAGCACATCAATTGACATTCTGTAGCCGTAAATAGAGCTCCATTGCATAAGAGTTGACTACACTCTCTTTAATTATTATTAGAAACCAAAATATGCATCCAATTTCAAGAAATAAAATCCACCAAAAAAATTGGTAGTGTTACCTGGATGACGTTCGATGGAAGAGGGTAGCAACCGAACGCCATTTGATGATAGTTTTGGTTGTGAGGAAAGATCAAATGACGGCAGTCTTAAAACGAAAAACCCCTTCTCCGAAGAAACTGCACTGTTGCTATGAAATAACTGCCACCCCTCACGACTAAAAATTCACCTAAAACGTTCGCAAATGCCAGCCTCCCTAGCAAACGTTCGCTAGTTAAAAGGTAAAGAAAAAAAAGATTCAGCCACCGTTCTTCAAAAAGAAAAAGAAAAGACTCGGCCGAGTCAATCTCTTCTCTCCTCGAGGTGAAAAATCCCCCACCACAGTTACAAGACCTAATTTTTCCCCATTCCTCTGAATCGAGCTCGCGGCCGGCCGGCGTCGTGGACTCCAGTCCAGATCGATCTCGCTCGCCTCTTCCCCGCAGTCCACACCTTGCGCAATGGCCTCCAGATCGAGCTCCCCTCCTAGCATGGGTGCGGAGGAGCACGGTCCCTCTAGGGTTTGACCCGCCGCCCTCGGTCACTCCCCGCCGTCACCCAACCAAGCCGCTCTTCCGCTTCACGCCGTAATCCCACGGGAGCACGCAGGTGAGCATCTCTCTTCCCCGGCGCTCTCTCTTTGTTTTTCTCTGCATCTACCGTTGGCGCTGAAATCTTTCCTGTATTCGTCCCTAGAATCGAAGGAGCACGCCAGCGTTGCCGCCGTTGCTCGCCGCCGCCGGACCCTCCTTCTCTGGCGCGTCCAGTCTCCGAGGGTAAACCCGTCTCACCTCACCTCCTTCCTGTATTTTACTTGCTTGTTTTTCCTAATTTAGATTATATAAGCTGGTCTGAACTCTGAAGGAGTTACTTGCCGCGTCTTTTCAGTTCAGTGGACTCGACGGAGCACGATGCCGGACAGGAGAGGCGCGACCCTGCTTGAGGACCTGCCCGAGGAGATCATCAACAATATACTCGTCCTGTTGGCGTCCAAGGACGTCGGCCGCTGTCGAGTTGTGAACACATCATGGCGTAGTGCCACATCCACACCTGAATTCATGCTCGAACACCACCGACGCCAGCCGTCGCTCCCCATTGTGGATGGGTGTGGAAAGCCTGCCAATCATGTCGTCTTGGGCGACGCCAGTGCTGGTGCCTCCAATCAACAGCTTTGGCCTTTCCTCTCAAGCTCCAAACTCCGTTACTGCAATCAGCCCACAGCCGTCTGTGATGGCTTCCTTATAATTTATCGGGGACACAAATTCTACATCTGCAATCCAGTTACCCGCAAGCATGCTCTCCTACCACAGCCTCAAGTTGGGCAAGGCATCCGCAATATCGTGGTCGGTTTATACCAGCACCATCCAACTGGAGAATACAGGGTTCTCTGGGTCTCACGGTCATATCAGAGGTCTGAATCCAGCTTATATGTCCTCACAGTGGGATCCGACAGGCCAAGGCGTATCAGCATCAGAATGCCAACAGTCTCCTCATCTTCCGCAGAACAGAAGTTATTGGACAAGCTGCCAGCTTCATCTGACCGTTCATTACCCGTACACCACCGTGGCAGCCTGCACTGCCTTCCTTGTGTCACCCCTGACATTACAGGATACGGTGGAGATATTATTGTGTTCGACACAGAAACAGAGTCATTCCGGTGGATGCGCAGCCCCACCCAGCCCTGCCGTTATAGGAAGTTGTTTGACATGGAGGGGATGCTTGCTTGGTGTGGTGGCTCAGTTTCCAAGTCCACTTCTATGGATGTCTGGGTGATGCAGGATTACAAGGCTGAAATCTGGGCTTTTAAGTACCGGATTGACATGTCAACGGTGGAGGCATCAAGACAACTTTATTTAACTTCTTTCAAAAAGAAAAAGAGTAGACCACTCGAATCTGCGGTGCAATTGTTTAATGATATGGCTGTGCTAAACGAGCGTGAGCTGCTGATCAGGTTTAACTATAAACATGTGTTGCGCTGTGATATTGATGGCAAGTTCTTAGGTATTGTGAACATTGGAAAGAGTCAGTATCGCATGTTTCTTACCCACCACCGCCTCAAAGAGAGCATTGTTCCAATTCCAGGCCATGAGATGCAAGAAGATGAGGAGCCTCCGTTCGCCACAGAGCATGTCTGAATGATCATGACTCCTGGTTTGCTTTGCTTCGATTCAGATCATGTCTTTTGTTCTTAGCTCTTCTTACTTAGTAGTACTAGCAGACCAGCAGTAGAACATACCATTTTGGATGGTTGCAGTAGCACCTGTGATGTCATCATTTGGTTCGTAAGATTATGTGCTGAATATCCTGTTAATGTTCTGAGGTGTCAAATATCGATCTATGAGTCCACTTTTCTCGCAGAATATCTTGTTAACGAACACTAAGGTTTTTTTTTTTTGGTTCGATCTGAGTTCACTTTTCTCGTAGAATATCCTGTTAGTGTTCGTACGATCATTTGGTTCGTACAATCTATGACAGGGTGCAAAGATGATGAACCACTGTGATCGTTACCCATTGCCATTTGGGCAAAGGAGATCAGTGTCATGGGGCACCAGTACTCATACCAAAACGAGATAAACTGCCCATAACGAAAGTACAGATCGTAGATTGCTGCACCAGAGGTATTAAAGGTGCAGGAGATCGCTGTAAGGCGGTGTCGGAGGCCCTTATCTTGTGACAGATATTCCTGGCCAAATGTCCAACCTGAAGCCAGGTAAAGTAGGGGACCGTAGAACATTGCATAACCCTTGCAAGGAACCTGGTCAGTATTGCATTGTTGTGGGTATAGTCAGATCTCAAACTCTTTTTTGACATGTTCCCAATCCACTAAGCAGTCAGCCTTTGGTTGATCTTTTTTCTTGTGCCATAGAAAGTTCCTTGCAATTGCTAGGATAATAGTTGTACCATAGGAAGTTTTTTTTTTTACGCAGCCTGTCAATTTTCTCAATGTTTCCTTGAGTCCACTTATTAATGCAAGCCGGATAGAGGCCTCTTCTATGCTCATATGGATTGGAACAAAGGTACTCTTGTGATACTTAATCCGTAAGCCAGTAAACTCCGAGAGATTATGCAAAATTCTCTTGATAGCAACTACTTGGGCAACATCACCTTGAAGAAGAATTAGCGTGTCGTCCGTATATTGCAATTCTACCTAGAAATCCACATGGGCTACCCGGCCATAGAGGGCACTTGCGCGCGCTCCGTTATGGACCGCTCGATCAATTTAGTGTTTGAGATTTTACCATGCTGTCAATTGGTCAGTCGTTCGTCCATTTTACACACACCCGCTAGGTCTGGCAGTGGATGACCGTTGAGCTCATTCTCCTGTGGGGGGACAAAGGCAGAAAGTGGGCTGCTTTCAGGGTTGCGTGTTTTAAAGTTGACTAGGACATTGCCCGTGCGTTGCAACGGAGTATAAATATTTTAATGGCAAAAAAAATTCTTATGAACACATACTACCTTCTAATTTCTCATGCACATCAAGCAGCATCAAAGCATACACCTCCGTGAAAGCTCTTCAGACAAACACACATACATGCACCATCAAAGTTAGAACAAATAGTGAATCAATCATGACACAACCACATTGTAGATAAATCTAATAGTGATTACTCACAGCCATATTGCTTAATTTATGCATCACCAGGTGGGCACTTAATTAGTTCCTGAAGGCACTTAAATGTAGTTTCATTGGCAGGCACAACAGTGCCCACAACATTGTTTCAACCAACTTCAATAATCACGTTGCATAATGTCATTCATTCTTCCATCTAGCAAGTGTGTGGAAACACTAAGTTCAGTACTACATTATATGGTATTTGATAAACCCAGTTATGAACATGGAACATAAATTTGGAGTTTTTACAGTTGTTCCAAAATATTTAATCGATTTTTATGTTGCAACAGATACAAATATATCACCAATAATTTCCAAGATGAGATGCCTTGGTTACACTGAGAAAATCTTGATGAAATATAAATTTAACCATACATTTTATAGTCATACTTCTTAAATAAGGTGGCATTTCTTCATTCAATACCAACCTGGTAGTTTGGGGCACCTGAAAATAAGATATCAAAACGTCACTTCTTCCCAGGAAAGAGACTGTATCCAAGGTATCACAAAGTGAAAAGTGTCTCCATGATAGAAAGAGAAAGCATTTTCAGAACCAATATTTATCACACCAAAATGGATTTTTTTTAGAAAAGGAGGATGCAACCCCGGCCTCTGCATCTGGATGATGCATACGGCCACTTTATTAATTGTTAAGCACAAAAGACCTTACAAAGTAGTACATCAGTAAGCCTGAAGCCACCATCTAGGCAACATCTGTCGCTACTCCTACCCCTTTGATGCAGTGGTGCCGAATGTCCGAGCCTAATACCAAACAGACATCACACCAAATCCTAACATCTAATGCCGGATGCCCCATCCTAGCCACATACCGGGACTGGGTCACACGCCGGTCCGGCGCACTCACCGAGGCTGCCGCCGCCTTCATCCACCGATCCATCTCCAGAGCAGGTACTGACGCACAGACCTCGCCAGGCCTGCCGTCGACGCCACCATGGCGCCAGACAGCTCGACCACCCTGCGCTCGTCCATCCAGCCGCATCCGTCGTCGATATGCAGCTGCACCATGCCGCCACCACTCGTCGTCAATGACGCGGTAGATACAACGCCGCACCACCTGGCAACCTCCACACCATCGCCACTGCTGGAGCTACTCGAAGCCCACCATCCACAACATCTCTCCCCCGAACAGCAGTTCCTCCAAAGACGGTGCCTCCATGGAGGATACGACGCGCAGGACGCCGCCGCCGCCGCCCAATTCAGACTGAATTTTGGACTTTCGTCCGGGAAGGGTTCGGGGGTGGATAGGGAGGACCTCGGCTTCGCCTCCAGGAAGGGTAACGGCGTCAAGTGACGTCGCCAATGCCGGGCCGAACACGCCGACCAAAGTTTCCTCCGGTCCCCATCCTATGCCACCAAACCTCCATGTACTCCGGATCCGACAAGCCATGATCCAAAACCCACGAAGATGAAAGAGCCATGGGGCTCAACCCACCAGATAGGAGGATCGAGAATAACTCCTTGTAGATCTCCAGACGCCGAATCCAACGATTCGACATGGCCAGCGACGATCATCACCACCCCGCGGCGGCCGACGGAGTCTGAAGAAAGGATCCAGATGGATCCGATCTGGATCCGGCGGCACCCGCGACCACCGATCAAGCTAACGCAGCCACCACCTCACGACACGGAGGTCGCCACCGCCGCGCCGCGCACGACGCCGATGGGAGACCCGCCCGCCGCGCCGCCGGACCCCACGTTTGCCCGGCGTTCCTCTGGATCCCGCTGTCCGCGCCAGCCAAGACGGAGAGGATGGGGAGAAGCCCCGCCGCCGCCGGACACCAAAATGGATGCAAGTAGAAACAACACTTTTTCTTGGAACGGATGTAAAATTCATATTACAACAATCATCTAATTTCCAAAATGGACCTGCACAGATCAGTAAACAATTTTTGCGCCCCTAGGGAATTTTCCTGAATTGTTTCATATATGTTCATTCCTCCTAATCTCCGGTTCTGTACAAAGCACTTCCATTAAACTGCAGAAAACTGAAAAATAAAGAAGACAATTGCAAGGTCAACATAAATCGTGTGTTCTAATGGAAAGAAGTGTAATGCAGCCATATAATTCTATGCTGATTACAGTACAAGTTGTAATATAGGTCGACCAAAATGCAAGTTTCAAGAACCTGGATTAGCATCCTTTAACCACTATATGTACTAACCCAAATTAACTTATCAATGTTCATTCACATGGAGCAAATTATATCGCCCACTAGAGTGTGCCTGGCATCTCGACATGATCCTGCAAAGTTTGAAATTAATAGCATGGATACTGCTGATCCTAAATTGAATTACAACCAAAATGTGGAATACAAGTTGAGGAAAACAATTATGTGATTGACCAAAGGACGAGAAGTGGATCTGGGCACGGCCCGCCCTTCAGCCGTTGGGAGATCGATGACCTACACAGATAGATTAGATCAAAACAGTGGAAGGGGCGCAACATGCAGAGGGATCAGTAACTACGTCCCTGGTCATGGAGATTGACAACATAGAAAAACAATAGGAGTGTACCATGGGGAGCAGGTGAGGAAGACATTGGCGGCGTCATGCTCAGCTCCTCTCAGCGCTCGTCCTCGCCGAGCACCACCAGCAACGGACACACCACCGGCACCTTGGTGTCTCCTCACAATGTCTCTGTGCTGCCAAGCTCTAGCAGGAGATCCTCCTCCGCCTCGTTGCGCCCGCAGGGCGGGACATGCGGTGTTATGTGAGCGAACAGGTAATCCCATGGCGATTCCTAGGAGGGCTATGAAATCAATTAAGAGAGGGTTCAGGTGGAGAGATTAACTGGTGAATCTGTAGGCAGAGAGGGCTCCGGCGGCTGCCGTGTATTCTCCTTGGCCCTGTGACGTGCTTCCGTTGTCTTCCTGATGGATCGCCATCTTGCTGCGCCGTCGCGGCCGAAGATGTCGATTTCCCTGGAGAATGGGATTTTATTGATTTGGATTTGGTAGGATTGCTTTGAAATTACTTTTCTGCGTCAGTCACGGAGAGGATTTCATCTGGTGGAACGTATGACCCGGGTCGTATCAGATTTTTTGGAGAGATCATATACCGTTATATAGGCAATAATTAGCGAGCAATAATTAATGCCCTTCCTTCGCTGCAACGATGCATGCGCGCACGCATTGATCTGATTCCCTTTTAATCCCAGAACCCTGTAATTACGCTACTCTTTTTTGCCACGAATCAAGGAAAGACTGCTTGGTTTTCATGCGGTGGACCAGAGGTAAGACGAACGTATGACGGGAGAAAAAATCGCTGGAGGGGAGAGGTGGCCGTACGAGAGAGCTGGACGAAAAGCTGGGAACGTAAGAGGGGAAACGGAACACTCCGTTTCTTTTAGGTAGTAGAGAGTAGAGATAGAGAAGTAGAGATAGACAGGTCATGGTGAAAAACTAGCCCATCCCTTCCGGTCCTCGAGCCCCGCGACCCTCATCTCCTCTTGCGACCGCCTACTCACCTCTTCCTCAACTCAAAGGGCACCGACACACCTTCCTTACTCTATTCCTACCCTCTCTGCTAGCCCTTCCTCTTCCCTGTGTCGTCAGCCGGCTCCATTGCCGCTCTCTAGCCGCCGCTTCAGATTGCGAAGGAGAAGCTGCAATCGTGTCTACACAACTGCATCTTCTTGCGGCGTCCGATCGGAAAATGCATCGCGCTACCGCATCCTCGCCTCCACCTCACATCCTATACCCTGCCTCGCGCTGCTGTGGACGCCTCCTTGTCGCCGTCGACGGGAGGAGGGTAGTAGGAGCTGCAACAGGTTTGTGGGCGTGCATGTGAGCAGCAACCGCAAGGCAGCGGATGTGAGCCACCTCGGCTTCTTCCAGCTGTCTGTGGCGCCTGCAACAAACATGCTCATCACATCACCGACCGACCGATGAGCCACTGGGAGACGCGATGCTAGAAGCTGGTTCAACCATCATGAGGACCCGCACGACGTAGGCTTCGCCTAGTTGTGGCCTCCGGTGGTGGCGAGGGGTGGAGCTATAGGTGGGGGTGCCCGCGACGACGCGATGGTGAATGTCACCGTGTCCCCTAGGGTTAGGCCACGCGGTGGCCGGAGGCAGGTTTTTTTCTTCTTCTGTCTATTCAGATGTGGTCGATCTGATCGAGATTAGTGCACTCCACGTCTTCCTCCTCGTAATTTTGATACTGAAAGTATAATAAAAGCTCGATTTTCCGATGAGAAATAAATTTGAAGCCCGATGAAAAAAGTCAATATGTTTCTCTAAATTCTAAAAATTTACCAGTATATCTCTTACATCTATTTCTTAAATTCTTAAAAATTCATTTTCTCTAAATCATGAAAAATGAAAATACCATGCTTTTTCTTAAATGTTTGTGCCTTCGAACTCTCACAAACTTTTCTCGAGAAAAGAACTCTCACGAACTTCTTTCTTATACTACTCTAAGTAGTAGTATTTCCCAAGATTTTAGATGATTTGAACACTGAAGTCAACGTTGTTCTCATCGCAAAAAAAAAAACGTTGTTCTGAAATGCCCGCAAAAAAACTCCTATTTACCCCGCAAAAAAAAGCCCCACGGAAAAAACGTTGTTTTTTTAGAGGAACAAAAACGTGTTATGAGATGCTCATACGGGTGTTTAAAAAACAGAAAAATAAAAAGGTCATAAGGTTGTCTATCCGGGTGTTTAAAAAACAGAAAAATAAAAAGGCCGTACGGTTGCCTACCCGAGGCGACCGAAGCGACCCCTCGGGTGTCGCGCCCGAAGAATGGCAACCGGCTCGACCCCACCGGCCCGGCAACCAAGCCCTGCTTCCCGCGAGCCCGAAATTCTCGCCTTCCTTTTCCCGCCGCTCAGCCAATCCCACGGGGAGCACGCCGGCGCCGGAGCGCCTTCTTCCCCGACGCAGGTCAGAAGCTGCGCGCGTCACTTCGTTTTTCTGATCTCAAACTACCGTGACACTGTCTCATTCCTTGTATTTGTCTCGGCCGAAGCAGTAGTGCCGGCGCGGGACGCTCCATCGGTTTTTCCTTGGTACTAACAAACCTGCTGCTTCGTTTAGTCCACCGGACTCGACGATGCCGGACAGGAGGGGCGCGACCGCGCTGGATGACCTGCCCGCCGAAATCACCGTCGACAAGATACTCGCCCGGCTGCCGCCCAAGGATGTGGGTCGCTGCCGCGCCGTGCGCAGGTCGTGGCGCAGTGCAACCTCCACGGCGGAGTTCGCGCTCGAGCACCACCGCCGCCAGCCGTCGCTCCCCATCGTCGACGGCCGCCCCTCCCGCTTCGTCGTGCTCCGAGACGGAGCCGCCTCCGACGAGCAGCTCTGGCCCTTTCTCCCGCACGCCACAGACAACGACCGCATCTGCCTCCACGCCGCCAGCGGTGGGCTCCTCGTCTTCTCCCAAGGATGCCGGTTCCATATCTGCAACCCGGCCACCCGCCGGCGGGCTCCCCTCCCGCAGCCTCCAAATTCTCTGCCGCGCTACGGCATACTCGGCCTCTACCGGCACGATTCAACCGGGGAGTACAGGGTGCTCTGGTCCTCGTGTATGAAGCTGCAGTCCAGGAATGAACCCGTCAAAAGAGAAATAACGTTGCACGTCCTCACGGTGGGAGACACCGAGTCGAGGGACATCAGGGTCACACTGCCGACGCCGCGCCTAGAACAGGCACTGCTCGAGGGGCTGCCCCGGAACAACCACTATTCCGAAGTTCATCCGCCGGTCCGCCACCGCCACAATCTGCATTGGATACGTAGATATTGCGCCGCGGGCATGGGGGAGATCATTGTGTTCGAAACGGAAGCCGAGTCATTCCGGTGGATGCACCTTCCCATCCAGCCAGGCCATTTCGACAAGCTGTTCGACATGGAGGGAAATCTTGCATTGTGCAGTGTCGATCGCCATGGCACTGCTATGGGTGTTTGGGTGATGCAGGACTACGAGGCTGAAAATTGGACGTTCAAGTTCCGGATTGAGGTGTCGGTGATCGAGGCATCACGGCCACTTGATTTAACTTCTGATCTCAAGAAGGAAAAGGGAAAGACAAAGAAACACCCACTTGAATCGACGACGGTGGAATATATCAGCGCGATGACTATGCTCGACGAGCGTGAGCTGCTGATTCAGTTCAACGCTAAACATGCGTTGCATTGTGACATTGATGGCAAGTTTTTAAGGATGGCGAAGATTGGGAAGCGACAGTGTCGTATGGAGCTTACTCCACATCGCCTTCAAGAGAGCATTATTCCAATTCCGGGAGGTGAGATGGAAAAAGAAGATGAGCCTGCACCTTGGGAGTATGCATGGATGTTCAGCTCTTGATTTGCTATGCCCTTGGGATTATCTATCTATGCTATTGCTATCCTATAAGAGTCATGTGTTTTGCTCCAAGTTTCTCTAAATTATTATTACTGACACTTGTAGAACTGGGCATTTTGGATGGTTGCAGGGGCACCTCTTCTGTCATCAGTTTGTGCTTATGTCTTGAACGTCAAATGAATGTTTTGAACTATGGAGTATCTATGCTACTATTAAAACTTTTCTACCTTTCCTCTGCCCGAAGTTACCTTCTGTTTTCAGGGTTAATTAGGACACGAACAAACAAACACTCATTCAGATGAGAAGTTCATCTTACTTTATGCGATTATTTGAGTCAATACTTTTGTCAGAGATATGACACTTTTAGCTGTTCAAATATTTCCATATGCTGGTTGTTTGACCCTTGTTGTTCAGTATCCAATTTGGTGGTCGTAACTCCTGCGATGAACGTACTTTGTTGTAGGTTCATCGTTGTCCAGTCCGGGTAAAAGATCTTTTTTGTAACTTGTAGTATGTGATGACAGTTAAAGGCAACCTAATGAGTGAATCACTGACCGGGCAAACTGAATGGCAGTACCACGGAAGAGTTAAACACAATTGTGGCCTATTTTCATCATCCATTTTTGAAAATGTCCATATACACTAGACTTGGTATATATTTATCTATTGGTTGCTAATATTTTAGCCTCTTTGTCTTCATCTTTTTGTGTTGTATAACATAAATTGTCTTATTTGTGTGAGCATAAGGTGTGTTATTAGTTGTACATTCTAAGTGTTTCTTCCAGAACCCCGATCCTCAAATCTGTTCGCTCTGCATTTGAAAAATGGGTAGTTGGCCGAATCAAATGCCTTTAGCGGATGAATCCACAATGCTTAGAGGCTATTTAGTGGTCCCACGCTCTATAATTGTCTCTTAAGGTTAGCAGACAATCCTTGTACGTCTAGTCTGGATTAATACCTCCTTCCCTCCCATATGCAGCGTGAAGTGGTGATTTGGAGGCGATCCCCGCCCCCCTCCAGCTCATAATCGATGGCGAAACTTGTTGGGGAATGCAGTAATTTCAAAAAAATTCCTATGATCATGCAAGATCTATCTAGGAGAAGCATAGCAACGAGCGGGGAGAGTGTGTCCACGTATTCTCGTAGACCGAAAGCGGAAGTGTTTTACCAACGCGGTTGATGTAGTCGTACGTCTTCACAATCCGACCGATCCTAGCACCGAACGTACGACACCTCCGTGTTCAGCACACGTTCAGCTCGATGACGTCCCACAAACTCTTGATCCAGTTGAGGTCGAGGGAGAGTTCCGTCAGCACGACGGCGTGGCGACGGTGATGGAGTTACCGGCGCAGGGCTTCGCCTAAGCACTACGACGATATGATCGAGGTGTGTAACCGTGGAGGGGGCACTGCACACGGCTAAGAGAAACTTTGATGTGCTCTAGGGTGCCCCCCTCCCCACGTATATAAAGGAGGGAGGGAGGAGGCCGGCCGGCCCTAGGGGGCGCGCCCAAAGAGGGGAGTCCTACTAGGACTCCAAGTCCTAGTAGGATTCCACCAAGAGGGAGAGAGGGGGAAGGTAGGAGAGGGAGAGGGAGTAGGAAAGGGGAGCGCCGCCCCCTTCCCCTAGTCCAATTCGGACCCAAGGGGGGGGGGGGCGCGGCCAGCCCTCCTGCGGCCCTCCTCTCTCTCCACTAAGGCCCATGGTGGCCCATTAGTTCCCCCGGGGGGTTTCGGTAACCCCTCCAGCACTCCGGTTTTATCCGAAACTATCCGGAACACTTTCGGTGTCCGAATAACATGTTCCAATATATCAATCTTTATGTCTCAACTATTTCGAGACTCCTCGTCATGTCTGTGATCTCATCCAAGACTCTGAACAACCTTCGGTCATCAAATCACATAAACTCATAATACAAATCGTTGTCGAACGTTAAGCGTGCGGACCCTACGGGTTCGAGAACTATGTAGACATGACCGAGACACATCTCCGGTCAATAACCAATAGCGGAACCTGGATGCTCATATTGGCTCCTACATATTCTACGAAGATCTTTATCGGTCAAACCGCATAACAACATACGTTGTTCCCTTTGTCATCGGTATGTTACTCGCCCGAGATTTGATCATCGATATCATCATACCTAGTTCAATCTCGTTACCGGCAAGTCTCTTTACTCATTCCGTAATGCATCATCCCGCAACTAACTCATTAGTCACATTGCTTGCAAGGCTTATAGAGATGAGCATTACTGAGAGGGCCCAGAGATACATCTCCGTCATTCGGAGTGACAAATCTTAATCTCGATCTATGCCAACTCAACAAACACCATCAGAGACACCTGTAGAGCATCTTTATAATCACCCAGTTACGTTCTGACATTTGATGGCACACTAAGTGTTCCTATGGTATCCGGGAGTTGCATAATCTCATAGTCATAGGAACATGTATAAGTCATGAAGAAAGCAATAGCAATAAACTAAACGGTCATAGTGCTAAGCTAACGAATTGGTCTTGTCTGTCACATCATTCTCTAATGATGTGATCCCGTTCATCAAATGACAGCACATGTCTATGGTTAGGTAACTTAACTATATTTGATTAACGAGCTAGTCTAGTAGAGGCATACTAGGGACACTCTGTTTCTCTATGTATTCACACATGTACTAAGTTTCCGGTTAATACAATTCTAGCATGAATAATAAACGTTTATCATGATATAAGGAAATATAAATAACAACTTTATTATTGCCTCTAGGGCATATTTCCTTCAGTCTCCTACTTGCACTAGAGTCAATAATCTAGATTACATAGTAATGATTATAACACCCATGGAGTCTTGGTGCTGATCATGTTTTACTCATGGAAGAGGCTTAATCAACGGGTCTGCAACATTCAGATCCGTATGTATCTTGCAAATCTCTATGTCTCCTTCCGACACTTGATGATGGATGGAATTAAAGCGTCTCTTGATTTGCTTGGTTCTTGTAAAATCTGGATTCCTTCACCAAGGCTATTGCTCCAATATTGTCACAAAAGATTTTCATTGGACCCGATGCACTAGGTATGACACCTAGATTGGATATGAACTCTTTCATCCAGACTCCTTTATTTGCTGCTTCCGAAGCAGCTATGTACTCCGCTTCACACGTAGATCCAGCCACGACACTTTGCTTAGAACTGCACCAACTGACAGCTCCACCATTCAATATAAGCACGTATCCGTTTTGTGACTTAGAGTCATTAGGATCAGTGTCAAAGCTTGCATTGACGTAACCATTTACAACGAGCTCTTTGTCACCTCCACAAACAAGAAACATATCCTTAGTCCTCTTCAGGTATTTCAGGATGTTCTTGACCGCTGTCCAGCGATCCACTCTTGGATTACTTTGGTACCTCCCTGTTATACTTATAGCAAGGCACAAATCAGGTCTGGTACACAACATTGCATACATGATAGAACCTATGGTTGAAGCTTAGGGAATGACTTTCATTTTATCTCTATCTTCTGCAGTGGTTGGGCGTTGAGTCTGACTCAACTTCACACCTTGTAACACATGCAAGGACCCTTTCTTTTCTTGATCCATTTTGAACTTCTTCAAAACTTTATCAAGGTATGTGCTTTGTAAAAGTCCAATTAAGCATCTTGATCTATCTCTATAGATCTTGATGCCCAATAGATAAGCAGCTTCACCAAGGTCTTTCATAGAAAAACTTTTATTCAAGTATCCCTTTATGCTATCCAGAAATTCTATATCATTTCCAATCAAGAATATGTCATCCACATATAATATTAGAAATGCCGCAGAGCTCCCACTCACTTTCTTGTAAATACAGGTTTCTCCAAAAGTCTATATAAAACCATATGCTTTGATCACACTATCAAAACGTTTATTCCAACTCTCAGAGGCTTGCACCAGTCCATAAATGGATCGCTGGAGCTTGCACACTTTGTTAGCACTCTTTGGATCAATAAAACCTTCTGTTTGCATCATATACAACTCTTCTTCCAGAAATCCATTCAAGAATGCAGTTTTGACATCCATTTGCCAAATTTCATAATCATAAAATGCGGCAATTGCTAACATGATTCGGACCGACTTAAGCATCATTACGGGTGAGAAAATCTCATTGCAGTCAACTCCTTGAACTTGTAGAAAACCTTTCGCAACAAGTTGAGCTTTGTAGACAGTAACATTACCGTCAGCGTTAGACTTCTTATTGAAGATCCACTTATTCTCTATGGCTTGCCGATCATCGGGCAAGTCAACCAAAGTCCACACTTTGTTCTCATACATGGACGCCATCTCAGATTTCATGGCCTCAAGCCATTTTACGGAATTTGGGCTCATCATCGCTTCCTCATAGTTCGTAGGTTCGTCATGGTCAAGTAACATGACCTCCAGAACAGGATTACCGTACCACTCTGGTGTGGATCTCATAAGTCCATTTTGCATCAGGCTTTTATATCGATATTTATTGCATTATGGGCTGTTATTACACGTTATGTCACAATACTTATGCCTATTCTCTCTTATTTTATATGGTTTACATAAAGAGGGAGAATGCCTGCAGCTGGGATTCTGGGCTGGAAAAAGAGCAAATATTGGAAACCTATTCTGCACAGCTCCAAAAGTCCTGAAACTCCACGTAAGTCATTTTTGGAATTAATAATAAATATTGAGCGGAAGAAGTACCAGAGGGGGCCCACACCCTGGCCATGAGGGTGGGGGGTGCACCCCCTACCTCGTGGGCCCTCTGGCAGCCCTCCGGTGGCCATCTTCTACTATATGAAGGCTTTTACCCTAGAAAAATCAGAAGCAAGCTTACGGGATGAAACTCCGCCGCCACGAGGCGGAACCTTGATGGAACCAATCTAGGGCTCTGACGGAGCTGTTCTGCCGGGGAAACTTCCCTCCGGGAGGGGCAAATCATCACCAATGATCCTCTCATTGGGAGGGGGTTAATCTCCATCAACATCTTCACCATCACCATCTCCTCTCAAACCCCAGTTCATCTCTTGTATCCAATCTTTGTACCAAAACCTCAGATTGGTACCTGTGGGTTGCTAGTAGTGTTGATTACTCCTTGTAGTTGATGCTAGTTGGTTTATTTGGTGGAAGATCATATGTTCAGACCCTTAATGCATATTAATACCCCTCTGTTTATGAACATGAATATGCTTTGTGAGTAGTTACATTTGTTCGTGAGGACATGGGTGAAGTCTTTCTATTAGTAGGCATGTGAATTTGGTATTCGTTCGATATTTTGATGAGATGTATGTTGTCTCTCCTCTAGTGGTGTTATGTGAACGTTGACTACATGACACTTCACCATTGTTTGGGCCTAGAGGAAGGCATTGGGAAGTAACAAGTAGATGATGGGTTGCTAGAGTGACACAAGCTTAAACCCTAGTTTATGCGTTGCTTCGTAAGGGGCTGATTTGGATCCACATGTTTCATGCTATGGTTAGGTTTACCTTAATACTTATTTTGTAGTTGCGGATGCTTGCAAAAGGGGTTAATCATAAGTGGTATGCTTGTCCAAGAAAGGACAGTACCCAAGCACCGGTCCACCCACATATCAAATTATCAAAGTAAGGAACGCGAATCATATGAGCGTGGTGAAAACTAGCTTGATGATAATTCCCATGTGTCCTCGGGAGCGCTTTTCTCTATATAAGAACTTGTCCAGGCTTGTCCTTTGCTATAAAAAGGATTGGGCCACCTTGCTGCACCTTATTTACTTTCATTGCTTGTTACCCGTTACAAATTACCTTATCACAAAACTATCTGTTACCGATAATTTCAGTGCTTGCAGAGAATACCTTACTGCCGCTTGTCATTTCCTTCTGCTCCTCATTGGATTCGACACTCTTACTTATCGAAAGGACTACGATAGATCCCCTACACTTGTGGGTCATCAAGACTCTTTTCTGGCGCCGTTGTCGGGGAGTGAAGCGCCTTTGGTAAGTGGAACTTGATAAGGAAACATTTATATAGTGTGCTGAAATTTACTGTCACTTGTTACTATGGAACATAATCCTTTGAGGGGCTTGTTCGGGGTATCTTCACCCCGACCAGTAGAGCAAAGACTTGCTCCTCAACCTACTGAACCTACTAAAAATGTTTACTTTGAAATTCCGTCGGGTATGGTAGAGAAACTACTAGCTAATCCCTTTACAGGAGATGGAACATTGCATCCCGATTTTCACCTAATCTATGTGGATGAAGTTTGTGGATTATTTAAGCTTGCAGGTATGCCCGATGATGTTGTCAAGAAGAAGGTCTTCCCTTTATCTTTGAAGGGATATGCATTGACATGGTATAGGCTATGTGATGATATGGGATCATGGGACTACAAATGATTGAAATTGGAATTTCACCAGAAGTTTTATTCTATGCATCTTGTTCATCGCGATCGTAATTATATATATATATATACTTTTTGGCCTCGCAAAGGAGAAGGCATCGCTCAAGCTTGGGGGAGGCTTAAGTCAATGTTATATTCATGCCCCAATCATGAGCTCTCAAGAGAAATTATTATTGAAAAATTTTATGCTCGGCTTTCTCTCAACAATCGCTCCATGCTCGATACTTCTTGTGCTGGGTCTTTTATGATGAATACTATTGAATTCAAATGGGATTTATTGGAAATAATTAAACGCAACTCTGAAGATTGGGATCTCGACGAAGGTAAGGAGTCAGGTATGACACCTAAGTTTGATTATGTTAAATCTTTTTTTCATGAATTTAAAATATGGACTTGACTCTGAGATAGTAGCTTCTTTCTGTGAATCATTTGCTACTCATGTTGACCTCCCTAAGGAGAAGTGGTTTAAATATAATCCCCCCACTAAAGTAAAAGTAGTTGCACCTATTAAAGTTGAAGAAAAGACTATCACTTATAAGGATCCTATTGTTCCTACTACTTATGTTGAAAAACCACCTTTCCCTGTTAGGATAAATGTTCATGCTAAAGCTTCAACTGTGGTTCGTAAGAGTAATACTAGAACATATACACCACCTGAGAAAATTAAAGCCGAACCTAGTATTGCTATGGTTAAAGATCTCTTGGCTGATAATATTGATGGGCATGTTATTTATTTCTGTGATGCAGATGCTAGAATTGCTAGACCCGATGCTAAGAAACATAGACCTCTTGTAGGCATGCCTATTATTTCTGTTAAAATAGGAGATCATTGTTATCATGGCTTATGTGATATGGGTGCTAGTGCTAGTGCAATACCTCATTCCTTATATAAAGAAATTATGCATGATATTGCACCTACTGAGATAAAATAAATTTATGTTACAATTAAGCTTGCCAATAGAGATACTATTTCACCAATTGGGATTGTTAGAGATGTTGAAGTCTTGTGTGGGAAAGTTAAATATGCTGCTAATTTTCTTGTTCTTGGTTCCCCACAAGATGACTTTTGTCCCATTATATTTGTAGACCCTTCTTGAATACTGTTAATGCTAGCATAGATTGCGAAAAGGATGTTGTTACTATTCGTTTGGGGGATATGTCTCCTGAGTTTAATTTTGCTAAATTTCATAGACAACCCCATAATAAAGAATTGCCTAGTAAAGATTAAATTATTGGTCTTGCTTCTATTGTCGTTCCTCCTAATGATCCCTTAGAACAATATTTGCTAGACCATGAAAATGATATGTTTATGAATGAAAGAAGGGAGATAAATGAAGTATTCTTTAAATAGGGACCTATTTTGAAACACAATTTGCCTGTTGAAATCCTAGGGGATCCTCCTCCACCGAAGGGTGATCCCGTGTTTGAGCTTAAACCATTACTTGATACTCTTAAATATGCTTATCTTGATGAAAAGAAGATATATCCTGTTATTATTAGTGCTAACCTTTCAGAGCAGGAAGAGGAAAGATTATTAAAAACTCTGAAGAAGCACCGTGCTGCTATCGGATACACTGTTGATGATCTTAAGGGCATTAGTCCCACTTTATGCCAACACAAAATAAATTTGGAGAAAGACGCCAAACCAGTTATTGATCACCAACGACGGTTAAATCCTAAGATGAAAGAAGTGGTAAGAAAGGAAATACTAAAGCTCCTCGAGGCAGGTATAATTTATCCCGTTGCTGATAGTCAGTTGGTAAGCCCTGTCCATTGTGTCCCTAAGAAGGGAGGTATTACCACTAGTGCAGAACCAGGCAATAGCATCAGTTCGTAAGGCCCTTTAGTGCCGGTTACATAACCGGCACTAAATTGTGGTCACTAAAGGCCCCCCCCCCCCTTTAGTACCGGTTCAGCACGAACCGGTGCTAAAGGGAAACCACGTGGCACGAGCCAGCTCCGGGGGCCTGGAACCCTTTAGTACCGGTTGGTAACACCAACCGGTACTATAAGGTTTGGTGGGTTTTTAGTTTTATGATTTCTTTTTCATTTAATTTTGTGTTTCCATTTTAATTCTTTTTTGTTTGCTGGTATTTTACGATACTACACATTGTACATGTTATGCATATATATATATATATATATATATATATATATATATATATATATATATATATAAATAGAATTTCTAGTAGAACCAATTATCGAGTTCAACATGATTGTCATGATATTATAAGCGTTCATATATAACATCATCATATATATATAATAACAAGTCCTACTAATCATGCATCATCATACAACTTCTACTCGTTATTAATAATAAGTCATACGATCATCATCCTCATAGTCATCGAACCCAACCCTACATAATTGTTCTTAGCACATGATCATCAGTATCAGGTAGGACCTAAACACCGTTAAGGTAAAATAGCATAAAACAATATAGACCCTGACTCTCCATTATGAAGAATGGCAATCATCCTGTCTCCAATTCTTGCCCTTCGCTGCTTATTGCTTCCAAGAAGCTCCTTACGATTGTCCATACATTTTTTCCATTCTTTGATTGTTATGTCTCCACTTCTTTTAGAAACCCGATATGGACAGTTGAGATTCGTAGGACGACCTGGTCGTATGTTCAAAACATGAAGGTTACCGTGCGTATACATCAGATGAGGCACACAATCATTCGGGATTATCTGTTGAAAAATATAGTAATAACTTCGTAGTTAGCAATGATGTACTAGTTTTAGAAGTGTGTAAAAAGATGCACGGATGTTGTAATAGTAAAAAATAATCTTACCAGGGTATCTCCATGGTAGTTACCGTAGTTCAACACGTGCACTAGTGGCACGTATTGACCATAATGTTGAGGAGTTTGATTGTAGATATTGTAATTCTCAAGATCAGTACAAAATCCGACCAGATGATTTTTCTCCTGATAAGTTAATTCGAAGCCTTCGGTGTAGTACGTTCTGTCTACCATCTTCCGCACATTCTTTGAAGAATGAAAATAAGCTGTCAATGGAGATAAGTTGTCAACTATATATTTTGAAATAAACAATATAAATTACTTAATAACTATGTTTAGCTCACATGAGGGAAGAACTGGAGGTGTATCCACAAGGACCGAAATCGAAGGTGTCTCTTGCTCGATTGTAGGATCACCAAGATCCATGGTGAAAAGCATACCCTCATCAGGACCATACATCTTGCAAAATGCACCCCAATTTTTGCAACCAAAATGGGTTACACTCTGAGCATTGTACAACTTTACTTGAAAATCCACACCATGATGGGTACTTAGGATAATTTTTTTGGTTTCGAAATTTTCATGGTCTTCAAAACCCATCTCCAAGACATAGCGTCTTGCAAAGCATGGGATAAGCTAGTCGAATTGGAAAAGATGAAAAATACACGTTAAAATAGTTGAAGTCGTGCTTAATTATGAAAAAAAAACTATTGTCGTCGTTGCGTACCGTATGAACATCGCAGGTCTCCTCGAGCTTAATGCTGAAGCGCCGATCTTCGTCCAGCTCAATGAACCTGTCGCAGATACCTCGGTCGTCGTGGCACCAGTCGCACTCCCCCGGGCTGTTTTCGTCGTCCGATGAGTACGACATTTCCGGCCTACGTTCATAATTCAAATATTAAACTAGATCATTATTATTAATCACGGGTTGACTATCGATGATCGATGTACGTACGTAGCTCCTCTTTCATTCCCGAATGCATTATTATACCAAATTGTCTAGCACACGGGAATGAAGGAGAACTTATCCAATATGAGCATTCAATAAGCAAAACCAAATCATAAAATAAGCAAAACCAAATCATAAAATAAAGTATAGTATTCAAATTAGCATGCATTCAATAATTATAAGCAAAAGTACATCACCAAAAAAATCTATTAACAGAAAAAAAATCTATTAACAGAAAAATCTATTAATTCAACTAGTTCAACTAAGCATTTACTAAAAATAAACTAGTTATATTAATTCAACTAGTTCAACTAATTAAGCATTTACTAAAAATAAACTAGTTCTATATATTAATTCAACAAGTTCAACTAAGCATCTTCTAAAAATAAACTAGTTATATATATTAATTCAACTAGTTCAACTAAGCATTATATTTACTAAAAATAAACAAGTTATTATATTAATTCAACTAGTTCAACTAAGCATTTACTAAAACAAACTAGTTAAATATATTAATTCAACTAGTTCAACTAAGCATTTACTAAAAATAAACTAGTTATATATATTAATTCAATTAGTTCAACTAAGCATTTACTAAAAATAAACTAGTTCGTTCGATATATTAATTCACTAGTTCAAACTAAACATTAACATATTTCTAATTCATCGATGATAACATTTCTAACATGCTAAAAATAAACTAGATAGTTCTAATTCATCTAAACATTATATATAGAAAATAGAAAATAAGTAAAAAAAATATGTGTGTGTGTGTGTATATACGTGTGTGTGTGTATGTGTGTGTGTGTACGTGTAGTGTGTGTGTGTGTGTTTGTGTGTACGTGTCTGTGTGTATGTGTGTGTGTATGCGTGTGTGTGTGTGTGTGTGTGTGTGTGTGTGTCTGTGTGTCTGTGTAGTGTGTGTGTGTGTGTATGTGTGTATGCGTGTGTACGTATATATATGGAGTGGGCCGCCGGGCGCGTACGGGTGGCGCGGGGCAGCGACGACGGGCGGCTGGGGCCGGGGACGGCGACGAGACGGGCGGCGGCGGCCGGGGACGGCGACGAGACGGGCCGGCGGCGGCCGGGGATCGATATGGCGACGAGACGGGCGGCGGGCCGGGGGCGCGCGGCGACGACGACGGGCGGCGGGGGCGCGCAGCGACGACGATGACGGGCGGCGGGGGCGGCGAGGGCGACGGCACGACGGCGCGGCGGCGTCGGCGTGTCGTCGAGATCGAGCGAGACTCTCTCTCGCGCGAGAAAAGTGGAACGAAGTGGCGACGATAACTGAATTTTCGTAAGGGCCATATATATAGGGGGAGCCTTTAGTACTGGTTGGAGCCACCAACCGATACTAAAGGCCAATTTTGGCCAGCCGAAGCGGCGGGAAACGAGGGCCTTTAGTACCGGTTGGTGGCTCCAACCGGTACTAAAGGGAACACATTAGTACCGGTTGGAGCCACCAACCGGTACTAAAGGCCGTGCGCCGCCACCGCAGTGCGCTATGTTTAGTCCCACCTCGCCGAGCGAAGGGCAGCCGCACTGGTTTATAAACCCAGCCACGCCTGCCCTTTCGAACTCCTCTAATTAGCAGGCTTCTGGGCCTAACTAGGGCGTGCTGCCCTGTGAGTCTGCTGGCCCTATTGGGCATGTATTTGCACACCCAAGGTCTGGCAGGCCCACAGGGCAGCGCCCCAACAATTTTTTCTTCTATTTATTTCTGAGTAGTTTTTTTGCCGTATTTAGTTTCTTTGTGAATATTTTTGCTTTATATAATTGTTTTTCTTTTCTGCATTATTTATTTTCTTCTATTTATTTTCTTTTCCAGGTCATTTAGTTCTCAAAACAAATCATTGAATGCATGAAAAATAGCAAATGAAGGCAGAAATGGTTGAAAGTTGATGGCGTCGCTTTGAAAGGTGCATACTGAATGCACAAAAAGTCTGGAGTTGTAATAAGTTTAAAAAAATGAAATGCCTTTCTAACAGATGAGTTTAATTTCGTTAGAAACCTGAATACTTCGAAAGAGATTGTCCAGTTTGTAAACGAAGTGCATCCAGTTTTTGCCGTAACCCTCTCTACCTTTTTGAACAATCTATGTGGGTGAAATGATGACACCATGCCAAGTTTCAACTTTTTCAAAGTTCATTTGTAGTGCTTTTCAATTTCCAGGTCATTTAGTTCTCAAAACAAATCATTGAATGCATGAAAAATAGCAAATGAATGCAGAAATGGTTGAACGTTGATGGCGTCTCTTTGAATGATGCATACTGAATGCACAAAAAGTCTGGAGTTGTAATAAGTTTAAAAAAATGAAATGCCTTTGTAACAGATGAGTTTAATTTCGTCAGAAACCTGAATACTTCGAAAGAGATTGTCCAGTTTGTAAACAAAGTGCATCCAGTTTTTGCCGTAACCCTCTCTACTTTTTTGAACAATCTATGTGGGTGAAATGATGATACCATGCCAAGTTTCAACTTTTTCAGAGTTCATTTGTAGTGCTTTTCAATTTCCAAGTCATTTAGTTCTCAAAACAAATCATTGAATGCATGAAAAATAGCAAATGAAGGCAGAAATGGTTGAAAGTTGATGGCGTCGCTTTGAATGGTGCATACTGAATGCACAAAAAGTCTGGAGTTGTAATAAGTTTAAAAAAAATGAAATGCCTTTGTAACATATGAGTTTAATTTCGCCAGAAACTTGAATACTTCGAAAGAGATTGTCCAGTTTGTAAACGAAGTGCATCCAGTTTTTGCCGTAACCCTCTCTACTTGTTTGAACAATCTATGTGGGTGAAATGATGATACCATGCCAAGTTTCAACTTTTTCAGAGTTCATTTGTAGTGCTTTTCAATTTCCATGTCATTTAGTTCTCAAAACAAATCATTGAATGCACGAAAAATAGAAAATGAAGGCAGAAATGGTTGAAAGTTGATGGCGTCGCTTTGAATGGTGCATACTGAACGCAAAAAATATAAGAGCATTTACATCATGATCTTATATTTCTTTACAGTCTAAACTGTCAATATGATCTTATAACATCAAAAGTACTTTGATCATCAATGATCTTTGTGAGTACAATCTGAATTGTCAATATGAGTCATCAACGATTTATAAACCGATGAAGACTCATATTGCAGCCACAAATTCTACACATAGAGTTCAATGAAGACCAAGTGCTTGTGATAGTTTGAGAAATAACATATTTAAGGTGGTAAAATGCTTGTTAGGGGAGCGAGGTGGGACTAAAAACAGCTTGCCATAACCTCATTAGTACCGGTTCGTGGTACGAACCGGCACTAAATGGTGATGGTGGGGCCATAGCCTTACCGCAGGCTGACACATCCCCTTTAGTACCGGTTCGTGGCATGAACCAGTACTAAAGGTTCACCACGAACCGGTGCTATTGATCGCCGCCACGAACCGGTGCTATGGTACACATTAGTACCGGCTGAAATTCAAACCGGCACTATTGGGCTTCACGTTTGACCCTTTTTCTACTAGTGTACTATTGTTCCTAATGATAAAGATGAATTGATCCCGCAAAGAATTATTATAGGTTATAGGATGGTAATTGATTTCCGTAAGTTAAATAAAGCTACTAAAAAAGATCATCATCCTTTACCTTTTATTGATCAAATGCTAGAAAGATTATCCAAACATACACATTTTTGATTTCTAGTTGGTTACTCTGGTTTCTCTCAAATACCTATGTCAGCAGAGGATCAAGAAAAGACCACTTTTACTTACCCTCTCGGCACTTTTGCTTATAAAGGTATGCCTTCTGGGTTATGTAATGCACCTACTACCTTTCAAAGATGCATGATGGTTATATTCTCTGACTTCTGTGAAAAGATTTGTGAGGTGTTCATGGATGATTTCTCTTTTTATGGATCCTCTTTTGATGATTGCTTGAGAAACCTTGATCGAGTTTTGCAGCGATGCAAAGATACTAGTCTTGTCTTGAATTGGGAGAAGTGCCACTTTATGGTTAATGAAGGAATTGTCTTGGGGCATAAAATTTCTGAAAGAGGTATTGAAGTTGATAAAGCTAAGGTTGATGCTATTGAAAAGATGTCGTGCCCCAAGGACATTAAAGGTATAAGAAGTTTCCTTGGTCATGCTGGTTTTTATAGGAGGTTCATTAAGGACTTCTCTAAAATTTCTAGGCCTCTGACTAATCTATTGTAAAAAGATATTCCTTTTGTCTTCGATGATGATTGTGTAGAGGCATTTGAAATACTTAAGAAAGCTTTGATTTCTGCACCTATTATTCAGCCACCTGATTGGAATTTACCCTTTGAAATTGTGTGTGATGCTAGTGATTATGCTGTAGGTGCTGTTCTAGGACAAAGAGTTGATAAGAAACTAAATGTTATTCAATATGCTAGTAAAACTCTAGACAGTGCCCAGAGAAATTATGTTACTATTGAAAAAGAATTCTTAGCAGTTCTATTTGCTTGTGATAAGTTCAGACCTTACATTGTTGATTCCAAAGTAACTATTCACACTGATCATGCTGCTATTAAATATCTTATGGAAAAGAAAGATGCTAAACCTAGACTTATAAGATGGGTTCTCCTACCACAATAATTTTATTTGCATATTATTGATAGAAAGAGAGCTGAGAACCCCGTTGCAGACAACTTGTCTAGGTTAGAGAATGTTCTTGATGACCCACTACCTATTGATGATAGCTTTCCTGATAAACAATTAGCTGTCATAAATGCTTCTCGTACTGCTCCATGGTATGCTGATTATGCTAATTACATTGTTGCTAAATTTATAACACCTAGTTTCACATACCAGCAAAAGAAAAAGTTTTTCTATGATTTAAGACATTACTTCTGGGATGACCCACACCTTTATAAAGAAGGAGTAGATGGTGTTATTAGACGTTGTGTACCTGAGCATGAACATGAACAGATCCTACGCAAGTGTCACTCTGAGGCATATGGAGGACACCACACTGGAGATAGAACTGCACACAAGGTATTGCAATCTTGTTTTTATTGGCCTACTCTCTTCAAAGATGCACGTAAGTTTGTCTTGTCTTGTGGTGAATGTCAAAGAGTTGGTAATATTAGTAGACGTCAAGAAATGCCTATGAATTATTCTCTTGTTATTGAACCATTTGATGTTTGGGGCTTTGATTATATGGGACCGTTTCCTTCCTCTAATGGATATACACATATTTTAGTTGTTGTTGATTACATTACTAAGTGGGTAGAAGCTATACCAACTAGTAGTGCTGATCATAACACCTCTATTAAGATGCTTAAAGAAGTTATTTTTCTGAGGTTTGGAGTCCCTAGATATTTAATGACCGATGGTGGCTCACATTTTATTCATGGTGATTTTCGTAAAATGCTTGCTAAGTATGATGTTAATCATAGAATTGCATCTTCATATCACCCACAGTCTAGTGGTCCAGTAGAATTGAGTAACAGAGAGCTTAAACTAATTTTGCAAAAGACTGTCAATAGATCTAGAAAGAATTGGTTCAAGAAACTTGATGATGCATTATGGGCTTATAGAACTGCATATAAAAATCCTATGGGTATGTCTCCATATAAAATGGTTTATGGAAAAGCATGTCACTTACCTCTCGAAGTAGACCATAAGGCATATTGGGCTATTAAAGAGTTCAATTATGATTTTAAACTTGCAGGTGAGAAGAGATTATTTGACATTAGCTCACTTGATGAATGGAGAACCCAAGCCTATGAGAATGCCAAGCTGTTTAAAGAAAAGGGTAAAAGATGTCATGACAAAAGGATACAAAAGCGTGAGTTTAATATAGGTGATTATGTGTTGCTCTTCAACTCTCGTTTAAAATTTTTTGCAGGAAACTTATCTCTAAATGGGAAGGACCTTACGTTATCGAGGAGTCCTATCGTTCCGGTGCCATAAAAATCAACAATTTGAAGGCACAAACCCGAAGGTGGTTAACGGTCAAAGGATCAAACATTACATCTCAAGTAATCCTATAAATGTTGAAACTAATGTTATTGAAATCGTAACCCCGGAGGAATACATAAAGGACACTTTCCAGAACGTTTCAGACTCCGAAAGGGAATAGGTATGTGGTACGGTAAGTGAACAGCCTCCAAAACAGTTCTAATAGCAATTTTTCTCCATTTTGGAATATTTAGAAAATAGGAAAATAAGAAGTAGTCCGGGAAGGAAACGAGGAGTCCACGAGGGTGGAGGGCGTGCCCTACCCACATGGGCGTGCCCCCTGCCTCGTGGGCACCTTGTGCGCTCTCCAGACTCCATTTTCTTGCACGATACTTCTTTTGGTCGGTAAATTTTTTTTATATTATCTCCCGAAGGTTTTGACCACCGTATCACGCAAATATCCTCTATCTTTGTTTCGTGTAAGATTTGTCAAGGCCAGGCATCATGACACCACCCTCCTGCAACAATGAAGACAAGGATGCTTGGCTATTGAAGATAGAGCTGAAGAGAGAAGAACTCGGGGAGATCAACAAGGAGGATGAAATCAAGAAGGTCATGGAGGAACAAGCTCCGGCGGAAGAAGAAGACATCCAACCTCTTCCCTACCTCTTTACTCCAACTGAGATCGAAGCTTTCAAGATGATTGAGTTAGCTCAAATACAAAACAAGTATCTCATACGTGAAAATATTTTGTTGAAGGATCATATCGTCGCACTCAAGGGCATTATCCGCAAATTGGAAGAGCTCCTATGCTCGATGTGTGTCATGGGAACGAACACCTATGGGACCTGAGCCCCTTACGGTTCGGCGGGGGGCGGAGATCGCACGAAGAGCAGATCGAGGCGAAGCACACGAGCGATTTACCCAGCTTCGGAGCTCTCCGGAGAGATAATACTCCTACTGCTGCTTTGTGGTTTGTATTGTGTTCTTGCTTGAGAGCGTGAGTGTTTTCTGGTTTCGAATGCTTCGAACCCCCTCTACATTGTGCATGGGCCTCCTTTTATATGCTCAAGGGGTCACCGACAGGTGGAAATGTACTCGAGGGCAAAAATGGAAAAGGAGTTGTGGTTGGTACAACCACCTGAACAGTGTATCATACCTAACCCTGACGGCAGGGGACAAAGGCATTAAATGCCCGTCTGTGTCGCCCAAACAGTGCAAAAAGGGACTGTCAGGGGCGCCCCCGCTCACCACGATGGCAATCTTGTCAGCGCCGCTCGCCACCTCGCACCGCTGGCTGCACAGCTTCTTGCCACGCGCGCCTGGAAAGGCTCCAGGGCGACACGTTTGGTGGATGTGCTGGAGCGCGGGTACAGAGTGGTGGCTTGCCGTGGCAAGCGCCTTGCCGCGGTCGTTGTCTTGTCGCGTCCGGAAGCTTGTCGCTCGCCGGGCCTTGCCGGGACGCGTGGCGCGTCGCGGCAAGTTCCTTGAGATGCCCCGGTTGGCCTTCCCGGCAAGCTCCTCTTGCTGGGGTCTTGTCTCCTTGGCTTAAACACTTTGTTCTTGAATGGCTCCAAAGGAACCACGGAGGACCTTGGCGGTCGCCCGGCAAGCCTTGCCGCTGGGTGCTGCGATTGCCCGTGCACAAGTTCGGGATACTAGGGTACCCTTATTCTAGTACACCGACAATGTGCGACTATCCACCATCTTCATCACCCCCGAGGACATATTCACATGGGTATGGGCACTCCCCTTGGCAACTGCAAAGCTTGGGGGAGGTGCCCCGGTATCGTATCACCATCACACTCCTATCTTTACCGTTTTTTCTTAGTTCGATCCTTTTGGTAATATCTTGATCTAGTAGAATAAAGTTTTGGTATGATTTAGTTTTGAGTTTTGATATATGATCCCTCTATGTAATCGAGTCCCTGAGCTATATATAATAAAGATTAGTGTTGAGTCAAGGGCTTTGTTATCTTGCTATGATCTTGAGGGAATAAAAATAAAAGAAGAATAAAAAGAATTTAAGAGATCATATTGATCTTATGGAGAGTAATGACTTCACACATAAATAGTATGGTACATAAAAGTTGTTGAGAGTTGGCAAACATAGTTTTGGTCATCATTGCAATTAATAGGAAGTAATAAAGAAAGAGAGGTTTTCACATATAAATATACTATCTTGGACATCTTTTATGATTGTGAGAACTCATTAAAGTATGACATGCTAAAGAGTTGATGTTGGACAAGGAAGACAGCGTAATGGGTTATGTTTTCTCATATCTAAATTAAAGTATATTGTCATGGATCATCCAACATGTTGAGCTTGCCTTTCCCCATCATGCTAGCCAAATTCCTTGCACCAAGTAGAGATACTACTTGTGCTTCCAAATATCATTATACCCTGTCTTGCCATGAGAGTCCACCATATCTACCTATGGATTGAGTAAGATCCTTCAAGTAAGTTGTCATGTTGCATGCAATAAAAATTGCTCCCTAAATATGTATGACTTATTAGGGTGGAGAAAATAAGCTTTATACGATCTTGTGATATGGAAGTAATAAAAGCGACGAACGGCATAATAAAGGTTCATATCACAAGTGGCAATATAAAGTGACGTTCTGTTGTATTACGTGCATCCAACCATAAAAGCACATGACAACCTCTGCTTCCCTCTGCGAAGGGCCTATCTTTTACTTTCTGTCTTATACAAGAGTCATGGTGATCTTCACCCTTCATTTTTATATTTTATCCTTTGGCAAGTACCTCGTGTTGGAAAGATCCTGATATATATATCCAATTGGTTGTATGTTAGAATGAACTATTATTGTTGACATTACCCTTGAGGTAAAAGGTTGGGAGGCAACAATATAAGCCCCTATCTTTCTTCGTGTCCGATTAAAACCCCATAACCATAAGTATTGCGTGAGTGTTAGTAATTGTGAAAGACTAAATGATAGTTGAGTATGTGGACTTGCTGAAAAGCTCTTATATTGACTCTTTCTGATGTTATGATAAATTGCAATTGCTTGAATGACCGAGATCATAGTTTGTTGGTTGTCAATGAAGTTTCTGATTCATACTTGACATTGTGAATAGATTGTTACTTTAGCTTTAGAAATCATATGACAAAATATATTTATGTTGCTGTTATAAGAACTAGCACAGTGGCCCGCTCGATGCGCGGGCTAGAATTTTCTGAAGTTTATGTGTGGGCATTTGCTGGGCACCTCCTTTACTATTCCGAAAATGTTAGGAAGGTAATGTTTTTTCTATCCCATTGTCTCTGCTAAATTGAATACCATTAGAAATAAAATATTATTAAAGGCCTCTTGGGTATGCATGATTTTAAAAGATCATTTTGTATGCAAGTCCAAAAGAGAGGACTTATAAGCATAATATTTTTGTAAATATTTTTCTTGCCTACATGAGATAAACCTAAGCCTACACCTACCCTATAGTTGAGAGAATAAATTTATCATTTATTTTAGAAGAATCACCAGATAAATATAGGGATATTAATTAGGGCAATTCATATTCTAATTTCATCCATGGTTTAGTTAGAGACATATGTGGCTGAATATTAGCTAAATTAATTGGGTTTTGACTATGACCAAACATCACTATCAACATTTAATTCCTGTTAATTAATTAATTAACTAATCTCCATGTTGATTTCAAAATTGATATTGTGTGGTATAGTAAACATAGTTGAGAGAATAAATTTCTCATTTATTTGGATTTTCACATCTTTTGTTTGGGTATTTCAAGTCATTTCAAGGCATTTGCTTGCTATTTAATTGATAGAAGTATGACATATATATTTTTGAGTAGCTAGTAAAAAAACACTTCACATGTTTCAATCTTCTAAGCACATATACATTTAGCGTATTTACTTTTTATCAAGCAGGAGAAAGGAAGAGAGGTAGTTACCAAGAGATTTAAAAATATTTGTGTTGGAAGTTATAGTACCACATAGAATTACCAGTCTCATGTGTCGGACTTTGTTCCTGAATCATGTATGACTACAGTACAAAAAATACGTGTGAAAAATCTATGTTTGCAGTGAAGGAACTAATTATCTGGATTGTAGAAAGAATAAACTGTGATCTCAGCCATGGTCGACCATCGAACAAAGATATGGCGTGCAGCTTGACCAGTGCACAATAAAACATGGTATTTATACCTATTAGTATGGTCAGACATCGAGCAAAAGAGAATAGGAAAACACTTGTATGATACCACAATTCATATCCAAACGGTATGCTGAGTAAGGACAGATGAATGTAAACAATAACATGTCCTAATAAAGGTAACCTTTAAAAAGAATAATTAAAATATATTCTAGGTCTAATTGATTAATTAGCCTGTGTTTATATACTAACTCAGCAATTTTCTATAGGATATGTTATATTAGGTTCCTGACTAAACGTTTTGATTGTGGAATTTCATTTGGAATAAAATTCGATTCCTTTGTCTGGTGATAAATATGTTGTTCGTGGATTAAGTCACCAATTAACCTATGTGTCATGCATATAAGGAATGTTGAACTAACTTTTTTAATCATCTCATTTTATTCAATATGTAAAAAGTTACTTTTAGAGAAAATATTAACTTATTTGGGACTGCTGAATAATTTATCCGGTATCTCGACCAAGTCACCAATTTATTTGTAGTTTATGTTATTTTAATCTATTTACATAAAATTCTAATTTGACTGTGGCTTGATTAGTCCTTTTAACACGAGGACCAAGTAAAAATAGGCCTCATACAATCACATGTATGTACAACAATACCAAATTTTTATGTATGATGCTGCTGAACTTTATCGATGGACTTGTGTGCATATGCGGATTGCTTACTCCCGTAAGCACCTCTTGTTCGCCATGCTAGACATATCAAAGTTCCGAGGAAAGACTAACTGGTATTACTTATTGTACAGGGGAGGTAATACTCAATTTTTTTCAAATAAGTAGTATACTTGAGTTAGCCATGCATGTAACCAAATGTGTCGCCCTTTTTTCTAGGTCAAAGCTGTCTTCACTATCTGTAATCATTATAGTCCAGATATGTGAGATTCATGTAGTAGCTTTTTTCCATCCGAGGGAGATCTGTGATCTTTTTTTCTTTTCTCAAGGGACGTGTAGATCATGCAAGCTGCATATATCCGTAGCGTGGATCAAACAAATCGTTGTAGTTCACTATTTTAGTTTTTTTTCCTTTTGAGGGATGCGAGATCTGGTAGTTTTTTCTTTTTTAGGGACGTGTAGATATATTCTCTTTTTTAGAGCGACGTCTAGATATATTCTAGTTGTGTACGTGGGTGTAGATATATTCTTTTTTTAGAAGGGTGTAGATATATTCAAGGTTTGTACGTGGGTGAGTTTTTACTTTTATTTTCTTCTTCTTTCAAGGATGCGACATCTGGTACTTTTTTTAAGGGACGTGTAGATAGATGTAAGGTGTGTAAGTGGGTGTACATATATATTTTCTTATGGAAGGGTGTAGTATTCAAGGTCTGTACACTTGGCAAGTTCTTCCTTTTAGTTTTTTTTCTTTGAGGGATACAAGATCTGGTAGTTTTTCTCTTTTGTATTCTTGACATGTAGATAGATGCAAGGCAACGTGCGTACATGGGTGAGCTTTTTCTTTGTTTTTTTGTTTATTTGAGGGATCCGAGATTTGGTATTTTTTCTTCTTTTGTATTTTTGAAGGTACGTGTGCATAGATGCAAGGCAAGGTGCGTACGTGGGTAAGTTTTCTCTTCTTTTGAGGAAGGGAGATCTGGCATTTTTTTTTCTTTTTGGATCTGATGGTTATATTTTATTGGTCCATCAGATTAATGGTCGGATGTTTCTAATTTTTGTGGGATTTTCTGTCCTAATTATCTTTTTTTTGGTTAATCCATCAAGCCCTTTTTATATATAAATAGATGATCATGATGCCCTCATGTCCATATTTTATTTTATCGACACCTCTGTCTCTAAACATGTGGACATATTTTTCGATATCGACTTCCGCTTGAGGACAAGCGAGGTCTAAGCTTGGGGGAGTTGATACGTCCATTTTGCATCATGATTTTATATTGATATTTATTGCATTATGGGCTGTTATTACACGTTATGTCACAATACTTATGCCTATTCTCTCTTACTTTATATGGTTTACATAAAGAGGGAGAATGCCGGCAACTGGGATTCTGGGCTGGAAAAGGAGCAAATATTGGAGACCTATTCTGCACTGCCCCAAAAGTCCTGAAACTCCATGAAAGTCATCTTTGGAATTAATAATAAATATTGTGCGGAAGAAGTACCAGAGGGGGCCCACACCCTGGCCACGAGGGTGGGGGCACGCCCTACCCTCCTGGGCGCGCCCCCTGCCTCGTGGGCCCCTGACATCCCTCCGGTGGCCATCTTCTACTATATGAAGGCTTTTACCTAGAAAAAAAAATCAGAAGCAAGCTTACGGGATGAAACTCCGCCGCCACGAGGCGGAACCTTGGCGGAACCAATCTAGGGCTCTGGCGGAGCTATTCTGCCGAGGAAACTTCCCTCCAGGAGGGAAAAATCATCACCATCGTCATCACCAACGATTCTCTCGTCGGGAGGGGGTCAATCTCCATCAACATCTTTACCAGCACCATCTCCTCTCAAACCCTAGTTCATCTCTTGTATCCAATCTTTGTACCAAAACCTCAGATTGGTACCTGTGGGTTGCTAGTAGTGTTGATTACTCCTTGTAGAGTATGCTAGTTGGTTTATTTGGTGGAAGATCATATATGTTCAGATACTTAATGCATATTAATACCCCTCTGATTATGAACATGAATATTCTTTGTGAGTTGTTACATTTGTTCCAGAGGACATGGGTGAAGTCTTGCTATTAGTAGTCATGTGAATTTGGTATTCGTTCGATATTTTGATGAGATGTATGTTGTCTCACCTCTAGTGGTTTTATTTGAACGTCGACTACATGACACTTCACCATTGTTTGGGCCTAGAGGGAGGCATTGGGAAGTAATAAGTAGATGATGGGTTGCTAGAGTGACAGAAGCTTAAACCCTAGTTTATGCGTTGCCTCGAAAGGGGCTGATGACCCACAAGTGTAGGGGATCTATCGTAGTCCTTTCAATAAGAGTGCCGAACCCAACGAGGAGCTGAAGGAAATGATAAGCGGTTTTCAGTAAGGTTTTCTCTGCAAGCACTGAAATTGTAGGTAACAGATAGTTTTGTGATAAGATAAATTTTAACGAGTAACAAGCAATGAAAGTAAATAAAGTGCAGCAAGGTGGCCCAATCCTTTTTGTAGCAAAGGACAAGCCTGAACAATTTCTTATAATGAGAAAAGAGCCCCCGAGGACACATGGGAATTATCGTCAAGCTAGTTTTCATCACGCTCATATGATTGGCGTTCGGTACTTTGATAATTTGATGTGTGGGTGGATCGGTGCTTGGGTACTGCCCTTACTTGGACAAGCATCCCACTTATGATTAACCCCTATTGCAAGCATCCGCAACTACAAAAGAAGTATTAAGGTAAACCTAACCACATCATTAAACATATGGATCCAAATCAGCCCCTTACGAAGCAACGCATAAACTAGGGTTTAAGCTTCTGTCACTCTAGCAAACCATCATCTACTTATTACTTCCCAATGCCTTCCTTTAGGCCCAAATAATGGTGAAGTGTCATGTAGTCGACGTTCACATAACACCACTAGAGGAAAGACAACATACATCTCATCAAAATATCGAACGAATACCAAATTCACATGACTACTAATAGCAAGACTTCACCCATGTCCTCAGGAACAAACGTGTAACACCCCAAAAATTTAACCATGATTTGATTATTAAACTTTTGCCAGGAGTTTAAAATTTTTGCTTTCTGGATTTTCTTTTTGATTTCAGAACCCCTTTTTCTTTAATGTTGTGAAGTTTTTGCCGCAAGTAAAAACTTCCCAAGATTATCATTCGACTTGTATACCCTCTCAAGTAAAACAATTCTTTTATCAGTGGATTTATTTGCATAATTATTTTTTTAGCTTTATTCTTTTAAAGTGATTTTTATAAGTTTTAGAGCCTCTTTTGCACTCCAACCATTTGATAAATGCATCTGAAATTTTCACCAAAATTTGGGGATGTCATGTGGTGTTTTTAAATCACTCTGAAGTAGAAGTATCTTTTATTCATTGAAATTTTTGAGCTCTACCCCAAGTTTTCAAAACCAGTCCAGTTGGTACCTTTGCACTACAACCCCTTTAAATAATTCTTTAAAAATTTTACCAAGTATTTGGAGATGACAGTAGATGCATATAATTCATTTTTATGCAAAAACCCATGAATGTTCTTTGCAAAAATTGAGCAAAACATCCTCTTTTGCTCTATGGACCAGATTGGCCTTTTCTACTACAACTCCATTTTGTATTGCTCTGTTATACATGATTCTTTTTCCTACATATAGTCCTCCCTACAAAACCCTTAAGTCCAGAAGAGTGGCCCCATCGGAGTATTTTTGGTCCATAAAATGATAGCCTTTAGTTTCTGCCCAAAATTGGTTTTCTCAAATTTTTGCACTAACAAGTTTCTGGTCTGGACTAACTAACCTTGCCACCATCTCCTACACCTAATGAGACACTGATCTGGAGATTTTGGCCACCCCAAGAACTGCCTAGATGCCTCTAGCATTCTGTCGAACGCTTTGTGTGCATGGCCAGTTTTGGCATGGTTTTTAGTTAGCATTGTAAACTTGATCCCCTGGCCTAACTAACTTGTCCACTAAGCGCCTACTTAACCCTAACCCAGGCCTGCTAATCGCCAGCCTCATCCTAGCCCTCTAGCACGCTCTGGCATTGCGTCAAGCACGTAGCGTCCGTGCGCTGGGCGCGCCCAGAGCGCGCGTTTTGCACGTGCGTGCGCACGGGTCGCCGCGTCTGGCCCCTGGCCTTTGCTCACTTGCAGAGCCACGGCCGTCCTCATCCACTCCCCAGAATGCCCCAGGCCGCCCCTGGAGCCCCACAGCGCCGCCGTCAGGTCGGCCGCGGCGACTAGTGGCCAGCCACAGTGAGCTCCTGCCATAGACGGCGCCGCCCGAGCCACACGCGTGCGCCAGCTGCCCTCTGGAGCCGTCCGAGCTCATCCACAAGCTCGTCTGCAAGCGCTCGTCGCCGCCACGTCCTCCTGCAGCCACAGAACGGCGGTTCACCGGCGTCCTTATCCACGGCCGCGAAACCGACGTAGCTGCGCTATAAATAGAGACCCCCGGACCCGTCCAGACCCTCAGGCAGCCTCGTACTACCCCACTAGCGTGCCCCACGGCCAGCAAGCGACGGCGGGAGGCCTTCTTCCTCGCCTCCGGTCAGTTCGGCCGCCGCCATGTTCCAGTCCCGTTCGTCGCAACCAGGCCCTCCCCCGTCCATCCAGCACCACAACCCGACTCCTCTTCGTCTTGCGGAGCCGCCCGAACCCCTAGCTGCGACGGAGAGCCACAATAGCCCGAACCCCCAAATCGTCCCGAAGCCATCTCTGTCGCGGAACTCACCGCCGGCGACTCCCTTCACCCCCGCCAGCCGTTCGACCACCGGGAGGACCGCCCTGGATTGGCGGATCCATCCCCGCCCTCAGAACCCCGTGGGGAAGCGCTATTCGTCGACGGCAATCGCCAGAGTCCTGCCTCCGCTCGGGCAAAGGAAGAGGAGGGAGACGACCGGTCAAACCTGATCAGTGGGCCCCCTGGACCCACTGTCAGTGACCCACGCGCCAGTCCACGCTGGATAAGTGAAGGCGTAAACACCAGAGTACGTCTTCGACGTGTTTTAATTCGAAACGTTTTTCATTTTTCTGTATTATTTTTAAAAACAGAAATTGACTAAACTTTGACTGGACATATCTTTTAAAATATAAATCCAAATGAGTTGATTCTTTTTCCTACCTCTGTCAAATTTGTCTAGTTTATTTTCAGCTTTATTTGAAGAAAAATTCAAACAATGTTTTTGTACTGTTTTGAAACTATGTATTAATTCAAAAATTTTAAATAGGATTTTTGGAGAGAGAAGAAAACTTTCAAAAGTTTTGGGAATGCACCCTGCCTCTCCACAACTTGAAGGCAAGCATTCTGAACCATGGCATAATATTGTCGTGTGTTGTTTGATACGGTTACAACACCTCTCCTCTCGGAGTTTCCGGTATTTTTTTTGTGATGGTATGAACCTACTCATAAGTGCATATTGATGATTCCGTGCTATTGGAATTTGATACGTTGTGATAGTAATCACCCTCGTAAGCCTATCATGCCTATCGGAAGGAAGCCGGGAAAGCCTCTGTCTTGGGTAGACATGAGCTTGTCTCCAGTCTTCGTCGAGACGGTTGTGTCCGGTATGGCATAGTAAGGTATGATGAGTGGTGATTCTGTCTGTTGGTTGAAACATATTTGTTATGCTAATCGTGCAAGAAACACTTAAACCTCCTGAGTCGAACGTAGATCGAGTCCTATTCCATTAACCCCCATACTTGTTTCATGCTACCACTTGTCCCTGCCATAGGTAGGGTACGATTAAGTAAGTTGTCAACCCCTTTCTAGCACACACCGTACAGAGAGGCCATGAGATACCGGCTGCATCCGGTAGGCATGCCACCTGGTCTAGGGGCATGGGTGTTTTCGGTTGTAGCCGAGGGGGTAGCTCCCCTAGTTTGCGTGCGTTATAAATTTTTTGATCCCATGCTACTCGAGGTTGTAGCCTCCCCACTTAGAGTTTTGCTTAACGAGTGTCGTGGGTGATTCCAAACGCCGATAAGTCAAGCTGGTGTGTGTGTGGTCAGGTGTGTTTTCAATTAAAAGACCGTAGGCGGAATTAGTCCTGACGGGCTAACGGAATCCGTTACTCGTGGGTAAAGAGTACACCCTCTATAGAGATTGAATACCTATTCGAATAGCTGTGTCCATGGTTAAGGACTACAATCTGGGTTGGGTCAAGTGTCGGTCTTAGTGTCGGTCTTCGGAGGAAAAACTGCTAAACCAGAACATGGATTATGACTTGTGACTCATGATGATTATGGACCAACCCTTTATATTATTTGAATTTCTTTTTTGAGTATCCCTGGGACGGTTCTACCTCCTGAATATTCACCGTAATATTTACGTTATAAGCCCTTTATGTGGTGTCGCTGAGACGCCCGACTGTGGCATCCTTGTTATTGATTTTCTTATAAGCGCTTTATGTGGTGTCGCTGAGACGCCCCACTGTGGCATGCTTGTTATTGATTTTCTTATAAGCCCTTTATGCGGTGTCGCTAAGACGCCCGACTGTGGCATGTTTGTTATATATTTACTTTATAAGCCCTTTATGTGGTATCGCTGAGATGCCCGACTGCGGCATGCTTGTTATTTGTTTACCTTATAAGCCCTTTATGTGGTGTCGCTCAGATGCCCGACTGAGGCATTCTATCTGTACTCTCTAATTGCATTATTCGTATTTTATGTAATAACTTTCTTACGTACATCATGGATTTTTTTATGACTGACGTTGCGATCATAGAATATTCCAGAGCATGATTATCGTTTGTTGTATTATACCCGTATTCATAATGTTTGCGACTACATTCGAAGTACTCACTGGCTTGTCCCTGGCTATTGTCTTTGTCAGATTTCTTGCTTGGAGAGGAGCGTTGCGATGACAGCCCGGAACCCAATCAATGGTGATAGCAGCCTCGCAAAGATAGGAGTTATCCAGGTCAGCTGTTCCTGTGGGAAATGGAGTCCCATAGACGCTGAGAGACCACAAACCGCTTCTGCCATCAGCCAGTAGATACCATTTGTTGTACTCATAGGCCAGAATGGTGTTGTACTACCTATTTTGTATTTTGCTTGGAATTTCTGTATTAAGTTTGTGCCTCATCAGCTAACAGTAATCCTGGGGCTGGTGAGCACAAGGGCCATTTTTGGGAAATTAATATCCCAAAAATCCGGTCCTGACAAACTTGGTATAAAAGCCAGGCTGACCATTGGCTAATCCTATCTTAGCCAGGTCAATAAATATAGGTTAACCAAACCACCAGACTGTTAGGGAACGTAGCAGAAATTCAAAATTTTCCTACGTGTCACCAAGATCTATCTATGGAGAAACCAGCAACAAGGGGAAGGAGAGTGCATCTACATACTCTTGTAGATCGCTAAGCGGAAGCGTTCAAGAGAACGGGGTTGAAGGAGTTGTACTCGTCGTGATCCAAATCACCGGAGATCCTAGTGCCGAACGGACGACACCTCCGCGTTCAACACACGTATAGCCCGGTGACGTCTCCCATGCCTTGATCCAGCAAGGAGGGAGGGAGAGGTTGAGGAAGACTCCATCCAGCAGTAGCACAACGACGTGGTGGTGGTGGAGGAGCGTGGCAATCCTGCAGGGCTTCGCCAAGCACCGCGAGAGAGGAGGAGGACTTGGGAGAGGGGGAGGGCTGCGCCAGAACTTCGTGTCCAGCTCCCATGCGCCTCCCCACTATATATAGGGGTGGAGGGGCTGGTTTCTTGCCCTCCAAGTCCATTGGGGCGTTGGCAAAGGTGGGAGGAAAGAAATCTCATAATTTCCTTCCCCACCGATTGTTATCCCCCCTTTTTAGGGATCTTGATCTTATCCCTTCGGGATATGATCTTATTCCTTCTAAGGGGGGATCTTGGCGCGCCTTGACCAGGGGTGTGGGGCCTTGCCCCCACTACCCACGTTCATGTGGGTCCCCCCATGCAGGTGGGCCCCACTCCAGAACCTTCTAGAACCTTCCTGGTACAATAGCGAAAAATCCCGAACATTTTCCGGTGGCCAAAATAGGACTTCCCATATATAAATCTTTACCTCCGGACCATTTCGGAACTCCTCGTGATGTCCGGGATCTCATCCGGGACTCCGAACAACATTCGGTAACCACATACAAACTTCCTTTATAACCCTAGCGTCATCGAACCTTAAGTGTGTAGACCCTACGGGTTCGGGAGACATGTAGACATGACCGAGACGTTCTCCGGTCAATAACCAACAGCGGGATATGGATACCCATGTTGGCTCCCACATGTTCCACGATGATCTCATCGGATGAACCACGATGTCAAGGACTCAGTCTATCCCGTATACAATTCCCTTTGTCTAGCGGTATTATACTTGCCCGAGATTCGATTGTCGGTATACCGATACCTTGTTCAATCTCGTTACCGGCAAGTCTCTTTACTCGTTCCGCAATACATCATCCCTTGGTCACATTGTGCACATTATGATGATGTCCTACCGAGTGGGCCCATAGATACCTCTCCGTTTACACGGAGTGACAAATCCCAGTCTCGATCCATGTCAACCCAACAGACACTTTCGGATATACCTGTAGTGCACCTTTATAGCCACCCAGTTACGTTGTGACGTTTGATAACCCAAAGCACTCCTACGGTATCCGGGAGTTACACGATCTCATGGTCTAAGGAAGAGATACTTGACATTGGAAAAGCTCTAGCAAACGAACTACACGATCTTTGTGCTATGCTTAGGATTGGGTCTTGTCCATCACATCATTCTCCTAATGATGTGATCCCGTTATCAACGACATCCAATGTCCATAGCCAGGAAACCATGACTATCTGTTGATCACAACGAGCTAGTCAACTAGAGGCTCACTAGGGACATATTGTGGTCTATGTATTCACACGTGTATTACGATTTCCGGATAATACAGTTATAGCATGAATAAAAGACAATTATCATGAACAAGGAAATATAATAATACTTTTATTATTGCCTCTAGGGCATATTTCCAACAGTCTCCCACTTGCACTAGAGTCAATAATCTAGTTCACATCGCCATGTGATTAACACTCATAGGTCACATCGCAATGTGACCAACATCCAAAGAGTTTACTAGTGTCACTAAACTAGTTCACATCATCATGTGATTAAGACTCAATGAGTTCTGGGGTTTGATTATGTTTTGCTTGCAAGAGAGGTTTTAGTCAACGGGCCTGCAACATTCTGATCCGTATGTACTTCGCAAATCTCTAGGTCATTCTGTAAATGCTGCTTCCACGCTCCACTTGGAGCTATTCCAAATGGTTGCTCCACTATACGTATCCGGTTTGCTACTCAGAGTCACTCGGATAGGTGTTAAAGCTTGCATCGACGTAACCCATTACGCCGAACTCTTTATCACCTCCATAATCGAGAAACATGTCCTTATTTACTCCAAGGACAATTTTGACCGCTGTCCAATGATCCATTCCTGGATCATTCTTGTACCCCTTGACTAACTCATGGCAAGGCACACTTCCGGTGCGGTACACAGCATAGCATACTATAGAGCCTACGTCTGAAGCATAGGGGACGACCTTCGTCCTTTCTCTTTTCTGCCGTGGTCGAGCTTTAAGTCTTAACTTCAGACCTTACAACTCAGGCAAGAACTCCTTCTTTGACTGATCCATCTTGAACACCTTCAAGATCATGTCAAGGTATGTGCTCATTTTGAAAGTACCATTAAGCGTTTTTGATCTATCCTCATAGATCTTGATGCTCAATGTTCAAGTAGCTTAATCCAGGTTTTCCATTGAAAAACATTTTTCAAATAACCCTATACACTTTCCAGAAATTCTACAACATTTCTGATCAACAATATGTCAACAACATATACTTATCAAAAATTCTATAGTGCTCCCACTCACTTCTTTGGAAATACAAGTTTCTCATAAACTTTGTATAAACAAAATTCTTTGATCATCTTATCAAAGCACATATTCCAACTCCGAGATGCTTACTCCAGTCCTTAGAAGGATCGCTGGAGCCAGCATACCTTTTAGCATCCTTAGGATCGACAAAAACTTTCGGATTGTATCACATACAACCTTTCCTTACGAAGACTGGTAAGGAAACTCGTTTTGACATCCATCTGCCAGATTTCATAAATGCAGCTAATGCTAACATGATTCCGACGGACTTAAGCATCGCTACGAATGAGAAAATCTCATTGTAGTCAACTCCTTGAACTTGTGAAAAAACTCTTTGCCACAAGTCGAGCTTCATAGACGGTGACATTACCATCCACGTTCGTCTTCTTCTTAAAGATCCATTTATCTCAATGGCTTGCCGATCATTGGGCAAGTCCACCAAAGTCCATGCTTTGTTCTGATACATGGATCCTATCTCGGATTTCATGGCTTCTAACCATTTGTCGGAATTTGGGCCCACCATTGCTTCTCCATAGCTCGTAGGTTCATTGTTGTCTAGCAACATGACCTTCAAGACAAGATTACTGTACAACTCTGAAGCAGTACGCATCCTTGTCAGCCTACGAGGTACGGTAGTGACTTGATCCGAAGTTTCATGATCACTATCATAAGCTTCTACTTCAATTGGTGTAGGTGCCACAGGAACAACTTCCTGTGCCCTGCTACACACTAGTTGTAGTGACGGTTCAATAACCATATCAAGTCTCCACCATCCTCCCACTCAACTTTTCGAGACAAATTTTTCCTCGAAAAAGGACCCGATTCAAGAAACAATCACTATTGCTTTTGGATCTGAATTAGGAGGTATACCCAACTGTTTTGGGTGCCCTATGAAGATGCAATTTATCCGCTTTGGGTTCTAGCTTATCAACCTGAAACTTTTCACATAAGCGTCGCAGCCCCAAACCTTTAAGAAATGACAGCTTAGGTTTCTCTAAACCATAGTTCATACGGTGTCATCTCAACGGAATTACGTGGTGTCCTATTTAAAGTGAATGTGGTTGTCTCTAATGCCTAACCCATAAACGATAGTGGTAATTCGATAAGAGACATCATGGTACGCACCATATCCAATAGGGTGCAACTATGATGTTCGGACACACCATCAAACTATGGTGTTCCAGGCGGTATTAATTGTGAAACAATTTCCACAATGTCTTAATTGCGTGCGAAACCTCGTAACTCAGATACTCATCTCTATTATCATATCATAGACATTTCATCCTCTTGTCACGATGATCTTCAACTTCACTCTGAAATAACTTGAACCATTCAATAATTCAGACTTGTGTTTCATCAAGTAAATATACTCTACATCTACTCGAATCATCTGTGAAGTAAGAACATAACGATATTCACTGCATGCCTCAGCACTCATTGGACTGCACACATCAAAATGTGTTACTTCCAACAAGTTGCTATCTTGTTCCATTTTACTGAAAAACGAGGCTTTTCAGTCATCTTGCCCATGTGGTATGATTTGCATATCTCAAGTGATTCAAAATCAAGTGAGTCCAAACGATCCATCTGCATGGAGTTTCTTCATGCATATACACCAATAGACATGGTTCGCATATCTCAAACTTTTCAAAAACGAGTGAGTCCAAAGATCCATCAACATGGAGCTTCTTCATGCGTTTTATACCAATATGACTTACATGGCAATGCCACAAGTAAGTGGTACTATCATTACTATCTTATATCTTTTGGCATGAAAATGTGTATCACTACGATCGAGATTCAATAAACCATTCGTTTCAGGTGCAAGACCATTGAAGGTATTATTGAAATAAATAGAGTAACCATTATTCTCCTTAAATGAATAACCGTATTGCGATAGACATAATCCAATCATGTCTATGCTCAACGCAAACACCAAATCTCGATGGTAGAGGGAGCGTGCGATGCTTGATCACATCAACCTTCGAAATACTTCCAACACATATCGTCAGCTCACCTTTAGCTAGTCTCCGTTTATTCCGTAGCTCTTTTATTTCGAGTTACTAACACTTAGCAACCGAACCGGTATCTAATACCCTGGTACTACTAGGAGTACTAGTAAAGTACACATTAACATAATGTATATGCAATATACTTCTATCGACCTTGCCAGCCTTCTCATCTACCAAGTATCTAGGGTGGTTCCGCTTTAGTGCCCGTTCCTCTTATTACAGAAGCACTTAGTCTCGGGTTTGGGTTCAACCTTGGGTTTCTTCACTAGAGCAGCAACTGATTTGCCGTTTCATGAAGTATCCCTTCTTGCCCTTGCCCTTCTTGAAACTAGTGGTTTCACCAACCATCAACAATTGATGCTCCTTCTTGATTTCTACTTTCGCGGTGTCAAACATCGCGAATACCTCAAGGATCATCATATCTATCCTTGATGTGTTATAGTTCATCACGAAGCTCTAGCAGCTTGGTGGCAGTGACTTTGGAGAAACATCACTATCTCATCTGGAAGGTCAACTCCCACTCGATTCAAGTGATTGTTGCACTCAGATAATCTGAGCACAAGCTCAATGATTGAGCTTTTCTCCCTTAGTTTGCAGGCTAAGAAAATCGTTGGAGGTCTCGTACCTCTTGACGTGGGCACGAGCCTGAAATCTCAATTTCAGCCCTCAAAACATCTCATATGTTCCGCGACGTTTCAAAAATGTCTTTGGTGCCTCAACTCTAAACCGTTTAACTGAACTATCACGTAGTTATCAAAACGTGTATGTACGATGTTCGCAACATCCACAAACGACGTTTGGGGTTCAGCACACTGAGCGGTGCATTAAGGACATAAGCTTTCTACTGTCCGCATAATTGCTGCTGTCAACTTTCAACTATATTTTCTCTAGGAACATATCTAAACAGTGGAACTAAAGCGCGAGCTTACGACATAATTTTGCAAAGAACTTTTGACTATGTTCAGGATAATTAAGTTCATCTTATGAACTCCCACTCGGATAGACATCCCTCTGGTCATCTAAGTGATTACATGATCCGAGTCAACTAGGCCGTGTCCGATCATCACGTGAGACGGACTAGTCATCATTGGTGAACATCTTCATGTTGATCGTATCTACTATACGACTCATGCTCGACCTTTCGGTCTCTGTGTTGCGAGGCCATGTCTGTACATGCTAGGCTCGTCAAGTTAACCCTAAGTGTTTCGCGTGTGTAAATCTGTCTTACACCTGTTGTATGTGAACGTAAGAATCCATCACACCCGATCATCACGTGGTGCTTAGAAGCGACGAACTTTAGCAACGGTGCACAGTTAGGGGAGAACACTTCTTGAAATTTTTGTAAGGGATCATCTTATTTACTACCGTCGTTCTAAGTAAACAAGATGCATAAACATGATAAACATCACATGCAATCAAATAGTGACATGATATGGCCAATATCATTTTGCTCCTTTTGATCTCAATCTTCGGGGCTCCATGATCATCATCGTCACCGGCATGACACCATGATCTCCATCATCATGATCTCCATCATCGTGTCTCCATGAAGTTGTCTCGCCAACTTATTACTTCTACTACTATGGCTATCGGTTAGCAATAAAGTAAAGTAATTACATGGCGTTGTTCAATGACACGCAGGTCATACAATAAATAAAGACAACTCCTATGGCTCCTGCCGGTTGTCATACTCATCGACATGCAAGTCGTGATTCCTATTACAAGAACATGATCAATCTCATACATCACATATCATTCATCACATTTTTCTTGGCCATATCACATCACATAGCATACCCTGCAAAAACAAGTTAGACGTCCTCTAATTGTTGTTGCATGTTTTACATGGCTGCTATGGGTTTCTATCAAGAACGTTTCTTACCTACGCAAAACCACAACGTGATATGCCAATTGCTATTTACCCTTCATAAGGACCCTTTTCATCGAATCCGTTCCGACTAAAGTGGGAGAGACTGGCACCCGCTAGCCACCTTATGCACCAAGTGCATGTCAATCGGTGGAACCTGTCTCACGTAAGAGTAGGCGTAAGGTCGGTCCGGGCTGCTTCATCCCACAATACCGTCGAAACAAGATTGGACTAGTAACAGTAAGCATATTGAACAAAATCAACGCCCACAACTACTATGTGTTCTACTCGTGCAAAGAATCTACGCAATAAACCTGGCTCTGATACCATTTTTGGGGAACGTAGCAGAAATTCAAAATTTTCCTACGTGTCAGCAAGATCTATCTATGGAGAAACCAACAACGAGGGGATGGAGAGTGCATCTACATACTCTTGTAGATCGCTAAGCGGAAGCGTTCAAGAGAACGGGGTTGAAGGAGTTGTACTCGTCGTGATCCAAATCACCAGAGATCCTAGTGCCGAATGGACGGCACCTCCGCGTTCAACACACGTACAGCCCGGTGACGTCTCCCATGCCTTGATCCAGCAAGGAGAGAGGGAGAGGTTGAGGAAGACTCCATCCAGCAGCAGCACAATGGTGTGGTGGTGGTGGAGGAGCGTGGCAATCCTGCAGGGCTTCGCCAAGCACCGCGAGAGAGGAGGAGGACTTGGGAGAGGGGGAGGGCTGCGCCAGAACTTCGTGTCCAGCTCCCATGCGCCTCCCCACTATATATAGGGGTGGAGGGGCTGGTTTCTTGCCCTCCAAGTCCATTGGGGCGTTGGCAAAGGTGGGAGGAAAGAAATCTCATAATTTCCTTCCCCACCGATTGTTATCCCCCCTTTTTAGGGATCTTGATCTTATCCCTTCGGGATATGATCTTATTCCTTCTAAGGGGGGATCTTGGTGCGCCTTGACCAGGGGTGTGGGGCCTTGCCCCCACTACCCACGTTCATGTGGGTCCCCCTATGCAGGTGGGCCCCACTCCGAAACCTTCTAGAACCTTCCCGGTACAATAGCGAAAAATCCCGAACATTTTCCGGTGGAGAAAATAGGACTTCCCATATATAAATCTTTACCTCCGGACCATTCTGGAACTCCTTGTGACGTCCGGGATCTCATCCGGGACTCCGAACAACATTCGGTAACCACATACAAACTTCCTTTATAACCCTAGTGTCATCGAACCTTAAGTGTGTAGACCCTACGGGTTCGGGAGACATGTAGACATGACCGAGACGTTCTCCGGTCAATAACCAACAGCGGGATCTGGATACCCATGTTGGCTCCCACATGTTCCACGATGATCTCATCGGATGAACCACGATGTCAAGGACTCAGTCGATCCCGTATACAATTCCCTTTGTCTAGCGGTATTATACTTGCCCGAGATTCGATCGTCGGTATACCGATACCTTGTTCAATCTCGTTACCGGCAAGTCTCTTTACTCGTTCCGCAATACATCATCCCATGATCAACCCTTTGGTCACATTGTGCACATTATGATGATGTCCTACCGAGTGGGCCCAGAGATACCTCTCCATTTACACAGAGTGACAAATCCCAGTCTCGATCCGTGTCGACCCAACAGACACTTTCGGAGATACCTGTAGTGCACCTTTATAGCCACCGAGTTACGTTGTGATGTTTGATACACCCAAAGCACTCCTACGGTATCTGGGAGTTACACGATCACATGGTCTAAGGAAGACATACTTGACATTGGAAAAGCTCTAGCAAACGAACTACATGATCTTTGTGCTATGCTTAGGATTGGGTCTTGTCCATCACATCATTCTCCTAATGATGTGATCCCGTTATCAACGACATCCAATGTCCATAGCCAGGAAACCATGACTATCTGTTGATCACAACGAGCTAGTCAACTAGAGGCTCACTAGGGACATATTGTGGTCTATGTATTCACATGTGTATTACGATTTCCAGATAATACAGTTATAGCATGAATAAAAGACAATTATCATGAACAAGGAAATATAATAATACTTTTATTATTGCCTCTAGGGCATATTTCCAACACAGACCATAACCTAACCCCGGCCAAGCTTCTCGCGTAAGATAGCCCCACAGGACCCGACACCTTTTTGGCAGTCGGTGCCCAACCTATCAGCCTAGCCTGTCGATCACGCGCCAGTGACCGACACCTAAATTGTCTCATTCGCAAGCATGCAAAGGAAGACTCCGTCCTCTTTTTCTATAAAAAGGGGACGCCTAACCTCAACACAGCACATCACAGCCTCTTCCCCAAACCGAGCCATAATTCCTGGCCCCGTCGTGCACAATGAAACCACGGCAAACAACCTTGGAGGTTTTGTGACCGTGCTAGCAAACCTCACCCGCCGTGCCTTTGCATTAGAGGAGCCCCCAGAGTATGTTGTGTACCAAGGGCCCATTAGCGGTGAGGGCCATAAATTCTATGACACTATGCACATCTACGGTAGGGGTCTAGTGCCAGAACGCCCCTACAGGTTCACCGGAAGGACAACTTCCTTTGAGCCACAAGCCATCCAACTAGCTGCTCGAGAGGCTATAGTTCAACTCCGGCACTTGTCGCCCAGAGTTAACTGTCGCTCATTCTACTACTAGCCTAGCCGTGACGGGTATGGTAGGCCACCCCAGGTTGTCAACGGAGATCACGAGACGGATCCTGCATTGTTGCATCTGGTGCGCTATGTAGGTGCACTAGAGGAACTGTTCGATCAAATCACCCTTGATCTGATCGCAGCTCGTGGAGAGCTGGTCCACTGAGCCCCGGCAAGAGGAGAAGATGAGCCCGACGCCGACAACCCAGTCGTGCTGTTCGGACACCCGATCGAGTCCTTGAGGTCTGCCCCAGCCATCGACCATAATACTTTGGTGTCCCCAGAAGTGCTTCGTTGCCTTTTGGGAACACGCTCAAGCGGGATTGTGGCCAACAATCCCCGGGATTGTCATCGTCACTACCCCGACCCTGCACCCCCTCAACCCCCTCCAGGTAATCCCGACGGTGAAACCCGTGGAGAAGCCTCAACGTCCACAAGGCACGCCCTCTTAGATATAAATGAGGTAGACTAAGTTACTCGAGTAGTACTGAGTCTTAGTATGTCCACACCCTGAAATTGTATGATCTTGTGTATCACCATAAATAAACGCAGCCTACTTGTGTGCCTCTGTTTTAATAGTAGCCTGGCATAAATATGTTAGCATGCGGTTGCATTTTTTTAATTCCGGGCACAGCTACCAAAACCACACTGACGACACCCACAGTAATACGTCACTTTTACGAGATATGTGTATCTGTAGCATTGACCCCGACCCCATGGAGCAGACTCGATAAACTAGTTACCCTTCACCACGGTAAATAACCCAACCCCAATGCTATATAAAAGGCCACCCCGTGACCTTACCAGGTACCCCTCACCTTGAGCACCACTCACACAACCATTTCCATTGCCATGTCGAGCCCTAATATCTATCTGAGAACTCCAGATGCAAATCCTGGTAGCTTTGTTAAAATTCTATCAGACTTTACCTGCAGTACCATGAGTGCTATCCATCCACCCCAGTATGAGTTACTCAAATCGAGGATCACCCCATCCACCTCGAAATATTGGGCAGTGGTGCACGTCCCTCCCGCAAACCCAAACCAAGACCCCACGGAAGCCTCCTTCGTGGGGAAATCTATGCCAACTCCGCATATGGCCATAGAAGCCACTGCGTACGAAGCGCCTACTCGCCTTCGATTCGCGGTACCCTATGCCAGCGAACGGGGGTATTATTATTTCCCGAGTCGTGCAGCACCCGGAGAAGTAGCATCTTTCCCCGGTGGACAAATCGAGAGAGACCCAGTACTGGCCAAACTTTCCTAGTATGTCATCGCTCAAGAGCGTTTGACCCAACGAGTAATGGGTTATCTCTAGAGCCTCGCTGATCTGAATCCTCAGATCGCCATCGGCAGACCACTGAGGCCCAACCAGGAAAGGCACATTCATCGACTGGTCAATCCACTTCCCCTGATAGAAGAAGAGTGTGCCCCAATTCCAGAGACATTTTCTCAAGACCCTGTCTAATTACCATTGTCGTTGTAGATGTTATTGCCATGTTTATTGTCCCTGCATTTATTTATGTGCTGCAACTTATGTGTGGTATCCTAAATTTGTGATATGAATTGAATCTTTAGTCTAAATCAATGTGAGTGGCTTTTACTACGGTGAAATTTTATTAACTATTTTCACTCTCGATAAATCCTGAAGTGAGATATTTTTTTTCTGAGTTGTTGCAACATATATTTCTTCTCGACATAGAATTTTTTTTTTCACGCAGCACCATAACAGCAGACTCACGACCCCAACCACTCGACCAAGTGCAAATCCAAGTGCACATTTTTTTGCACCAAACTAATTACATCCCTAACACCCCACAGTCTCAGAGGGAGAGATTTGTGAGTAAATACCCGGGTACAAGTTACCTCCAGCACCCTGGCAGCAGTTAGCACCTGACACCGCACCTAATCCTCGTGATCACAGCCACCACGGAGAACTAACACTCGAGTGGCAGCATCACGACGATCATCGAGGATCATCACACACAGGAGCACGGAGAACCCCAGCAATGCCGCCAACCCTCCACACATCAGGATCACGTACCAGTCCGGCATCACCTCTGCCATTAGAGCCTCGTCTCGAACTCCTGCAAGCAAAAATGGAGGAGAAGGGAGGAGAAGGAGAAGCGAGGTCAGGTGGGAGGAAGATGAAAGAAGCACCTCGGTCGTTTTATAGCTCGAGATCGGTGTACGGTGGGCAAAGTCCACCAGCGCCGCTCGTCACTCGATCGCCGGTGTTCGAAAGCGAATTCGCGACCAGGGCCGACAGCCCACTGGCCCGCGAGGTGAGTGCACGCTGCGCCGGCAGCTAGCACGCCACGCACTACCGCGGTACGGCCTAGATGCCCTACGAGCTAGACGTCGCCGATGGAGAAAGCACGGGAAAGCGCGCGGGAGAGAGGAAGAAGAGAGAGCCAGAGGTAGAGGAAGGGACCGACAGTGGGCCCAGGGTCCACCTGTCAGCCATAGGGAGCACTATGCTCTCGGGTACGACCAACGTATTTTCAGTAATTTAGCAGTTTATTCTAAATTTACTGTAAGCAATGGTAGAAATTTATCGAAGATTTTTTTTCACGCTACGCCAGCATGCCACACTGTAGTTTTGCACCACTTATCGCCCACTCACTGTAGCTACGTTTTAGTTACATGAGTAGGATGGTCATTTTTGTGATAGTAGGAGTAAAAATTTTCAAAACAACCCTTATCAAATCTCGAGGACGAGATTTTTTCTTAAGGGGGGTAGTGTTGTAACACCCCAAAAATTTAACCATGATTTGATTATTATACTTTTGCCAGGAGTTTAAAATTTTTGCTTTCTGGATTTTCTTTTTGATTTCAGAACCCCTTTTTCTTTAATATTGTGAAGTTTTTGCCCCAAGTAAAAACTTTCCAAGATTATCATTGGACTTGTATACCATCTCAAGTAAAACAATTCTTTTATCAGTGGATTTATTTGCATAATTATTTTTTTAGCTTTATTCTTTTAAAGCGATTTTTATAAGTTTTAGAGCCTCTTTTGCACTGCAACCATTTGATAAATGCATCTGAAATTTTCACCAAAACTTGGGGATGTCATGTGGTGTTTTTAAATCACTCTGGAGAAAAAATATCTTTTATTCATTGAAATTTTTGAGCTCTACCCCAAGTTTTCAAAACCAGTCCAGTTGGTACCTTTGCACTACAACCCTTTTAAATAATTCTTTAAAAAATTTACCAAGTATTTGGAGATGACAGTAGATGCATATAATTCATTTTTATGTAAAAACCCATGAATGTTCTTTGCAAAAATTGAGCAAAACATCCTCTTTTGCTCTCTGGACCAGATTGGCCTTTTCTACTACAACTCCATTTTGTATTGCTCTGTTACACATGAGTCTTTTTCCTACTTATAGTCCTCCCTACCAAACCCTTAAGTCCAGAAGAGTGGCCCCATGGGAGTAACTTTGGTCCATAAAATGATAGCCTTTACTTTCTGCCCAAAATTGGTTTTCTCAAATTTTTGCACTAACAAGTTTCTGGTCTGGACTAACTAACCTTGCCACCATCTCCTACACCTAATGAGACACTGATCTGGAGATTTTGGCCACCCCAAGAACAGCCTAGATGCCTCTAGCATTCTGTCGAACACCTTGTGTGCATGGCCAGTTTTGGCATGGTTTTTAGTTAGCATTGTAAACTTGATCCCCTGGCCTAACTAACTTGTCCACTAAGCGCCTAGTTAACCCTAACCCAGGCTTGCTAATCGCCAGCCTCATCCTAGCCCTCTAGCACGCTCTGGCATTGCGTCGAGCACGTAGCGTGCGTGCGTTGGGCGCGCCCAGAGCGCGCGTTTTGCACGTGCGTGCGCACGGGTCGCCGCGTCTGGCCCCTGGCCTTTGATCACCTGCAGAGCCACTGCCGTCCTCATCCACTCCCCAGAACGCTCCAGGCCGCCCCTGGAGCCCCACAGCGCCGCCGTCAGGTCGGTCATGACGACTAGCGGCCAGCCACAGTGAGCTCCTGCCATGGACGACGCCGCCCGAGCCACAACGCATGCGCCAGCTGCCCTCTGGAGCCGTCCGAGCTCATCCACAAGCTCGTCTGCAAGCGCTCGTCGCCGCCACGTCCTCCTGTAGCAACAGAACGGCGGTTCGCCGGGGTCCTTATCCACGGCCGTGGAACCAACGTAGCTGCGCTATAAATAGAGACCCCCGGACCCGTCCAGACCCTTAGGCAGCCTCGTACCACCCCACTAGCGTGCCCCACGGCCAGCAAGCGACGGCGGGAGGCCTTCTTCCTCGCGTCTGGTCAGTTCGGCCGCTGCCACGTTCCAGTCCCGTTCGTTGCAACCAGGCCCTCCCCCGTCCATCCAGCACCACCACCCGACTCCTCTTCGTCTTGCGGAGCCGCCCGAACCCCCAGCTGCGACAGAGAGCCACCATAGCCCGAACCCCCAAATCGTCCCGAGGCCATCTCCGCCGCGGAGCTCGCCGCCGGCGACTCCCTTCACCCCCGCCAGCCGTTCGACCTCCGGGAGGACCGCCCTAGACTGGCGGATCCATCCCCGCCCTCAGAACCCCGCGGGGAAGCGCCGTTCGTCGACGGCAATCGCTGGAGTCCCGCCTCCGCTCGGGCAGAGGAAGAGGAGGGAGAGGCGACCGGTCAAACCTGACCAGTGGGCCCCTTGGACTCACTGTCAGTGACCCACGCGCCAGTCCACGCTGGATAAGTGAAGGCGTAAACACCAGAGTACGTCTTCGATGTGTTTTAATTCGAAACGTTTTTCTTTTTTCTGTATTATTTTTAAAAACAAAATTGACTAAACTTTGACTGGACATATCTTTTAAAATATGACTCCAAATGAGTTGATTCTTTTTCCTACCTCTCTCAAATTTTGTCTAGTTTATTTTCAGATTTATTTGAAAAAAATTTCACACAACTTTTTTGTACTGTTTTGAAGCTATGTATTAATTCAAAAAATTTAAATAGGATTTTTGGAGAGAGAAGAAAACTTTCAAAAGTTTTGGGAATGCACCCTGCCTCTCCACAACTTGAAGGCAAGCATTCTGAACCCTGGCATAATATTGTCGTGTGTTGTTTGATACAGTTACAACACCTCTCGTCTCGGAGTTTCCGGTATTTTTTTTTGTGATGGTATGAACCTACTCATAAGTGCATATTGATGATTCCGTGCTATTGGAATTTGATACGTGGTGATAGTAATCACCCTCGTAAGCCTATCATGCCTATCGGAAGGAAGCCGGGAAAGCCTCTGTCTTTTGTAGACACGAGCTTGTCTCCGGTCTTCGTCGAGACGGTTGTGTCCGGTATGGCATAGTAAGGTATGATGAGTGGTGATTCTGTCTGTTGGTTGAAACATATTTGTTATGCTAATCGTGCAGGAAACACTTAAACCTCCTGAGTCGACCGTAGATCGAGTCCTGTTCCAGTAACCCCCATACTTGTTTCGTGCTACCACTTGTCCCTGCCATAGGTAGGGTACGGTTCAGTAAGTTGTCAACCCCTTTCTAGCACACACCGTACAGAGAGGCCATGGTGGAAGATACTGACTGCATCCGGTAGGCATGCCACCTGGTCCGGGGGCATGGGTGTTTTCGGTTGTAGCCGAGGGGGTAGCTCCCCTAGTTTGCGCGCGTTATAAATTTTGTGATCCCATGCTACTCGAGGTTGTAGCCTCCCCACTTACAGTTTTGCTTAACGAGTGTCATGGGTGATTCCAAACACCGATAAGTCAAGCTGGTGTGTGCGGTCAGGTGTGTTTTCAATTAAAAGACCGTAGGCGGAATTAGTCCTGACGGGCTAACGGAATCCGTTAATCGTGGGTAAAGAGTACACCCTCTGCAGAGATTAAATACCTATTCGAATAGCCGTGTCCATGGTTAAGGACTACAATCTGGGTTGGGTCAAGTGTCGGTCTTCGGAGGAAAAACTGCTAAACCAGAACATGGATTATGACTTGTGACTCATGATGATTATGGACCAACCCTTTATATTATTTGAATTTCTTTTTTGAGTATCCCTGGGACGGTTCTTCCTCCTGGATATTCACCGTGATATTTACATTATAAGCCCTTTATGTGGTGTTGCTGAGACGCCCGACTGTGGCATGCTTGTTATTGATTTTCTTATAAGCCCTTTATGTGGTGTCGCTGAGACGCCCGACTGTGGCATGCTTGTTATTGATTTTCTTATAAGCCCTTTATGCGGTGTCGCTGAGACGCCCGACTGTGGCATGTTTGTTATATATTTACTTTATAAGCCCTTTATGTGGTGTCGCTGAGACACCCAACTGCGGCATGCTTGTTATTTGTTTACCTTATAAGCCCTTTATGTGGTGTCGCTCAGACGCCTGATTGAGGCATTCTATCTCTACTCTCTAATTGCATTATTCGTATTTTATGTGAATAACATGCTTACGTACATCATGGATTTTTTTTATGACTAACGTTATGATCATAGAATATTTCAGAGCATGATTATCGTTTGTTATATTATACCCGTATTCATAATGTTTGCGACTACATTCGAAGTACTCACTGGCTTGTCCCTGGCTATTGTCTTGGCCAGATTTCTTGCTTGGAGTGGAGCGTTGCGAGGAGTTATCTGTTGGAAATATGCCCTAGAGGCAATAATAAAAGCATTATTATTATATTTCCTTGTTCATGATAATTGTCTTTATTCATGCTATAATTGTGTTATCCGGAAATCGTAATACATGTGTGAATAACAGACACCAACATGTCCCTAGTAAGCCTCTAGTTGACTAGCTCGTTGATCAATAGATAGTCATGGTTTCCTGACTATGGACATTGGATGTCGTTGATAACGGGATCACATCATTAGGAGAATGATGTGATGGACAAGACCCAATCCTAAACATAGCACAACATCGTATAGTTCGTTTGCTAGAGTTTTCCAATGTCAAAGTATCTTTTCCTTAGACCATGAGATCGTGTAACTCCCGGATACCGTAGGAGTGCTTTGGGTATACCAAACGTCACAACGTAACTGGGTGACTATAAAGGTAGACTACGGGTATCTCCGAAAGTGTCTGTTGGGTTGACATGGATCAAGACTGGGATTTGTCACTCCGTATGACGGAGAGGTATCACTGGGCCCACTCGGTAATGCATCATCATAATGAGCTCAGAGTGATCAAGTGTCTGGTCACGGGATCATGCATTACGGTACGAGTAAAGTGACTTGCCGGTAACGAGATTGAACGAGGTATTGGGATACCGACGATCGAATCTCGGGCAAGTAACATATCGATTGACAAAGGAAATTGCGTACGGGGTTGATTGAATCCTCGACATCGTGGTTCATCCGATGAGATCATCGTGGAGCATGTGGGAGCCAACATGGGTATCCAGATCCCGCTATTGGTTATTGACCTGAGAGTCGTCTCGGTCATGTCTGCTTGTCTCCCGAACCCGTAGGGTCTACACACTTAAGGTTCGGTGACGCTAGGGTTGTGAAGATATGTATATGCAGTAACCCGAATGTTGTTCGGAGTCCCGGATGAGATCCCAGACGTCACGAGGAGTTCCGGAATGGTCCGGAGGTAAAGAATTATATATAGGAAGTGCAGTTTTGGGCATCGGGACAAGTTTCAGGGTTATCGGTATTGTACCGGGACCACCGGAGGGGTCCCGGGGGCCCAGCGGGTGGGGCCTCCTGTCCCGGGGGGCCACATGGGCTGTAGGGGGTGCGCCTTGGCCTTCATGGGTCAAGGGCACCAGCCCCACTAGGCCCATGCGCCTAGGGTTTCCAAGGGGGAGGAGTCCAAGTGGTGGAAGGCACCTCTGGGTGCCTTGGGGGGAGGGAATCCTCCCCTTGGCCGCCGCACCTAGGAGATCAGATCTCCTAGGCTGCGCACCACCCCCCCTTGTCCCTCCTATATATAGTGGGGGAGAGGAGGGACTTGACACACCAGCTCCTGGCGCCTCCCTCTCTCCCGTTACGTCTCTCCCTTGTAGTATTGGCGAAGCCCTGCTGCTGTGACGCCCTGCATCCACCACCACGCCGTCGTGCTGCTGGATCTTCATCAACCTCTCCTCCCCCCTTGCTGGATCAAGAAGGAGGAGACATCTCCCGTCCCGTACGTGTGTTGAACACGGAGGTGCCGTCCGTTCGGCGCTTGGTCATCGGTGATTTGGATCACGTCGAGTACGACTACATCATCACCGTTCTTTTGAACGCTTCCGTGCGCGATCTACAAAGGTATGTAGATGCATCTAATCACTCATTGCTAGATGAACTCCTAGATGATCTTGGTGAAACGAGTAGGAAAATTTTTATTTTCTGCAACGTTCCCCAACAGTGGCATCATGAGCTAGGTCTATGCATAGTTCTTCTTGCGCGAGTAGAACACAATTTGTTGTGGGCATAGATTTGTCAACTTTCTTGCCGCTACTAGTCTTTTATTGCTTCAGAGGTATTGTGGGATGAAGCGGCCCGGACCAACCTTACACGTACGCTTACGTGAGACCGGTTCCACCGAATAACATGCACTAGTTGCATAAGGTGGCTGGCGGGTGTCTGTCTCTCCCACTTTAGTTGGAGCGGATTCGATGAACAGGGTCCTTATGAAGGGTAAATAGAAGTTGACAAATCACGTTGTGGCTTTAACGTAGGTAAGAAGACATTCTTTCTAGAACCCTAATTCAGCCACGTAAAACTTGCAACAACAATTAGAGGACGTCTAACTTGTTTTTGCAGCAAGTGGTTTGTGATATGATATGGCCAAAGTTGTGATGAATGATGAATGATCTATATGTGATGTATGAGATGTTCATGCTATTGTAATAGGAATCACGACTTGCATGTCGATGAGTATGACAACCGGCAGGAGCCATAGGAGTTGTCTTTATTCGTTTATATGACCTGTGCGTCATTGAGAAACGCCATGTAAATTACTTTACTTTATTGCTAAATGCGTTAGCCATAGTAGTAGAAGTAATAGTTGGCGAGCAACTTCATGGAGACACGATGATGGAGATCATGGAGATCATGGTGTCAAGCCGGTGACAAGATGATCATGGAAACCCAAGATGGAGATCAAAGGAGCTATGTGATAATGGCCATATCATGTCACGTTTATTATTTGATTGCATGTGATGTTTATCATGTTTCGCATATTGTTTACTTAGAACGATGGTAGTAAATAAGATGATCCCTCATACTAATTTCAAGAAGTGTTCCCCCTAACTGTGCACCGTTGCGACAGTTCGCTGTTTCAAAACACCACGTGATGATCGGGTGTTTTATTCAGACGTTCACATACAACAGGTGTAAGACAGATTTACACATGCAAACACTTAGGTTGACTTGACGAGCCTAGCATGTACAGACATGGCCTCGAAACACAGAAGACCGAAAGGTCGAGCATGAGTCGTATAGAAGATACGATCAACATGAAGATGTTCACCGATGTTGAGTAGTCCGTCTCACGTGATGATCGGACACGGTCTAGTTAACTCGGATCATGTAATACTTAGATGACTAGAGGGATGTCTAATCTAAGTGGGAGTTCATTAATAATTTGATTAGTTGAACTTAATTATCATGAACTTAGTCTAAATATTTTACAATATGTCTTGTAGATCAAATGGCCAACGTAGTCCTCAACTTCAACGCGTTCCTAGAGAAAACTAAGCTGAAAGACGATGGCAGCAACTATACGGACTGGGTCCGGAACCTGAGGATCATCCTCATAGCTGCCAAGAAAGATTATGTCCTACAAGCACCGCTTGGTGACGCACCCATTCTCCCTGCAGAACAAGATGTTATGAACGCTTGGCAGGCACGTACCGATGACTACTCCCTCGTTCAGTGCGGCATGCTTTACAGTTTAGAGCCGGGGCTCCAAAAGCATTTTGAGAGAGACGGAGCATATGAGATGTTCGAAGAGCTGAAAATGGTTTTCCAAGCTCATGCCCGGGTCGAGAGATATCAAGTCTCCGACAAGTTCTTCAGCTGTAAGATGGAGGAAAACAGTTCTGTCAGTCAACACATACTCACTATGTCCGGGTTGCATAACCGCTTGACTCAGCTGGGAGTTAATCTCCCGGATGATGCGGTCATTGACAGAATCCTCCAGTCGCTTCCACCAAGCTACAAGAGCTTTGTGATGAACTTCAATATGCAGGGGATGGACAAGATCATTCCTGAAGTATTTGCTATGCTGAAATCAGCAGAGGTAGAAGTCAAGAAGGAACATCAAGTGTTGATGATCAATAAAACCACTAAGTTCAAGAAAGGCAAGGGTAAAAAGAACTTCAAGAAGGACGGCAAGGAGGTTGCCGCGCCCGGCAAGCAAGCTGCCGGGAAGAAGCCAAAGAATGGACCCAAGCCCGAGACTGAGTGCTTTTATTGCAAGGGAAGCGGTCACTGGAAGCGGAACTGCCCTAAATACTTAGCAGACAAGAAGGCCGGCAAAACAAAAGGTATATGTGATATACATGTAATTGATGTGTACCTTACTAGTGTCCGTAGTAGCTCCTGGGTATTTGATACCGGTGCAGTTGCTCACATTTGTAACTCAAAACAGGGGCTGCGGAATAAGCGGAAACTAGCAAAGGACGAGGTGACGATGCGCATCGGGAATGGTTCCAAGGTCAATGTGATCGCCGTCGGCACGCTGCCTCTGCATCTCCCTTCGGGATTAGTTTTAAACCTTAATAATTGTTATTTAGTGCCAGCTTTGAGCATGAACATTGTATCGGGATCTCGTTTAATTCGAGATGGCTACTCATTTAAATTCGAGAATAATGGTTGTTCTATTTATATGAGAGATATGTTTTATGGTCATGCTCCTATGGTGAATGGTTTATTCTTTATGAATCTCGAACGTGATGCTACACATGTTCACAATGTGAGTACCAAAACAAGTAAGGTTGATAATGATAGTCCCACATACTTGTGGCACTGCCGCCTTGGTCACATAGGTGTCAAACGCATGAAGAAGCTCCATGCAGTTGGACTTTTAGAGTCTCTTGATTATGAATCATTTGACACGTGCGAACCATGCCTTATGGGAAAAATGACCAAGACTCCGTTCTCAGGAACAATGGAGCGAGCAACCAACTTATTGGAAATCATAAATACTGATGTGTGCGGTCCAATGAGCGTTGAGGCTCGCGGTGGCTATCGTTATGTTCTCACCCTCACTGATGATTTAAGTAGGTATGGGTATATCTACTTAATGAAACACAAGTCTGAAACCTTTGAAAAGTTCAAGGAATTTCAGAGTGAGGTTGAAAATCAACGTGACAGGAAAATCAAGTTTCTACGATCAGATCATGGAGGAGAATACTTGAGTCACGAGTTTGGCACACACTTAAGAAAATGTGGAATAGTTTCACAACTCACGCCGCCTGGAACACCTCAGCGTAATGGTGTGTCCGAACGTCGTAATCGCACTCTATTAGATATGGTGCGATCTATGATGTCTCTTACCGATTTACCGCTATCTTTTTGGGGCTATGCTTTAGAGACTGTTGCATTCACTTTAAATAGGGCTCCGTCAAAATCCGTTGAGACGACACCGTATGAATTGTGGTTTGGGAAGAAACCTAAGCTGTCATTTCTAAAAGTTTGGGGATGCGATGCTTATGTTAAGAAACTTCAACCTGAAAAGCTCGAACCCAAATCGGAAAAATGCGTCTTCGTAGGGTACCCAAAGGAAACTATTGGGTACACCTTCTACCTCAGATCCGAAGGCAAGATCTTTGTTGCCAAGAATGGGTCCTTTCTGGAGAAAGAGTTTCTCTCGAAAGAAGTAAGTGGGAGGAAAGTAGAGCTTGATGAAGTATTACCTCTTGAACCGGAAAATGGCGCAACTCAAGAAAATGTTCCTGAGGTGCCTGCACCGGCTAGAGAGGAAGTTAATGATAATGATCAAAATACTTCTGATCAAGCTCCTGCTGAAATTCGAAGGTCCACAAGGACACGTTCCACACCAGAGTGGTATGGCAACCCTGTCTTGGAAATCATGTTGTTAGACAACGGTGAACCTTCGAACTATGAAGAAGCGATGGCGGGCCCGGATTCCGACAAATGGCTAGAAGCCATGAAATCCGAGATAGGATCCATGTATGAAAATGAAGTGTGGACTTTGACTGACTTGCCCGTTGAGCGGCGAGCCATAGAAAATAAATGGATCTTTAAGAGGAAGACAGACGCGGATGGTAATGTGACCATCTATAAAGCTCGGCTTGTCTCTAAGGGTTATCGACAAGTTCAAGGGGTTGACTACGATGAGACTTTCTCACCGGTAGTGAAGCTGAAGTCCATCCGAATCATGTTAGCAATTGTCGCATTCTACGATTATGAAATATGGCAAATGGACGTCAAAACAGCATTCCTTAATGGTTTCCTTAAGGAAGAATTGTATATGATGCAGCCGGAAGGTTTTGTCGATCCTAAGAATGCTGACAAGGTGTGCAAGCTCCAACGCTCGATTTATGGGCTGGTGCAAGCATCTCGGAGTTGGAACATTCGCTTTGATGAGATGATCAAAGCGTTTGGGTTTACGCAGACTTATGGAGAAGCCTGCGTTTACAAGAAAGTGAGTGGGAGCTCTGTAGCATTTCTCATGCTATATGTAGATGACATACTTTTGATGGGAAATGATATAGAACTCTTGGACAGCATCAAGGCCTATTTGAATAAGAGTTTTTCAATGAAGGACCTTGGAGAAGCTGCTTATATATTAGGCATCAAAATCTATAGAGATAGATCGAGACGCCTCATAGGTCTTTCACAAAGCACATACCTTGATAAGATATTGAAGAAGTTCAATATGGATCAATCTAAGAAGGGGTTCTTGCCTGTGTTACAAGGTGTGAAATTGAGCTCAGCTCAATGTCCGACCATGGCAGAAGATATAGAAGAGATGAGTGTCATCCCCTATGCCTCAGCCATAGGTTCTATTATGTATGCCATGCTGTGTACCAGACCTGATGTAAACCTTGCCGTAAGTTTGGTAGGAAGGTACCAAAGTAATCCCGGCAAGGAACACTGGACAGCGGTCAAGAATATCCTGAAGTACCTGAAAAGGACAAAGGAAATGTTTCTCGTTTATGGAGGTGACGAAGAGCTCGACGTAAAGGGTTACGTCGATCCCAGCTTCGACACAGATCTGGATGACTCTAAGTCACAAACCGGATACGTGTATATTTTGAATGGTGGGGCAGTAAGCTGGTGCAGTTGCAAGCAAAGCGTCGTGGCGGGATCTACATGTGAAGCGGAGTACATGGCGGCCTCGGAGGCAGCACATGAAGCAATATGGGTGAAGGAGTTCATCACCGACCTAGGAGTCATACCCAATGCGTCGGGGCCAATCAAACTTTTTTGTGACAACACTGGAGCTATTGCATTTGCCAAGGAGCCCAGGTTTCACAAGAAGACAAGGCACATCAAGCGTCGCTTCAACTCCATTCGTGAAAATGTTCAAGATGGAGACATAGAGATTTGTAAAGTACATACGGACCTGAATGTAGCAGATCCGTTGACTAAACCTCTCCCTAGAGAAAAACATGATCAACACCAGAATTCCATGGGTGTTCGATTCATCACAATGTAACTAGATTATTGACTCTAGTGCAAGTGGGAGACTGTTGGAAATATGCCCTAGAGGCAATAATAAAAGCATTATTATTATATTTCCTTGTTCATGATAATTGTCTTTATTCATGCTATAATTGTGTTATCCGGAAATCGTAATACATGTGTGAATAACAGACACCAACATGTCCCTAGTAAGCCTCTAGTTGACTAGCTCGTTGATCAATAGATAGTCATGGTTTCCTGACTATGGACATTGGATGTCATTGATAACGGGATCACATCATTAGGAGAATAATGTGATGGACAAGACCCAATCCTAAACATAGCGCAAGATCGTATAGTTCGTTTGCTAGAGTTTTCCAATGTCAAAGTATCTTTTCCTTAGACCATGAGATTGTGTAACTCCCGGATACCGTAGGAGTGCTTTGGGTATACCAAACGTCACAATGTAACTGGGTGACTATAAAGGTAGACTACGGGTATCTCCGAAAGTGTCTGTTGGGTTGACATGGATCAAGACTGGGATTTGTCACTCCGTATGACGGAGAGGTATCACTGGGCCCACTCGGTAATGCATCATCATAATGAGCTCAGAGTGATCAAGTGTCTGGTCACGGGATCATGCATTACGGTACGAGTAAAGTGACTTGCCGGTAACGAGATTGAACGAGGTATTGGGATACCGACGATCGAATCTCGGGCAAGTAACATATCGATTGACAAAGGGAATTGCGTACGGGGTTGATTGAATCCTCGACATCGTGGTTCATCCGATGAGATCATCATGGAGCATGTGGGAGCCAACATGGGTATCCAGATCCCGCTATTGGTTATTGACCTGAGAGTCGTCTCGGTCATGTCTGCTTGTCTCCCGAACCCGTAGGGTCTACACACTTAAGGTTCAGTGACGCTAGGGTTGTGAAGATATGTATATGCAGTAACCCGAATGTTGTTCGGAGTACCGGATGAGATCCCGGACGTCACGAGGAGTTCTGGAATGGTCCGGAGGTAAAGAATTATATATAGGAAGTGCAGTTTCAGGCATCGGGACAAGTTTCGGGGTTATCGGTATTGTACCGGGACCACCGGAGGGGTCCCGGGGGCCCACCGGGTGGGGCCACCTGTCCCGGGGGGCCACATGGGCTGTAGGGGGTGCGCCTTGGACTTCATGGGCCAAGGGCACCAGCTCCACTAGGCCCATGCGCCTAGGGTTTCCAAGGGGGAGGAGTCCAAGTGGTGGAAGGCACCTCTGGGTGCCTTGGGGGGGAGGGAATCCTCCCCTTGGCCGCCGCACCTAGGAGATCATATCTCCTAGGCTGCGCACCACACCCCCTTGGCCCCCCTATATATAGTGGGGGAGAGGAGGGACTTGACACACCAGCTCCTGGCGCCTCCCTCTCTCCCGTTACGTCTCTCCCTTGTAGTATTGGCGAAGCCCTGCTGCTGTGACGCCCTGCATCCACCACCACGCCGTCGTGCTGCTGGATCTTCATCAACCTCTCCTCCCCCCTTGCTGGATCAAGAAGGAGGAGACGTCTCCCGTCCCGTACGTGTGTTGAACGCGGAGGTGCCGTCCGTTCGGCGCTTGGTCATCGGTGATTTGGATCACGTCGAGTACGACTACATCATCATCGTTCTTTTGAACGCTTCCGTGCGCGATCTACAAAGGTATGTAGATGCATCTAATCACTCGTTGCTAGATGAACTCCTAGATGATCTTGGTGAAACGAGTAGGAATTTTTTTATTTTCTGCAACGTTCCCCAACATTATCCAGGTCAGCTGTTCCTGTGGGAAATGGAGTCCTATAGACGCTGAGAGACCACAAACCGCTTCCGCCATCAGCCACTAGAAACCATTTGTTGTACTCATAGGCCAGAATGGTCTTATACTACCTATTTTGTATTTTGCTTGGAATTTCTATATTAAGTTTGTGCCTCATCAGCTAACAGTAATCCTGGGGCTGGTGAGCACAAGGGCCATTTTTGGGAAATTAATATCCCGAAAATCCTGTCCTGACAAAACGTAACTACTCACAAAGCATATTCATGTTCATAATCAGAGGAGTAATAATATGCATTAAGGATCTGAACATATGATCTTCCACCAAGTAAACCAATTAGCATCAACTCAAGGAGTAATCAACACTACTAGCAACCCACACGCACCAATTTGTGGTTTGGATACAAGATTGGATACAAGAGATGAATTAGGGTTTTTAGAGGAGATGGTGCTCGTGAAGCTGTTGATGGAGATTGACCCCCTCCCAATGAGAGGATCATTGGTGATGATGATGGTGATGATTTCCCCCTCCCGGAGGGAAGTTTCCCCGGCAGAACAGCTCTGCCGGAGCTCTAGATTGGTTCCGCCAAGGTTCCGCCTCGTGGCGGCGGAGCTTCGTCCCGTAAGCTTGCCTCCGATTTTTTTCCAGGGTAAAAGCCTTCATATAGCAGAAGATGGACACCGGAAGGCCACCAGGGGGCCTAGGAGACAGGGGGCACGCCCAGTAGGGGTGGGCGCGCCCTCCACCCTCCTGGCCAAGGTGTGGGCCCCCTCTGGTATTTCTTTTGCTCAATAATTCTTAATAATTCCAAAACTGACTTCCGTGGAGTTTCAGGATTTTTGGAGCTGTGCAGAATAGGTTTCCAATATTTGCTCCTTTTGAATTCCAGCTGTCGGCATTCCCCCTCTTCATGGTAAACCTTGTAAAATAAGAGAGAATAGCCATAAGTATTGAGATATAATGTGTAATAACAGCCCATAATGCAATAAATATTGATATAAAAGCATGATGCAAAATGGACGTGTCAACTCCCCCAAGCTTAGACCTCGCTTGTCCTCAAGCGGAAGCCGAAATCGGAAAATATGTCCACATGTTTAGAGATAGAGGTGTCGATAAAAACAAAATACGGACATGAGGGCATCATGAATATTCTTATAACAATATAGATGTTGCCATATGATTTCTTATGCTCAAGTGGCGATCAATTCACAATGTCAAGTATGGTTCAGAAACTTCATTGGGAACTAACAAACTATAATCTCAGTCATTGAAGCAATTGCAGTTTATCATAACATCAGAAAGAGTCAAGAATAGAGCTTTTCAGCAAGTCCACATACTCAACTATCAAGTAGTCTTCTACAATTGCTAACACTCATGCAGTACTTGTGGTTATGGAGTTTCAGTCGGACACTGAGAAAGATAGGGGCTTATTGTGTTGCCTCCCAACGTATTCACCTTTTGGTGATGTCAACAATAATAGTTCATGCTAACTTACATCCAATTGGATATATATATATATATATATATATATATATATATATATATATCAAGATCTTTCAAACACGAGGAGCTTGCCAAAGGATAAAATGAAAAAGGGAAAGGTGAAGATCACCTTTACTCAAGCATAAAGTAAAAACATAAAGTAAAAGATAGGCCCTTCGCAGAGGGAAGCAGAGGTTGTCATGTGCGCTTAGGGTTGGATGCATGAAATCTTAATGCAAAAGAATGTCACTTTATATTGCCACTTGTATATGGACCTTTATTATGCAGTCCGTCGCTTTTATTGCTTCCATAACAAGTTCGTATAAAGCTTATTTTCTCTGCACTGTCATACATATTTAAAGAGCAATTTTTATTGCTTGCAACATGACAACTTACTTGAAGGATCTTACTCAATCCATAGGTAGGTATGGTGGACTCTCATGGCAAAACTGGGTTTAAGGATATTTGGAAGCACAAGTAGTATCTCTACTTGGTGCAAGGAATTTGGCTAGCATGAGGGGGAAAGGCAAGCTCAACATGTTGGGAAGATCTATGACAATATACTTTAACTGAGATGTGTGAAAACATAAACCATTATGTTGTCTTCCTTGTCCAACGTCAACTCTTTTAGCATGTCATACTTAATGAGTGCTCCCAATCATAAAAGATGTCCAAGATAATATATTTGTATGTGACCCTCTCTTTACTTATTACTTCCTATTAATTGCAACGATGACCAAAACTACGTTTGTCAACTCTCAACAACTTTTATACCTCATACTTTCAATGTGCAAAGTCATTACTATCTATAAGATCAATATGATCTGTTTTATTCTTTTTATTCTTTCTACTTCCTCAAGATCATGGCAAGATAGCAAGGCCCTTGACTCAACACTAATCCTTATTATAGACAGCTCACGGACTCGATTACATAAAGAGATCACAAAGCAAAACTCAAAACTACTTGATACTAAAACTTCAATCTAATATATCAAAATAGTACTAAAAGGATCGAACTAAATAAAACGGTAAAGATAGGAGTGTGATGGTGATACAATACTGGGGCACCTCCCCCAAGCTTGGCAGTTGCCAAGGGGAGTGCCCATACCCATGTGATTATGTCTCCTTCTTCATAGTCGGTGTTGTGATCTTCTTGGTGATGATGCCCCTCAGGATACGATTCTCCTCCTCGAGCTTATTGATTTGTTGTTTGAGGTCCATAATTTGTTTGCGGAGCTTGCCCGTAACGGCTAAAGCTCCCTTCACCCAAGGATGCTACATAGCTTCTGGAGAACAAGTGACGCTCTTTTTCATATTTTCATAGGAAAGAAATTTAACATTGGAAGGGATGACCAAATTTGGAATAGCCGAGCTATGTAGGTCCCCCATCATGAATCCTGCTTGGAAGCGAGAGGTAACTTCTTGATCTTCTTCCATGGCATCTATCCTTTTCAAGTCGGCCTCCATCTCATCCTCCATTGATGGTCCAAAGTGTTAGGCATCGCTATTTGCTTCTGGACCTATTGTCGGGTGAGACACCCAAATCTCCCCGACTTACTCTTGAGAAGACATCTTGCTCTTATTCTGCAACAGGAACAGCTCGAAACGAAAACAGAGGATATTTGCGTGATACTGTCATCAAAGCCTTTGGGAGATTATATAATGAATTTTTACCGACCGAAATACATGACGTACAAGAAAACGGAGTCCGAGAGCCACACGAGGTGGCCATGAGACAGGGGGCGCGCCCAGGAAGCGTGTGCGCGCCCTCCACCCTCGTGGAGACCTCGTGTCCTTCCCGGACTACTTCTTTCTTTCCAAAATTCTTAAATATTCCAAACCGGATAAAAATTGCCATTAGAATTGTTTTGGAGTCGGTTTACTTACCGTACCACATACCTATTCCTTTTCGAAGTCTGGAACATTCTGGAAAGTGTCCCTTATGTTCCTCTGGGGTTACGGTCTCAATAATATTAGTTTCAACATTGATAGGATTACCTGAGATATAATGTTTAATTCTTTGACCGTTCACCACCCTCATACTTGTGCCTTCGAAGTTGTTGATTTTTATGGCACCGGAATGATAGACCTCCTCGATAACGTAAGGACCTTCTGCTACCTCTTGAGCACTGCGTTGGATTTCCCCGAAGAGGAGAGGATGATGCAGCAAAGTAGCGTAAGTATTTCCCTCAGTTTTTGAGAACCAAGGTATCAATCCAGTAGGAGACCACGCACAAGTCCCTCGTACCTACACAAAACGATAGCAACTTGCAACCAACGCTTAGGGGTTGTCAATCCCTTCACGGTCACTTACGAGAGTGAGATCTGATAGAGATAATATTTTTGGTATTTTTGATAGATAGATGCAAAGTAAAAGTAAAGGCAAAGTAAAAACAAAGCAAGTAAATAAAGTGATAGAGATTGATATGATGAGAATAGACCCTGGGGCCATAGGTTTCACTAGTGGCTTCTCTCAAGAGCATAAGTATTCTACGGTGGGTGAACAAATTACTATTGAGCAATTGACAGAATTGAGCATAGTTATGAGTATATCTAGGCAATGATCATGTATATAGGCATCACATCCAAAACAAGTAGATCGAAACGATTCTGCATCTACTACTATTACTCCACTCATCGACCGCTATCCAGGATGCATCTAGAGTATTAAGTAAAAACACAGTAACGCCATAAGCAAGATGACATGATGTAGAGGGATAAATTCGTGCAATATGATAAAAACCCCATCTTGTTATCCTGATGGCAACAATACAATACGTGCCTTGCAACTCTTTCTGTCACCGAGTATGGACACCGCAAGATTGAACCCAAAGCTAAGCACTTCTCCCATTGCAAGAACTACCAATATAGTTGGCCAAACCAAAAAGATAATTCGAAGAGACTTGCAAAGATAACTCAATCATACATAAAAGAATTCAGAGAAGAGTCAAATATTTTCCATAGATAATACTGGATCATAAACCCACAGTTCATCGGTCTCAACAAACACACCGCAAAAAGAAGATTACGTCGAATAGAGCTCCACGAGTGAGGGGGAGAACATTGTGTTGAGATCCAAAAAGAGAGAAGAATCCATCTAGCTACTAGCTATGGACCCGAAGGTCTGAAGTAAACTACTCACACTTCATCGGAGAGGCTATGGTGATGATGTAGAAGCCCTCCGTGGTGGATTCCCCCTCCGGCGGAGCTCCGAAACAGGCCCCAAGATGGGATCTCGTGGATACAGAAGGTTGCGGCGATGGAATTAGGTTTTTGGCTCCTGTTCTGATCGTTCGGGGGTACGTAGGTATATATAGGAGGAAGGAGTACGTCGGTGGAGCTTCGAGGGGCCCACGAGGTAGGGGGGCGCGCCCAGGGGGGCACCCTCCACCGTCGTGACCTCCTCGGAGACTTCTTGGAGTAGGATCCAAGTCTCCTGGATCACGTTCAGTTGGAAAATCACGATCCCGAAGGTTTCATTCCGTTTGGACTCCGTTTGATATTCTGTTTCTTTGAAATACTGAAAAAGGTAAAAAACAACAATTCTGGGCTGGGCCTCCGGTTAATAGGTTAGTCCCAAAAGTAATATAAAAGTGGAAAATAAAGCCCAATATAGTCCAAAATAGTAGATAAAGTAGCATGGAGCAATCAAAAATTATAGATATGTTGGAGACGTATCACCTTCCCATTTGGAGAGAAGTGTTCCTGCAAAAAATCTTAAACGAGAGTTGAATAATAACACATAATCACCTACGTTAAACTCACGCTTTTGTATCCTTTTGTCATGCCAGCGTTTGACTTTTTCTTTGAATAGCTTGGCATTCTCATAGGCTTGGGTTCTCCATTCATCAAGTGAGCTAATATCAAATAACCTCTTCTCACTGGCAAGTTTGAAGTCATAGTTGAGCTCTTTAATAGCCCAATATGCTTTATGTTCAAGTTCAAGAGGTAAGTGACAAGCTTTTCCATAAACCATCTTATATGGAGACATACCCATAGGATTTTTATATGCCGTTCTATAGGCCCATAATGCATCATCAAGTTTTTTGGACCAATTCTTTCTAGATCTATTGACAGTCTTTTGCAAAATTAATTTGAGCTCTCTGTTTCTCAACTCTACTTGACCACTAGACTGCGGGTGATAAGGAGATGCGATTCTATGATTAACATCATACTTAGCAAACATCTTACGGAAAGCAACATGAATAAAATGTGAACCACCATCAGTCATAAGATATCTAGGGACTCCAAACCTTGGAAAAATAACTTCTTTAAGCATTTTAATAGAAGTGTTATGATCAGCACTACTAGTTGGAATAGCTTCTACCCACTTAGTAACGTAATCAACAGCAACTAAAATATGTGTATAACCATTAGGGGCAGGAAAAGGTCCCATATAATCAAAGCTCCATACATCAAACGGTTCAATAACAAGAGAATAATTCATAGGCATTTCTTGACGTCTACTCATATTACCAATTCTTTGACATTCATCACAAGATAAGACAAACTTACGAGCATCTTTGAAGAGAGTAGACCAATAAAAACCGGATTGCAATACCTTGTGTGCAGTTCTATCTACAGTGTGGTGTTCTCCATAGGATTCGGAGTAACACTTGCGTAGGATCTGTTCCTGTTCATGCTTAGGCACACAACGTCTATTAACACCATCTACTCCTTCTTTATAAAGGCGTGGGGCATCCCAGAAGTAATGTCTTAAATCATAAAAGAACTTCTTCTTTTGCTGGTATGTGAAACTAGGTGGTATAAATTTAGCAACAATGTAATTAGCATAATCAGCATACCAAGGAGCAGTACGAGAAGCATTAACTACCGCTAATTGTTCATCAATAAAGCTATCATCAATAGGTAGTGGGTCATCAAGAACATTCTCTAACCTAGTCAAGTTGTCTGCAACAGGGTTCTCAGCTCCCTTTCTATCAATAATATGCAAATCAAATTCTTGGACCAAGAGAACCCATCTAATGAGTCTAGGCTTAGCATCTTTCTTTTCCATAAGATATTTAATAGCAGCATGATCAGTGTAAATAGTAACTTTGGAATCAACAATGTAAGGTCTAAACTTATCACAAGCAAACACAACTGCTAAGAACTGTTTTTCAGTAGTAGCATAATTACTCTGGGCAGTATCAAGAGTCTTACTAGCATACTGGATAACATTCAATTTCTTATCAACTCTTTGCCCTAGAATAGCACCTACAGCATAATCACTAGCATCACATATAATTTCAAAGGGTAAATTCCAATCAGGTGGCTGAACAATAGGTGCAGTGATCAAAGCTTTCTTAAGTATTTGAAATGCTTCTACACAATCATCATCAAAGACAAAAGGAATATCTTTTTGCAATAAATTAGTTAGAGGCCTAGAGATTTTAGAGAAGTCCTTAATGAACCTCCTATAAAAACCGGCATGACCAAGGAAACATCTTATACCTTTTATGCCCTTGAGACATGGCATCTTTTCAATAGCATCAACCTTAGCTTTATCAACTTCAATACCTCTCTTGGAAATCTTATGCCCCAAGACAATGCCTTCATTAACCATAAACTGGCAGTTTTCCCAATTCAAAATGAGACTAGTGTCTTCGCATCTCTACAAAACTCGATCTAGGTTGCTCAAGCAATCATCAAAAGAGGATCCATAGACAAAGAAATCATCCATGAATACCTCACGAATCTTTTCACCAAAGTCAGAGAATATAGCCATCATACATCTTTGAAAGGTAGCAGGTGCATTACATAAACCAAAAGGCATACGTCTATAAGCAAAAGTACCGAAAGGGCAAGTAAAGGTAGTTTTTGATTGATCCTTCGCTGACACAGGTATTTGAGAGAAACCAGAATAACCATCTAGAAAGAAGAAATGTGTGTGTTTGGATAATCTTTCTAGCACTTGACAAATAAAAGGTAAAGGGTAATGATCTTTCTTAGTAGCTTTATTTAATTTACGGAAATCAACTACCATCCTATAACCTGTAATAATTCTTTGTGAGATCAATTCATCTTTATCGTTAGGAACAACGGTAATACCTCCCTTTTTAGGAACACAATGGACAGGGCTTACCCAATCACTATCAGCAACGGGATAAATTATACCTGCCTCAAGGAGCTTTAGTATCTCCTTTCTTACCACTTCTTTCATCTTAGGATTCAATCGCCGTTGAGGATCTCTAACTGGTTTGGCACCTTCCTCCAAATTAATTTTGTGTTGGCATAACGTGGGACTAATGCCCTTGAGATCATCCAGAGTATATCCAATAGCAGCACGGTGCTTCTTCAGAGTTTTCAATAATCTTTCTTCTTCTTGCTTTGAAAGGTTAGCACTAATAATAACAAGATATATTTTCTTTTCATCAAGATAAGCATACTTAAGATTATCAGGTAATGGTTTGATTTCAAACACGGGATCACCCTTGGGTGGAGGGGGATCCCCAATAATTTCAACGGGTAGGTTGTGTTTCAGAATAGGTTCCTGTTGAACGAACACTTCATCTATTTCCCGTCTTTCTTTCATAAACATATCATTTTCATGGTCTAGCAAATATTGTTCTAACGGATCGGTAGGAGGCACGACAATAGAAGCAAGACCAATAATCTCATCCTTACTAGGTGATTCTCTATCACGAGGTTGTCTATGAAACTTAGCAAAATTAAACTCATGAGACATATCCTCTAAGCCAATTGTAACAATATCCTTTTCACAATCAATCTTAGCATTAAGAGTATTCAAGAAGGGTCTACCAAAAATAATGGGACAAAAGTCATCTTGGGGGGAACCAAGAACAAGAAAATCAGCAGGATATTTAACCTTCCCACACAAGACTTCAACATCTCTAACAATCCCAACTGGCTTAATGGTATCCCTATTGGCAAGCTTAATAGTAACATCAATATCTTCTATTTCAGCGGGAGCAATATCATGCATAATTTCTTTATATAAGTCATAAGGTATTGCACTAGCACTAGCACCCATATCACATAAGCCATGATAACAATGATCTCCTATTTTAACAGAAATAACAGGAATGCCTAACACAGGTCTATGTATCTTAGCATCTGGTTTAACAATATTAGCAGTCTCACCACAAAAATAAATAACATGCCCATCTAAATTATCATCCAAGAGATCTTTCACCATAGCAATACTAGGTTCAACTTTGATTTGCTAAGGAGGTGTATAAGTCCTAGTATTACTCTTACGAACAACAGTCGAAGTCTTAGCATGATCCTTTATCCAAACAGGAAAAGGAGGTTTCTCAACATAAGTAGTACGAACAATAGGATCACTATAAGTGACAATCTTTTCTTCAACTGTAATAGGTGCAACTACTTTTACTTCAATGGGAGGATTATATTTAAACCACTTCTCCTTAGGGAGATCAACGTGAGTAGCAAAATATTCACAGAAAGAAGCTACAATATCAGAGTCAAGTCCATATTTAGCGCTAAATCCATGAAAAGCATCGGTATCCATAAAAGATTTAACACAATCAAACTTAGGTGTCATACCCGACTCCTTACCATCCTCAGAACCCCAATCTTCAGAGTTGCGTTTAATTCTTTCCAATAAGTCCCATTTGAATTCAATAGTCTTCAGCATATAAGAACCAACATAGGAAGTATCGAGCATGTTGCGATCATTGGGAGAAAGACGAGCATAAAATTTTTGAATAATCATTTCTCTAGAGAGCTCATGATTGGGGCATGAATATAACATTGACTTAAGCCTCCCCCAAGCTTGAGCGATGCTTTCTCCTTCGCGAGGCTAGAAATTATATATGTAATTACGATCACGATAAACAAGATGCATAGGATAGAACTTCTGGTGAAATTCCAACTTCAATCGTTTAAAATTCCAAGATCCCATATCATCACATAGCCTATACCATGTCAACGCATCTCCCTTCAAAGATAAAGGGAAGACCTTCCTTTTGACAACATCATCGGGAATACCTTCAAGCTTAAATAATCCACAAACTTCATCCACAAAGATAAGGTGTAAATCGGGATGCAGTGTTCCATCTCCTGCAGAGGGATTAGCTAGCAGTTTCTCTATCATACCCGAAGGAATCTCAAAGTAAATATTTTCAGTAGGTTCAGTAGGTTGAGGAGCAACTCTTTGCTCTTCTGGTCGGGGTGAAGATACCCCAAAAAAGCCCATCAAAGGATTAGTTTCCATGGTAACAAGTGACAGAAAATTTCAGGACACTAAATAAATGTTTCCTTATCAAGTTCCACTCACCAAAAGCACAACACTCCCTGGCAACGGCGCCAGAAAAGAGTCTTGATGACCCACAAGTGTAGGGGATCTATCGTCGTCCTTTCGATAAGTAAGAGTGTCGAACCCAATGAGGAGGAGAAGGAAATGATAAGTGGTTTTCAGTAAGGTTTTCTCTACAAGCACTGAAATTGTAGGTAACAGGTAGTTTTGTGATAAGATAAATTGTAACGACTAACAAGCAATGAAAGTAAATAAAGTGCAGCAAGGTGGCCCTATCCTTTTTGTAGCAAAGGACAAGCCTGGACAATTTCTTATAATGGGAAAAGAGCTCCCAAGGACATATGGGAATTATCGTCAAGCTAGTTTTCATCACGCTCATATGATTCGCGTTCGGTACTTTGATAATTTGATATGTGGGTGGACCGGTGCTTGGGTACTGCCCTTACTTGGACAAGCATCCCACTTATGATTAACCCCTATTGCAAGCATCCGCAACTACAAAAGAAGTATTAAGGTAAACCTAACCACAACATTAAACATATGGATCCAAGTTAGCCCCTTACGAAGCAACGCATAAACTAGGATTTAAGCTTCTATCACTCTAGCAACCCATCATCTACTTATTACTTCCCAATGCCTTCGTCTAGGCCCAAATAATGGTGAAGTGTCATGTAGTCGACGTTCACATAACACCACTAGAGGAAAGACAACATACATCTCATCAAAATATCGAACGAATACCAAATTCACATGACTACTAATAGCAAGACTTCACCCATGTCCTCAGGAACAAACGTAACTACCCACAAGGAATATTCATGTTCATAATCAGAGGAGTAATAATATGCATTAAGGATTTGAACATATGATCTTCCACCAAGTAAACCATTTAGCATCAACTACAAGGAGTAATCAACAATATCAGCAACCCACTGGTACCAATTTGAGGTTTGGATACAAGATTGGATACAAGAGATGAACTAGGGTTTTGAGAGGAGATGGTGCTGGTGAAGATGTTGATGGAGATTGACCCCCTCTCGATGAGAGGATCGTTGGTGATGACAATGGTGATGATTTCCCCCTCCCGGAGGGAAGTTTCCCTGGCAGAACAACTCTGCCGGAGCTCTAGATTGGTTCCGCCAAGGTTCCGCCTCGTGGCGGTGGAGTTTCGTCCCGTAAGCTTGTCTCTAATTTTTTTCAGGGTAAAAACCTTCATATAGCAGAAGATGGACACCGGAGGGCCACCAGGGGGCCCAGGAGACAGGGGCGCGCCTAGTAGGGGTGGGCGCGCCCCCCACCCTTCTGGACAAGGTGTGCCCCCCCTGTGGTATTTCTTTTGCTCAATAATTCTTATTAATTCCAAAACTAACTTCCCTGGAATTTCAGGATTTTTGAAGTTGTGCAGAATAGGTTTTCAATATTTGCTGCTTTTCCAGCCAGAATTCCAGCTGTCGGCATTCCCCCTCTTCATGGTAAACCTTGCAAAATAAGAGAGAATAGCCATAAGTATTGAGATATAAAGTGTAATAATAGCCCATAATGCAATAAATATCTATTTATATATAAAAAGTACTTGACGGGGTCACCAGAATAAAGATAATTAGTTTAGAAAATCCCACAATAATTAGAAACATCCGACCTTTAATTCGATTTGCATATTTCCAATCAAAAAAGTATAACCGTTAGATATACGTAAACCAGGTGGGACCGTAACATGAGAAAACAAAAAGCAATCTGTCACGTTCACAAAAGGTTGGACCATGCCACCAGGCCACCATCCACAAAAATAGGAGCGGCCAGATCATCCCACACAAAAAAAAACTGAGCATGATGTTAAAAAAAACTGAGCGTGAAAAGATGATGGATCGTACCACCCCCCAAAAAAGAAACTAAGCGACCAGACAATCCAAAAAAATAGTTAAGCGACTAGGACATCCCAAAAAGATAAAAACTTAGGCCTACACGTAAAAATTCAGCGATACAAAAATGAGCAAATTAAACAGACCATCCAAAAAAACTCTAAGCCACCAGATTATACCATAGAAAAACTTACTCATCCAAAAAATAAAAACTTAGGTGTAAGCTATCAGACCATCACAAAAAAAAACAAGCACCAAACTATTCAAAAGAATGAGCGATTAGACCATCTCAAAAAAAATTAAAACTTAGGCGTGCAGGTAAAAACTAAGCGATAAAATAATGAACGATCAGACCATAAAAAAACTCAACGACCAGGCTATAAACAAACTGAGCGATTAGCCATCCCCAACAAAAACAGTCATACAGGTTGTACCATCACACAAGCAATTCGACCATCCAAAATAAAAAAAACTGACACGTACAGGGTAAAATCTCTCGGCAAGCAAACATGGCCAAACTCTTCCAAAAAACATGCTATCCTGTACATTGATGCAATCTCACCGAACAAATCTGAGTGATCCCACAACAAAAAACATGACCTGTAAAATAAAGAGCGATCAGACCATCCCAAAAAAAACTGAGCGACCATACTATCCAAAAAAACTGAGCGATTAGGCTATTCCCAAAGAGAACAAAGACATACAGGTTGTAACATCCTACAAGCCATTGGCCCATCCAAAGTTAAGAAAATACGCATACAGTGTAAAATTTCTCGGCAACCAAACATGCCAGTTCTCAAAATACTTTCAGAAAACATACTATTCTGTTCATAGATGCAATCTGTCCCAACACATCCAAACACTCAGCAATAATATGCATAGATTTTATTCTCCAAACCGAAATATCTCTGGGCAACCAAACATGGCCAAACTCTCAAAATACTTTCAAAAAACACACTATCCCGTATATAGATTACAACTTCAACGTCATCTTCCTCCGGCGAACAACAGTTCAGGTGTACTGAAGATTTCAGAATTTTTTGAATTAATTTAAATTTATTAATTGTATTGTTCACTCGAGCTCATATGAGGTAGAGCTGAGAAGGCTATACTTCCGCGTACATAGATGCAATCCCTGGAATAGATTCTCGCTGATAAACATAGGTGCAATCTCTCGAAACCAATCCATACTCTCACCTGTAATATATAGAGATTCGATCACTCCAAACAGATTATCTCTCTACACAACCAAATCTCATGTTCGTATATATATAATCCCTCGACATCCAAGAAACCTCTCTTTCCATCGTGCAATATTATAGAGTACAACTTCTACAACAATCTCTCCAAACATAGACAAATTCTCACCAATAAACATAGACGTAATCTCTCAAAAAAAAATCCAAACTCTCACTAACAATATATGGGATCCGATCTCTCCAAACAAAATATCCCTCCATTGTGCAAACATCCTCTCTTTCAGTTGTGCAAGGTTTTAGAATACAACATCTACATCATCTTCCTCTAGCAAGCAACACTTCGGTTGAACTTCCTCCACCCTGTGGCATTTAACATTGAATATCTACCAAAGTGTTGGGTTATGCAATGGTACAATGATGACGATTTTCAACTTGGAAGAAGATTCATCGAAGCCCCCAGATAATAACTGAAACTCATGTGGGAGAAAGTCGTATGTTGCAAAAATAGTCATCTCACCGACGAAAAATCAACATTGCCATTGGTTGTAAAAAGGGGACAATATCATATATTAGTTTGCTTTGCTATGACTATCAACAAAAGCCAGGGTATACCTAAAAAAGTTGACACACATGGATAGTTATACGTCGGATAATGGTAAATGATGAAGGTAACAATGAGGATGATGTGGTCAAGACTATAGTATATACACAAATATTCTAATGATATATATAATTAGTCACTACAAAATATCCTGAAAATAAAATCCGACTTGATATGGCAGGTAGAATATGGTGTACTACCGTGCCAAAGTATTTCAAACATGCATCAATAGGTGGAAATACATCAACAATCTATATTATGTGATTCTCGATTCTACATGCTTATTATTTAATGCAAACCAATACTGAGAGCGTCAAGACATTTTCATCTTGCATATGTACAATGCAATCAGACCTGTTTCTCATATACTGCTATTATATATATAGCAGCGAATCAAGAAAGTAAGTTGATGGGAGCTATCCGGCAACATCAATTATTCAGTGAGCAGAGAGAATTAGGAAAGGGGAATGGGATCGGGGAAGATGGATATTCTCATTGTGTGAAAGTAGGAGTAGGGGAAAGAAGAACCAAGAAGTCAACCAGACTATACAATGGGAAAGTGAAGAATCATACTGATGGGATCCATCAAATAAATGACTTTTTGTAAATGCACCTTGGTACTATCAGTACACATTATGCCAAATATATCAAGGTTTAATTGGTAATAAGAAAAAGTACCCTTCATACTGCTGAAAAATATGTAAGAAAATATGATAAAAACTATATAAAAAAAGAGATTGGTATGTCTAGCAAACTATATAAATTCAACATATAAGTCACCCTTGGTTCTGACGGGTAGAAAATTATACTATATACATAAATTAAATTAATTTCAGTACAAGATTACTAAATGAACATGCCAACCTTGCATACCGGTAGAAAATTAACCTATGACTACATGAAAACAATCAGAACTATTGAATTTCCGTTTACAGAAAAAACTAAACAACATGATAAAAAGGTTGGCAAAAAATAAAAATTTATTTTTAAGAATGTTTTCGATCATAATACTATAGCTGGTACGGTAAGCATAGTTAGGAAGTAAAGAATTACGAGACAACACATCCATTTATGTATCAATAAAAACCCAAACTTACCAAAGATGAAACTATGTTAGTAAAATTAATCCTTATATTTAAAATTGTCACCGCATTTCCTTTATGTTTCCCTTTGATAAATCAAGTAATATATTCTGAACATTTCACCTAATAAAATCCTAGCCCGCGCATCGAGTGGGCCACTTTGCTAGTTGATATAAAAGCATGATGTAAAATGGACGTATCAGGGGCTGATTTGGATCCACATGTTTCATGCTATGGTTAGGTTTACCTTAATACTTCTTTTGTAGTTGCGGATGCTCGCAATAGGGGTTAATCATAAGTGGGATGCTTGTCCAAGAAAGGACAGTACCCAAGCACCGGTCCACCCACATATCAAATTACCAAAGTAACGAACGCGAATCATATGAGCGTGATGAAAACTAGCTTGACGATAATTCTCATGTGTCCTCGGGAGCGCTTTTCTCTATATAAGAACTTGTCTAGGCTTGTCCTTTGATACAAGAAGGATTGGGCCACCTTGCTGCACCTTATTTACTTTCATTGCTTGTTACCCCTTACAAATTACCTTATCACAAAACAATCTGTTACCGATAATTTCAATGCTTGCAGAGAATACCTTACTGAAAACCGCTTGTCATTTCCTTCTTCTCCTCGTTGGGTTTGACACTCTTACTTATCAAAAGGACTATGATAGATCCCCTACACTTGTGGGTCACCAGGATCTTACTCTGGTTGACCTACGAGGTTCAATAGTAACTTGATCTGAAGTTTCATGATCATCATCATTAGCTTCCTAACTAATTGGTGTAGGAATCACTAGAACTGATTTATGTGATGAACTACTTTCCAATAAGGGAGCAGGTAAAATTACCTCATCAAGTTCTACTTTCCTCCCACTCACTTATTTCGAGAGAAACTCTAGAAAGGATCCATTCTTAGCAACGAATATCTTGCCTTCGGATCTGTGATAGAAGGTGTACCCAACAGTCATATTTGGGTATCCTATGAAGACACACTTCTCCGATTTGGGTTCGAGCTTATCAGGTTGAAGCTTTTTCACATAAGCATCGCAGCCCCAAACTTTAAGAAACGACAACTTTGGTTTCTTGCCCAACCATAGTTCATAAGGCGTCGTCTCAACGGATTTCGATGGTGCCCTATTTAACGTGAATGTAGCTGTCTCTAAAGCATCACCCCAAAACGATAGCTGAAAATGAGTAAGAGACATCATAGATCGCACCATATCTAATAAAGTGCGGTTACGACGTTCGGACACACCATTACGCTATGGTGTTCCAGGTGGCGTGAGTAGCGAAACTATTCCACATTGTTTCAAATGAAGACCAAACTCGTAACTCAAATATTCACCTCCACGATCAGATCGTAGAAACTTTATTTTCTTGTTACGATGATTTTCTACTTCACTCTGAAATTCTTTGAACTTTTCAAATGTTTCAGACTTATGTTTCATCAAGTAGATATACCCATATCTGCTCAAATCATCTGTGAAGGTCAGAAAATAACGATACCCGCCGCAAGCCTCGACACTCATCAGACCGCATACGTCGGTATGTATTATTTCCAATAAGCCCGTTGCTCGCTTCATTGTTCCGGAGAATGGAGTCTTAGTCATCTTGCCCATGAGGCATGGTTCGCAAGCATCAAGTGATTCATAATCAAATGATTCCAAAAGCCCATCAGCATGGAGTTTCTTCAAGCGCTTTACACCGATATGAGCTAAATGGCAGTGCCACAAATAAGTTGCACTATCATTATTAAACTTATATCTTTTGGCTTCAATACTATGAATATGTGTATCACTACTATCAAGATTCAACAAAAATAGACCACTCATCAAGGGTGGATGACCATAAAAGATATTACTCATATAAATAGAACAACCATTATTCTCTGATTTAAATGAATAACCATCTCGCATCAAACAAGATCCAGATATAATGTTCATGCTCAACGCTGGCACCAAATAACAATTATTTAGATCTAAAAATAATCCCGACGGTAGATGTAGAGGTAGCGTGCTGGCGGCGATCGCAGCGACTTTGGAACAATTTCCCACGCACATCGTCACCTCGTCCTTAGCCAATCTTCGCTTAATTTGTAGCCCCTGTTTCGAGTTGCAAATATGAGCAACAGAACAAGTATCAAATACCCAGGCGCTACTACGAGCATTAGTAAGGTACACATCAATAACATGTATTCGCGAACCAACTTTTGGTTGGATGGTTAGAGGGACTGTGGTATCCCTAGCCCACCAGGGTTCAAATCCTGGTGCTCGCATTTATTCCTGGATTTATTTCAGGATTTCCGGTGATGCGCATTCAGTGGGAGCAGATGTTCCCGTCGACAACGAGGTGCCTACGGTGACTTCGTAAATTTCAAGATGATATGCCGTCTCAGTCTTTCGAAGGTGCTCATAGGGGTAGGGTGTGCGTGTGTGCGTTCATAGTGGTGAGTGTATGCGCGTGTATATGAGCACTTGTGTCTGTACTGTGTTCAAAAAATAACATGTATATCAAATATACCTTTCACTTTGCCATCCTTATTATCCGCCAAATACTTGGGGCGGTTCCGCTTATAGTGACCAGTCCCTTTGCAGTAGAAGCACTCAGTCTCAGTCTTAGGTCCAGACTTGGGCTTCTTCACTTGAGCAGCAACTTGCTTGCCGTTCTTCTTGAAGTTCCCTTCCTTCCCTTTACCCTTTTCCTTGAAACAAGTGGTCTAGTTAACCATCAACACTTGATGCTCCTTCTTGATTTCTACCTCCACAGCCTTTAGCATTGCGAAGAGCTCGGGAATTGTCTTGTTCATCCCTTGCATATTATAGTTCATCACGAAGCTTTTGTAGCTTGGTGGCAGTGTTTGAAGAACTCTGTCAATGACACTATCATCAGGAAGATTAACTCCCAGTTGAGTCAAGTGGTTGTGATACCCAGACATTCAAGTATATGTTAACTGACAAAACTATTCTCCTCCATTTTGAAGCTATAGAACTTATTAGAGACTTCATATCTCTCACTCCGGGCGTTTTCTTGAAATATTGACTTCAACTCCTGGAACATCTCATATGCTCCATGATGTTCAAAACTTCGTTGAAGTCCCGGTTCTAAGCCATAAAGCATGGCACACTGAACTATCGAGTAGTCATCAGCTTTGCTCTGCCACACGTTCACAACGTCCGGTGTTGCTCCTGCAGCAGGTTTTGTACCTAGCGGTGCTTCCAGGACATAATTCTTCTATGCAGCAATTAGGATAATCCTAAAGTTATGGACCCAATTCGTGTAGTTGCTACCATCATCTTTCAACTTAGCTTTCTCTAAGAACGCATTAAAATTCAAAGGAACAGTAGCACGGGCCATTGATCTACAACAACATAGACATGCAAAATACTATCAGGTACTAAGTTCATGATAAATTAAAGTTCAATTAATTATATTATTTAAGAACTCCCACTTGGATAGACATCTCTCTAGTCATCTAAATGATCACGTGATCCATATCAACTAAACCCTGTCCGATCATCACGTGAGATGTAGTAGCTTTCAATGGTGAACATGTTCGCACACGAACACGTCACTGTGTACCCTCGACGCCGGGGGTGATGCACCACAGCTCATGTCAAAGGAGACCCGTCTGTAAGCGCGGTACGCAGGACAATCCGGCGGGCGCTTTTGTAGACCCGAAACCCCACACGCCCGGGAGGGACCCCGTCAGGGCGTGCGGTGGCTATGGGCTGCCCTAGGTCGACCTGGTCGCCCCTAGGGCCTCGTGGATCGCTGCCCTGCAACTAGAAGAATGAACGAAGAACGAGGAAGAAGAAGAACAAGGGAGAGAGATGAAGGTAAAGGTAAAAGAAGATAGATTGATTGTTCGATTGTGTGTTGTTATTCAATCGGCCGTCACCTCTTACATATATATAAGGCGGCTGGACTTTCTGTACAAGAAAAGGCCTCAAATCCTGTCCAAAACATCAAAAGATAACCTAACTCGGACTACGAGGGCCAGAACTTCCGTTCAGCCCGGAACTTCCGGGCTAAAATTACATCAAGTTGCCCTCTTGCACAGCTCCTGCAGGTCGCATATGGCTTCGAGTCGCGATGGTCCCAAAAGCAAAGTTGTAGATTTTGCAATATAGAAAAAGTCCTTAGTTGATCACTTTTTCATCCGAGGTCATTTTGATGTCGAAACTGGCCCAGAAAATCTGCAAATAATGTTAAAATTCCAGTTTTCGGGGTGCGCCGCGTGCAAACGTTCGGTTTAGCCCGGAACCTCCCGGAAGTTTTGCGCGGAAATTCCGGGGCAGACTTATGCAACACACTGTTTTAGCTCTAACTTTTGCATACGAACTCCGGTTTAGACGTTCCTTATATCAAAATCGATCGTTTCGACGAGACGAAGACAATCCGTGTAGAAACGCTTCTCAGATGAGGCCATCTTGGGGGCATAATCAGCCGAATAGTGTTCTGAATACAAAATCTGAATACTTCGAACACAACTTCTGCCTTGGAAATGAGACCGGATGGCTATGGCCCAAATATCAAAGTTTCTCCTTTCGACGATATGGAGCTTTCTCACTTTGAACACTTCTCCATTTGAGGCAATCTTAATTAAGTTATTGGCCGTGCCAAAATCTAGTGTCAACACATGCCCCCCTGTTTTTCGGCAAAACTTGCGTGCCTAAAAATAACTTGCACGAAGCTTCTTCTAAGGACGATGTCAACACTATGTCGGCCATTTGCATGTACTTGGGACGATAAGTATATATCGGCCATTGCTTGTTTGAACCTCTCGATGCAAACTTGGGTGAAAACTTCTCAACTTCTATAACAATCCGGTGATAAGGTTCCGTAGATATGTATCTCAAAACCATCCTTCAAACCATATTGTTCACCCTTTCTCTAGGATTTTGCAGATAATCAACAATAAACTTTCTCCAATCCTTACTTTTGCATGCATAAAAATTTCATTAGTGGCCGAAGTGGTGAGCTCCAATTCAGCCTTACCTATGTTGGCAAGAACAAGCATCGGTTATTGATAGATGTGAAATACACCATGATTAACATGGTAGCCTTATGCTTGCTATGCCAACTCTGTCCAATTTTCATGTCTAGATATATGACGAATATTAAAACAACCTGAGGTAAAATTTACGTCTAGACATACCTCAAGATAAACTATAAGTGATTCATCAAAACATTGATAACCCTTAGATATCTGTTGCACTACTAATAACGAATCATCAAAAGCCTCAATATGTATAGCACCTATAGCAAGGAAAAGCTCCAATCCGAATAACAATGTATATTTGGCTTTGATCATTTGTGCATAAATATTTCCAGCGGCATGAGAATTCACGAAATAGCACCATATGGAGATAAATAAACAACACCAACACCTTGGCCATTGCCACAAATTTAACCATCGAAAATAATCTCCATAGTACTAGAAAGACAAGGGCAACATCATTGAACATGTACCTTGTCTCGGTCTCCAATCGAACTAAGTACGATGTTAGAATACTACACCGGCCATGCATTGACATACTCTTAGGACGATAGGTAAATATCGGCCATTACCCATGTAAACTTCGTTCAAAGCACAAATAGCCGAAACAAACAAACGGAATGTCAAATCAAGTATTTCGACCCTTTGGATCAGCAACAAACTTGTATCTAACCAAATGTATAGTGACTTGGTAATACCCTTTCATGATGTAAGAAATTATATTGCATCCATGGATTAAAATAAGCCCATTGAGGATTACCAATCATACCTGATGATGAATTCCATGGCATAAGCGTTAATGGCATAGTTGAAGAATATGGATAATGTGTAGGCCGAAGATGCTAAAACCTTCGTCTTGGTCCTTCATATTTTTCACTTTTTTCATTCTTCACCTTTGCCGTACTTCTTGTAATGGAAGCTTGCACATAATTCTTATTTTGAGAACTTTCTTTGGGAGCCCATGCCATGTTCCTATCTTCAAGTTCTTGTGCACTAAGTTTTTGTAATTTCTTCTTTTGCCAATATGATAAGCCGAGTATGCACCCCAGCTGCGATTTTGTTTGAAGCAATGACATTTCTTGTTTTACCTTGTGCACTTTCAACTTCTTTTCTTCAGATTTGGCACTTCGATTCTCGACAATTGATTGCTTCATCTCATTGCCTTTAGTAGCCAATATTAACACTTTAATTAGCTCTTTATCCTTTAAGATCAAATCTGAATTGGCACTCTTGCGACCATCTTTTTTAACTTGATATACTTGTTTCATCACCTCTTTCTTCTTTCTTGAGCTCCGAACCGATCTATTATATACTTAAAACGATAGAAAAGTAACGGTGGAGATTCACTGGTCTAAACTTGTGGTATACGAACGGCTAGGATCTATCTGGTCAATAGTCTACATGTATGAGGAGATGCTCAAAAGTTCTTTGCGTGGATGACACGGACAGCTGAGACTTTTTTTCTTTATGCAGCGGGCAGCTGATATTGATCAGCTAAAGTATACGAAAGACATGTAGGCATCTAATTGTAATTGGACAAGGCAACCAAAATTCACCACATATATAAAAGGATAGCGAGAGTCCACACGTATAGTTCCTTCTAGCAAAAAGGAACAATGCAACATGTGTCCACACATCTCAATTACCATCTGAATAAACAGATTGGCCAACGGGCCCAACCAGGATAAGGACAGCTGGGCACTATAAAAACAACATATATTGACATGAAGAAAAACAAGTATATCTTTCAGAATACTACTAAGTATATATTAAAAAATTTGCAAAATTACGAGGTCTATATATTGACGCACACACAACATGTATACACGCACGCTGGATAAAGACGTCAGTGCCACCGGCCGGATGTATTGTCTGTAAAAGTAACCAAAGTTGAGATTTAAGCATTTGGTTACCATCTAATCAAGATTATGAATCAGATTGTTAACAAAAAAGTAATACTACTTAATAGGTACATTGAGAATACATCGCAATTTATATGTGAAGTAAAAAATATTAGCTTTTTTCTGTTAGAAAAAATCAGTTTACATTATACAAATTCGTCTATGGGATTTTATTGGCTACAAATGTTACCCATAAATCCTAACATCGAATAGAAGTTTAAATAAACCACTACTCTTATTACAATTTGATTAAAATTCACATTGATGCAAAACAACATACAACCAAAAATTCAGCAAGGGAAATATCTATGTTTTTCTCGGTGGATATTCGTAACTTTTGATCCCTTTGTACCTATAGAAAAAATCCCATGATTGGATGGGACTGTTCTTGGAGTCGACTTATAAATAATCATTTCTCTATCACTCAATGGACAAAAAAATGCAAACAATAATATGACTATAATATATGGACAAAAAAGGGGATATTATAGAAGAGTCATTCTCTGTCGCTCATTGTTTTCTTCCAGCAAAAGAAAACTTAAATGGGATATCCACATTCTAATTGTGATACCTATAATACGGACTAACTAAACCGGACAGCGTTGTTTTACCCAAAAATCAAATACTGGCATAGAAAATAACAATGCCAATACAACTGGAGCACGTAATAGTAAAGAATGTTTTAGCAAGAAGGTTCTGAACAGAAAATTATGTCACATACCCAAATAATCATTTTATTTACATGCTTCCACATCTACTCCTAGGTGCATGACATTCCATTCCATGGATAAAAACACAATTACCATATGCTGCTGATAGGGCAGATGATTGGCCATCAATTAGATTTTCTTGGTAGGAATTCTTTTTAAAAAGGTAGCAAAGACAAATATCAATAAATGATACAGGCTTATAGGTAACGAAAAATATTAACGACAGATCTTTACCAGAAAATTTATGCAAATCATTAGAATTTTTTATCAAAGTTTTCATGTAAGTACTCCTGTAGTGGCAAATCAAATGAAAAAAATGAAAACATATTTTATTAATATATAATATATCTAGCCGCGCAAATGCGCGGGTTACATTGCTAGTTCCTTCTTATTGAAATGGTCGTGAACATATGACTGCTTACTGAACGTTGATCTTCTTGGAGCTGCATAATAATGGTGAGATGGTTTAGAATATGATGAAGAATGTGCCATTGTATCATACCTGTCCCATGATGAATATCGATCTACATGAGCATAGGGAGGCATCCACGGCATTGGCATTGGCGATCCAAAATAAGGATATGAACACGTTGCATTAAAATTGTCTTCTTGCCAATACCGATCCTTGGATTTGCGCCTAGGGGGTGATCTTGATGCTTTTGCATTACTCGACCGATAAGCACCATTCTCTTCACTTTTCTTTTGATATTTATCTAATAAATGTGCAAAAGTGACCTTGGATTTCTTGTGCTTGTGCTTATTGTGGCCTTTATCTCCTTTGGTATTGCTTGCATCGATCTTTGGATTGCTTTGTTGCCCCCAGTCCTTGGCGTCTTCATTGTATCTTCGATAGAACTCATGCCTTCAAGAATATTTTCATTGTGCTCTTGAACAACTTCTTTACTTGAAAACTTGATCCCATCACCTGCGGTTTTTACCTTCTCTTCTTTAAAGGAATCGTCTTGAAGCAGCCGATTCAAAAACATTTTTCCATTAGGACCAATCGAAATAGACTGGTCATCCCTTGGTGTTTCAACAAATTTTAATAGTCCTTTATCAATGGACGATTTAACTATTTGACGAAACATGTTGCAATCCTCAAAATTATGCTTGGACGAATCATGCAACTTGCAATACATTCGTCCTTGGATTGATGGCTTCACATGGCGATCAAGAACTCTAATGTAATTATTTTTCAGCAACAAATCCAATATTTGATCACACATGCTTGAATTGAAGGTAAACTTTTTATTCTCTAGCCGATCTTGCTATGAGAACGGCTTTGGAGTTAAGCTAACGGATAGTTCAGATTTTGCATTACCCCATTCGGCTATGCATTGTGTTTTGCACTCTATCTCCGATGACTTTGAAAAGGAAATCATACTATCATCGGTTTTCTCAACAGAGTATAACATTGGCTTTAAATTTCTGAAATCAAAGTAGTTAGAATATACATGTCTCAACTAAGACCAAGTGTAAGCCAAGTAAGAAATAAGCAAAGCTACCGAATTAGGTATGAGCTTTAGATAAAGCAATGGAGAAAGCCTTGCCTGCAATAATTTTTTGCTATCGGTCTTTCTGAATGGTGCAGTGTGTTGACCGGTATGCTTTGTGACAATCTGATTGCTAACAAATAAATTACTCTTCTTCATTAGTCTCTCAATATTTCTTATGAAGATTTTTCTAATATATGCATCAACAATAAAGTTTTGACCAAATCTGAAAAATAGGTAAATTACATGCTAAACATACCTCTTCAAATATGTTGGGAGAGCATTATGGTGGTGTGACTTGAATAATATCTTGCTCCACCTTTGGATGGCTCCCCAACACCTCTTCATCATCTTTTTCTAGATTCTGTGCATCATTACACTGAAGATTTTTGTCGGTCGTACTTTGTTTGGCTACTTGTTCTTGTCCTTGAAGCTTGTCAATTTCTACAGCACGGAACTCATAGGGCAGGAAGTAGGTTCCATTAACTTCAGAAAAATCAAGCACCGTTGTTTTCCTATGCTTGCCATGCCCTTTATCAGTGATGCTTGCCTCATTAGATTTGATGGGTTCAGAATATATACTTCTTGATTCGGCTTTTTCAACCGAAGCACTTTCATGTTCTGTCGGTGTACTAGAGTAGGGGTACACTAGTATCCCGAACTTGTGCACGGGCAGTCGCAACGCCCCGCCGCAAGGCTTGCCGGGTGCCCGCCAAGGTCCTCCGTGGTTCCTTTGGAGCCATTCAAGAACAAAGTGTTCAAGCCAAGAAGACAAGGCCCCGGCAAGAGGAGCTTGCTGGGAAGGACAAGGCCCCGACAAGAGGAGCTTGCCGGGAAGGCCAACCAAAGCATTTCAAGGAACTTGCCGCGACGCGCCGCGCGTCCCGACAAGACCCGACGAGCGACAAGCTTCCGGGCGCGACAAGACAACGACCGCGGCAAGGCGCTTGCCGCGGCAGGCCGCCACTCTGCGCCCACGCTCCAGCACATCCGTCGACGTGTCGCCACAGGACCGTTCCAGGTGCACGTGGCGAGAGGCTGTGCAGCCTAGCGGTGCGAGGTGGCAAGCGGAGATGACAAGATGGCCACTGTGGCGAGCGGTGGCGCCCCTAACGGTCGCTTTTCTGCACTGTTTGGGCAACGCGGACGGGCATTTAATGCCTTTGTCCCCCGCCGTCAGAGTTAGGTAGGGTGCACTGTACAAGTAGGTGCACCAACCACTCCTTTTCCATTTTTGCCCTCGCCTACGTTGCCACCTGTCGGTGACCCCTTGAGCATATAAAAGGAGGCCCATGCGCAACGTAGAGGGGGTTCGACTCATTCGAAACCAGAACACTCCCACGCTCTCGAGCAAGAACATAATACAACCACAAAGCAGCAGTAGGGGTATTATCTCTCCGGAGAGCTCCGAAGCTGGGTAAAATCGCTCGCGTGCCTCGCCTCGATCCGCTCTTCGTGCGATCTCCGCTCCCTGCCGGACCGAAAGGGGCCCTGCCCCATAGGTGTTCGTTTCCATGACATCTTTGGCGCGCCAGGTAGGGGCGTCGAGGTTGTGTGAACCCGATCCGGCGTTCACGCGAGCCAGATCTTCATCTTCTCCATCACCTTCATCGACATGCCACCGAAGAAGAAGGCCTCGAAGGTGGCTGCTCCGTCCGCATCGATCCCACCGCCACCGGAGCAAACGGGTGGTGGGGTAGACGCCGGCGGAGGAACGGGCGTCGACGAGGGAGCTCACGCTGCCGCCAGGTCCAAGGACAAGGCCGCGCAAACCTCGGCGTCCGTACACGCACCGCGCCCATCTCAGGAGGCGCGAGACCGACAGCGTCATGGTACTCGCAGTACCATACGCTCGTTGGACCAAGGTCGAGCTGGTAGATCTCGGGATGCTCAAGACCAGCACGCACGTCAGCCTGCTGGCACGAGCAAGACACGGTCGCCTGGACGGAATCCTGCTCCTTCTAACATAGTTAGAAGTCCAAGCATATCCCGCTCCTCGCACCGTTCACCACCGCCACCAAAGACTCTAGAAGAAGCGTTGGCCCGAGCCCAACTGCTCCTGGATTACCCTCCAACGGCAGACAAGATCGACGATTGGAGGGCCACCATTCAGAGTCTCATCGGCTTCGCCAACGGCGATACTCCACGGCAACCGAGTACATCAAAGCTGCAGCAAGATTGCCGGGTGCGAGCCGATGGCGACAAGACCGGTGGGGGTGCAACCACTGTGCACTCCCCGCCCCGAAGGACAAGATCGCTGACTCGCCGGGTCAACCTCGACACCGACTCCACGGCGTCATCATATCCACGAGCTCGTCGCGATCAGCGCCAAGTTCTTCAAGAACGACAGCAAGAAGATGCTCGCACACGCATCGAGCACCGAAGAGAAGCGCGGCGTCAGTCAGACCAGCGCGCTGGGACCACTATCGACTTGCATGCGCCAGGGGAACCGGGCGACTTGCCGTACGCGGTAGGTTGCCCTGCGTTCACTCGTGAGCTGCGGCAAGTCTAGTGGCCTAGTACAAAGAACTTCAAGCGAGATGTACCAGAGAAGTATGACGGCAGGTTGCATCCGTTGGAGTTCCTCAGCATCTACACCATCGCGGTGCAAGCTGCCGGGGGACGAGACGACAAGATCCTTGCCAACTACTTCCCACTGGTGCTCAAGCCTAATGTCAGATCCTGGCTCATGCACTTGCCGGACAACTCCATATCCTCATGGGCGGATCTATGCCATCAGTTTGTCGGCGCCTTTACAGGCGGCCACAAGCCTCATGGCCAAGAGAGCGATCTTCATCTGCTCGCCCAAAAGGGAGGAGAGCCCCTGCGCAAGTATATTCAGAGATTCAGCCAAGTGCAGCGCAACATCCCGGATGTCCACCCTGCCGCGGTCATCAGCGCGTTCCATCAGAACGTGCGTAACCGCAGGATGCGGGAGGAGATGGCGATGTGCAAGATAAGGGACGTCAGTGAGCTCTACGCCCTTGCCGACAAGTGTGCACGTGCTGAGGAAGGGCGGAAACTCCCTGGAGAGAACACAGGAGCAGGGGGGTCTGACAGTGAGGATGCCACCCCGGCAAGGAAAAACCGGCGGCGGAATAACAGAAAAAAGGAAAGGCAAAGATGTGCTAGCTGTTGAGCAGTCCGGCAACGGAGGTGGCGCCGACAAAGCCAAAGCTGGTAGCTCTGGCGAGGCTGTGGCGGCCGCCGACAAGCAGGACGACTCCGGCAAGCAGTATTGCAAGATCCACTGCACCAATGGTCACGATCTCCAGAGCTGCAAGAAGGTCGAGCAGCTTGTTGAGCAGCAAAAAGCTGAGTACGAGCGACGCGACAAGGAGAAGGCCCAGGAAGGTACTGGTGGATCCGGCAAGAAGCGTCCCGGCCGGGGAGGACGTCGCGGCAAGGCCAAGCAGCGGCAAGGAGACAGGCCTCCCCGCGGCCGCGACAAGGATGAAGATGAAGACGAAGATGAAGATATAGATGATGACGAGGCCGACGAGCAGGAGTTTCAGAAAGCCATAGAGGTTCTATGCGTTGACGGTGGTGCTTCTCTGCATACTTCACACCGCTAGCTCAAACAGTGGGTGCAGGAAGTTAATGCAGCAAAACCACCAGTTGAGTCACGCAAGCCCCTGAAGTGGTCCAGCACGCCTATCATCTTTGACATTGAGGACCACCCTGATCGCATAACTGCGGTCGGGTGCTTGCCGATGTTGGTTTCACCAACTATCCACAACCTCAAGGTCACAAAGATGCTAGTTGACGGCGGGGCCGGCTTGAACCTGATCTCAGCGGTACTCTAGAAACTCCAAATCCCTGACAGTGAGCTTGAAGAGACCGGTACATTCCAAGGAATCAACCCGGGAAGGAGCAAGCCGAAAGGGAAGATCACGTTGCGGGTGACATTTGGCAGCGAGCTGAACTTCAGGACTGAGAGGGTCACTTTTGACGTTGCTGATTTTCCATTACCTTACAATGGAATACTCGGCCGTCCAGCGCTCGCCAAGTTCATGGCAGCCTCCCACTATGCCTACAACGTGCTCAAGATGCCAGGCCCGATAAGTGTCATCTCTGTCCCTGGCGACAAGAAAGATGCCCTTATCTGCACCGACAAGATCTACCGGGAAGCAGCAGCCGCAGCAGATCGCAAGACACTTGCCGCTGAAGCTCCCGGGGGGAAGAAGAAGACCAAGTCCGGCAAGAGCTCTGATGCCCACTCCGGCAAGCGCACCTCTTCGGAGTGCTGCGCTACCATCAAGGAGGCACCATCGAGCTCCACCGGCAAGTGTAAGAAGACAAAGACAGCTTCACCAGAGACCAAGAAAGTGGCCGCCAAGGAGGACGGCACTGGTGGTACCTTCACCATCGGCGCCACGCTTGACCCTAAATAGGAAAGCGCGCTCGTTGCTTTCCTGCGGGCGAATGTCGAGGTGTTTGCATGGCAACCGTCTGACATCCCCGGTGTTCCCAGGAAAGTAATTGAGCACCACCTTGTTGTCTGTCCTCACGCGCGGCCCGTCAAGCAGAAAGTCAGGAAACAAGCAGTGGAGCGCCAAGAATTCATTGCAGAAGAGATCAAGAAGTTGGAAGCAGCAGGCCTTGTCAGAGGAGTGCTCCATCCTACGTGGTTGGCCAATCTTATAGTCGTGCGCAAGGCTAACGGGAAATGGAGGCTTTGTATCGACTTCACTAATGTTAATAAAGCTTGTCCCAAAGACCCCTTTCCCTTCCCGCGCATTGACCAGATTGTTGACTCCACAGCCGGATGTGATTTGCTTTCATTTCTTGATGCATACTCAGGATACCATCAGATCTTCATGGCAGAAGAGGATGAGGAGAAAACCGCATTCATCACTCCATGTGGCACATACTATTTTGTACGGATGCCTTTCGGACTAATGAATGCTGGTTCAACATTTGCAAGAGTAGTCCATGACGCTTTTGAGCCACAGTTGCACAGAAATGTGGAAGCCTACATGGATGACATAGTGGTCAAGAGCAAGGACAAAGCAACCCTGGTTCAGGATTTGGACGAAACTTTTGCAAGTCTGCGCAAGATCAATCTTAAGCTCAACCCCGAGAAGTGTGTGTTTGGAGTCCCCTCCGGCAAGCTTCTCGGGTTCTTTGTGTCTCAGCAGGGAATTGATGCCAACCCCGACAAGATCAAGGCCATTGAGCAGATTGAAGCGCCGAAGCACGTCAAGGATGTACGAAGACTTGCCGGTTGCGTGGCTGCTCTCAGCAGGTTTATCTCTAAGTCCGCTAAGCGCGCCCTGCCGTTTTTCAAAATTTTACAGAAGGCAGGTCCAGTGAAATGGACTCCCGAAGCGGAGGCTGCGCTGCAGGACTTGAAGAGGTACCTGTCCTCCACTCCAATACTTGTCACACCTAAACCACAAGAGAAGTTGCTGCTGTACTTAGCGGCAACCAATCAAGTGGTTAGTGCTGCGTTAATAGCGGAGAGGGAGGTGGATGATGAGCCATCAATCCCGGCAAGCGCATCCAGCGACAAGCAGGGGGCTTCACCGACAAGCTCTGGTCCCGACAAGGGTGGATCTGCGCAGGCACAGGAAGAGAAACAGAAGAAAATGGTGCAGCGCCCAGTGTACTTTGTCAGTTCCCTTCTACAGGGGGCTAGGTCAAGATACTCTGGTGTGCAGAAGTTGCTTTTTGGCCTCCTCATGGCCTCGAGAAAGCTGCACCATTACTTCCAAGCACATGAGATCACAGTTGTCACTCGTTTTCCGCTGAAGAGGATACTGCAGAATCCAGAAGCAACATGCAGGATTGTCGAGTGGGCACTGGAACTGTCAAGCTTCGGCCTCAAGTTTGAGAGCACTTCAACTATCCAGAGCCGGGCATTGCCAGAGTTCATAGCAGAGTGGACGCCAACACCAGACGAAGAAATTCCAGAGACGAGCATCCCCGTCAAGGAAGCAAGCAAAGAGTGGATCATGTACTTTGATGGTGCCTTCTTGCTGCAAGGCGCCGGTGCGGGCGTGCTACTTGTCGCACCCACTGGAGAGCACCTCAAGTACGTGGTCCAAATGCACTTTCCCAAGGAGCAAGCGACAAACAATACAGCAGAGTATGAAGGTTTGCTTCCCGGTCTCAGGATCGCGGCAGACCTTGGGATCAAGAAGCTCATTGTCAGGGGTGACTCGCAGCTTGTCGTCTGCCAAGTGAACAAAGACTATCAGAGTCCTTTGATGGAAGCTTACATTGATGAAGTGAGAAGGTTAGAAGAGCACTTTGACGGCCTGCAGATGGAACATATTCCGAGGACTCAGAACGACATTGCCGATGGCCTGTCAAAGTGCGCCGCACTAAAGTTACCTGTGGAACCAGGGATCTTTGTGCTCAAGCTGACTCAACCATCTGTAACACCATCAACTGGATAGAGCAAGAAGAGGAAGTTGATTTCTGGTGGCTACTTTCCGGCAGAGCTCCCCGAAGCTGCCGCCAAGAAGGTCCTTAAGATCAACACCAAGAATGCTGAGGAGCAGTCTGCTCTGACAAGCCCTAGGGTTTGCACCGTTGAAGCAGACGCTCCCGACAAGTGTTGCTCCGGCAAGCTTGCCGGGGAACATCAAGCTCCGGCGGAGCCGCAGGTTCTTGCCATAGAAGCGGATGTTCCCGCAGCAGCATATGTGCCTTTAGTCCTTGTTGTTGAGCCACAGGCTCCAACATGGGCGCAGCAGATTGTCTGTTTCCTTCAAACAGGAGAACTCCCCGAAGAGCAAGAAGAAGCGGAGAGAGTAGCCCGGCAATCAAGTATGTACCAGTTTGTCGACGACATACTGTACAGAAGAAGATTCAACGCTGTGAAATTGAAGTGCATTCCCCGGGAAGATGGACAGAAGCTGTTGGCGGAGATACATGGAGGCATATGTGGTCACCACATTGGCGCAAGAGCGCTTGCCAGCAAAGCATTCCGGCAAGGTTTCTTTTGGCCGACAGCCCTCCAGGATGCAACTGCACAAGTAACCAAGTGTGAAGCGTGCCATTTCCATTCCAAGCAGATACACCAACCAGCTTAAGCTCTCCAGACGATACCTTTATCCTGGCCATTTTCGGTCTGGGGGCTCGATATCCTCGGCCCCTTTACCCGAGCTGTCGGGGGCTTTGAGTACTTGTACGTTGCAATCGACAAGTTCACAAAGTGGCCGGAAGTGGAAGCAGTGAGGAAGGTGACAGCACAGTCAGCAGTCAAGTTCTTCAGGTCGATTGTTTGTCGTTTCGGAGTCCCTAACAGGATCATCACCGACAATGCAACACAATTCACGAGCCACACCTTCATGCAGTACATCCAAGATCTTGGCGCCAAGGTCTGCTTCGCTTCTGTTGCTCACCCGAGAAGCAACGGTCAAGCGGAGAGGGCAAATGCTGAAGTGCTGCGCGGCCTCAAGACCAGGACTTTCGACAGGCTGCACAAGTGCGGAAAGAATTGGATTGAGGAGCTGCCGGTGGTTCTTTGGTCGATCAGGATGACGCCAAATCGAGCCACTGGCCAGACACCTTTCGCTCTAGTTTATGGAGCAGAGGTAGTTCTCCCCACGGAACTCGTATACGGGTCACCTCCAGTGGTCGCTTACGACGAGCTTGAGCAAGAGCAGCTGCGACAAGATGACACGCTGCTCCTTGAGGAAGACCGTCTTCAGGCTGCTGTACGAGCTGCTCGATACCAGCAAGCTTTGCGCCGCTACCATAGCTGCAAAGTTAATGCCAGAAGTCCAGAGGAAGGCGACCTTGTTCTTCGGCGCGTTCAGTCCGCCAAGAATTCCAACAAGTTGACGCCGAAGTGGGAAGGCCCTTACCGGGTAAAACGAGTCACTAGGCCCGGCGCTGTCCGCCTTGAGACCGAAGATGGCTTTACAGTGAGCAACTCCTGGAACATTGAGCATCTTCGTAAGTTTTACCCGTAAGGCGCGGTTGTCGGAACCCGTTCCGGCAACCACCTTTTGTACAAGCCTTGCCGCTGTTGCATGTAACCCTTTGTACAAAGCCGGGTGCAGATCCCGTGCATAAATAAAGCTCATGTGCTTCATGCATCTTGTCAGTTTCATGCTTTCGATTTTTTCCATGTGTTATCTGACACTTTGTGCAGCACCTATCCCCGGTAAGCAATAACGAGCCTTAAGGCTCCATATCTTTATTTTCTCTTCTTTCTTTTTCTCAAAAGCAAGGTTCTCCCGCCCACAAGTTTGCCGGGGGGGGGGGGGGGGGGGAAGGAGGAGATAATGGTGTGGACCAGGCGTCTTTCAAGAAAATTTTGCCTTGCCGGGACACAAACGACAGAAAAGCTAAGTTGCCAAAGTTTGAGCAATTAGTTTTAAAATTTTTAAGTTATCTTCCTCGAACGACCATGCTTTGTATGGAAAACCTGTGCGCGGAGGAACCAACTCGTAGCTAGTTGCGCCCTTACTTTGTTTTGAGTCCGCTCAACAACTTAAGTGTGATGCGACTAGTTGCGACAAGGTTTCTTGTTGGTAGCGACACCACCAGCAGGTTGCTGACGTTCCGCACTCAGCGCTCGCGGCAAGGGTGCCTGCGCCGGCAAGTTCCCTAAAAGCGTAGGGTAAAAACATACAAAGGAAGGAATCAAGTAAAGGAAATAACATAGCAAATACTGCCCAAAATAAAGTTATATTACAAGATAGCTTGTCGCAGCGCTAATGGATTGTTCTCGTAACATGGCCAGCAGCGGCAAGAAAAGGAGGAAACGGGCGGCCTAATCTACGCGATCGCCGTCGACCCTCCTGACTTCATTCACCTTGTCCACAATGGGTGCGACAAGGGCCCTGTGTGCTTCCAGATCAGCATCAGCCGGCAGCTTCTTGAGGACATTGGTGAAGTTGATGCCTGGGTTGCGGTAGGCCACCTTCACCAACACCTTCTGCAGAACCCTCGCGTAGATCGTGCGCGACTCGTCGGCCAGCTGCTTCGGGATCCTTTCCCGGAGTCGCTGGAGAGCCGTCACCACGCCCTTGAAGAACAAAGTAAGCTTGGCACTGGGCTGGAGGTTCTCATCGGTGGAATACCCGAAATCCTCCATCCCCAGCTCCTCCATCTCCTTGTCGATGACTGCGGCGATGTTCACAAGACCCTCCGTCCAGAGCTCCACAGTCTCCCTGAGGCTGTTCTGGGTGACAGCAGCACTCGCCAGCAGCTCCTCGTTGGCCTTGATCTCCTTCTTCAAGGCCGCCTCCCGCTCCTTGGCGCCGTCCAGCGTCTCAGTCAGCGTAGCCATCTTCAACTCGAGATCAGCATTGGAGTCCTTGGCGGCGCTCAGCTCTTTGCCCTTCTCGAGGAGGCGTCCCTGTAGCTCACCGTGGGCAAGGGCGTCCTTCTCACGCTCGCGCTGGAGCACGGTAAGCTCTTCATCCCTCGCCTTGAGATCGGCCTCCAGCTGCGCCACCTTCGTCTCCAGTTCCTTCTTGGCGGCCTCAGCAGCTGCGGCAGCATCCTTTGCCTCCTTGAGAGCCCCGCAAAGTGCTTGCTCGCGCGCAGCCAGCTCCTCCTCATAGCTGTCCAGATTGACCTTCCGCTGTGTCAACTCGCCTTCCCGCATGGACAGCTCCTTGGCGGCAAGCCGCTGTTGCTCTTCGGCTTCAGACTTCTCGAGGAGGAAGGCCTTCTGCGCCTCGACAAGCTGCGCGCGCTCCTCTGCAATGGACCGGAGGGCCTCCTGGTTGCGACTCCGGAGCTCCTCGGCATGCTTCTCAATATCCACTCCCGCCTGCGCGACAAGCGCTTCCCGGGATTCCAGTTTAGCTTGTCAGGCGCGGTAGAGCGACAGCAGCCTTCGCAGTAGCTGTTCCTCCTCAGGCTCACCGCTGCTGCTGCTTGGCGCGTCGACCAATGTCAACCCCGCGGAGGCAAGCACTTCTCCGTCAAAGACTTCTCCTTCGACCGGCGCCCTGGAACTTGACGCCCAGGGAAGCTTGATGGAGACACCGTCGCCGGCCTTCAAGTAGGTGCCGGGCTGGGGCTCTTCGGAGCCCGGCACTGCATTAGCGGCGGAGGGATCGGCGGTCGGTGTAGCGCCTTGCGCTCCTGCGGCCCCAGGGTCGTCAGTGCGATCACCGGATCCCTCGCCAGCTCCTGCGCCAGCAGCTTTGGCAGCCTCTTCGCCGGCAGGATCATCAGCGCCGGCCTCCTCCTCGGTGGCGGCGGCGTCATCAGTGTTGCCGCACGCGTTCTCCTCGCCGGTGGCTTCAGTCTCCATTGGCTCCGTGGAAGGTGGATCTGAAGGCCGAAAGAGGGAGAAGAGTCAAGCAAATATCCAAGAAGAAAGATCAGAAGAAGAAGAACCCAAGGGAAGTTTTCTGGCAAGAAGGATTACCTGTGCTGGGCTCTGCAGTCATGGGCTCCACCACCGGGGGGTCGCTGGTCCCATCCCTTGTCGGAGAGCCGTCCCTTGCCGGAGAGCGCTCCCTTGCTGGGGAGTCCTCCCTTGGCGGCGTAGTCGAAGCAGATAGCACCTCAGGAGCGGCTTCCGGTTGCTCCTGGTGAGCCTGTTCTGCTCCTACACAAGCAAACCAACAGTCAGATGTCAGCAAAGGAAAGAGCACCCGTGCGCGCCCAACAACAGGAAGTAAACCTTATACTTACGCTGGGGACTGCGCCGGGGGCTGCTTTGGGGAAGGGTTGCTGGGTCCGGCAAGGTGGTCTCGGGCGCGCCTCCTGCCGTCACGGAGGGCTCGTCCTCGATGACAATCACCGGAGCCTTGGCCCTCTTCGCCGCTCTCTCTGCCAGAGTCCTGAAAAGGAACAAGGTTCAGAGTCAAGCAAATCAGATACAAGATAAAAACAGCAAGTATTGAAGAACTACAAGCACAGCAAAGAGTCTTACTCTTCTTCCTCCTCGCTAGAGCTGAGCGCGGAGAGGTCGAAGTCCGACCCTCTTTCGGCGCGACGAGGCGGAGGAGTAGGCTCCCTCGACAGCTTGGCGGGGGCAGCGGCACGACCAGAAGCGGCGGTCCGAGAGGACCCCGCTCCAGTTGCCGCAGAAGCGTGAGGCACTCCCACGGCAGTAGTGCTTGTCGTGGTGGAGCGTGTCCCGCGGCGCGGTGGCAGTTGACCCGTCTGCCGCCCTGCTACGTCCCCGGTCCTGCGGAGACGCCTTCTTGGCTGCGTTGGGGGATGCGCTGAGGGCTGCGCTAGGAGCTCTGCCTGCGGCAAGCCGCTTGAAGATGGCCGGCCGCTCACACCCTCGGCGGGCTCGCTCGACTCAACTTCAGGGTCAGCAAGCTCCCCCTCGCTGGCAAGCTCTCCGGCAAGCTCGTCTCGATCGGCAAGGCTCGCCGCCTCTGCCGCCTCTGCCTCCTCCACGGTGAATCCGAACTCACCCGCGACAGCGGCTACCGCCGCCTCTTCCGCCCTAGTGGCGATGCGTCGCATCTCATCATCGGTGGTGTCGCGGGTGAGGAGCTTCTGTTCGTCGGCGTGGACCGCCACCTCCACCAGGCCGTTGAAGAACTGCTGCACGACGTCGTCGGCGGGCTCCTGCCAAGTTGGAATAATTGCATGCGAGTCGCACTCCGGCATCATTGCGCAGATGCGATCGAGCGAAGAATTGTTGCACAACGGGACAACGCCCTGCTGCAGCCTGAACCATTCTGGATGCTGAGTATTGTGCTTGAACAGCTCCTTGAGCATCGCATCCAGCTCCATGACAGTAAAATTGAAGTTGAGGCCCGGGCGCAGCCTCATGATATCCGCCAGACCCCCGAATTCCCAAGCGGGTCTGCCCCTCTCTTGCAGGGGGGCGATGCGGCGGCGAAGGAAATCCGCGCCAACAGTGCCTACAGTGAGCCCGACAAGCCTGAGACGCAGGATCCGGGTGGTGGCGATCTTCAGCTTGTCGTCGTCCGCGGCCAGGGCGCTCCAATCTCCGCCGCGCACTACTGGGGCTTGGCGCAGGGTGGTGAATGGCTGCGGGTTCTCCTCAATGATCCAGCAGCATTATGCTCTCCACTCCTCCCATTTGCTGCGGAGCTCCCCCTCCAGATACGTCTCCTTCTTGCCGGCTCTCGAGATCCAGGCAATCCCGCCAGCTAAGGGCTCTCCTCTCTCGACCCGGGGCATGAAGTAGTGGCGGAAAAGGGCTACGTTTGGGTGGATTCCGACAAAGTTCTCGCAGAGATGTGCGAAAACCGCCATGGTCAGGACAGCATTGGGGGTGAAGTCAAGGAGATGGAACCCGTAGGTGTTCATGATATCACAAAAGAATTCAGAGAAAGGCGGGCAGAGCCCGCAGTAGAAGAATAGCGGGAAGAAGGGATACCCATTTGGGGCCTGTTCCGAAGCAGCGGCGGAGAGTACCTTGGTGCACGGATGCGCTCGCGTCTCCGTCGACCAGAAGAGGTAGAACTACTCCCTCAGCTCCTTCGCGGAGAGCTCAGGGGGAAAAGTTGCCCGCTCCTTTCGCAGCGCCTCGAGCCGCAGCGCCTCGGCCGACTTCACGCCCTTCCCGGTTTTCGGAGCCATGGCGGAGGTGGTGGGGGAGATCGAAGGCGTTGCTGGCGACGACGGCGATGCGGGGGCATAGCGCTGCTCTCTTTCGGCTTTGGAAGCGGAGGGGAGCGGCGGAGATTTCTGAGATTGGAACCGCAGATGGCGAAGGTGGGCGAACGGCCCCTGTTTCCCCTGCTTATAAAGAGGAGGAGGCGAACGTTACGCTTTCTCCGAATAAAGAATTACCCACGATCTCTCCCACGACGCCGCATTCGACGCGTGCTGTTAAGGGAGAGCGCGGTGGATATGGAGTCAGATACGGCGTGGCCCAGGCCGCACGTGCTCGTGCCCTGTTTTGGGCCTGGCCCAACAGCGCTCGGCACCGTGTGTGGCCCAGGCCCGGGGGCTCCTGTCGGTGTACTAGAGTAGGGGTACACTAGTATCCCGAACTTGTGCACGGGCAGTCGCAGCGCCCCGCGGCAAGGCTTGCCGGGTGCCCGCCAAGGTCCTCCGTGGTTCCTTTGGAGCCATTCAAGAACAAAGTGTTCAAGCCAAGAAGACAAGGCCCCGGCAAGAGGAGCTTGCCGGGAAGGACAAGGCCCCGGCAAGAGGAGCTTGCCGGGAAGGCCAACCAAAGCATTTCAAGGAACTTGCCACGACGCGCCGCGCGTCCCGACAAGACCCGACGAGCGACAAGCTTCTGGGCGCGACAAGACAATGACTGCGACAAGGCGCTTGCCGCGGTAGGCCGCCACTCTGCGCCCACGCTCCAGCACATCCGTCGACGTGTCGCCACAGGACCATTCCAGGCGCACGTGGCGAGAGGTTGTGCAGCCTAGCGGTGCGAGGTGGCAAGCGGAGATGACAAGATGGCCACCGTGGCGAGCAGTGGTGCCCCTAACGGTCGCTTTTCTGCACTGTTTGGGCGACGCGGACGGGCATTTAATGCCTTTGTCCCCCGCCGTCAGAGTTAGGTAGGGTGCACTGTACAAGGAGGCCCATGCGCAACGTAGAGGGGGTTCGACTCATTCGAAACCAGAACACTCCCACGCTCTCGAGCAAGAACATAATACAACAACAAAGCAGCAGTAGGGGTATTATCTCTCCGGAGAGCTCCGAAGCTGGGTAAAATCGCTCGCGTGCCTCGCCTCGATCCGCTCTTCGTGCGATCTCCGCTCTCTGCCGCACCGAAAGGGGCCCTGCCCCATAGGTGTTCGTTCCCACGACATGTTCTGAATCATCTTTCTTTACATCGGTTATATCAATTGGCAAGGCTTCTTTTCTTTGTGCCAATTCCTATCAATTCTCTCTTGGCGAAGTACTTGCACTCTATCGCGCAAAGCTTTAACTCCCCTCTCAATTTTAGCCCGCTCTAGATTAGTTTGCCCCCCAATGCTTTTAGGGTCTTTCAGCACTGAAGTGTTAGTGTTGCCAAAATTTTGCAATTGTGTAGGGGGTGTATAATATGTTGCGGTACTAGGTGGAGGTGTATGCACTGATGTATAACCATATGCTCTCTCACCAATACTATCAATTGATTAAGTTTCATCTTCCTGCAAAACTCTAGCCTTTATTGTAGCATAATCAGGAAACAAACCCTTTTCATATTGTTCAAGGCAAAGAGCACTAATTCTCTTGTTCTGTGCTAAGCTCTTTTTTAATGCAGCCACAACAGCTTCTAGAAGGGATTGCTCCGCAATACTTTCAGATTATTTCGGCAATGATTCGTGAGTGTTGCCGAAATTCTTGAATTGCATAGAGTATGCATTATATGCTACAGTATTTGATGACGGCACATGTGTTCCTGTAAAATTTTCATTTATTCGGCTATGACCATGAAGATGCGGGGCCGAATTATGAACATGTACAGTTGCATACGGTGCTGAAAAATTACTAACATGAGGTGTAGCATATGATGGTTGAGAGTAACTGGCCGAATAGCTAGTAGTAGCATGGCGAATTCTCCCACCCATCGGCAAGGTTGGATTCACATATTGCAAATTAGTTGCCGATGAATAAAAAGGCGAAACACTTTCTTGTATGCTATTGGAAATTTTAACATGAGGTGTTTCAAATTGATTAACCAAACCCATCGTGTTGTTCATCGACATATGGATTTCTGGGGTTGCCGATGCATGAGAGTTTGGATACATATGTTGTACGTTGCTAAAATCATAAGAATTTGAAGCATGAAGATTGTTTTGCATCGGCCCTTGCGCATAATTAGATGCATGATTGATAAAACTAGGGCTAGCCGATACATTATGCTCATTAGGTGATCCAGCAACAACATATGGATTATTTGCATCTACAAAGGGGAATTGGGTATTCATATTACCTTTGTAGATTGCAGAAACTTGATAACGATCTCTTCGTAGCAAGAACGGGCTGGAGACCGTTCAGAGCTTCGTCCCCAGTGGAGTCGCCAAAAAGTGTGTTCACACATGAACACGTCACCATGTACCCTTGACACCGGGGGTGATGCACCGCACCTCACGTCGAAGGAGACCCATCCGGAAGCGCGGTACATAGGACAATCCGGCGGGCGCTTTTGTAGACCCGAAACCCCACACGCTCGGGAGGGACCCCGTCAGGGCGCGCGGCGGCTATGGGCTGCCCTAGGTCGACCTGGTCGCCCCTAGGGCCCTCGAGGATCGCCGCCCTGCAACGAGAAGAACGAACGAAGAACGAGGAAGAAGAAGAACAAGGGAGAGTGATAAAGGTAAAGGTAAAAGATGATAGATTGATTGTTCGATTGTGTGTTGTTATTCAATCGGCCGTCACCTCTTACATATATATGAGGCAGCTGGACTTTCCGTACAAGAAAAGGACTCAAATCCCGTCCAAAAATTCAAAAGATAACCTAACTCGGACTACAAGGGCCGGAACTTCCGGTCAGCCCGGAACTTCTGGGCTAAAATTACATCAAGTTGCCCTATTGCACAGCTCCTGCAGGTCGCATATGGCTTCGGATTGCGATGGTCCCAAAATCAAAGTTGGAGATCTTGCAATGTAGAAAAATTCCTTAGTTGATCACTTTTTCATCTGAGGTCATCTTCATGTCGAAACTGGCCCCGAAAATCTGCAAATAATGTTAAAATTCCAGTTTTCGGGGTGCACCGCGTGCAAACTTTCGGTTTATCCCGGAACCTCCCCGGAAGTTTTGCCCGAAACTTCCGGGGCAGACTTATGCAGCACACCGTTTTGGCTCTAACTTTTGCATACGAACTCCGATTTAGATGTTCCTTATATCAGAATTGATCGTTTTGACGAGATGAAGACAATCCGTGTAGAAACTATTCTCATATGAGGCCATATTGAGGGCGTAATCAGCCGAATAGTGTTATGAATACAAAATCTGAATACTTCGAACACAACTTTGGCCTTAGAAATGAGACCCGGTGGCTATTGCCCAAATATCAAAGTTTCTCCTTTTGATGATACAGAGCTTTCTCACTTTGAACACTTCTCCATTGGAGGCCATCTTAATTAAGTTCTTGGCCGTGCCAAAATCTGGTGTCAACAGAACATCACTATGTTGATCATATCTACTATATGATTCACGCTCGACCTTTCGGTCTCAATGTTCTGAGGCCATATCTGCATATGCTAGGCTTGTCAAGTTTAACCCGAGTATTCTGTGTGTGCAAAACTGGCTTGCACCCGTTATATGTAAACGTAGAGCTTATCACACCCGATCATCATGTGGTGTCTCGGCACGACAAACTGTAGCAACGGTGCATACTTAGGGAGAACACTTATACCTTGAAATTTAGTGAGAGATCATCTTATAATGCTACCGCCGAACTAAGAAAAATAAGATACATAAAGGATAAACATCATATGCAATCAAAATATGTGACATGATATGGCCATCATCATCTTGTGCTCATGATCTCCATCACCGAAGCATCGTCGTGATCTCCATCGTCACCGGCGCGACACCTTGATCTCCATCCTAGCATCGTCGTCGTCTCGCCATCTATTGCTTCTACGACTATTGCTACCGCTTAGTGATGAAGTAAAAACAACTACATGGCGATCGCATTGCATACAATAAAGCGCCAACCATATGACTCCTGCCATTTGCCGATAACTCTGTTACAAAACATGATCTTCTCATACAACAATTTATATATCATCACGTCTTGACCATATCATATCAGAACATGCCCTGCAAAAACAAGTTAGACGTCCTCTGCTTAGTTGTTGCAAGTTTTACGTGGCTGCTACTGACTTAGTAAGAACCGTTCTTACCTACGCATCAAAACCACAACGAGGACCGGGCGTAGTCACACTAGATTCAACTAAAACTGGAGAAACAGACACCCACTAGCCACTTGTGTGCGAAGCACGGCGGTAGAACCAGTCTCATGAACGCGGTCATGTAATGTCGGTCTGGGCCGCTTCATTCAACAATACCGCTCAATAAAAGTATGACATGCTAGTAAGCAGTATGACTATTATCGCCCACAACTCTTTGTGTTCTACTCGTGCATATAACATCTACGCATAGACCTGGCTCGGATGCCACTGTTGGGGAACGCAGTAATTTTAAAAAAATTCCTATGATGACGCAAGATCTATCTAGGAGAAGCATAGCAATGAGCGGGGATAGTGTGTCCACGTACGCTCGTAGACCGAAAGCGGAAGCGTTTTATCAACGCGGTTGATGTAGTCGTATGTCTTCATGATCCGACCAATCCTAGCACCGAACGTACGGCACCTCCGTGTTTAGCACACGTTCAGCTCGATGATGTCTCACGTACTCTTGATCCAGTTGAGGTCGAGGGAGAGTTTCGTCAGTGATGACCCACAAGTATAGGGGATCTATCGTAGTCCTTTCGATAAGTAAGAGTGTCGAACCCAACAAGGAGCAGAAGGAAATGACAAGCGGTTTTCAGTAAGGTATTCTCTGCAAGCACCAAAATTGTAGGTAGCAGATAGTTTTGTGATGATAATTTGTAATGGGTAACAAGCAATGAAAGTAAATAAGGTGCAGCAACGTGGCCCAATCCTTTTTGTAGCAAAGGACAAGCCTGGACAATTTCTTATAATGAGAAAAGCGCTCCCGAGGACACATGGGAATTATCGTCAAGCTAGTTTTCATCACGCTCATATGATTCGCGTTCGGTACTTTGATAATTTGATATGAGGGTGGACCGGTGCTTGGGTACTGCCCTTTCTTGGACAAGCATCCCACTTATGATTAACCCCTATTGCAACCATCCGCAACTACAAAATAAGTATTAAGGTAAACCTAACCATAGCATGAAACTAGTGGATCCAAATCAGCCGCTTACAAAGCAACACATAAACTAGGGTTTAAGCTTCTGTCACTCTAGCAACACATCATCTACTTATTACTTCCCAATGCCTTCCTCTAGGCCCAAATAATGGTGAAGTGTCATGTAGTCGACGTTCACATAACACCACTAGAGGAGAGACAACATACATCTCATCAAAATATCAAACGAATACCAAATTCACATGACTACTAATACCAAGACTTCCCTCATGTCCTCAGGAACAAACGTAACTACTCACAAAGCATAATATTGTTCATGATCAGAGGAGTATTAATATGCATTAAGGATCTGAACATATGATCTTCCACCAAGTAAACCAATTAGCATCAACTACAAGGAGTAATCAACACTACCAGCAACCCACAAGTACCAATTTGTGGTTTTGATACAAGATTGGATACAAGAGATGAACTGGGGTTTTGAGAGGAGATGGTGCTGATGAAGATGTTGATGGAGATTGACCCCCTCCCGATGAGAGGATCGTTCATGATGACGATGGTGATGATTTCCCCCTCCCGGAGGGAAGTTTCCCCGGCAGAACAGCTCCGTCGGAGCCCTAGATTGGTTCCGCCTTGTGGCGGCGGAGTTTCATCCCGTAAGCTTGCTTATGATTTTTTCCACGGTAAAAGCCTTCCTATAGCAGAAGATGGGCACTGGAGGGTGATGACCCACAAGTATAGGGGATCTATCGTAGTCCTTTTGATAAGTAAGAGTGTCGAGCCCAACAAGGAGCAGAAGGAAATGACAAGTAGTTTTCAGTAAGGTATTCTCTGCAAGTAATGAAATTGTAGGTAATAGATAGTTTTGTGATAAGATAATTTTAACGGGTAACAAGCAATGAAAATAAATAAGGTGCAGCAAGGTGGCCCAATCCTTTTTTGAGCAAAGGACAAGCCTAGACAATTTCTTATAATGATAAAAGCGCTCCCGAGGACACATGGGAATTATCGTCAAGCTAGTTTTCATCACGCTCATATGATTCGTGTTCGGTACTTTGATAATTTGATATGTGGGTGGGCCGGTGCTTGGGTACTTCCCTTTCTTGTACAAGCATCCGAATTATGATTAACCCCTATTGCAAGCATCCGGAACTACAAAAGAAGTATTAAGGTAAACCTAACCATAGCATGAAACTAGTGGATCCAAATCAGCCCCTTACGAAGCAACACATAAACTAGGGTTTAAGCTTCTGTGACTCTAGCAAACAATCATCTACTTATTAATTCCCAATGCCTTCCTCTAGGCCCAAATAATGGTGAAGTGTCATGTAGTCGACGTTCACATAACACCACTATAGGAGAGACAACATACATCTCATCAAAATATCGAACGAATGCCAAATTCACATGACTACTAATATCAAGACTTCACCCATGTCCTCAGGATCAAACGTAACTACTCACAAAGCATATTCATGTTCATGATCATAGGAGTATTAATATGCATTAAGGATCTGAACATATGATCTTCCACCAAGTAAACCAATTAGCATCAACTACAAGGAGTAATCAACACTACTAGCAACCCACATGTACCTATTTGTGGTTTTGATAAAAGATTCGATACAAAAGATGAACTAGGGTTTTGAGAGGAGATGGTGCTAGTGAAGATGTTGATGGAGATTGACCCCCTCCCGATGAGAGGATCGTTGATGATGACGATGGTGATGATTTCCTCCTCCCGGAGGGAAGTTTCCCCGGTAGAACAGCTCCGCCAGAGCCCTAGATTGGTTCCGCCAAGGTTCCGCCTCGGGGCGGCGGAGTTTCGTCCCGTAAGCTTGCTTATGAATTTTTCCAGGGTAAAAGCCTTCATATAGCAGAAGATGGGCACCGGAGGGACACCAGGGGGCCCAAGAGACAGGGGCGCGCCCAGTATGGGGGGCGCGTCCCCCACCCTCCTGGCCAGGGTGTGGGCCCCCTCTAGTGTTTTCTTCGCTCAATAATTCTTATTAATTCCAAAAATGACTTTCGTGGAGTTTCAGGATTTTTGGAGCTGTGCAGAATAGGTTTCCAATATTTGCTCATTTTCCAGCCAGAACCCCAGCTACCAGCATTCTCCCTCTTCATGATAAACCTTGTAAAATAAGAGAGAATAGCTATAAATATTGTGACATAACGTGTAATAACAGCCCATAATGCAATAAATATTGATATAAAAGCATGATGGAAAATGGACGTATCAACTCCCCCAAGCTTAGACCTCGCTTGTCCTCAAGCGGAAGCCGAAATTGAAAAATATGTCCACATGTTTAGAGATAGAGGTGTCGATAAAAACAAAATACGGACATGAGGGTATCATGATCATTCTTATAACAACAACATATAAGGATTTTATCATATGATTTCTTATGCTCATGTAACAATCTATTCACAATGTCAAGTATGGTTCAGAAACTTCATTGAGAGCTAACGAACTATAATCTCAGTCATTGAAGCTATTGCAATTTATCATAACATGAGAAAGAGTCACGAATAGAGCTTTTCAGCAAGTCCACATACTCAACTATCATATATTCTTCTACAATTGCTAACACTCACGCAATACTTATGGTTATGGAGTTTTAATCGGACACTGAGAAAGATAGGGGCTTATTGTTTCACCTCCCAACGTATTCACCTTTGGTTGGTGTCAACAATAATAGTTCATGCTAACTTACATCCAATTGGATATATATATATATATATATATATATATATATATATATATATATATATATATATATATATATATCAGGATCTTTCCAACACGAGGTGCTTGCCAAAGGATAAAATGAAAAAGGGAAAGGTGAAGATCACCTTGACTCTTGCATAAAGTAAAAGATAGGCCCTTCGCAGAGGGAAGCAAAGGTTGTCATGTGCTTTTAGGGTTGGATGCACAAAATCTTAGTGCGAAAGAACGTCACTTTATATTGCCACTTGTGATATGAACCTTTATTATGCAGTCAATCGCTTTTATTACTTCCATATCACATGATCGTATAAAGCTTATTTTCTCCGCACTAATAAGTCATACATATTTAGAGAGCAATTTTTATTTCTTGCAACATGACAACTTACTTGAAGGATCTTACTCAATCCATAGGTAGGTATGGTGTACTCTCATGGCAAAAACTGGGTTTAAGGATATTTGGAAGCACAAGTAGTATCTCTACTTGGTGCAAGGAATTTTTGGCTAGCATGAGGGGGAAAGGCAAGCTCAACATGTTTGGAAGATCCATGAAAATATACTTTAACTGAGATGTGAGAAAACATAAACCATTACGTTGTCTTCCTTGTCCAACATCAACTCTTTAGCATGTCATACTTAATGAGTGCTCACAATCATAAAAGATGTCCAAGATAGTATATTTATATGTGAAAACCTCTCTTTCTTTATTACTTCCTATTAATTGCAACGATGACCAAAACTATGTTTGTCAACTCTCAACAACTTTTATGCCTCATACTCTTTATATGTGAAGTCATTACTATCCATAAGATCAATATGAACTTCTTTTATTCTATTTTGTTCTTTCTATTTTCTCAAGATCATAGCAAGATAGCAAAGCCCTTGACTCAACACTAATCTTTATTATAGATAGCTCACGGACTCGAATACATAAGGAGATCACAAAGCAAAACTCAAAACTACTTCATACCAGAACTTTATTCTACTAGATCAAGATATTACTAAAGGGATCGAACTAAGTAAAACGGTAAAGATAGGAGTGTGATGGTGATACTATACCGGGGCACCTCCCCCAAGCTTGGCAGTTGCCAAGGGGAGTTCCCATACCCATGTAATTATGTCCTCGGAGGTGATGAAGGTGGTGATGATGATGGTGGATAATCGCACATTGAGCGTAAAAGCTCCTCCAACTTGCGGATAATGCCCTTGAGTCCGACGATATGATCCTTCTACAAAATATTTTCCTGTGTGAGATACTTGTTTTGTATGCGATCTAACTCAATCATCTTGAAAGCTTCAATCTCAGTTGGAGTAAAGAGGTTAGGTAGAGGTTGAGGGATATCTTCTTCTTCCACCGCTGGAGCTTGATCCTCCATGGCCTTCTTGATCCCTTCATCCTTGTTAATCTCCTCCAGTTCTTCTCTTTTCAGCTCTATCTTCAATAGCCAAGCATCCTTGTCTTCATTGTTGAAGGAGGGTGACGTCATGATGCTCTAGATCTGCCAGAAAAATAGCTCGAAACGAAAACAGAGGATATTTGTGTGATACGGTGGTCAAAACCTTCGGGAGATTATATAATGAATTTTTACCGACGAAAATACGTAACGTGCAAGAAAACAGAGTCCGGAGGCACACGAGGTGCTCACGAGACTGGGGGGGCGCCCAGTAAGGGTGGGCGCGCCCTCCACCCTTGTGGAGGCCTCGTGTCCTTCCCTGATTACTTCTTGCTTTCCAAAATTCTTAAATATTCCAAAACGGACGAAAATTGCCATTAGAATTGTTTTGGAGTCAGTTTACTTACCGTACCACATACCTATTCCTTTTCGGAGTCTGAAACATTCTAGAAAGTGTCCCTTATGTATTCCTCCGGGGTTACGGTCTCAATAATATTGGCTTCAACATTGATAGGATTACCTGAGATATAATGTTTGAATCTTTGACCGTTCACCACTCTCAGACTTGTGCCTTCGAAGTTGTTGATTTTTATGGCACCGGAATGATAGACCTCCTCGATAACGTAAGGACCTTCCCACTTAGAGAGAAGTTTTCCTGCAAAAAATCTTAAACGAGAGTTGAATAGCAACACATAATCACCTACGTTAAACTCACGCTTTCGTATCCTTTTGTCATGCAATCTTTTAACTTTTTCTTTGAACAGTTTGGCATTCTCATAGGCTTGGGTTATCCATTCATCAAGTGAGCTAATATCAAATAACCTCTTCTCACCGGCAAGTTTGAAGTCATAGTTGAGCTCTTTAATAGCCCAATATGCTTTGTGTTCAAGTTCAAGAGGTAAGTGGCATGCTTTTCCATAAACTATCTTATATGGAGACATACCCATTGGATTTTTATATGCAATTCTATAGGCCCATAATGCATCATCAAGTTTCTTGGACCAATTCTTTCTAGATCTATTAACAGTCTTTTGCAAAATTAATTTGATCTCTCTATTGTTCAACTCTACTTGACCGCTAGACTGTGGGTGATAAGGAGATGCAATTCTATGATTAATATCATACTTAGCAAGCATTTTACGAAAAGCACCATGAATAAAATGTGAACCACCATCAGCCATAAGATATCTAGGGACTCCAAACCTCGGAAAAATAACTTCTTTGAACATCTTAATAGAGGTGTTATGATCAGCACTACTAGTTGGAATAGCTTCTACCCAATTAGTAACGTAATCAACAACAACTAAAATATGTGTGTAACCATTAGAGGCAGGAAAAGGTCCCATATAATCAAAGCCCCAAACATCAAATGGTTCAATAACAAGAGAATAATTCATAGGAATTTCTTGACGTATACTAATATTACCAATTTTTTGACATTCATCACAAGACAAGACAAACTTACGAGCATCTTTGAAGAGAGTAGGCCAATAAAAACTGGATTGCAATACCTTATGTGCAGTTCTATCTCCAGCGTGGTGTCCTCAATATGGTTCGGAGTGACACATCCGTAGGATCTGTTCCTGTTCATGCTCAGGTACACAACGTCTAATAACACCATCTACTCCTTCTTTATAAAGGTGTGGGACATCCTAGAAGTAATGTCTTAAATCATAAAAGAACTTTTTCTTTTGCTGCTATGTGAAACTAGGTGGTATAAATTTAGCAACAAGGTAATTAGCATAATCAGCATACCATGGAGCAGTACGAGAAGCATTAACGACCACTAATTGTTCATCAGGAAAGCTATCATCAATAGGTAGTGGGTCATCAAGAACATTCTCTAACCTAGACAAGTTGTCTGCAATGGGGTTCTTAGCTCCCTTTCTATTAATAATATGCAAATAAAATTCTTGGAGCAAGAGAAACCATCTAATAAGTCTAGGCTTAGCATCTTTCTTTTCCATAAGGTATTTAATAGCAGCATGATCAGTGTGAATAGTAACTTTAGAATCAAAAATATAAGGTCTGAACTTATCACATGCAAATACAACTGCTAAGAACTCTTTTTCAGTAGTAGCATAATTTCTCTAGACAATTTCTTATACTGTGAAAAGCGCTCCCGAGGACACATGGGAATTATCGTCAAGCTAGTTTTCATCACGCTCATATGGTTCGCGTTCGGTACTTTGATAATTTGATATGTGGGTGGAACGGTGCTTGGGTACTGCCCTTTCTTCGACAAGCATCCCACTTATGATTAACCCCTATTGCAAGCATCCGCAACTACAAAAGAAGTATTAAGGTAAACCTAACCATAGCATGAAACTAGTGGATCCAAATCAGCCCCTTACGAAGCAACGCATAAACTAGGGTTTAAGCTTCTGTCACTCTAGCAACCCATCATCTACCTATTACTTCCCAATGCCTTCCTCTAGGCCCAAATAATGGTGAAGTGTCATGTAGTCGACGTTCACATAACACCACTAGACGAGAGACAACATACATCTCATCAAAATATCGAATGAATACCAAATTCACATGACTACTAATAGCAAGACTTCACCCATGTCCTCAGGAACAAAAGTAACTACTCACAAAGCATATTCATGTTCATGATCAGAGGAGTATTAATATGCATTAAGGATCTGAACATATGATCTTCCACCAAGTAAACCAATTAGCATCAACTACAAGGAGTAATCAACACTACTAGCAACCCACAGGTACCAATTTGTGGTTTTGATACAAGATTGGATACAAAAGATGAACTAGGGTTTTGAGAGGAGATGGTGCTGGTGAAGATGTTGATGGACATTGACCCCCTTCCGATGAGAGGATCATTGATGATGACGATGGTGATGATTTCCTCCTCCCAGAGGGAAGTTTCCCCGGCAGAACAGCTCCGCCGGAGCCCTAGATTGGTTCCACCAAGGTTCCGCCTCGTGGCGGCGGAGTTTTGTCCCGTAAGCTTGCTTATGAATTTTTCCAGGGTAAAAGCCTTCATATAGCAGAAGATTGGCACTGGAGGGCCACCAGGGGGCCCAGGAGACAGGGGCACACCCAGTATGGGGGGCGCGCCCCCCACCCTCCTGGCCAGGGTGTGGGTCCCCTCTGGTGTTTTCTTCGCTCAATAATTCTTATTAATTCCAAAAATGACTTCCATGGAGTTTCAGGATTTTTGGAGCTGTGCAGAATAGGTTTCCAATATTTGCTCCTTTTCCAGCCAGAACCCCAGCTACCAGCATTCTCCCTCTTCATGATAAACCTTGTAAAATAAGAGAGAATAGCCATAAATATTGTGACATAACGTGTAATAACAGCCCATAATGCAATAAATATCGATATAAAAGCATGATGCAAAATGGACGTATCAGCGGGCCACCAGGGGGGAGACGAGACAGGGGGTGCGCCTAGTAAGGGGGCGCACACCCCACCCTCGTGGCCAGGGTGTGGGCCCCCTCTGGTACTTTCTTTGCTCAATAATTCTTGTTAATTCCAAAAATGACTTTCTGGAGTTTTCGGACTTTTGGAGCTGTGTAGAATAGGTTTCCAATATTTGCTCCTTTTCCAACCAGAATCCCAGCTGCCGGCATTCTCCCTCTTCATGATAAACCTTGTAAAATAAGAGAGAATAGTCATAAGTATTGTGACATAACGTGTAATAACAACCCATAATGCAATAAATATCGATATAAAAGCATGATGCAAAATGGGCGTATCAACTCCCCCAAGCTTAGACCTTGCTTCTCCTCAAGCGGAAGCCAAAATCAAAAAATATGTCCACATGTTTAGAGATAGAGGTGTCGATAAAAGCAAAATATGGACATGAGGGCATCATCATCAATCTTACAATAGCAACATATATAGATTTTGTCATATGATTTCTCATGCTCAAGTAACAATCTATTCACAATGTCAAGTATGGATCATAAACTTCATTGAGAACTAACCAACTATAATCTCAGTCATTGAAGCAATTGCAATTTATCATAACATCGAAAAGAGTCAAGAATAGAGCTTTTCAGCAAGTCCACATACTCAAATATCATATAGTCTTCTACAATTGCTAACACTCATGCAATACTTATGGTTATGGAGTTTTAATCGGACACTGAAAAAGATATGGGCTTTTAATTTCGCCTCCCAACGTATTCACCTTTGGGTGATGTCAACAATAATAGTTCATGCTAACTTACATCCAATTGGATATATATATCAGGATCTTTCCTACACGAGGTGCTTGTCAAAGGATAAAATTAAAAAGGGAAAGGTGAAAATCACCTTGACTCTTGCATAAAGTAAAAGACATAAAGTAAAAGATAGGCCCTTCGCAGAGGGAAGTAGAGGTTGTCATGTGCTTTTAGGGTTGGATGCACAAAATCTTAATGCGAAAGAACGTCACTTTACATTGCCACTTGTGATATGAACCTTTATTATGCAGTCTGTCGCTTTTATTACTTCCATATCACACGTTCGTATAAAGCTTATTTTCTCTGCACTAATAAGTCATACATATTTAGAGAGCCATTTTTTATTGCTTGCAATCATGACAACTTACTTGAAGGATCTTACTCAATCCATAGGTAGGTATGGTGGACTCTCATGGCAAAACTGGGTTTAAGGATATTCGGAAGCACAAGTAGTATCTCTACTTGGTGCAAGGAAGTTTGGCTAGCATGAGGGGGAAAGGCAACCTCAACATGTTTGAATGATCCATGACAATATACTTTAACTGAGATGTGAGAAAACGTAAACCATTACGTTGTCTTCCTTGTCCAACATCAACTCTTTAGCATGTCATACTTAATGAGTGCGCACAATCATAAAAGATGTCCAAGATAGTATATTTATATGTGAGAACCTCTCTTTCTTTATTACTTCCTATTAATTGCAACAATGACCAAAACTATGTTTGTCAACTCTCAACAACTTTTAAGCCTCATACTCTTTATTGTGAAGTCATTACTATCCATAAGATCAATATGAAATCTTTTATTATTTTTATTCTTTCTATTTTCTCAAGATCATAGCAAGATAGCAAAGCCCTTGACTCAACACTAATCTTTATTATATAGCTCACGGACTCGATTACATAGAGGATCACAAAGCAAAACTCAAAACTACTTCATACCAAAACTTTATTCTACTAGATCAAGATATTACTAAAAGGATCGAACTAAGTAAAACGGTAAAGATAGGAGTGTGATGGTGATACGATACTGGGGCACCTCCCCCAAGCTTGGCAGTTGCCAAGGGGAGTGCCCATACCCATGTTATTATGTCCTCGGAGGTGATGAAGAAGGAGTTGTTGATGTTGTACGCTTGCCATCCGTCTTCCAAGGCATAGGCTCTCCACATCATAGAAGGATGATCAAGTCTTAGGGATCCTCAAATCTGCAGCCAAACTCATCCTCTTGAATCTATATTCATACTCACAGTTTTGGTTTTGCAGGTCATAGATCTGGGCTTGGAGGTGCTCGATTTTCTCATGAAGCTTGAAGATGGTATCCCCAATGTTCTTGGCGTCTAGCTTGTGGTTGTTGGTGATTTCCGCGATCATCATCTGGTTGGCGTTGAGTCCACGCTCCACCATCCCTTGGCACTTGAAAATGTGTTGCTCCATAGCTTCGAGCCTTGTCTCCACGCTTCTGGTACGCCTTGGTCCCTCCACATCACGGATGTGCAGCACCCCCTCACGCATCTCAATGGTTTGAGGGTGTTGCAGCACCTCCGCGAGATAAGGGTTGATAACCCTCTCGAAAAACTTGTCCTTGGGAGCGCTTGGAGACGTCATGGTGCTCTAGATCTGTCAGAAAAATAGCTCGAAATGAAAACAAGAGATAATTGTGTGATACGGTGGTGAAAACCTTCGGGAGATTATATAATGAATTTTTACTGACCAAAAGAAGTAATGTGCAAGAAAATGGAGTCCGGAGGGCACATGAGGTGCCCACAAGGCAGGGGGCGCGCCCAGTAAGGTGGGCGCTCCCTCCACCATCGTGGGGGCCTCGTGGCCTTTCCGGACTACTTCTTGTTTTCCTAAATTCTTAAATATTCCAAAACGGAGAAAAATTTCCATGAGAACTGTTTTCGAGTCGGTTTACTTACCGTACCACATACCTATTCCTTTTCGGAGTCTGAAACGTTCCAGAAAGTGTCCCTTATGTATTCCTCTAATGTTATGGTTTCAATAACATTAGTTTCAAATTTATAGGATTGCCTGAGATATAATGTTTGATTCTTTGACCGTTCACCACCTTCGGATTTGTGCCTTCAAAGTTGTTGATTTTAATGGCACCGGTGCGATAGACTTCCTCGATGACGTAAGGACCTTCCCATTTAGAGAGAAGTTTTCCTGCAAAAAATCTTAAACGAGAGTTGAATAACAACACACAATCACCTACATTTAACTCACGCTTTTGTATCCTTTTGGCATGCCATCTTTTAACCTTTTCTTTGAACAGCTTGGCATTCTCATAGGCTTGGGTTCTCCATTCATCGAGTGAGCTGATATCAAATAACCTCTTCTCACCGGCAAGTTTGAAGTCATAGTTGAGCTCTTTAATATCCCAATATGCTTTATGTTCAAGTTCAAGAGGTAAGTGACATGCTTTTCCATAAACCATCTTATACGGAGACATACCCATAGGATTTTTATATGCAGTTTTATAGGCCCATAATGCATCATCATGTTTCTTGGACCAATTCTTTCTAGATCTATTAACAGTCTTTTGCAAAATTAATTTGATCTCTCTATTACTGAATTCTACTTGACCGCTAGACCGTGGGTGATAAGGAGATGCAATTCTATGATTAACATCATACTTAGCAAGAATTTTATGAAAAGCACCATGAATAAAATGTGAACCACCATCAGTCATTAAGTATCTAGGGACTCCAAACCTCGGAAAAATAACTTCTTTAAGCATCTTAATAGAGGTGTTATGATCGGCACTACTAGTTGGAATAGCTTCTACCTACTTAGTAACGTAATCAACCACAACTAAAATGTGTGTATATCCATTAGAGGCGGGAAAAGGTCCCATGTAATCAATACCCCAAACATCAAGCGGTTCAATAACAAGAGAATAATTCATAGGCATTTCTTGACGTCTACTAATATTACCAATTCTTTGACATTCATCACAAAACAAGACAAACTTACGGGCATCTTTGAAGAGAGTAGGCCAACAAAAACTGGATTGCAATACCTTATTTGCAGTTCTATCTCCAGCGTGGTGTCCTCCATATGGTTCGGGGTGACACTTGCGTAGGATCTATTCCTGTTCATGGTCAGGTACACAACGTCTAATAACACCATCTACTCCTTCTTTATAAAGGTGTGGGTCGTCCCAGAAGTAATGTCTTAAATCATAAAAAAACTTTTTCTTTTGCTGGTATGTGAAACTAGGTGGTATAAATTTAGAAACAATGTAATTAGCATAATCAGCATACCATGGAGTAGTACGAGAAGCATTAATGACCGCTAATTGTTCATCAGGAAAGCTATCATCAATAGGTAGTGGGTCATCAAGAACATTCTCTAACCTAGACAAGTTGTCTGCAACGGGGTTCTCAGCTCCCTTTCTATCAATAATATGCAAATCAAATTCTTGGAGCAAGAGGACCCATCTAATAAGTCTAGGTTTAGCATCTTTATTTTCCATAAGATATTTAATAGCAACATGATCAGTGTGAATAGTTACTTTAGAATCAACAATATAAGGTTTGAACTTATCACAAGCAAATACAACTGCTAAGAATTCTTTTTCAGTAGTAGCATAATTTCTCTAGGCAGTATCAAGAGTTTTACTAGCTTACTGGATAACATTTAATTTCTTATCAACTCTTTGCCCTAGAACAACACCTACAACATAATCACTAGCATCACACATAATTTCAAAGGGTAAATTCCAATCAGGTGGCTGAACAATAGGTGCAGAAATCAAAGCTTTCTTAAGTATTTCATATGCTTCTACATAATCATCATCAAAGACAAAAGGAATATCTTTTTGCAATAAATTAGTGAGAGGCCTAGAGATTTTAGAAAAGTCCTTAATGAACCTCCTATAAAAACCGGCATGACCAAGGAAACTTCTTATACCTTTAATGTCCTTGGGACATGGCATCTTTTCAATAGCATCAACTTTATCTTTATCAACTTCAATACCTCTTTCAGAAATTTTATGCCCCAAGACAATGCCTTCATTAACCATAAAGTGGAACTTTTCCCAATTAAAGACGAGACTAGTGTCTTCACATCTCTGCAAAACTCGATCAAGGTTGCTCAAGCAATCATCAAAAGAGGATCCATAAATGGAGAAGTCATCCATGAATACCTCACAAATCTTTTCACAAAAGTCAGAGAATATAGCCATCATGCATCTTTGACAGGTAGCGGGTGCATTACATAAACCAAAAGGCATACGTCTATAAGCAAAAGTATCGAAAGGGCAAGTAAAAGTAGTTTTTGATGGATCGTCCGCTGACACATGTATTTGAGAGAAACCAGAATAACCATCTAGAAAGCAGAAATATGTGTGTTTGGATAGTCTTTCGAGCATTTGATCAATAAAAGGCAAAGGGTAATGATCTTTCTTAGTAGCTTTATTTAATTTACGGAAATCAATTACCATCCTATAACCTGTAATAATTCTTTGCGGAATCAATTCATCTTTATCATTAGGAACAACAACAATACCTCCCTTCTTAGGGACGCAATGGACAGGACTTACCCAATCACTATCAGCAACGGGATAAATTATACCTGCCTCAAGGAGCTTTAGTATCTCCTTTCTTACCACTTCTTTCATCTTAGGGTTCAACCGTCGTTGATGATCTCTAACTGGTTTGGAGCCTTCGTCCAATTTAATTTTGTGTTAGCATAGAGTGGGACTAATGCCCTTAAGATCATCCAGAGTATATCCAATAGCAGCGCGGTACTTCTTCAAAGTTTTCAATAATCTTTCCTCTTCTTGCTTTGAAAGGTTAGCACTAATAATAATAGGATATATCTTCTTTTCATCAAGATAAGCATATTTAAGATTATCAGGTAAAGGTTTGAGCTCAAACACGGGATCACCCTTGGGTGGAGGAGGATCCCCTAGGATTTCAATAGGCAAGTTGTGTTTCAGAATGGGACCCTGTTGAAGGAATACTTCATCTATTTCCCTTCTTTCATTCATAAACATATCATTTTCATGGTCTAGCAAATATTGTTCTAACGGATTAGTAGGAGGCACGGCAATAGAAGCAAGACCAATAATTTCATCCTTACTAGGCAATTCTTTATCATGGGGTCGTCTACAAAATTTAGCAAAATTAAACTCATGAGACATATCCCCTAAGCCAATTGTAACAACATCATTTTTGCAATCAATCCTAAGCATTAACAGTATTCAAGAAGGGTCTACCAAATATAATGGGACAAAAGCTATCTTGTGGGGAACCAAGAACAAGAAAATCAGCAGGATATTTAACTTTCCCACACAAGACTTCAACATCTCTAACAATCCCAAATGGTGTGATAGTATCTCTATTGGCAAGCTTAATTGTAACATCAATATCTTCCAACTCAGCGGGTGCAATATCATGCATAATTTCTTCATGTAAGGAAAAAGGTATTGCACTAGCACTAGCACCCATATCACATAAGCCATGATAACAATGATCTCCTATTTTAACAGTAATAACAGGCATGCCTACAACAGGTCTATGTATCTTAGCATCAGATTTAGCAATATTAGCAGCTTCCTCACAAAAGTAAATAACATGCCCATCTATATTATCAGCCAAGAGATCTTTAACCATAGCAATACTAGGTTCAACTTTAATTTGCTCAGGAGGTGTATATGTTCTAGTATTACTCTTACGAACAACAGTTGAACCTTTAGCATGATCCTTTATCCTAACAGGAAAAGGTGGTTTCTCAACATAAGTAGTAGGAACAATAGGATCGTTATAAGTGATAGTCTTTTCTTCAACTGTAATAGGTGCAACTACTTTTACTTCAGTGGGAGGATTATATTTAAACCACTTCTCCTTAGGGATATCAACGTGAGTAGCAAAAGATTCACAGAAAGAAGCTACTATCTCAGAGTCAAGTCCATATATAGCGCTAAATCCACGAAAAGCATCGGTATCCATAAAAGATTTAACGCAATCAAACTTAGGTGTCATACCTGGCTCCTTACCATCGTCGGAACCCCAATCTTCAGAGTTGCGTTTAATTATTTCCAATAAATCCCACTTGAATTCAATAGTCTTCAACATATAAGAACCAGCACAGGAAGTATCGAGCATGGTGCGATCATTGAGAGAAAGCCGAGCATAAATTTTTTGAATAATCATTTCTCTTGAGAGCTCATGATTGGGGCATGAATATAACATTGACTTAAGCCTCCCCCAAGATTGAGCGATGATTTCTCCTTCACGAGGCCAGAAATTATATATGTAATTACGATCACGATGAACAAGATGCATAGGATAGAACTTCTGGTGAAATTCCAATTTCAATCGTTTATAGTTCCAAGATCCCGCATCATCACATAGCCTTGTACCATGTCAATGTGTCTCCCTTCAAAGATAAAGGAAAGACCTTCCTCTTAACAACATCATCGGGAATACTTGCAAGCTTAAATAATCCACAAACTTCATCCACAAAGATAAGGTGTAAATTGGGATGCAATGTTCCATCTCCTGCAAAGGGATTAGCTAGCAGTTTCTCTATCATACCCGAAGGAATCTCAAAGTAAACATTTTCAGTCGGTTTAGTAGGTTGAGAAGCAACTCTTTGCTCTACTGGTCGGGGCGAAGATGCCCCGAACAAGCCCCTCAAAGGATTAGTTTCCATAGTAACAAGTGACAGAAAATTTTAGCACACTATATAAATGTTTCCTTACCAAGTTCCACTCACCAAAGGCGCTTCACTCCCCTGCAACGGCACCAGAAAAGAGTCTTGATGACCCACAAGTATAGGGGATCTATCGTAGTCCTTTCGATAAGTAAGTGTGTCGAACCCAACGAGGAGCAGAAGGAAATGACAAGCGGTTTTCAGTAAGGTATTCTCTGCAAGCACTGAAATTGTAGGTAACAGATAGTTTTGTGGTAAGATAATTAGTAACGGGTAACAAGCAATGAAGGTAAATAAGGTGCAGCAAGGTGGCCCAATCCTTTTTGTAGCAAAGGACAAGCCTGGACAATTTCTTATAATGAGAAAAGCGCTCCCGAGGACACATGGGAATTATCGTCAAGCTAGTTTTCATCACGCTCATATGATTCGCGTTCGGTACTTTGATAACTTGATATGTGGGTGTACCGATGCTTGGGTACTGCCCTTTCTTGGACAAGCATCCCACTTATGATTAACCCCTATTGCAAGCATCCGCAACTACAAAAGAAGTATTAAGGTAAACCTAACCATAGCATGAAACTAGTGGATCCAAATCAGCCCCTTATGAAGCAACGCATAAACTAGGGTTTAAGCTTTGTCACTCTAGCAACCCATCATCTACTTATTACTTCCCAATGCCTTCCTCTAGGACCAAATAATGGTGAAGTGTCATGTAGTCGACGTTCACATAACACCACTAGAGGAGAGACAACATACATCTCATCAAAATATCGAACGAATACCAAATTCACATGACTACTAATAGCAAGACTTCACCCATGTCCTCAGGAAAAAATGTAACTACTCACAAAGCATATTCATGTTCATAATCAGAGGAGTATTAATATGCATTAAGGATCTGAACATATGATCTTCCACCAAGTAAACCAATTAGCATCAACTACAAGGAGTAATCAACACTACTAGCAACCCACAAGTACCAATTTGTGGTTTTGATACAAGATTGGATACAAGAAATGAACTAGGGTTTTGAGAGGAGATGGTGCTGATGAAGATGTTGATGGAGATTGACCCACTCCCGATGAGAGGATCGTTGGTCATGACGATGGTGATGATTTCCCCTTCCCGGAGGGAAGTTTCCCCGGCAGAACAGCTCCGCCGGAGCCCTAGGTTGGTTCCGCCAAGGTTCCGCCTCGTGGCGGCGGAGTTTCGTCCCGTAAACTTGCTTATGATTTTTTCCATGGTAAAAGCCTTTATATAGCAGAAGATGGGCACCGGAGGGCCACCAGGGGGCCCACGAGACAGGGGGCGCGCCCAGTAGGCGGGGGGGGGGGCACCCTCGTGGCCAGGGTGTGGGCCCCCTCTGGTACTTTCTTTGCTCAATAATTCTTATTAATTCCAAAAATGACTTTCGTGGAGTTTCAGGACTCTTGGAGCTGTGCAGAATAGGTTTCCAATATTTGCTCCTTTTCCAGCCAGAGTCCCAGCTGCCGGCATTCTCCCTCTTCATGATAAACCTTGTAAAATAAGAGAGAATAGCCATAAGTATTGTGACATAACGTGTAATAACAGCCCATAATGCAATAAATATCGATATAAAAGCATGATGCAAAATGGACGTATCAGTCAGCACGACAGCATGGCGACGGTGATGATGAAGTTACCGGCGCAGGGCTTCGCCTAAGCACTACGACGATATGATCGAGGTGTGTAACCGTGGAGGGGGGCACCGCACACGGCTAAGAGAAACTCTGATGTGCTCTAGGGTGCCCCCCTCCCCACGTATATAAAGGACGGAGGGAGGAGGCCGGCCGGCCCTAGGGGGCGCGCCCAAAGAGGGGAGTCCTACTAGGACTCCAAGTCCTAGTAGGATTCCATCAAGAGGGAGAGAGGGGGAAGGAAGGAGAGGGAGAGGGAGTAGGAAAGGGGGGCGCCGCCCCCTTCCCCTAGTCCAATTCGGACCCAAGGGGGGCGGCTAGCCCTCCTAAGGCCCTCTTATCTCTCTACAAAGGCCCATGGTGGCCCATTAGTTCCCCCGGGGGGTTTCAGTAACCCCTTCGGCACTTCATTTTATCCGGAACACTTCCGGTGTCCGAATAACATGGTCCAGTATATCAATCTTTATGTCTCGACCATTTCGAGACTCCTCGTCATGTCCGTGATTTCATCCGGGACTCCGAACAACCTTCGGTCATCAAATCACATAAACTAATAATACAAATCATCATCGAGCGTTAAGCGTGCGGACCCTATGGGTTTGAGAACTATGTAGACATGACCGAGACACATCTCCGGTCAATAACCAATAGCGGAACCTGGATGCTCATATTGGCTCCTACATATTCTATAAAGATCTTTATCGGTCAAACCACATAACAACATACGTTGTTCCCTTTGTCATCGGTATGTTACTCGCCCGAGATTCGATATTTGGTATCATCATACCTAGTTCAATCTCGTTACCGGTAAGTCTCTTTACTCGTTCCGTAATGCATCATCCTGCAACTAACTCATTAGTCACATTGCGTGCAAGGCTTATAGTGATGAGCATTACCGAGAGGGCCCAGAGATACCTCTCCGACATTCGGAGTGACAAATCCTAATCTCGATCTATGCCAACTCAACAAACACCATCGGAGACACCTGTAGAGCATCTTTATAATCACCCAGTTACGTTCTGACATTTGATGGCACACTAAGTGTTCCTCTGGTATCCGGGAGTTGCATAATCTCATAGTCATAGGAACATGTATAAGTCATGAAGAAAGCAATAGCAATAAACTAAACGATCATAGTGCTAAGCTAACGAATGGGTCTTGTCCATCTAATGATGTGATCACGTTCATCAAATGACAACACATGTTTATGGTTAGGAAACTTAACCATCTTTGATTAACGAGCTAGTCTAGTAGAGGCATACTAGCAACACTCTGTTTGTCTATGTATTCACACATGTACTAAGTTTCCGGTTAATACAATTCTAGCATGAATAATAAAGATTTATCATGATATAAGGAAATATAAATAACAACTTTATTATTGCCTCTAGGGCATATTTCCTTCAAATATGTGGGTTCCCTCCCCATTGACAGTAGGAGGGTGGGATACCCCGGATCTTCACCTCGGCGTATACATAAGGTGTGTAGTTGGGCCGTGCGTTCCGTCATTTTGGTGGGGGAGACGGTGATGTTCTTACTGTCATTCCCTGAGATACAATTTCCTACCGCATGTTGTCCTCTGCGGCGATGTCGAATCATGTTGCTCTTTTGGAGCAACGAGGTTAGGTTTGTTAAGCTTGAACAGCGAGGCGGTGTCTACTCTTGGGTTGTTGGATTTTATTTCACGGCTTCTTCACTACTTTGATGGCTCAGGCCCGAAATTAGTGAGTTCTGTAGATCCTTGTTCATGAGCGGCGCCAAATATGCCTCCCTCTTGGTATTTCTCGGTGAGGAAGGTGCCAGGCTCTCTCCAGTGTTGCACGTAGCTTCTCTATCTAGGTGGTCGAGATGGGTTGAAGCTTTGAAAACCTCCCGTTTGCATGAACCAAGGCCCGGCCGCTCCGGCTAGGGAGCAATGGTGGCTATGGCGCTGCTTGAGCTCATGATGGTTGTTTTTAACTGAGGAAGCTCACAACGGAGTTACCGATAAATGCATCTTGCCCGCTTTATAAATAAAGCTCAAACAATGATAGAATCACATCCGAAACTTAAACAATAAGGTTTGAAAGTAAAAATATGAAAAATATGTGTTGGGGGCACAACAACAACACAAACCCACACAATATATAACATAATAATAATAATGGAGGATAAGTGACCATGAGCAGTCTACTCGTCACTTGCTTGTGCATTCTAGTCAAATTGTCGATGTGAAGCGGCTTCCATAGCTGCAAAAAAAATGCATAATTTATAAATTGCATCCATCCTTGAAGGATAAATATGCTCTATGACTAGTTTATTCTAGTGTACTCATATGGTCCAGGCCAGCTCACAACAGAGTTAGCGATTGTCCGAGTCTGGATGGACCTAGTTGCAGTTTTCTTTTCATTTTGGGACTCTATATCATTGGTTGATCCAAAGTGATTTTTATACGTTGGAACAAGTCAACTATTTTTTACAAATATCTGCCATTTTATTATTCTTTATCATACCATTCTCTCCTCGTCTTCTGCTACTAGAAAGATGGGGCAGAGATGGTGACGACGCGAAGCTACTACCGACCAAAATGAGGTTGAGAGGTAGGGGTCTTGGATTCAACTTGTGATGGCTATGGTTGTGAGCATCGAAGCTTGAGAAGAAAACTATACGCCCCAAGCTAAGAGCATCTCCAATAGATGGTTTAAAATTTGACGGTCTAAAACCGAAGATGCAAATTTGGACCACCAAGTGCGTTTTGGAGCTCCGAAAAAAGGCCAACTCCAACAGATGGTCCAAATTCTCCTGGTCCAAAAGACCAACTTCAATAGATGGTCCAAAATCATGGTCCAAAACCGGCCAGCAGCCGCACGTCTGCTATTCAGCCGCTGCCCAGCCACTGTACAGCCGCACATATTGCATAAAAACATGTTTTGAAACAACATAAAAAAATCATGTCCGCAATATCAAATTATTACATAGTTCTTCATATCCAGGAGATGAAATGCAACACAAATACAACATAGTTTTGCATAATACAACATAGTTTTGAACAAACAAATAATGCATCTATGCGGATCTTTCACCATGCCATTTCCAGTGCTCTTCCATCAAATCTTTCTGGAGTTGGTGATGCACATCGGTGTCTCTAATCTCGCTGTACACCTTCATGAAATGTCTTATGCACTATTCTTTTCGCATGGGATCAACAGGAATGCCCATCAAATGATAGAAGTTGTAATCTAAATGTTTTCCACGCTCGTTTTCAATGATCATGTTATGCATGATCACGCAAGTGGTCATGATGTACCAAAGGATCTTTTGATCCCAAAATCTAGATGGTCCTCGCACAATAGCAAATTGGGATTGCAAAATCCCAAATGCCCTCTCAACATCTTTTCTAGTCGCCGCTTGTGCATTATGAAAGACAAGTTCTTTTTTACCTTCAGGTTTTGCAACCGGCTTGACGAATGTACTCCACCTCGGGTAGATCCCATCTGCAAGATAGTACCCATAGTTGTAGGTGCGGCCATTTGCTTCGAAGGTCACCGGTGGTGCTTCTCCATTAGCGAAGTTGGCAAAGAGAGGTGACCGGTCGAGCACGTTGATGTCGTTGCAAGGACCGGGCATACCAAAATATGCATGCCAAATGCATGTTTCATGATCAGCAACTGCCTCAAGAATGATAGTGGCATCCTTCCCACCACCCTTGAATTGTCCATGCCATGCTTTTGGACAGTTCTTCCATTTCCAATGCATGCAATCCACAGACCCGAGCATACATGGAAACCCTCGAGCTTTGTTCATCTCCAAAAGCCTCTGAGTGTCCTGAGCATTGGGTGCTTTCAAGTACTGTGACCGAACACTTCTACCATAGCTATTGCGAATTGCTTGACATAGAAGATAGAAGTGCTCTCTGCCATCGCCAAGTTTTCATCAATGTAATCTAGTGGAACACCATATGCCATCATGCGCAAAGTGGCAGTGACCTTCTGCTCAATGCTATGGCCAAGCAAGCCGGCACAGTTCCTTCTTTGCTCGAAGACTAGATTATGCTGCTTCACGGAATTGCAAATGCGGAAGAACAACTCTTTCGACATTCTGAAACGGCATCGAAAGTAATTCTCCAGAAAAACAGATGGTGATGCAAAGTAGTTGCGCACCAACCGTTTGTGCGCATCAATTCGTTCTCTTCGAATGAACGCACGACCATAAACGGAACCATCGTGCTTCGGTTTCTTCCTCTTGTGCATGGCCACTAGCATAGCAACCTCCTCCTCTTCATGCAAATCAAATTCCTCGTCCGACGATGGCGTCCGGGCGGCGAACAGTACTTCGGCAGCCGGGCGGAGGGCGTCGTGCGGCGGTCGTCGGCTGGCGCAACGGCCGTGAACAGGCTCACGGCCGACGGGGACGAGGTCGGCGGTAGCCGTAGACCAGGCGGAGGCCTACCGCGGCAGCCGGACCGCCGGAGGCGCCGAATCCCGCGCCGGCTGCCTCCCGATTCGGCGGCCTCCAGGCGGCTGCGAGCCGGCTACCGGCGAGGGAGGCAGCGGGGATTTGGGGTGGTGGCGGCGCCAACGACATGGTTTTCTGCGGTCGTGGCGGCGGATTCCGGCCGGCTGGTCTTCGGGCGAGCGCGGGCGGGAACTGAAAGGAAGTGGCGGTTGGACGTTCGCGGGCGGCGGCTGGTTTTGGACCAGATGCACCTCATGATGTAAATTTGCACCGCGAGGTGTTGAATTTTACATCACGAGGAGGCCGCGGTCCAAATTTTTTTGCATATGGACCTTCCGTTGGAGCACCGGTTTTTACCCCAGACGGTCCAAAAGTTAGTTATTTTTACATTTGGACCATCTATTGAAGATGCTCTAAAGCATTAGCAATGGACGAGAGCTAGCGCATGACTAAATAGTGTCCATTGTTGGGGAAGTTTTTTTTTACATCGCATTGATATCTTCGGACGTGGCTCTCAAGATGAGAATGGCGTGAAAGGCGGTGTCGGGCACATTAATAACAAATAAATGCAAGGTCTCTCGCCATTTATCCAAGCGAGCTTCATGTTTGTTGTGTCCCTCATACGGTCTCATTTGGCGGCTAGGACTAAGACTTTCTAGGAAGAGAGGGTGTTTATTCCCAAAAACTTAAACACGATTATAATAGGGTAGCACATCAGTTGACATTCTATAGCTGGACCGAGGCTTGTAGTGTTATCTGGCTTCATTGAGCTTCATCGTGTATCGACCGTGTATTATTGTGATGTCATCATGTGAAACGTCAGAAATATTTTCTTTTTTGCAAGAGAAAAGTGACATGTGGGTAATCTTCAAATTGGAGTAGTAAATGGAGCTCCATTATATTGCCTAAGAATGGACTACACCTTCTAAATTTTTTATTCATAAATCATAATTGGCGACCGCCAACTGTGAGGGATTTCGCAACGACCCCCTTCCCATCGTTGCACGAATCAGTACAGGTCCGGTGCCACGTCAGATTTGAAAACTGGTACGCTGAGGATAAAACCCAATGAATGGTCTTTCTTTCCAAATGATACCCGCCATCCACTTGCCAGCGACATGGTCTTGCACATGGAGGCCCCTGGTTCGAATCCCAAGACCGCGCCCCCTTTTATCTTCTTTTTGAACCATGATGGCATATTTCTTCCCAAAATTAGCATGGCAATTTTACAAAATTTGGAAATTATGTCACGTTGCAATTTTAAACTTTGTTTTAATAAATTATCATGGCAGTATTATAAATATTAAGAGATGGCATCTTTCTTTAGATTTTTGCATAATGGACCAAGTAAAGCAAAAAAATATTTTCGTGGCATTTTATTAAATTATAACATGGCATTCTTGTAAAATAGCATGGCATTTTGAATAAAGCAGTAAACCGGGTCTTTGGGCCAATGGCATTTGTTGTACTCCCTCCATTTTTATATACAAGGTCACAAACTCAAACTACAGGTACCAATGTAAAATTTAATGTCTGCTTTGAAAGTCAGTTTTTCTTTCCGTTTACTGGGACCTTTAGTACCCCACACGCATGCAAGAAAACTGAGTGGAGGAAGTAGCTGACTGTCATTATAACTGCATGCATGCAACTATTAAACATGTTGCTAGTACGAGAAAATATCATTAATTTTGTCTCGATTATTATTGGTGGCTTTGTATAGATGCAAAACGTATATTTCATAGTGGCCTTGTATATAAAAATTGGAGGGAGTAAAAGACAAAAAGAAGAAGAAAGAGACTCTGCCGAGTCAATCTCTTCCTCTATCCTCGAGGTGAAAAACGGATCCCCCATCCCCATTCGAGCTGAGCACGCTGCAAGAGCAAGACCTAATTTTTCCCCATTCCTCTGAATCGAGCTCGCGGCCGGCCGGCGTCGTTGACTCCAGTCCAGATCGATCTCGCTTGCCTCCTCCCCGCAGTCCGCACCTCGCGCAATGGCCTCCAGATCGAGCTCCTCTCCTAGGGTTTGAGTCGCCTCACTCAACCAAACCGCTCTTCCGCTTCACGCCGTAATCCCACGGGAGCACGCAGGTGAGCATCTCTCTTCCCCGGTGCGATCTCTTTGTTTTTCTCTGCATCTACCGTTGGCGCTCAAATCTTTCGTGTATTCGTGCCTAGAATCGAAGGAACACGCCCGCGTTGCCGCCGTTGCTCGCCGCCGCCGCCGCCGGACCATCCTTCTCTGGCGCGTCCGGTATCCGAGGGTAAACCCGTCTCACCTCACCTCCTTCCGGTATTTTACTTACTTTTTAAAAAAAAAAAAAGATTAGAAGCTGGTCTGAACTCTGAAGAAGTTATTTGCCGCGTCTTTTTAGTTCACTGGACTCGACGGAGCACGATGCCAGACAGGAGAGGCGCGACCCTGCTTGAGGACCTGCCCGAGGAGATCATCAACAAGATACTTGTCCTGTTGCCGTCCAAGGACGTCGGCCGCTGTCGAGTTGTGAACACATCATGGCGTAGTGCCACATCCACACCTGAATTCATGCTCGAACACCACCGACGCCAGCCGTCGCTCCCCATTGTCGATGGGTGTGGACAGCCTGCCAATCATGTCGTCTTGGGCGACGCCGGTGCTGGTGCTTCCAATCAACAGCTTCGGCCTTTTCCCTCAGGCTCCAAACGCCGTTTCGAGAATCAGCTCAGAGGCGTCTGCGATGGCTTCCTTATCGTTTATCGGGGACACAAATTCTACATTTGCAATCCGGTTACCCGCAAGCATGCTCTCCTACCGCAGCCTCAATTTGGACAAGGCATCCACAATATCATGGTCGGTTTATACCGGCACCATCCAACTGGAGAATACAGGGTGCTCTGGGTATCACGGTCACTTTACTCATCTGAATCCAGCTTATATGTACTCACAGTGGGATCCGACAGGCCAAGGCGCATCAGCGTCAGAATGCCAACAGTCTCATCGTCTTCCGAACAACAGAAGTTTTTGAACCAGCTGCCCTCTTCATCTAACCGTTCATCACCCGTGCACCACCGTGGCAGGCTGCACTGGCATCATTATGGCACCAGTGACATTACAGGAGGCGGTGGATATATTATTGTGTTTGACACAGAAACAGAGTCATTCCGGCGGATGCGCAGTCCCACCCAGCCGCGCCGTTGTAAAAAGTTGTTCGACATGGAGGGAACACTTGCTTTCTGGGGCTGCTCGGTTTCTAACACTTCTATGGATGTCTGGGAGATGCAGGATTACGAGGCTGAGATCTGGGCTTTCAAGTACCGGATTGACATGTCAACGGTGGAGGCATCAAGACAACTTTATTTAACTTCTTTAAAAAAGAAAAAGAGTAGACCACTCGAATCTGCGGTGCAGTCGTTTAATGAAATGGCTTTGCTAAACGAGCGTGAGCTGCTGATCTGGTTTAACCGCAAATATGTGTTGCGCTGTGATATTGATGGCAAGTTCTTAGGTATTGTGAACATTGGAAAGAGTCAGTATTGCATGTTGCTTACCCACCACCGCCTCAAAGAGAGCATTGTTCCAATTCCAGGCCGTGATATGCAAGAAGATGAGGAGCCTCCATTCTCCACAGGGCATGTCTGAATGATCATGACTCTTGGTTTGCTTTGCTTTGATTGAGATCATGTCTTTTGTTCTTAGCTCTTCTTACTTAGTAGTACTCGCAGACCAGCAGTAGAACATGCCATTTTGGATGGTTGCAGTAGCACCTATGATGTCATCATTTGGTTCGTACGATGATGTGCTGAATATCCTGTTAATGTTCTGAAGTATCAAATATTGATCTATGATATTAGAACTTTATATTACTGTTCCTCCCTGCCTCCCAAATTTGCTTTAGTTTCGTCGCGGTTAAGATGCATGAGTGGCATTTTTAAGACTACAAATTCAGTCTTTCTTTTACTGCAAGATGAGACATTGTTAAGACGAGTGTCATGCTCTTTGAGTATAGGCATTTTTAGTTTTTGAAATGTTATTCTGTATCACTTCCATAGCCTGTTAATTTGATCTCTGTTGTCCATTATGCAATTTGGGCATAACAAAGTTTCAGGAGGTTAACAGATGCTGTGTGTGTCAACATGTTTTATTAGGTTACAACATCTGTATTATGGCCCTTAATTAGCACAGTTTTGTTTTTGATAGATTAATGCTGCTATGATTGAAGAAAGAGCCTTGGTGCTTTGGTCATATGTTGGGAGTACTGCTAGTCCTTTTTTCCTATTGTTTTCTGTTTCCATAGTTTTGCGTTTATTTTTGCCCAAACACCCGTTTAGCATTACCCAAGTTTGTCCAGTTTCTAAGATCTCCCAAATCTAGTTGACACAAGGGTCTCCAAAACCACTGTCGTAGTAATTGCAGAATGCAGCTCCAACTGACGGAGTCCAAAGCTTCTTGGAAATCCATCTTCAGCACGATCAAAAGGCATTTTATGCTTCTGCAGCACATTGCACGAGCTTCGAAGCTAAAGCAAAGTTTTTCACTATAGCACATCCTCTGATAAAGCCTGATTACATGAAATGAATACGTTGATATGAAATGCTGCAACCTAATAGCCAGAACCTCTGTGAGAAGCTTGATGAGGCTATGGAACAGCACAATCGGGCAGTAATGCGTGATTTCCATCAGAGTCTCAACCTTGAGGAGTAGAGATATGTGTGCTATAGATTAATTCCTGAGATATAAATTTTGTTCTCAAAGAACTCTTGAGTGTTCAAGACTCCTGGTTTGCTTTGCCCTTTGATTCAGATTATGTCTTTTGTTCTTAGCTCTTCTTACTTACTAGGACTAGCAGCATGTCATTTTGGATGATATGATGTGTTGAATGACTTGTTAATGTTCTGGACCATGAAGTATCGAACTTTTTATTACTGTTCCTCCCTGCCTCCCAAATTTACTTTAGTTTTGTCACGGTTAAGATGCACGAGTGGCATTGGTAAGACGAGACATTCAGTCTTTCTTTTACCGTAAGATGAGACATTCAGTCCTGGTCATGCTCTTTGAGTGGAGGCATTTTGATAGGGTGTCAGTCCTGGTCTATAATTTTCTGAAATGTTATTCTGGATCTCTTCCATAAGGTGTCAGTTTGATCTGTGTTGTCCGATGTGCAATTTGGGCGTAACAAAGTTTCACCACGTTAACCTGTGTGTCAACAAGTTTTTGTTAGGGGTACAGCATGAGTATTCCGACCCTTAATTAGCACAGTTTTTACGTTTGATAGGTTATTAGTGCTGCCATGATTGAAGACAGAGCGTTGGTGCTTTGGTCATGTGTTGGCAGTACTGCTAGTCCTTTTTTCCCGCTGCTTTTGGTTTCCAGAGTTTTACGGGGTTTTTTGTGGGTAGAACCGAGTTGAGGTTCAGTTCTCCTGAAGGCTGGAGCAAGATAATATGCTACTTCTTGGTTCATCTTTCTCCAGATATAAGATTTGTAACTTACATGTTTGCAGTAACATTTCTTTTCATGTGGGTAATTCAGATTTCTTCTCGCTCAACTAAGATGGCGGACTGAACAATTAGCACTAGAAATGATCTTGAAAAGAAGACTACCTTTTCAGGAAAAGACTTACTGAGGTGAGCCTACCGTTCGATTAAATAGAGGGAAAACAGAGTTTTAGAAACATTACAGATTTGCTTATTCTCATCTACATGAGAATTAACAAATTCTTATCCAACTCCCATGCTATTTGATTTTGTGCGGGGATTTTTGTAAAAATAATCTTTCCCTTTATTTTTGTTTGATTTGGATAAAAAAGGTAGGCCGCTGTCTACCTTATGTATTTATAGAACCAGACTGAAGCCTGAGAATTGTACAAATGAGAGGCTGCATCAGCCAGCCAAGCCCAAGTTACAAAGAAGAGCACCAAAGAATCGGAAGACCAAACAGCCAAACAAACAAGGAAAAGCAAAGGCACCAAAATATCTACTCCCTCCGTCCCATAATATAAGAGTGTTTTTGACACTACACCAATGTTAAAAATGCTCTTATATTATGAGACGGAGGGAGTCGGCTGAAGCCAGGTAAAGCAGGCGACCGAAGAACATTGCATGACAAGGAACTTGGTAAGCATTGCATTGTTGTGGGCAGTCTTTTTGTTGGCAGTATGATCTGTTCCCATGCCACTAAGCAGTCAGCCTTTGGTTGATCTTTTTTCTTGTGCCATAGAAAGTTGCTGTGCAGCCTGTCGATTTTCCTGATGTTTGCTTAGTCCATATATTAGTTGGGGATAGAGGCGAGAACAACATCAATTAGAGTTAAATGGCCGCCCCAGGATAATATCCAACAAGAAATTCTGCGATCAATTTTTGTGTGCCGTAGTTTTTGGAATTGAAAGCGAAAGTCCCAAGTAAGTGCAAGACAAGGCTGTAATAGGGCACCCAAGTATAGAAGCCGCTTCATTTGCCTCTTCTATGCTCATATGGATTGGAACAAAGCTACTCTCGTGATAATTAATTCTTAGACCAGTAAACCTCCAGAAATTATGGAGGTGCATTAGTAGCTCTTGTCCTGTGGTGATTTAGTCAACAAAATGCTGGACTGGCAGTGGTTCGAGGTAGGTGATCATGCACTTTTCCTACCCTGCTCGCTTTTGCTCGAAACCAGAGCTGCACTATTTCCTTGCAATTCAGTAACGAGGCTTGGAGCATCCAACTACACCCTAACATTTCTGCCTCGGCTAGCCATGAGCTTGATCTGCTGCTTCAATGCCTAACCAGCATGCAGCTGAAACCTGGAGGAGGTGACTCGAGGACATTGTCTATTGACAGCTCAGGGGCTACCACCGCATACTTTTATAATCGTTTGGCCGCAGCTGCAATTCTTCGTTTGGCCTTTCGAGGTAGACTGAACACAAGGCAAGGGATAATCTGATATGGACGGTTGCGATCTCTGCCCAGCTTCAGATCTAGAGTCTATCTCGCATCTGTTGCTTAGGGGTAAGGCTGCTGATGTGATCTCGCGAAAGCTTGGAGTGCTACATTGGGTCGCCAACACTACCAGTATTGTGGAGTTTGTGCACTCTGATGCAGTGTTATAGTGGTTTGGCCGTCTATGGAATGCACCGTTCGCAGCTTGCGCGGCCACACTTTGGAATGGTGGTAACGCACCGGTATTCGATCCGACAATAAGCATTGGTGTGATGCCTACACTGCCACAGCTGTCTCCGACTTAATCTAACAGAACTTTGTTGTGGCGTCAACAAATTTGACGATGGCGCTCTCTCCCCCTCCTCTCGCGCTCTCCCCCCGTGGGGCGTCGCCGGCTCGCGGCTCCCCTCCCTCGGCGTCCAAGACCCGTGTGACCTCCGTCTCCCTCCCCCCCTCGTGCTCTCCCCCGGGCTCCCCGCCGGCGGCGGGGTCCGACCCCTCCCTTCCCGTGCCTCCACCTCCCAGCCCTGCGGCCCTGGTTGCGCCCCGGGCTAACAGGTTTTGGGCTCTTGGCTCTGAGGACTCTGGTTCCGATTCCGACTCCGATGACCCTCCTCCTCCTTCCCGCTCGGCTACGGTGGCTGGGCCGTCGCCACCGGTGGCGGCGGGTCGTCGGCGTAAATTTGCTCCGGGGGGCAGGGGCCGTCCGGTCGGGAAGGGTGTGGGTGCGGATGGTTGGTGCCGTGTCGGTCGTGGGCGCCGGCGCGCCGCCTCCTGGTCGTCGGACCCCTCCCTGGTGGGCCCTGGGGTGGCTGTCCTGGCGTCGCCGGCCGCTTCCCCTCCGGTGGCCGTTCGCCCTGGCTCGCCTCCGGCCGTGGTCCTCGCCTGCCCGGCGGCGGCGGCGCCGGCGCTAACCCTAGATCTGGGATCGGGGCTGGCGCTGGTGCCCCGGGCCATGTGGGCCTGTGCCTGTCCCCTCATTGGGATCCGCGATTGATTTCCCCCCCCCCCCTCGTTTCCGTGGCTCTTGGGCCGAGACCGGCTCAATCTCGGCCCATTCTCCCTTCGGCCCCCCTGGGCAAGCCCGGCCTGTTTGACTCTGGCTTTATATGGGGCCGGAAGGGCTCGGTTCCCCTTTTCTAGGGTTTGCTGCATCTTCCGTGGACTTGCGTCGGCGCCGCTTCCCTATCCGCCGCTTCTTCAGATCTTCGCCTCCTCCTCCCCTCCTTCTTCCCTTCGCGTCGGTGGCTGCGATGGATCGTTCCCGCGGGTCCTCCAACGAGGCTGTCTCTGGCCTCAAGCGGGGGCGGGACGGATCTGGTGACGCCGCTGCGGATCTGGAGTATGAGGCGTCGCTTCGCGCTAAGCTCCAGGCCTCGCGGTCGGAGACGGCAGTCGCGTCCCCTCGTGCGTCTGGATCCGGGCCGGCGGCCCCTCCGCCCCTGGTGCCTTCTGCTCCGGTGTCTGCGGCCGACCCCTGGGAACAGGCGGCACGGGGGAGTCGGGCGGGTTCTTCGGGACCTTCCTCGTCTCCTCCCTCGCTTGCCCCCACGGGTGGTGGGCCGCTGCGGGCGCCGGCGGTGGGCGGTGGCGGTCCGTCTCGCTTCGTCCCTCGGGGCGGCTCGGGGGGCCCTGTCCGTCGTCCTTTCGGTGTGGCTGCGGGGCGTGGCACTGGTGCTGGTGCCGGTGTTGGTCTCCCTGGTGATGGCATCCTCCCTCCGCCGCCCTCTCGTGGCGCGAGCCGTAACCCTACTCACTCACAGGTCTCCAATCCTATCCTCACCTACTTTGCGTGTCATCGCCCTGGCCACTTCCAGTCTCGTTGCGAGAATCCTCCGTTTTGCCTCATCTGTAGGGAGGACGGCCACCTCACAGTGGACTGCAAAAGCAGGGTCAAGCCTCCTTCTTTCATCCACTACGGTATTGGCCTCCCTGGCTGCTCTTTTTTTGCCCTGGATAAGGATGTTCCTGTTGCTACCCCCATTTCCTCGCTGTCCAATGTTGGTGTCATCTCTGTCCAGGACAAGCGCATCTCTCCGCAAGCCCTTCTTGACGAACTCCGATTGTGGGATGAAGGTGGTTGGGATTGGCAGATTCGCCAGCTTTCTGATTTCGAGTTTGCGGCCACTTTCCCATCTAAAGAGAGCCTCTGCATGATGTCTTCTTGCACCAGCTTCACGCTTCCTCTGAATCATCTGGTGGTCTCGGTCAAAGCTGCTTCCAATGGGTCAAAGACCATCTCCTCTCTTTCTGATGTTTGGGTGTTAGTGGACGACGTTCCTCCCAGCATGCGCACCTCGTCTTTCTTGGTGGCTTTTGGGGTGCTGATTGGGAAACCAATTGAGGTTGACCAAGCTTCGCTATCTGTTCTTGGACCAGCTCGGCTTCGGGTGTGGTGCGTGGACCCGATCTGCATTCGTGGCACTGTTGATGTTTTCCCGGCGGCTGGTGGCTTTCGCCTTCGGGTCTGGGTGGAGGGTGCTCCCGGCCCTGCCTCCCCCCTCCTCCCCCTCCACCCCCGGCCTCGGGTGACGATGATAAAAGCAAGGAGGGTGGTGGGTGTCTTGAGGATTCGATGCATGGCACGGATCCTCGCTTCACCCAGTCTGCGTGGGATGGGCTATCTCCTGCTGAGCAAGAACTGATGAAAGATTGTGCTCCGGCTCTGGCGGGTGGTGGGGTTCAGGGCTCGGTGCCAGGCATGGATGGTGGGCCTGCGGCTGCGGGTGTTTCGAGGGGCACCCCTCTGTCGGCGGTGTGCTCTAACCTGCCCGCTCGCCCCACCTCCCCTTCGCTGTCTGGCATTGAAGACCTACCACCGGCGGGCCCTTCGGCGGCCAAGAAGAGGAAGAAGTCTTCGGTGAAGAAGTTCTCTGCGAAGAGCCGGGCCTCTGGGGATTCCAGGCAGTCCGCGGCTGGGCTCTGTCGCCGGCTGGAGGTGGATTTGGGGGCGGCCTCGGGCCCGTCTTCGGCTGCTGCTTCTCCTGGTCGGCCCCCCTGTGCCTGTTCGCTCCCCTGCCTCTACCGCCCGCAAGAGTGGCCGTGTCTCCAACAGTGGCGAACGCGTGGTTTACCAGGCGGCTCGGCGTGCGGCGGCGCATGATCTTCCCCCTCAGGTTCGGGCTCATTTCCGTCTCCGTCTCCTTCTTTGGCCTCGTCCCCTGTTAGATTAGTTTTACCTTCTCAATCTGATGAGCAACTCTTTAAGATATTAGATGATGTGGGGATTTGTTTAGACGCTAGTTTGGGTTCCCCCTCTTCTTTGCTGTAGATGATCCGTGCTAATGAGATAGTCCAGGCTGACATTGCAAAGGACAAGGAGGCTGGTGTTGGAGTGTCTGCTCCTCTGGTTGTGCCGGAGGGGCACTGGAGGAGGCTGACAGGGGTCAGGTGCCTCCGGTTCAGAAACGCGGGGCTGGGAAACGTGCTAAAACCTGCAAGGCTCCGTGCAGGTCGAGTCTTAGGATCAAAAACCTCTCCTTCAGATGAAGGCTTTATTTTGGAACATCAGAGGGTTCAGCGCTAGGGGGCGCAGGGACCAACTCAAGGATCTAGTGCGATCCGAAAAAGTTGATTTTATTGGTCTTGTTGAGACCCTAAAACCCTCCTTCTCCCCTTCTGAACTTTCGGCTGTTGCTGGGATTGACAGATTCAGGTGGAATTTTGTGGCCTCCGTTGGCCAGTCAGGTGGCTTTCTCCTGGGCACAAATAATGATACTTTTGATTTTGTTGCTTTTGACCATGGCATTTACTGGGCTAGTGTGGTAGTCTCCCTTCGCTCCAACAATTCCCTTCTTGAACTTATGGTGGTCTATGGCCCGGCTGATCACTCCCTGTCTCAAATTTTTCTGGACGAGATTTTTATTAAAATAGACTCCTGTCAGCTCCCCCTCTCGATTGGGGGTGACTTTAATCTGTTAAGATATCCTTCTGATAAGAGTTCCACTAATTTTTCTTGGGCTTTGGCTGAGGCCTTTAATGCCTTCATCAGGGATACGGCTATTCGTGAAATTCCGAGGGTCGGGGCCCGTTACACTTGGACTAACCGACAGGCGTTACCTATCCGTTCTGTTCTTGACAGGGTTTTCATCTGCCCTGCTTGGGATGGCCTCTTTCCTCGGTGCTCACTTCGTGCCCTCCCCATTGTTGGCTCTGATCACGCTCCCCTTATCCTCGACGACGGATCTCGCCCCAGTGGCTGCCAAAGATTCCAATTTGATGCGTCCTGACTACTAGTGGAGGCGTTTCCCAGTATGCTGGCCCAGAAGATCTTGGACTGTCTAATTTCCCCCCACCGTTCCTTTGGCCCTATGGATGATTGGCACCATGTTTCTTACTTCCTTCGCAAATTTCTTAGGGGTTGGTCTAAGAACCACTTTGCTGAGGCTAGGCGCGATAAAGTTAGGTTGGGTGCCCAAATTAGCGCTCTTGATAATCGTGCGGATAGTGTTGGGCTCTCGGAGGCCGAGTGGCAACTCCGGTATGGCCTTGAGAAGGAGCTTTTGGATATTCACCGCCAGGAGGAAGTTTACTGGAAGCAAAGGGGCACGATTAATTGGACCCTTAATGGTGATGCGCCCACGGCTTATTTCTTCGCCATTGCGAATGGTAGATGGCGTAGATGCCTGATCGATAGTGTCCTAATTGATGGTGTTAGGGTCTCGGACCCATCGGCCATTCTTCGACACGTGGTCCAATTCTTCTCTAACCTGCTTGCGGCTAAACCAGACCTCGGATTTTCGCTTGCCCCGGGCTTCTGGGCCCCACTTGAGCGAGTGTCGCCCGCTGATAATGAGCTCCTGCTTATCCCCCCTCTAAGGAGGAAATTTTTGACTCTATTCGGACTGCCAACTCTAATGCGGCTTCTGGCCCCGATGGCTTCTCCATCCCGTTCTTTCGTCAGTTCTGGCCCCAACTAAAAGGCCTCATCTGTGCAGTCATCCAAGGGTTCTGGCTGGGCACTATTGACATTTCTAGACTTAATTACGCTGTCCTCACCCTCATCCCTAAAATCAAAGGCTCTGATATCATCTCCCAGTTTAGACCTATTGCTTTAATCAACAACTTTGCCAAGATACCTGCTAAGGGCATGGCTACTAGGTTGTCTCCGATAGCGCATCGGACCATTAGCCCTTTTCAGTCTGCTTTCATCAAAGGGAGGTTCATCTTGGATGGGATGCTCTGCTTACATGAGATAATCCATGATTTGCAGGTTCAAGGGACCAAGGCTGTGGTCCTTAAGCTTGACTTTGAGAAGGCTTACGATTCGGTGAGTTGGAACTTTCTTCGGCAAGTCCTTCTGGCTAAGGGTTTTGAGGGTCCTGTGATGCATCGTCTGATGCAGCTGGTTTCTGGTGGACACACGGCTGTGGCTGTCAATGGCCAAACTAGTAATTTTTTTTTGCTAACGGTAGGGGTCTCGGACAAGGGGATCCGGCGTCTCCTTTGCTTTTCAATTTTGTGGCCGATGCTTTATCCCGTATCCTTTCTCGGGCTGCGTTGGCTGGGCATATTACCCCGGTGAGCTCTCACCTTATCCCTCATGGCATCTCTCATCTTCAATATGCGGACGACACTATCATTTTGATGGAGCTCAATGAGAACAGTCTCACCAATCTGAAATTCATTCTGCTTTGCTTTGAAGCGCTTTCGGGCCTTAAAATCAATTTTACCAAGAGTGAGGTCATCGTCACTGGGGTCGCGGACTTGGAGGCGCAACGGGTGGCCCACCTTCTGAATTGTTCGCTTGGGTCCTTTCCTCTCAAGTATTTAGGCCTTCTCATCTCCCCGTTTAAGCTCCTGGTGAAAGATTTCGCCCCGGTGGTCACCAAAGTTGGCAATAGAGTGCTCCCTTGGCGAGGGCGATATAATACGCAAGCGGGCAAGGTCGCCCTAACCAACTCCTGTCTCTCATCCCTCCCAATGTTCTTGATGGGCTTCTATCTTCTTTCTAATGGGGTTCATTCTGGTTTCGACAAGCATAGGGGCGCTTTCTACTGGAATGCTGCGGATAATAAACGCAAATATAGACTGGTCAGATGGGACATCATTTGTCGCCCCAAGGACAAAGGGGGCCTTGGCATTATTAATACGCGAGTTATGAATAATTGTCTCTTGATCAAATGGTGGTGGAAGATCATGACTCTTGAGGAACCCACAACCTGGTTCTCGATCCTAAAAGCTAAATACTTCCCCTCCTCGAGTCCTATGTTTTCCCCTGCTTCTGGTGGGTCTCAATTCTGGTGTCAACTGGTTAAAGTCCGCCCGATTTTTCGGTCCTTAGTCAAATTTGTTGTCAGGAACGGTAAGTCCACACGGTTTTGGCTTGATTGGTGGGTCGGGGACTCTACGCTTGCGGCTGCCTTTCCGGCCTTGTTCTCCTACTGTGATGATGCGGAGATCTCTATCTTTGAGCTCTCAGTTAAGGGATGGGTTTTAGATTTTCAGCGTTCTCTTTCCCCTGAAGAGTTGGAAGATTGGCAGCGCCTTACTGCTTGCTTCCCCTTGCTCTCGGAGGAAGAGGATTCCGTGGTGTGGCCCCTCACCTCCTCGGGGCGCTTCTCTGTTAAATCGGCCTATTCTAAGCTTGTCTCTGGTGGCCATTCGGTAAAGTTCAAAGATATCTGGTCAGCTCGAATCCCACCTAAGATCAAGATCTTTCTCTGGCAAGCTGTTCGTGGTAAGCCTCCGGCGGCTGATCAAATTAAGAAAAGGAACGGGCCGGGTTCTGATAGATGCGTGTTGTGTGGGGCTCTGGAGAACACCGAACATATTTTCTTTCATTGTTCCTTAGCGAAACTTATGTGGTGCTGTATCAGACTCTGGCTGCATGTTAACTGGTCCCCCTCCTCCTTTGAAAACCTGAGGCAGTGTGTCAATCTCTTATCTGGACAGTCTAAAAGGGTTTTCTTAGTTGGCTGGGCTGCGATAGGGTGGTCATTGTGGACAACTAGGAATAAGTTCTCGGTTGAGCGTATCTTTTCGGCTAACCCTATCAATTGCTTATTTAAAGCCAATGGTTTTTTGCAGCAGTGGAGATTATTGACTAAAGATGGGGACCTCCAGGCTTTTGACGACATGCTATCCAAGATGAAATCTACGGCGTCTGCCCTTCTTCGGCGATCTTTGAGGACGGCTTCATGATCGTCTCTTTTGGTGGTTTCTAGTACTATGTTGGCCTGCGTGCCATGTGAGGCTGGTGGCCATGTAATGCTACTTAATTTCCCTGGTCGTTTAACTTGTTTGGGTCTCGGTTCCTGGTGCTGTAACTCTGCCTGGTGGCTTTATTTGTAAAGTCGGGCTCCTGCCTTTTCTCTAAAAACTTTGTTGTTAGAAATGAGAAGTTGAAGAATACCTTTCTGCCTGGCCCACTGTCGCAATGCTGCACCGAGCCGCACAAAACTTGAAGTAAAATGTAGTTAAAAAAAAAAACTCTGTCCACGAGACCAGTTATCATAAATCTTTTGTTGCAGTTCTTGAATATATAACCATTGGTTCTCCATATTGAGTTCATGCAGTTGCATTAAAAAATACACTCGGTTGCGGTTAGAATGGACACATGTCCAATTTATACCAAATGTCTCAATCTTACAGAGTGTTAAACTATAGATATGTAGAGTGTTCGATGGTTACCGAGTATTTTTCGCTAAAAAGGGAAAAAGGAAAGAAATCTAAATGTTTACCGAGTGCCTGACAAAACACACTTGCTAAACTTCTTGACACTCATGTAGTGATATGTACTACTCATCCTGATGTTCATAAGCACAAATGGTATCTTAATGTATACTCAGCGACCATGAGCTGTTGATTTAGTTCAACGCTAAACACGTGTTGCATTGCAATGGCAAGTTCTTAAGGATGAGAAGATTCAGAAGCGACAGTATCGTATGGTTCTTACTCAGCACCGTCTCGAAGAGATCATTATTCCAATTCCAGGAGGTGAGACGCAAAAAGAAGATGAGCCTACACCCTGGGAGTATGCCTGGATGTTCAGCTCTTGATTTGCTATGCCCTTGGGAGTATCTATCTACGCTATCCTATAAGAGTCATGTGTTCTGCACCAAGTTTCTCTAAATTATTATTACTGAAACTTGTAGAACTGGTCATTTTGGAAGGTTGCAGCAGCACCTTCTCTGTCATCAGTTGGTGCTTATGATTATGTCTTGAACATCAAGTGAATGTTCTGAACTATGGAGTAACTATTTTACCATTAAAACTTTTCTACTGTTCATTTGTCGAAAGTTACTTTCTGTTTGCAGGGTTAATTAAGACACACAAACAGTAAAACACTCATTCAGATGAGAAGTCCAGTCTTACTTTATGGAATTATTTGAGTCAATACTTTTGTCAGAGATATGACACCTTATGCTCGCACAAATAAGGCAGTTTGGTGGTCGCAACTCCTGACGACAAACGTGCTTTGTTGCTGGTTCATCTATGTCCAGTCCAGAGAAAAGATCTTTTTTGCAACTTACAATTGCAGTATGTGATGACAGTTAAAGGCAACCTAATCAGTGAATAACTGATTGGACGAACCGTTGAATGGCAGTACAACTGAAGAGTTAAACATAATTGTGGCCTATTTTGATCATCTATTTCTGAAAATGTCCGTCTACACTAAATTGGTATTTATCTACTGGTTGCTAATATTTTAGCCTCTTTGTCTTCATCTTTTTCTGTCGTAGAGTATAAACTGCCTTATTTGTGCGAGCATAAGGCATGCTGATAGATGTATATTCTGAACGCTTCTTCCCGAATCCGATTCTCAAATCTGCATGCTCTGCATACGAAAACTGGGTAGTTTCCCAAATCAAATGCTTGTAGGCGATGAATCCACAATGCTTACAGGCTATTTAGTGTTCCCGGGCTGTCACTACTCGAATTTCTGAGTTTCCCGAGTACTAGGAAAACTCAGCGAAAGCCGTTCCCACTCGGCACAGATTTTATCGTAGTTTTGGGCTAAGAGTACTTGGCCCGAACCCTTCATGCAAAGTCCACTTTGCCAAGGACTACACTGGGAAAAATATTTGCAGAGCCTAAGAGGAATACTCAGCAAAAAATGGCACTTGACGAGCCGGATGGAGACGACGAGCGCCTTCCACAGGGACTCGGCGAACTTAGACGCCCAGGAGCGAGGCACATGGCTTCCATTGTTTGCCGAGCCATCTTGTTCGCTGAGACCCGAGAAGTAATACTCGGCAAAATCCGACGCACGAGCGGCAGACACGTGCCATGGCATTTTTGCCGAGATCTAAAATTTGTCGAGATTTGTACACCTGTACTCGGCAAAGTCTCTCGTATGGGCGGCCGATGTGTGTCGTGCCATCATCGCCGAGATTCATATAGCGGCACATGGCAAAGGGTTGAACTATTTCCCGAGTACCTTTAACATATCTCGGCAAACTTTTTGCCGGGTTCTTTACCTTCGCCGAGAGCCTTGCTCGGCAAAGGCACGACTAGCATAATCCCAGGTTCTCCTCTTTGTTGAGATCCTTGGTTCATATCTGGGCAAAGAGTCCACCGAGACACCAGGTCGTGCCACATGGCCCCGTTGCCGAGTTTTGCACTCGGTAAAGTTGTTTAGCCGAGTGTTGCACTCGGCAAAGCCTCTATCAGTTGTTGTTTTCATATTTGATTTCCATGTTACAAAATAAGCAAAAGGTTACACATTGCTACATAAAGCAATTGATTTCCATGCCACCATAAATACGAAATACCATGTAGATGACTAAGCCATGAGTAGCATGGGTGTTATCGCAATACTTCATTGGAAAATAGCTTTGAAACTGTTGAAAGGTCCTTGTGCTTTTTGCCTTGCCACCCGAGGACTTACTAGCTAGCAGCATGGAGGGTGGACTAGATCCCTAACGATGCCCTAACTAAATTGATACATGGTTTTTGGTTCTCTCTATTGAAATTAATACATGTCGAGTTTTATTTCTTTTTTATCACTTATCTATGTCTCCGCTGGCTCGATGTAAGCTTGATCAGGCAAAATTCTATTTTTTTTTCTTTTGAACATGACAAGATAGTACCCATTTTCATTGATAACTTTTCTTGTTAAAAAAAAATTCAACAAAAGAATAACTTCACTTGTTAATATTTGGATTGTTTCTCGCCTCTATAAATCTACAAGCTACAAACTAATGTCGTGACAAAAAACTGATGCTGGAAATATATTAGTCTAGCAATTAATGTCTTCAAGTATAGGAGTGAGTGTGGGGATAGCCCATACAGGTACATCTTCAGAGTTAACTGCCCCCGCGTCGTGCGATTAGCGCGACACCGGCGGCCATCCCTGATCCACTCAACGGGCAACTCATGATCACGTCTTCAAAGCTCAAGGGGATGTTTCTGAAAATGGTCCACAATGTGCTCTTCAAGGGGACTGAAAACAAGCAGGATGACTATGACTATGGTTCCCTGTAGCCAGCGCGCTAATTAATTATGCATTGGATCATTCACACAAATTAATTCATTTCTATGCAAATTACTTTTGATATCAATCTGTTTCAAAAAGAACAATATCTTTGCCATGCGCTGAACTATTATGAAGACATCTATCTATCTCCTTTTCTATCTATCTATCTGTCTATCTACTCCCTCCGTTCCTAAATACTCCCTCCGTTCCTAAATATTTGCCTTTTTAGAGATTTCAAATGGATTATCACATATGGATGTATATAGACATATTTTAGAGTATAGATTCACTCATTTTACTCCGTATGTAGTCACTTGTTGAAATCTCTAGAAAGACAAATATTTACGAACGGAGGGAGTATAAGTCTTTTTAGTGATTCCACTACAAACTACATACGAATGTATATAGACATATTTTATAGTGTAGATTCAATCATTTTGCTCCGTATGTAGTTTATAGTGGAATCTCTAAAAAGACTTATATTTAAAAACGGATGGAGTATTACCTAAGAATTTACTATATCGTGCCTACCATGCACACGTGAGGTTTCCGGCTTGAAGGGCTGTGGCTTCTCACAATCTTGCAGGCTAGTGATGGAATTACCACTAGTTATTAATATAGTTACGCTAGTTTTCACACTAGAGTTTTATTTTTTGAGGAATTACAGTAGGAGACCCCCTACTGATAGTAGGAGAACCCCTACTGATAGTTGACATTTTATTGAAAAAAAAGGCTTTTCAGCCAAAGAAACATCAAGGTAACATACAATGGAGGGTGTAGAACTGCATGCACCAGCAAGTTCACCCAAAAGCCCAAGATGATGGAAAAAGGTGGGTTATGCATTTATACGTCAACACTTTCCCTCACGTGTGGCTCCCTCTGGCCTAAACGTGGACCGAAAGTTTGCTGCAATTTAATTGGCAGCCGGATCTTGAACTCAAGCCTATTGTCTCTGATACCATATAGAACTACATGCATAACCATTTCACCCAAAAGCTCAAACTGATGAGAAAAAGTGGTCTATGCATTTATACATCAACAGACGGAACCAATGCACTCTCAGACAAAAAAATATGAGAGGAAGGGTCAAGAAAGATTGAGGGAAATTACAGGGAGACTTGAGAGTACAGTTTCATGAGAGGTTATTTGTTTTTTTTTCCTTCACCCGGCACCCCAGAATGTCAGGTCTTGGGCCAGACAATGCCTCCAAGTCATGAACTCTAGCCTAACCCCAACAAAGAGCATTCTGTTACGTATCTTCCGGATGTTCCAGACACCCATGATCACATCCTCTGTAAAAAGCGGTCCTTGCCAGGAGAGCCTGGCTTTCTCATGTCATCTAGTGTTCCATCAATGTCCCATGATATCCCAAGCCTAGCCCAACATTCAGTGCTGAAGGTGCATTCGAAGAGGTTGTGGTTCCTTGTCTCATCGCGGCCAGCGTCACAGAGGCAGGAGAGCACCGTCACAATACTAAACATTTTTCAAATCTAAGTTGTTAACTTTTCATATAACAACTACGTAAGTACATCATTAACCACTATCACGATAATAACTCTAGCATGAAAAGATTGGAAGATTTGTGCTTACTGGCAATGTCATGCTTTGACAATAGTATTAGAACAACCAATATTTTGCCATGGGGAAGTGTATTACACTAAAAAAGTTTTACACTGATTGACGCATATCGTAAGTAAATTAAATACCGTTACCGGTTGTCATTGCCATTTGTGCTAACGAAATAAAAAGTTTCATAAGATTTCCCTTAAAAAACAATTCATAGGCTGCACCACACTCCACCCGCGCCTAATTAATGGGTGCGCGCTGCATCCACTTGAGTCGGAGCTTAGGATAATCAAAGTACGCTCCCGCATACTTTATTGGATGTGAATTTTTATGTTGGTGGCAAGAATCTTTCTAGCTACCTGTTAAAGCAAGTACAATAGCGGGCTTATAGCCCGTTTACATGGCACTTTTGTCTATGTGGAGGAGACAGATATGAAAAAATAAGGAAAGTGGGCTCTCATGCAAGAGACTGGCTATAAAGGCATTCCTAGGTAAATGCAATAAATGTGAAAGAAACAGTTAAAGAGAAGATGGAAAAAGTAGTAGTGTAATAGTTTCTATAGATGATGGCTATAGATGACATGACAGTTTTTATAGCCATCAGCTGGCTATATTATTAACCATGCTCTTAGACAAGTTACCCCTCCCAATGCTCCACCTTGTACAGGTGCTAAGGTTGCCAACTAAGCAAAAAATCTAATGTGGCAATGCTGGTCTGAATGAGTTACTTCCTGGGTCTTTTCAGTTCAGTGGACTCGACGGAGCACCATGCCGGACAGGAGAGGCGCGACCCTGCTCGAGGACCTGCCCGAGGAGATAATCAACAAGATACTCCTCCTATTGGCGTCCAAGGACGTCGTCCGCTATTGAGTTGTCAACACATCATGGCGTAGTGCCACATCCACACCTGAATTCATGCTCGAACACTCCCGACACCAGCCGTCGCTCCCCATTGTGTATGGGTGTGGAAAGCCTGCCAATCATGTCATCTTGGGGGACGCCGGTGCTGGTGCCTCCAATCAACAGCTTTGGCCTTTCCTCTCAAGCTTCCTACTGTGTTTCAAGGATGACCTCAAAGCCATTTGTGATGGCTTCCTTATTGTTTCTTGGCGATGTAAATTCTACATCTGCAATCCGGTTACCCACGAGCCTGCTCTCCTACCACAACCTCAAGTTGGGCAAGGCATCGACAATATCATGGCCGGTTTATACCGGCACCATCGAACTGGAGAATACAGGGTTCTCTGGGTCCCACAGTCACGCCAGACTTCTGAATCCAGCTTATATGTCCTCACAGTGAGATCTGATAGGGCAAGGCGCATCAGCTTCAGAATGCTAACAGTCTTGTCGTCTTCCGCACAAATTTTGAGTCTATAACTAATTAAATGCATGAAGCTTAGCATCCAAAAGCTTAGAACATGTGCATCGGGGACTTGAGTTGCTAAGGCATTTAATATACTTAGGACCTCGTCTAAACAACTTTGCATTGGACAAGATCTAATGCACTACTACACTAGTATGATCATTGTGCCAGCTTTCAGGGTTGCTGCGGATGGCGTCCCACTTGTAGGAGTTGTTTATTTATTTATTTAGCTGGCACTTGTACGGGTTGTTGGTGCTATATGATTACACTTTGAAAGATGGAAACAAGTCCAATGTATAATCCAAATGCACTAGCTTCCAAGGACCCTTGGCGTGTCTGGTGCAACCATCCGCCCACACCAGCGCTTTACCAAAGTAGTGCTTAGATAAAACAAGTAGGCATTGATGTATAATATTTCAAGTCATTCTCATAATATTTGCAAGATCCAAAAGTTCTCACGGTCACCAAGATTGACATTTCCAGACCATTTAATGGCTAGCATCAGAAGTCATCCCTGTTCAACCCGCTCATCATCTCTCCAAGTTTGAATGTGAGCAGTTTTATTAATAGTGTTATACCTCCCGACTCAACAAATACCAAATAATGTGAAATATCTTGGCTCCGTCCTTAATCATGGTGGTAGGTGGTGCGGGGAGGGGGGGGGGGGGGGGGGGGGGGGAGCGAGTGGAGAGGGTGGTGGATGACACGGTGGTCTTTTCGAATTAGTCTTACCTTTCTTTTCGTTACTTTTATGTAGTTGTGTTTGCTCATTGGCACTAGAAAATATTAACCTATGCATATAATGCAAATGGTGGCCCTGAAATCAACATGCAAAAAATAATGATGTACATAAAAATTTGCTAAACAAGCACTAATGATATATAAAGATCAGGTTATTAAGAAGTAGAAATGGTGGTGGTGTCGGACGAGTTAAGGTCAGGCAGCTTATCATGCTCAAGGAGTCGCACTGCTTGTTTCATGGAAGGTCGCTGCGCACCATCAGCGAGAGAACACGAGAGGCCCACGACAAGCACACGGTGCATCTGGTCCCTATGGAAGTCACCTCCCAACTTCTTATCAGCAGCGGCCTCTACCATCTTCATCTCCTCCCCTTGGTATCTTCTATAGAGATCCCAAACTTCGTTCCGAGAGTTGTGTCGCCCGCAAGCGATCTCCAGCAGCACGAGTCCGAAGCTGTATACGTCGGAGCTCCTATCAAACTTCACATCACCATCTATTTTTAACTTGGGATCCATGTACTCATCGGTCCCCATGGCGGTGGTCACCAACGTGGACTTGTTTTTGTTGGCGATCCTCGACAGCCCGAAGTCGGCGATCTTGGCATTATAATCGTCATCCAGGAGTATGTTGCCAGGCTTGATATCTCTATGCAGGATGTATGGCTCGCACTCGTGGTGCAAGTAGAAAAGAGCGGATCCTAGCTCCTTCACTATTTTGTACCTGGTTGGCCATGGCATAGCGACATCCTTTTTATGCAGGTGATGGTCGAGGTCACCCTGAGGCATCAGTTCATAGATAAGGAAGAGCTTGTGATCATCCAACTGGTTTTGGTTGCAGCACCAGCACACCCAGTTCCATCTACTCCTGCCGCTGTAACAACACCAGCCTTCTAACCTGACTAGATTCTTGTGCTTCGTCTTGCTAATGGTGTTGAGTTCGGCAAGGAAATCCTTGGTTCCCTCTCTGGATCCCTTCAAGAGCTCCTTGATCGCAACCTCGTGTTCTTCCCCATCATTGTCTACATTAAAAGATGTCCCGCGGTACACCGCCCCAAAGCCGCCCTCTCCGAGCTTCCTGTCGCTGGAGAAGTTCTTGGTTGCTTTAGCCAAATCCTTGTACTGGAATTGCCTAGGGCCAGCCCCCGAAACCATGAGGGAATTGTGTCCTCGTTTCGACATAAACCATGAAAGAATAAACCATATCACGAGCAGGAACGCACAAGCTCCTCCAGCAATCGCGGCTGCAATTAGACCCGTACCTGTGACAGCATGCATGCACATTATAAGGTAACCTCTCATGTAATGTTCTTAGAAATTATTACTCTCCTCAAGTTGCAGAGCTTAATATTATGTACTCTGACTACGCCTCTATGCAATTAGGCCCATATTTACCGATAGATATATGCTTTCACAGTAATTCATTATTACGGCATCATGCATGTGCTAGTACAGTAATACTAAGGTGATATGGAACGCTACATTTTTCGCAAATAAATAAATAAATATGGAACACTACATTTTTCGCAAATAAATATATAAGTATGGAAGACTACATAATTAAGACCTCTTGTGCTTCATGGTATAGAAATACCATATGAATTAGAAAATTATCGAAAATGAGATGGCATGTATCTATAGATAAGTAGTTGCTGGAGATGACTGCACTTTCTCCTGGGTACCTAATGGTGTTGTCTAGTTTGCTCGGACATGTTAGCGAGAAATGCCTGAGGGGCGTCGAGTGTTTGGCTTTATGCCTTCTGCTTCATTTATAAAAAAGCCGAGTGGGGAAAACCCCTTTTTTCAAAAAAAAAGAAAAAAATGTCATTTTTGTTTATAGGATATGATATTTTCCAATAGGTCAGAGCTAAATTTTTTTCCTTTAGATTGTAAAGGATAGAAACTAATCATACACAGGAATAAGAATACATTCACCTACAAAGGTCAGCCGAATTGTCCTAGATCTGAGCTTAATTACCGTAAATGACCTCTAATAATTGATTTTGTTTTGAGACACATACCTATCGATTTTGGTTGTTCCTTCTCCTTGGGACCAAGCGTGGAGTTAAAGGACCATGACAGTATCTGATGGAGCTCCATGCCTGCGCCGGTGGACGCAGAGAATCCCACCGCCACCTCCGGCGGGAGTATCGTGTCCAGCTGGGGCAACTGCGCGCTGACTTCAACTGGTTTCATCGAAGGACGGTCGTGGAAGTAGAGTCTGGCGATCAGCATCCTGGTGCTGCCGTTAAAATTGATGGACGCCGTCATGGTCCCATTCAGGCTGTACTTGGGCAGGTTCGTCGTGCTAACCGAGTCTTTGACGGAGTTGATGTCGATGCCGATGTGGTCCATTGTTTGCCGGGTTCGTAGTCGGTGTTGTTGTACGTGTCAAACTCGACTGCGACGAAGCGATTCTCGCCGTAGGCCTGCCAGGCCCTGCCTGACATAAGGCCGAAGGCGCCGCCGTAGGAGTCCAGCGGCAGTACTGACGGGTAGCTGGCGAGGAAGAAAGCCATGCCGTCCCCTTTGCTGCGTCGAGGCACGTGCGTGATATTGAAGGTGAACCTTGTGGCGAAGCTCGCCACCTCGCCGGTGGTGGTGTCGTAGAAAGGCACCGGGCGCCCGTACGACACCCGCCCCATACAGTTAAGCATCTTCGACGTTTCCACGGTGTTGCATGTGAGGTCGAACGTGCTGCCGCCCACATGCGCGTCACCCTGGACAACGAGGTCTTGTGCGTTGTATGATGTTTTGTTGGTGAAGTCGAAGCCGAAGGAGATGGGCGGCGACGCGTCGGCGAAATGTCGGGGGGCATGGAGCGGCATGGAGAGGAGGAAGCAGCCGGCGTAGAGGAGGATGAGGAGAAGCTGCGGCATGCTGTTTCTTTGCAGCAAACGTAACAACTCGTAGAGTATTTCTCGGCTTAAGAGCTTGGCCTCATGCTACACAGAGGAACGGAAGTACTCCCACCGTACCAACAGGGAGAGATATATGGTTTCCTGTTTTTGGTTCCTCCGAGTCATGTTTGACTTTAGGTGGGAGGCAAGAACCTTCGTGGCTGTTGGTGAAGTCATGCATGCACTACAATATCATATTTTTGTCTTGCGTCCTTCCCAGCGCGTTGCGTGTCCCAATTATAGCATTTTTTTTGAGCCGGCACTTGTCCAAACGTATAAACAAGATGCACTAGCTTCTCTTCCATTTTCTTATGGCTGCAACGCTTTTTAAAGATGGTCCCAACTAATATAAGCCGTTAGTTTGTTAAGATCCAATGGCTTATATTCTTATCACCTCATATGAAGTAAGATATGCCTACAATAAGATGTAAACACACTATAAAGATGTAGATATAAATGTTTGATGAGTTGAGAGGGAGAGAGTGAGAGGGAGAGGGAGGAGGGAGGGGGGGGGGGGGGGGGGGGGGAGGGGGGAGGGGGAGGGAGTGAGAGAGAAAGAGGTAGGTTGTAGATTAGTAGCTAGCTGCAACAAGAGTTTCAAAATACTTTGTGAGAGAAGAAGGTGGGCGGCAAGGGTTCTGCCTCCCGGTGGCATCGTCGTCCATTTGCCACATCTCATGTGGCCTTAGAGCCATGGTAGCGCGGTGGATCCCGGCCCCGGCCGTTGCCGGTGGGAGGACTCCATTTATATATGTTTCTTTGATTTTTTTTACGGTTTGTGTCTTACTCAGAAATATGAGACAATGGCTACTCCATGAAGATGGAATAAGGTTCTCCCGGCTAGCCACCGCCTCGGTAGTGCATCTAGCATTATCGGAGGTGTGTCTCCATTGGACCTCGCAGGCTTCGGTCAGTGGTTGTCATTGGCGGATCCGCTTGGATCCGGTCTTCATTCGCCTACGTCAAAGTCTTCAGGTTGGATCCTTCCGATCTATGCTTCTATTAGTCGGCGGTTGTTGTTCTGATACGCTGGTCCTATGATGCCTTAGCACGACGACTTTCCAATGATATGCTACATAAGGTTTTGCTCGACCCCGGCGAGGGAGAGGTGATGACGGCCACGCACCTTCGACTCACTCTAGTGCTTGTAGTCGTCTCTAAGCGGTCTACGAATGTAGATGTAAATTTTATTAATTCTGGTGTTCGTTGAACTGTAATGATTGTGATGAATAGCTCAAAAGTTTTCTTGTAAAAAAAGAAGGTGGGCCTAGTAGTGATAAAGTAGTAAATATCTATAGCTAACTATACCTCCAATCTAGCTTTATTAGTCCCCATCGTAGTTTGGGTCAATGATTGACCACATATTTGACTAGTAAAATGTTAATGTATGTTAGAAAAATTATACTTTCAGATTTATATTTGAATGTATTTTTCAATGATATTGTTTTTATCATGTATAACTTGTATTTTATTAGTTAAAATCATGATCAAAATATGACCTGAAATACGATGAGGGCCAGTAAACAAGGACGGAGATAGTATTGTAAAAGTGGGCTATTTTTTCACATGGATTTACAACAGGTAGTCATTTTTTATTTTTTAGTTATGGTATGGTCTAACTTATTGCGGTAAGATAAGATAAGAATTACGAGTTTGCCGGAGAAAAGTCCAACGTTGCTGTCACTGGAAAGCTACTTTTCTAGTCAATCACTAGTCAAGGGGGCGAGGAGATTCCCTTTCCCTGCTGAGCACTGTAGTGAGTACTGACCGTGTTGACGCCCGCTTCCAAACGGGCAGGCAGGTCGTACATCCTCCCCGCTCCGGCCAACCGCGTTTCTCCGGTATCCGGAGGACCAACCGTGTACTCTCTCTCTAGACAAGTATGCCACGCAGGGCCACTAGAAGTTGGCGTACCCTACTTGGCAAAATATCAGTTTAGTAATAATATAGTGATGACCTTTGCCTGCATCAACAAGACAACAGGCTAGAGGTCAAGCGTTGCGCTTTCGCACGTCGTAATCTCCTCGGTCCGCGATACGGACGAACCATGCGTGCAGCTTCCCCGTCCTGTCACGTACGTACGCGCGGACCAACGGTCCAACGGCGATGGCAACGACGGGAGATGCATTCAACGAAATCACTAGTTTCTTCATTTCAAAATGCAGTGCGTCCATATTTTTTGAGAACAACTTTGATCATAATGTAGTTGCCCATGTTGCGAGTACTACATTATGGAATAGGGGGAGTAATTAAGAGTACTTCTTTCAAAGGACAGTCCGCTCTCCCAAGGTTGCGATAAATGGTGTGTGTGTGACGCCCCGATTCAATCGTACATTAATCATACACGCAAACGTAAACGATCAAGATCAGGAACTCACGGAAATATATCACAACATAACTCTAGACGCAACTTAAAAATAATACAAGCTTCATATTACAAGGCAGGGGCCTCGAGAGCTCGAATACATAGCTCGATACACAAGAGTCAGCGGAAGCAACCATACCTGAGTACATACATAAGTTAACACAAGGATGCCTTAAGAAGGGTAGCACAAAAGCAACACGATCGAAGAGGCAAGGCCTCATGCCTGGGACCTCCTAACTACTCTTGGTCGCCGGCAGTCTCCACGTAGTAGTATCTGCCGGCGGTGGCATCTGGCTCCATGCACTAGTAGAAAACAACCCATTAGTCCCGGTTCGTAAGGGCCTTTAGTCCCGGTTCAGGAACCGAGACTAATGGGTCGTTACTAATACCTCAACCCATTAGTCCCGGTTCAAACAGGAACCGGGACCAATGTGCCTCCACGTGGCCCTGTGCGCCGAGCCCAGTCAGGGGGCCTTTGGTCCCGGTTGGTGGCTCCAACCGGGACCAAAAGGCATCCACGCGTCTGCAATCCAGTGGCTGGGGTTTTTGTTTTTTTTGTTTTTGAAAGGAGGGGGGTTGGGGGTTTTGGAGGGTTAATTTAGGTGTTTTGTATATTGTGTTAGCTAGCTAATTAATAGAGAGAAGTGTCCTCTCTTATGTCCGTGCTTGGTCGACGCTACGTAGTATATATACATAAGTGATCGAGAGAACCATTCAGTACAGAAGTTCGTCATGCATACTGAGAGAAGTGATCGATCGACCTCTCCTTTTCCGAGAGATTGGTCGAACAACAAGTTTTTTACTGGCTACATACATGTACAATATGTATAAGATCTCTTAATTACAAACCCTAGCATTTGAAATCAACTTCCACATGGTATTCTCCGGCTTTACTGATGACGTGTTCAAGAAAGAATCCCGCCAATTCCTCTTGAATTGAATTCATGCGATCTGGTGGTAGGAGTTCATCCCGCATCTGCCACGTCTAATTAATTTGAAGAAAGGGGTTAATTAATACATATATATATGAATGAAACTCAATAGAAATGATGGTGTAATAAAATGAAATTGTGAATATTATTGCTTACGCACTTCATATTGTCTTTTAGAGTAGACCCGCTTGTTTTTCAAATTCGCGTTGTGGATGAACTCGCACACGTAGTATCCATAGAAATCATTCCCTTCCTCCTGCCACAAGCACTTTACGAGAAATAGAGGTCAATCAAACTGATAATGAAGCATTATAAATGGCATTGATGAAAGTATAGCTATAGAATCAACGGGAGATGCGCACAACTAGCTAGCCAGTAGTACTTACTTTCGGGTATACATATCGCAGCTCCTTCGGCAGTCCCGGAGCTTGTGCGGTGAACTGTTTTCAAACCCTGCAAGACAAAGAAAATAATTATTATTACTTGAGATATCAGGAAATGAACAAAAAGTTGCCGATATGGTGCGATAATGATCGATTGAACTTACTTGCTGAGCATTTCAGTCATGTCCGCATAGGTGCTGGGATCTTTCCGTCTGGAGTCTAAGACGGTTACTAGTCCACGCTCAAGCTTAATCTCCAGAAGAATATAGTGGTACCTGCACACGCATGCATAACTCATCAATTACATTAACCTCTCGCTCGAGTAATAAGGGAAACCGAATATGCACCCGACAGTAACACTCACGGGCCGCTGTAAGGAAAGAGTATGGTATCTTTGTTTTGATTTTTGATCAACGATTGTAGCAAGTTGTCCTCGGCCTCTTCGACGTTCTTTTCAACCAGAAATACATCTATGATATTTGTGTTAATGAACCCAATATCATAAATTTCTTGTTTTTTGCACTCGACGATCTTCAATCTGCATAATATATTGAGGATAATTAATTATAAATACATGCAATGAAAGAGCCGAGCTATATATAGAGACTTAATGACAGAAATAGTACTTACAGGCAGTAGCAAAAGACCATTAATTTATCGAGGGCCTTTTGATTGAAGAACTCGAAGAACTCCTCAAATGGAACACACAACACATCATTTGAAACGAGGTCGTGCTCCTCTTTAATGTTCAGATACAAACTGTTCGTCCCCTCAGACTCTCTGCAGGCTTTCATGTACCAACTATGGAATCTTCGCATCATTGTTGTCAGAGATTTTTCATCTTTGACGAGAGGCTTCCCGTACTCGTATCTGAATAAGTCCACCTCCATGAAATCAGGAAGTTCATCGGCAGGCAGGTAATCTTCAAGATTGCCATAACCGGCCACCGTCCCCGAAGGATTAGACACATTGAGCGGGGGGCACGATTGCTGTGCTTGTTCGCCGAGCTGGGCAATTTTTTTCCCCTTTGCTCGTTGTTCTTTTGACCTTTTATCACTGACAGTAGTTCCCGACCGCTTGGCTTGGAGATATGTCTGTTCAGTAATGCGCTCATAGTTGGTTCTCGGCGGAGACTTTGGTGGTTTCCTCAGGGCATCGAGAGTGCGCTTTGCTTTCACCGGATCTACCTTCTCCTCCGGAGGTGGATGTCTCTTTGCTTTCACCCCTTCAAAGAACTCCTTCACGTGGGCCTGCACGATCGTATTGTTTTCCTCCTTGGTCCTCTCGTACGGTAACTTCTCTAAAGGCTTTAGAGGTGGACCGTATCTGTATTGCCTCTCTCTTCTTGTGCTGCTAGACGCCGGAGCAGAAGGAGCGGCTGCGGCGTCTGTCTTCTTTCGTGCTTGCTTACGAGGCGGAGGAGAAGGACTACGACCCGCCGGAGCAGCCGGGGCGGCTGCGGGTCTCTTCCGCCCTTGCTGGCGAGGCGGAGAAGGAGGAGGCGGAGTGCCGCCACACGCCGGAGAAGGAGGCGGAGTGCCGCCACGCGTGCCCTAATCGTCACTCGCCGAAGGAGGAGGCGGTGGAGGAGGCGGAGTCCCGCCACGCGTGCCCTGATCGTCACTCGCCGGAGGAGGAGGCGGTGGAGGAGGCGGAGTGCCCTGACTCGCCGGAGGAGGAGGAGGAGGCGGAGGCGTCAAATTCAAAAGGTTGATGAGCTCCTTCCGCCATAGGCATGGAGTCTTCAGAGCAGAACCCAGCCTAGTCTCCCCTTCACCGGTAGGGTGCTCAAGCGCGAGGTCCTCAAATCCCTCCGTTATTTCATCCACCATCACCTTAGCAAATCCTTTTGGAATCGGCCGGTTCCACTAGGATAAACTTGGCCAACAGCCGCCTTGACCTTGAAATTCATCCATCGCGCCATAATGTGGCAATTTTGAGACTTCGTGATACCATCCACGGGATAGCTGGCAGGAGCCGTCAAGACATGCTCCGGCTGAAGCAGCTCGGTGGAAGCCACGCTACTTCTTCGCTGAGATGGCGGGGTAGCTTTGGGGGAAGCTTCGGCATGTCGTTTGTTGCGATCTGCTGCTTCTCTTTCCTCTTCTCGATCCTCTAGCCCCATTACCCTTCCAAGCAGCGCCTCCATTTGGTCCTGCTCCAGTTTCTTCCTCCTCTCGTGGGTTTTCTAACCCCCTGCGTCCGGAAAACCAACCTTCCACGGAAGGGAGCCTGGCGTGACTCGTGTCCGTCCAGGGTGCTCGGGATTTCCGAGGGCCATTGTGAGCTCGTCCTTCTCCCTGTTTGGAAGGAACGTCCCTCGCTGCGTTGCATCGATATAGTGTTGAAGGTTCTTGACTGGTGTTTGCAGTTGCTCGTCCGTCCACTGACACTTCCCTATTACAGGGTTCAAGGTTCCGCCAGCCCCGAAGAACCAAGTCCAGCAACGGTCTGGCCAGCGCATTGTCTCTGGTTCGATCCCTTTTTCAAGCAGATCATGCTCAGCCTTGGACCACTTAGGCCGGGCTTTGAGGTAGCCACCTGACCCCGTGCGATGGTGAAGCTTCTTCTTCGCAGAATTTTTCTTGTTTGTCTCCGACATCTTTTTACTCTTTTCCGATGTCTTGTGGGCCACAAATGCGGGCCAGAGATCTTTGATCTTCTCATATTTGCCGATGAATTCTGGTGTCTTTTTTTCTCGACAAACTGGTTCAGCTCTTTCCTCCACCTCCTCATTAGGCTTGCCATCTTCTTAAGAGCACAAGACTTGATTAATTGCTCTTTAACTGGATGCTCCGGATCCTCCTCTCGCGGTAGGGTGAAATTTGCCTTCAGCTCAGTCCAAAGATCTTCTTTCTGCATATCATTGACATAAGACACCTCCGCGTCTTCATCCTTAGCAGGCTTATACCATTGCTGGATGCTGATCGGGATCTTGTCCCTAACAAGAACCCCGCACTAAGCAGAAAATGCGCGCTTTGTCTGGATGGGTTCAATCGGTTCGCCGTCGGGCGCGATTTTTATGATCTCAAACTTTTCATCCGAGCTCAACTTTTTCTTCGGGCCTCGTCTCCTTACCGAAGTTATGCTCGATCCGGAGGGCTAGAAATTATAAGGAAGAAAGATGACAGTAATTAATATATGTACATATACCAAAACAATGGATGCATCAATTAACTAGTAAGCATGGGCTTAACTAATATATATATACTTGGCCGGACTCGGTCCGGTGACCGGAGCAGTCAGCATGGTCTCCTTCTTGTACCTCCATTGTGTCACCAGAGGCATCATGAACATACTCCTCCTCTTGTACCGGCATTAATGGGTCGAAGCCATCATAAACATAGCCCTCTTCTTCATCCAGTCCTTCCAGCTGACCATCGGTGTCGATGAGAAATGACGCAACATCATCACTTCCATTTGCGATTATGTCCCCCAACATCGCTTCTGTTTCTTCGTCTCGGGAGTGCTCCATAATTTCTGCAAATATTTACAACATGTCAATTATTATTCAAACATGGTATAGATGGATATATATATATATATATATATATATATATATATATATATATATATTAGTGGCAAACGTAGAACTAGCTAGCTAATCACAATAAGGAATCATGTTAGTGGCCTCGACGCTGCTTCTCTAGGATTTGGGGTCGCCTCGACACAACGCTTCAAGGGTTTGGGGTGGCCTCGACGACAACGCTCTTTCAACTTGATAAATTTGGGTGGCCTCGAGAGAGTTAATTTGTCGGGTAGGGGCGGGGCGGGAGGGGGTAGGAGACCAACATCGTTTTCTCTCTAGGGTTTGGGTGTCCTCTAGAGTTATTGGGGAGGGGTATCGGTACCACCCCTTAGCTCGTGTTGAAGTTTCTTCTTTCTCTTCTATTACTTTCTTTCTTCTTCTCCTCTTCTTTTTCTCTTCTTCTCCCTCGAGAAAGGAAAATAATTAAGGAAAAGGAAGAAAAGAGAAAGAAGGAAGAAGGAAGAAGAAGAAGAAGAAAAAGAGGAGAAGAAGAAAGGAATAGAGGAGAAAGAAGAAAAAATAGAATTTCTTCTTTCTCCTCTATTCCTTTCTTCTTCTCCTCTTCCTTTTCTTCTTTTTTCCTCTTCTTATTTATTTCTCCTCTTCTTCCTCTCCTCTTTTTCTCCTTTCTTCCTCTTCTTATTTTCCTTTTTCCTCTCATTCTTTTAGTATTGCTTGTTTTAAAAAAAATGTTCAAATAGAAAATTTCGAGAAAAACAAAGGTTTTGCCTAATGCATTGTTCATATGAATATACAAACATTTGCATATTATACAATAATTAATGTCACCAAAAAAAATCTATGAACAGAAAAAAAAACATGAACAATAAATACACATATGAACAATAATTACATATATGAACAAAAACATGCTCTGAACAATTTTTGAACATTACATACACATAGCCACATACATACACATATACATTATATATATATATGAACAAAAAAACTAAACTAATAAAAATGAAAAAAACAGAGCCGCATATATATATATATATATAGCCACATACATACACATATATATACATTGAACAAAAAAATTAAACTAATAAAAATGAAAAAAACAGAGCCGGTGCGGCGCGGCGGCTCACAGCGGTGGCGGCGCGCGGGGCGGCCGACGACGACGGGGCAGGGGTAGCCTAGCGGCGGCGACGGCGGGCGCGGGCTCGGGGAGGACGGCGCGGGCTCGGGGAGGCCGGCGCGGGCTCGGGGAGGCCGGCGACGACGACGGGCGCGGGCGACGGCGACGGCGACGGCGGGGGCGGCGGGCGGCGTCGGGGCAGCCTGGCGGCGTCGATGTGCTCGGCGTCGTCGGGGGGCAACTGGTGGCGATGAACTGTGCAAAACTGCGAAGTGCTACTTATATACAAGGAGCATTGGTCCCGGTTGGTGGCACCAACCGGGACTAATGCCCCCTTTAGTCCCGGTTGGTGCCAGCAACCGGGACCAAAGGCCTCTTTTTCGGCAGCCCAAAGGGCGGGAAGCTGCGGCCATTAGTCCCGGTTGGTGGCACCAACCGGGACCAATGCCCCCCCCCTTTAGTCCCGGTTGGTGCCACCAACCGGGACCAAAGGCCCCTGTGCTGCCCGCGTCGGAGCCAAAGTTTAGTCCCACCTCGCTAGTTGAGAGGGGCACACAGTGGTTTATAAGTCCCACTGCCGCACCCCTCTCGAGCTCCTCTCCATTGCAGGCTTACGGGCCTACTAGCTACTGCTTTGCCTGATGGGCCTTCTGGGCCTTCTGCGGGCCTGAATCCTGGCCCAAAGTAGGGATTCAAGTCGTATTCAGGCCGTGTGGACCCAGTAGGTGTCATTTTTTTGTTTTTTTGTTTTCTTTACTTATTGTTGCTATTTTTATTTTTTCCAGTTTTTTTGTTTTGTTTTCTGCATTATTTATTTTCTTTTATTTTTTGCTTTATTTTTTTAATTCTTTTTGCTTTTAGTTTTAGGAAAATTATAAACTTTCTGTTAGTGCCATTACTTTTCAAATTTGAAAACACTTTTTTTTTGTTTTCTTTCTTGCTTTATTTATTTTATTTTGTTTCTACTTACAACAAAATACTTATTGTTGTTTTTTTGTTTTGTTTTCTGCATTATTTATTTTCTTTTGTTTTTTGCTATATTTTTTAATTATTTTCGCTTTTAGTTTTAGGAAAATTATAAACTTTCCACTTTTTTTGTTTTTTTGTTTTCTTTCTTGCTTTATTTATTTTATTTTGTTTCTACTTACAACAAAATACTTATTGTTGCTATTTTTAATTATTACGAGGGCCGAACCATAAGACATTAAAACATTTCAAATGAACTCTGAAAAAGTTGAAAGTTAGCATGGTATCATAAATTGACCCACACATAGCATGTGCATGTACAAAACGGACAATGGTATCATACTCGTCAGTTACAAAGTTGGCATGGTATCATCATAATAGTTGCGGGAGAAAGTCTTCACTTTTTCTTCGCTTGTGTCATTTGCTTATTGCGCCGTAACCATGGAAAATCTTCATCGTTTATCAGGATGCAGGGGTCAGCCTTGACTTTAAAGGGAGGAATTTCATGAAACTTTTCATAATCTTTAGACATGTCTGTCTTGTCCTCCACTCCCACGATGTCCCTTTTTCCTGAAAGAACTATGTGGCGCTTTGGCTCATCGTATGATGTATTCGCTTCCTTATCTTTTCTCTTTCTTGATCTGGTAGACAAGTCCTTCACATAGATAACCTGTGCCACATCATTGGCTAGAACGAACAGTTCGTCAGTGTACCCAAGATTTTTTAGATCCACTGTTGTCATTCCGTACTGTGGGTCTACCTGTACCCCGCCTCCTGACAGATTGACCCATTTGCACTTAAACAAAGGGACCTTAAAATCATGTCCGTAGTCAATTTCCCATATGTCGACTATGTAACCATAACATGTGTCCTTTCCCCTCTCAGTTGTTGCATCAAAGCGGACACCGCTGTTTTGGTTGGTGCTCTTTTGATCTTGGTCAATCGTGTAAAATGTATTCCCATTTATCTCGTATCCTTTCCAAACCAATACAGTCAAAGATGGTCCCATGGATAACAAGTACAGCTCATCACAAACAGTGTTGTCACCTCTGATACGTGCTTCCAACCAACTGCTGAAAGTCCTGATGTGTTCACATGTAATCCAGTCGTCGCACTGCTCCGGGTGTTTGGAGCGCAGACTGTTCTTGTGTTCATCGACATACGGGGTCACCAAGGTAGAGTTCTGTAGAACTGTGTAGTGTGCTTGAGACCAAGAACATCCGTCTCTGCATATTATTGTGTCCCTTCCAAGCGTGCCTTTTCCAGTCAGTCTCCTCTCATACCGCGATTTAGGGAGACCTATCTTTTTAAGGCCAGGAATGAAGTCAACACAAAACCCGATGACATCCTCTGTTTGATGGCCCATGGAGATGCTTCCTTCTGGCCTAGCGCGGTTACGGACATATTTCTTTAGGACTCCCATGAACCTCTCAAAGGGGTACATATTGTGTAGAAATACGGGGCCCAGAATGACAATCTCGTCAACTAGATGAACTAGGACGTGCATCATGATATTGAAGAAGGATGGTGGGAACACCAGCTCGAAACTGACAAGACATTGCACCACATCACTCCTTAGCCTTGGTATGATTTCTGGATCGATCACCTTCTGAGAGATTGCATTGAGGAATGCATATAGCTTCACAATGGCTAATCGGACGTTTTCCGGTAGAAGCCCCCTTAATGCAACCGGAAGCAGTTGCGTCATAATCATGTGGCAGTCATGAGACTTTAGGTTCTGAAACTTTTTCTCTGCCATATTTATTATTCCTTTCATATTCAACGAGAAGCCAGTCGGGACCTTCATACTAAGCAGGCATTCAAAGAAGATTTCCTTCTCTTCTTTGGTAAGAGCATAGCTGGCAGGACCTTCATACTGCTTTGGAGGCAATGCCGTCTTTTTCGTGCAAACGTTGCATGTCCTCCCGTGCCTCAGCTGTATCTTTTGTCTTCCCATACACGCCCAAGAAGCCTAGCGGGTTCACGCAAAGGTTCTTCGTCACGTGCATCACGTGATCGAAGAGCGGACCTCTAGGTCTTTCCAGTAGGGTAGGTCCCAAAATATAGATTTCTTCTTCCACATAGGTGCGTGTCCCCCAGCGTCACTTGGAACAGCTAGTCCGCCGGGACCCTTTCCAAAGATTACATGTAAATCATTGACCATAGCAAGTACGTGATCACCGGTACGCATGGCGGGCTTCTTCCGGTGATCTGCCTCGCCTTTGAAATGCTTGCCTTTCTTTCGACATTGATGGTTGGTCGGAAGAAATCGACGATGGCCCAGGTACACATTCTTCCTGCAGCTTGCCAGGTATATACTATCGGTGTCAAGTAAACAGTGCGTGCATGCGTGGTATCCCTTGTTTGTCTGTCCTGAAAGGTTACTGAGAGCGGGCCAATCGTTGATGGTCACGAACAACAACGCCTTTAGGTTAAATTCCTCCTGTTTGTGCTCATCCCACGTACGTACTCCGTTTCCATTCCACAGCTGTAAAAGTTCTTCAACTAATGGCCTTAGGTACACATCAATGTCGTTGCCGGGTTGCTTAGGGCCTTGGATGATAACTGGCATCATAATGAACTTCCGCTTCATGCACATCCAAGGAGGAAGGTTATACATACATAGAGTCACGGGCCAGGTGCTGTGATTGCTGCTCTCCTCCCCGAAAGGATTAATGCCATCCGCACTTAAAGCAAACCATACGTTCCTTGGCTCACTTGCAAACTCATCCCAGTACTTTCTCTTGATTTTTCTCCACTGCGACCCGTCAGCGGGTGCTCTCAACTTCCCGTCTTTCTTACGGTCCTCACTGTGCCATCGCATCAACTTGGCATGCTCTCCGTTTCTGAACAGACGTTTCAACCGTGGTATTATAGGAGCATAACACATCACCTTCGCAGGAACCCTCTTCCTGGGGGGCTCGCCGTCAACATCACCAGGGTCATCTCGTCTGATCTTATACCGTAATGCACCGCATACCGGGCATGCGTTCAGATCCTTGTATACACCGTGGTAGAGGATGCAGTCATTAGGGCATGCATGTATCTTCTGCACCTCCAATCCTAGAGGGCATACAACCTTCTTTGCTGCGTATATACTGTCGGGCAATTCGTTATCCTTTAGAAGCTTCTTCTTCAATATTTTAAGTAGCTTCTCAAATCTTTTGTCAGGCACAGCATTCTCTGCCTTCCACTGCAGCAATTCCAGTACGGTACCGAGCTTTGTGTTGCCATCTTCGCAATTGGGGTACAACCCTTTTTTGTGGTCCTCTAGCATGCGATCGAACTTCAGCTTCTCCTTTTGACTTTCGCATTGCGTCCTTGCATCGACAATGACCCGGCGGAGATCATCATCATCGGGCACATCGTCTGGTTCCTCTTGATCTTCAGCAGCTTCGCCCGTTGCAGCATCATCGTGCACATCGTCTGGTTCCTCTTGATCTTCAGGAGCATCACCGTATTCAGGGGGCACATAGTTGTCATCGTACTCTTCTTCTTTGCTGTCTTCCATCATAACCCCTATTTCTCCGTGCCTCGTCCAAACATTATAGTGTGGCATGAAACCTTTGTAAAGCAGGTGGGTGTGGAGGATTTTCCGGTCAGAGTAAGACTTCGTATTCCCACATATAGGGCATGGACAACACATAAAACCATTCTGCTTGTTTGCCTCAGCCACTTCGAGAAAATCATGCACGCCCTTAATGTACTCGGAGGTGTGTCTTGAACCGTACATCCATTGCCGGTTCATCTGCGTGCATTATATAATGAAGTGACCAAATTAATACAAGTTCATCATCACATTAAAACCAAAGTACATACATAGTTCTCATCTAACAACATAAAGCTCTGCAGAGCATCTAAATTAATTAAACCATACACTGAAACTATGTAAACATTTCAATGCGAAAACAAATGCGATCATAATCGCAACCAATGTAACAACTAATCCAACGGCATAATGATACCAAGCCTCGGTATGAATGACATATTTTCTAATCTTTCTAATCTTCAAGCGCATTGCATCCATCTTGATCTTGTGATCATCGACGACATCCGCAACATGCAACTCCAATATCATCTTCTCCTCCTCAAATTTTCTAATTTTTTCCTTCAAGAAATTGTTTTCTTCTTCAACTAAATTTAACCTCTTGACAATAGGGTCAGTTGGAATTTCCGGTTCAACAACCTCCTAGATAAATAAAATCTATGTCACGTTGGTCGGCATAATTGTCATAAACAATAAATTAACCAATAGTTATGAAAAGATAATATATACCACATCCGAATCATAGACAGGACGAGGGCCGACGGGGGCGGATACCAAAACCATCGCACTATATAAGATGCAATAATAAAAGTAAGAAAATAATACAAGTATCTATCTAAACATACAAGTAAGAATATTTTTTCTTTCAGAAAGATGATAAGAACAAGAGGCTCACCACGGTGGTGCCGGCGATGAGATCGGCGCGGGTGATCGACGACGGTGAAGATGGGGACGGGGCGTGACGGACCGCTAAATCTAGACAAATATTGAGGAAAATGAAGCTTGGCGGTCGAGCTTGGAGGGGAGAAAGCTTAAGTAGTGTGGCTCGGGCATTCCATCGAACATCTCGTGTGCGTAGGAGGTGAGCTAGAGCACCACAAAGCTCTCCCCTCGCCGGCCACGAAAACAGAACACTGGGAGTGCTCTGCTCGCGAGCAGGGGGTATATATAGGCACCACCATTGGTCCCGGTTGATAGAACGAACCGGGACTAAAGGTTTGCCTTTGGTCCCGGTTCGTGCCACCAACCGGGACCAATGGTGGTGGGCCAGGAGCGAGGCCCATTGGTCCCGGTTCGTCCCTCCAACCGGGACCAAAAGGTCCAGACGAACCGGGACCAATGGCCCACGTGGGCCGGCCGGCCCCCGGGGCTCAAGAACCGGGTCCAATGCCCCCATTGGTCCCGGTTCTGGATAGAACCGGGACTAATGGGCTGGACCGGCCTGGACCATTGCCCCCTTTTCTACTAGTGATGGATCCACCATTTGGTTGCATCAACCGGAAAGAAGAAAGAAGGGGGAAAAGGGGTAGCAAAGCAACCGTGAGTACTCATCCAAAGTACTCGCAAGCATCAGAACTATACTAATTATGCATTGGTATCAAATGAAAGGGTTGTATCTGGACTGAACTGCAGAATGCCAGAATAGAGGGGGAAGGCCTAGACTATCGAAGACTAGCATCTTCAAGCAGCTCCGAGCATCTTGCAGCATGTAGGAGAGTAAAGAATAACAGTTTATAATTAACAAGCATGTTGTAGCATTAACGCCCAGAGATCCTTCCTTGACTCCCTGCGAGAAAGCAATCCCGGAGCCACATATCCAACACATATCTGAAGTATCTATTTCTAGTTATATAAGATCAGGATATAAGTCTGAACGTCCGTTACCGTGGACACGACTATTAATAGATAATCTTCCCTGCCGGGGTGCACAAGGTTTTCCAACACGCTTGATTACTCTGGCCGGACACACTTTCCTGGGTCATGCCCGGCCTCGGAAAATCAACACGTCGCAGCCCTACCTAGGCTCAGCAGAGGGGTCCCCGCTGGTCTACATCCTAAGCACTCCGGGGTCTGGGCCCATCGCCCGTTGCACTTCGGATCGTTGCATGCAGGGCGATACAGGCCACCTCCACTGGGGCGCCGACCAGGCCGTGCCGCAATGCTGAACTGGACGTCTGACAAAGCTTCGGCTAATACTGCGACGTCGAGGCCCATAACTATTTTCGCGTGGTGTGGTTAGTGCGTAAAGGCCAAAGGCTAACTCAAAACAAATACCCAAACCTGTTAGTGCATTATTAAAAGAAGTGACGGCTGTCGGGACAAGTCCGGAGCTATCACCCCCTCCTGGGTGATACCGCTAAATAGCCAGCCGCCACCGTAACTCCTCGGGTGCTCTCCGGGCCCGCCCAACTTTCACAAAGGTCTCAAGTAAAGTCAAGGTAACCGTCTGTCCAAACATCAAAGGAGAAACCCCGAGGAATCACCCATAGTGGATTCCACTCGATGTATTCATCAAGGTGAACATAAGAAGAACCACCCTCGAGGTTCACACTTGAGGGGTTGCACGACAGAGTTGTATCGAGAATGGTGAAGGAGGAACCACCCTCGTTGACCACGACCGAATAGCTACACTACAAAGTTATCATGAAGACTACGTTGCGAGGTATCACCCTCGCACTTGATAGTAGCTCTGCAGAGTCGAGCAACAAAAGGGGCGTGATGTGACATGAGGTGTCGGGCTCTGGTCGTTGATCACGTTGATCGAGTCATTGATGAAGAAGCAGGGGCAACAAGGACAAGGTGGGGGTCACCGATAGATCACTTGTCAACAGTGGAGGCATCAAAACAACTTTATTTAACTTCTTTAAAAAAGAAAAAATAGTAGACCACTCGAATGTGCAGTGCAATTGTTTAATGATATGGCTGTGCTAAACAAGGGTGAGCTGCTGATCTGGTTTAACAACAAATACGTGTTGCGCTGTGATATTGATGGCAAGTTCTTAGGTATTGTGAACATTGGAAAGAGTCAGTATCGCATGTGACTTACCCACCACCGCCTCAAAGAGAGCATTGTTCCAATTCCAGGCCATGAGAAGCAAGAGGGTGAGGAGCCTCCATTCTCCACAGGGCATCTCTGAATGATCATGATTCCTGGTTTGCTTTGCTATCACTTAGATCATGTCTTCTGTTCTTAGCTTTTCTTACTTAGCAGTACTAGCAGACCAGCAGTAGAACATGCCATTTTGGATGGTTGCAATAGCACCTGTAATATCATTTGGTGTGTATTGTGATGTGCTGAATATCCTTTTAATGTTCTGAAGTATGAGGTATCGATCTATGATATTAGAACCTTTCATTACTGTTCCTCCCTGCCACCCAAATTTGCTTTAGTTTCGTCGCGGTTAAGATGCACGAGCGACGTTTTTAATACTAGAAATTCAGTCTTTCTTTTACTGCAAGATGAGACGTTCGCTCCTGGTCATGCTCTTTGAGTGGAGGCATTTTTAGTGTTTGAAATGTTATTCTGTATCACTTCCATAGCCTGTCAATTTGATCTCTGTTGTCCATTATGCAACTTGGGCATAACAAAGTTTCAGGAGGTTAACAGATGCTATGTGTGTCAACATGTTTTTTTAGGATTATAACATGTGTATTATGGCCCTTAATTAGCACAGTTTTGTTTTTGATGGATTAATGCTGCTATGATTGAAGAAAGAGCCTTGGTGCTTTAGTCGTATGTTGGGAGTACTGCTAGTGCTTTTTCCTACTGTTTTCAGTTTCCAGAGTTTTTGTTTATTTTTGAGTTGGTCATGTAGAAACGAGTTGTGGATGTGCTCTCCGGACTCCCGGAGCAAGATAATTATGCTTCTTCTTGGTTCAGCTTTCCCTGGGTAAAACATCTGCTACTTCCTTGCATGTTTGGATTTTAATGGTGATATATGAAACTAGTTATACGATTATGCCGTCTCGATTGCATGTATCCACACAAAATGGAGGTCGTTTCTCCGCTCACCTGAGATGCCGCAACAATTAGCACTAAATGATCTCGAAAAGAAGACGACCTTTTCAGGAAAAGACTTGCCGAGTCGGCCTAACGTTGGATTATATAGATGAGAAACAGAGTTTTTCTTTCAAACTACAAAGAACCTTACAGAATCACCTTGCCCAAGCACCAATTTAGCATTACCTGAGTTTGTCCAGTTTTTAAGATATCCCAAATCCGGTTGACCCAAGGGTCTCCAAAACCTCTGTCGTAGTAATTGCAGAATGCAGCTCCAACTGACGGAGTCAAAAGCTTCTTGGAAATCCATCTTCTGCACGTGCAAAGGCATTTTATGCTTCTGAGCACATTGCACGAGCCAGCAAAGTTTTTCACTATAGCACGTCCTCTGAGAAAGCCTGATTGCATGCATTGAACAAGCATTGATGTGAAATGCTGCAACCTAATAGCCAGAACCTTTGTGATAAGCTTGATGAGGCCATGGACCAACACAATCGGGCGGTAATGCATGATTTCCAGCGGAGTGTCAACCTAGGGGAGTAGGATATATGTGCTATAGACTAATTCCCGAGATATCAATTTTGTTCTCGTAGAACTCTGAGAAAATAGCCATCAGATAAGTTTTTCAGAAGTGAAGCATTTGCTCAATATAATTTGTTTATGAAACCATCTGGCACTGGGCTCCTGTTATTGGGTGATGATTTGATTGCTTGCAAAAATCTCTTCCCAAGAGAAGGGCAGGGATAAGTTCGCAAGGCAAACCGAATCCAACTGGTCATAGAGCAAATGCAAGTTAATAGCTGGCTGCGATGGAATTTCGCACACAAAAATGTTCCTGTAGAACTTTGTTGCAATATGTTGCTTGTCCACCGTGCCGAAATGCTCTAATATTGTCCTTGATTGGCACCTGGATTGTGTTTCGTCTAGGTTGACGTTTTGCATCAATAAGAAAGAATCTTGGGTTCTCATCACCAAAAATCTTAGGCTTGTGGGCAACAACGGAACGCCTATTTGGAGGTGCATTAGGAGCTCTTCTTTCTTATCCTATGGTGATTCAGTCAAAAAAAATGTTTGGTTGGCAGTGTTTCCTGGACTTCCTTCTGGTTTGATGATTGGTCCTGGTGCAGCCGGTGATCAAGCACTTTTGCTACCCTGTTCTCTTTTGCCCGAAACCAGAGCTGTAGTGTTTCCTCGCAGTTCAGTAACGGGGCTTGGAACTTCCAACTACACCCTAAACTCAGGCTGTGGGTGGACACGGGCCGTCCACGGCGCCCACTTAAAAGCCCACATAATTTGCGTTCGTGGACGCCCACATAACCCACTTATCCTAGTTCCCCTCTTCCTTCCTCGTTCCTCTTTGCTTTGCCAGGGATGCTAGGGTACGCTGCCGCATAGCGCCGCCGTCCGCCTTCCCTTGGCCGGCCTAGGACAACCGTCGACCTACTCCATGGACGCCACAGCGCCGCCATCCATATCTCAATGGACGCCGTAGCGCCGCCTTCCACCTCCATCATCGCCACACCAGCGCCGCCGTCCACTTCCCCTACAGCTGCACCAGCGACGCCGTCCAACTCTCCCATGGCCAGATCAGCGCAGCCGTCCAACTCCCCCACGGCCGGACCAGTGCAGCTGTCCATATCCTCCATGCCCGCTCCAACGCCGCTGTCAACCTCCACCATGGCCATCACCGGCGAGGCTCGCAAGAATCGACCTGTACATTAACTCCCAAGGCCTGGCTGCAAGAAAAAGAAGATTGCTGCTGTCCAAGAAGAACCTGACAAGGTAGTTATCCGGTTATCTCCTCGAGATCTGGACCTGCGTACATATAATGGTTTTTCTGCTGTCCAAGGAGGTTAGACTAGGTTCTAGTTAATCTTAACGCTGTTTGCATGCTTGTTCAGATTGCTTACCTGAATCTAATTTAGCACTACTGACTACTCTGTTTTTTTATCAAACAAAAAAAAACTACTCTGTTATTTACATTGAATAATTTGAATGCAAGTCAACACATAGGTAAAGAAGAAACGAGAGCTTGTGCTGGGTTAAATTGACTCTCTGTTCTGGAGTTTTCTTCAGACTTTAATCACCTCTTCTTCAAATGATTGCACATGTAAGGAAACCCCTTTCCATCTTTTAGCATGTCAAATGATAATCAAGATTTTTAGCTTACCAATACAGTGGTCCAGTTCAGTTCTGTTAACAGAAAACATCTCCCTTAACTCCCATCAGTTCAGTTTAGCAGTAATTCAATAAATGCAACATGTAGCGGTTTTTATTTTGTGTAATGGCTCTATGTAGTTAATGTTTTCTCTGATATAAATATGGTGTTTGTTCTATATTTTTTCAACATATCCAGTCATTTAACCTTCTGTCAGATTGTGCACTTTAGTAAATCTTTGCCTACACGTGTTTCTCTGTGTTGTATTTTCAGAATTTTGGCAAGTTCCGAGTGCTAATTCTTCTCTTTTTGGTTACTAGCTTGTACTTTGAGTTGAAGAAGCAAGTGTTCACCCCTTGTTCTTTGCACTGCAGCTAGAGTTGTGATGATGATCCTTCAGGGTGGATTCTCTGACTTTCAGTTCTTGTAGAATTATTTTGAATGGTTGAGTAAGAGGTACGCATTTGATATGGAAACTAACACTGTGAAGATGATTTGATCTGCAGAATTTTCTTCTCTTTGTTTTCTTGGTTTAGTAAATCATGGTGTCTTTCACTATTTCTTTCAGTTGTATGTTGCAGACAGACTATTGTTTCTCTTGATCAGCATCTGAATCAAGGCTGTCCTTACTAATTGTATTCTACTTGTCAACTTTGTTGCCCAAATACTTAAATGTTAGCTTAAGTGATGGAACAAAGAATTCTTGTTGCTGGTATGAACTCTGAACATGCAAATGTTGTCTATGATGATCTGATTCATGTGAATTTTGTAGTCCATAATGGTCACCAAATAGTAGCATCCAACTGCTTAGCTCTAGCTTGCCAATGGCATTGTATTCTGTTTTTTGTTATTAGTGTATCCTCGGTTGTCAACCAGCACCGATGGTTGAGTTGAAGACCACCTTCAAGTTCTAATGGACCTTCAGACTGTTCAATCTTGACAAGAAATATGAGGTGCTAATTCTTGAAGAAAAGTTGTAGCCTATGTACTGCAATTGAACATCTTGAATAAATGAGAAAAGTTCATCTAGGCTGTAGCTTATGTACTGCAATTGATGTATTGATACAGACGGAAACGGAGTATGTTATGTGCTGCTTATAACTAAGTTATGTGTTGTTATTGCCTCTGTACATGTGGGATTGTGTGTTGTCATTGCCTCTGGACATGTGGGATCACGTATTGTTATTGCCTCTAGATATACTTAGCTGACAATTTCATGTATGAATTATGTGGGCATGCAGTAGCCCACATAATACCACTTATATTATGTGGTTAGCCCACTAAGTCCCACTTAATTACGTGGGATAACGCGGCAGGATGTGGGACGCCCGCAGGTCGTCCCACTTGCAGGCTGACCCTAAACCTTTTTGCCTCGCCTAGCCATGAGCTTGATCTGCTTCCTGAACACCTAACCAGGGTGCAGCTGGGAACCGGAGGAGGTGACTCAAGGACATCCTTTATTGACAGCTCGCGGGCTACCACTGCATACTTTTATAAGTTTTTGACTTTCAGGGGAATTATTTGGCCGATACTGCAATTCGTTTGGGAACATTGGAAAGAGTCAGTATTGTATGTTGCTTACACACGACTGCCTCAAAGAGAGAGCATAGTTCCAATTCCGGCCTATGGGATGAAAGAAGAAGATGAGGAGTCTTCATTCTTCACAGGGCGTGTCTGAATGTTCAAGACTCCTGGTTTGCTTTGCCTTTGATTCAGATTATGTCTTTTGTTCTTAGCTCTTCTTACTTACTAGGAGTAGCAGCATGTCATCTTGGATGGTATGATGTGTTGAATGACTTGTTAATGTTCTGGACCATGTAGTATCGACCTATGATATACTCCCTCCGTTCCTAAATATAAGTCTTTGTAGAGATTCCACTATGAACTACATACGGATGTATATAGATGCATTTTGAGTGTAGATTCACTCATTTTGCGCCGTATGTAGTCCGTAGTGAAATCTCTACAAAGACTTACATTTAGGAACCGAGGAAGTAGATATTAGAACTTTTTATTACTGTTCCTCCCTGCCTCCCAAATTTACTTTAGTTTTCTCACGGTTAAGATACACGAGTGACATTGGTAAGACGAGACATTCAGTCTTTCTTTTACTGTAAGATGAGACATTCAGTCCTGGTCAGTCATGGTCTATAATTTTCTTAAATGTTATTCAGCTGGATCTCTTCCATAAGGTGTCAGTTTGATCTCTGTTGTCCGATGTGCAATTTGGGCGTAACAAAGTTTCACTAGGTTTACACATGTTGTGTGTCAACTAGTTTTTGTTAGGGGTACAGCATGAGTATTACCACCCTTAATTAGCACAGTTTTTACGTTTGATAGGTTATTAGTGCTGCTATGATTGAAGACAGAGCGTTGGTGCTTTGGTCATGTGTTGGCTGTATTGCTAGTCCTTTTTTCCCGCTGCATTTGGTTTCCAGAGTTTTACGGGGTATTTTGTGGGTAGAACCGAGTTGAGGTTCAGTTCTCCTGAAGGCTGGAGCAAGATAAATATGCTACTTCTTGGTTCATCTTTCTCCAGATATAAGATTTGTAACTTACATGTTTGCAGTAACATTTCTTTTCATGTGGGTAATTCAGCGTGAATCAAATTCGATAGAACTTCCTGGTTTGGGCTACATAGATAAACTCAATGACAATTGGCTATAGGGAAATAGCACATGGCCTTGGTTCGTCTCTTGCGCAATGGGTGTATTCCAGTACAAGCTTATAATGAACTGACTATAGCAACTTTTCCCTTGTATGTAAACAGAGATGCCGTGGGACATACAAAATTCTTCATGCCATGGACGAAATTAATAAGTTCTAATACTGTAAGGCGTTGGGTCATTTGGCATCAATATCATGTTAATGATACTCCAACCCATAACAGTTAGTACTACGCATGTGGTCCTCTAATTAACAACAGTAGGCACTGCAATCACTTGCGAAGGGTTGTGCACAAATCTGTTCTGTTGTGCTTGGAATTGGATGGCGCGTGACCGTCTCACGCAGCACGTCAACACGAAGCAAATACTGGCCATGGTACTCCAATCGCTCTGCCCCTTGCCGGAAATTAGTGAAGACCAGGTAGACCACATCGTCTACGTGCATGCTCAGGACCGGGTACGACGGCAGGATTTTCGGCAAGCCCTTCAATCGGTGGGTCTGGCCTGCCCAGATATCTCTCACACGGTACACCTTGTCTCTCCCCCAAGTTCTCAGGTCCGATAGCAGAGTCCATGAGGTCAGCGACACATCGTGGCAGTCCTTCTCGCCGTAGCCATCCATGGTGACGAACTTGATGAGGCCACCTGTCGTGGGAACGAACACCTATGGGGCAGGGCCTCTTTCGGTCCGGCGAGGGGCGAAGATCGCACGAAGAGCGGATCGAGGCGAAGCACACGAGCGATTTACCCAGCTTCGGAGCTCTTCGGAGAGACAATACTCCTACTGCTGCTTTGTGGATTGTATTGTGTTCTTGCTCGGGAGCGCTGGGTGCTACAGTACACACCGACTGCTAACGTGACCGAGCGTGAGTGTTTTCTGGTTTCCACTCCCCCCCTACGTTGCGCATGGGCCTTCTTTTATATGCTCAAGGGGTCACCGACAGGTGGCAACGCATGCAAGGACAAAAATGGAAAAGGAGTTGCGGTTGGTACACCTACTTGTACAGTGTATCCTACCTAACCCTGACGGCAGGGGACAAAGGCATTAAATGCCCGTCTGTGTCGCCCAAACAGTGCAGAAAAGGGCCGTCAGGGGCGCCACCGCTTGCCACGATGGCTATCTTGTCAGCGCCGCTTGCCACCTCGCACCGCTGGCTGCACAGCCTCTCGCCACGCGCATCTGGAATGGTCCCAGGGCGACACGTTGGTGGATGTGGTGGAGCGCGGGTACAGAGTGGTAGCTTGCCGCGGCAAGCGCCTTGCCGCGGTCGTTGTCTTGTCGCGTCCGGAAGCTTGTCGCGTCCGGAAGCTTGTCGCTCATCGGGCCTTGCCGGGACGCGTGGCGCGTCGCGACAAGTTCCTTGAGATGCCTTGGTTGGCCTTCCCGGCAAGCTCCTCTTGCCGGGGCCTTGTCTTCTTGGCTTGAACACTTTGTTCTTGAATGGCTCCAAAGGAACCACGGAGGACCTTGGCGTTCGCCCGGCAAGCCTTGACGCAGAGCGCTGCGACTGCCCGTGCACAAGTTCGGGATACTAGGGTACCCCTACTATAGTACACCGACAGGAGCCCCCGGGCCTGGGCCACACACGGTGCCGAGCGCTATTGGGCTAGGCCCAAAATAGTGCACGGGCATGCGCGGCCTGGGTTACGCCGTATCTTAATCCGTATCCACCGCACCCTCCCCGAACGGCACGCGTTGAATGCGGCATCGTAGGAGAGAACGTGGGTGGTTTCTTTATTCGGAAAAAGCGTAACGTTCGCCTCCTCCCTCTTTATAAGCAGGGGAAACAGGGGCAGTTCCCCCATCTCGCCAGTTGTTGTTCCAATCTTAGAAATCTCCGTCGCTCCCCTCCTCTTCCAAAGCCGAAAGAGAGCAGCGCTCCGCCCCCCATCGCTACCGGTGTCACCAACGTCGTCGATCTCCCCCACCACCTCCGCCATGGCTCCGAAAGCCGGGAAGGGCGTGAAGTCGGCCGAGGCGCTGCGAAAGGAGCGGGCACTCTTCCCCCCCCCCCCCCCCCCGAGCTCGCCGCGAAGGAGCTGAGGGAGTGGTACTACCTCTTCTGGTCGACGGAGACGCGAGCGCATCCGTGCACGAAGGTACTCTCCGCAGCCGCTTCGGAACGGGCTCCAAACGGATACCCATTCTTCGCGCTGTTCTTCTACTGCGGGCTCTGCCCGCTTTTCTCTGAATTCTTCTGCGACATCATGAACACCTACGGGTTCCACCTCCTTGATTTCAACCCCAATACTGTTCTGACCATGGCAGTTTTTGCGCATCCCTGCGAAAACTTTGTCGGAGTCCACCCAAACGTAGCTCTCTTCCGCCACTTCTTTATGCCCCGGGTTGAGAGAGGGGAACCCCTATCCGGCGGGATTGCCTGGATCTCGAGGGCCGGCAAGAAGGAGGCCTATCTGGAGGGGGAGCTCCGCAGCAAATGGGAGGAGTGGAGAGCAGACTGGTGCTGGATCGTCGAGGAGAACCCGCAGCCGTTCACCGCCCAGCGCCAAACCCCAGCAGTGCGCGGCAACGATTGGAGCAGCTTGGCGCCGGAAGACGATAGGCTGAAGATTGCCGTCACCCGGATCCTGCGCCTCAGGCTTGCCGGGCTTACTGTAGGCGCCGTTGGCGCAGATTTTCTTCGTCGCCGCATCGCCCCTCTGCAGGAGAGGGGGAGACCCGCCTGGCTGTTCGGGGGTCCGGCGGACATCATGAGGCTGCGCCCGGGCCTCAACTTCAACTTCACTGTCTTGGAGCTGGATGCGATGCTCAAGGAGCTGTTCAAGCACGACGCTCAACATCCCGAATGGTTCAGGTTGCCGCAGGGTGTCGTTCCGTTGTGCAACAATTCCTTGCTCGACCGCATCCACGCAATGATGCCGTTGTGCGACTCACATGGAATTGTCCCAACTTGGCAAGAGCCCGCGGACGACGTTGTGCAGGAGTTCTTCGACGGCCTGGTAGAAGTGGCGGTCCGCTCCAATGAACAGAAGAGCCTCACCCGCGACACCACCGATGTGGATATGCGGCGCATCGCCACTAGGGCGGAAGAGGCGGCGGCAGCAGCTACCGCGGGCGAGTTTGGATTCACCGTGGAGGAGGCAGAGGCAGCAGAGGCGGCAAGCCTTGCCGATCGATATGAGCTTGCTGGAGAGCTTGCCGGCGAGGGAGAGCTTGCCGAGCCTGAAGCCGAGTCGAGCGAGCCCGCCGAGGGTGCGAGCGGCCCGCCATCTTCAAGCAGCTTGCCGCAAGCAGAGCCCCCAGCTTCACCAAGAAGGCGTCTCCGCAAGGCCGGGGACGTAGCAGGGCGGCAGACGGGTCAACAGCCGTCGCGCCGCGCGACACGCTCCGCCGCGACAAGCACTGTTGCCGCGGGAGCGTCTCACGGCGCTGCGACAACTGGAGCGGGGTCCTCCCGGACCGCCGCTTCTGATCCTGCCGCCACCCCCGCCAAGCGGTCAAGGGAACCTACTCCTCCGCCTCGTCGCGCCGGAGGTGGGCCGGACTTCGACCTCTCCGCTCTCAGCTCCGACGAGGAAGAAGAAGAGTAAGATTCTTTGCTGTACTTGTAGTTCTTCAATTCTTGCTGTTTTGTCTTGTATCTGACTTGCTTGACTCTGAACTCATTCCTTTTTAGGACCTTGGCCCAGAGAGCGGCAAAGAGAGCCAAGGCTCCGGTGATTGTCATCGAGGACGAACCCACCGCGACAGCAGGGGGCGCGCCCGAGACCACCTTGCCGAACCCGGCAATCATTCCCCAAAGCAGCCCCCAGCGCAGCCCCAAGCGTAAGTATATGGTTTACTTCTCGCTGTTAGGCGCGCATGGGTGTCCTTTCTTTGCTGATATCTGACTGTTGGTTTTTGTAGGAGCAGAACAGCCACACCAGGAGCACCCGGAAGCCGCCCCCGAGATGCTATCTGCTTCGACTACACCGCCAAGGGAGGATTCCCCGGCAAGGAAGCGTTCTCCGGCAAGGGAGAAGTCTCCGGCAAGGGACAGTTCTCCGGCAAGGGACGGTTCTCCGGCAAGGGACAGCACCAGCGACCCCCAGTGGTGGAGCCCATGACTGCAGATCCCAGTACAGGTAACCCTTCTTGCTTGAAAACTTCCCTTGAGTTCTTCTTCTTCTGATGTTCTTTTTGGATATTTGCTTGACTTTTCTCCCCCTTCCGGCCTTCAGATCCATCTACCGCGGAGCCGATTGAGACCGAGGTCGCCGGCGAGGAGAACGCGCGCGGCAACACTAACGACGCCGCCGCCACAGAAGAGGAAGCCGGCGCTGATGAACCCACCGGCGAAGAGGCCACCAAAGCTGCCGCTGCAGGAGCTGGCGAGGGGTCCGGCGATCGTACTGACGACCCTGAGGCCGCAGGAGCGCAAGGCGCTACGCCGACCGCCGATCCCTCCGCCGGCGCCGCAGCGTCAGGCTCCGAAGAGCCCCAGCCCGGTGCCTACTTGAAGGCTGGCGATGGCATCTTCATCAAGCTCCCCTGGGCGTCAAGCTCTAGGGCGCCGGTCGAAGGAGAATCTTTTGATGGAGAGGTGCTCGCCTCCGCTGGGCTGACGCTGGTTGACGCGCCGAGCAGCAGCAGCGGCGAGTCTGAGGAGGAGCAGCTGCTGCAGAAGCTGGTGTCGCTCTACCGCGCCCGACAAGCCAAGGTGGAATCCCGGGAAGCGCTTGTCGCGTAGGCGGGAGTGGACATCGAGAAGCGCGCAGAGGAGCTCCGGAGTCGCAACCAGGAAGCTCTCCGGTCCTTGGCAGAGGAGCGGGAGCAACTCGCCGAGGCGCAGAAAGCCTTCCTCCTCAAGAAGGCTGAAGCCGAAGAGCAACAGCGGCTTGTCGCCGAGGAGCTATTTACGCGGGAGGGCGAGTTGACGCAGCGGAAAGTCAACCTTGACAGCCACGAGGAGGAGCTTGCTACGCGGGAGCGAACTTTCGGCGGGGCTCTCAAGGAAGCAAAGGACGCGGCCGCAGCTGCCGAGGCCGCCAAGAAGGAACTGGAGACGAAGGTGGCGCAGCTGGAGGCCGAGCTCAAGACGAGCGGCGAAGAGCTTGCCGCGCTCAAGCGTGAGCGCGAGAAGGATGCCCTCGCCCATGGCGAGCTGCAGGGTCGTCTCGTCGAGAAGGTCAAGGAGCTTAGCACCGCCAAGGACTCCAACACAGATCTTGAGTTGAAGCTGGCTACTTTGACCAAGACGCTGGACAGCGCCAAGGAGCAGGAGGTGGCCTTGAAGAAGGAGATCAAGGCAAACGAGGAGCTGCTGGCGAGTGCTGCCGCCACCCAGCACACCTTCAGGGAGAATGTGGAGCACTGGACGGAGGGTCTCGTGGATGTTGCCGCAGCCATCGGCGGAAAGCTGGCGCAGCTGGGGATGGAGGATTTCGGGTATTCCTCCGATGAGAATCTCCAACCCAGCGCCAAGCTCACTTTATTCTTCAAAGGTGTGGTGACGGCCCTCCAGCGACTCCGGGAGAAGATCCCAAAGCAGCTGGCCGACGAGTCGCGCACGATCTGTGCGAGAGTTCTGCAAAAGGTGTTGGTGAAGGTGGCCTTCCGCAACCCAGGCCTCAACCTCACCAATGTCCTCAAGAAGCTGCCTCCGGATGCTGATCTGGAAGCGCTCAAGGCCCTTGTCGCACCCATTGTGGACAAGGTGAACGAGGTCAAGAGGGTTGATGGCGACCGCGTAGATTAGGCCGCCCATTTCCTCCTTTCCTTGTCGCTGCTAGTCATGTTGCGAGAACAGTCTGTTAGAGCTGCGACAAACTATCTTGTAATATAACTTTATTCTGGGTATCGCTTGCTATGTTATTCCCTCTACTTGATTCCTTCCTTTGTATGTTTTTGCCCTACGCTTTTAGGGAACTTGCCAGCGCAGGCACCCTTGCCGCGAGCGCTGAGTGCGGGACATCAACAGCCTGCTGGCGGTGCCGCTACCGACAAGAAACCTTGTCGCAACTAGTCGCAACTCACTTAAGTTGTTGAGCGGACTCGAAACAAAGTAAGGGCGCAACTAGCTACGAGTTGGTTCCTCCGCGCACAGGTTTTCCATACAAAGCATGGTCGTTCGAGGAAAATAACTTAAAATTTTTAAAACTGATTGCTCAAACTTTGGCAACTTAGCTTTTCTATCGTTTGCTTCCCGGTAAGGCGAAACTTTCTTGAACGACGCCTGGTCCACACCATTATCTTCTCCTTTCCCCCCGACAAACTTGTGGGCGAGGGAATCTTCCCTTTTCTTGAGAAAAAGAAAGAAGAGAAAATAAAGATATGGAGCCCTACGGCTCGTTATTGCTTACCGGGGGTAGGTGCTGCACAAAGTGTCAGATAACACATGCAAAAAATAGAAAGCATGAAAGTGACAAGATGTGCGGAGCACATGAGCTTTATTTATGCACGGGGTCTGCGCCCGACTTTGTACAAAGGACTACATGCAACAGCGGCAAGACTTGTACAAAAGGTGGTTGCCGGAACGGGTTCCGGCAACCGCGCCTTACGGGTAAAACTTACGAAGATGCTCAATGTTCCAGGAGTTGCTCACCGGAAAGCCATCTTCGGTCTCAAGGCGGACAGCGCCAGGCCTAGTGACTCGTTTCACCCGATAAGGGCCTTCCCACTTCGGCATCAACTTTTTGGAATTCTTGGCGGACTGAACGCGCCGAAGAATAAGGTCACCTTCCTCGAGACTTCTGGCACTAACTTTGCGGCTATGGTAGCGGCGCAAAGCTTGCTGGTATCGAGCAGCTCGTACAGCAGCCTGAAGACGGTCCTCCTCAAGGAGCAGCGCGTCATCTTGTCGCAGCTGCTCTTGCTCAAGCTCATCATAAGCGAGCACTCGAGGTGACCCGTATACGAGTTCCGTGGGGAGAACTGCCTCTGCTCCATAGACTAGAGCGAAAGGTGTCTGGCCAGTGGCTCGATTTAGCGTCGTCCTGATAGACCAAAGAACCACCGACAGCTCCTCAATCCAGTTCTTTCCGCACTTGTGTAGCCTGTCGAAAGTCCTGGTCTTGAGCCCGCGCAGCACTTCAGCATTTGCCCTCTCCGCTTGACTGTTGCTTCTCGGATGAGCAACAGAAGCGAAGCAGACCTTGGCGCCAAGATCTTGGACGTACTGCATGAAGGTGCGGCTCGTGAATTGCGTGCCGTTGTCGGTGATGATCCTGTTAGGGATCCCGAAACGGCAAACAGTCGACCTAAAGAACTTGACCGCTGACTGTGCTGTCACCTTCCTCACTGCTTCCACTTCCGGCCACTTTGTGAACTTGTCGATTGCAATGTACAAGTACTCAAAGCCCCCGATAGCTCGGGAAAAGGGGCCGAGGATGTCGAGCCCCCAAACAGAAAATGGCCAAGATAAAGGGATCGTCTGGAGAGCTTGAGCTGGCTGGTGTATCTTCTTGGAATGGAACTGGCATGCTTCACACTTGGTTACTTGTGCAGTTGCATCCTGGAGGGCTGTCGGCCAAAAGAAACCTTGCCGGAATGCTTTGACGGCAAGTGCTCTTGCGCCAATGTGGTGACCACATGTGCCTCCATGTATCTCCGCCAACAGCTTTTGTCCGTCTTCCCGGGGAATACACTTCAATTTCACACCGTTGAGTCTTCTTCTGTACAGTGTGTTGTCGATAAACTGGTACATACTTGACTGCCATGCTACTCTTTCCGCTTCTTCTTGCTCTTCGCGAAGTTCTCCTGTCTGAAGGAAACGGACAATCTGCTGTGCCCATGCTGGAGCTTGCGGCTCGACAACAAGGACTAAAGGCACATATGCTGCTGCAGGAACATCCGCTTCTACGGCGAGAACCTGCAGCTCAGCCGGAGCTTGACGTTCCCCGGCAAGCTTGCCGGAGCAAAACTTGTCGGGAGCGTCTGCTTCAACGGAACAAACCCTAGGGCTTGCCGGAGCAGACTGCTCCTCAGCACCCTTGGTGTTGATCTTGGGGACCTTCTTGGCGGCGGCTTCGGGGAGCTCTGCCGGAAAGTAGTTACCAGAAATCAACTTCCTCTTCTTGCTCTGTCCAGTTGATGGCGTTACAGACGGTTGAGTCAGCTTGAGCACAAAGATCCCTGGTTCCACAGGTAACTTAAGTGCGGCGCACTTTGACAGGCCATCGGCAATGTCGTTCTGAGCTCTTGGAACATGTTCCATCTGCAGGCCGTCAAAGTGCTCTTCTAACTTTCTCACTTCGTCAACGTAAGCTTCCATCAACGGACTCTGATAATCCTTGTTCACTTGGCGGACAACAAGCTGCAAGTCACCCCTGACAATGAGCTTCTTCATCCCAAGGTCTACTGCGATCCTGAGACCGGCAAGCAAACCTTCATACTCTGCAGTATTGTTTGTTGCTTGCTCCTTGGGAAAGTGCATCTAGACTATGTACTTGAGGTGCTCTCCGATGGGCGCGACAAGCAGCACGCCCGCACCGGCGCCTTGCAGCGAGAAGGCACCATCAAAGTACATCAGCCACTCTTTTCTTGCTTCCTTGACAGGGATGCTCGTTTCTGGAATTTCTTCATCCGGTGTTGGCGTCCACTCTGCTATGAATTCTGCCAATGCTCGGCTCTGGATAGTTGAAGTGCTCTCAAATTTGAGGCCAAAGCTTGACAGTTCCAGTGCCCACTCGACAATCCTGCCTGTTGCTTCTGGATTCTGCAATATCCAGCGGAAAGCGAGTGACAACTGTGATCTCATGTGCTTGGAAGTAATGGCGCAGCTTTCTCGAGGCCATGAGAAGGCCGAAAAGCAATTTCTGCACACCAGAGTACCTTGACCTAGCCCCCTGCAGAAGGGAACTGACAAAGTAAACTGGGCGCTGCATCATTTTCTTCTGTATATCCTCATGCGGCTGCGCAGATCAACCCTTGTCGGGACCAGAGCTTGTCGGTGAAGCCCTCTGCTTGTCGCTGGATGCACCTGCCGCGGTTGCTGGCTCATCATCTGCCTCCCTTTCCGCTACTAACGCAACACTAACCACTTGACTGGTTGCCGCTATATACAGCAGCAACTTCTCTTGTGGTTTAGGTGCGACAAGTATTGGAGTGGATGACAGGTATCTCTTCAAGTCCTGCAGCGCAGCCTCCACTTCCGGAGTCCATTTCATTGGACCTGCCTTTTTCAATATTTTGAAAAAGGCAGGGCGCGCTCAGCAGACTTAGAGATAAACCCGCTGAGAGCAGCCATGCAACCGGCAAGTCTTCGTACATCCTTGACGCGCTTTGGTGCTTCAATCTGCTCAATGGCCTTGATCTTGTCGGGATTGGCTTCAATTCCCCACTGAGACACGAAGAACCCGAGAAGCTTGCCGGAGGGGACTCCAAACACGCACTTCTTGGGGTTAAGCTTGAGGTTGATCTTGCGCAGATTTGCAAAGGTTTCGTCTAAATCTTGAATCAGGGTTGCCTTGTCCTTGCTCTTGACCACTATGTCATCCATGTAGACTTCTACATTTCTGTGTATTTGTGGCTCAAAAGCGTCGTGTACTACCCTTGCAAATGTTGAACCAGCATTCTTTAAATCGAAAGGTATTCGTACGAAACAGTACGTGCCACATGGAGTGATGAATGCGGTCTTCTCCTTATCCTCTTCTGCCATGAAGATCTGATGGTATCCTAAATATGCGTCAAGAAATGAAAGCAAGTCACATCCGGCCGTGGAGTCAACAATCTGGTCAATGCGCGGCAAGGGAAATGGGTCTTTGGGACAAGCTTTATTAACATCAGTAAAGTCGACACAAAGCCTCCATTTCCCGTTCGCCTTGCGCACGACTACAGGATTGGCCAACCACGTAGGATGGAGCACTCCTCTGACAAGGCCTGCTGCTTCCAACTTCTTGATTTCTTCTGCAATGAATTCTTGGCGCTCCACTGCTTGCTTCCTGACTTTCTGCTTGACGGGCCGCGCATGAGGACAGACGGCAAGGTGGTGCTCGATTACTTTCCTGGGAACACTGGGGATGTCAGACGGTTGCCATGCAAACACGTCGACGTTCGCCCGCAGGAAAGCAACGAGCGCGCTTTCCTATTTAGGGTCGAGCGTGGCATTGATGGTGAAGGTACCACCAGTGCCGTCCTCCTTGGCGGACACCTTCTTGGTCTCTGGCGGAGCCGCCATTGTCTTCTTACACTTGCCGGTGGAGCTCGATGGTGCGTCCTCGACGGTAGCGCAGCACTCCGAAGAGGTGCGCTTGCCGGAGTGGGCATCAGAACTCTTGCCGGACTTGGTCTTCTTCTTCCCCCCGGGAGCTTCAGTGGCAAGTGTCTTGCGATCTGCTGCGGCTGCCGCGTCCCGGTAAATCTCGTCGGTGCAGATAAGAGCATCCTTCTTGTCGCCAGGGACAGAGATGACACTTATCGGGCCTGGCATCTTCAGCATGTTGTATGCATAGTGAGAGGCTGCCATGAATTTGGCGAGTGCTGGACGGCCTAGTATTCCATTGTAAGGCAATGGAAAGTCAGCAACGTCAAAAGTGACCCTCTCAGTCCTGAAGTTCAACTCGCTGCCAAATGTCACCGGCAACGTGATCTTTCCCTTCGGCTTGCTCCTTCCCGGATTGATTCCTTGGAATGTGCCGGTCTCTTCGAGCTCACTGTCAGGGATCTGGAGCTTCTGGAGTACCGCGGAGGAGATCAGGTTCAAGCCGGCCCCGCCGTCAACTAGCATCTTAGTGACCTTGAGGTTGCGGATAGTTGGTGAGACCAACATCGGCAAGCACCCGACCGCAGTTATGCGATCAGGGTGGTCCTCAATATCGAAGATGATAGGCGTGCTAGACCATCTCAGAGGCTTGCGTGACTCGACGGGTGGTTCTGCTGCATTGACTTCCCGCACCCACTGTTTGAGCTGGCGGTGCGAAGTATGCAGAGAAGCGCCGCCGTCAACGCACAGCACCTCTGTAGCTTTCTGAAACTCCTGCTCATCGGCCTCGTCATCATCCATATCCTCATCGTCGTCGTCATCTTCATCCTTGTCGCGGCCGCGGGGAGGTCTGTCTCCTTGCGGCTACTTGGCCTTGCCGCGGCGTCCTCCCCGGCCGGGGCGCTTCTTGCCGGATCCTCCAATACCTTCTTGGGCCTTCTCCTTGTCGCGTCGCTCGTACTCAGCCTTTTGCTGCTCGACAAGCTACTCGACCTTCTTGCAGCTCTGGAGATCATGGCCCTTGGTGCGGTGGATCTTGCAGTACTGCTTGTCGGAGCCATCCTTCTTGTCGGCGACTGCGACAACTTCGGCTTGCTTGGCGCCACCTCCGTTGCCGGACTGCTCAACGACTAGCACATCTTTGCCTTTCTTCTTCCTGTTGTTCCGCCGCCGGTTTTTCCTTGCCGGGGCGGCATCATCGCTGTCAGATCCTCCTACTCCTGTATTCTCTCCGGGGAGTTTCCTCCCTTCCTCAGCACGTGCACACTTGTCGGCCAGGGCATATAGCTCACTGACGTCTCTGATCTTGCACATCGCCATCTCCTCCCGCATCCTGCGGTTTCGCACGTTCTGATGGAACGCGCTGATGACCGCGGCAGGGTGGACATCTGGGATGTTGCGCTGTACCTGGCTGAATCTCTGAATGTACTTGCGCAAGGGCTCTCCTTCCTTCTGGGCGAGCAAATGGAGGTCGCTCTCTTGGCCATGAGGTTTGTGGCCGCCTGTAAAGGCGCCGACAAACTGATGGCACAGATCTGCCCAGGTGGATATGGAGTTGTCCGGCAAGTGCATGAGCCAGGACCTGACATTGGGCTTGAGCACCAGCGGGAAGTAGTTGGCAAGGATCTTGTCGTCTCGCCCCCCGGCAGCTTGCACCGCAATGGTGTAGATGCTGAGGAGCTCCGACGGATGCAACTTGCCGTCGTACTTCTCTGGTACGTCTGGCTTGAAATTCTTTGTGCTGGGCCACTGGACTTGCCGTAGCTCACGAGTGAACGCAGGGCAACCTACCGCGTATGGTAGGTCGCCTGGTTCCCCTGGCGCATGCATGTCGACAGTGGGCCCAGCGCGCTGGTCCGATTGACGCCGCGCTTCTCTTCGACGCTCGATGCAAGTACGAGCATCTTCTTGCTGTCGTTCGTGAAGAACTTGGCGCTGATCGCGACGAGCTCGTGGATCTGACGACGCGGTGGAATCGGTGTCGAGGTTGACCCGACGAGTCGGCGATCTTGGCCTTCGGGGCGGAGAGTGCACGGTGGTTGCACCCCCACCGGTCTTGTCGCCATCGGCTCGTGCCTGGCAATCCTGCCGCGGCTGCGATGCAGCCGGCTGCCGTGGAGTGTCGCCATTGGCGAAGCCGATGAGACTCTGGAGGTGGCCCTCCAATCGTCGATCTTGTCTGACGTTGGAGGGTAATCCATGAGCAATTGAGCTCGTGCCAGAGCTTCTGCTGGAGTCTTGGGTGGCGGTGGCGAACGGTGCGAGGAGCGGGATATGCTCGGACTTCTAACTATGTTAGAAGGAGCAGCATCCCGTCCAGGCGGCCGTGTCTTGCTCGTGCCAGCATGTTGGCACGCATGCTGGTCTTGAGCATCCTGAGATCCACCAGCCTGATCTCGGTCCAACGAGTGTATGGTACCGCGAGTACCATGACGCTGTCGGTCCCGCGCCTCCTGAGATGGGCGCGGTGCGTGCACGGACGCCGAGGTCTGTGCGGCCTTGTCCTTGGACCTGGCAGCACCGTGAGCTCCCTCGTCGACGCCCGTTCTTCCGCCGGCGTCTACCCCACCACCCGTTTGCTCCGGTGGCGGTGGGATTGACGTGGACGGAGCAGCCACCTCCGAAGCCTTCTTCTTTGGTGGTATGTGGATGAAGATGATGAAGAAGATGAAGATCTAGCTCGCGTGAATGCCGGATCAGGTTCACACAACCTCGACGCCCCCTACCTGGCGCGCCAAAGATGTCGTGGGAACGAACACCTATGGGGCAGGGCCCCTTTCGGTCCGGCGGGGGGCGGAGATCGCACGAAGAGCGGATCGAGGCGAAGCACACGAGCGATTTATCCAGCTTCGGAGCTCTCCGGAGAGATAATACTCCTACTGCTGCTTTGTGGATTGTATTGTGTTCTTGCTCGGGAGCGCTGGGTGCTACAGTACACACCGGCTGCTAACGAGACCGAGCGTGAGTGTTTTCTGGTTTCCAACCCCCCCTACGTTGCGCATGGGCCTTCTTTTATATGCTCAAGGGGTCACCGACAGGTGGCAACGCATGCAAGGGCAAAAATGGAAAAGGAGTTGCGGTTGGTACACCTACTTGTACAGTGTATCCTACCTAACCCTGACAGCAGGGGACAAAGGCATTAAATGCCCGTCTGTGTCGCCCAAACAGTGCAGAAAAGGGCCGTCAGGGGCGCCACCGCTTGCCACGATGGCTATCTTGTCAGCGCCGCTTGCCACCTCGCACCGCTGGCTGCACAGCCTCTCGCCACGCGCGTCTGGAATGGTCCCAGGGCGACACGTTGGTGGATGTGCTGGAGCGCGGGTACAGAGTGGTAGCTTGCCGCGGCAAGCGCCTTGCCGCGGTCGTTGTCTTGTCGCGTCCGGAAGCTTGTCGCTCATCGAGACTTGCCGGGACGCGTGGCGCGTCGCGGCAAGTTCCTTGAGATGCCTTGGTTGGCCTTCCCGGCAAGCTCCTCTTGCCGGGGCCTTGTCTTCTTGGTTTGAACACTTTGTTCTTGAATGGCTCCAAAGGAACCACAGAGGACCTTGGCGTTCGCCCGGCAAGCCTTGCCGCGGAGCGCTGCGACTGCCCGTGCACAAATTCGGGATACTAGGGTACCCCTACTCTAGTACACCGACACCACCAATACAGACCATGGAACGGAAGTCCTCAGCCTCCGTACCTTTGGCAGTGGATGGAGGTTGGGCACCCAGGGGGCAACGGGATGAACCGGAACTTGAGATCGCCGTTGGACCGACCCTTCTGCAGCTGTAGCACAGGGAACAGATCACAGATTATGATGCCTTTGAACAAATCAACCCAGCAGAGGCTGTGATCTCCATAGGAGAAGCACATGTCAACCGTGAAGACATGGTCGGGAGTGCACATCGGGCGGGGGAAGCGGCCCAGTCTTCACGACCCATTCTGTGGCGCAGGACTGCCAGATCAGGAGAGCTGCTTTGAGGGGGATCGGAGTCCTTCATCATGGTGAGCTCCCCGAGAACGTAGGCGCCCTCCCCGCCGTCGGTCAGGCGAAGGACGGCGGCTCCGACCCCGACGCCCGCACGCGAGTTGTCGTAGGGGGGCTCGGGAATAGCCGAGAGGGATTTCGCCACGCAGTCGTAGATCAGATAGCCTCCTTCCAGATAGGTGCCGGGACGGTAAGGACCGGCATAGAGGGCGATCAGGTTCTTGTCCGCGCTCGCGATGAACCCGGAGTCGATGTCTGCGCAGAAAGGCGGGCTGGAATTTGTCGGCCGGAGTATGCGGAAGGAGGAGAGTTGCGGCGGATTGACGAAGCATGCGTCTGCCTCCACGATTTTGAGGTAGGAGGCGACGGCGACTTGGGGCACCTGTGCTGCTTCCGCTCGCGACGTCGGCCGATTCTGCACTCGCGCTATCGAGTTTTTCTGGGTCGTACTCGAAGAGAACCTCGCGGCTGAGTAAAACCGACGCAGGAGCCATGGCAAACCAAGAAGCTAGGGTTGTGTCGAGGAAAGTGGGAGGGATAGTGCGATTTGGACGAGGAAGGGGAAGGCAGAATCTTGAAATATACTGAGTTTTTTATTTACGAGGGAGAGAATCAGCTGGGTTATAGGGAGAGGAGGAAGAAGCCGGAAGCAACTCGAAAAGAACCCTCGATCCCGGTCGTACGGGGCAGCGGTCGAGATCGGAAATAGGTAGGGGCGCGGATCCAGGACTAGTGGACGGTCGATACGTTGTCTCCACTTTTCCGCTACAAATCTGTTTCCACTCGCAGCCGATTCGTCGCAGCCCACGTCTCTCTCCCCCGTGACTCCGTGAGCGTGTTTTGATTTCCGGCCTAAAAAGACAAATTTCAGCCAAATTTTGGCCATCTCGACCTGGGACGAAATTATCTTTCGGCCGAAATTGGTCAAATTTTAGTCAAATTTCGGACAAGAAAAATCTCAAATTGAAATTCAGAACGTTGGGCACGCCCGGAGCTGCGCGACCTCGTCGGCGACGGGGCTACACCTTCCAGCATGGACCTCACCAAGCTCACGGCCGTCTCTGTCTGTTTCTGCGCTTGCTACTTCTACTGCGCGTCAACGCCAGAGACGACGACGGAACGAACGAGGACCGGGTTTACCACGACCATCTCGAACGCTACAATCCCGCCGTAGCTGAAACCGACAACGGTGCACCTCTCCCCGTGCCGACCTTCCGTAGTGCGGCGGCGAGGCAGCGTTCCCGGAATGCCGCAGTGCGGCTGGGCAAGCCGAGGTGAATCAGGTAGGAGACGTAGACGTCCTGGCCGCACAGCCCACTTGGAAGCCCCACATCATCATGCCGTCGCCGGCGATGCCGTGCACGTGCACCACGGCACGATTGCTGGTCAGCTTCTCGCACTGGTCCGTGGTGGCAGCGTTAGCTCCTGTGATCTTGTTCTCGGGTAGCCAGAAGCCGACGACCTTGAGAAGCCACCCATCATGCAATCAAATGCAAGCAATTCCCTTACATATACCGTCTCTACAGCTCCATTTGACATTGCCACCTAACAAAAGTGAACAGCAAGCAGCTTTGACAAAAGCCTAACAGAGATAAGATGTTGATGTCATGAATTGCAATTTTGATAAGGTTTTTGGGGTGAAATTCATTGACTTATGGATGTCTATCTACATTGAAACATTGGTGTAAGCATGTGAGAAGAACGACATTTTGGTTTACCTTCACGCCTTACAAATCCTAAAACATAACTCTGTCATACAAGAATATCTGGATCTTCATAATCCTTCTCATTCCGGCCCGGGAACAAGAATATTTGGTGAAACTTCTTTAGGAGGGAGCTCCTCATATTTTCTATCTTCTGTAGTTTCTCATCGTTGATGGTGGCGGTTATCCGTACGATGCAGCCTATTTGATTGCCGTAGCACGCGCGCGCTTCATCGGGCGCCTTTGGCTCAAAATTGCCGTCGTCCACCTCCGTGACCACCAGTCTAGTAGTCTTGAGTTTGTTAGGAAGCCGTTGCCTCTTTGCTTTCGGTTCTACACCGGCTCCGCTCCCCGAGGCAGCACCGGTCTCAGTCTCAGCGCCGGTCTGAGTCTTAGCGCCGGTCTCAGTCTCAGCACCGGTCTGCGTGTCAGTCTCAGTCCCCGATGCCATCGGTGGGCCCAGCAACAGCATCGGTTGATCGTCGGTAAGGCTAAAAAATTCGTCTGCCGCCCGGTAAACGTCGTCGCAATCACCAGAACCCTGTCATTCATCATTGCTAGCCATGTTTCCTATGATTAAATCTAGTCAATTAATTCTAAACCTAATAAAATGAATAATGACATAAAAAAGGCCTGTTGTTTTGCAGAAATGTTAACTCCTTCCTGGTGCGGCAAATCTCGGGCACTCGATATGTCCTAGTTTGTAGCACAAGTCATGCCGAAATTCACGGAAAATTTCGGCATGACCTTTGCTAAAAAGTGGACAAATCGAGAACCTGAAATTTGCCGGAACAGAAATGAATCAACATTCCGGCAAAACATAGGCCACTCAGCATCATTCCCTGAAAACAATGTTCAAATATCCCTCTTCGACACCACAACACATGTCCAAATATACACGAGCAACCACATGTCCAAATTTCACAAGCTAATTCAAAAACAAAGTGTAGAAGAAAATTCATTTAACTACTAATAAACCAAAATTCAGTTAACTTTAGTGCTCTATAATGATGGAAGGAAAAAAATTTCAGTTAACTACTAATTTCATTGATTTAGGTTATTCATTTAACATCACTTAATTAACCTACGGTACCACTACTACTAGCAGCACTACTAACCTAATTAACCTAGCAAAACTCTAGTGCCCTAACTGAAAAACATCTAATTAACATCTACTAGTACCACTATTGTCCTAACCTAATTAACATCTACTAGTACCACTATATACTATACAAGCAACATCTACCCTAATTAAACCCTACTGCCCTAACTAACTTTTGTTGTAAACCAAATTTTTTGCTCTAAACTAATTTTTGCTCTAACATCTACTACTTAAACTAAATTTTTTGCTATAAACAAACTTTTGCTCTAATAATTTTTTCTCTAAAATGTAGAGAGAGAGGAGTGGGGGGAGGGGTGGGGGACCTACAGAAAGGGGAGAGACGGTGGCGGGGAGGTGCTCGGTGACAGAGGCAGGGGCAGAGAGGGCGGGCTCGGGCACGGGCAACGGCGGTCCTGGGCGGGCTCGGGCGGCGGTGAGGTGGAGGGCGCTGACGGTGACGTCGAGGGCGGCCTCGGGCGGCGACGGTAAGGCTGAGGGCGGCCTCGGGAGTCGGCGGTGAGGATGACGGCGGCCTCGGGGGGAGACGGTGAGGTTGCGGGCGTCCACGCCGGCAGGAGACGGCGGTGAAGTGGGGCGACGGCGAATTGGGGAGACGGCGGCGAGGGCGAGGGATTTGGGGAAGAAGTGTGGTGGCCGAGGGGGGGGGGACCGCTGTTTAAGTGAAACGTAACGGTAGCGCGTTTTCAAAAATGCGCTATAGCTAAGTTAGCTACAGCGCGTTTCCTGAAACCCGCTACTGCTATTCCTTTCTCCTTTTTTCCCTTTTTTCTTTTATTTTTCTTTACATTTTATTTTTTTCCTTTCTCCTTTTTTTATTTCTTTCATTTTCATTTACTTTTCTACTTGTTTTTCACTTTATTTTATTTCCGTTAGCAGTAGCGCCTTACACGTAAGCGCACTACAGCTAAGGAGAGTAGCAGTAGCGCTGGGCCAGTATACGCGCTACTGCTAGGTTGGGCTAGCCATGTGCGTCCAGTTCAAACAAAGCAGCATCGCTTTTTGCTAGTACGCGCTACTGCTAAAGTCATAGCAGTAGCACGGTTTATTTACGCGCGCTGCTACTAAGTAGCAGTAGCGTATGATTTTGTACAGCGCTACTGATAACATTCTGTGTATAAGGTTTTCCCTAGTAGTGTATGGTTGTTCATCATGGTTCCCGTGATGATTTAATGTATAAGATCAAGATGTGTTGCCCTCGAGGAATCTCAGTACTCCAATTCGAAAAGGAACTTGCCAGAACAAAAACAAATCTGTGATAAGAAGTTCTGTTATTCACCAAGCCATAAAAAATCTCAAGCCCCGCTTTGATCCATTCTGCCTTGTTCATTAAATCAAGATAAAGAAGCAATGGATCTGGAGGGTCCTGACCTTGATGCAGCAAAGGAGATACGCCGTCTTATACTCTTATTGCAGACAAGTGTAGCTACTAACATCATGAAGACATCATTTTTATAGGAAGTTGGGAACAATAACTAAGCTGGCAGTTTTGTAGCAACGATATTGTTACAAGATAATTTTTGTCTTCTATATATGTTGATTGATATTTGGGGCCTATTGCTACAATCTTCCCGTGTCCATTGCGACACAATGTCAGAATTTACTGGAAGTGCCTGAAGCCCGGAAAATATTAGGTTTTGTTTCTCTTTATTTGAGTGCAGCTAACAAACAGTAATCATCACAGATTGTCAATCATCTGGTTCAGCCATCGAGCTATAGGACAACTTTCAAACTCAGAAGCTACAAATTAAATATTCCCACACATAGCCTTATGTAATTTCGTTCCGATCCCATTCCCAGGCATTAAGCTATTGGTATGCCATCTTCCTCTCCGAACGGTCCACGCACCCTGTTTCAAGATATAAGCAACAGTCACTGTTTGGGTAAGTATCAGAAACAAAACAATCAAAATCCATGGAGTTTCTCAAGTGCTGAACTGTGACATGTACCTTAAGGTAATAAAGGGGCAGAGTGACAGCGAACGGTATGCAATAAGTAGAGATGAAATACTAAGTCTCAAGAAAATAAAAAAGCTTCAGCTGCCTTGCTCAATGCTGGTGTCAGTGTAACACCGTTGGCCATGGCCCATGGTAAGTAGGACTAGCTACCAAATAGTTCCACATTTAATATTCACATTCAGCATATAAATAGAGGGGCAGCCCCTAGAACACATAAAATATCTTGGAGGTTGCCCCGCTACTGCCCTGCGCCTAGTTCCCCACTCGCGTTTAGTTGATCTCGACGTGGACTCCTCTAGGCTAATTCTCCCTCTAGTTTTACAGTAGTTCTTAGCTCTAGACGGCAAAGCTTTGTTGAACCACTACTTTGGTACATGTGCAATCCATAGAGGCATCGTGCTTTTGGTGCTTGTTCGTGGGACTATTTGAGGGACTTCAAGTTCGATCTTCGCCAACTCTTCTTTCGCTGCAACTCGTAGTTGGTAACGATCCGGTTTAAACCTCTTAATGCATCTTCATAGTGATCTAGACTTGACTGCGGGACGATTTTTGTTTTCTAGTATGTTTCTCAACAGCCCCCCCCCCCCCCCCTAGCGAGGGAGGAGGGTGTGTTGTTGTTGCTGGAATTTAGTCTATTTTGGGCAGCCCAATAACTATTTCAGAAATTTCTAATAAATCCTAGAGGCCTATTTAGCCCATTTGTGCAAGGCAAGGGATACTACTAAAGTTTAGTCCCACATTACTAGTCTAGTGGGAGTTGGACCTCCTTATAAGGGAGGTTCTTTCCCTACTTGTATGAGCATGAGAACAAGAGGGACATCCACGCGCGCTCCTCCTCCTCCGCCCGCCGCGCCGCGCCGCAGGTTGCGGGAATGAGCCGATGTCTAATTTTTTCCACGCACTACGGGTATACGAAAGGTCAGTTGGGAGCTGAAAAGTTTTGCGGTAGTGGATAATTAATATGAACGGCGCACCCTTCGCGTGCTGCTCGTTCACTTCGCCACCCTCCGTTGCTTCACCTCCCATCGCAGCCTGTTCGCATCCATCTCTTGTGCCTATATAAGAGAGGTCGCTCTTCTCCAGAGAGACACATCAGAAGGTCCTCTTCCTCTCGCCACACAAGTTCCAATCTCTACGCTGCTGCTGTCTTCCTCATCCCGGCTTGCGGCGTGCACCGCGAGTCGGGACAGTAGGCCTCCGGAACCGCACCTTTTGAGTCCTGTACGGGAGAAGGGTGATAAGGTTTTTGGGGAGCGCTCAGCGCGACTACTGGCTGCTTCATCACGGACGATCCGGTCGCCGACGACTACTTCCCCGACGACGACTTCTTCCCCGACGTCCACGACCTCCTCGACGACATGGCAGGCGAGGACACCGACCCCAAGTCCAGCGCTTCTACTGCTGCTGTGCCGTACGTGTTCTTCTCCTTTCTATTAGAAGTCCTGCTACAGTTCTTGGCTCTAGTTTCTGCCATACGTATGTTAGGTTCTATGTCGTATAAGCAACTTCATCCAGTGTTTGTTCTAGATGTGTTTACCTCAAGTTCATATATGTGGACGATATTTACCTTCTCTCTGTCAGATTGCATGACTTGCTTTATATTTGCTATTTTAGTCATGCTTTATCAAGTATTTCCGTTTGCAAAATTATTTGGTAAATTGCTCATATTTCCAGCAATCCAAAAACCTTATTATAGGCAATTTACCTTGAATGGTTTTGCTGCTTCCATGAGACCTCCTATGTTTGAGGGTATCCACTATAAGAGATGGCGCGTGAGAGCAGTCTTATGGTTTCAAACCATGAGTTGCTATGACGTCACTCTTGGCAAACCTGAAGGAGAGCAAGATGCCCAACAGGCACAAGCTTTTCAGAAAATGGATACCTTGTTTAAGGCTGCTCTCTTGAGTGTTCTTGGTGAGAACATAGTTGATGCTTATGCGTCAATTGATAATGGAAAAGATATGTGGGACGCACTCGAGGCCAAGTTTGGGGTCTCGGATGCCGGCTCTGAGCTGTACATCATGGAGCAATTCTATGATTACAGGATGACTGAAGAGCGCTCCGTGGTTGAGCAGGCTCATGAGATACAGTCATTTGCTAGAGAACTTGAGCACTTCAATTTTATCCTACCGGACAAGTTTGTTGCCGGGGGTATCATCACTAAGCTTCCTCCTTCGTGGAGGAACTTTGCTACCTTACTGAAGCATAAAAAACAGGAGTTTTCCGTTCCGGATCTCATTGGTACTCTTGATGTGGAAGAAAAGTCCAGAGCAAAGGACACACGTGCTCGAGGTATTGAGGGAGGATCTAGTGCCAATCTGGTACAGAAGAAAAACTTCCAGTCCCACAAGTTCAAGAACAAGGGCAAGCTTGATGGTAAAGCAAAGTTCGATGGGAAGAACAGGGCTGTACAACACACGAACTTCAAGAAGAAAAGTGACAAGAAGAAATGTGCTTGTCATGTGTGTGGAGTTCCTGATCATTGGGCTCCTAGTTGCCCCAATCGCTATGACAAACGTCATCCTGGGAAAGGCGGCAAGACTGCTAATGTTTTCATTGGAGACATTGACATGAAGGATGCTGGGTATGGTATATTTCCCACTATTCTTTCAGTATGTCATTCTCCTGATTGGTTGATTTACACGGGTACTAATGTGCATGCATGCAGTGATATTTCCATGTTTTCGTCTTATCAGACCGCAGGGACTTCAACCGTGCTGATGGGCCACGGTTCAAGTGCTTCTGTTTGTGGTGTCACTACTAGGGAAAAGCCTATACACAGAATCTTATCAGCAGCGCGCTTTAAAATAAGGCGCTGCTGCTAATTAGCAGTAGCGTGCCCAGCCGAAACTTGCTGCTGAAACAAATATAGCAGTAGCGCGCCCGCTCAAAGATGCGCTGCTGCTATAATTCCCACGAGGCCGCCCTGAGGCTAGTTATAGCAGCAACGCGTTATAGCGACGGGCGCTACTGCTACGCAGCATAGTAGCAGCGCATTTCTCAGATAAGCGCTACTGCTAAGTTTCCTACAAAAATTTAGTCTCACCTCGCTCCGTGAAGAGAGTTTCTACCACCTTAAATATGTTACTTCTGAAACTTTGACAAGCACTTGGTCTTCATTGAACTCTATGTGTAGAATTTGTGGCTGCAATATGAGTCTTCACCTGTTCCTAAACCGGTGAGGACTCATATTGACAAATCAGATTGTACACAAAAAGATCATTGATAATCAATGTATTTTTGATATATTGTACAAAGTCTATTTTTACATGCTGACACATTGCAGTACTGCTTTATTGTGAAAGGCACTGCTGCTAGATAGCTTAGCAGTAGCGTATTTTCCTACAGCGCACTACTGCTAAGCCATTCATCTCCCACCCCCATCTCCTCTATCCGATCCACTCATACAGTCACACACTCAATCCTCCGTCTGTGCCGCGCGCCAGTCCACCCCTGAGGGAGTCCTGGACTAGGGGGTGTCCGGACAGCCGGACTATCATCGTCCACCGGACTCCAAGACTACGAAGATACAAGATTGAAGACTCCGTCCCGTGTCCGGATGGGACTTTCCTTGGCGTGGAAGGCAAGCTTGGCGATACGGATATGTAGATCTCCTACCATTGTAACCGACTCTGTGTAACCCTAGCCCTCTCCGGTGTCTATATAAACTGGAGGGCTTAGTCCGTAGGACATAACATACATTACAACAATCATACCGTAGGCTAGCTTCTAGGGTTTAACCTCCTTGATCTCGTGGTAGATCCACTCTTGTAATACCCATACCATCAATATTAATCAAGCAGGACATAGGGTTTTACCTCCATCAAGAGGGCCCGAACCTGGGTAAAACATCGTGTCCCTTGTCTCCTGTTACCATCCGCCTAGATGCACAGTTCGGGACCCCCTACCCAAGATCTGCCGATTTTGACATCGACATTGGTGCTTTCATTGAGAGTTCCTTTGTGTCATCACCGATAGGCTCGATGGCTTCTTCAATCAACAACAACGCTGTCCAGGGTGAGACTTTTCTCCCCGGGCAGATCTTCGTAATCGGCGGCTTCGCACTGTGGGCTAACTCACTTGGCCATCTGGAGCAGATCGAAAGCTACGCCCCTGGCCGTCAGGTCAGGTTTGGAAGCCTAAACTTCACGGCCGACATCCGCGGGGACTTGATCTTCGACGGACTCGAGCCACAGCCGAGCGTGCCATGCTTTCACGATGGGAATGATCTAGCTCTGCCGCCGGACAGTGCCTTGGTGGCCGCACACGAATCCGCTCCGGCCCTCAGTCCGGAGCCGATCGCCCAGATCGAGGACCGGTGGCTGGACACCGCCTCGGGGTCTGCAACTTCCGCGGCGATGGAGCCGAACTCTGACCTTGTCCCCTACAAAGCTTGTGACTCTGAGGTGCCGGACTCCCTGCTGGACTCCGAGCCTCCTGCGCCCCAGCCAATCGAATCCGATTGGGCACCGATCATGGAGTTCGCCGCTGCGGACATCTTTCAGCACTCGCCCTTTAGCGACATCCTAAACTCGCTAAAGCATCTCTCGCTATCCGGAGAGCCCTGGCCGGATTATGGCCAGGATGGTTGGGATGCGGACGACGAAGAAATTCAAAGCCCACCCACCACCCACTTCATAGCCACTGTCGACGATCTAACCGACATGCTAGACTATGACTCCGAAGACATCGACGGTATGGACGACGATGCCGGAGACGAACAAGAACCAGCGCCCACAGGGCACTGGAAGACCACCTCGTCATATGACATATACATGCTGGACACCCCAAAAGATGGGGATGACGAAGTAGCAGCGGAGGCAGATTCCCTAAAGAAACAGCCCAAGCGCCGACGTCAGCGGAGCCGCTCTAAATCCCACCACAGCAAGAATGGAGATTCCAGCACAGGAGATAATAACACCCCAGAAAGTGCCGAAGACAACCCCCTCCAGCAAGATTCAGTGCAGGAGGACGCAGAAGCAAGCCCTCATGAGAGAGCGGCAGATGAAGAGGTCGAGGACGATAATTACATACCTCCCTCCGAAGACGAGGCAAGCCTCAACGATGACGAATTCGTCATGCCCGAGGATCCCGTCGAACAAGAGCGTTTCAAACGCAGGCCAATGGCCACGGCAAATAAGCTAAAGAAAAAGCAGCAGCAGCTTCAAGCTGATCAAGACCTGCTGGCCGACAGATGGACCGAGGTCCTCGCGGCCGAAGAGTATGAACTCGAACGCCCCTCCAAGAGCTACCCAAAACGCAAGTTGCTCCCCCGATTAGAGGAGGAAGCATACATACCATCATCACCAGCGCACAATACGGCCGACTGACCACCCCGTGGTCGCGACAGAGAAGCATCCAGGCCTTCCATCAAGACCGTACCCCGGCATCGCTCGAAAAGTACGAAGCCACGAGGGAACGCGCCGGACTTGCAGGACATATTGGAGGATAAGGCAAGACAATCCAGATCTATCTATGGATCACGTGGGCGCCCCACGACCCACGACGAATACCGTCGAGCCGGATACAACAACTCCGGCTGGGCCGAACACAGCAGACAACGCTCCCTTGAGCTATGTCGTGATATTGCTCAATACAGAGGCGCCGCACACCTGCTATGCTTTACTAACGAAGTAATGGATCATCAAATCCCTGAAGGGTTTAAACCCGTAAACATTGAATCCTACGATGGCACGACAGACCCCGCGGTTTGGATCGAAGATTATCTCCTTCATATCCATATGGCCCGCGGCGACGATCTCCACGCCGTCAAATACCTCCCGCTCAAGCTTAAAGGACCAGCTCAGCATTGGCTTAATAGCCTGCCCGCAGAGTCAATTGGGTGTTGGGAGGACCTGGAAGCCACATTACTCGACAACTTCCAGGGCACATATGTGCGGCCACTAGATGCCGACGACCTAAGCCACATAATCCAGCAGCCAGACGAATCGGCCAGACAATTCTGGACACAGTTCTTAACAAAGAAAAATCAAATCGTCGACTGTCCGAATGCGGAGGCCCTCGCAGCCTTCAAGCATAACATCCGCGACGAGTGGCTAGCCCGGCACCTAGGACAGGAAAAGCCGAAATACATGGCAGCCCTCACATCATTAATGACCCGCTTCTGTGCGGGAGAGGATAGCTGGCTAGCTCGCAGCAACAACCTCAGCAAAAATGCTGGTAGTCCGGACACTAAGGACCACAATGGCAGGTCACATCGAAACAAAAATAAACGCCGCGTTAACAGCGATGACAAGGAGGATACGACAGTTAACGCTGGATTCCGAGGCTCTAAACCCGGTCAGCGGAAGAAGCCATTCAAAAGAACCACTCCGGGTCCGTCCTACTTGGACAGAATACTTGACCGCTTATGCCAGATACATGGCACCCCCGAAAAGCCAGCCAATCACACCAACAGAGATTGTTGGGTATTCAAGCAGGCAGGCAAGTTAATCGCCGAAAACAATGACAAGGGGCTGCACAGCGACGACGAGGAAGAGACCCGACCGCCGAACAGTAGAGGACAGAAGGGTTTCCCCCCACAAGTGCGGACGGTGAACATGATATACGCAACCCATATACCCAAGAGGGAACGGAAGCATGCACTAAGGGACGTATATGCGATGGAGCCAGTCGCCCCTAAGTTCAATCCATGGTCCTCTTGCCCGATCACTTTCGATCAAAGAGACCATCCGACCAGTATCTGCCATGGCGGATTCACCGCATTGGTTTTAGACCTAATCGTCGATGGATTTCACCTCACAAGAGTCCTGATGGACGGCGGCAATAGCCTGAGCCTGCTTTATCAGGATACAGTGCGCAAGATGGGCATAGACCCCTCAAGTGCGCCTTAGTGGAGAAAGCCAAAACTGACTGTCATGATAAGGCGAGAGACTGGTCGCTGTTCGAGAGGTCTTTTCGAGTCCTTAAAGACTTATGCCACGTCAAGCGAAGAACCGGATCATGTCTGGCCAAGGCGTGGATAGCACCCCGAACTCGGTCTTCCGAATACCAGGGGCTTCACCAAAATTTAAAATTATAGAATTCGATGCCTAAGTGAGAGTGTTCAAGCATTATAAGTCCGGTTGCCTTGTTCGTTGTGTTGAGCGCCTCCCTAGATGGACCCAAGAATGGGAACAAGAGTGCTCAAGTTTATCCCGAACACCCCAGCACTAGTGGCTTGGGGGCTGAAGCCGACGACTTGCCATCTCTCAGAATTTATAAACGGCCGCACAGAAGGTAATATTTTAAATCAAACAAGTGTTGCTTAGCGCATATGAACAAAGTTTTCAGCGCACAGGATAATACATGGCGAGTCTACTCAATAATTACATCTCTGGGGCACTCATCCGCAATCTTGCGGGCACCCTTCAGGACAGTCTTATAGTACATCTCCGGCGTACGATTCTCCTTGCCCGCCGGCGGCGCGTCAGTGATAAGCTTCTCCGCATCCAGCTTGCCCCAATGCACTTTTGCGCGGGCAAGGGCCCGACGAGCACCTTCAATACAGGCGGAACACTTGACGACCTCCAAGAAGGGGCACGCATCCACCAGCCGCCGCACGAGGCCGAAGTAGCTCCCAGGCATGGCCTCTCCAGGCCACAGCCGGACTATGAGGCCCTTCATGGCTTGCTCGGCTACCTTGTGGAGCTCGACTAGCTGCTTCAGCTGGTCGCTAGGGGGTACCGGAAGGCCGGCCTCAGCATACTGAGACCAGAAGACCTTCTCCATCGAGCTCCCCTCCTCTCCACGGTAGAAGGCGGCGGCATCGGATACACTGCGAGGCAGATATGCAAATGCCCCTGGAGAGCTCCGACTTCGGGTAAGTGTCAGGTAGTTTACATTAACATGCTTGCTTTGCATGAAAAATGCCTTACCCGCCGCTATTTTCTTCACATCCTCAACCTCCTGAAGGGCCTTATGGGCCTCGGCCTTGGCGGCTTTGGCACTTTCGAGAGCCGAGGCAAGATCGGACTCTCGAGTCTTCGAGTCACGCTCCAAACTCTCATGCTTTTCCATGAGAGCCTGGAGCTCTTGCCGCACTTCTGCCACTCGCGCCTCTTGTTTCTCGCGCTCTGCCCGTTCCGCGGCCGCATTGCATCCGGCCGCGGACACAGCCTCCTTCAGTGTAGCCACCTCGTTTGTGGCCCCTGCAGTACCCACGTTATCCTCGTTATTTTTATTGCAACCTAAATCATTTTCTGTAAGGTAAATTTTCAAAGTGGTGTTACTCACCTTCTTTGTCCTCGAGCTACTTCTTGGCACGGCCGAGCTCTTCCTCCGACCACTCAAGGTCCTGCTTTAATGCACCAACCTCCGCAGTCAGTGCGGCAGAGGTCAGCAGCGCAGCCTGCAAACCCATATTGACATAATTTTTTAGCAACCCTGCGTATATCTTCTTTAGATCCTCAGTCCGGCTTTTCTTTTCGAACACCGAACCGAGCATCAGGGGCTACTGTCTATGCGGTATTACATTACATATTTTTAACTTCTTACCTCAAAGCCTGTTAGAAGGCTGCAGCAGGCTTCGGTTAGCCCGCTCTTGGCAAGCTGAACCTTCTGAATCACCGCACTCATGATAGTGCGGTGTTCTTCCTCGATGGAAGTGCCTTGGAGCGCCTCCAACAAGTTGCCCGGCGCCTCCGGTTGGACGGGGGCCGCCGGTGTCACGGTCTTGCCCTTCTTGTGAAGGGGCCGCCTGCCGGACTCTGGAACCACTGCAGGTTCTTGCATAGAGTCCAGCGCGAAGTCCGGGAGGCTGCCTTGCGGCACCTCTGGAGCCTCCTCCTGATGGGTCCCTTCCCGGGATCCCACCTCGGCGTCCTCAGCGGCGCGAGGGATGGAGGCAGTCGGAATGGAATCCACATCCGACGCAGCCAACGACCCGCTTGACGAAGCAGGGAGATCATCGTCGGCCGGACTGCAGGCAGTATGCGGGATTAGAAGGACACTATGTGACACAAAAGAAATTATAGATCATTCAGGAATCCGGATACTTACGATCTTGCCTGAGGCCTGGCCCGTGAGGGCCACTCTTCACCGCCTACGTTGGTGTTGGCGGAGCTGTCCGGGAGAATAGTTCTTCCCCTCTTGGACCCTTCGGCCTCCCCTGTTGGGGAGGCCTTCCTCTTTCTTTCTCCCCCCTCTGGGAGAGAGTCTTCTTCCTCCTCCTCATCTTCGGGGGAGGAATCCGCCTTGGAGTCGTCTGACACCTGAAAACGGGAACTCTTTCGAGTGCCCGTGGCCACCTTCTTGGCCTTCTTCTCCGGCACCACGTGCGGTGCCGGAACCAGCAGCCCCGCTAGACGGGCGTCCACTGGGTCTTCTGGCATGGGAGCCTAGCACACGAGCTGCTCGGCCTTCTTCATCCATTCCTGTCAAAGGAAAAGGGAGATTAAAACCCGCTTAGAATCAAACTATTAACAACAAGTGTCCCGTAAAGGGGTAGAATCACTTACCTCGTCAGTAGGATGCTGCGAGTGAAATCCGCGATCTTCCGTCGCGGATGCGGGGGCTTCGGCGCCCTTAAACAGCACCCTCCAGGTGCCTTCGTACGTCGTGTCGAAGAGCCCGCTCAACGCCTGGTGCTGTTTCGGATCGAACTCCCACAGATTGAATGCCCGTTCTTGGCATGGGAGAATCCGGCGGACGAGCATGACTTGGACCACGTAAACAAGCCTGAGCTTCTTGTTCACCAGCTTCTGGATACAGGCTTGGAGTCCCGTCAGCTCCTTCGCATTACCCCACAGCAAGCCCTTCTCTTTCCAGGAGGTGAGCTGTGTAGGGATACCAGATCTGAACTCGGGGGTCGCCGCCCACGTAGGGTCGCGCGGCTCGGTGATATAGAACCACCCCGATTGCCACCCCTTGACGGATTCCACGAAGGCCCTTTCGAACCAGAGGACGTTGGGCATCTTGCCCAACATAGCGCCTCCGCACTCCGCCTGCGTGCCCTTCACTACCTTCGGCTTGACGTTGAAGGTCTTGAGCCACAAGCCGAAGTGGGGCCGGATGCAGAGGAGGGCCTCGCACACGGCGATAAACGCCGAGATGTTGAGAATGAAGTTCGGCGCCAGATCATGGAAATCCAGGCCGTAGTAGAACATGACCCCCCGGACAAAGGGGTGAAGTGGAAAGCCCAGTCCGCGGACGAAGTGGGGAAGGAAAACGACCCTCTCATGGGGCCTGGGGGTGGGGATGAGCTGCCCCTCGTCGGGCAGCCGGTGCGCGATGTCGCCGGAAAGGTATCTGGCGCTGCGCAGCTTTGTGATGTGCTCCTCCTTAACGGAGGAAACCAACCACTTGCCTCCCACTCCGGACATGGTCGGAGAAGGTTGAGACAAGATGCGCAAACTTGGGTGTTGGAGCTCGAGTGCGCGGAGAAGGATAAGCAAAGGAGGAAGAAGGCGTGGGTGAAAAGGTGAATCCTTATCCCTTATATATAGGCGGGCGAAGACTATGCGTCCCCCACCGGCCTGGTAAAACTCGCTTATCTCCCAAGCGCCACTATCAATGGCGCGGTTGGGTTACCCACGTCCGTATTGATGAGAATCCCGGAATAAGGGGAACACGATCTCTGCTTCGACAAGACATGCCAAGGAAACCGCTTCGCTAAATGCGCTGAGGCGGTATAATAAAAAAATGATTCAAGTAAAGGCTTGGTAGTGGTGTGACGTCATGCTGCAAAATACGTCAGCAGATTGAACTTGTGTACATTTAATTCTCTCTACGGTGGAATGTGGAATTTATTTTGCAGAGCCGGACACTATCCTGGTGTTCACAATCTTCTCTGGATTATTCAAGGGAGGAACCCGCCTTGTAATGCCGAACATTATGCGTGCCGGACTTATCGTCATTGAAGCCTGGTTCAGGGGCTATTGAGGGAGTCCTGGACTAGGGGGTGTCCGGACAGCCGGACTATCATTGTCCGCCGGACTCCAAGACTATGAAGATACAAGATTGAAGACTCCGTCCCGTGTCCGGATGAGACTTTCCTTGGCGTGGAAGGCAAGCTTGGCGATACGGATATGTAGATCTCCTACCATTGTAACCGACTATGTGTAACCCTAGCCCTCTCTGGTGTCTATATAAACTAGAGGGATTAGTCCGTAGGACATAACATACATTACAACAATCATACCGTAGGCTAGCTTCTAGGGTTTAGCCTCCTTGATCTCGTGGTAGATCCACTCTTGTAATACCCATACCATCAATATTAATCAGGCAGGACGTAGGGTTTTACCTCCATCAAGAGGGCCCGAACCTGGGTAAAACATCGTGTCCCTTGTCTCCTATTACCATCCACCTAGATGCACAGTTCGGGACCCCCTACCCGAGATCCGCCGGTTTTGACACCGACAACCCCCATCGCCCCTCCTCCGTCTGCGCCGCGCGCCGTCACCTCCTCCTCCTTGCTGGACTCGGTACCGGCCTCCTCCTCCGTCCTCCCTCTCCACTCGCTGCTGGCCGGCCCCTCCTCGCTCCGCCTTCCTCCTCCGTCCTCCCTCAACTGCCCGCGCCGGCCGACCCCTCCTTGCTCCGCCTTCCTCCTCCATCCTACTCTCTTCTCCCTCCTCGAGTCGCCCCTCCTTCTCCCTCCTTCCCGCTACATTTTGATATAGTAGGCTAGTTCATATGCAACATTTTGATTTAGTTGATATAATTTAGTTGATTTAGTTGACTTAGAACATTTTGATTTAGTTGATTTAGTAGGCTAGTTCATTTAGTTGATTTAGTTGACTTAGAACATTTTGATTTAGTTGATTTAGTAGGCTAGTTGATTTAGTTGATTTAGAACATTTTGATTTAGTTGATGTAGTAGGCTAGTTGATTTAGTTGATTTAGAACATTTTGATTTTGTTGATTTAGTAGGCTAGTTGATTTAGTTGACTTAGAACATTTTGATTTAGTTGATTTAGTAGGCTAGTTCATATGCAACATTTTGATTTAGTTGATATGATTTAGTTGATTTAGTAGGCTAGTTGATTTAGTTGACTTAGAACATTTTTATTTAGTTGATTTAGTAGGCTAGTTGATTTAGTTGATTTAGAACATTTTGATTTAGTTGATTTAGTAGGCTAGTTGATTTAGTTCACTTAGAACATTTTGATTTAGTTGATCGTTAATCCTTTGCTCATATTGCTTTAGGAAAAATGGTGCCACCACCACCACCACTTTGTCGACTGTGCAAGTCAAGATGCGCCAGCAGCCTTGCAACTGGCAAGCTGTTCAGCATCTACTTCCAGCCGAGTTTTCGTCATGCGGCAGTAAGAAATTAGATGAAATGTAATAACTATTTTATTTTTAGTGTTGGCATTACTGCATTGTGTCATTTTGCTTATTTTACATAGATCGTTCCATGCAATGTGAGGTTGAAATTCAACAAGCTGACATGAGACACTGTGACATTTGAGGCTCCTGGGGGGTGTACACTATGGAGATCGAGAAAGGACGCAATATGTCACAGATTGGAGGAGATGGATGGGCCCGTTTCGTCGCTCGCATGCGTCTTACTGGTGGTGAGTTGATCAGCTTCTCCTTCCGAGCAGAAAGACCCAAGCTAGCTGTCATTTATCTCAACCTGGTGGAAGATGATGAAGATGATGAAGATAATGAGGACCCACTCGATGAAGATGATGAGGACCCACTTCATGAATCCGTCGTAGCTCAAAGAACAAGGCTAAGTGACGAGGAGGTGTCCAACCTGTGGGACATAATTCCGCCACGTGCTGACTTTGTCGGGGTGCCATTCATGACCCGCTTGACAAATACCATGGTTGATCAACATGATATGGTATGTTATACTTACAAATGCAAATTATCCGATGAATTACTTAGTGTACAGTCCAATGATATGGTATGTTGTGTGGAATCTAGTCGATGATATGTTTTAGTGTAGAGCTCGATCACATGGTTATTAGTGCAGAATCTAAGGAAACTATTAATAGTGTAGATAATCCATATGTACTTATTTGCGAGGCTATTTATTAATTGATATGTTTTTCTTATTCAGAAATTTACAAAGAGCATATCTGTGAGTTATGTTATCGAGCCTGATGAAGAAGGCTCAGCTGGATTATGCCTTACTGCAAGGGGCTCCATCACAACCTGTACTTACCGCGTGGACACGGACGGTCGCACACACTTAAACTCGGTTGGGTGGAAGAAATTCCTTGATGGCAAGAATCTTCGTGTTGGACAGGCCATCCTAATTACTATCAGGAACACCAACTACCCAGGCTTGAGGATGATGATTGTCTTTGATATCATCTAGAACTACATATGTGTGTGTGTGGCTATATCATCTAGAACTACATATGTGTGTGTGGCTATATCATCTAGAACTACATATGATGATCGTCGTCGATATCATCTAGAACTACATATGATGATGGCCGTTGATATGACCTTGTACTTCTTGAGGATGCATGTTGACTATGCATGAAATTGTTATCTAGTACTCCCTTCGTTCCAAATTACTCGTCGTGGTTTGAACTAAAACCATGACGAGTAATTTGGAACGAAGGGAGTACTACCTAGTAATGGTTTATGAATTTGATATCTACTAGCAGTACCTAGTATCTAGTATCTGAAAGGGAAACTGAAAGGGAAAGGGGTAATGGGAAAATGATGAAAGATATAGTAGTAGCGAGGGATGGCGAAATCGCTACAGCTAGTTAATAGTAGCGCGTTCTTAAAAAGCGCTGCTGATATCGTCAACAGTAGTAGCATGGGTTAGGGCCGCGCTACTACTATGAGTTAGCTGTAGCGCCTTATTAGTAGCGCGGCCACCCACGCTGCTGCTAGCCTCAAAACACGCGCTACTACTAGGGTTTTCCCTAGTAGTGTGTTGGCACAGTCGAACTGAAGTTTACTTCGGGGAAGATCGTGCGGCTGAAGAACGTGCATTATCTCCCCTCCGTCAATAAAAATCTTTTTAGCGGATCTCTTCTGTGTAGAGATGGCTACAAGCTTGTCTTTGAGTCAAATAAATTTGTAATATCCAAGTATGGAACCTTTGTTGGTAAAGGCTATGAGTCAGGAGTCCTGTTTCGTTTATCCTTATCAGACGTTTGCAATAAAGTTGTTAATCATATTTGCAACAATAGTGAACCAAATGTGTGGCATTCACGTCTTTGTCATGTTAACTTTGGTTGCATTTTGCGACTAGCGAAGTTGAACTTAATCCCTAGTTTCACCACTGTCAAGGGTTCTAAGTGTCAAGTGTGTGTGCAAGCTAAGCAACCTCGTAAGTCTCACGTGACTGCGGAGACGAGAAATCTTGCACCACTAGAACTTATACATTCAGATCTTTGTGAAATGAATGGTGTTTTGACAAAAGGTGGAAAGAAATATTTCATGACGTTAATTGACGACTCCACTAGATACTGCTGTGTGTATCTTCTGAAATCTAAGGATGAGGCTTTGAACTTTTTCAAGATCTATAAAGCTGAAGTGGAAAACCAACTTGATCGGAAAATCAAGAGGCTTAGGTCCGACCGTGGTCGAGAGTATTTTTCCAATGAATTTGATGCTTTTTGTGCGGAACATGGTATAATCCATGAGAGGACGCCTCCCTACTCACCTCAGTCAAATGGGGTGGCCGAAAGAAAGAACCGTACTCTAAATGATTTGGTTAATGCCATGTTAGACACATCGGGTCTCTCCAAGGCATAGTGGGGGGAGGCGATATTGACAGCATGTCATGTCCTAAATCGAGTTCCCACAAAGAACAAAGGGATAACTCCATTCGAGGAATGGGAGAAGAAAAGGTTAAAACTCTCTTATCTGCGAACATGGGGTTGTTTAGCGAAAGTCAATGTTCCAATTCCAAAGAAGCGGAAACTTGGACCAAATACTATGGATTGCGTTTTCCTGGGATATGCTTTTCATAGCATTGGCTATAGATTCTTGGTTGTAAAATCTGAGGTACCTGACATGCATGTCGGTACAATCATGGAGTCGAATGATGCGACTTTCTTTGAAGATATCTTTCCCATGAAGGATATGGCTACCTCATCTAATCAGGAGATGCCTAGTTCATCGAATCAGGAACCAGTTACAATTACCGAACCTGCCATTTCGATGGAACACTTTGAAAGTCCTGTGGAGGAGAACAATGAAGTTCCTATTAGGAGCAAGAGACAGAGGACTGCAAAGTCCTTTGGTGATGATTTTCTTGTGTATCTCACAGATGACACTCCCAGTTCTATTTCAAAGGCTTATGCATCTGAAGATGCTGACTATTGGAAGGAAGCAGTTCGTAGCGAGATGGATTCCATCTTGGCGAATGACACTTGGGAGATAACTAATCATCCTTATGGGTGCAAACCTATAGGATGCAAATGGGTATTCAAGAAGAAGCTTAGGCCTGATGGTACTATCAAAAAGTACAAGGCTTGGCTCGTGGCTAAGGGTTATACCCAAAAGGAAGGTGAAGATTTCTTTGATACTTACTCACCTGTGGCTCGACTAACCACTATTCGAGTTCTACTTTCACTAGCTGCCTCACATGGTCTTCTCGTTCATCAAATGGATGTTAAGACTGCTTTCCAAAATGGAGAGTTGGATGAGGAAATTTATATGGAACAACCAGATGGGTTTGTAATAGATGGTCAAGAAGGGAAAGTGTGCAAGTTGCTGAAGTCTTTGTATGGACTCAAGCAAGCACCAAAACAGTGGCATGAGAAGTTCGAAAGAACTTTAACAGCTGCAGGCTTTGTTGTGAACGAAGCTGACAAATGTGTGTACTATCACCATTGTGGGGGCGAGGGAGTTATGCTTTGCTTGTATGTTGATGACATACTGATTTTCGGAACAAATATGAATGTTATTAAGGAGGTCAAGGATTTCCTATCTCGCTGTTTTGAGATGAAGGATTTAGGAGTGGCTGATGTCATTCTGAACATCAAGTTGTTGAGAGACGATGATGGTGGGATTATCTTGCTTCAATCTCACTATGTGGAAAAGATCTTGAGTCGCTTTGGCTATAGTGACTGCAAGCCCTCTCCAACACCATATGATGCTAGTGTGTTGCTTCGAAGGAATCAAAGAATTGCTAGAGACCAATTGAAATATTCTCAGATCATTGGCTCGCTTATGTACTTAGCCAGTGCTACAAGACCCGACATCTCTTTTGCTGTTAGCAAGCTGAGCCGGTTTGTCTCAAAACCAGGAGATGTGCATTGGAAAGCTCTAGAGAGAGTTTTGCGTTATTTGAAAGGCACTGAAATTATGGAATTCACTACACCGGGCACCCAAAGGTGCTTGAAGGGTATAGTGACTCAAACTGGATCTCAGATGCTGATGAGATAAAGGCCACGAGCGGATATGTATTCACTCATGGAGGTGGCGCTGTTTCTTGGGAGTCTTGCAAGCAGACCATCTTAACGAGGTCAACAATGGAAGCAGAACTCACAACACTAGATACAGCTACGGTCGAAGCAGATTGGCTTCGTCGGCTCTTGAATGACTTGCCGGTAGTTGAGAAACCTGTACCAGGTATCCTTATGAACTGTGACAATCAAACTGTGATCACTAAAGTGAGCAGCTCAAAGGATAACATGAAGTCATCAAGACACGTTCAGAGAAGGTTAAAGTCTGTCAGAAAAATGAAAAACTCTGGAGTTATTGCATTGGATTATATCCAAACGTCTAAAAATCTGGCAGATCCTTTTACTAAGGGTCTATCACGTAATGTGATAGATAATGCATCGAGGGAGATGGGTATGAGACCCACAATATGAGTTGTTCACAGTGGTAACCTATTCTTTGTGATCGGAGATGTCGTGAATTAGATGTGGAAGACAAGCTGTTGGTCAACTGGGAGGAGAGTATCCTTACTGTTAAAAATACCACTCCATGAAGATGCAATACTCTCCTAGTCTGCATGGCAGGTTGATGTATATCTTAATGTGTTCTAAGTGGCTCTTTGAAGCAGAGATGTTGTCCTGCAGAACATCTTTTCAAGAACGCACCTATATGAGTCTGATTGTTAAATGTCACAATCTATGAGAGTAGGGTTCTCTCTAGTAAACTCATGAAAGGTCTCAGAGTATAACACATAAGCTCCACCCGCGGGGAAGACCCACGGTAGCCACGTATCGGTCAAGGCTTTATGTGAAGCTAGATTCGCAGAAAACTTGCAGTTCAAGGCTCAGTCCACTGTTCAAGTTGCTTACTAGTGTAGCATAGAGTTCTAGGTGGAAGTTAAAATTAACAGTCTCCACTGCAGTACCGGTATATAAAACAGTCTTTTGGAACCAAAGGCAAATTTCTATGTGCCTCTGGGATCTGGTGGGGGATTGCTGGAATTTAGTCTATTTTGGGCAGCCCAATAACTATTTCAGAAATTCCTAATAAATCCTAGAGGCCCACTTAGCCCATTTGTGCAAGGCAAGGGATACTACTAAAGTTTAGTCCCACATTGCTAGTCTAGTTGGAGTTGGACCCCCTTATAAGGGAGGTTCTTTCCCTACTTGTATGAGCATGAGAACAAGAGGGACATCCACGCGCGCTCCTCCTCCGCCGCCCGCCTCGCCACGCCACGCCACGCCTCGCCTCGCCGCGACGCGACGCGACGCGGGTTGCGGGAATGAGCCGAGCCAATGTCTAATTTTTGCCACGCACTACGGGTATACGAAAGATCACTTGGGAGCTGAAAAGTTTTGCGGTAGTGGATAATTAATATGAATGGCGCACCCTTTGCCCGTTCACTTCGCCTCCCTCCGTTGCTTCACCTCCCATCGCAGCCTGTTCGCATCCATCTCTTGTGCCTATATAAAAGAGGTCGCTCCTCTCCAGAGAGACACATCAGAAGGTCCTCTTCCTCTCGCCACACAAGTTCCAATCTCTACGCTGCTGCTATCTTCCTCATCCCGGCTTGCGGCGTGCACCGTGAGTCGGGACAGTACGCCTCCGGAACCGCACCTTTTGAGTCATGTATGGGAGAAGGGTGATAAGGTTTTTGGGGAGCGCTCAGCGCGACTACTGGCTGCTTCATCACGGATGATCCGGTCGCCGATGACTACTTCCCGGACGACGACTTCTTCCCCGATGTCCACCTCCTCATCGATGACATGGCAGGCGAGGACACCGACCCCAAGTCCAGCGCTTCTGCTGCTGCTGTGCCATACGTGTTCTTCTCCTTTCTATTAGAAGTCCTGCTACAATTCTTGGCTCTAGTTTCTGCCCTACGTATGTTAGGTTCTATGTCGTATAAGCAACTTCATCTAGTGTCTGTTCTAGATGTGTTTACCTCAAGTTCATATATGCGGACGATGTTTACTTTCTCTCTGTTAGATTGCATGAATTGATTTGTATTTGCTATTTTAGTCATGCTTTATCAAGTATTTCCGTTAGAAAAATTATTTGGTAAATTGCTCATATTTCCAACAGTTGTATCTGTTTTCCTATTGCAGGCGTTAGCGAGATCTATCTCTGCTTAGCTGGTTGTCTACATGTTGTGTTACTGCTCTATGTCGTGGTGCTCAAGTTTGGAGTGTGTCGCCATCTTCAAGCTACACTGTAGTTTCTTCGATTTTATGTGTTTTCCGTCGTGTTGTAAGATGTATCGATCAACATCCTTGTATCATTCGACCGTTTGGAGCTTTATTAATTTAAAGTCAGCTATTATCACCTTTTCTCCAAAAAAACAGCAGCACGTGTCTCCCAAACCAAGCTACCAAAGCAACCCCCCCTCCCCATGGCTCTTTCGCCCACGATGATGGAGAAAGTGGAGAAAGTGTTTTCAACCGACGGGAAGAAGTTATTCTCGTACACTTGGCGTAGCATCTGTAAAGGGATGTACATACTTGGTAAAAAGGAGGAATTATCTGGTGGGTGGGTGAATGGGCTAGTATCAAGGTGTGAGAAGGCCCCTAGATCCTCAAGGGCGGTACAAGGAGGCCAAGATCTCTCTAAGGGTGTTCTCCAATCACTCTTGTGGCAGATCTGCTCAATCCAAACACTGAGGCATGGAACGAGATGATGCTTCATGATCTCTTCCATGAAGAGGACGCGGAGGGAATCTCTCCATTAGCTTTTGTGAAGGAATGGGAGATAAGCTTGGCACTTCGTTGAGTACGGCCTTTTCTCTATCAAATCTCCGTATAAGGTTAGCGGTATGCAGTGTTACATCAAGCTGGGAAGAGATGTTGCGATCTCTAAGGAAAAAATCAGCAAATGGCACTCTTAAATTTGACTAGAAGCATATCTCATCCGTGAAGGCCACAAGCAAGGTGAATATGTTTGTGTGGCGGCTCGCTCACAACAGTCTAGCTAACCACGTAGAAAGTTAGAAGTTGGGACATGGATAGTAGATGCCCCGTATTAGTAATCTAAACACTCTTATATTTCTTTATGGAGGGAGTATTAAATTAGGATGGGGGAACACCTTCCTAAAGTACAAGAAACCTAAAGAATGCTGGAGTATCTTGGCTTTGTGGGCGACCTACAACTCAACCGGTTCCATGCTTGAGGAACTGTGCAAGTGTGCTAAAGAATCCCCGCTTGCTATGGGCGACAGCCGGTCGTTGTCCATCCATGATTGGGCTCTCTTCGTGATTAGCACCTACCCACACGTTTCACTAACACTAGTGCAGAACCGGGCTTTAGCACCGGTTTGTAAGGGCCTTTAGTGCTGGTTCTACAACCGGCACTAAAGAGTGGAGACTAAAGCCCCCCCTTTACTATCGGTTCGGCACGAACCGACGATAAAGTGCCACCACGTGGCACGGGCCAGGCCCGGGTGCTGGTAGACCATTAGTACCGGTTGGTAACACCAACCGGTACTAAATGTTTGGGGCGGGGGGGGGGGGTTTGATTTTTTCCCATTAATTTTGTGTTTTCCATTTAATTCTTTCTTGTTTGCTGGTATTTTACGATACTACAAATTGTACACGTTATGCATATATATAAATAGATTTTCTAGTACGTAGAGCCGCATATATATAAATATATATCATCGAATGTCTCACAACCAACACCATTAATTATTCACACATACACATGTATATACATATACAATTTCTCCTACATGTTGCCTTGGTGCCTTCGAAGCATGATGACAAGTGATTCACGGGGGCGGTAGCGGGTAATAGTATTCTCCTTTGGGATCCATGACCTGGTCGAGCAAAAATCCCGCTATTTCCTCTTGAAGTGCTAGTATGGGCTCCGCTGGTAGGAGATGCTCCCTCACCTCTCTGAACTGTTAAGAAGGAGATCAATATGCATTTGTATTAGTTGTGTGACTAGATATCGATAATGGTGTGAATAGTGTTCTGACAAACATACCCAGTCCTGTCTTTGAGATCTGTTCTTTCGAACGCCATCATAAGAATGTTCTCGCAAATGTAGAATGCACACAGATCATCCTCCAGCTCTTGCTCAGACTTATCCCACTTAGGAATTCCCACCGCATAGCCACGTGGACCCAGCCTATGAAACTGCGTCTTTTTTGCGGCATTGGCCTTGTTTTTTATCGACCGTTCCTTAGATAATTCTGATTCCTTGAATTTCACAAAATCGGCCCGGTGTTCTCCTTGCTTCTCCAGTGTTTCCGTGAATTCTGGAGTCTTCCTTTCTGCAGCAAGGTAGTTGGCCCATACAGTTTTCTTGTGGGTATTGAATGCAATTTCCATCTTCTTAAGAGCAGCACCCTTGACTTTCTCCACATCTGCTTCAGTGAAATAATCTGGTAGGGTGAAATGTTCCATCAGAGATTCCCAAAGGGCTTTTTTTTGCTCGTTTTTGGCTCTTTCCATTCATGAATGGAGATCGGGAGTTGGTCCTTCACAAGAACTCCGCACTGACGAGTCCACTTGTTCGCAATGTTCTTATGCGTGAGGGGTTTGCCACTAGGTTTGGTGGACTCGATGTTGTACTTTACACCCTCCTTCAACTTTCTACCTGGGCCTCGCTTTGTCCTGCTGTCTGTAGAAGCATATTTGCTCGATCCGGAGGGCTGAAAGAAGAAAGATCGATTCCTTAATATATCTTCAAATAAAAAAACATGTGATGATCACCATGATGCCTGCTTATATAAATATACCTCGCCAGTACTCTTTTTTATTTGAAGATGAGCATTGTCTGTGTCATCATAAACATTTTTCTGTGCCATCATAATCATAATCATAGTTCATGATTTCATCAGCTCGGTCGTCGAGATCGAATATCTTTTCATCGCCCTCTCTGGTATTGTTCAGATATTGGGAGCCGTCATCTGCTTCATTCAGATCATCTAGCCTGTGAGGGCTGCGTATGATGTCGAACAATTCCTCTTCTCTCTCTCTGCCGGTATTGTCCACCATAGCTTTTACTTAACTAATACAGAAAAAATATAAAACAATTTAGTATTCAAATTACAATGCATGGATGCAATCAATAAGGAAAAACTGAATCATATATGTAGTACATAATATATGCATCGTCTCGATTAATATATAATCTCGAATACATCATCGTCTCGAATAATATATATAATCTCGAATATTATATATCGACTACATCACTGGCTACGTACCTAATAAAGATCAAGTACTACAGAGGAATCTAGGCCACTCGCGGTTCCTAGGGTGCGGGCGGTGGACACCCAAAGAGAAGGAACCATCACAGGATCATATCTCCAGTCATCTGCCCAAAGATCCTGCCAAGTATTGGAGAACCAGACGTCCATAGCAGCCATGTAGAGATGGACGTGCTCGTCCTCCTCCCTGACACGGCGGCGCACCACCTCCGGCGGCGCTGGCTCCCTCTCCACCGAATGTGGCCCACGCGAATGCCACCAAAGGAGATCAGGGTCGACGATGGGACCCGAGGCCTGGTTCCTCACCAAGCGGCCCGCCCCTCCAGGTAGCACCTTCCAGTGCCAGCCCGACGGAGCCCAGTCCCGGACATGGGTCCTCTGAAGCAGGACGTCGTCGCAAACGGGTCGACGGCGAGGATGCGGGCCGGGCATATCGTCGAGAACAAATACTATATGCCCGCAAAAAGTACCATTTTTTAATGATTGAATTGTGATAACTAAAATTCTATATATATGCAAATTCTAACAATTTGACATTAATCTAATTCATCTAACTAAAACTAATTCTATAATTTCTAACATTTCTCATTATATAACTAACATTTCTATAACATTTCTAATATTTATATAACTAAAAAATAGAAAAATTGCTAACATTTCTATAAATATTTCTATAACTAAAAAAAAGAAAAAATTTATAACATTTCTATATAACTAACATTTCTAATATTTCTATAACTAAAAAACAGAAAAATTTCTAACATTTCTATAACTAAAAAACAGAAAAATTTCTATAACTAAAATTTGTAACAAACTAGTGTGTGTGTGCGCGCGCGCGCGTGTGTGTGTGTGTGTGTGTGTGTGTGTGTGGACATGGCGGCCGGGGTGAGCTCACCGGCGAGGCGACGACGGGGCGACGGGACGGGGCGGCGACTTCGGGGCGACGGGACGGGGCGGCGATGACATGGCGTGGCGGCGACGACGGGGTGGAGCGCAGCGACGGGGACGACGGGGACGGGGACAGTCGGGGCGGCAACATCGACGGGGGTGGCGACGAGGGGCGGGGACCACTACAAAAAAAAAGACACATCCGTGACATTTTGGGCCGAATGAATTTTTTTGTCATACATATGACACTTCTATGATGATAATTGTGACAAAACCCGGTATCATCATGGATGTGGTGGGCTCCTACTTCTATGACAGAAAATCATGACAGAAAATGGGCTTTTCGTCCTGGGTGGGCCGGAGACGCAGCTGCATGACATTCTTTGGGCCGTCCATGACGGAAAAAACCGTGGTAGAAGCGAGGGGGAGGAAATTTTGGGGAGTTGCCGGTTACGGTGGGAGGTCGGGGGCGGAGCGATGCACGTTTCTCTCATACGTACGCACATGTGTGCGAGGCGTTGGCTCTAACTGAAGCCGAGCGAGGCGTTGGGCTCTAACTGAACCCGAGCGATTGCATTGCAGGCTACGCGTTACTGAATCCGAGCGATCGATCGATGGCTGTTAACTGAACCCGATGGAGCGATTACTTCGCTACTGCTGCTAACTGAAGCCGATCGATTGGATGAACAGTGAGCGTTGCGGGGGGGGGGGGGGGTTGGATGAACAGTGAGCGGTGGCGTTGCCTCTGGATGAACAGGAACCCATGGTGTGGAGGGCTGGATGAACAGTAGACGGTGGAGGGGTGGCCGTGGAGGGGTGGTTGAACAGGACCCCGTGGTGTGGAGGGCTGGATGAACAGTAGACGGTGGAGGGGTGGTTGAACAGTAGCCGGTGGAGTAGCGCGCGGTGGAGGCTGGATGAACAGGAGCCCGCGGAGGCTGGAGGAGGTCGACGGCAGCCCGTGGAGGTTGGAGGAGGTCGACGGTGGAGATGAATAGTATCCCGTGGAGTCCCGTTTTGCGGTACGCCGCACCCCTCCCCCCTGTTTCAACCGTAGCGCTCCAACACAAGTCTGTTTCGTCCGTTTTGCGGTATGCCAGACCCCTCCCGATCAACAGGACTCCCATTTCTACCGTAGGAGGTCTGTTTCCTCTGTTTTGCAGTACGCCACACCCCTCCCGATCGACAGGACCCCCGTTTCGACCGTAGGAGGTCCATTTCCTCCATTTTGCGGTACGCCACACCCCTCCTGATCAACAGGACCCTCGTTTCGACCGTAGGAGGTTCGTTTCCTCCGTTTTGCGGTACGCCAGGCCCCTCCCGATCAACAGGACCTCGTTTCGAACGTGGCCGGTCGAACACAAGGCCGTTTCCTCCGTTGTGCGGTACGCCAGGCCTCGTTTCCATCGCCTGTTCCGTCCAAGCCCTCCCTATGAACACGACCACGCATTCCGTTCCGACCAAGCCGGTTGGCTCCCCATGAACACGACGACGACGCTGTTTCTCCGTTCCGACCCAGCCATGTACGTATGCGTGACTAGGCGTTCGAGACCCTGCCCGTATGTACGTACATGGCCGTATTTTCTTTCTTGCACCCTCGCCATTGTACGTACGTGTACGTGCGCGCCTCTACTACGACCAGTATGTACGTACACGTTCGCGACCAGACTGACAATGCTACGTACGCTTCGACCAGGTGGGTCCCGACTGTCAGGCACTTCCTTGCCTGCGAAGATGTAGTTGGTGGGTCCCAGCAGTCAGGGGGATGAATCGTTTTGTTTTTGTTTTTTTTGTTCGGACACACTTCCTTGCGTGCGAAGATGTAGCTGGTGGGTCCCAGTAGTCAGGGAGGCGAATCATTTTTTTCCCGGACGCACTTCCTTGCGTGCGAAGATGTAGCTAGTGGGTCCCAGCAGTCAGGGGGGCGAATCGTTTTTTTTTGCCCGGACGCACTTCCTTGCATGCGAAGGTGCAGCTGGTGGGTCCCAGCAGTCAGGGGTGAAACGTTTTTTTTGTGAAATACCGTGGCCCGTCCGGTGGGTCCCCGTTGTCAGGTGGAGAATAATTATTTTCTGCGTAATAAGGAGGCACCTCCTTGCTGCGAGGCCTAGGAAGGAGACAACGGGGAGCCGGGGAAGACGCGGCAGTGGAAGCCCACGCGGAGAGGAGTACGAGGGTTCACTGGTTCGGCTGCGGTGTGAGGCTGCCGTCGCCACAGGGCCTGGCCAGCAGTGGGAATAGTAGGGGGCAGTGAGGCCTCCGCGGCAGCATATCCGGCCACGGGAAGCAGGAGCATGCGACATGACCGGCGCTGCTTTGGGCGGCTGGAGCAAGAAGACCAGAGGTTGAAGAAGCACTACGGCCGTTAGATGGACATCGTACGGTCACTGGAGTTAGAATCGTTTATATTGACTAAGTTGACAAAGCCCTTCGTCCCCGTCAACTTAGTAGGCCCACAAGTCAGCCTCCCACCAAGGTGGGTCCCAGCTAGCAGGGGTATTCATTTTTTTGTGCGTAATAAGGAGGCACTTCCGGTGGTCTGTGCTGACAGCAGGGGAACGTTTTTCTCGCGAAATACGGTGGCCCATCGGGTGGGTCCCAACAGTCAGGGGTAGACGTTTTTTTGGCGAAATACTGGTGGCCCGTCCAGTGGGTCCCTGCTGTCAGGTGGAGGAATAATTATTTTCCACATAATAAGGAGGCACTTCCTTGCGGATGCCATGGACCTAGCTGTCAGCCTCTTCACGTACAGTATTCTTCTGATGGAATTCGGTCATTGACCACATTGACCACGCCGCGTCGAGAGCACCACGGCGGTGGACGACAGCGAGGCCTAGGAAGGGGACGACGCAGAGCCGGGGAAGACGCGACAGTGGATGCCCACGCGAAGAGGAGTACGAGGGTTCACTGGTTCGGCTGCGCTGCCGTCGCCACAGAATAACAGGGGGTGTGGGTGAGTGGAGTGGAGGGATGGCCTGGCCAGCGGTGGGAGTAGTATGGAGGCGGTGAGGCCTCCGCGGTAGCACAGCCGGTCACGGGAGGCAGGAGCAGGCGGCACGACCGGCGCTGCTTTGGGCGGATGGAGCAAGAAGACCAGAGGTTGAAGAAGCACTACGGCCATTGGATGGACATCGTACGGTCACTAGATCTAGAATCGTTCATATTGACTAAGTTGACAAAGCCCTCCGTCCCCATCAACTTAGTAGGCCCACAAGTCAGCTTCCCACCAAGGTGAGTCCCAGCTAGCAGGGGGAGTATTCATTTTTTTTTGTGCGTAATAAAGAGGCACTTCCGGTGGGTCCGAGCTGACAGCAGGGGGAACGTTTTTTTCGTGAAATACGGTGGCCCGTCTGGTGGGTACCAGCAGTCAGGGGGGAAATGTTTTTTTAGCGAAATAAGGTGGCCCGTCCGGCGGGTCCCTGCTGTCAGGTAGAGGAAGAATTATTTTGCGCGTAATAAGGAGGCACTTCCTTGCGGCCGCCGTGGACCCAGCTGTCAGCCTCTCCACGTACAGTACTCTTCCGATGGAAGTCGGTCGTTGACCACGTTGACAATGCCGTGCCGAGATCACCAGGGCGGTGGACGACGGCGACGCCTAGGAAGGGGACGACGCGGAGCCGTGGAAGACGCAGCAGTGGAAGCCCACGCGGAGAGGAGTACGAGGGTTCACTGGTTCGGCTGCGGTGTGAGGCTGCCGCCGCCGCAGAATAACAGGGGGTGTGGGTGAGTGGAGGGATGGCCAGGCCAGCGGTGGGAGTAGTATGGGGGCGGTGAGGCCTCCGCGGCAGCACAGCCGGCCACGGGAGGCAGGAGCAGGCGGCACGACCGACGCTGCTTTGGGCGGCTGGACCAAGAAGACCAGATGTTGAAGAAGCACTACGGCCGTTGGATGGACATTGTACGGTCACCGATGCTAGAATCATTTATATTGACTAAGTTGACAAAGCCCTTGGTACGCTCCAACTTAGTAGGCCCACAGGTCAGCCTCCGAAACGGTGCGCCCCAGATGTCAGGGGGAGGGATCATTTTTTGGGCGGCCGAAGATAAGAATATCCGAGATTGAAGAAGAAGCACGACATCCGTTGGATAGACATCCAACGGCCACTACTGCTAGAACCGTGTGTTGACTATAATAAGTTGACAAAGCCTTGCATACGCGTCAACTTATTTTTTTAGGGGACGCGTCACTTTGTAGGCCCACAAGTGTGTAGCAGAGAACTTATAGCGCATTTGCGTTTTGTAAAAATGTACAGCCCATTTTTGAATTCTAATGGAATTTACAACGGCCCATTTACAGTTTTTTAAAAGTACAACCCATTTTCTAGCTAGGACAACGATTAATAATTTCAACCAACCGTTGAAGATAGAATTCAATAAAATTTCCCACATTTTGATGGGATCCGAAATATTTTTATCCCGAAATTTCTATTCAGATTAAATATAAATTTGTATTACGTAAAAATCCAACGAAGTATTGCGCGCGCAACAATGAAAAATTTAAGATTTTCAAAATCCATAAATAATATTTTATAAACTAATTTCGTGTTTGGTGCTTTTTTTATAGTTACTGCCTAGTTTTTATAATTACATCCCATTTATTATTTTTAAAGCCCATTTTCCTGTTAAGCCTAATGCATTCCTCGGGGCAGAGAATAACAAGTTGACCTTGCCTGGGTGTTCCTCGAAAAGATGTATAGCTGGGCTAGCCATTTTCATCTTGAAAAAAGTAGTATCTGGGCTGGATATCTGGCCTAGGCTAGACGGGCCATAGCCCGCCCAATTAATACCCTGCTCTCCTCTGAACAACAATGAAATCATCGCCAAGAAAAACTCTGTAGTGCTCACGTCTCAAAAACACAAATACTGCTCGAGCTGCTTGGTCCCAACTGTCGGCCGCACCTTGTGCAATTCTCTCGTTTATATTGACTAAATAGGTTGACAATGGTGCGGGACCGTGATGTCAGGAAACCGGGAGAAAGCAAAAGAATATATAGTTGTAAATAATAAGGAGGCACTTGCGTACGTACGGCTATGGCCCTAGTGGGTCCCTAGTGTCATCCAGCCAAAATAAAGTCATCTCCTGAATCCTCATGTTCGTTTACCATGTTAACAATGCTCAGCGCCACAACGAGCGCAACAACTCGAAGGACAGCGAAGAGGGCCTCGCAGGCCCTATGGAGGTCTGATACAGCGCCCACTGCTCATTCAGGAAGCCAGGATCATCGGACACCTATGAGCACCTTCGAGAAACTAAGACGGCATGAAACGGTAAGGCCGCGCATGGGAGCTCTGGTCTATTTCAAACCTATATTAACATGCAAGTGTAATTTACTCGTCATCGGAAGGCTCGAGGTCTGTAAGTAAAACCGGCGGGTTACGCGTGTAATTTGAGAGACCAGTGTATATTTTACGAGCATTGCTATATGGACGACATTACCAGACGATACATGCACGACGTGCGTATCATTCCATCCATGGGCAAGGCTGAAACAACAGCTAACGGCTGGATTAGCAATCGTCCGAGTGTCGTTCAGCGTTTTATCGTGTGTGAAGTACTTCCGATATTTTACTAGTCAAAATTGACCAACCAAGCGCCTTCGCCCAAGACCATCTGCTTTAATTTACAAGCGTCAGTTTTACAAGCGGTTTTGGTTGGAAAACGACGATCCAATCACGGCCTAATATCATGAGTTGGTTGGAAGATCATATGGTTTCACGTCTAAGCTACCCGACATGTCGTATAGGCTATGAATGAAACATCCGACGATGAACTTCTTACGCACGAAAACAACAGAAGAGGATGATCTTCTTAACAAGTAAATCACTGGCATTAGATCGACATGCAAAACAATACGAGGCATTATTCTCAGGAGGCACGGTGAACAGCTCGTGATGCCGCATGCCACAACATTCCAAGCTCAACTTTGCAATCAAACACAAGGCCTGGCATTACATAGACAATATTCAGAACAAACTCTTAACACAGGAATATCTCAGCAGAGTAACTATTTACTTCTAAACTGAACACAGGAATAGGAAAAAACACTCGACACTGCTCACAGCAAGGGCGTCCCACTCAAAAATATCAAATGCATGTCTTCTGGTAACATCAATGAGCAAATTTTGACAAGGTTTTCCAATTCCAATATATTAACCTAACGTCTTCTTGCTAACATCAATGAGAAAATTTTGACAAGGTTTTCCAATTCCAATATATTAAACTAACGTCCTCTTGCTAACATCAATGATTAAACTTTGACAAGTTTTTCCCATTCAAAATATGTAATGCCTATGATCGTGTCCTGTCTTAGCTTCTTGTACTTGTTTGGGCACTTTTTGCCCAGGGCACTCCACGTGTTGTTAAATTGCCAATGGTCTCTACACACTAGTGCAGAACCGGGCAATAGTACCGGTTCGTAAGGCCCTTTAGTGCCGGTTACATAACCGGCACTAAATTGTGGTCACTAAAGGGCCCCCCCTTTAGTACCGGTTCAGCATGAACCGGTGCTAAAGGGCAACCACGTGGCACGATCCAGCTCCCGGGGCCTGGAGCCCTTTATTACCGGTTGGTAACACCAACCGGTACTATAAGGTTTGGTGGGTTTTTAGTTTTATGATTTATTTTTCATTTAATTTTGTGTTTCCATTTTAATTCTTTTTCGTTTGCTGGTATTTTACGATACTACACATTGTACACGTTATGCATCATACATCATGCATGCTTTGTTTATCAACGTTGCTGCTATGTTCATTGCACCCGCAGATATAACATGCTCATGCATGCTTTGCATCATTACATCATCATATATATATATATAATAACAAGTCCTACTAATCATGCATCATCATACAACTTCTACTCGTTATTAATAATAAGTCATACGATCATCATCCTCATATATAGTCATCGAACCCAACCCTACATAATTGTTCTTAGCACATGATCATCAGTATCAGGTAGGACCTAAACACCCTTAAGGTAAAATAGCATAAAACAATATAGACCGTGATTCTCCATTATGAAGAATGGCGATCATCCTGTCTCCAATTCTTGCCTTTCGCTGCTTATTGCTTCGAAGAAGCTCCTTATGACTGTCCATACATTTTTTCCATTCTTTGATTGTTATGTCTCCACTTCTTTTAGAAACCCGGTATGGACAGTTGAGATTCGTAGGACGACCTGGTCGTATGTTCAAAACATGAAGGCTACCACGCGTATACATCAGATGAGGCACACAATCATTCGAGATTATCTGTTGAAAAACATAGTAATAACTTCATAGTTAGCAATGATGTACTAGTTTTAGAAGTGTGTAAAAAGATGCACGGATGTTGTAATAGTAAAAAATAATCTTACCAGGGTATCTCCATGGTAGTTACCGTAGTTCAACACGTGCACTAGTGGCACCTATTGACCATAATGTTGAGGAGTTTGATTGTAGATATTGTAATTCTCAAGATCAGTACAAAATCCGACCAGATGATTTTTTCTCCTGATAAGTTAATTCGGAGCCTTCGGTGTAGTACGTTCTGTCTACCATCTTCCGCACATTCTTTGAAGAATGAAAATAAGCTGTCAATGGAGATAAGTTGTCAATATTATATTTTGAAATAAACAATATAAATTACTTAATAACTATGTTTAGCTCACATGAGGGAAGAACTGGAGGTGTATCCACAAAGACCCAAATTGAAGGTGTCTCTTGCTCGATTGTAGGATCACCAAGATCCATGGTGACAAGCATACCCTCATCAAGACCATACATTTTGCAAAATGCATCCCAATTTTTGCAACCAAAATGGGTTACACTCTGAGCATTGTACAACTTTACTTGAAAATCCACACCATGTTCGGTACTTAGGATAATTTTTTTGGTTTCGAAATTTTCATGGTCTTCAAAACCCATCCTCTCCAAGACATAGCGTCTTGCAAAGCATGGGATAAGCTAGTCGAATTGGAAAAGATGAAAAATACACGTTAAAATAGTTGAAGTCGTGCTTAATTACGAAAAAAACTATTGTCGTCGTTGCGTACCGTATGAACATCGCAGGTCTCCTCGAGCTTAATGCTGAAGCGCCGATCTTCGTCCAGCTCAATGAACCTGTTGCAAATACCTCGGTCATCGTGGCACCAGTCGCACTCCCCCGGGCGGTTTTCGTCGTCCGATGAGTACGACATTTACGGCCTACGTTCATAATTTAGTTTTATTAATTAAGTCAACTATCTAGTTCAACTACTAAGCACTTACTATAAATAAATAAGTAGTACTTACTAAAAACAAACTACTTCTATATATAGTAAAATAAATTAGTTTATTAAATCAACTAGCTAGTTCAACTATATATAAACTACTTCTTTTTTTTTCCTTTTTCTAAATACTATGAACAAAAAAATCTTTAAAATTCTATGAACAAAATTAATTACACAATCTAAATATAACAAAAAAAATCTATTAACAATAATATCACCAAACATGCATATTCAATAATAATATCACCAAAAAAATCTATTAACAGAAAAAAAAAATCTATTAACAGAAAAAAAATCTATTAACAGAAAAATCTATTAATTCAACTAGTTCAATTAAGCATTTACTAAAAATAAACTAGATATATTAATTCAACTAGTTCAACTAATTAAGCATTTACTAAAAATAAACTAGTTCTATATATTAATTCAACAAGTTCAACTAAGCATCTTCTAAAAATAAACAAGTGATTATATTAATTCAACTAGTTCAACTAAGCATTTACTAAAAACAAACTAGTTATATATATTAATTCAACTAGTTCAACTAAGCATTTACTAAAAATAAACTAGTTATATATATTAATTCAATTAGTTCAACTAAGCATTTACTAAAAATAAACTAGTTCGTTCTATATATTAATTCACTAGTTCAAACTAAACATTAACATATTTCTAATTCATCGATGATAACATTTCTAACATTCTAAAAATAAACTAGATAGTTCTAATTCATCTAAACATTATATAGAAAACAGAAAATAAGTAAAAAAAATATGTGTGTGTGTGTATATACGTGTGTGTGTATGTGTGTGTGTGTATGTTTGTGTACGTGTCTGTGTGTATGTGTGTGTATGCGTGTGTGTGTGTAGTGTGTGTGTATGCGTGTGTGTGTGTGTGTCTCTGTGTGTGTAGTGTGTGTGTGTGTATGTGTGTATGCGTGTGTACGTATATATATATGGAGTGGGCCGCCGGGCGCGTACGGGTGGCGGGGGCAGCGACGACGGGCGGCGGGGGCCGGGGACGGCGACGAGACGGGCGGCGGCGGCCGGGGACGGCGACGAGACGGGCCGGCGGCGGCGATATGGCCGAGAGGTACGGGCGGCGGGCCGGGGGCGCGCGGCGACGACGACGGGCGGCGGGGGCGCGCGGCGACGATGACGACGGGCGGCGGGGGCGGCGAGGGCGACGGCACGGCGGCGCGGAGGGGGCGGCGTCGTCGAGATCGAGACTCTCTCGCGCGAGAAGTGGAACGAACTGGCGATGATAACTGAATTTTCGTAAGGGCCATATATATAGGGGGAGCCTTTAGTACCGGTTGGAGCCACCAACCGGTACTGAAGGCCAATTTTGGCCAGCCCAAGCGGTGGGAAACGAGGGCCTTTAGTACCGGTTGCTGGCTCCAACCGGTACTAAAGGCCCCCACTTTAGTACCGGTTGGAGCCACCAACCGGTACTAATGGTCGTGCGCTGCCACCCGCCGTGCGCTATGTTTAGTCCCACCTCGCTGAGCGAAGGGCAGCCGCACTGGTTTATAAACCCAGCCGCGGCTGCCCTTTCGAACTCCTCTATATAGCAGGCTTCCGGGCCTAACTAGGGCGCGCTGCCCTGTGAGCCTGCTGGCCCTTGTGGGCCTGCATTTGCACACCCTAGGTCTGGCAGGCCCACCGGGCAGCACCCCAACATTTTTTTTTAATTTTTTTCTTTTCTGCATTATTTATTTTCTTCTATTTATTTTTGAGTAATTTTTTTATATAGTTATTAATTTTTTGCTTTATTTTTTTCTTCTATTTATTTCTGAGTAGTTTTTTGCCGTATTTAGTTTCTTTGTGAATATTTTTGCTTTATATAATTTTTTTCTTTGTAACAGATGAGTTTAATTTCGTCAGAAACCTGAATACTTCGAAAGAGATTGTCCAGTTTGTAAACGAAGTGCATCCAGTTTTTGCCGTAACCCTCTCTACTTTTTTGAACAATCTATGTGGGTGAAATGATGATACCATGCCAAGTTTCAACTTTTTCAGAGTTCATTTGTAGTGCTTTTCAATTTCCAGGTCATTTAGTTCTCAAAACAAATCATTGAATGCATGAAAAATAGCAAATGAAGGTAGAAATGGTTGAAAGTTGATGGTGTCGCTTTGAATGCTGCATACTGAATGCACAAAAAGTCTGGAGTTGTAATAAGTTTAAAAAAATGAAATGCCTTTGTAACAGATGAGTTTAATTTCGTCAGAAACCTGAGTACTTCGAAAGAGATTGTCCAGTTTGTAAATGAAGTGCATCCAGTTTTTGCCGTAACCCTCTCTACTTTTTTGAACAATCTATGTGGGTGAAATGATGATACCATGCCAAGTTTCAACTTTTTTCAGAGTTCATTTGTAGTGCTTTTCAATTGCAGGTCATTTAGTTCTCAAAACAAATCATTGAATGCATGAAAAATAGCAAATGAAGGCAGAAATGGTTGAAAGTTGATGGCGTCGCTTTGAATGGTGCATACTGAACGCACAAAAAGTCTGGAGTTGTAATAAGTTTAAAAAAATGAAATGGCTTTGTAACAGATGAGTTTAATTTCGTCAAAAACCTGAATACTTCGAAAGAGATTGTCCAGTTTGTAAACGAAGTGCATCCAGTTTTTGCCGTAACCCTCTCTAATTTTTTGAACAATCTATGTGGGTGAAATGATGATACCATGCCAAGTTTCAACTTTTTCAGAGTTCATTTATAGTGCTTTTCAATTTCCAGGTCATTTAGTTCTCAAAACAAATCATTGAATGCATGAAAAATAGCAAATGAAGGCAGAAATGGTTGAAAGTTGATGGCGTCGCTTTGAATGGTGCATACTGAACGCACAAAAAGTCTGGAGTTGTAATAAGTTTAAAAAAATGAAATGCCTTTGTAACTGATGAGTTTAATTTCGTCAGGAACCTGAATACTTCGAAAGAGATTGTCCAGTTTGTAAATGAAGTGAATCCAGTTTTTGCCGTAACCCTCTCTACTTTTTTGAACAATCTATGTGGGTGAAATGATGGTACCATGCCAAGTTTCAACTTTTTCAGAGTTCATTTGTAGTGCTTTTCAATTTCCAGGTCATTTAGTTCTCAAAACAAATCATTGAATGCATGAAAAATAGCAAATGAAGGCAGAAATGGTTGAAAGTTGATGGCGTCGCTTTGAATGGTGCATACTGAACGCAAAAAATATAAGAGCATTTACATCATGATCTTATATTTCTTTAGAGTCTAAACTGTCAATATGATCTTATAACATCAAAAATACTTTGATCATCAATGATCTTTGTGTGTACAATCTGAATTGTCAATATGAGTCATCAACGATTTATAAACCGATGAAGACTCATATTGCGGCCACAAATTCTACACATAGAGTTCAATGAAGACCAAGTGCTTGTGATAGTTTGAGAAATAACATATTTAAGGTGGTAAAAGGCTTGTTAGGGGAGCGAGGTGGGACTAAAAACAGCTTGCCCGTTCACTTCGCCTCCCTCCGTTGCTTCACCTCCCATCGCAGCCTGTTCGCATCCATCTCTTGTGCCTATATAAAAGAGGTCGCTCCTCTCCAGAGAGACACATCAGAAGGTCCTCTTCCTCTCGCCACACAAGTTCCAATCTCTGTGCTGCTGCTGTCTTCCTCATCCCGGCTTGCGGCGTGCACCGCGAGTCGGGACAGTACGCCTCCGGAACCGCACCTTTTGAGTCCTGTATGGGAGAAGGGTGATAAGGTTTTTGGGGAGCGCTCAGCGCGACTACTGGCTGCTTCATCACGGATGATCCGGTCGCCGATGACTACTTCCCGGACGACGACTTCTTCCCCGACGTCCATGACCTCCTCGATGACATGGCAGGCGAGGACACCGACCCCAAGTCCAGCGCTTCTGCTGCTGCTGTGCCGTACGTGTTCTTCTCCTTTCTGTTAGAAGTCCTGCTACAGTTCTTGGCTCTAGTTTCTGCCCTACGTATGTTAGGTTCTATGTCGTATAAGCAACTTCATCTAGTGTCTGTTCTAGATGTGTTTACCTCAAGTTCATATATGCGGACGATGTTTACTTTCTCTCTGTTAGATTGCATGAATTGCTTTATATTTGCTATTTTAGTCATGCTTTATCAAGTATTTCCGTTAGCAAAATTATTTGGTAAATTGCTCATATTTCCAACAGTTGTATCTGTTTTCCTATTGCAGGCGTTAGCGAGATCTATCTCTGCTTAGCTGGTTGTCTACATGTTGTGTTACTGCTCTATGCCATGGTGCTGAAGTTTGGAGTGTGTCGCCATCTTCAAGCTACACTGTAGTTTCTTCGATTTTATGTGTTTTCCATCGTGTTGTAAGATGTATCGATCAACATCCTTGTATCATTCGACCGTTTGGAGATTTATTAATTTAAAGTCAGCTGTTATCACCTTTTCTCCAAAAAAAACAGCAGCACCTGTCTCCCAAACCAAGCTACCAGAGCAACCCCCCCTCCCCATGGCTCTTTCGCCCACGATGATGGAGAAAGTGGAGAAAGTGTTTTCAACCGACGGGAAGAAGTTATTCTCGTACACTTGGCGTAGCATCTGTAAAGGGATGTACATACTTGTTAAAAAGGAGGAATTATCTGGAGGGTAGGTGAATGGGCTAGTATCAAGGTGTGAGAAGGCCCCTAGATCCTCAAGGGCGGTACAAGGAGGCCACGATCTCTCTAAGGGTGTTCTCCAATCACTCTTGTGGCAGATCTGCTCAATCCAAACACTGAGGCATGGAACGAGATGATGCTTCATGATCTCTTCCATGAAGAGGACGCGGAGGGAATCTCTCCATTAGCTTTTGTGAAGGAATGGGAGATAAGCTTGGCACTTCATTGAGTACGGCCTTTTCTCTATCAAATCTCCGTATAAGGTTAGCGGTATGCAGTGTTACATGAAGCTGGGAAGAGATGTTGCCATCTCTAAGGAAAAAATCAGCCAATGGCACTCTTAAATTTGACTAGAAGCATATCTCATCCGTGAAGGCCACAAGCAAGGTGAATATGTTTGTGTGGCGGCTCGCTCACAACAGTCTAGCTAACCATGTAGAAAGTTAGAAGTTGGGACATGGACAGTAGATTCCCCGTATTAGTAATCTAAACACTCTTCTATTTCTTTACGGAGGGAGTATTAAATTAGGATGGGGGAACACCTTCCTAAAGTACAAGAAACCTAAAGAATGCTGGAGTATCTTGGCTTTGTGGGCGACCTACAACTCAACCGGTTCCATGCTTGAGGAACCGTGCAAGTGTGCTAAAGAATCCCCGCTTGCTATGGGCGGCAGCCGGTCGTTGTCCATCCATGATTGGGCTCTCTTCGTGATTAGCACCTACCCACACGTTTCACTAACACTAGTGCAGAACCGGGCTTTAGCACCGGTTCGTAAGGGCCTTTAGTGCCGGTTCTACAACCGGCACTAAAGAGTGGAGACTAAAGCCCCCCCCCCCCCCTTTACTATCGGTTCATCACGAACCGACGCTAAAGTGCCACCACGTGGCACGGGCCAGGCCCGGGTGCTGGTAGACCATTAGTACCGGTTGGTAACACCAACCGGTACTAAATGTTTGGGGGGGGGGGGTTTGATTTTTTCCCATTAATTTTGTGTTTTCCATTTAATTCTTTCTTGTTTGCTGGTATTTTACGATACTACAAATTGTACACGTTATGCATATATATAAATAGATTTTCTAGTACGTAGAGCCACATGTATATAAATATATATCATCGAATGTCTCACAACCAACACCATTAATTATTCACACATACACATGTATATACATATACAATTTCTCCTACATGTTGCCTTGGTGCCTTCGAAGCACGATGACAAGTGGTTCACGGAGGCGGTAGCGGGTAATAGTATTCTCCTTTGGGATCTATGACCTGGTCGAGCAAAAATCCCTCTATTTCCTCTTGAAGTGCTAGTATGCGCTCCGCTGTTAGGAGATGCTCCCTCACCTCTCTGAACTGTTAAGAAGGAGATCAAAATGCATTTGTATTAGTTGTGTGACTAGATATCGATAATGGTGTGAATAGTGTTCTGACAAACGTACCCAGTCCTGTCTTTGAGATCTGTTCTTTCGGACGCCATCATGCGAATGTTCTCACAAATGTAGAATGCACACAGATCATCCTCCAGCTCTTGCTCAGACTTATCCCACTTAGGCATTCCCACCGCATAGCCACGTGGACCCAGCCTATGAAACTGTGTCTTTTTTGCGGCATTGGCCTTGTTTTTTATCGACCGTTCCTTGAATTCTGATTCCTTGAATTTCACAAAATCGGACCGGTGTTATCCTTGCTTCTCCAGTGTTTCCGTGAATTCTGGAGTCTTCCTTTTTGCAGCAAGGTAGTTGGCCCATACAGTTTTCTTGTGGGTATTGAATGCAATTTCCATCTTCTTAAGAGCAGCACCCTTGACTTTCTCTACATCTGCTTCAGTGAAATAATCTGGTAGGGTGAAATGTTCCATCAGAGATTCCCAAACGGCTTTTTTTTGCTCTGTCTTCGACCCAAGTAACACCTGGACGTTTAGTTTTTGGCTCTTTCCATTCTTGAATGGAGATCGGGAGTTGGTCCTTCACAAGAACTCCGCACTGACGAGTTCACTTGTTCACAATGTTCTTATGCGTGAGGGGTTTGCCACTAGGTTTGGTGGACTCGATGTTGTACTTTACACCCTCCTTCAACTTTCTACCTGGGCCTCGCTTTGTCCTGCTGTCTGTAGAAGCAGATTTGCTCGATCCGGAGGGCTGAAAGAAGAAAGATCGATTCCTTAATATATCTTCAAATAAAAAAACATGTGATGATCACCATGATGCCTGCTTATATAAATATACCTCGCCAGTAGTCTTTTTTATTTGAAGATGAGCATTGTCTGTGTCATCATAAACATTTTCTGTGCCATCATAATCATAATCATAGTTCATGATTTCATCAGCTCGGTCGTCGAGATCGAATATCTTTTCATCGCCCTCTCTGGTATTGTTCAGATATTGGGAGCCGTCATCTGCTTCATTCAGATCATCGAGCCTGTGAGGGCTGCGTATGATGTCGAACAATTCCTCTTCTCTCTCTCTGCCGGTATTGTCCACCATAGCTTTTACTTAACTAATACAGAAAAAATATAAAACAATTTAGTATTCAAATTACAATGCATGGATGCAATCAATAAGGAAAAACTGAATCATATATATAGTACATAATATATGCATCATCTCGATTAATATATAATCTCGAATACATCATCGTCTCGAATAATGTATATAATCTCGAATATTATATATCGACTACATCACTGGCTAGGTACATAATAAAGATCGAGTACTACAGAAGAATCTAGGCCACTCGCGGTTCCTAGGGTGCGGGCGGTGGACACCCAAAGAGAAGGAACCATCACAGGATCATATCTCCAGTCATCTGCCCAAAGAACCTGCCAAGTATTGGAGAACCAGACGTCCATAGCAGCCATGTAGCGATGGACGTGCTCGTCCTCCTCCCTGACACGGTGACGCACCACCTCCGGCGGCGCCGGCTCCCTCTGCACCGAATGTGGCCCACGCGAACGCCACCAAAGGAGATCAGGGTCGGCGACGGGACCCTAGGCCTGGTTCCTCACCAAGCGGCCCGCCCCTCCAGGTAGCACCTTTCAGTGCCATCCCGATGGAGCCCAGTCCCGGACATGGGTCCTCTGAAGCAGGACGTCGTCGCAAACGGGTCGACGGCGAGGATGCGGGCCGGGCATATCGTCGAGAACAAATACTATATGCCCGCAAAAAGTACCATTTTTTAAATGATTGAATTGTGATAACTAAAATTCTATATATATGCAAATTCTAACAATTTGACATTAATCTAATTCATCTAACTAAAACTAATTCTTTAATTTCTAACATTTCTCATTATATAACTAACATTTCTATAACATTTCTAATATTTATATAACTAAAAAATAGAAAAATTGCTAACATTTCTATAAATATTTCTATAACTAAAAAAAAGAAAAATATTATAACATTTCTATAAACTAACATTTCTAATATTTCTATAACTAAAAAACAGAAAAATTTCTAACATTTCTATAACTAAAAAACAGAAAAAATTTCTATAACTAAAATTTGTAACAAACAAACTAGTGTGTGTGTGTGTGTGTGTGTGTGTGTGTGTGTGTGTGTGTGGACATGGCGGCCGGGGTGAGCTCACCGGCGAGGCGACGACGGGGCGACGGGACGGGGCGGTGACGACGGGGCGACGGGACGGGGCGGCGATGACACAGCGTGGCGGCGACGACGGGGCGGGGCACGACGACGGGGACGACGGGGACGGGGACAGTCGGGGCGGCGACGTCGACGGGGGTGGCGACGAGGGGCGGGGACCACTACAAAAAAAACACATCCGTGACATTTTGGGCCAAATGATTTTTTTTCTGTCATACATATGACACTTCTATGATGATAATTGTGACAAAACCCGGTATCATCATGGATGTGGTGGGCTCCTACTTCTATGACAAAAAATCATGACAGAAAATGGGCTTTTCGTCCTGGGTGGGCCGGAGACGCAGCTGGATGACATTCTTTGGGCCGTCCATGACGGAAAAAACCGTGGTAGAAGCGAGGGGGAGGAAATTTCGGGGAGTTGCCGGTTACGGTGGGAGGTCGGGGGCGGAGCGATGCATGTTTATCTCATACGCCGCACCCCTCCCCCCCCCCCCCCCCCCCGTTTCAACCGTAGCGCTCCAACACAAGTCCGTTTCGTCCGTTTTGCGGTACGCCAGACCCCTCCCGATCAACAGGACTCCCATTTCTACCGTAGGAGGTCCGTTTCGTCTGTTTTGCGGTACGCCACACCCTTCCCGGTCAACAGGACCCCCGTTTCGACCGTAGGAGGTCTGTTTCCTCCATTTTGCGGTACACCACACCCCTCCTGATCAACAGGACCCCCGTTTCGACCGTAGGAGGTTCGTTTCCTCCGTTTTGCGGTATGCCAGGCCCCTCCCGATCAACAGGACCTCGTTTCGAACGTGGCCGATCGAACACAAGGCCGTTTCCTCCGTTGTGCCGTACGCCAGGCCTCGTTTCCATCGCCTGTTCTGTCCAAGCCCTCCCTATGAACACGACCACGCATTCCGTTCCGACCCAGCCGGTTGGCTCCCCATGAACACGACGACGATGCTTTTTCTCCGTTCCGACCCAGCCATGTACGTACGCTGACTAGGCATTCGAGACCCTGCCCGTATGTACGTACGTGGCCGTATTTTCTTTCTTGCACCCTCGCCGTTGTACGTACGTGTACGTGCGCGCCTCTACTACGACCAGTATGTACGTACACATTCGCGACCAGAATGACAACGCTACGTACGCTTCGACCAGGTGGGTCCCGACTGTCAGGCACTTCCTTGCCTGCGAAGATGTAGCTGGTGGGTCCCAGCAGTCAGGGGGACGAATCGTTTTGTTTTTTTTGTTCGGACGCACTTCCTTGCGTGCGAAGATGTAGCTGGTGGGTCCCAGCAGTCAGGGGGGTGAATCATTTTTTTTGCCCGGACGCACTTCCTTGCGTGCGAAGATGTAGCTAGTGGGTCCCAGTAGTCAGGGGGGCGAATCGTTTTTTTTGCCCGGACGCACTTCCTTGCGTGCGAAGGTGCAGCTGGTGGGTCCCAGCAGTCATGGGTGAAAAGTTTTTTTCGCGAAATACCGTGGCCCGTCCGGTGGGTCCCCGTTGTCAGGTGGAGGAATAATTATTTTCTGCGTAATAAGGAGGCACTTCCTAGCTGCGAGGCCTAGGAAGGGGACGACGGGGAGCCGGGGAAGACGCGGCAGTGGAAGCCCACGCGGAGAGGGGTACGAGGGTTCACTGGTTCGGCTGCGGTGTGAGGCTGCCTTCGCCACAGGGCCTGGCCAGCAGTGGGAATAGTAGGGGGTAGTGAGGCCTCCACGGCAGCATATCCGGCCACGGGAAGCAGGAGCATGCGACACGACCGGCGCTGCTTTGGGCGGCTGGAGCAAGAAGACCAGAGGTTGAAGAAGCACTACGGCCGTTGGATGGACATCGTACGGTCACTGGAGCTAGAATCGTTTATATTGACTAAGTTGACCAAGCCCTTCGTCCCCGTCAACTTAGTAGGCCCACAAGTCAGCCTCCCACCAAGGTGGGTCCCAGCTAGCAGGGGGTATTCATTTTTTTGTGCGTAATAAGGAGGCACTTCCAGTGGGTTTGTGCTGACAGCAGGGGAACATTTTTCTCGCGAAATACGGTGGCCCGTCGGGTGCGTCCCAGCAGTCAGGGGTAGACATTTTTCTGGCGAAATACTGGTGGCCCGTCCAGTGGGTCCCTGCTGTCAGGTGGAGGAATAATTATTTTCCGCATAATAAGGAGGCACTTCCTTGCGGATGCCATGGACCCAGCTGTCAGCCTCTTCACGTACAGTATTCTTCTGATGGAATTCGGTCGTTGACCACATTGACCACGCCGCGCTGAGAGCACCACGGCGGTGGACGACAGCGAGGCCTAGGAAGGGGACGACGCGGAGCCGGGGAAGACGCGGCAGTGGATGCCCACACGGAGAGGAGTACGAGGGTTCACTGGTTCGGCTGCGCTGCCGTCGCCGCAGAATAACAGGGGGTGTGGGTGAGTGGAGTGGAGGGATGGCCTGGCCAGCGGTAGGAGTAGTATGGAGGCGGTGAGGCCTCCGCGGCAGCACAGCCGGCCACGGGAGGCAGGAGCAGGCGGCACGACCGGCGCTGCTTTGGGCGGCTGGAGCAAGAAGACCAGAAGTTGAAGAAGCACTACAGCCATTGGATGGACATCGTACGGTCACTAGAGCTAGAATCGTTCATATTGACTAAGTTGACAAAGCCCTCCGTCCCCGTCAACTTAGTAGGCCCACAAGTCAGCTTCCCACCAATGTGAGTCCCAGCTAGCATGGGGAGTATTCATTTTTTTGTGCGTAATAAAGAGGCACCTCCGGTGGGTCCGAGCTGACAGCGGGGGGAACATTTTTTTTCACGAAATACGGTGGCCCGTCTGGTGGGTACCAGCAGTCAGGGGGGAAACGTTTTTTTAGCGAAATAAGGTGGCCCGTCTGGCGGGTCCCTGCTGTCAGGTGGAGGAATAATTATTTTGCGCGTAATAAGGAGGCACTTCCTTGCGGCCGCCGTGGACCCAGCTGCCAGCCTCTCCACGTACAGTACTCTTCCGATGGAAGTCGGTCATTGACCATGTTGACCATGCCGCGCCGGGAGCACCAGGGCGGTGGACGACGGCGACGCCTAGGAAGGGGACAACGCGGAGCCGGGGAAGACGCAGCAGTGGAAGCCCACGCGGAGAGGAGTACGAGGGTTCACTGGTACGGCTGCGGTGTGAGGCTGCCGCCGCCGCAGAATAACAGGGGGTGTGGGTGAGTGGAGGGATGGCCAGGCCAGCGGTGGGAGTAGTATGGGGGCGGTGAGGCCTCCGCGGCAGCACAGCCGGCCACGGGAGGCAGGAGCAGGCGGCACGACCGACGCTGCTTTGGGCGGCTGGACCAAGAAGACCAGATGTTGAAGAAGCACTACGGCCGTTGGATGGACATTGTACGGTCACCGATGCTAGAATCATTTATATTGACTAAGTTGACAAAGCCCTTGGTACGCTCCAACTTAGTAGGCCCACAGGTCAGCCTCCGAAACTATGCGCCCCAGATGTCAGGGGGAGGAATCATTTTTTGGGCGGCCGAAGCTAAGAATATCCGAGATTGAAGAAGAAGCACGACATCCATTGGATAGACATCCAACGGCCACTACTGCTAGAACCGTGTGTTGACTATAATAAGTTGACAAAGCCTTGCATATGTGTCAACTTATTTTTTTAGGGGACGCGTCACTTAGTAGGCCCACAAGTGTGTAGCAGAGAACTTATAGCCCATTTGCGTTTTGTAAAAATGTACAGCCCATTTTTGAATTCTAATGGAATTTACAACGGCCCATTTACAGTTTGTTAAAAGTACAACCCATTTTCTAGCTAGGACAACGATTAATAATTTCAACCAACCGTTGAAGATAGAATTCAATAAAATTTCCCACATTTTGATGGGATCCGAAATATTTTTATCCCGAAATTTCTATTCAGATTAAATATAAATTTGTATTATGTAAAAATCCAACGAAATATTGCGCGCGCAACAATGAAAAATTTAAGATTTTCAAAGTCCATAAATAATATTTTATAAACTAATTTTGTGTTTGGTGCATTTTTTTATAGTTACTGCCCAGTTTTTATAATTACATCCCATTTATTATTTTAAAGCCCATTTTCCTGTTAAGCCTAATGCATTCCTCGGGGTAGAGAATAACAAGTTGACCTTGCCTGGGTATTCCTCGAAAAGACGTATAGCTGGGCTAGCCATTTACATCTCGAAAAAAGTAGTATCTGGGCTGGATATCTGGCCTAGGCTAGACGGGCCATAGCCCGCCCAGTTAATACCCTGCTCTTCTCTGAACAACAATGAAATCATCGCCAAGAAAAACTCTGTAGTGCTCACGTCTCAAAAACACAAATACTGCTCGAGCTGCTTGGTCCCAGCTGTCGGCCGCACCTTGTGCAATTCTCTCATTTATATTGACTACATAGGTTGACAATGGTGTGGGATCGTGATGTCAGAAAACCAGGAGAAAGCAATAGAATATATAGTTGTACATAATAAGGAGGCACTTGCGTACGTACGGCTATGGCCCTAGTGTGTCCCTAGTGTCATCCAGTCAAAATAAAGTCATCTCCTGAATCCTCATGTTCTTTGACCATGTTAACAATGCTCGGCGCCACAACGAGCGCAACAACTCGAAGGACAACGGAGAGGGCCTCGCAGGCCCTATGGAGGTCTGATACAGCGCCCACTTCTCATTCAGGAAGCCAGGATCATCGGACACCTATGAGCACCTTCGAGAAACTAAGACGGCATGAAACAGTAAGGCCGCGCTTGGGAGCTCTGGTCTATGAACACCCTCGGCTTGCTTAGGTTGCGCCGACCTCAGCCCGATCTCCCATCCTGTTGCCTCCGCTTCTTGCCGTATATCCCGTCATGTCTCTGCAGATCAGCACGCGAATGACTCCGGAGGTGAGGAGGACGCCGCCAGCACCGCACCCCTCCATTAAGGCGAGGAACACGTAGCCGCTGAGGCGAGGGGTCGCTCCCTGCAACTGCTACTCCACTACGTTTCTCAGTTGAGATATTTGTTCATCATCTTGCCAATTTTCATTTTGTCGGACTCCTGCACATATGTCTATGATTGCTTCATTGAAAGTCAGCTCTTGTACGTTAGCACAAGATTAGATGATCATGGAGCGCACAGGAGCCTCGTGGACGGACAACCGTGCCCAGATTCACCTCATTGCTTATTCATGAGTATGTCACAGCGAGCATCTGTACCACTACCTACCAGCTCTAAGATGTACTACAAAGGTTACATCAACGATGCTATTCAGTTCACAATTTGAGGATGAATTTAAGGTTTTTCCATTTGTCTACTGTATTGCATTTGAGTAATTTATATAAAAGATATAGCAGAGACTTTTCTGCACCAATATTTCTACCCACTTTTTCGTCCAACCATGTCCCTCCGTTCCATTGCACGCCGGCCCGCTCCCTTTTTATTTTTTTTGGCCCCTTCCTTTCATCCAGTTTACCTAAAACTAGCCCTAATTAGAGGCTTTAATTTTGTCTGCGTGATCTCCTCCACGATCAGTGTTTTTATTCATTGCACCGTGATGCTCGGGCACCCTTCCTATCTACGACCGCGGCGCGCCTACCCTGTCTAGGAGCACGATGCGCAGGCAAGCCTCGCGCCATGCCGCAGCCACACGCCTTGCTCCTGCTCGGGATGGAACGATCCCCGAACAACCCTGGCTTGCTTAGGTTGCGCCGACATCAGCCCGATCTTCCGTCCTGTCGCCTCCGCTTCTCATCGTATATCCCGTCATGTGTGTGCAGATCAGCCCGCGAACGACTCCGGAGGTGAGGACGATGCCGCCGCCACCGCACCCCTCCATTAAGGCCAGGAACACGCAGCCGCTGAGGCGAGGGGCTGCTCCCTGCAACTGCTACTCCACTACGTTTCTCAGTTGAGGTATTTGTTCATCAGCTTGCCAATTTTCATTTTGTTGGACTCCAGCACATACGCCTATGATTGCTTCATTGAAAGTCAGCTCCTGTACATTAGCACAAGATTAGATGATCATGGAGCGCACCGGAGCCTCGTGGACGGACAATCGTACCCAGATTCACCTCATTGCTTATCCATGAGTATGTCAGCGAGCCTCTGTACCACTAGCTACCAGCTCTAAGATGTACTACAAAGGTTACATCAACGGTGCTATTCAGTTCACAATTTGAGGATGAATTTAAGGTTTTCCATTTGTCTACTGTATTGCATTTAAGTCATTTATATAAAAGATATAGCAGGATTTTTCTGCACCAATATTTCTTCCCACTTTTTCGTCCAACCATGTCCCTCCGTTCCATTGCACGCCGCCCCGCTCCCTTTTTGTTTTTTTTGGCCCCTTCCTTTCATCCAGTTTTCCTAAAACTAGCCCTAAATAGAGGCTTTAATTTTGTCTGCGTGATCTCCTCCACAATCAGTGTTTTTATTCATTGCACCATGATGCTCGGGCACCCTCACTATCTACGACCGCGGCGCGCCTACCCTATCTAGGAGCATGACACGCAGGCAAGGCCCGCTCCATGCCGCAGCCACACGCCTTGCTCCTGCTCGGGATGGAACGATCCCCGAACACCCTCGGCTCGCTTAGGTTGCGCCGACATCAGCCAGATCTCCCGTCCTGTCGCCTCCACTTCTCGTCGTATATCCCGTCATGTATGTGCAGATCAGCCCACGAACGACTCCGGAGGTGAGGACGATGCCGCCACCACCGCACCCGTCCATTAAGGCCAGGAACACGCAGCCGCTGAGGCGAGGGGCTGCTCCCTACAACTGCTACTCCACTACGTTTCTCAGTTGAGTTATTTGTTCATCAGCTTGCCAATTTTCATTTTGTTGGACTCCTGCACATACGTCTATGATTGCTTAATTGAAAGTCAGCTCTTGTACATTAGCACAAGATTAGATGATCATGGAGTGCACCGGAGCCTCGTGGACGGACAATCGTACCCAGATTCACCTCATTGCTTATCCATGAGTATGTCACAGCGAGCCTCTGTACCACTAGCTACCAGATCTAAGATGTACTACAAAGGTTACATCAACGGTGCTATTCAGTTCACAATTTGAGGATGAATTTAATGTTTTTCCATTTGTCTACTGCATTGCATTTAAGTCATTCATATAAAAGGTATAGCAGAGATTTTTCTGCACCAATATTTCTTCCCACTTTTTCGTCCAACCATGTCCCTCTGTTCCATAGCACGCCACCCCGCTCCCTTTTTGTCTTTTGGCCCCTTCCTTTCATCCAGTTTTCCTAAAACTAGCCCTAATTAGAGGCTTTAATTTTGTCTGCGTGATCTCCTCCACAATCAGTGTTTTTATTCATTGCACCGTGATGCTTGGGCACCCTCCCTATATGCGACCCCAGCGCGCCTACCCTATCTAGGAGCACGACACGGAAGCAAGCCCCGCGCCATGCCGCAGCCACACGGCTTGCTCCTTCTCGGGATGGAACAATCCCCGAACACCCCTGGCTTGCTTAGGTTGCACCGACATTAGCCCAATCTCCCGTCCTGTAGCCTCCACTTCTCGCCGTATATCCAGTCATGTCTATGCAGATCAGTCCGCGAACGACTGCGGAGGTGAGGACGATGCCGCCACCACCGCACCCCTCCATTAAGGCCAGGAACACGCAGCCACTGAGGCGAGGGGATGCTCCCTGCAACTGCTACTCCACTACGTTTCTCAGTTGAGGTATTTGTTCATCAGCTTGCCAATTTTCATTTTGTTGGACTCCTGCACATACGTCTATGATTGCTTCGTTCAAAGTCAGCTCTTGTACATTAGCACAAGATTAGATGATCATGGAGCGCACCAGAGCCTCGTGGACGGACAATCGTACCCAGATTCACCTCATTGCTTATCCATGAGTATGTCACAGCGAGCCTCTGTACCACTAGCTACCAGCTCTAAGATGTACTAGAAAGGTTACATCAACGGTGCTAGTCAGTTCACAATTTTGAGGATGAATTTAAGGTTTTTCCATTTGTCTACTGTATTGCATTTAAGTCATTCATATAAAAGATATAGCAGAGATTTTTCTGCACCAATATTTGTTCCCACTTTTTCGTCCAACCATGTCCCTCTGTTCCATTGCACGCCGCCCCACTCCCTTTTTGTTTTTTTGGCCCCTTCCTTTCATCAAGTTTTCCTAAAACTAGCCCTAATTAGAGGCTTTAATTTTGTCTATGTGATCTCCTCCACAATCAGTGTTTTTATTCATTGCACCGTGATGCTTCGGCACCCTCCTATCTGCGACTGCAGCGCTCCTACCCTATCTAGGAGCACGACACGCAAGCAAGCCCCGCGCCATGCCGCAGCCACACGACTTGCTCCTTCTCGGGATGGAACGATCCCCGAACACCCCCGGCTTGCTTAGGTTGCGCAGACATCAGCCCGGTCTCCGGTCCTATAGCCTCCGCTTCTCGCCGTATATCCCGTCATGTCTGTGCAGATCAGCCCGCGAACGACTACGGAGGTGAGGACGATGCCGGCACCACCGCACCCCTCCATTAAGGCCAGGAACACGCAGCTGCTGAGGCGAGGGGCTGCTCCCTGCAACTGCTACTCCACTACGTTTCTCAGTTGAGGTATTTGTTCATCAGCTTGCCAATTTTCATTTTGTTGGACTCCTGCACATACGTCTATGATTGCTTCATTGAAAGTCAGCTCTTGTACATTAGCACAAGATTAGATGATCATGGAGCGCACCGGAGCCTCGTGGACAGACAATCGTACCCAGATTCACCTCATTGCTTATCCATGAGTATGTCACAGCAAGCCTCTGTACCACTAGCTACCAGCTCTAAGATGTACTACAAAGGTTACATCAACGGTGCTATTCCGTTCACAATTTGAGGATGAATTTAAGGTTTTCCATTTGTCTACTGTATTGCATTTAAGTCATTCATATATAAAAGATATAGCAGAGATTTTTCTGCACCAATATTTCTTCCCACTTTTTTGTCCAACCATGTCCCTCTGTTCCATTGCACGCCGCCCCACTCCCTTTTTATTTTTTGTGGCCCCCTTCCTTTCATCCAGTTTTCCTAAAACTAGCCCTTGTTAGAGGCTTTAATTTTGTCTGCGTGATCTCCTCCACAATCAGTCTTTTTATTCATTGCACCGTGATGCTTGGGCACCCTCCCTATCTGCGACCGCGGCGCGCCTACCCTGTCTAGGAGCACAACACGCAAGCAAGCCCCGCGCCATGCCGCAGCCACACGCCTTGCTCCTGCTCGAGATGGAACGATCCCCGAACACCCCCGGCTTGCTTAGGTTGCACAGACATCAGCCCGATCTCCCGTCCTGTCGCCTCCGCTTCTCGCCGTATATCCCGTCATGTCTGTGCAGATCAGCCCGCGAACGACTCCGGAGGTGAGGACGATGCCGCCACCACCGCACCCCTCCATTAAGGCCAGGAACATGCAGCCGCCGAGGCGTGGTGCTGCTCCCTGCAACTGCTACTCCACTATGTTTCTCAGTTGAGGTATTTGTTCATCAGCTTGCCAATTGTCATTTTGTTGGACTCTGCACATACGTCTATGATTGCTTCATTGAAAGTCAGCTCTTGTACATTAGCACAAGATTAGATGATCATGGAGCGCATAGGAGCCTCGTGGACGGACAACCGTGCCCAGATTCACCTCATTGCTTATCCATGAGTATCTCAGAGCGAGCCTCTGTACCACTAGCTACCAGCTCTAAGATGTACTACAAAGGTTACATCAACGGTTCTATTCAGTTCACAATTTGAGGATGAATTTATGGTTTTTCCATTTGTCTACTGTATTGCATTTAAGTCATTTATATAAAATATATAGCAGAGATTTTTCTGCACCAATATTTCTTCCCACTTTTTCGTCCAACCATGTCCCTCTGTTCCATTGCACGCCGCCTCGCTCCCTTTTTGTTTTTTGGCCCCTTCCTTTCATCCAGTTTTCCTAAAACTAGCCCTAATTAGAGGCTTTAATTTTGTATGCATGATCTCCTCCACAATCAGTGTTTTTATTCATTGCATCGTGATGCTCGGGCATCCTCCCTATCTGCGACCGCGGCGCGCCTACCCTGTCTAGGAGCACGACACGTAGGCAAGCCCCGCGCCATGCCTCAGCCACATGCCTTGCTTCCGTTCAGGATGGAACGATCCCCGAACACCCCCGGCTTGCTTAGGTTGCACCGACATCAGCCCTCCGATCCTGTCGCCTCCACTTCTCGCCATATATCCCGTCATGTCTCTACAGATCAGCCCGCGAACGACTCCGGAGGTGAGGACGACGCCGCCAGCACCACACCCCTCCATTAACGCGAAGAACACATAGCCGCCGAGTTGAGGGGCTGCTCCCTGCAACTGCTACTCCACTACGTTTCTCAGTTCAGGTATTTATTCATCAGCTTGCCAATTATCATTTTGTTGGACTCCTGCACATACGTCTATGATTGCTTCATTGAAAGTCAGCTCTTGTACATTAGCACAAGATTAGATGATCATGGAGCGCACAGGAGCCTCGTGGACGGACAACCGTATCCAGATTCACCTCATTGCTTATCCATGAGTATGTCACAGTGAGCCTCTGTACCACTAGCTACCAGCTCTAAGATGTACTACGAAGGTTACATCAACGGTGCTATTCAGTTCACAATTTGTGGATGAATTTAAGGTTTTTCCATTTGTCTACTGTATTGCATTTATGTCATTTATATAAAAGATATAGCAGAGATTTTTCTGCACCAATATTTCTTCCCACTTTTTCGTCCAACCATGTCCCTCCGTTCCATTGCATGCCGCCCCACTCCCTTTTTATTTTTTTGGCCCCATCCTTTCATCCAGTTTTCCTAAAACTAGCCCTAATTAGAGGCTTTAATTTTGTCTGCGTGATCTCCTCCACAATCAGTGTGTTCATTCATTGCACCGTGATTCTCGGGCACCCTCCCTATCTGCGAACGCGGCGCGCCTGCCCTGTCGAGGAGCACGACAGGCAGGCAAGCCCCACGCCATGCCGTAGCCACACGCCTTGCTCCTGCTTGGGATGGAATGATCCCGGAACACCCCCGGCTTGCTTAGTTTGCGCCGACATCAGCCCGATCTCCCGTCATCTCACCTCCGCTTCTTCCTGTATATCCCGTCATGTCTCTGTAGATCAGCCGGCGAACGACTCTGGAGGTGAGGACGACTACGCCACCACCGCACCCCTCCATTAAGGTGAGGAACACGTAGCCGCCGAGGCGAGGGGCTGCTCCCTGCAACTGCTACTCCACTATGTTTCTCAGTTCAGGTATTTGTTCATCAGCTTGCCAATTTTCATTTTGTTGGACTCCTGCACATACGTCTATGATTGCTTCATTGAAAGTCAGCTCTTCTACATTAGCACAAGATTACATGATCATGGAGCGCACAGGAGCCTCGTGGACAGACAACCGTGCGCAGATTCATCTCATTGCTTATCCATGAGTATGTCACAGCGAGCCTCTGTACCACTAGCTACTAGCTCTAAGATGTACTACAAAGGTTACATCAACGGTGCTATTCAGTTCACAATTTTAGGATGAATTTAAGGTTTTTCCATATGCCTACTGTATTGCATTTAAGTCATTTATACAAAAGATATAGCAAAGATTTTTCTGCAATATTTCTTCCCACTTTTTCATCCAACCATGTCCCTCCGTTCCATTGCACGCCGCCCCGCTCCCTTTTTATTTTTTTTGGCCCCTTCCTTTCATCCAGTTTACCTAAAACTAGCCCTAATTAGAGGCTTTAATTTTGTCTACGTGATCTCCTCCACGATCAGTGTTTTTATTCAATACACGGTGATGCTCGGGCACCCTCCCTATCTGCGACCGCGGCGCACCTACCCTGTCTAGGAGCAAGACACGCAGGCAAGCCCCGCCATGCGGCAGCCAAATGCCTTGCTCCTGCTCGAGATTGAACGATCCCCGAACACCCCCGGCTTGCTTAGGTTGCGCCAACATCAGCCCGATCTCCCGTCCTGTCGCCTCCGCTTCTCGCTGTATATCCCGTCATGTCTCTGCGGATCAGCCCTCGAACGACTCCGGTGGTGAGGACGACGCCGCCACCATCGCACCCCTCCATTAAGGCGAGGAACACGCAGCCGCCATGACGAGGGGCTGCTCCCTGCAACTGCTACTACACTACGTTTCTCAGTTGAGGTATTTGTTCATCAGCTTGCCAATTTTCATTTTGTTGGACTCCTGCACATACGCCTATGATTGCTTTATTGAAAGTCAGCTCCTGTACATTAGCACAAGATTAGATGATCATGGAGCGCACAGGAGCCTCGTGGACGGACAACCGTGCCCAGATTCACCTCATTGCTTATCCATTAGTATGTCACAGCGAGCCTCTGTACCACTAGCTACCAGCTCTAAGATGTACAACAAAGTTACATCAACGGTGCTATTCAGTTCATAATTTGAGGATGAATTTAAGGTTTTTCCATTTGTCTGCTGTATTGCATTTAAGACATTTATATAAAAGATATAGCAGGGATTTTTCTGCACTAATATTTCTTCCCACTTTTTCATCCAACCATGGCCCTCCGTTCCATTGCATGCCGTCCCGCTCCCTTTTTGTTTTTTTGGCCCCTTCCTTTCATCCAGTTTTCCTAAAAGTAGCCCTAATTAGAGGCTTTAATTTCGTCTGCGTGATCTCCTCCACAATTAGTGTTTTTATTCATTGCCCCATGATGCTCGGGCACCCTCCCTATCTGCGACCGCGGCGCGCCTACCCTGTCTAGGAGCACGACACGCAGGCAAGCCCCACGCCATGTTGCAGCCACACGCCTTGCTCCTGCTCGGGATGGAACGATACCGGAACACCCCCGACTTGCTTAGGTTGCGCCGACATCAGCCCGATCTCCCGTCCTATCACCTCCGCTTCTCGCCGTATATCCCGTCATGTCTGTGCAGATCAGCCCGCGAACGACTCTGGAGGTGAGGACAATGTCGCCATCACCGCACCCCTCCATTAAGGCGAGGAACACGCAACCATCGAGGCGAGGGGCTGCTCCCTGCAACTGCTACTCCACTACATTTCTCGGTTGAGGTATTTGTTTATCAGCTTGCCAATTTTCATTTTGTTGGACTCCTGCAAATACGTTTATGACTGCTTCTTTGAAAGTCAGCTGTTGTACATTAGCACAAGATTAGATGATCATGGAGCGCACCGGAGCCTCATGAATGGACAACCGTGCCCAGATTCACCTCATTGCTTATCCATGAGTATGTCACAGCGAGCCTCTGTACCACTAGCTACCAACTCTAAGATGTACTACAAAGGTTACATCAACGGTGCTATTCAGTTCACAATTTGAGGATGAATTTAAGTTTTTTCCATTTGTCTACTATATTGCATTTAAGTCATTTATATAAAAGATATGGCAGGGATTTTTCTACACCAATATTTGTTCCCACTTTTTCATCCAACCATGTCCCTCCGCTCCATTGCATGCCGCCCCGCTCCCTTTTTGTTTTTTATGGGACCTTTATTTCATCCAGTTTACATAAAACTAGCCCTAATTAGAGGCTTTAATTTTGTCTGCGTGATCGCCTCCACGATCAGTGTTTTTATTCATTGCACCGTGATGCTCGGGCACCCTCCCTATCTGCGACCGCGGCGCACCTACCCTGTCTAGGAGAACGACACGCAGGCAAGCCACGCGCCATGCGGCAGCCACATGCCTTGCTCCTGCTCGAGATGGAACGATCCCCGAACACCCCCGGCTTGCTTAGGTTGCACCGACATCAGCCGGATCTCTCGTCCTGTCGCCTCCGCTTCTCGCCGTATATCCCGTCATGTCTCTGCAGATCAGCCCTCGAACGACTCCAGTGGTGAGGACGACACCGCCACCATCGCACCCCTCCATTAAGGCGAGGAACACGCAGCCGCCATGACAAGGGGCTGCTCCCTGCAACTGCTACTCCACTACGTTTCTCAGTTGAGGTATTTGTTCATCAGCTTGCCAATTTTCATTTTGTTGGACTCCTGCACATACGTCTATGATTGCTTCATTGAGAGTCAGCTCTTGTACATTAGCACAAGATTAGATGATCATGGAGCGCACAGGAGCCTCGTGGACGGACAACCGTGCCCAGATTCACCTTGTTGCTTATCCATGAGTATGTCATAGCGAGCCTCTGTACCACTAGCAACCAGCTCTAAGATGTACTACAAAGGTTACATCAACGGTGCTATTCAGTTCACAATTTGAGGATGAATTTTGGGTTTTTCCATTTGTCTACTGTATTGCATTTAATTCATTTATATAAAAGATATAGCAGGGATTTTTTTGCACCAATATTTCTTCCCACTTTTTCGTCCAACCATGTCCCTCTGTTCCATTGCACGCAGCCACGCTCCCTTTTTGTTTTTTGGCCCCTTCCTTTAATCCAGTTTTCCTAAAACTAGCCCTAATTAGAGGCTTTAATTTTGTCTGCGTGATCTCCTCCACAATCAGTGTTTTTATTCATTGCACCGTGATGCTCGGGCACCCTCCCTATCTGCGACCGCGGTGCACCTACCCTGTCTAGGAGCACGACACGCAGGCAAGCCCCACGCCATGCCACAGCCACACGCCTTGCTCCTGCTCGGGATGGAACGATCCCCGAACACCCCCGGCTTGCTTTGGTTGCGCCGACATCAGCCCGATCTCCCGTTTTGCCGCCTCCGCTTCTCGCCGTATATCCCGTCATGTCTGTGCATATCAGCCCTCGAACGACTCTGGAGGTGAGGACGATGTCGCCACCACCGCACCCCTCCATTAAGGCGAGGAACACGCAAACGCCGAGGCGAGGGGCTGCTCCCTGCAACTGCTACTCCACTACGTTTCTCAGTTGAGGTATTTGTTCATGAGCTTGCCAATTTTCATTTTGTTGGACTCCTGCACATACGTTTATGATTGCTTCATTGAAAGTCAGCTCTTGTACATTAGCACAAGATTAGATGATCATGGAGCGCACAGGAACCTCGTGGACGGACAACCGTGCCCAGATTCACCTCATTGCTTATCCATGAGTATATCATAGCGAGCCTCTGTACCACTAGCAACCAGCTCTAAGATGTACTACAAAGGTTACATCAACGGTGCTATTCAGTTCACAATTTGAGGATGAATTTAGGTTTTTCCATTTGTCTACTGTATTGCATTTAAGTCATTTATATAAAAGATATAGCATGGATATTTCTGCACCAATATTTCTTCCCACTTTTTCGTCCAACCATTCCCTCCGTTCCATTGCACGCCGCCCCGCTCCCTTTTTGTTTTTTTGGCCCCTTCCTTTAATCCAGTTTTCCTAAAACTAGCCCTAATTAGAGGCTTTAATTTTGTCTGCGTGATCTCCTCCACAATCAGTGTTTTTATTCATTGCACCATGATGCTCGGGCACCCTCCCTATCTGCGACCATGGCGCGCCTACCCTGTCTAGGAGCACGACACGCAGGCAAGCCCCACGCCATGCCGCAGCTACACGCCTTGCTCCTGCTCGGGATGGAACGATCCCCGAACACCCCCGGCTTGCTTAGGTTGCGCCGACATCAGCCCGATCTCCCGTTTTGTCGCCTCCGCTTCTCGCCGTATATCCCGTCATGTCTGTGCAGATCAGCCCGCTAACGACTCTGGAGGTGAGGACGATGTCGCCACCACTGTACCCCTCCATTAAGGCGAGGAACACGCAACCGCCGAGGCGAGGGGCTGCTCCCTGCAACTGCTACTCCACTACGTTTCTCAGTTGAGGTATTTGTTCATCAGCTTGCCAATTTTCATTTTGTTGGACTCCTGCACGTACGTTTATGATTGCTTCATTGAAAGTCAGCTCTTGTACATGAGCATAAGATTAGATGATCTTGGAGCGCACAGGAGCCTCGTGGACGGACAACCGTGCCCAGATTCACCTCATTGCTTATCCATGAGTATGTCATAGTGAGCCTCTGTACCACTAGCTACCAGCTCTAAGATGTACTACAAAGATTACATCAATGGTGCTATTCAGTTCACAATTTGAGGATGAATTTAAGGTTTTTCCATTTGTCTATTGTTTTGCATTTAAGTCATTTACATAAAAGATATAGCAGAGATTTTTCTGCACCAATATTTCTTCCCACTTTTTCGTGCAACCATGTCCCTCTGTTCCATTGCATGCCACACTGCTCCCTTTTTGTTTTTTTGGCCCCTTCCTTTCATCCAATTTTCCTAAAACGAGCCCTAATTAGAGGCTCTAATTTGTCTGCGTGATATCCTCCACAATCAGTGTTTTTATTCATTGGACCGTGATGCTTGGGCACCCTTCCTATCTGCGACCGTGGCGCGCCTACCCTATCTAGGAGCACGACACGCAGGCAAGCCCCGCGCCATGCCGCAGCCACATGCCTTGCTCCTGCTCGGGATGGAACGATCCCTGAACACCCCCGACTTGCTTAGGTTGCACCGACATCAGCCCGATCTCCCGTCCTCTCGCCTCCGCTTCTTGCCGTATATCCCGTCATGTCTCTGCAGATCAGCCCAAGAACGACTCCAAAGGTGAGGACGACGCTGCCACCACCGCATCCCTCCATTAAGGCGAGGAACACGCAGCCGCCGAGGCGAGGGGCTGCTCCCTGCAACTGCTAGCTACTCCACTACGTTTCTCAGTTGAGGTATTTGTTCATCAGCTTCCCAATCTTCATTTTGTTGGACTCCTGCACACACGTCTATGATTGCTTCACTGAAAGTCAGCTCTTGTACATTAGCACAAGATTAGTATCATGGAGCGCACAGGAGCCTCGTGGACGGACAACCGTGCCCAGATTCACCTCATTGCTTATCCATGAGTATGTCACAACGAGCCTCTGTACCACTAGCTACCAGCTCTAAGATGTACTACAAAGGTTACATCAACGGTGCTATTCAGTTCACAATTTGAGGATGAATTTAAGGTTTTTCCATTTGTCTACTGTATTGCATTTAAGTCATTTATATAAAAGATATAGCAGGGATTTTTGTGCACCAATATTTCTTCCCACTTTTTCGTCCAACCATGTCCCTCCGTTCCATTGCACGCCGCCCCGCTCCCTTTTGTTTTTTTTGGCCCCTTCCTTTCATCCAGTTTACCTAAAACTAGCCCTAATTAGAGGCTTTAATTTTGTCTGCGTGATCTCCTCCACGATCAGTGTTTTTATTCATTGCACCGTGATGCTCGGGCACCCTCCCTGTCTTTGACCGTGGCGCACCTACCCTATCTAGGAGCACAACACGCAGGCAAGCCCCGCGCCATGCGGCAGCCACATGCCTTGCTCCTGCTCGAGATGGAACAATCCCCAAACACCCCGGCTTGCTTAGGTTGTGCCGACATCAGCCCAATCTCGTGTCCTGTCGCCTCCGCTTCTCGCTGTATATCCCGTCATGTCTCTGCAGATCAGCCCTCGAACGACTCCGGTGGTGAGGAAAACGCCGCCACCATCACCCCCCTCCATTAAGGCGAGGAACACGCAGCCTCCGGGCTGCTCCCTGCAACTGCTACTCCACTACGTTTCTCAGTTGAGGTATTTGTTCATCAGCTTGCCAATTTTCATTTTGTTGGACTCCTGCACATACGCCTATGATTGCTTAATTGAAAGTCAGCTCTTGTACATTAGCACAAGATTAGATGATCATGGAGCGCATAGGAGCCTCGTGGACGGACAACCGTGCCCAGATTCACCTCATTGCTTATCCATGAGTATGTCACAGCGAGCCTCTGTACCACTAGCTACCAGCTCTAAGATGTACTACAAAGGTTACATCAACGGTGCTATTCAGTTCACATTTTGAGGATGAATTTAAGGTTTTTCCATTTGTCTACTGTATTGCATTTAAGTCATTTATATAAAAGATATAGCAGGGATTTTTCTGCACCAATATTTTTTCCCACTTTTTCGTCCAAGCATGTCCCTCCGTTCCATTGCACGTCGCCCCGCTCCCTTTTTGTTTTTTTGACCCCTTCCTTCCATCTAGTTTTCCTAAAACTAGCCCTAATTAGAGGCTTTAATTTTGTCTGTGTGATCTCCTCCACAATCAGTGTTTTTATTCATTGCACCGTGATGCTCGGGCACCCTCCCTATCTACGACCGCGGCGCACCTACCCTGTCTAGGAGCACGACACACAGGCAAGCCCCACGCCATGCCGCAGCCACATGATGTCTACTATACAACCTTCTTCTTGTAGACATTGTTGGGCCTACAAGTGCACAGGTTTGTAGGACATTAGCAAATTTCTCTCAAGTGGATGACCTAAGGTTTATCAATCCGTAGGAGACGTAGGATGAAGATGGTCTCTCTCAAACAACCCTGCAACCAAATAACAAAAAGTCTCTTGTGTCCCCAACACACCCAATACAATGGCAAATTGTATAGGTGCACTAGTTCGGCGAAGAGATGGTGATACAAGTGCAATATGGATAGTAGATATAGGTTTTTGTAATCGGAAATAATAAAAACAGCAAGGTAACAAGCGATAAAAGTGAGCGTAAACGGTATTGTAGTGGTAGGAAATAAGGCCTAGGGTTCATACTTTCACTAGTGCAAGTTCTCTCAACAATAATAACATAGATAGAACATATGACAAGCCCTCAACATGCAACAAAGAGTCACTCCAAAGCCACTAATAGCGGAGAACAAACGTAGAGATTATGGTCGGGTACGAAACCACCACAAAGCTAATCTTTCGGATCGATCTATAAAAGAGTTCGTACTAGAATAACACCTTAAGATACAAATCAACCAAAACCCTAATGTCACCTAGATACTCCATTGTCACCTCAAGTATCCGTGGGCATGATTATACGATATGCATCACACAATCTCAGATTCATCCAACCAACATAAAAGTACTTCAAAGAGTGCCCCAAAGTTTCTACCGGAGAGTCAAGAACGTGTGCCAACCCCTATGCATAGGTTCCCAAGTGTCACGAAACCCGCAAGTTGATCACCAAAACATACATCAAGTGGATCAATAGAATAACCCATTGTCACCACGGTTATCCCACGCAAGACATACATCAAGTGTTCATAAAAGACTAAATCCGATAAGATAACTTCAAAGGGGAAACTCAATTCATCACAAGAGAGTAGAGGGGGAGAAACATCATAAGATCCAACTACAATAGCAAAGCTCGGGATACATCAAGATCGTGCCATAGAGGGAACACGAGAGAGAACACGAGAGAGAGAGAGATCAAACACATAGCTACTGGTACATACCCTCAGCCCCGAGGGTGAACTACTCCCTCCTCGTCATGGAGAGCGCCGGGATGATGAAGATGGCCACCGGTGATGGGATCCCCCTCCGGCAGGGTGCCGGAACGGGGTCCCGATTGGTTTTTGGTGGCTACAGAGGCTTGCGTCGGCGGAACTCCCGATCTATTTTCTGTTCTGGAGGTTTTAGGGTACGTAGGTATATATGGGTGCAGGGGGTACGTCGGTGGACCTCCGGGGGGCTCACGAGGTAGGGGGCGTGCCCAGGGGGGAGGGGCGCGCCCCCCACCCTCGTGGGCAGCCCGGGGATCCCCTGACGTGCACTCCAAGCCCATCTCATTGGTTTCCTTCCAAAATTAACTTCTCCAGTTGATTTCTTTCCGTTTTGACTGCGTCTGATATTCCTTTTCCTCGAAACACTGAAATAGGCATAAAACAGCAAATCTGGGCTGGGCCTCCGGTAAATAGGTTGGTCCCAAAAATAATATAAAAGTGGATAATAAAGCCAAATATTGCCTAAAACAGTAGATAAAGTAACATGGAGCAATCAAAAATTATACATACGTTGGAGACGTATGACCACACGCCTTACTCCTGCTCGGGATGGAACGATCCCCGAACACCCCCGGCTTGCTTAGGTTGCACCGACATTAGCCCGATCTCCTGGTCTGTCGCCTCCGCTTCTCGCCTTATATCCCGTCATGTCTGTGCAGATCAGCCTGCGAATGACTCTAGAGGTGAGGACGATGTCGCCACCACCGCACCCCTCCATTAAGGCGAGGAACACGCAACCGCCGAGGCGAGGGGCTGCTCCCTGCAACTGCTACTCCACTACGTTTCTCAGTTGAGGTATTTGTTCATCAGCTTTCCAATTTTCATTTTGTTGGACTCCTGCAAATACGTTTATGATTGCTTCATTGAAAGTCAGCTCTTGTACATTAGCACAAGATTAGATGATCTTGGAGCGCACAGGAGCATCGTGGACGGACAACCGTGCCCAGATTCACCTCATTGCTTATCCATGAGTATGTCACAGCGAGCCTCTGTACCACTAGCTACCATCACTAAGATGTACTACAAAGGTTACATCAATGATGCTATTCAGTTCACAATTTGAGGATGAATTTAAGGTTTTTCCATTTGTCTATTGTATTGCATTTAAGTCATTTATATAAAAGATATAGCAGAGATTTTTCTGCACCAATATTTCTCCCCAGTTTTTCATCCAACCATGTCCCTCTGTTCCATTGCACGCCGTCCCGCTCCCTTTTTGTTTTTCTGGCCCCTTCCTTTCATCTAGTTTTCCTAAAACTAGCCCTAATTAGAGGCTCTAATTTTGTCTGCGTGATCTCCTCCACAATCAACATTTTTATTCATTGCACCGTGATGCATGGGCACACTCCCTATCTGCGACCGCGGCGTGCCTACCCTGTCTAGGAGCAAGACATGCAGGAAAGCCCCGCGCCATGCCACAGCCACACGCCTTGCTCCTGCTCGGAATGGAACGATCCCCGAACACCCCCGGCTTGCTTAGGTTGCACCGACATCAGCCCGATCTGTCGTCCTGTTGCCTCCGCTTCTCGCTGTATATCCTGTCATGTCTCTGCAGATCAGCCCGCGAACGACTCGAGAGGTGAGGATGACGCCGCCACCACCGCACCCCTCCATTAAGGCGAGGAACACGCAGCCGCCGAGGCGAGGGGCTGCTCCCTGCAACTGCTACTCCACTACGTTTGTCAGTTGATGTATTTGTTCATCAGCTTGCCAATCTTCATTTTGTTGGACTCCTGCACATACGTCTATGATTGCTTCATTGAAAGTCAGCTCTTGTACATTAGCACAAGATTAGTATCATGGAGCGCACAGGAGCCTCGTGGACGGACAACCGTGCCCAGATTCACCTCATTGCTTATCCATGAGTATGTCACAGCGAGCCTCTGTACCACTAGCTACCAGCTCTAAGATGTACTACGAAGGTTACATCAACGGTGCTATTCAGTTCACAATTTGAGGATGAATTTAAGGGTTTTCCATTTGTCTATTATATTGCATTTAAGTCATTTATATAAAAGATATAGAAGAGATTTTCTGCACCAATATTTCTTCCCACTTTTTCGTCCAACCGTGTCCCTCCGTTCCATTGCACGCCGCCCCGCTCCCTTTTTGTTTTTTTGGCCCCTTCCTTCCATCCAGTTTTCCTAAAACTAGCCCTAATTAGAGGCTTTAATTTTGTCTGCGTGATCTCCTCCACAATTAGTGTTTTTATTCATTGCACCGTGATGCTCGGGCACCCTCCCTATCTGTGACCGCGGTGCGCCTACGTTGTCTAGGAGCACGACACGTAGGCAAGCCCCGCGCCATGCCACAGCCACACGCCTTGCTCCTGCTCGGGATGGAACGATCCCCGAACACCCCCGGCTTGCTTAGGTTGCGCCGACATCAGCCCGATCTCTCGTCCTATCGCCTCCGCTTCTCGCCGTATATCCCGTCATGTCTCTGCAGATCAGCCCGTGAGCGACTCCGGAGGTGAGGACGACGCCGCCACCACCGCACCCCTCCATTAAGGCGAGGAACACGTAGCCGCCGAGGCGAGGGGCTGCTCCCTGCAACTGCTACTCCACTATGTTTCTCAGTTGAGGTATTTGTTCATCAGCTTGCCAATTTTCATTTTGTTGGACTCCTGCACACACGTCTATGATTGCTTCATTGAAAGTCAGCTCTTGTACATTAGCACAAGATTAGATGATCATGGAGCGCACAGGAGCCTCGTAGACGGACAACCGTGCCCAGATTCACCTCATTGCTTATCCATGAGTATGTCACAGCGAGCCTCTGTACCACTAGCTACCAGCTCTAAGATGTACTACGAAGGTTTCATCAACGGTGCTATTCAGTTCACAATTTGAGAATGAATTTAAGGTTTTTCCATTTGTCTACTGTATTGCATTTAAGTCATTTATATAGAAGATATAGCAGAGATTTTTCTGCACCAAAAGAGCACATATTGGGTGACACATTGTACAGTACATGAAATAATTCAGCCATGATTTCGTAGTTTGCCGATCTGCTGAATTATTACCAGGATTATTCTATTTATTAGTATCCTCGTGGTTGTTGGACTGTTCGAATGATAAAAGTGACGTGATTTTAATTTGTTTGATCTTCGTAAGTGCCGCAAGCCATGAGCCCATGATGTGCAATGAGGGATCTAGTGTCGGCAGGACCAACAAGGGAATTGCGGAGCTACATATTTAGTTTTTTGTAAGGTGCATGCTTGCTTCAAGTGTCTAATGTCTCTATAGATATTGTGTAAATGCATATACGATGCAAAAGCTAAATATTGGATCACCTTTAGCATGAGAGCAAAAGGTTCGATGCAGATGCAACACATTCATTTTATTCCTGTACTGCATATATAGATTTGTTTCAGGTGATTGTTCACCTTTTTAGTCAACTTCCTTGTGTATGCACTCGGCCCTCAATATCTATTTACTCGAACCATTAGATTTATTATTGGTAGTACTCATTATATTACTATAGGGGTTGAAGTGAAGCAAGGAAACTCCTATCCTTTTTAATTCATGTAAAGTAAATGTCTGTAAGGATGTGACACCCTTCGAAGGTGAGAAAGTAATGACTTTTGGTAATGAAAAATAGTATTCTATAAGGGATATTATAGAAATATAACTACATGAAAAATAAATTTTAATTATTGCTGACATGCAAAAAAAAATTCATTGCTTACCTACATATTTACAACCTTCTTACTTTTATTATTACACTATTCTTTGCTATACACCACATTTAAGCTATGAAGTTGATTTCAACTTACGTGCATACTGACTGGACTTGACTGACATAAGGACAGACTGTTGTGTCAAACATACCACAACCAACCCTAATAGGTTGTGCGCATCATAACTCCTAGCAGTATTTGTTACGACAGTGTAATGCCACGATCCCTAGCGACGAGGATCAAGGAGGATAAGATGGTAGCTGCCGACAAAGATTCAAGAAGGACATGTCACCATAGTGTCAGTTGTAACATTAGTCGAGATGAATCTCGAAAAAAAATATTTGGGATGTGGAGGTATGTTGGATTTTTAAAAGTGGATTTTGCTAGAGAACAAATCAATATGTGTCCACATATTGCATTTGCTTCACCACACTATATGTTTATCATGTTGTTAAAATTGTATTATTTTTTATTGCTTGTTTTGTATTATTTGTTGTTTATTTTCTATTTTATTTCTTATTGTAGCAAATTTGATCATTCAACTAAAAATGCGAGGTATTACAGTGATGAATATATGGATTTGGTAGTTTCATATAAAATTAATAAGCAAGAGATGAAGAAATATAGTTGTGAGTGTTGCAGGAGTTAAAACAACTTGTAGGGGAGAATCTTTACAGTGGAATCCCATGTACATAGGTCCATCTGGAACTGACAGGTTTGGATTTGTATAACGGTGAAACAAAGGTGATACTATTGTATCGAGTTTAATTTACTTACCAAACTTCTCAAACTCTATGATAAATCACGGGCGGAATTACACTATCGCATTAATAGAATTTTTTTATCCCGTTGCAATGCACGTACAATGTCCTAATGTTACTCAAAAGATCAAACATGATCAGAATATGATAGCACATCAATTGACATTCTATAGCCGTAAATAGAGCTCCATTGCTTAAGAGTTGACTACACTCTCTTTAATTATTATTAGAAACCAAAATACGCATCCAATTTCAAGAAATAAAATCCACCAAAAAAATTGATAGTGTTACCTGGCTGACGTTCGATGGAAGAGGGTAGCAACCGAACGCCATTTGATGATAATTTTGGTTGTGAGGAAAGATCAAATGACGGCAGTCTTAAAACGAAAAGTCCCTTCTCCGAAGAAACTGCCCTGTTGCTATGAAATAACTGCCACCCCTCACGACTAAAAATTCACTTAAAACATTCGCAAATGCCAGCCTCCCTAGCAAACGTTCGCTAGTTAAAAGGTAAAGAAAGAAAAAGATTCAGCCACCGTTCTTCAAAAAGAAAAAGAAACGGAAATGTTAACGCCCACACGTGTGGGTGTTAGCCAACTCGCCCATACGCCTTCATTACCGTCCAGTGCCTTTTGCACGAATCTTGGCATAAAAAGGCTGATTTTGTGTGCCACGTAGGACCACTCGTGTCTGTGGCATGTGGGGGAGTTCGCCCACACGCCTGTTTTCTCTCAGCGGCCAACGTCGCCAGTCGGGGCGTGCAATGGAACTGCTGTCGCGCCCGCACGCCACGCACCACTCCTGTTCCCCATCTCCCACGACTGCCATTCTCCCACTCTCCCACACCTAAGCTATAATTTGCCATGTTTTTGAAGGGTACATGGCAACTGCCCTATTTGTGATTGTAAGCATATGGCAACTCTCTTTTTACCCGAACATGTTATTGTTGCCACGTCTGTTTTGTAGCGTTACATGGCAACTGTCTAGTGTTAGTAGGTGGCAGCTCCTAAAGATACCACCGTCACCCACATGCCCGTCTCCTCTCCCACACACCAAAAGCCATCAGTTGCCATGTGTTTTGCAGGATACATGGCAACTGCCCTCCCGTCTCCTCTCCCACACACCAAAAGCCATCAGTTGCCATGTGTTTTGCAGGATACATGGCAACTGCCCTAGCGTGCTTGTAAGCAGATGGCAACTCTCTTTTTAAACGCAACATATTTTTTGCCATGTTTTTTTAGTGCTACATGGCAATTGTCCAGTGTTAGTAGGTGGCAACTCTTAAAGTTTTCCAAATCATGATGACTGTAGTTGTCCGACATGGCAACAGCTGCAGTTGCCCAAAAATGGAATCCGGCACTTGACCTAAGATGGCAACTGCAGTTGAGCAACCATGGCAACTGTAGTTCAGCAACATGGCAACTGCAGTTGAGCAACATGGCGACTGAAGAGGGTCCGGACCATGGCAATCGCGGCGGGACGCGAGGTTACTGACACGCGGGGCGTGTGGCTCGCAGGAGGGGAGGGGCGACGGCCGAGACGGGTCGTGCGGGCCGCGTGCTCGCTCGCCCGGACGTGCTCGTGCGGGGCGATCGCGTTGCACCGGACGTGCGGGCTGTGGCTGCGCGCGCCCGGACGCGGTCGTGTGGGCGGGGTCGTCTCCGAGCCACACAGGGCGTGTGGCACAACCATCCGATACACCACACGTGTGGCAGTTATCGGCGTCCAAAAGAAAAGAGTCGGCCGAGTCAATCTCTTCTCTCCTCGAGGTGAAAAATCCCGCACCACGGTTAACAGACAAGACCTAATTTTTCCCCATTCCTCTGAATCGAGCTCGCGGCCGGCCGGCGTCGTGGACTCCAGTCCAGATCGATCTCGCTCGCCTCTTCCCCGCAGTCCACACCTTGCGCAATGGCCTCCAGATCGAGCTCCCCTCCTAGCACGGGTGCGGAGGAGCACGGTCCCTCTAGGGTTTGACCCGCCGCCCTCGGTCACTCCCCGCCGTCACCCAACCAAGCCGCTCTTCCGCTTCACGCCGTAATCCCACGGGAGCACGCAGGTGAGCATCTCTCTTCCCCGGCGCTCTCTCTTTGTTTTTCTCTGCATCTACCGTTGGCGCTGAAATCTTTCCTGTATTCGTCCGTAGAATCGAAGGAGCACGCCAGCGTTGCCGCCGTTGCTCGCCGCCGCCGGACCCTCCTTCTCTGGCGCGTCCAGTCTCCGAGGGTAAACCCGTCTCACCTCACCTCCTTCCTGTATTTTACTTGCTTGTTTTTTCTACTCCGAAGGAGTTACTTGCCGCGTCTTTTCAGTTCAGTGGACTCGACGGAGCACGATGCCGGACAGGAGAGGCGCGACCATGCTTGAGGACCTGCCCGAGGAGATCATCAACAATATACTCGTCCTGTTGGCGTCCAAGGACGTCGGCCGCTGTCGAGTTGTGAACACATCATGGCGTAGTGCCACATCCACACCTGAATTCATGCTCAAACACCACCGACGCCAGCCGTCGCTCCCCATTGTGGATGGGTGTGGAAAGCCTGCCAATCATGTCGTCTTGGGCGACGCCAGTGCTGGTGCCTCCAATCAACAGCTTTGGCCTTTCCTCTCAAGCTCCAAACTCCGTTACTGCAATCAGCCCACAGCCGTCTGTGATGGCTTCCTTATAATTTATCGGGGACACAAATTCTACATCTGCAATCCAGTTACCCGCAAGCATGCTCTCCTACCACAGCCTCAAGTTGGGCAAGGCATCCGCAATATCGTGGTCGGTTTATACCAGCACCATCCAACTGGAGAATACAGGGTTCTCTGGGTCTCACGGTCATATCAGAGGTCTGAATCCAGCTTATATGTCCTCACAGTGGGATCCGACAGGCCAAGGCGTATCAGCATCAGAATGCCAACAGTCTCCTCATCTTCCGCAGAACAGAAGTTATTGGACAAGCTGCCAGCTTCATCTGACCGTTCATCACCCGTACACCACCGTGGCAGCCTGCACTGCCTTCCTTGTGTCACCTGTGACATTACAGGACACGGCGGAGATATTATTGTGTTCGACACAGAAACAGAGTCATTCCGGTGGATGCGCAGTCCCACCCAGCCCTGCCGTTATAGGAAGTTGTTTGACATGGAGGGGATGCTTGCTTGGTGTGGTGGCTCGGTTTCCAAGTCCACTTCTATGGATGTCTGGGTGATGCAGGATTACAAGGCTGAAATCTGGGCTTTTAAGTACCGGATTGACATGTCAACGGTGGAGGCATCAAGACAACTTTATTTAACTTCTTTCAAAAAGAAAAAGAGTAGACCACTCGAATCTGCGGTGCAATTGTTTAATGATATGGCTGTGCTAAACGAGCGTGAGCTGCTGATCAGGTTTAACTATAAACATGTGTTGCGCTGTGATATTGATGGCAAGTTCTTAGGTATTGTGAACATTGGAAAGAGTCAATATCGCATGTTTCTTACCCACCACCGCCTCAAAGAGAGCATTGTTCCAATTCCAGGCCATGAGATGCAAGAAGATGAGGAGCCTCCGTTCTCCACAGAGCATGTCTGAATGATCATGACTCCTGGTTTGCTTTGCTTCGATTCAGATCATGTCTTTTGTTCTTAGCTCTTCTTACTTAGTAGTACTAGCAGACCAGCAGTAGAACATACCATTTTGGATGGTTGCAGTAGCACCTGTGATGTCATCATTTGGTTCGTAAGATTATGTGCTGAATATCCTGTTAATGTTCTGAAGTGTCAAATATCGATCTGTGAGTCCACTTTTCTCGCAGAATATCTTGTTAACGAACACTAAGGTTTTTTTTGGGTTCGATCTGAGTTCGCTTTTCTCGTAGAATATCCTGTTAGTGTTCGTACGATCATTTGGTTCGTACAATCTATGACAGGGTGCAAAGATGATGAACCACTGTGATCGTTACCCATTGCCATTTGGGCAAAGGAGATCAGTGTCATGGGGCACCAGTACTCATACCAAAACGAGATAAACTGCCCATAACCAAAGTACAGATCGTAGATTGCTGCACCAGAGGTATTAAAGGTGCAGGAGATCGCTGTAAGGCAGTGTCGGAGGCTCTTATCTTGTGACAGATATTCCTGGCCAAATGTCCAACCTGAAGCCAGGTAAAGTAGGGGACCGTAGAACATTGCATAACCCTTGCAAGGAACCTGGTGAGTATTGCATTGTTGTGGGTATAGTCAGATCTCAAACTCTTTTTTGACATGTTCCCAATCCACTAAGCAGTCGGCCTTTGGTTGATCTTTTTTCTTGTGCCATAGAAAGTTCCTTGCAATTGCTAGGATAATAGTTGTACCATAGAAAGTTTTTTTTTTTGACACAGCCTGTCAATTTTCTCAATGTTTCCTTGAGTCCACTTATTAATGCAAGCCGGATAGAAGCCTCTTCTATGCTCATATGGATTGGAACAAAGGTATTCTAATAGCAACTACCTGGGCAACATCACCTTGAGGAAGAATTAGTGTGTCATCCGTATATTGCAATTTCTACCTATAAACCCTCATGGGCTACCGGCCCATAGAGATAGAGGGCACTTGGGGGGGGGGGGGGGGGGCGGCCGCCCCGGGCCCCCAAACTCCAGGGGGCCCCGCCCGGCGTAGGAGTTTAGGTCTTTAGGAAAGTCAGCAATTTGGGGCGAAACTCCAGGGCGCACACTACCTTCCTTCCCCAGCGTACTCTTCGCAAAACGGTTGGGCCTAACCCAAGTAGGAGTAGTAGTAATTAGCAGGGTTGTCGTTGGTGGATTAGTAACGCGCGAGGAGTTAGCGGCGCATCGGCGATTCAGCACCATCACGATCCAAGCAAACAAATGCGGCGGCGCACGCACGACGCTTTTGCTGGATGTCAATTTTCTCATCATCGCCTACAGTCTGCTCAACTAATCTTCTGCGTGGTTGCCGGTTGTGTGCGTGTACGTCGTCCTCGTTTGCCTGATTGCCCAGGCCACAGCGCCACATCCCCCGTCTTCACGCCGGATGAAGTATACCATGCCGTTGCAATTTTCCCCACAGAAATTGATACAACTTGCATCTCTATTGGCGGGAAAAGGTCATTATCAGGCCTCGTGATAGTTGGTAAGATCTCTTGAGTTGATCTAGTGTTTATTTACGGTGGTTTTCACGTACTAATTGTTTACTTCATATACAGAGGGGTGAAGTCTATTTTAAACCTTGAACTCGTACGCGTCGTCGTTTCTAAACCCCAACCTCCAAATCCCTGAAATCGGCACCCTCAACTCCCTAATCCCGGTCGTTTTTGTCCTTAATGCATATGAGAGGAGGATTAGGTGACGTGGCAGTGCGGGCCGCCGGGTTTGCGACTTGATTACCCCCTCCCCTCTCTGCCAGCTCTCTCTTTCTCTCGTTCTAGGGTTCGCCAGCGACAGAGAGAGTGTGGCGCCGCCGCCGCCGCTGCCGCGCAGCCGCCGCCGCGCAGCCGCCGCCGCGACAGAGAGATGTCTTGCTCCTCCGGTGATTCGTCAACTTCTCGAGGCGGTGGTGGGCTCCGAAGGAGAGGCGCAGCAGCAAGGTCTCTGGTGCCCTATCGGGAGCAACCAATGGCTTACGAGCCGGCGGTGATTTGCGCTCGGTGCGGCAGGAAGGCGCCGCGGTGGATATCCTGGAGTCCGGCGAACCCTGGTAGGAGATATTATTCCTGCGTGGATTTGCAGGTAAGCTTGATTCCTCACATGTCCTCTTTCTCTCTGTTTTTGTTCTGTCAAACTCTGAATTTTCTGTGTCATGAACTGAACAGCATGGATTCATCGACTGGCATGACGCCCCCACAACTCCATTTGTTCGTCAATTGCTAGGAGACCTACGGGATAAAGTGTGGAGGCTGGAGGATGAGCTTGCTGGCCAGTCAAGGGAAGGAGAGGTTGCTGTTTTGAAAGAGGAATTGGAGAAGAAAAATGATTTGGTAGCAGAAAGTAGAGCTAGAAGTGCTAGCAGAGATGAGATGCAGATGTACAAGTGTCTGTTTTATGGTTTATTTTTCTTTGTTGCTGGTTTAGTTGCAGGTTTCCTCATGTCTCAGTAGTGTTAGATGTTTCTAGTTATGTAGTTCAATGGTGTACTGGATATGTTGATGGCTGAATGAATATGAAAGAGATCTTTTGGGCTTTTGGCAACATTTTGTGTGAATTTTAATTGTGAATGTTACTGTGAATGGGCTTTTGGAAGCATGTGTGTGCCAACAATAGTTATTTTGGCAGCATATATATAGTTATTTTGGCAGCATGTGTGTATATATAATGGCATCCCAAGGTTTTGGAGTCGTCGACGAGTCGATGACTACCAAAATGGTCGATGACTACCAAATGGTCGATGAGTTGTCGATGACTACCAAATGGTCGATGAGTACCAAATGGTTGATGAATTGTCGATGACTACCAAATGGTTGATGAATTGTCGATGACTACCAAATGGTCGATGACTACCAAAATGGTCGATGACTACTAAATGGTCGATGAGTTATCGATGACTACCAAATGGTTAAATGCAAATGGAATTGAGATAACATTTACTCAGACACATCACCATAAATTTGGCAGCATATATCTTGGTTGACAACTAGTTGAGAATGCCAACATAACATCCAAGCCACAAGTTCAAAAGGCATTGGTAGTACTACATAGTTCAAAAGTGACATCTAAACCACAAGTTCATATAGTAGTAAAGATCTAATCCATCATCCAAGCCACAATTAGTGAAGATCTAATCCATAAACTGGAAAACATCTTCAGAAATTGCCACTAGCATAAAAGTAGCTTCCCAAGCCTGTTGTTGGTGGTCCTCTCCCTGCTCCTCTCCCTGCTCCTCTGCCTGATCCTCTCCCTGCTCCTCTGCCTGCTCCTCTCCCAGCAGTAGTGCTTCTAGGTTGAGATGCTGATGTGCCAGGTTGAGAGCTTGTTGTTGTAGTTCTAGGAGGTTGAAAGCTTGTTGCTGGAGCTTTAGTTGTTGCAGCTTTAGACCTAGTGGGAGCTGATGTTTTTGATCCATCAGTCTGAGCTTGCTGCAAACAGATGAAATGAATGATCGGAGCTAACTAATTATGTATTTGCATAGCTAAAAAGTAAGAAAAACAGAGCAATGATCAGGGTAGTACCTCTGTTTCCCTTTGCTTTCTCCCTCTTTTTCCAAGAAATGATTTAGTTTTCTGGGTTCTATCCCCATTCTTCTTACAACCACTTTTGTTGTGTCCCTTAGCACCACAAGATCCACAAGTGATTTGTATGCCATGCTTGCTCATTTTCTTTCCCTTTGGAGCTTCACCCTCTTCTCTCCTCCTGTCATTGTTCTTCTTCCTTGCTCCTGGCATGGCAATGTATCCAGGTGCAACTGGCCTAGGGTTTTGAGACACTGGCCAGTTTTCTTCTCCTAGAACAGGCTGGAGACAATGCTCATAAATCTTATTGAATGTCTCAATCCAGTAGCACTTGGCTATGTAGTCTTCTACATTTCTACCACTCTTGTAAATAGCTGCAATTGCATGACAGCAAGGGAGGCCTGCTAGTTGAAAGTATCCACAAGTACATACCCATTTTTCAAGATTTACTGTGTACTTCTTTTTTCTGCCCTTCATGTGCTGCACCTCAAATCCCTCCTTGCCATTCCAGAGCACCTCAATGTACTGTGTCAACCTTATACTCACCTTTAGCTTCTTGAAAACATTTGGGCAAATTTTGCCCTTCCATGTTGCTGATTTGGCTCTCTGCTCTTGCACCCTAACAAGCATCTTCTTTCTTATCATCTCTTGCTGTGAAATAATTGGGTAGAACCTTGATTCTATGATGGCATTGTTAAATGACTCACACAGATTATTGTCCACAGATTCACAGTTAGCTCCTGTAGGGAAAAATGCCCTAGCCCAATGAACTGGTTCAGTCCTCATGATATCCTTTGCACCATCAGGAGTGAGCTGAGCTAGCCTTGCCTTGTTGTAGTTAAAATCTTCTTTGTCAGCAGCTTTAGCAATTGCCCAAAATCTCTTTTGGTACTCATGGTCCTTGTATTTCTTCCTCCAGTTGGCATATATATGCCTGACACACATTCTGTGCTCTGCCTTGGGCAAATAGTCACTCATGCTGTTAATCAAGCCCTGTAAAAGTGATATTTAAGTAAATCAAGTAAGTAAAGCAAGCAAGGCAAGCAGGTCATTAATATGTAAGTAAAGCAAGCAAAGCAAACATGTCATTACCTTCTGCTGGTCAGAAATGAAAACCCAACCTGCTCCTTGGTCATTAATATCCAAAACTTTGATTAACATAGCAATAAACCACTTCCAGCTTTCATTGGTTTCTTTCTCCACCATAGCCCAAGACACTGGGTACATCTGGTTATTTGCATCCCTTGCAATTGCAGCCAACAATTCACGTTGACAAGCTCCCTTGAAAAAGCAGCCATCCAGTCCTATGACTTTCCTGCACCCTGCTTTAAATCCTTTCTTCATAGCATCAAAACAGACATAAAACTATTGAAAAATGTTCTGCTGCAGGTCTGTGGGATCTAATGTAATGGCCACAGTACTGCCAGGGTTGCTCCTGAGTAGTTCTAGTTGGTAGTCAAACACCTTTGTATACTCACTTTTCATGCCACACATGAGCTTGTCAAGTACTATTTTCTTTGCTGCCTTACATTTTGAAACTGACACATCAGCAAACATATCTTTGAGCACTGTGGCTTTAATGCTGTCAATTTTCCACATTCGATTTGCTAGGATAATGTGTTCATATCTGTTTGCAATGACCTTAGCAGTAACAAGCTTGTTCTCCCTGTTCTGTGCACACTGGTGCTCATCTTCATAGGTAACTACTTGAAACCTAGAACATCTACTAGTCTTGGCACCATACAACATCCAAGGGCAACCAGGCCAGTCACATTTTGCTCTCACCCTCTGCTCCTCAGATTTTACAAATGATATGCTCCTCTTAGTAGCTAGCCCATACCTCTTCAGTGCTTTAACTAATTGGTTCTTGCTTCTAAACACCATTCCCAAGCTAAAATGGGGAATCTCTGTCTCTGGATTGAAACTAACATACTTGCTTTTCCTCCTAACCATCTGACCATCCTCATCTTCATCATAACTGTAATCCTCATCAGAAGACTCAAACTCTTGGTCCTGTACAGCTTCTTCTACATTAGCAATTAACTCTGTAGGAACAGGACCTGTTGACTCCTTGGAGAACCAAACTTCTGAAGCTTTCATCTTCTTCTTAAATTTCCTTGCATGTTTTCTTAGCTCTACTACCTCAGATTCCTCTCCACTGTCATCAGTATGTGCCACATAATCACGATCATCTGAATCTTCAGATTCTGAACCATGCTCTGCATCTTCTGCAATTGGAGCTACAGTTTGGCTAGCAACAACAGGCTGAGAGGGATTGATTATTTGAGAACTTTGGGACAGATCATGCACTTTGAAACTGTTCTTCACAGGGTTGTGTATCACTGCAGTAACAACACCACCCTCATTAGGAACTAAGATATGTTCCAAAATGTCTGACTGTGCTACTGAAATCACTTGCTGAACATTATCTTCTTCTTCTGCAGTGATAACTGCATTTGGTTCTTCCTCACTAGCATTGTTCAACATGTCATTCAGCTCATCTTCTTCAAAATCAGAGCCACTATCTTCTGCCTCTGGTTCATCTTGCTCACCATTGTACTCCACAAAAACATCAGCAACCCCTCCATCTGTAATGTACTCTGACATCTTCAGGCAACCTTTATCAGTGTATAGAAAGACTAGTCCATTAACCAACTCTCTTCCTGGCATAAGAAAATACAACTTCATGTTGTCTTTGACTGTCAAATGATCTCCTAAATATCCTCTGAGCTCTGGCAGTGACAACTTATCCCTCTCTATCTCTGACATTGCAGTATCTCCCCCAACATAATCAAGAGATGGCCCAATATGAATAAACTGCCCTCCATAGTGAAACCTGACATTGAGCACCTCTGCTGGATCCATGATTTGACTAAAAAACCTACAGAAACACATATATGCAATCAGGTTCACCTACATTCAGTAATCTACAGTGCAAGATTTAATTTCAGACAATATTCACACCTTCAGTAATCACAGTCACAAAACTGACTAAAAGACTACAAAAATCGATTAAACCTACAATCCACGTAAGGCATCGGTCCATTAGTATGTATTTGGCCCCAAATCCTTCCATTCAACAGGCCAATAAATCGCAAAAAAGAACCACCTTGCGCCACTGTAGAACCCTAAATCTAACTATAGGCGGAAAGAAAAAAGGTCGACCAAGCAATCACAGATGATGAGGATGACTCACCTGTTCCTTTTCCGCCGGCGTGGACGTCGGAGCTCGCTGCGATCATCCGCGGGCCGTCGCCATTGCCGCCGCAGGAGGAAGCTGGTGCGTCAGGGGAGAGAAGGGGAAGGGGCGAGGGGGCGAACTGAGCGAGGAGAGGTGCGAGCTGGTCTGGCTTGACCATTTAGCGTTTTCAGCGACCGAGGGGACCCACAACGACAGCTGACTCAGCAATCCCAGCCTTTCCTCCGTTTGGATACGCCAGCAAGGACAAAAACGACCGGGATTAGGGAGTTGAGGGTGCCGATTTCAGGGATTTGGAGGTTGGGGTTTAAAAACGACGACGCGTACGAGTTCAAGGTTTAAAATAGACTTCACCCTATACAGAGATGAGTTGGTAAATTGCAAATATGATCTGCTAATATTTTTTTTTCAAGAGGGATATGATCAATTGGTACATAAATGAGTTGAAATCCGAACGAGGCAGTGATATTTGCTGTGGAAAAGCACACCATTGTTAATCAAGAGGATGAAGGTCCTATGAAAGATATACTGGAGGTCGACACACATGAAAATATGTGAGTGATCATGAGCCCATATTTAATTTATATTCTACATAATTTAATAGTCTTCATAAAAAACAAATTTTTATTATGAATATTTACTATATAAGAATTTGAGATAATCTATTTAGCAAATGAAGGGACATCTCTTTACATGCTTTATATTTCGATGTCTATATTAGGGGGCCCTTAATTCTAATTTCGCCCCGGGCCCCCGAAATCTTAGGACCGGCCCTGCTCTCGCCGGCGCCGGCGCAGATCCGCCTCGTCTCCGGTGGCCCTAGGGCCATGGAGGCGCGGTGGATCCTGGCAAGGGCCGGCGGGAGGGCTCTGTTTTTAATCGTTTTTTCAATCTTGTTAGGGTTTGTGTCCTACTCAGGAAGGCGAGACGGCGGCGGCTCCCTGAAGATGGAATAAAGGTCTCCCCGCCTAGCCCCCATTCTGGTGGTGCGTCTAGCATCATTGGTGGGCGTGTGGAGGTGTGTCTCCGACAGATCTATCTTTGGTGGATTTGCTCGGATCTCGTCGTTGTTCGTCTATGTTTGTGTGTCTTCGGTTTGGATCCTTCCGATCTACATTATTTTTCATCGGCGGTGGTTGCTGTTCTGGGGTGCTGGTCCTATGGGGCCTTGGCACGACGACTTCCCGGCTGTCTAAGTTGTGCCCGGCTCCGGCGATGGAGGGGCGATGACGGCGGCGCGCCTTCGGCTCGCTTCGGTGCTTGTAGTCGTCGCTAGGTGTTCTATGAATCTGGATGCAATTTTTATTTCTGGTGTTCGTTGTACTGCCATGATAGAAGATAAATAGATTGAAAGTTTTTCCGAAAAAAAATTGGTCAGTCGTTCGTCCATTTTACGCACACTCCCTAGGTCTGGCATGCAGTGGATGACCGTTGAGCTCGTTCTCCTGTGGGGGACAAAGAGCAGAGGGTGAGCTGCTTTCAGGGTTGCGTGTTTTAAAGTTGAGGTCATGGTGAAAACTAGCCCATCCCTTCCCGTCCTCGAGCCCCGCGACCCTCATCCCCTCTTGCCACCGCCTACTCACCTCTCCCTCTGACTCTCAGGGCACCGGCACACCTTCCTTACTCCGTTCCTGCCCTCGCTGCCATCCCTTCCTCTTCCCTGTGTCGTCAACCGGCTCCTTTGCCGCTCTTTAGCCGTCGCTTCAGATCGCGAAGGAGAAGCTGCAGTTGTGTCTACACAACTGCATCTTCCTGCGGTGTCCGATCGGTCGATGCGTCGCGCTACCGCATCCTCGCCTCCACCTCACCTCCTATACCCTGCCTCGCGCTGCTGTGGACGCCTCCTTGTCGCCTTCGACAAGAAGAGGGTAGTAGGAGCTGCAGCGGGTTTGTGGGGGTGAATGTGAGCAGCAACCGTAAGGCAGCAGATGTGAGCCACCTCGGCTACTTCCAGCCGTCTGTGGCCCCTGCAACATCATGCTCTTCACATCACCGACCGACCGATGGGCCACTGGCAGACGCAATGCTAGACGCTGGTTCAACCATCATGAGCACCCGCACGACGTAGGCTTCGCCTAGTTGTGGCCTCCGGTGGTGGCGAGGGGTGGAGCTATAGGTGGGGGTGCCCGCGACGACGCGATGGTGAATGTCATCTTGTCCCCTAGGGTTAGGCCACGCGGTGGCCGGAGGCAGGTTTTTTTCTTCTTCTGTCTATTCAGATGTGGTCGATCTGATCGAGATTAGTGCACTCCACGTCTTCCTCCTCATAATTTTGATACTGAAAGTATAATAAAAGCTCGATTTTCCGATGAGAAACAAATTTGAAGCCCGATGAAAAAAGTCAATATGTTTCTCTAAATTCTAAAAATTTACTAGTATATCTCTTACATCAATTTCTCAAATTCTTAAAAATTCATCTTCTCTAAATCATGAAAAATCAAAATACCATGCTTTTTCTCTTTCGAACTCTCACAAACTTTTCTCGAAAAGAAGAACTCTCACGAACTTCTTTCTTATACTACTCTACGTAGTATTTCCCAAGATTTTAGATGATTTGAACACGTAAGTCAAACGTTGTTCTCATCGCAAAAAAAAAAACATTGTTCTGAAATGCCCGCAAAAAAACTCCTATTTACCCCGCAAAAAAAAGCCCCACAGAAAAAACGTTGTTTTTTTAGAGGAACAAAAACGTGTTATGAGATGCTCATACGGGTGTTTAAAAAACAGAAAAATAAAAAGGTCATACGGTTGTCTACCCGGGTGTTTAAAAAACAGAAAAATAGAAAGGTCGTACGGTTGTCTACCCGAGGCGACCGAAGCGACCCCTCGGATGTCGCGCCCGAAGAATAGCAACCGGCTCGACCCCGCCGGCCCGGCAACCAAGCCCTGCTTCCCGCGAGCCCGAAATTCTCGCCTTCCTTTTCCCGCCGCTCAGCCTCAATCCCACGGGGAGCACGCCGGCGCCGGAGCGCCTTCTTCCCCGACGCAGGTCAGAAGCACCGCGACTCTCTCTCCCTCCCTCCCTCGTCCAGTTCTTTTCTCTGATCTCAGTCTACCGTGCATAGGCGCTGAAATCCTCATTCCGTGTATTTATCTTGGCCGAAGCACTAGTGCCGGCGGCGCCGCTCCATCGGGTTTTCCTTGGTACTAACAGACCTGCTGCTTCGTTTAGTTCACCGGACTCGACGACGACGATGCCGGACAGGAGGGGCGCGACCGTGCTGGACGACCTGCCCGCCGAGATCACCGTCGACAAGATACTCGCCCGGCTGCCGCCCAAGGACGTGGGCCGCTGCCGCGCCGTGCGCAGGTCGTGGCGCAGCGCCACCTCCACGCCCGAGTTCGCGCTCGAGCACCACGGCCGCCAGCCGTCGCTCCCCATCGTCGACGGCCGCCCCTCCCGCTTCGTCGTGCTCCGCGACGGTGCCGCCTCCGACCAGCAGCTCTGGCCCTTTCTCCCGCACGCCACAGACAACGACCGCATCTGCCTCCACGCCGCCAGCGGCGGGCTCCTCGTCTTCTCCCAGGGATGTCGGTTCCACATCTGCAACCCGGCCACCCGTCGGCGGGCTACCCTGCCACAGCCTCCGAATTCTCTGCCGCGCTACGGCATACTCGGCCTCTACCGGCACGATGGCACGGGCGAGCACAGGGTGCTCTGGTCCTCGTGCATGAAGTTGCAGGACAGGGACGCGATAACATTGCACGTCCTCACGGTGGGAGACGCCGAGTCGAGGGACATCAGGGTCACAATGCCGACGCCATGCCTAGAACAGGCACTGCTCGAGGGGCTGCCCCAGAACAACCACTATTCCAAAGTTCATCCACCGGTTCGCCACCACGACAATCTGCATTGGATACGGAGATATTGCGCCGCGGGCATGGGGGAGATCATTGTGTTCGACACGGAAGCCGAGTCATTCCGGTGGATGCACCTTCCCATCCAGCCAGGCCATTTCGACAAGCTGTTCGACATGGAGGGAAATCTTGCATTGTGCAGTGTCGATCGCCGCGGCACTGCTATGGGTGTTTGGGTGATGCAGGACTATGAGGCTGAAAATTGGACGTTCAAGTTCCGGATTGACGTGTCGGTGATCGAGGCATCACGGCCACTTGATTTTACTTCTGATCTCAAGAAGGAAACGGGAAAGACAAAGAAACACCCACTTGATTCGACGACGGTGGAATATATCAGCGCGATGACTATGCTCGACGAGCGTGAGCTGCTGATTCAGTTCAACACTAAACATGCGTTGCATTGTGACATTGATGGCAAGTTTTTAAGGATGGCGAAGATTGGGAAGCGACAGTGTCGTATGGAGCTTACTCCGCATCGCCTTCAAGAGAGCATTATTCCAATTCCGGGAGGTGAGATGCAAAAAGAAGATGAGCCTGCGCCTTGGGAGTATGCCTGGATGTTCAGCTCTTGATTTGCTATGCACTTAGGTTTATCTTTCTATCCTATTCCTATCCTATAAGAATCATGTGTTTTTCTCCAAGTTTCTCTAAATTAATACGGAGTATTAGTGACACTTTTAGAACTGGGCATTTTGGATGGTTGCAGTGGCACCTCTTTTGTCATCAGTTTGTGCTTATGTCTTGAACATCAAATGAATGTTTTGAACTATGGAGTATCTATGCTACTATTAAAACTTTTCTACTTCTCCTCCGCCCAAAGTTACTTTCTTTTTGCAGGGCTAGTTAAGACGCATGAACAATCGAACACTCATTCAGATGAGAAATCCAGTCTTACTTTATGGATTATTTGAGTCAATACTTCTGTCAGAGATATGACACTTTTAGCTGTTCGAATATTTCCATGCTAGTTGTTTGATCCTTGTTGTTCAGTATTCAATTTGGTGGTCGTAACACCTGTGATGAACGTACTTTGTTGTTGGTTCATCATTGTCCAGTCCGGATAAAAGATCCTTTTTGTAACCTGCAGTATGTGATGACGGTTAAAGGCAACCTAACGAGTGAATCACTTACTGGACAAACTGTAGGATGGCAGTACCACTGAAGTGTAAAACACAATTGTGGCCTATTTTGATCATCCATTTCTGAAAATGTCCATCTACACTAAACTTGGTATATATTTATCTATTGTTTGCTAATATTTTCGCCTCTTTGTCTTCATCTTTTTCTGCTGTATAGAATATAAACTGTCTTATTTGTGTGAGCATAAGGTGTGTTAGCAGATGTACATTCTGAGTGTTTCTTACGGAATCCCGATCCTCAAGCTCTAAATTTGAAAAAATAGGTAGTTGCCCAAATCAGATGCCTTTAGCCGATGAATCCACAATGCTTAGAGGCTATTCAGTGGACCCGGGCTCTATAATCTCCTCTAAGGTTAGCACACAATTTGTGCACCTCTAGTCTGGATCGATACCTCCCTCTTCCCTCCCTTCTGCAGTGCAAAAAGGCGATCTGGAGGCGATCTCCCTTCTCTTCCACCTCGTGATCACTGGCGAAACTATGTGTTCCCTCTCCCTCTGACGGTAGGAGGGTGAGGTACCCCGGATCTTCACCCCACACTAGTAGAAAAAGGGTCAAACGTGAAGCACATTAGTGCCGGTTTGTATTAGAGCCGGCACAAATGTATACATTAGTGCCGGTTGCAACGGCTAGCCGGGCCGCTCTCATTAGTACCGGTTCGTGGCTAACCTTTAGCACCGGTTCGTGCCACGAACCGATACTAATGAGGGTGGTGGCAGGATGTTGTCAGTTTGGGCCCCCTCCAACACTTTTAGTACCGGTTCGTGCCACAAACCGGTACTATAGGTCCTCCTGCATATAAACCCTTCGTCCAGCTCGCTCTGTTCTTCCCCCTTTCCCCTCTCCTCTCCTCTCTGTTCTTCCTCTTCCCCTCGAGCTCATCACACATTTTGTCCAAAATATGTCAAGATTTGAAGGCCCCCATCCATTCAAGTGAACACAAAGGTTAGCAACTTTGTCCTTTCATCTCTCATTGCTAGATTAGCTCTTGCAATGCTTTATATAGTTATTAATTTGTGAGTTTAGTAATTTGGGAGGAAATATATATATGTGCTAGTATTTGATTTACATGCAATTTGAGGTCAAAAATAACACTTAGTTTGCATATGTAGGTGTGGTTTACTTAGTGCCTTCTAAATCTCCGTCGTAACCACCGTCGATCGCCCACACCATCCCGTCGCAGGCACCACCTTGTGGTGAGCCTCTTGTTCATGAAATTTTATATAAAAAATTGATGTTTGTGTGATTTGGATATATAGTTAATCATGTAATAATTATCTTACCCGTACGTTGTTTGTTATACATAGTGCCATGGTTTTGATATCCGTCCCCGTCGGCCCTCGTCCTTGTTATGATTCGGATGTGGTATATTCTCTTTTAAAACTATTTGTTGCATTTCGTGTTTATGACATATTATGCCCATCAAGTTGACATAGATATTTTTATCTAGGAGGTATGTGAACCGGAAATTCCAACCGATCCTATTGTCGAGTGGTTAAATTTAGTTGAAAGAGAAAACGAGTACTTGAAAGAAAAATTGAAAAGAATTGAGGCGGAGAAGATGGAATTGGAGTTGCATGTTGCCGATGTCGTCGATGATCACAAGATCAAGATGGAGAAAATGCGCTTGAAGATTAGAAAGATTAGAAAATTTGCCATCGATAGTGAGGCTTGGTATCATTATGTTGTTGGATCAATTGTTACCTTAGTTGCGATCTTGATCGCATTTGTTGTTGCATTTAAATGCTTTAGCTAGAGAGTTATTTGTTTGTTGCATTTAAGTATTGTATGAACTTTATGTATGAACTTGTATTAATTTGGTCTATTCGGTGTTGTGTAATGAAGATGAGCCGGCAATGGATGTACGATGACCGATGCTCTCCCCAGTTCGTTGAGGGCGTGCATACTTTTCTGCTTGCGGCTGAGGCAAACAAGCGGGCGGATGGTTTTATGCCTTGTCCATGTGCTGGCTGTAAAAATGGTCGCAATTACTCTATGTCAAGAACCATTCACGTCCACCTGTTTGAGTTCGGTTTCATGCCTCACTATAATGTTTGGACCAAGCACGGAGAAAGAGGGGTTATGATGGAAGACAATGAAGAAGAAGAGGACGAAGACAGCTATCCTGGCCATGGGTTCCCTGAATATGATGATACAACAATGGGGGAAGAAGCTGAGCCGGTAATGCGGGAAGAAGCTGAGCCGACAATGCGGGAAGAAGCTGAAGAAGAGGCATCAGATGAGCCCGTTGATGATCTAGGTCGGGCCATTGCCAATGCAAAGAGAAACTGCGCAAGTGATTTGGAGAAGAAGAAGTTGCAGCGCATGTTAGAGGATCACAAAAAATTGTTGTACCCGAATTGCGTAGGTGACAAGAAAAAGCTGGGCACCACACTGGAATTGCTGCAATGGAAGGCAGAGAATGGTGTATCTGACAAGGGATTTGGAAAGTTGCTGGTAATGATAAAAGATATGCTTCCAAAGGACAACGAATTGCCCGAGAGTACGTACGAAGCAAAGAAGGCTGTCTGCCCTCTAGGGTTAGAGGTGCAGAAGATACATGCATGCCCTAATGATTGCATCCTCTACCGTGGTGAGTACGAGGATTTGAACGCTTGCCCGGTATGTAGTGCATTGCGCTATAAGATCAGCTGCGATGAGCCTGGTGATGTCGAGGGCGAGCGCCCCAGGAAGAAGATTCCTGCCAAGGTGATGTGGTATTCTCCTATAATACCACGGTTGAAACGTTTGTTCCAAAACAAAGAGCATGCCAAGGCGATGCGATGGCACAGAGAAGACCGTAAGAAAGACGGAAAGTTGAGAGTACCCGCTGATGGGTCGCAGTGGAGAAAAATTGAAAGAAAGTACGGGAAGGAGTTTGCAGATGACGCAAGGAGCATATGGTTTGGTCTAAGCGCAGATGGCATTAATCCTTTTGGGGAGCAGAGCAGCAACCATAGCACCTGGCCTGTGACTCTATGTTTGTATAACCTTCCTCCTTGGTTGTGCATGAAGCGGAAGTTCATTATGATGCCAGTGCTCATCCAAGGCCCTAAGCAACCCGGCAACGACATTGATGTGTACCTAAGGCCATCACTTGAAGAACTCTTACAACTATGGAATGGAACAGGTGTACGAGCGTGGGATGAGCACATGGGGGAAGAATTTGACCTAAAGGCGTTGCTGTTCGTGACCATCAATGATTGGCCTGCTCTCAGTAACCTTTCAGGACAGACAAACAAGGGATACCGCGGATGCACGCACTATTTGGATGATACCGACAGTATATATTTGAATAGTTGTAAGAAGAATGTGTACCTGGGACATCGTCGATTTCTTCCGAGCAGGCATCCCGTAAGAAAGAAAGGCAAGCATTTCAAATGTGAGGCGGATCACCGGACGAGGCCTCGCCACCGTACTGGTGCTGATGTACATGATATGGTCAAGGATTTGAAGGTGATATTTGGAAAGGGTCCTGGCGGACAAACTGTTCCGAAGGACGCTGACGGACGCGCACCCATGTGGAAGAAGAAATCTATATTTTGGGACCTGCCATATTGGAAAGACCTAGAGGTCCGCTCCGCAATCGACGTGATGCACGTGACGAAGAATCTTTGCGTGACCCTGCTTGGCTTCTTGGGGGTGTATGGGAAGACAAAAGATACACCTGAGGCACGGGAGGACCAGCAACGTATGCACAGAGAAGACGGCATACATCAGGGTCATGCAAGCTACGCTCTTACCAAAGAAGAGAAGGAAATCTTCTTTGAATGCCTACTCAGTATTAAGGTACCGTCTGGCTTCTCGTCGAATATAAAGGGAATAATAAACATGGCAGAGAAAAAGTTCCAGAACCTAAAGTCTCATGACTGCCACGTGATTATGACGCAACTCCTTCCGGTTGCATTGAGGGGGCTTCTACCGGAAAACGTTCGATTAGCCATTGTGAAGCTATGTGCATTTCTCAATGCAATCTCTCAGAAGGTAATCGATCCAGAAATCATACCAAGGTTACAGAATGATTTGGTGCAATGTCTTGTCAGTTTCGAGTTGGTGTTTGTAAGTGCATCTAGTGCCCCTTAGTGATTTTGGTGTATTGAAGACTTATAGGTTAAGTAACTGATGCATTTGTGAGTGTACACAGGTCTATAAGTCTATGAGGAGTTTGATATTTACAGAGAAAGTCGACCCCTAAAAATGAAGTTCTTCGACTGAAGACTTTGATATTCTGAAGACTTTCTGAAGACTTTGAAAGTGAAGAAATTGGTGTGACCTTGAAGACTTGATATTCATTCGAGGAATATGAAGCGTGAAGACTTTTGTTTTCGTAGTTTCATTTTCTCTTTCTTGAGTCATAGGAAACACCGTACTGTTAAAGGGGGTCGAGGAAATACTAAGGAAAAATTTCCATGTGATGCTCAACTCAAAATCCTACACCTACCAATCCCTTCGAGTGAAGCCATTGGAAATCGCATACAGTTCAGTCAATTTCTTCAGTGACAGAGACGCAGTTCTTCTGGTCACTGAGGACTTTGCTCTGACTGAGGAGTTAGGAATTCGCCAGTGCGAATTGCCTACACAGTGAGGAACATGATAGCCCTGAGGAATTTGAGAGTCAAATTTCCGACCGTTGCTATGCTGCGCGCCGGCTGTCCAAAATATCTTATCCACCTAACGGTCATATCATTGAACGGCATTTATGTCTTATCATGTCGGGCTGCTCCCCAGGCTATAAATAGCCGCCCCCTACAACCACTAGCTGGTTGGCTGCTCCGAAAGAACTTGACACTTGTCATTTGAGAGCAACCCATCCTCCGAGGACTTTGAGCGAAAATCATCAAGTGAGGAAAATCCAAAACCAAACCGCCACAAACCCAAAGTGATTGAGCATCACTGAAGAAATTGATCCTGCGTGGATCCGACGCTTGTTACCTTTGAAGACTGTGCTTCTTCCAGACGGTTAGGCGTCAAGGTCTAGAGCATCCAAGAGGAATTGTGGATCGCCGAGTGACCAAGTCTGTGAAGGTTTGGAAGTCACCTGAAGACTTACCACGAGTGATTGGACAAGGCCTGCGTGGTCTTAGTTCAAGGAGAATACGGTGAGGACTGGGTGTCCTGAGTTGCGGCTCAGAGACTGGGTGTCCGGGACTGTGTGTCCTCGAGATTAAATACTCAGCCGCTCCAACCAGACATACAACTGAGACAGCAGTTGGAACTGGTTTACCAAATCATTGTCTTCACCAACTAACTGGTTTTATTTCCTCAACTCTTCCATTTCCTCATTACTGTGTTGAATGTTGTTCATATCTGTGCTTGAAGACTTTGACTGAAGACTTTCACAAATTCCTCAGTTCAATTTCTTCAGTCTGTTTGTCTTCATCTTCTTATCCTGTGTTTACGCTTTCCGTACTCTGTGTTAGTCTTCATTTCATCATGATGACTATGTTTGTATCCTGTTATGTTTACTTCTGAGTACTTATTCCGCTGCAAGTAGTTCTTCGCTAAGGAATTTCCTCACCAGCAAATTCCTCAGTGAAGAATTCATAAAAATCGCCTATTCACCCCCCCTCTAGTCGATATAGCGCACTTTCAATTGGTATCAGAGCAAGGTACTCCCTTGTTCTGTGTGATTTTGGTTTAACCGCCTGGAGTTTTAGTTATGTCGACCGCAGGTATGATCAAGGTCTCGGCTGGGTGTCCTACCTTTGATGGAACGGACTACCCCTACTGGAAGAACAAGATGCGAATGCATCTTGAGGCAATTGATAACGATCTCTGGTATGTTGTGGAAAATGGTGTCCCCTCTGTCACTCCCACACTGAACGCTACCGATGTGAAGAGATTCAAACAACTCGACTCTCAAGCGAAGAATATCATATGTGGTCATCTGAGCAAAGGACAGTATGGAAGAGTGAGTGCTTTGGAAACTGCTAAGCTTATCTGGGATAGGCTGTCCAAAGTAAATGAAGGAGTTTCAACTCAGCGTGACTCTCAAGTCGATGTTCTTCGGAATCTCTTCAACCGCTTCAAAAGACTCGACAATGAGAATGTCCAACAAACCTTTGATCGCCTCACTGACATCTCAAATGAGCTTCAAGCCCTCGGTGCCACTGACATCACTGATCATGAAGTTGTGAAGAAACTGCTGAGATCGCTTGATTCCTCATTTGATACTCTGGGATTGATGATACAAGAACGTGCTGACTACAAGTCACTTGATCCTGCTGATATCCTCGAAAGGCTAAACACTCACGAGTTCCAGCTTGCTGAAAAGAGAGATCTCTATGGCTCAAACTATGGCAAACCACGTGCCCTGAAGGCCAAGGCTGTGTCTGACTCTGAATGTGAGGACTCTGGTAGTAGCCTTGGTGATCCTGAAGAACTGAGCTAGGATCTAGCACTGCTTGTGAAGAAATTCCAGAAATTCACAAGACGTGGTCGCTTTGGAAAATCCTCAAGAGGAAATGATTCCTCATCTAGTGACTATAAGAGAAGACTTTGCCACAAATGCAAGAAGCCTGGTCACTATATTCAAGATTGTCCTCAGTGGGAAAAGGAAATGAAGAAGAAGAAATACAAGGGTTACAGTTCTGATGATGCGAAGAAGAAGAAGAAATCGTCAAAATCTTCATCATCGAAATCCTCTAAGTCCTCATCTCACAAGAAGGGCAGCTCCAAGAAGGCTCGGGCATTCATTGGCAAGAAAATGGACTCTAAAGCTGAATCTGAGGAAAATGATGAAGAGGAGGAGTCTGAAGAATCTGAGTCTGGTGTGGCGAGTCTGGCCGTTGCTACTGCTTTCGTCAGCAAGTCCATCTTCAACACTGAAGAAACTGACTCCACCGACAAGCCTGATGAAGATAATGATGGCTACGCTTCCACCTATTGCTTCATGGCAAAAGGAGCTAAGGTACTCAAATACAACTCCTCTGACTCTAGTGAAAATGAATCTGATGAGGATCTGAAGCCCAGTTACTCTAAACTTGCTAAAATTGCTGTGAAACAACAACGGGCTCTTGAAAATGTTCAAAACATGCTAGATAAAAGTGATGATATGTTGGGTGAAGAAATGGATCGCACTAAAGCCTTGACTGAAAATCTTCAGAGACTTCAGTCTAGGTATGATAACCTTCAAGGTCATCATAACTCTCTCTTGTGTGATCATGAGAAACTTTCTTATGAATTTCTTCAAGAAAAGCAAGACCATGAGAAGCTTTCTCTTGAATCTCTTCAAAGAAAGGAAGATCTTGAAAAGCTAAGAGTGTGTTATGAAGATCTTCAGAAGGAGCGCGATTCATTACTAGCTCAACAAATCAGCACTTCTCAGGAAGAATTTGTTCCTCCATGCTTAAAGTGCATTGAACGTGAATCTGCTAATTCTTCACCTGAATGTTCAAATGCTTCAAATGTTACAAATTCTTCATCTGCCTCTGCTATCACTAATTCCTCATCTGAGGACATTGCTAGTATCACTGACAATGCAGGGCTGAAGGAATTGTACATGACAGGCATGTACAAAAGCCTCAAAGGGCATCAGACACTTTGTGATGTGCTCAAAAAGCAGATCCTCAACAGAAACCCTAGGAAAGAGGGTAATGCCTTTGAGAGGAAACTCAATGCCGATGGAACATATTGGAAGCCTGAGCAGTACCCCAAAACCTCATGGGTTGCTGCAAAGGGACCTCCAGTTGATCCATCTAACTTATCTGGCTTTACATGTGAATCTTCTCATTCTTCTGATGAGTCATTTGACTCCAACTATAAACTGTTCAAAAATCAGAATGGTGAAGTATTTGCTAGATATGTTGGCACTAACTGCAGGAACGGTTCCCCCATGAAGAAAATCTGGGTTCCCAAAAGCTGTGTTGAAAGTCTTCAGGTGAATGTCCTCATGACACCACCTGCGAAGAATAGGAACCCCAGATCAAATTCTTCACATGGATCAAATTCCTCAACTGGATCAAAGTCCTCATATGATTATCATCGTGCTAACAACTCTGTCTCGCAAGGTAGAGCTAAGGGCTATGAATATGTGCATTATTCTTCAAACCATTATGTTCATAAGTCCTCGAAGAATTACTCTGCTTATTCATATGCTTACCCTAACCCCTCTTATGTGAAGCGAAATGGTTTGGCATCTTTGCCACCTTTCTCACATGGTGCTCGCAGGATGATGAACTCTTTGCCACCCCTCCAGATGTGGGTGGTGAAGAAAAAGAACTAATCTCTTCTGCAGGGTCAGGTCTCCAGATGTACTTTATAGTCTGAAGAATTTGCTGGGGACCTGACAAAAATGCCTGAAAGGACGCATGCGAATCATGATGAAATGAACTTTCATTTCACACGTCCTCATACTGCTATATCTGATTACTGCTTGATGAAATTCATTTGATGAACTTGATATCATATTCTTCACTGATGAAGCATATGAGATTGTAAGCTACACTAATTCATCTGCAGGATGATCAACCCAAAACCACTGAATGGGTCCTCGATAGTGGATGTACAAATCACATGACTGGAGACAAGAATCTATTGATGGATGCTCCCTTATCACCATCACCTCTGAAGCATATCATCTTTGCTGACAAAGGCAAAAGTTAGATATTGGGTCTTGGTAAGGTTACTATCTCTAAGGATAAGCACATGGACAAAGTCATGCTTGTTGAGTCCTTAGGATACAATCTCATGTCAGTCTCAATGCTTTGTGATCTTGATATGGTTGTTGTCTTCGGCAAATATCGCTGTGTTGTGATTATGGAAGCTGACAATTCCAAAGTCTTCGAAGGCTTTAGGAGAGGAGATCTGTATATTGTTGATTTCTCTACAGGACCACAACCAGCCGTGTGTCTACTTGCAAAAGCTTCAGAAGGCTGGCTATGGCATCGACGACTTGGTCATGCAGGCATGAGGAATCTGAACACGCTTGCGAAGAAGAAGCATGTCATTGGCATTGAGAATGTCAAATTCCTCAAGGATCACTTATGCGAAGCATGTGAAGCCGGAAAAATGACCAAGGCCAAGCATCCAGCGAAGACTATCATGACCACTACCCGTCCATTCGAATTACTTCACATGGACCTCTTCGGACCTAATCATTATTCAGCAGTCACTAATGATGCATCTTTATATGGTTTTGTCATTGTTGATGATTATTCTCGATATACATGGGTACACATTGTTACTTACAAACATGAAGTGCAGGAAGTCTTCAAACGATTTTCCTCGAGGGCTTCAACCAACTTTGGTGTGAAGATCAAGCATATCAGAAGTGACAATGGAACTGAGTTCGAGAATTCTGGTCTTGATGCTTATCTTGATGAACTTGGTATTACTCATGAGTTATCTGCTCCCTATACTCCTCAGCAGAATGGCGTCGTGGAGCGCAAGAACAGAACTCTTGTTGAGATGGCTCGCACTATGCTTGATGAATACAAAACTCCTCAGCGTTTTTGGATTGATGCAATTGATACTGCCTGCCACATCATCAACAAAGTATATCTTGACAAATTCTTCAAGAAGACTGCCTATGAACTCCTCACTGACAAGAAACCCAATGTGAGTTATTTCAAAGTCTTCGTTGCTAAATGTTGGATTAGAGATCCTCACCACAACTCTAAATTTGCACCGAAAGCACATGAAGGTTTTATGCTTGGTTACGGAAAGGACTCGCACACCTACAGAGTCTTCAACATTGTTCTTCACAAGATTGTTGACACTGTAGATGTGCGGTTCGATGAAACTAATGGCTCGCAACAAGAGCACCTACCTTCTGTGTTAGATGAACCAGCACCTGAAGATGCTATCAAGATCAAGGCAACTGAGGATGTCATTCCTACTGAAGAATCCGCTGAAGAATTCATTCCTGTTCATGAAGAACGTCGAGCTAATGCACCTGAAGAACATGATGAGGAAAATGGTGCTGAAGAAAATGCTGATCAAAATCCTCAGCGGCAACCAACTCATCCACGCGTTGCAAAAGAAGTGCAAGTGGAGAAGATCATCGACGACATTAGCGCACCAGGTCCTCTCACACGCTCAAAAGCCTCACACTTATCTAACTTTTGTGGGCACTATGCTTTTGTCTCTATCACAGAGCCCACTAAGGTAGATGAAGCATTTCTGGAGCCGGAGTGGATTCAGGCTATGCAAGAAGAATTACATCAGTTCGAGCTGAACAATGTCTGGGAATTGGTCAATCGCCCAAATCCTCGCAAGCATAATATCATTGGCACAAAGTGGATCTACCGCAACAAGCAAGATGAAAATGGCCTTGTGGTGAGGAATAAGGCACGACTAGTAGCTCAAGGCTACACACAAGTTGAAGGAATTGATTTCGATGAAACTTTTGCACCTGTTGCTAGACTTGAGGCTATTCGCATTTTACTTGCCTATGCTAACCATCATGATATCATCTTATATCAAATGGATGTGAAAAGTGCATTCCTCAATGGTAAGCTTGAGGAAGAAGTATATGTTGCTCAACCCCCAGGTTTTGAAGATCCCAAGAATCCTGACAAAGTCTTCAGACTCAATAAGGCCCTCTATGGCCTCAAGCAAGCCCCTCGGGCGTGGTATGATACATTGAAGGAATTCTTCGTGAAGAATGGCTTCACACCCGGTTCACTCGACCCTACTCTCTTTACTAAATCATATGATGGTGAACTGTTTGTGTGCCAAATATATGTTGATGATATTATCTTTGGCTGTACTAACCAACGATATAGTGATGAATTTGCCTATATGATGAGTGAAGAATATCAAATGTCTATGATGGGAGAGTTGAAATTCTTCTTAGGTCTTCAAATTCGTCAGCAGCGCAATGGCATATTCATATCTCAGGAGAAATACCTCAAGGATGTACTGAGGAAATTCGGCATGCAAGATTGCAAAGGCATCAAAATTCCTATGCCCACAAATGGCCATCTATGCACTGATGAAAATGGTATTGACTTCGATCACAAGGTATATCGCTCCATGATTGGTTCTTTATTGTACTTATGTGCATCTAGGCCAGATATAATGCTTAGTGTTTGCATGTGTGCCCGATTTCAAGCTGCACCGAAGGAATCACACCATAAGGCTGTGAAGCATATTCTTCGATATCTAGCTCACACACCGACACTAGGATTATGGTACCCCAAGGGCTCTGCTTTTGATCTCATTGGATATTCTGACTCTGACTATGCTGGTGATCGTGTGGACCGCAAGTCAACATCTGGTACTTGTCATTTCCTCAGACGATCTTTGGTCTGTTGGTCCTCGAAGAAATAGAACTGCGTATCACTGTCTACTGCTGAAGCTGAATACATTGCTGCTGGCTCATGCTGTGCTCAACTGCTTTGGATGAAGCAAACCCTCAAGGACTATGGCGTCAACATGAAGAATGTGCCTCTCCTCTGCGACAATGAGAGTGCCATCAAGATTGCTCACAACCCAGTTCAGCACTCGAAGACTAAGCACATCCAGATTCGTCATCATTTTCTTCGTGATCATCTGTTGAAGGGCGATATCTCCATCGAGCATGTGAAGACTGAAGAACAGCTAGCTGATATCTTCACTAAGCCCTTGGATGAGAAGAGATTTAGCAAGTTGCGGTGTGAGCTAAATATCTTAGAATCTCCGAATGTTCTTTGAAAAGGACACACATCCTAACCCTTATGCAGAATTGATGACTTAGATGTGCAACACATGAAGAAACGTTTTTCTTCAATCAATGAAGAATAACACTCTAAGTGTGAAGAAATTAATGAAGAATTTGATTCTCAGAACCCTACGACAATTGTACGCGGTGTCTGAAATCATCATTCTTATACGGTGGGTTACGCCACCACAAAAGTTGAAAATCTTCAATTTGAGTTTTTCCTCTTTTTGAAATTCTTCAGTCTTACAAATTCTTCAACTTTGCAAAATCTTCAATGTTTCCGTCGTTTTTCTTCATTGGCTATATATATGTGAGTTTATGTCCTCTACAGCATTCACTTATTGCTATTTCTTCAAGTTGCGATTTCTGCTAAGTGAATGTGATCGGACCCTTCCCCCTCTATGCTATACTCAACCCAATCTATTCACAAATTCTTCATGTGCGTTCTGATTCAAACTCGTTCAAAGTCTTCACTGTGACCTTGTCAGCTGAAGAAATTGCGAACGAAATTTTTAAAACAAATCTTATCCAGATTTTCGGTTTTACCGCTCAAACCGTTCCGCATCCCACGATGCATTATTTTATTCACCCACGATCTTACACGATCTCATCTGCACAGTATGTGGGTGACACATGTCGCGTGAAGAAGAAAGGGCTGGGGCATGTTCGTCCCAAAATCTTCGGGCGAACAGTTTTTACCGTGGCTATAAATACCCCTTGTTGGGGAACGTTGCAGAAAACAAAAATTTTCCTACTCGTTTCACCAAGATCATCTAGGAGTTCATCTAGCAATGAGCTATCGGATGCATCTACATACCTTTGTAGATCGCGCACGGAAGCGTTCAAAAGAACGGTGATGATGTAGTCGTACTCGACGTGATCCAAATCACCGATGACCCAGCGCCGAACGTACGGCACCTCCGCGTTCAACACACGTACGGGACGGGAGACGTCTCCTCCTTCTTGATCCAGCAAGGGGGGAGGAGAGGTTGATGAAGATCCAGCAGCACGACGGCGTGGTGGTGGATGCAGGGCGTCACAGCTGCAGGGCTTCGCCAATACTACAAGGGAGAGACGTAACGGGGAGAGAAGGAGGCGCCAGGGGCTGGTGTATCAAGTCCCTCCTCTCCCCCACTATATATAGGAGGGCCAAGGGGGGGTGGTGCGCAGCCTAGGAGATCTGATCTCCTAGGTGCGGCGGCCAAGGGGAGGTTTCCCTCCCCCCCAAGGCACCCAGAGGTGCCTTCCACCACTTGGACTCCTCCCCCTTGGAAACCCTAGGCGCATGGGCCTAGTGGGGCTGGTGCCCTTGGCCCATGAAGGCCAAGGCGCACCCCCTACAGCCCATGTGCCCCCCCGGGACAGGTGGCCCCACCCGGTGGGCCCCCGGGACCCCTCCGGTGGTCCCGGTACAATACCGATAACCCCGAAACTTGTCCCGATGCCCGAAACTGCACTTCCTATATATAATTCTTTACCTCCGGACCATTCCGGAACTCCTCGTGACGTCCGGGATCTCATCCGAGACTCCGAACAACATTCGGGTTTCTGCATATACATATCTTCACAACCCTAGCGTCACCGAACCTTAAGTGTGTAGACCCTACGGGTTCGGGAGACAAGCAGACATGACCGAGACGACTCTCAGGTCAATAACCAACAGCGGGATCTGGATACCCATGTTGGCTCCCACATGCTCCACGATGATCTCATCGGATGAACCACGATGTCGAGGATTCAATCAACCCCGTACGCAATTCCCTTTGTCAATCGATATGTTACTTGCCCGAGATTCGATCGTCGGTATCCCAATACCTCGTTCAATCTCGTTACCGGCAAGTCACTTTACTCGTACCGTAATGCATGATCCCGTGACCAGACACTTGGTCACTCTTAGCTCATTATGATGATGCATTACCGAGTGGGCCCAGTGATACCTCTCCGTCATACGGAGTGACAAATCCCAGTCTTGATCCATGTCAACCCAACAGACACTTTCGGAGATACCCGTAGTCCACCTTTATAGTCACCCAGTTACGTTGTGACGTTTGGTATACCCAAAGCACTCCTACGGTATCCGGGAGTTACGCGATCTCATGGTCTAAGGAAAAGATACTTTGACATTGGAAAACTCTAGCAAACGAACTATACGATCTTGTGCTATGTTTAGGATTGGGTCTTGTCCATCACATCATTCTCCTAATGATGTGATCTCGTTATCAATGACATCCAATGTCCATAGTCAGGAAACGATGACTATCTATTGATCAACGAGCTAGTCAACTAGAGGCTTACTAGGGACATGTTGGTGTCTGTTATTCACACATGTATTACGATTTCCGGATAACACAATTATAGCATGAATAAAGACAATTATCATGAACAAGGAAATATAATAATAATGCTTTTATTATTGCCTCTAGGGAATATTTCCAACAGTCTCCCACTTGCACTAGAGTCAATAATCTAGTTACATTGTGATGAATCGAACACCCATGGAATTCTGGTGTTGATCATGTTTTGCTCTAGGGAGAGGTTTAGTCAACGGATCTGCTACATTCAGGTCCGTATGTATTTTACAAATCTCTATGTCTCCATCTTGAACATTTTCACGAATGGAGTTGAAGCGACGCTTGATGTGCCTTGTCTTCTTGTGAAACCTGGGCTCCTTGGCAAGTGCAATAGCTCCAGTGTTGTCACAAAAGAGTTTGATTGGCCCCGATGCATTGGGTATGACTCCTAGGTCGGTGATGAACTCCTTCACCCATATTGCTTCATGTGCTGCCTCCGAGGCTGCCATGTACTCCGCTTCACATGTAGATCCCGCCACGACGCTCTGCTTGCAACTGCACCAGCTTACTGCCCCACCATTCAAAATATACACGTATCCGGTTTGTGACTTAGAGTCATCCAGATCTGTGTCGAAGCTGGCGTCGACGTAACCCTTTATGTCGAGCTCTTCGTCACCTCCATAAACGAGAAACATTTCCTTTGTCCTTTTCAGGTACTTCAGGATATTCTTGACCGCTGTCCAGTGTTCCTTGCCGGGATTACTTTGGTACCTTCCTACCAAACTTACGGCAAGGTTTACATCAGGTCTGGTACACAGCATAGCATACATAATAGAACCTATGGCTGATGCATAGGGGATGACGCTCATCTCTTCTATATCTTCTGCCGTGGCCGGACATTGAGCTGAGCTCAATTTCACACCTTGTAACACAGGCAAGAACCCCTTCTTAGATTGATCCATATTGAACTTCTTCAATATCTTATCAAGGTATGTGCTTTGTGAAAGACCTATGAGGCGTCTTGATCTATCTCTATAGATCTTGATGCCTAATATATAAGCAGCTTCTCCAAGTTCCTTCATTGAAAAACTCTTATTCAAATAGGCCTTGATGCTGTCCAAGAGTTCTATATCATTTCCCATCAAAAGTATGCCATCTACATATAGTATGAGAAATGCTACAGATCTCCCACTCACTTTCTTGTAAACACAGGCTTCTCCATAAGTCTGTGTAAACCCAAATGCTTTGATCATCTCATCAAAGCGAATGTTGCAACTCCGAGATGCTTGCACCAGCCCATAAATCGAGCGTTGGAGCTTGCACACTTTGTCAGCATTCTTAGGATCGACAAAACCTTCCGGCTGCATCATATACAATTCTTCCTTAAGGAAACCATTAAGGAATGCCGTTTTGACGTCCATTTGCCATATTTCATAATCGTAGAATGCGGCAATTGCTAACATGATTCGGACGGACTTCAGCTTCGCTACCGGTGAGAAAGTCTCATCGTAGTCAACCCCTTGAACTTGTCGATAACCCTTAGCGACAAGCCGAGCTTTATAGATGGTCACATTACCATCCGCGTCTGTCTTCCTCTTAAAGATCCATTTATTTTCTATGGCTCGCCGTTCAACAGGCAAGTCAGTCAAAGTCCATACTTTGTTTTCATACATGGATCCTATCTCGGATTTCATGGCTTCTAGCCATTTGTCAAAATCCGGGCCCGCCATCGCTTCTTCATAGTTCGAAGGTTCACCGTTTTCTAACAACATGATTTCCAAGATAGGGTTGCCGTACCACTCTGGTGCAGAACGTGTCCTTGTGGACCTTCGAATTTCAGTAGGAGCTTGATCAGAAGTATCTTGATCATCATCATTAACTTCCTCTCTTGTCGGTGCTGGCACCTCAGGAACATTTTCTTGAGTTGCGCCATTTTCCGGTTCAAGAGGTAATACTTCATCAAGCTCTACTTTCCTCCAACTTACTTCTTTCGAGAGAAACTCTTTCTCCAGAAAGGACCCATTCTTGGCAACAAAGATCTTGCCTTCGGATCTGAGGTAGAAGGTGTACCCAATAGTTTCCTTTGGGTACTCTATGAAGACGCATTTTTCCGATTTGGGTTCGAGCTTTTCAGGTTGAAGTTTCCTGACATAAGCATCGCATCCCCAAACTTTTAGAAATGACAGCTTAGGTTTCTTCCCAAACCATAATTCATATGGTGTCGTCTCAACGGATTTCGATGGAGCCCTATTTAAAGTGAATGCGGCAGTCCCTAAAGCATAGCCCCAAAAAGATAGCGGTAAATCGGTAAGAGACATCATAGATCGCACCATATCTAATAGAGTGCGATTACGACATTCGGACACACCGTTACGCTGAGGTGTTCCAGGCGGCGTGAGTTGTGAAACTATTCCATATTTTCTTAAGTGTGTACCAAACTCGTGACTCAAGTATTCTCCTCCACGATCTGATCGTAGAAACTTGATTTTCCTGTCACGTTGATTCTCAACTTCACTCTAAAATTCCTTGAACTTTTCAAAGGTCTCAGACTTGTGTTTCATTAAGTAGACATACCCATATCTACTCAAGTCATCAGTGAGGGTGAGAACATAACGATAGCCACTGCGAGCCTCAACACTCATTGGACCGCACACATTAGTATGTATGATTTCCAATAAGTTGGTTGCTCGCTCCATTGTTCCTGAGAACGGAGTCTTGGTCATTTTACCCATGAGGCATGGTTAGCACGTGTCAAATGATTCATAATCAAGAGACTCTAAAAGTCCGTCAGCATGGAGCTTCTTCATGCGTTTGACACCTATGTGACCAAGGCGGCAGTGCCACAAGTATGTGGGACTATCATTATCAACCTTACTTCTTTTGGTACTCACATTGTGAACATGTGTAGCATCACGTTCGAGATTCATAAAGAATAAACCATTCACCATGGGAGCATGACCATAAAACATATCTCTCATATAAATAGAACAACCATTATTCTCGGATTTAAATGAGTAGCCATCTCGAATTAAACGAGATCCCGATACAATGTTCATGCTCAAAGCTGGCACTAAATAACAATTATTAAGGTTTAAAACTAATTCCGAAGGGAGATGCAGAGGCAGCGTGCCGACGGCGATCACATTGACCTTGGAATCATTCCCGACGCGCATCGTCACCTCGTCCTTTGCCAGTTCCCGCTTATTCCGCAGCCCCTGCTTTGAGTTACAAATGTGATCAACTGCACCGGTATCAAATACCCAGGAGCTACTATAGGCACTGGTAAGGTACACATCAATTACATGTATATCACATATACCTTTTGTTTTGACGGCCTTCTTATCCGCTAAGTACTTAGGGCAGTTCCGCTTCCAGTGACCGCTTCCCTTGCAATAAAAGCACTCAGTTTCGGGCTTGGGTCCATTCTTTGGCTTCTTCCCGGCAGCTTGCTTGCCGGGCGCGGCAACCTCCTTGCCGTCCTTCTTGAAGTTCTTTTTACCCTTGCCTTTCTTGAACTTAGTGGTTTTATTGACCATCAACACTTGATGTTCCTTCTTGACTTCTACCTCTGCTGATTTCAGCATAGCAAATACTTCAGGAATGGTCTTTTCCATCCCCTGCATATTGAAGTTCATCACAAAGCTCTTGTAGCTTGGTGGAAGCGACTGGAGGATTCTGTCAATGACCGCATCATCCGGGAGATTAACTCCCAGCTGAGTCAAGCGGTTATGCAACCCAGACATGGTGAGTATGTGCTCACTGACAGAACTGTTTTCCTCCATCTTACAGCTGAAGAACTTGTCGGAGACTTGATATCTCTCGACCCGGGCATGAGCTTGGAAAACCATTTTCAGCTCTTCGAACATCTCATATGCTCCGTATCTCTCAAAATGCTTTTGGAGCCCCGTCTCTAAACTGTAAACCATGCCGCACTGAACGAGGGAGTAGTCATCGGTACATGCCTGCCAAGCGTTCATAACATCTTGTTCTGCAGGGAGAACGGGTGCGTCACCAAGAGGTGCTTGTAGGACATAATCTTTCTTGGCAGCTATGAGGATGATCCTCAGGTTCCGGACCCAGTCCGTATAGTTGCTGCCATCGTCTTTCAGCTTAGGTTTCTCTAGGAACGCGTTGAAGTTGAGGACTACGTTGGCCATTTGATCTACAAGACATATTGTAAAATATTTAGACTAAGTTCATGATAATTAAGTTCAACTAATCAAATTATTAGTGAACTCCCACTTAGATTAGACATCCCTCCAGTCATCTAAGTATTACATGATCCGAGTTAACTAGACCGTGTCCGATCATCACGTGAGACGGACTAGTCAACATCGGTGAACATCTTCATGTTGATCGTATCTTCTATACGACTCATGCTCGACCTTTCGGTCTTCTGTGTTCCAAGGCCATGTCTGTACATGCTAGGCTCGTCAAGTCAACCTAAGTGTTTGCATGTGTAAATCTGTCTTACACCCGTTGTATGTGAACGTCTGAATAAAACACCCGATCATCACGTGGTGTTTTGAAACAGCGAACTGCCGCAATGGTGCACAGTCAGGGGGAACACTTCTTGAAATTATTATGAGGGATCATCTTATTTACTACCATCGTTCTAAGTAAACAAGATGCAAAACATGATAAACATCACATGCAATCAAATAATAAACGTGACATGATATGGCCAATATCACATAGCTCCTTTGATCTCCATCTTGGGGTTCCATGATCATCTTGTCACCGGCTTGACACCATGATCTCCATCATCATGATCTCCATCATCGTGTCTCCATGAAGTTGCTCGCCAACTATTACTTCTACTACTATGGCTAACGCGTTTAGCAATAAAGTAAAGTAATTTACATGGCGTTTCTCAATGACGCGCAGGTCATATAAAAGAATAAAGACAACTCCTATGGCTCCTGCCGGTTGTCATACTCATCGACATGCAAGTCGTGATTCCTATTACAATAGCATGAACATCTCATACATCACATATAGATCATTCATCATTCATCACAACTTTGGGCATATCATATCACAAACCACTTGCTACAAAAACAAGTTAGACGTCCTCTAATTGTTGTTGCATGTTTTACGTGGCTGAATTAGGGTTCTAGCAAGAACGTCTTGTTACCTACGTTAAAGCCACAACGTGATTTGTCAACTTCTATTTACCCTTCATAAGGACCCTGTTCATCGAATCCGCTCCAACTAAAGTGGGAGAGACAGACACCCGCCAGCCACCTTATGCAACTAGTGCATGTTAGTCGGTGGAACCGGTCTCACGTAAGCGTACGTGTAAGGTTGGTCCGGGCCGCTTCATCCCACAATACCGCTAAAGCAAGAAAAGACTAGTAGCGGCAAGAAAGTTGACAAATCTACGCCCACAACAAAATTGTGTTCTACTCGCGCAAGAAGAACTACGCATAGACCTAGCTCATGATGCCACTGTTGGGGAACGTTGCAGAAAACAAAAATTTTCCTACTCATTTCACCAAGATCATCTAGGAGTTCATCTAGCAATGAGCTATCGGATGCATCTACATACCTTTGTAGATCGCGCACGGAAGCGTTCAAAAGAACGGTGATGATGTAGTCGTACTCGACGTGATCCAAATCACCGATGACCAAGCGCCGAACGTACGGCACCTCCGCGTTCAACACACGTACGGGACGGGAGACGTCTCCTCCTTCTTGATCCAGCAAGGGGGGAGGAGAGGTTGATGAAGATCCAGCAGCACGACGGCGTGGTGGTGGATGCAGGGCGTCACAGCAGCAGGGCTTTGCCAATACTACAAGGGAGAGACGTAACGGGGAGAGAAGGAGGCGCCAGGGGCTGGTGTATCAAGTCCCTCCTCTCCCCCACTATATATAGGAGGGCCAAGGGGGGGTGGTGCGCAGCCTAGGAGATCTGATCTCCTAGGTGCGGCGGCCAAGGGGAGGTTTCCCTCCCCCCCAAGGCACCCAGAGGTGCCTTCCACCACTTGGACTCCTCCCCCTTGGAAACCCTAGGCGCATGGGCCTAGTGGGGCTGGTGCCCTTGGCCCATGAAGGCCAAGGCGCACCACCTATAGTCCATGTGCCCCCCCGGGACAGGTGGCCCCACCCGGTGGGCCCCCGGGACCCCTCCGGTGGTCCCGGTACAATACCGATAACCCCGAAACTTGTCCCGATGCCCGAAACTGCACTTCCTATATATAATTCTTTACCTCCGGACCATTCCGGAACTCCTCGTGATGTCCGGGATCTCATCCGGGACTCCGAACAACATTCGGGTTTCTGCATATACATATCTTCACAACCCTAGCGTCACCGAACCTTAAGTGTGTAGACCCTACGGGTTCGGGAGACAAGCAGACATGACCGAGACGACTCTCAGGTCAATAACCAACAGCGGGATCTGGATACCCATGTTGGCTCCCACATGCTCCACGATGATCTCATCGGATGAACCACGATGTCGAGGATTCAATCAACCCCGTACGCAATTCCCTTTGTCAATCGATATGTTACTTGCCTGAGATTCGATCGTCGGTATCCCAATACCTCGTTCAATCTCGTTACCGGCAAGTCACTTTACTCGTACCGTAATGCATGATCCCGTGACCAGACACTTGGTCACTCTGAGCTCATTATGATGATGCATTACCGAGTGGGCCCAGTGATACCTCTCCGTCATACGGAGTGACAAATCCCAGTCTTGATCCATGTCAACCCAACAGACACTTTCGGAGATACCCGTAGTCTACCTTTATAGTCACCCAGTTACGTTGTGACGTTTGGTATACCCAAAGCACTCCTACGGTATCCGGGAGTTACACGATCTCATGGTCTAAGGAAAAGATACTTTGACATTGGAAAACTCTAGCAAACGAACTATACGATCTTGTGCTATGTTTAGGATTGGGTCTTGTCCATCACATCATTCTCCTAATGATGTGATCTCGTTATCAATGACATCCAATGTCCATAGTCAGGAAACCATGACTATCTATTGATCAACGAGCTAGTCAACTAGAGGCTTACTAGGGACATGTTGGTGTCTGTTATTCACACATGTATTACGATTTCCGGATAACACAATTATAGCATGAATAAAGACAATTATCATGAACAAGGAAATATAATAATAATGCTTTTATTATTGCCTCTAGGGAATATTTCCAACAGTCTCCCACTTGCACTAGAGTCAATAATCTAGTTACATTGTGATGAATCGAACACCCATGGAATTCTGGTGTTGATCATGTTTTGCTCTAGGGAGAGGTTTAGTCAACGGATCTGCTACATTTAGGTCCGTATGTATTTTACAAATCTCTATGTCTCCATCTTGAACATTTTCACGAATGGAGTTGAAGCGACGCTTGATGTGCCTTGTCTTCTTGTGAAACCTGGGCTCCTTGGCAAGTGCAATAGCTCCAGTGTTGTCACAAAAGAGTTTGATTGGCCCCGACGCATTGGGTATGACTCCTAGGTCGGTGATGAACTCCTTCACCCATATTGCTTCATGTGCTGCCTCCGAGGCTGCCATGTACTCCGCTTCACATGTAGATTCCGCCACGACGCTCTGCTTGCAACTGCACCAGCTTACTGCCCCACCATTCAAAATATACACGTATCCGGTTTGTGACTTAGAGTCATCCAGATCTGTGTCGAAGCTGGCGTCGACGTAACCCTTTATGTCGAGCTCTTCGTCACCTCCATAAACGAGAAACATTTCCTTTGTCCTTTTCAGGTACTTCAGGATATTCTTGACCACTGTCCAGTGTTCCTTGCCGGGATTACTTTGGTACCTTCCTACCAAACTTACGGCAAGGTTTACATCAGGTCTGGTACACAGCATAGCATACATAATAGAACCTATGGCTGATGCATAGGGGATGACGCTCATCTCTTCTATATCTTCTGCCGTGGTCGGACATTGAGCTGAGCTCAATTTCACACCTTGTAACACAGGCAAGAACCCCTTCTTAGATTGATCCATATTGAACTTCTTCAATATCTTATCAAGGTATGTGCTTTGTGAAAGACCTATGAGGCGTCTTGATCTATCTCTATAGATCTTGATGCCTAATATATAAGCAGCTTCTCCAAGGTCCTTCATTGAAAAACTCTTATTCAAATAGGCCTTGATGCTGTCCAAGAGTTCTATATCATTTCCCATCAAAAGTATGTCATCTACATATAGTATGAGAAATGCTACAGAGCTCCCACTCACTTTCTTGTAAACATAGGCTTCTCCATAAGTCTGTGTAAACCCAAACGCTTTGATCATCTCATCAAAGCGAATGTTGCAACTCCGAGATGCTTGCACCAGCCCATAAATCGAGCGTTGGAGCTTGCACACTTTGTCAGCATTCTTAGGATCGACAAAACCTTCCGGCTGCATCATATACAATTCTTCCTTAAGGAAACCATTAAGGAATGCCGTTTTGACGTCCATTTGCCATATTTCATAATCGTAGAATGCGGCAATTGCTAACATGATTCGGACGGACTTCAGCTTCCCTACCGGTGAGAAAGTCTCATCGTTACCGGCAAGTCACTTTACTCGTACCGTAATGCATGATCCCGTGACCAGACACTTTGTCACTCTGAGCTCATTATGATGATGCATTACCGAGTGGGCCCAGTGATACCTCTCCGTCATACGAGTGACAAATCCCAGTCTTGATCCATGTCAACCCAACAGACACTTTCGGAGATACCCGTAGTCTACCTTTATAGTCACCCAGTTACGTTGTGACGTTTGTTATACCCAAAGCACTCCTACGGTATCCGGGAGTTACACGATCTCATGGTCTATGGAAAAGATACTTTGACATTGGAAAACTCTAGCAAATGAACTATATGATCTTGTGCTATGTTTAGGATTGGGTCTTGTCCATCACATCATTCTCCTAATAATGTGATCTCGTTATCAATGACATCCAATGTCCATAGTCAGGAAACCATGACTATCTATTGATCAACGAGCTAGTCAACTAGAGGCTTACTAGGGACATGTTGGTGTCTGTTATTCACACATGTATTACGATTTCCGGATAACACAATTATAGCATGAATAAAGACAATTATCATGAACAAGGAAATATAATAATAATGCTTTTATTATTGCCTCTAGGGAATATTTCCAACAGTCTCCCACTTGCACTAGAGTCAATAATCTAGTTACATTGTGATGAATCGAACACCCATGGAATTCTGGTGTTGATCATGTTTTGCTCTAGGGAGAGGTTTAGTCAACGGATCTGCTACATTTAGGTCCGTATGTATTTTACAAATCTCTATGTCTCCATCTTGAACATTTTCACGAATGGAGTTGAAGCGACGCTTGATGTGCCTTGTCTTCTTGTGAAACCTGGGCTCCTTGGCAAGTGCAATAGCTCCAGTGTTGTCACAAAAGAGTTTGATTGGCCCCGACGCATTGGGTATGAATCCTAGGTCGGTGATGAACTCCTTCACCCATATTGCTTCATGTGCTGCCTCCGAGGCTGCCATGTACTCCGCTTCACATGTAGATTCCGCCACGACGCTCTGCTTGCAACTGCACCAGCTTACTGCCCCACCATTCAAAATATACACGTATCCGGTTTGTGACTTAGAGTCATCCAGATCTGTGTCGAAGCTGGCGTCGACGTAACCCTTTATGTCGAGCTCTTCGTCACCTCCATAAACGAGAAACATTTCCTTTGTCCTTTTCAGGTACTTCAGGATATTCTTGACCATTGTCCAGTGTTCCTTGCCGGGATTACTTTGGTACCTTCCTACCAAACTTACGGCAAGGTTTACATCAGGTCTGGTACACAGCATAGCATACATAATAGAACCTATGGCTGATGCATAGGGGATGACGCTCATCTCTTCTATATCTTCTGCCGTGGTCGGACATTGAGCTGAGCTCAATTTCACACCTTGTAACACAGGCAAGAACCCCTTCTTAGATTGATCCATATTGAACTTCTTCAATATCTTATCAAGGTATGTGCTTTGTGAAAGACCTATGAGGCGTCTTGATCTATCTCTATAGATCTTGATGCCTAATATATAAGCAGCTTCTCCAAGGTCCTTCATTGAAAAACTCTTATTCAAATAGGCCTTGATGCTGTCCAAGAGTTCTATATCATTTCCCATCAAAAGTATGTCATCTACATATAGTATGAGAAATGCTACAGAGCTCCCACTCACTTTCTTGTAAACACAGGCTTCTCCATAAGTCTGTGTAAACCCAAACGCTTTGATCATCTCATCAAAGCGAATGTTGCAACTCCGAGATGCTTGCACCAGCCCATAAATCGAGCGTTGGAGCTTGCACACTTTGTCAGCATTCTTAGGATCGACAAAACCTTCCGGCTGCATCATATACAATTCTTCCTTAAGGAAACCATTAAGGAATGCCGTTTTGACGTCCATTTGCCATATTTCATAATCGTAGAATGCGGCAATTGCTAACATGATTCGGACGGACTTCAGCTTCGCTACCGGTGAGAAAGTCTCATCGTTACCGGCAAGTCACTTTACTCGTACCGTAATGCATGATCCCGTGACCAGACACTTTGTCACTCTGAGCTCATTATGATGATGCATTACCGAGTGGGCCCAGTGATACCTCTCCGTCATACGAGTGACAAATCCCAGTCTTGATCCATGTCAACCCAACAGACACTTTCGGAGATACCCGTAGTCTACCTTTATAGTCACCCAGTTACGTTGTGACGTTTGTTATACCCAAAGCACTCCTACGGTATCCGGGAGTTACACGATCTCATGGTCTAAGGAAAAGATACTTTGACATTGGAAAACTCTAGCAAACGAACTATACGATCTTGTGCTATGTTTAGGATTGGGTCTTGTCCATCACATCATTCTCCTAATAATGTGATCTCGTTATCAATGACATCCAATGTCCATAGTCAGGAAACCATGACTATCTATTGATCAACGAGCTAGTCAACTAGAGGCTTACTAGGGACATGTTGGTGTCTGTTATTCACACATGTATTACGATTTCCGGATAACACAATTATAGCATGAATAAAGACAATTATCATGAACAAGGAAATATAATAATAATGCTTTTATTATTGCCTCTAGGGCATATTTCCAACACTCTCCCTTCCTTACTTCATTTACTCCGCTCGGTCGTTGTCTCTCGCTCGAGCTCTCCTCAAACCCTAGCGCCGCCGCTACTCCATCGCCGTCGGTGAGGAAGAGCTTCACTGCCTCGACCTCGTCGCCGTCGTACTCGCGCCGGCTGCGGAAATCTTCACTCCGCCGCCGCCGTAGCTGTCTCCCTCTGCCAAGTTAGGGCGTGGGAGATCTAACTTGATGAACTTCACCACGGTTCATCTCTGTTCGTCGTGTTCTTCAGTTCGGGTAATTAAAAGTCACTTTTATTACTCGCTTTGATTCTCAAACTTTTCTGAAAATCTTCAAAGGTGTTTTATTCTTCAAATCTTCACATATGAACACCTCACACACTGTATGTTCTTGATTCATCTCTCTAAGCACTCATTTCTTCAAGATTCCTCAATTGTGCGGATTTTCAATCTGTACAACTCTGGAACCTAAGACAAGAACGCTTAGTGAAATTCCTCAAGGCTCAACTGGTCAAATTCCTCAAAACTTGTCTTTTTGAAAAATCTTCTGAGAACGCATATGACCTCTCCAAATTCCTCGCACCTACACTCTGTTCACAGGTACTCATGTCCGCTGCTGAATCACTAGGTTCTCATCAACTTAACTCATTTGCAGCGTTCCTCGTAGAAAAACTGCATACTTCTTCAGAGTGTTCTATTGTTCAAATTCCTCATCTGAAGAAAATGGCAGAAGGAAAGAGACCGCAGAAAGGAGGAAAGAAACCGGAGGTCATGACTGCCTTCGAGATCCCTGATGAAATATACAAAGATTATTGCACACCTGATGAAGCCAAGTTTGGCAAAGAGAACAAAAATCAGCGCAAAGTGTGCATCCAGAGGATAGAACAAAGATGGGCACGCGAATGGAGGGAATATCGCTATGTTACTCCAAAGTACATGAAGAAATTCGCCTTAAACCCTCCATGCCCAAGAGCTCCATTGGCACCTGGCCAAGTCGCTGATCCCACTAGCATCAAGCGTGGTGAAGACTTTCCTGAAGAATGGTCTAGGCGCCAAGCCAAATTGGCAAGACAGGCCAAGGAGGCAGTGAGGAAATTCAATGAGGATTCTGCTGCTGCTGCTGCTGCTGAGACCTCGGTCAAGCCGAGGAAATCAATGCCAAAGATGCCTGCTCGCAAGCCAAGTGCTTCACCATCAGTGCCCTCACGGCCCAGTTCCTCAGCCGCGCCCTCACGGCAAATTCCTCAGTCTAATGCTGCACCACCAAAATCCTCAGCAGCTCCCTCCAAGTCCTCAACTCCTGTGCATCTGGCTACATATCAAAGGACTCAGGGCTTCTCGATTGCTTCTGGTGTCTCAGCAAGTTCCTCAGCTGCACCAATGTCCTCATCAGGCCCCACTCTGCTGAAGACAAAAGCAACAGCTGGGCGCGGTCCTCGGCCAAGTCCAAGGAAGAAACAGGTTGCTTTCCAAGTACCCTCTGATGACGAGGCTTCTGATGAAGAACTTGCAGAAATCATCAGAGACAGACTGGCAAAGGCCGCTAGAGCCAAAGGAACAAATGTGCCTCTGCTTTTGGATCCGAAGAAGATCCTTGACTTCATCGACTTATGGCATCAGGATCCAAACACTCCCATGCCTGATCTGCCTCTGACTCCTGGTCAAAGTCATATACTGAACCATTTCATCTCTGAAGAGAAATGGAAATTTGAAAAGGCTCGTGAGCTAAAGAGAGCACAAGCCAGAAAGGAGAAGCTTCTGAAGAAGAACATCGTCAACCTGACTCCTGAAGAACTTCTCAAAGCTCAATCTGAAATCCAAGCCCTCAGCAAAGATTTCGATGCTTACAATGCTGATTGGTAAGGAGCCAAAGTGAGATTCGTCAATTTGACAAAGAAAATGACAACTGTTGCAGCCCCATCGCAACAAGAAAATCCTCAGGCTACAGATTCTGCTTAGCCTGCTAAAGAACATGCCAGCACTGCTGATGACTTTTAGCCTGCTGATGAGAATACAAGTTCCAGGGCTGATGACTCCATTCCAGCTGCTGAATAAATTCCCAGGGCATCCACTAGTGATGCGCCTGAAGAAACTGAAGAGATCAGGGCAACTGCACCAGTTGCGCCTGAAGAAACTGAACCACAGTCCTCAGCTCCTCCTGCGCCAACACCAACTCCAATTCTTCCTTCTGCCTATGAAGTGAAGAAGACCAAGGCTGCAGAGCGAGCTGTAGTGAAGAAGAGGAAGGCATCTGCTGCGTCAAATTCTTCGGCTGCGAAGAAAATGAAGCCAATGACCAGCTCGCTTGAAAATCCCATTGATGCCGTTCCCATTTCCTCCATGTCGTCCAAGGAAATTGTTCCTTATGGAGAAGACTACAAGATCCCAAGCGGATCTGATGAAGAAAATCACTCTGTTGCTACCTCAGAACAGCTTGATGAAGAAATTGAAGTGGAAGCATTCCCTTCACCGCCAGTCATTTCCTCACCCATGCCTCAGTTCACAGCTGAAGAGGCTGGTGTTGAGGAAATTGAAAAAGAAGATGAAGACGTGGATATTGGATGCACTACACCAGTGATGAACGATGACTTTTGGGAAAGTCAGCATCCAAATACTCCTCTCTTCACTCCAATTCAACAAATTCCCCAGTCCCCGGCTACAACTGTTCAAATGGGCTCTGAAGAAACTCATCCCACATCGTCTGTTCATGAAGAAATTCCAGCCGCTAGTGCTGAAGAACCTGCTGCTGATCCCCAAACTGCACAAGAAGAGGAACCAGAAATTCCTCAGCCTGAAGCACCTGAGATCGCGATTCCTGAGGTTGTGCTGCAAATCACTGACATCCCTCTGCCCAAACCGAAGAATTCATTCTCGAGCAAGCAAAAATTCAAGGCTGAAGACTTCTTTTCTGAGCATGTGTTCTTCACTGATTACAATCCATATGACTCTGCTCGCATAAGGAAAAGACGCTTCTGGACTGCTACTCAAGCCAACTTCTATTCCTCAGTGCTCTTTGACAAGGACAAAATCTTCGATCATGAGCATATTCCTCATGTGGATATGGAATCTCTGCTATGCTTCGAGCCAGTACTCAGAGTTATTCACGATGCAGGACTACCAAACTTCTGCACTGATATCTGTGATTGGAATGAAGAACTCATTCTTCAGTTCTATGCCACTTTGCATATCACCGGAGATGCTGAAGATGTCAATTCATGGGTGCTGGATTGGATGACAGAAAACACTCACTACAAGGCACCAGCAACTGAATTGCTTCGTGTCCTTCCTCTTGATCCTCCCCATGACAGTGCACGTTGCATTTACAATGACCGCGAACTGACTGATCATTCTATGCAAGTACTCATGAAGCCTTTGAAGCCAGGGCAGGCACCTCGAACCAAATTCCTCGTCAAGGAATTGCTGTATGTGCCTCAGACTGTTTATCGAATCTTGACGAAGACAATGAGTCCCGTCAAAGGCCACGACTCAAATGATGAAGATGTCGTTGGCATCATGAAGAACATGCCTTTCAACATCATTCATGGCGTTCCCGTCAACTTCCATGATTTCTTCATGAGGACTCTGGCTAATGTTGCAATGTCACCTTTTGAGCTGAAGCCCTATGCGCCTTGGATTATGAGATTCATAAGGGCAATATCTTCACTGAATTACAAGGCTGACACTCTGAACCGTGGTAGCTACTTGCTGCCCATTGAAGTCCTCAAGCGACCAGTTTCATCATCCGATGATAAGGGCAAGGCAGCTGTTGTGCTTGATGAAGGCACTCGTCCATTGGATGGTCAATTCCGTCTAGCTACTTCTTACTCCAACAATGACGATTCTGCAACACATGACACTGCCGCAAATACCTCAGCTAAGCAAAAGCCTCAAGCAACAACACCCAGGGTGATGACTGACCATGAGTTACTCCTCAGTCTTCATCAGATGGTTGATCGCAATCACAAATGGGTGAAGCGTCAATTTGCTGCAATTCTTCACAACATGACCTCAACCCATAATGCAGTGAAGAAAAATCAGTATCACCTTCATGAAACCCTCAACGGCACCTGGGCTGTTCTCACTCATGTGTATTCCGCGGAAGAATTGAAGACTATGGGTCTCCAGGAAGCGTTTGACTGGTCTGCACCACCTCCGAAGAAATTCAAGAGAGTCAAAGTTCCTGATCTGGTGGCCAGTTCTCATTCTTCATCGCGTGAAACTGATGAACATGAAGATTTGGACGACACTGCGGCAGGCCCTACTTCAACAAACAACCCCGACAACGCTGGCGCTCCACCATCGACTTGAAAATCTTCAGGGGCGTTAGTCCTCAGTTTCGACCCTTTTGGTCATTTGATGACAAAGGGGGAGAAATCTGAGTTAGTCTTCAAGCGGGTTTATATTATGGGCGTTTTTGTTAAGTTACAACTCTCGTTCTTCTGAAACTTTTATTGGATCGAGTTGTAATCTTAAATCCGATGGTGCCTTGATACTTTTGGTCATGCTCTGATGCTTTTGATGCACTGAGCTCTGAAACTTTTAATGTGCTATTCCGCATGCTTATTCCTCGTTAATATTATTGCACGCATGCTGAATCACATCAGGCACCATATTTCATCATGCATTTCAAATTCTTCATATTATATATCAAATGCGTGTATGAATTACAAGATATAGGGGGAGATCTCCATGATTCGATTCTTCAAATGTGCATTGCCTCAAAAGCAAATTCCTCACTATGCACATATTCAGGGGGAGTTCTTCTATATCTTGCAATCAAATTCCTCAATATCAGTATTTACAGTTCATATGTTTATCCCCTTTGAAAACTTAACCTATGTTGTCATCAATCACCAAAAAGGGGGAGATTGTAAGTGCATCTAGTGCCCCTTAGTGATTTTGGTGTATTGAAGACTTATAGGTTAAGTAACTGATGTGTTTGTGAGTGTACACAGGTCTATAAGTCTATGAGGAGTTTGATATTTACAGAGAAAGTCGACCCCTAAAAATGAAGTTCTTCGACTGAAGACTTTGATATTCTGAAGACTTTCTGAAGACTTTGAAAGTGAAGAAATTGGTGTGACCTTGAAGACTTGATATTCATTCGAGGAATATGAAGCGTTAAGACTTTTGTTTTCATAGTTTCATTTTCTCTTTCTTGAGTCATAGGAAACACCGTACTGTTAAAGGGGGTCGAGGAAATACTAAGGAAAAATTTCCATGTGATGCTCAACTCAAAATCCTACACCTACCAATCCCTTCGAGTGAAGCCATTGGAAATCTCATACAGTTCAGTCAATTTCTTCAGTGACAGAGACGCAGTTCTTCTGGTCACTGAGGACTTTGCTCTGACTGAGGAGTTAGGAATTCGCCAGTGCGAATTGCCTACACAGTGAGGAACATGATAGCCCTGAGGAATTTGAGAGTCAAATTTCCGACCGTTGCTATGCTGCGCGCCGGCTGTCCAAAATATCTTATCCACCTAACGGTCATATCATTGAAGGGCATTTATGTCTTATCATGTCGGGCTGCTCCCTAGGCTATAAATAGCCGCCCCCTACAACCACTAGCTGGTTGGCTGCTCTGAGAGAACTTGACACTTGTCATTTGAGAGCAACCCATCCTCCGAGGACTTTGAGCGAAAATCATCAAGTGAGGAAAATCCAAAACCAAACCCCCACAAACCCAAAGTGATTGAGCATCACTGAAGAAATTGATCCTGCGTGGATCCGACGCTTGTTACCTTTGAAGACTGTGCTTCTTCCAGACGGTTAGGCGTCAAGGTCTAGAGCATCCAAGAGGAATTGTGGATCGCCGAGTGACCAAGTCTGTGAAGGTTTGGAAGTCACATGAAGACTTACCACGAGTGATTGGACGAGGCCTGCGTGGTCTTAGTTCAAGGAGAATACGGTGAGGACTGGGTGTCCTGAGTTGCGGCTCAGAGACTGGGTGTCCGGGACTGTGTGTCCTCGAGATTAAATACTCAGCCGCTCCAACCAGACATACAACTGAGACAACAGTTGGAACTGGTTTACCAAATCATTGTCTTCACCAACTAACTGGTTCTATTTCCTCAACTCTTCCATTTCCTCATTACTGTGTTGAATGTTGTTCATATCTGTGCTTGAAGACTTTGACTGAAGACTTTCACAAATTCCTCAGTTCAATTTCTTCAGTCTGTTTGTCTTCATCTTGTTATCCTGTGTTTACGCTTTCCGTACTCTGTGTTAGTCTTCATTTCATCATGATGACTATGTTTGTATCCTGTTATGTTTACTTCTGAGTACTTATTCCGCTGCAAGTAGTTCTTCACTAAGGAATTTCCTCACCAGCAAATTCCTCAGTGAAGAATTCATAAAAATCGCCTATTCACCCCCCCTCTAGTCGATATAACGCACTTTCAGTGTTCCCACCATCCTTCTTCAACATCATGACGCACGTCCTAGTTCACCTATGCGAAGAGATTAACGTTTTGGGTCCTGTATTTCTACACAATATGTTCCCCTTTGAGAGGTTCATGGGAGTCTTAAAGAAATATGTTCATAACCGTGCTAGGCCAGAAGGAAGCATCTCCAAGGGCCATCAAAATGAGGAGGTCATTGAGTTTTGTATTGACTTTATTCCGGACCTTAAGCCGATTGGTGTTCCTGAATCGCGGCATAAGGGCAGACTGGATGGAAAAGGCACGCTAGGAGGGGAACAAATAATATGTATGGACGGACATTCTCTCACTGAAGCACACTACACAGTTCTACAGAATTCCACCTTGGTGGCTCCGTATATGGATGAACACAAGAATTTGCTACGCTCCAAACACCCGGAGCGGTCTGATGACTAGAGTACACGTGAACAAACCAGGAGTTTCGCCAGCTGGTTGCAGACACGTACCATGCATGACACCTCTATTGAAGATGACCTGTACTTGCTGTCCTAGTTACCATCTTCAAATATAATGACTTTCAAAGGGTACGAGATAAATGGTAATACATTTTACACGATCGACCAAGATAAGAAGAGCACCAACCAAAACAGTGGTGTCCACTTTGATGCAGAAACCAAGACGGGAAAGGAAACATATTATGGTTATGTACAGGACATATGGGAACTTGACTATCGACGTGGTTTAAAGATCCCTTTGTTTCGGTGCAAATGGGTCAATATGACACGAGGCGGGGTAACGGAAGACCCGCAGTACGGAATGACAACAGTGGATCTCAACAATCTTGCGTATGCAGACGAACCGTTCGTCCTAGCCAATGATGTGGCACAGGTTTTCTGTGTGAAGGACATGTCTACAAAGACAAGAAAAAGAAAAGATAAGGAAGCGAATGCATCGTACGATGAGCCAAAGCGGCACATAGTTCTTTCTGGGAAGAGAAACATCGTGGGAGTGGATGACAAGACACAAGTCAGAAGATTATGAAAAGTTTAATGAAATTGCTCCATTCACAGTGAATATTGACCCGAGCATCCCGTTAAATGATGAAGATTTTCCATGGTTACGGCGCAAAGGGACACACGCGAAGAAAAAGTTTCACACCCAAAGATCTGGGATGTGATCGGCTTCACTATCATCACTTTCTTCTGTGTTTCACACCCAGGAGGGAATGTTTGTAATAGTTAGGGTAGTTATGTGTTTTGGCATTTGAAACGCGAAGAAATTTTATGTGCAAACAAATTCTTTTTCATGCATTTACTGATTTCTTTCCAGCTAAATGACCCTGAAATTGAAAAGCAATTTAAATGAACTCAGAAAAGGTTGAAAGTTGGCATGGTATCATAATTTCATACAAATAGCATGTGCAAGAAAGTAGAGAGGGTTACGGCAAAAACTGGATGCACTTCGTGTATAAAATGGACAATCTCTTTCGAAGTATCAGGGTTTTCGATGAAAACTGAACTGTTACAAAGGCATTTCATTTTTTAAATAACCTAAGCATTACTAAATTGAATATAATGATAAAACACACTAATATTAAACATAAGAAAAAAGAATCACTGAAAAAACTTTTTCAAAGTTAAGTTATTCACAAACTAGTGATTCACACAAATTTCAAATAATTCAAAATTTAAACTATTCAAATTTGAAATCTACCGGCACTAACAGAAAGTTTGTAATTTTTTGTACCTAAAGCAAAAATATTCACAAAGAAACTCTAAATACAGCAAAAAACAACTCAAAAATAAATAAAACAAAAATAAATAAAGCGAAAAAAATTAAGAAAAAAAAGCCCGCCTACTGGGCCAAAGCGGCCTGCATACGACTAGCAACACAACCTTTCGTTGGGCCAGGATGTAGGCCCGCGAAGGCCCAGTAGGCCCACTAGGCGAAGAGGACAGGTAGGCCCAGTAGGGCTGGTTAGGAGAGGAGCTCGAGAGAGCTACCGCACTGGGGCTTATAAACCAGTGCGGTAGCCCCTCGACTAGCGAGGTGGGACTAAACTTGCCGCACCGCACCTGCGCCAGCGCACCCCCTTTAGTACCGGGTCATGGCACAAACCGGTACTAAAGGGGGGGACTTTAGTACCGGTTTGTGCCACCACCCGGTACTAAAGGGGGTCGCTTCCCGCCGCTTGGCCTGTCCAAAACAGGCCTTTAGTACCGGTTGGTGGCTCCAACCAGTACTAAAGGTGCCCTCTATATATGCTAGAGTGCGAAAATTTCGTTTTCCCTCTCTGTTTGTTCCTCTGTTTCCGTCTCCGTCGCCGTCGCCGCCGCCCTCGATCGTCTCCGTCGCCGCTCGTCTCCGTCGCCGCCCCCGTCCCTGTCGCCGCCCCTGTCCCCGTCGCCGCCCTCGTCCACGTCGCCGCCCCCGTCCCCGTCGCCGCCCTCGTCTCCGTCGCCGCCCCTGGCCCGTCCTCGTCGCGCCGTCCCCGCCGTCGCCTCCCCGGCCGTCGTCTCGCCGTCGCCTCACCGTCGCCGTCGCCCGCTGTGAGCTCTCCCCCTCTAACCCCTCTCCCTCGCCCCCGGCGGCCACCATGGGCACCGCCCCTCCCCGAGCCCGTACACACACACACAAGCATGCATGTTAGATGGATATAATTAGTCTTTAATTAGTTTAGATTATTTAGATTATTATTTTGTATGTTTAATTTGTTTAGATAATTAGTGTTTAATTAGTACACACACACACACACGTATTTTGTATGTTTAATTAGTTTAAATTATTTAGATTATTATTTTTTCACTATTATATATATATGAATGCATGTTAGATGGATATAATTAGTGTTTAATCAGTTAGAAATTAGTGTTATATAGAAATGTTAGAAATTAGTGTTATATAGAAATGTTAGAAATTTTAGTGTTATTTAGATTATTTAGATTAGCATAATTAGTGTTATATAGAAATGCTAGAAATTTTAGTTATCAAAATCCAATCATTAAAAAAATGTTACTTTTTGCGGGCATATAGCTAGTATTTGTTCTCGACGATGCCCGGCCCGCATCCTCGCCGTCGACCCGTCCACGACGACGTCCAGCCGACCCATGTCCGGGACTGGGCTCCGCCGGGCTGGCACTGGGAGGTGCTGCCTGGAGGGGCGCACCGCTTGATGAGGAACCCGGCCCCGGGTCCCGTCGTCGACCCTGATCTCATTTGGTGGCGTTCGCGTGGACTAGTTTCGGTGCGGAGGGACCCGGCCCCACCGGAGGTGGTACGTCGCCGTGTCAGGGAGGAGGACGAGCACGTCCATCGCTACATGGTTGCGTTAGAGGGCGGCAGGTTCTCCAATACCTGGCAGTTTCTTCGGGGATCTCACTTCAGCTATGATCCTGTGAGGGTTCCTTCTCTTTGGGTGTCCACCGCCCGCGCCGGAGGAACCGCGAGTGTCCTAGATTCTTCTGTAGTATTCGATCTTTATTAGCTAATAGCCAGTGATGTACTATTCAATATTATATATTATTCGAGACGATGTATTCGAGATTATATCTACTATTCTAGACGATGTATTCGAGATTATATCTATTATTCGAGACGATGTAATTTGAATACTAAATTGTTTTATATTTCTTTTGGATTAGTTAAATAAAAGCTATGGCAGACAATACCGACAGAGAGGGAGAATAGACCATGTTCGATATGATACGCGGGCCAGATGATGACCAGAATGAAGAAGATTATGACGGCTCCGAATTTCTAAACAACACCGGAGAGGGTGATATGATATTCTATCACGATGACGAAATTGATGAAGTCATGAACTACGATTATGACGATGACGAAGAACATGTTGATCCTGAAACAACAAAGACCGGCGAGGTATATATATTTATATAAGCAGGCATCTGGTGATCATCACATGTTTAAATGACTTGAAGATATATTAACGAATCGATCTTTGTTCTTTCAGCCATCCGGATCGAGCAAATCTTCAGGCAAAATGACGAAACGAGGCCCGAACAAAAAGTTGAAGCAGGGTGTAAAGTACAATATCGAGGCATGCAGCCCTACTGGAGAACCATTAGCGCCTAAGAAGATTGCGGACAAGTTCGTTCGTCAGTGCGGAGTTCTTGTGAAGGACCAACTCCCGATCAAACTTCAAGAATGGAGAGAGCCAGCAAAGCCACGTCTAGATGTTACTTTTGTCGACAAGAATCAAAAAGATCTGCTTTGGGATACTCTCATGGAACATTTCACCCTACCAGATCATTTCACAGAAGCGGATGTGCAGAAAGTCAAGGAGGCTGCTCTTAGGAAGATGGCGATTGCATTCAAGAACCACAAGAATCGTGAATGGAACAATTATGTCAAGGGAGGAAGGAAGACTCCAGTATTCAAGGGAACACTAGAGAACCAACGTGCTCATTGGGACGATTTCATGAAATTCAAGGATTCAGAATTAGCTAAGGAACGGTCGAGAATAAACAAGAAGAATGCCGAAAAAAGGGATAAGTTCCATAAGTTGGGGCCAGGTGGCTATGCGGTGGCAATGCCTAAGTGGGATAAGTCTGAGAAAGAGATGGCGGATGCAGGTGTCACTCCGGTTACTAAGAGCTAGCTCCCCAGGGTCAGGACTTGGTTCTATGCGCATGGGGGGGAGTTGGACCCGGAGACAGGCAATGTTTCGACGAGGGCAAGTCTGAAGGGAGCCGACGATGCGATACTTGTTGCAATAGAAGAGGCACGATGGGGGGTGTTCCAACCCAACAGAGAGAACGACGAGCTTACGCGTGCCCTGGGAAATCCTGAACACCCGGGAAGAACACGAGGCAAGGGCGCTATTCCGTGGTATGAGGGGTTTTCAGAATGGAACACCGACTACAGAACCCGTGCAACAAAGAAGATTGCGGATGAGAAGAAGAGGAAGATGGAGGAGGAGCAGAGGAAGCGGGACTATGAATGCCTTCAAGGCCTAGAAGCAAGTCAAGCGGAATTGGCAGTCAAATTCCAGCGGCAGCAGGAGCAGATCGACTCACTTACCCAGCAAAGGGGGTCTCAGCAGATGCAGCAGCTAGCGGATGATCCAACATTGGATAGCACCGGCCCGTCCATGCCGAGAAGCAGCGTGGGTTCCGTCCCGGACGATGCAATGCTGGGTAGATACCCCGTGGATGACATCACGGAGAACACTAACTGCGAGCTACACGTCAAAATGAAGAACATATCCATGAAGGTGGCGGACGGCTTTGCTTTTACAAATCCCCCCGAGGCAACCTTCCATTGCAACCCGATTCCAGCGGGCTATGCTCGTGTCTTGATGATGAGGTGGTGGACCCACCATATTCGGAGCTACAGCTTGACATTGCTGGAGGTGACGGCGAGCGCTTTCTCGGAGAGGCCAAACATCGTATCATCCTATGGAAAAAGGATTGCATCATCTTTCGAAGGCCACCGACACCGCGTCAGCCGACTCCTCGTCGAAGTCCTCCACCGAGTCAGCAGACTCCCGCTCCTGCAAGTCCACCAAGTCCGGCAAAGTGTCAGGCCACTCCTCCTCCTCCAAGTCCGGCAAAGTATCAGGCCACTCCTCCTCCTCCAAGTCTGCCACAGCGTCAGATGTCCACTCCTCCTCCAAGTCCGGCACAACCTCAGGCCACTCCTCCTTGTCCAACTCAACCCCGTCAGCCGTCTCCGCCGCCTCAGCAATCGCAGAAGAGACACCCCGCAGCTATGGTGCGTAGTGGTACGAGTCGAGGTAGTAAAGGAAGTATAGACGGAGGCAAGCGATATAAATATGGTCCAAGCCTCCCGCCTCTTCCGCAGAGGTCTTATGACAGGTCTGAGGAGGAAATCACAGCCATATCAAAGGCCGAGGTGGAAGCCCATTTTGCACCGAAACCGCCACCGCCGCCAAGGGAGAAAGTGCCTGAGGAGACGATTGACCACTTCATTCGTATGGCTCAACCACCAGCTCCCAAGCCTGTTGACACAGACTATGAGCGCCACATCGGGAAGCTAAATCGAGCACGTCTACAAAGGGAGGCGAGCACGTCTACATCGGGATCGAGCAAACAAGAAGTAGCTGCCAAAAAATGCGGGAAAACCATTCCCCAGCTGGGAGAACAGGCGGCGTAATCGATCCCCTCGCTTGTTGTGCCAACAACATGTGACAGTACGCGCGCCTAATATTATTGTGGGCAAACAGTGCACGTTCCCGAGGTGGGCAATGTGGTAATAACAGAGAAGCATATAATGCAGGCTGAAGTTCTTAACATCACTGTTGGACAACTCCTCGTGATCGAGCCCATGCCTTTGCTTAGAGAGGATGAAATAAAACGGAAATATGTCCGGGGCCAACCTTTGGTTGAGCCAGACAAGGTCAAGAACCTCCCAACGAGAATGTATGAATTGCATCAATGGTACATGAGCATTACCAAGATTTCAGATCGATTGTCCCTCATGGTGAATGTCAAGGAGGAGCATTACTTCCATGAGAAAGCTGTGTCCGTTGAGTATACTGAACTGTTTCAGTTATACAATCAAAACGCACTCGACAAATCTATCGTCAGTTGCTATTGTATGTAAGTGATTTCTTTCTATAATTTAAGTCTCAAGCTAGCTGTAGTGATCCTTTTGATCAATCATTACCTGTAATTATCCTCACTATATTCTTTTCTGTGGTATTATGCAGGATGAAAATGTATGAAATGAGATAAGGTGGACGCTTTGGCATTGGGTTCATTGACCCAAACACCGTTAATGAATACACATGGAAGATAAATCAACGTCAGCAAAACAACGTAGAGGACAATATGCTAGAGTTCTTGAAGCGCCTCAAATACAATGAAGATATACTACTTCCTTACAACTTCCAGTGAGTCACACTGTCTTGTACTACAAATTCTCTGTTTTTGCCTACTAGCTAGCTACATGTTTTTTGCTTACATATGCCCGCTTAATTAAGACATGCAAACGTGTGTGCATGCAGATTTCACTGGGTCTTGTGTATCATTAAAGTTGACGCCGTAACGGTTGAAGTACTGGACTCACTAATCACAGAAAAAGCTGACTATAACATCTTGTTTGGGATAGTCAACAGGTAATTTCAATCATTATTAACTATATATCTCGGCCTATTTAGTTCGTCATTTCATGATATGAACTATTTAATAACCCCTTTATTCATTTTCTTTGTCGGCGGGCAGGGCTTGGGCAAGGTTCATCAGCGTCACGCCCGGCGAATGGAAAAAAAAGCTTAAATGGTTTCGACCCAAGGTAAGTAATTAAGTAGTACTAGCTAGCTAGCTAGCTGCCATCTCTTTAATTATCATGCTTGATTAATTATTATCTAATAAATTCCATTCTCGTAAAGGCCCTGAAGCAGGCGCAGGGGACTGATCTGTGTGCATTCTGCGTTTGCAAGAACATTCGCATGATGGCGTCCGAAAGGAGGAGATCTCAAAGACAGGAATGGGTATGCTTGTCAGAATACTATTCACAATTTTTACACCATTATCGATATCTAGTCACACAACTAATACACATGCATATTGATCTCCTTCTTAACAGTTCAAAGAGGTGCGGGAGAAGCTCCTAGAAACGGAGCGCGTAGAAGCACTTCAAGAGGAAATAGCGGGATTTTTGCTCGACCAGGTCATAAATCCGAAGGGAGAATTCTATTACCCGCTACCGCTCCCATGAAAACCACTTCCAATTGTCATCGTGCTTCGAAGGCACCAATTAGGCTAATGCCACTGGCTCTGAAGGCAACATGCATATGTAGGAGAAATTGTATATAGCTATACATGTGTGTATGTGTGAATTAATTAATATGGTGATTTGTGAGACATTGATGATATATATATGCATGATTGGTTCTAGTAGAAATTATATATATATATATATATATATATATATATATATATATATATATATATATATATATATATATATATGCATAACGTGTACAATGTGTAGTATCGTAAAATACCAGCAAACAAAAAAGAATTAAAATAGAAACACAAAATTAAATAAAAAAGAAATCATAAAACTAAAACCCCCCCAAACCTTATAGTACCGGTTGGTCTTACCAACCGGTACTAAAGTCTTCCAGGCCCCCGGAGCTGGCTCGTGCCACGTGGTTGTCCTTTAGCACCGGTTCGTGCTGAACCGGTACTAAGGGGAGGGACCTTTAGTGACCACAATTTAGTGCCGGTTATGGAACCGGCACTACAGGGCCTTACGAACCGGTGCTATTGCCCGGTTCTGCACTAGTGCCAGTGTATACATAAGGTGTGGAGTTGGGCATGCATTCCGTCATTTTGGTGGGGGAGATGGTGATGCTGTTACTGTCATTCCTTGAGCTACAATCTCCTGCCGCACGTTGTCCTACGAGGCGACGTCGTTGGGCTCAGGAGGGTAGAATCCTGCCGCTCTTTTGGACTGAAGAAGCTAGGTTTGCCGGGCTTGAACGGCTAGTCGGTGTCTGCGGTTGGGTTGTGGGATTTTGAATAGGGCTTCTTCACTACTTTGATGGCTCAAGCTCCGGAACTAGTGAGTTCTTCGGATCCTTGTACATGAGCGGTGCCAGATCTGCCTCCCTCTTGGTATTTGTTGGTGAGGGAGGCAACAAGCTCTCCCCGGTGCTGCATGTAGCTTATTTGTCTTGGGGTCCAGATGGGTTGAAGCTTTGAAGACCTCCCGGCCGCATGAACCATGGTTAGGCCACTCTGGCTAGGGAGAAATGGTGGCGACGGCGCGCCTTGAGCTCACGATGATTTTTTTATTAAGGGAAGCTCGCAACGAAGTTAGAGATTGGTTGGTTCCGCATGGAATAAGTCAAACAACCTATGTTTAGCATTGGGTGTTGGCTGGTCTGGTGGACGTTTGAAATAGAGGAAAAACTCCCAGATCTGAATAGTACTATGCTCAAACATGTAAAGAACAGCATCACAAACTTCGTGCAGTTTCAAATATGCTCGAGCAGAGCCTCCTTCAAAGTAACATGTTTGCTGGACACATGGAATGCCTTCATTCATGTGACTTGGTAGCTTCAGGCGAACGATTTTTTGACTGAACTTGAACACCGACGTTGCCTCTTGAGCACATAATTTATAAGAGGGCCGCACAGAAAAGAAAATTGGCCACCCTTGTAGTTGCTCATACTTTGGTAGTTCTAACCATACTTGTACTGCTTGGCATTTGTATGGGAATGATGGCCACGGTAGTGGTTGCAGCTCGGTCTTGCTGCCATTACCTTGCAAAATGAGAGCTCCTTCTCCAATAACCCTCTGTAGCCTTACTATCTCGTGACAATTATCATCTACAATTATCACCACTATATGAACCAAAGAAGATGTCTCCCCAAGAGGACAATGCACCGGCTCTAGTAAAGACACCATCCAGTTTTGTATGTTCCCAGCCTGAATGTGGATAGACATGCCACACAAAGAAACTCCAGGATCTCCCGTGTTGAAAGTTCGGCAAACAGATTGACCCAACTCAACCGTGTCAGTATCCCATGAAGTCAAGATACCCTGGTTGGGGGCTCTCTTAGCAGTACGAACTGTCCTGTCTAGAGAAACATGTTGCTCTTCATAATCGTTAAGAACATCAGCTGCAACTGTAACGGTCCACTACGACGAAGGACCACAAACCATTGGAGAAGGCATGTCTATTCCAATCGATCAGACTCTACTAGAAGCTGAAGCAGTCTCTGGACCGGAGCATTTTCGAACCCAACGAACGGATCGTTTGCCTTGTGTGGTAATAGATTGTGATTCAATACCTCTCCTGGATCCCAGGTCAACAGCAAATTAGTGGTACCTCGAACATACTGAGTAGGATGTGGCCATTCTTGCAATTCGCGCTTCATCCTTGGCTGCTGGTCCGGTGGCCACCACACATATCCAGAGTCCCCGGAGACGCAACCAGAAGCTATGCCATGGAACAGAACAGTGTCTTGCATAGCAATCTCGTCCAGAAGAGGGTCGACGATGGTAGTGGGCGACGGGAGTGACGGTGTGGCAACAACTCGGTTCGAACCATCTGTCGAACAATTCACAAGCGTCTTGGTGATGCAGTCCAGGGGCACATTGTAGGTAACCTCGAAGACCTCCTTGGCCTTTGTGGTGGATGACGAAACGCCAGTAGGTACTGCAGGTGTGGTGAGGACATCGGGAGGGACCTCCACTGCTGTGTACTCGCCCGGGTTGGAAGACACCAACGTGGTGGTCACCACGGCAACATCGTGGTTGGCGTTGATGTCCAGGGACTCGGCACTCACGGCAGAGTTAGTGAACTGCTCAACCACCTAGTCGCTGAGGTCGACGATGGGCTCGGGGTAGACGGTGGTGACCTTGTTGACATTGTTGGAGGAGACAACTTGGTTTGAGCCATCTGTCGAACAGGTGATGAGCACCATTGCGACACAGGCAGGGGACGCGTCATGGCCTCATGGGTGAATTCGAGCACTTCCTGGGCCTTGGTGGTGGAGCTTGGGACGTCGAGGACGGGCGTCGACGAGGCATGCGTCGTGGTTGAGGCCGCCGGACCGACAAGCGAGGTGGCCATGGGAGGATCACCCACCCGTGCAAGCCCCAACACTGAGCTCACCTCCTCCGCCTGAGCGCATAATCGCTTGAGATACCACAACAACTGCTCATTGGCAGACATGGCATCCCACTCTGGTGGTTTGACAGCCGGCATGGCGTCGTCGCCGGTGGAACTGAAGGTGGGAGAAAAATTGGGAAAAAATGGAGGGTGAAAGGGTGGAGGCCTGGCTCTGAATACCAGATGTAAGGGACTAGATGGGATACATGGTACGATCTACACTCTCTGCGGTAGTAGCAGATTACAGATCATCAATTACACGAATGGAGGAAGCGCTCTTGAGAGGAACCGAGGAGGAAGAAAGGTAAAAGGGGAAAGAGAGAGGAGCCGCCGCCGTTCCGTGCCATGATCCACTGGATGCACTGCTCGCTGCCTTCTCTCTCATACTTGTAGCTGCAGCGATGAGTCTGGACGGGCCAAGCCCATGGGCTGGCCCAAGGGCAAGCCCCTGTACATGTACAGGTTAGGAGGGCTCCTAACATCTTTTCTTTTGAACAAGACAAGATAGTACCCATTTTCATTGCTAACTTTTCTTGTTAAAAAAATTCAACAAAAAGAAAATAACTTCTCTTGTTAATATTTGGATTGTTTCTCGCCTCTATAAATCTACTCCCTCCGTTCGGAATTACTCGTCCAAAAAATAAATGTATCTAGATGTATTTTCATTGTAGATACATTCATTTTTATGACAAGTAATTTCGAACGGACGGAGTACAAGCTACAACTAATGTGGTAAGGAAAAACTGATGCTGGAAATATATTAGTCTAGCAATTAATGTCTTCAAGTATAGGAGTGAGTGTCGATGCATGAAAAGAAACGACCTTGTGGAAACGTCGGCTAGACATTTACCAGAAGGATCTATCCGCTTCGGATGCAAGGTTGAAGCAATTTACCCAAAAAGGGTTCCGCTTTGTATTCAAAGCAACTAACCAAGATATCCAACGATACGTGTTGGGACGGAAGTATCACTGTCACGCTCAAAAAAGAAGAAGAAAAAATACAAGAGAAACAAACGCCGACAACGGCGGATTGACAAAAAAACGAAGAAGCCTCGTGGCCGCTGCACCCATCGAAGATCGCCCACCAAACTCCGAGCCTCCGAAGCACCGGTACCAATCAACACCTCCAAAAAGGGACGCGACGATGACGACGCTGTTGCCAAGGGTTTCCTCCGTTACGCGGTGAGGAGAGAGGAAGGGTAGCTCCAACGCCCTTCAGGAAGGTCCGGCGGCACCCACAAGCGCCACCGCGTCGGTGTCGGCCAAGCCAACATGGATTTCTCTCGATCCCAACCTCCACCTCAGGCACTCCAGACCTCGCCACCAAACAAACCCCCACCCTGCGCCAACCCGGTCACGAAGGTTCCCACACTGTCTCACCACGGCACCGTGAAGCATGGTCTGCACAATGAAGAAGAGAAGCCAGGACTAGGGCAGCAGCACCGTCGGCACGCGGGAGGGCCCCACCTCCACCATCGAAGACAGTAGCTGACCGGAAGCAATAGCAGGAGCATACCAGGCCCCAGGACGCACATGCCCGGCCGGGATCTCCGAGGTCCGTAAAGTTCCCGCCTTCGCGCTGCAGCCAGCACGCCATCGGCGCCGCCACCCCGGTCCAAACCGCTCCCCTGCCTCCCCGCACAGAGAGCCGCCAAGTGAAATCACCACCACGACGCGCACCGCCGGCCACCACCACCAGGTCGCCGGACCGCCACCGGCCGAGCCGCACCACCACCGCACGCCCGCGACGGAGAGGAACCAACGCAGCCGCCAGCAGCCCGAAGCTAGACCCCAGCTGCCACCCACGCCGCCCGCGGCCCGCTCCGCCTGCCGGGCGGATCCAACCGCCGTGGCGAGGCGCGCTCCATCGCGCAGCCGGCCACGCAGCATCACCCACCAGGGGCCGTGCGCCGCCACGCCGCGGTGCCCCGCGCCCGCACTCGAAGAAGGAGCCCGCACCGCCCCATCACGCGGAGGAGGAAGAACAAGCCCCGCTGCCGCTGGCGCCGGTCGGGCTTTGCCCGGCCACATCCCCTGGCGGCGACGGGAGGATCTGGGCGCCCTCGTCGGCCGTCTCGCGGGTGGCGGCGCGGGAGTGAACGGTTTCGCGAGAGAGGGGAGCCCGGCCTTTCAGTCCAAGCGAAGGCCTCGGTTGAAGCAATTTATCTCAACCCTGTCACCCGCTATCCAATCGTCTCAACCAGCAGTGGATCTACCATCAGATCAAAGGTACGTACATAGTCCTATAAATTAATGCTAACAACCCAACAAAATTAAACAAAAAATCTTGTGTCAATTTTTTTTGAGACAAAAAAAAACTCAGTGGTGGCGAAGTTCTTGGGCCTGAAGCCGGTGAGATTCTTGTCTCTGTGGGCTGCAGGGGGCTTGGCTACCATCCCACAAGGCCACAACATTCAGGACCAACTTTCTCGACTTAGAGCATCTCCGGCCGCGCCCTCAACACGGCCCCCTCAAGCGATTTTTTCGTGCCAGCACCGAAAAACGGCCTAGTGGCGCCCCCAGGAGCCCGTTTTCGCCGGCTTGGGCTGAAATTAGCGTCGGCGGACCCAGGCCGAGACAGGAGTGCTGGGGGCGCCGGGGCGAGCGGTTTTGGCGCGAAAGATCCGCGGGCCCGCCGAGTTAGCGACGCGCTCCTCGTCGTCGTCGGAACGCCTTGGTTTCCCGCGTGGAATCAATGGCAAGGCTGCCGCCGGTCAGCCTTGCCATTGATTCCTTATCACGGGCGGCGCGGCGACGCCTCCCCTCCCGCCACGCGTACACACGGCGCGGGGCTATATAAACCGGTGGCCTCCCTCGCCTCTGGCCACACCAGCCCACAGCCGCCCGCCGCCGAGCTCTGCCCTCTCTCCCCGCGCAGCCGCCCACCGACGCTTCTTCCCTCCCCTCTCCCTCTCTCCCAAGCCCGATGGCCGCGCGATTCCCCGGCGACGCAGCGGCGGCCAATGGCTACGGCCGCCGTTCGCTCCATGAGTGGGAGGCCTGGCTGCTCTTCGAGGCGAACATCCCGGCGCCACCGGACATGCGCGCCGGGTCGACGGGGTGGAGGCTCAGCAACGGAGGCGTGCCCATTCCTCCGGTGGCCAACACCGAGGCGCTCCCCGCCCTCTTCGCCGCCGAGGTCAACCGCATGCGATCCTCCCTGACAAAGGAGCAACGCGCCCTCCCCTAGTACGCCGTCGACAACCACGCGTCCTGGGCGGCGTACTTCCAGCACCGCCAGGAGCAGAGGCTGGCGTCCACCAATGGGGCGCCGGTGGTGGGCGGCGTTAAGAACAGCGAGGGGCGCTGCGTATGGTGGGGCGCCCCCGGCTGCACGCTCCAGGACATGCTGGAGTACCTCGAGGGCGGCAATGACCCGCCGCTGGCATACCCTGCCGTGACCGCCGCCCCGGTCCACCGCCGGAGCGTTGGGCAATGGATGCCCAGGAGGTTCGGCTCCTCCTCGACTTCCTACTCTCACACCTCCTTCCGCTCCCCTTCCTTCCTCCGGCTCACCGGTGGTGTTCGACGTCAAGGCCGAGGCCACAGCAGAGACGCCGCTCGGCCGACGCACTCGCAGCGCCGGCATCGTCATGAATGAGGGTGGCCGGCGCGCCTCCTCCTCGGCTCCTCCGCACTTCGTCAAACTAAAGATGGAACTGGGGCTCGCCGCCGAGAAAACGGAGCCGGGGCTCCCCGCCGTGAAGACGGAGCCCGGCGCAAGGGAGCTCAATGACGCGGCGGCCATGAAATGAGCGCGCGATGACTGGGTGCACGTGGAGATGGAGCGCCAGCGCCGTGCCCTAGAGCAGTTCGAAGCTCGGCGCCGGGGCTGCGATGAGAAAGGCTTTGTCGTTTTTTTGAATATTACTGTGGTGTAAAACCGCACAGCCCATTTATTAGAAAAGAAAAAGAGTTCCACAATATACAGGCACTGAGCAGGTGCCAAAAAGAAAAGAAGAAACAGGAAAGAGGACCTACCTAATACTTACCTATGTTTACAAAAGGGTATTGACCCAAGCTATGAGTTGACCTCTAATACTAACACTAAGCCTGTGGGATAACAGAAGAATATCATGTACAAAATTACATCTCCAAGAGGCAAAACGAGCCTGCTCCCCCTGAAGATCCTCCCATTTCTCAATATCCAGATGTTCCATGCTGCTGTGAGCATCACCTCAAAGAAGAAAGGATGGCCAAAATTGATTCTGGCATTGGAAACACACTCATGGGTGTCAGACCCCTGGGACCAATCAATCTGAAGATAATTCCACACCCTTATGCTAAAATTGCATTGGAAAAACAAGTGAGCTCTGTCCTCATGGACATAAGCATTACATATAACACAAAGGTTGTCATCATTTGGAGACCTTCAGTGCCTTTTAACCAGCATATCCTTGGTGTTAAGTCTATCATAGAACAACAACCATCAGTGACTTTTATCTTCATTATGCATCTGCTCTTCCATAACCATTTGCATGGCAGAATAGTGGGCATGTGGGAGTGCATGATAGTATAAAACCCTTTGGCCGAGAAGGTCCCTGACTTGGAGGGCCATACCCACTGATCAGGGAGGAGAGGGTCTCTCTGCAAGTTCAACAGCCAACCTTCCAATATAGCCAACTCTGCAGCAGCTTCCTGTGAGATGGGTAGGTAAAACATGGAAAAAAGATCATGGGTTTGAAGCACATCCCTGACTGAGACCTTATCATCAATCAGAAAAGAAAACAACCTGGGGAGCCTCCACACAAGGGGCAAAGAAGAGCCAGCCACATGCCATTCATAATGCCAAGACAAAGCAGTGTCTCCCATGTTGATATGAACAGAAGCAAGAGCCCTGTACATATCATTTAACTTGAAAACATCCTTCCACCAGAAAGATTCAGTCATAACAGTGGCCTGAGGTACAATGTTATCATAGTAGGAATCCAAGACTAAGGATACCCAAGGAACATCATGTTTGTTGAAGAACTTATGGAGATGTTTCATGAGCAGCCCCTGGTTCTGGATATTTAGGTTAATAATGCCCAGTCCTCCCTTATCTTTAGGCCTGCAAACTAAGTCCCAGGCTGCCAGAGATTGCTTTGGTGTGTCCGTATTTTCTCTCCAAAGACATTGCCTGAAGATCCTATCCAATTGCTTGATGATTCCAGGAGGTATATGCAAAGTGCAAAGGAAATAGATCGGCATAGAAGTTAGAACTGAAGTCAGCAATTGCAACCTGGAGCCCTAATTTAACATAGAAGAACTAGTAGATAGCCTTCTCTCAATATTATCCAGTAGAGGGAGGAGATCCACAATTCTTGTCCTGGTGGTACCCAGAGGCAGACCAAGATAAGTGAAAGGGAGATCACCAATCTTACAACCAAGGAGGGCAGCCAACCTGAGGGCTTCATCATCAGATACATTCAAGGGTATCATAGAGGACTTAGCAAAATTCACTTTGAGGCCAGTAGACTGCTGAAACACAACCAACATATTTTTAAGAGCCATCAATTGCTCATCAACAGCTGGTAGAATGATAATTGTGTCATCTGCATATTGGATGATTAGGTAATTGTGATCATGAGATGGGATTGGAAGGGTCAGAGAACCTTGAGCCAGCATATGGTTAACCACGGATTGTAACAGATCAGCATCAATAACAAAAAGAAGAGGGGACAAGGGATCACCCTGCCTGACCCCACACTTGCATTGAAATTGCTTTCCTGGAATGCCATTTAGCAAAACAGAGGATGTCCCAGATGACAGAATATCCTTAACCCAAGAAATCCACTTGGCATCAAAACCTTTATGATGAAGAACTTGCAGAATTACCTCATGTTCAACTGTATCAAAAGCCTTGGCAAAGTCTAGCTTGAGAATTATGATAGACTTTTTTGATTGGTTGCATTGATGAATATACTCAAAGGCCCATGCTAGGCAATCCTGGATGGACTTACTTTTCAAAAACCCATACTGATTCTTATGAATGCATTGCAAAATTACATTCTACAGCCTATTGGCCAACAACTTTGTGAGGAATTTCAGACAGCTGTTTGTGAGGGAGATGGGCCTGAAGTCATCTGTTCCCTCTGGTGAAATCATCTTGGGTATGAGAGTGATGAGCGAACCATTAATGTTTTCCAAAGATAACTCCCCATCATAAAAATCCTGGATTAGCTGCAAAAAATCCTGCTCAATGATATGCCAACATTTCTTAATAAACAGACCATTTAACCCATCCATACCAGGAGCTCTATCAGTGGGCAGCTCTTTTAGAACCTTGTTAATTTCCTCCTGTGAGGAAGGAGTAGAGAGAATTTCCAGCCCATCCACAGGTTGAATCAACTATGGAAGATCAAATCCCATGTTAATTCCTTGAGCCTGTCCCATCCTATTCTTAAAGGAGGACCACAGAATTCCAGCCATGCGGTCATGATCAGAGACTGGATCATTCCCATCAACCTTAAGACCGGCAATGGCATTTTTCCTTAATCTTTCTGAGACCATTGCATGGAAGAACTTCGAGTTTTCCTCGCCAACCTTGATATACCTGATTGTGCACCGCTGCTTCCAATATATATAATGAATGCGCAGAAGGTTTTCATGGTGCAACTTAACTATCTTTCTGAAATTAAACTTTGGAGTTGTGAGTGGTCTCCATTCCTCCAGCCCATCAAAATGCAAAATCACTTTGGCACAATTCAAAGTCAGTTGTTTGATGTAAGAGATGCTTTTACTCCACACTTTCAGATCCATTCTCAACCATTTGAACTTTTTTGATATAACTGCAGCAGCAGACAAATCAGAGAAGACCGGCGCCTCCCAAGATCGCTTGACACAATCCATGAAACCTGGCATATAAACCCAAAAATTCTCAAAACAAAAAACCTTAGCCTTTGGAATAGTTGTGTCAATGGAGATCACGCAGGGCACATGATCCAAAGATGTTTTTGCTAGAGGGAGGACCACAATGTTTGGATAGATGGATATCCAATCAGAGGTTGTGAAAAAACAGTCAAGCTGCTCAAGCAGAGGTATTTCCTGCATATTGGACTAGGTATAACTCCTACCTTTTAAGGGCAGCTCCAATAAGCCTAGATGACCAATAATCTCATTGAAGAGGAAAATATCGTTAACATCTCCTCCTGGCAAATTTCTATTATCCATAGACCTGATAAAATTGAAGTCGCCAAGTAACAACCAATTCTCATCTAATGGTATCGATAGATGATAAAACCAGTGAACAAAATCATCCCGCAAATGCCCATCACAAGGCCCATACACTGATACTAAGGTCCAGGTTTCAGCATTGTGTACCAATGTAAAAGAGACCACAACACCAAAGCTTTGAATTTCAGTGAGTGTACCTGTGAAGATGGCCGAATTCCAAATAACTAGAATGCCTCCAGATGCTCCTACCGAGGGAGCAAAAGCAAAATGATGAAACCGTCGAGGGCAAAAGGTTCTAATTTTCCTAATATCAAAAACCTCGCATTTGGTTTCCTGAAGGCAACCAATCGAGCACTAACTCTCTTTAATTTTTTCTCTAACATCTCTCTGCCTCGCCTCAGAATTCAGACCTCGCACATTCTAGCACAAAACACGCCAATTACGAAAGGATGTACTAGCCATGGGAATCTATATAGAGGTTATAAGCAAGACCACTGCTTAACAGTGCGGCCACAAAGCCCAGAAAGTTCGATACATCCGTACTGGAGCTAACCATAAACTGCCGAAAAAGTTTAGAGATAAAACTGATGAAAAGAGTTAACTGCGGGCCACAAAATGCAAAGACGACCAATCCCACAACACACACCCACTTCGCATAAGGAAACAGAAAATCAATCATCATTTGGAACTGCATCATCATCAGTCTTCTTAGAGGCAGCCGTAAGCTTCTCCTCTGTCAGGTCACCATCTGGGATGCCCAAAGCAGCACCGACCGCCTGCAAAACTGGAATTGGGGTATCCGGTGGCACCTGAACGTGCTCCATGGACTCCTCTTCAGACATCTTGAGCTTCTTCCCTCTTGGTCGCCTCTTGGGTGATGGCTTGACCGGAACTGCAAAGACATGTTTAAAGCCAGAGGATTTGGCATAGCTTCTTGTCATTCGCATGGTGGAGAAATCTGGGGTAGCAGAGATTGGTGCAACCGAACGACGAGCTCACTTCCCCCCCAGACTGTCTCTTCCCAAGCACAGATTCTGCAGGTGGTTTAGTGGCCACAAACATAAATTCAGGTTCCTCAGGCCTGCTGCCAGAAGAGGAGACTTCCTCAGTAAGACTTGGAGTGACAGAAGAAGTTTCCATAACATCAAGTATTTCCTCAAGTATGACTGAGGATTTCTGCGGAGTAGAAGCAGTCCCACTAAGGAGGAGGAGTAGCCGCTTCTCCTGAGCTGGCTGCAACCTTCCCAGGGAGATAACTGACGATGGCAGAAATACCGCAGGCATGACAGTCGACACTTTCTTGATGAGGAAATTAGGAAGCAAGGACGAGAACGAACGCTCCCAAATCATCTCAGGTGGCAACACAGGGCCATAGATAATCCTCACAATTCCAAGCTGAATTGGATCCATTGGCAAGACTGGGTGATGCAGGGGCTGTTGCACTTCCTCCATGTCTACTGCATTGTCATCTGAATCCAAGGAAGGATTGAGGATCATAGAGTTCTGGTCTTGTGCTTTCTCATTGACCTGCACCTGTTGCTGCTGTTCCTCAGGCTACTCCCAAGCACCCCAACCATCATCATGCTAATCATTATGACCTCCCTTGTTGTGGTTATCATTGAAAGGCTGGTGGTGCCCGGGTGGCACTGCATTCCAACCCAGTGCAGGGTAGGGTGGCATCGCCCAAAAAGGTTGCGGTGGATTAGCCTCTGGCAGCAGGTGAGGGTTCCCATCCAACGGCATTGGATCCTCATCCGCACGTATAATAGCTTCAGCAAACTCTCTAGTGAGAATATAGCATCCCGCTGTCCAAGAAACAACAGAACCACCCCAGATTGCAAAGTCTCTGAAAACAACCGAACGCGGAACGAGTGCATTATCAGGGAACGAACATCTGACCACAGAACGGACCTTGCGACGATCAGCGTTGTTCCAGTAGTGGATATGACCAAAGGTGCCGACAATCTCCTCCAGGTTAGTGGTGTTTCGATAGTCTAATGGCACACCAATGAACATCAACCAGCCTGTCCTATGATCATGAATAGCTCTGAACCCTTCCCCCTGATTGTGCGGAATAAATCTGACAAAAAACTCGTTTCCTTCCGCATCGAGGCCCAACGGGAAAGGTGGGTGTTGGGTGAAAGAAGCATGCACAACATGATCTTCCATCTCAAATAAGCCAACTCCTTGGAACCAAGTCTGAGCAGAGAGGACAGGAACATGCATAGTTTGCGTCAGAAAATTCAGAACCTGCTCTCTCCGGATGGCCACAAGATGAGCTGGTGGAAGAGGCTCGACAATCGCCACCATGAACTGCTCATGCCGCCTTGGTGGAGGGATTGCTGGCAAGTAGAAGGTGCGTGGCAGCCTGTCCTCGCCTCCATCGACGATGTCAAAACCCGCCGGGAGGAAGTGGTGAGGGTCAATGGCATACACATCCATTGGAGAAGCTAGATGCTCAGCCTGGAGCGGCGAGGCGGAGCCCGATGCAGACGATGGAGCGGCAGATTGGGGCGGCGGTGGAGGAGAGCTGGGTTGCGGCGAGGGAGAGGGAGACGATTGGGTTTCTTGCTGTGGTGCTGCAATAGTACTGGAAACCGAAGAGGCAAATGAGTCCTCCCTGATGGCACGAGCTCCAAAGCCGCTCGATGTGACTTTGGGTACCCAGATGGACGTGTTAGGTGTCTGACCGGTACAATTTTTTTAATGTGACCAGAACGAAAGCATAGCCTACACCGCACCCTGTTCCTGCACGTCTTTGATTTGTGGCCCATGCCCAAACAATTCTGACAATCCCAATAACTTTCATCCATATCCTCAATCATATCATCAAAACTCTGCAAACCTTTGGTAATATTCAGCGGTGAAGAGGATTCCAATAAAACCAGCGGAGACATATCGTTCTCATCATCAAAGAGAACAATGGGCCTCGAGGAAGAGCCCGTGGGATGAGGTGGAGTAACCGGATTGTCTTGGTTGGTGACTGGCAAGCCCACAAAATCCGGTCCAACAAATTTGAAGCTTCCTGAGGATCCGGAGTTGCCGCCAACAGAAGTAATCCTTTCCGGAGAGGGCGAAAACGACCCAAATTGGACAGAATGGCCCGCCGCCGCCGCCGATGAGGTCTCCGGCGAAGCAGGACTTAACGAACCAGCCTCATGTGATTGCACCATATAACCAGCTTCACGGATCGTCTGGACCTCGATGCATGTAGGATTGTAACTATAACCTTTGCACGCTGGATAATTAATGAACGTCACAAAATGCAGCTTCTTCTTAGGGTGGACTAGTTTCGGTGCGGAGGGACCCGGCCCCACCGGAGGTGGTACGTCGCCGTGTCAGGGAGGAGGACGAGCACGTCCATCGCTACATGGTTGCGTTAGAGGGCGGCAGGTTCTCCAATACCGGGCAGTTTCTTCGGGGATCTCACTTCAGCTATGATCCTGTGAGGGTTCCTTCTCTTTGGGTGTCCACCGCCCGCGCCGGAGGAACCGCGAGTGTCCTAGATTCTTCTGTAGTATTCGATCTTTATTAGCTAATAGCCAGTGATGTACTATTCAATATTATATATTATTCGAGACGATGTATTCGAGATTATATCTACTATTCTAGACGATGTATTCGAGATTATATCTATTATTCGAGACGATGTAATTTGAATACTAAATTGTTTTATATTTCTTTTGGATTAGTTAAATAAAAGCTATGGCAGACAATACCGACAGAGAGGGAGAATAGACCATGTTCGATATGATACGCGGGCCAGATGATGACCAGAATGAAGAAGATTATGACGGCTCCGAATTTCTAAACAACACCGGAGAGGGTGATATGATATTCTATCACGATGACGAAATTGATGAAGTCATGAACTACGATTATGACGATGACGAAGAACATGTTGATCCTGAAACAACAAAGACCGGCGAGGTATATATATTTATATAAGCAGGCATCTGGTGATCATCACATGTTTAAATGACTTGAAGATATATTAACGAATCGATCTTTGTTCTTTCAGCCATCCGGATCGAGCAAATCTTCAGGCAAAATGACGAAACGAGGCCCGAACAAAAAGTTGAAGCAGGGTGTAAAGTACAATATCGAGGCATGCAGCCCTACTGGAGAACCATTAGCGCCTAAGAAGATTGCGGACAAGTTCGTTCGTCAGTGCGGAGTTCTTGTGAAGGACCAACTCCCGATCAAACTTCAAGAATGGAGAGAGCCAGCAAAGCCACGTCTAGATGTTACTTTTGTCGACAAGAATCAAAAAGATCTGCTTTGGGATACTCTCATGGAACATTTCACCCTACCAGATCATTTCACAGAAGCAGATGTGCAGAAAGTCAAGGAGGCTGCTCTTAGGAAGATGGCGATTGCATTCAAGAACCACAAGAATCGTGAATGGAACAATTATGTCAAGGGAGGAAGGAAGACTCCAGTATTCAAGGGAACACTAGAGAACCAACGTGCTCATTGGGACGATTTCATGAAATTCAAGGATTCAGAATTAGCTAAGGAACGGTCGAGAATAAACAAGAAGAATGCCGAAAAAAGGGATAAGTTCCATAAGTTGGGGCCAGGTGGCTATGCGGTGGCAATGCCTAAGTGGGATAAGTCTGAGAAAGAGATGGCGGATGCAGGTGTCACTCCGGTTACTAAGAGCTAGCTCCCCAGGGTCAGGACTTGGTTCTATGCGCATGGGGGGGAGTTGGACCCGGAGACAGGCAATGTTTCGACGAGGGCAAGTCTGAAGGGAGCCGACGATGCGATACTTGTTGCAATAGAAGAGGCACGATGGGGGGTGTTCCAACCCAACAGAGAGAACGACGAGCTTACGCGTGCCCTGGGAAATCCTGAACACCCGGGAAGAACACGAGGCAAGGGCGCTATTCCGTGGTATGAGGGGTTTTCAGAATGGAACACCGACTACAGAACCCGTGCAACAAAGAAGATTGCGGATGAGAAGAAGAGGAAGATGGAGGAGGAGCAGAGGAAGCGGGACTATGAATGCCTTCAAGGCCTAGAAGCAAGTCAAGCGGAATTGGCAGTCAAATTCCAGCGGCAGCAGGAGCAGATCGACTCACTTACCCAGCAAAGGGGGTCTCAGCAGATGCAGCAGCTAGCGGATGATCCAACATTGGATAGCACCGGCCCGTCCATGCCGAGAAGCAGCGTGGGTTCCGTCCCGGACGATGCAATGCTGGGTAGATACCCCGTGGATGACATCACGGAGAACACTAACTGCGAGCTACACGTCAAAATGAAGAACATATCCATGAAGGTGGCGGACGGCTTTGCTTTTACAAATCCCCCCGAGGCAACCTTCCATTGCAACCCGATTCCAGCGGGCTATGCTCGTGTCTTGATGATGAGGTGGTGGACCCACCATATTCGGAGCTACAGCTTGACATTGCTGGAGGTGACGGCGAGCGCTTTCTCGGAGAGGCCAAACATCGTATCATCCTATGGAAAAAGGATTGCATCATCTTTCGAAGGCCACCGACACCGCGTCAGCCGACTCCTCGTCGAAGTCCTCCACCGAGTCAGCAGACTCCCGCTCCTGCAAGTCCACCAAGTCCGGCAAAGTGTCAGGCCACTCCTCCTCCTCCAAGTCCGGCAAAGTATCAGGCCACTCCTCCTCCTCCAAGTCTGCCACAGCGTCAGACGTCCACTCCTCCTCCAAGTCCGGCACAACCTCAGGCCACTCCTCCTTGTCCAACTCAGCCCCGTCAGCCGTCTCCGCCGCCTCAGCAATCGCAGAAGAGACACCCCGCAGCTATGGTGCGTAGTGGTACGAGTCGAGGTAGTAAAGGAAGTATAGACGGAGGCAAGCGATATAAATATGGTCCAAGCCTCCCGCCTCTTCCGCAGAGGTCTTATGACAGGTCTGAGGAGGAAATCACAGCCATATCAAAGGCCGAGGTGGAAGCCCATTTTGCACCGAAACCGCCACCGCCGCCAAGGGAGAAAGTGCCTGAGGAGACGATTGACCACTTCATTCGTATGGCTCAACCACCAGCTCCCAAGCCTGTTGACACAGACTATGAGCGCCACATCGGGAAGCTAAATCGAGCACGTCTACAAAGGGAGGCGAGCACGTCTACATCGGGATCGAGCAAACAAGAAGTAGCTGCCAAAAAATGCGGGAAAACCATTCCCCAGCTGGGAGAACAGGCGGCGTAATCGATCCCCTCGCTTGTTGTGCCAACAACATGTGACAGTACGCGCGCCTAATATTATTGTGGGCAAACAGTGCACGTTCCCGAGGTGGGCAATGTGGTAATAACAGAGAAGCATATAATGCAGGCTGAAGTTCTTAACATCACTGTTGGACAACTCCTCGTGATCGAGCCCATGCCTTTGCTTAGAGAGGATGAAATAAAACGGAAATATGTCCGGGGCCAACCTTTGGTCGAGCCAGACAAGGTCAAGAACCTCCCAACGAGAATGTATGAATTGCATCAATGGTACATGAGCATTACCAAGATTTCAGATCGATTGTCCCTCATGGTGAATGTCAAGGAGGAGCATTACTTCCATGAGAAAGCTGTGTCCGTTGAGTATACTGAACTGTTTCAGTTATACAATCAAAACGCACTCGACAAATCTATCGTCAGTTGCTATTGTATGTAAGTGATTTCTTTCTATAATTTAAGTCTCAAGCTAGCTGTAGTGATCCTTTTGATCAATCATTACCTGTAATTATCCTCACTATATTCTTTTCTGTGGTATTATGCAGGATGAAGATGTATGAAATGAGATAAGGTGGACGCTTTGGCATTGGGTTCATTGACCCAAACACCGTTAATGAATACACATGGAAGATAAATCAACGTCAGCAAAACAACGTAGAGGACAATATGCTAGAGTTCTTGAAGCGCCTCAAATACAATGAAGATATACTACTTCCTTACAACTTCCAGTGAGTCACACTGTCTTGTACTACAAATTCTCTGTTTTTGCCTACTAGCTAGCTACATGTTTTTTGCTTACATATGCCCGCTTAATTATGACATGCAAACGTGTGTGCATGCAGATTTCACTGGGTCTTGTGTATCATTAAAGTTGACGCCGTAACGGTTGAAGTACTGGACTCACTAATCACAGAAAAAGCTGACTATAACATCTTGTTTGGGATAGTCAACAGGTAATTTCAATCATTATTAACTATATATCTCGGCCTATTTAGTTCGTCATTTCATGATATGAACTATTTAATAACCCCTTTATTCATTTTCTTTGTCGGCGGGCAGGGCTTGGGCAAGGTTCATCAGCGTCACGCCCGGCGAATGGAAAAAAAAGCTTAAATGGTTTCGACCCAAGGTAAGTAATTAAGTAGTACTAGCTAGCTAGCTAGCTGCCATCTCTTTAATTATCATGCTTGATTAATTATTATCTAATAAATTCCATTCTCGTAAAGGCCCTGAAGCAGGCGCAGGGGACTGATCTGTGTGCATTCTGCGTTTGCAAGAACATTCGCATGATGGCGTCCGAAAGGAGGAGATCTCAAAGACAGGAATGGGTATGCTTGTCAGAATACTATTCACAATTTTTACACCATTATCGATATCTAGTCACACAACTAATACACATGCATATTGATCTCCTTCTTAACAGTTCAAAGAGGTGCGGGAGAAGCTCCTAGAAACGGAGCGCGTAGAAGCACTTCAAGAGGAAATAGCGGGATTTTTGCTCGACCAGGTCATAAATCCGAAGGGAGAATTCTATTACCCGCTACCGCTCCCATGAAAACCACTTCCAATTGTCATCGTGCTTCGAAGGCACCAATTAGGCTAATGCCACTGGCTCTGAAGGCAACATGCATATGTAGGAGAAATTGTATATAGCTATACATGTGTGTATGTGTGAATTAATTAATATGGTGATTTGTGAGACATTGATGATATATATATGCATGATTGGTTCTAGTAGAAATTATATATATATATATATATATATATATATATATATATATATATATATATATATATATGCATAATGTGTACAATGTGTAGTATCGTAAAATACCAGCAAACAAAAAAGAATTAAAATGGAAACACAAAATTAAATAAAAAAGAAATCATAAAACTAAAACCCCCCCAAACCTTATAGTACCGGTTGGTCTTACCAACCGGTACTAAAGTCTTCCAGGCCCCCGGAGCTGGCTCGTGCCACGTGGTTGTCCTTTAGCACCGGTTCGTGCTGAACCGGTACTAAGGGGAGGGACCTTTAGTGACCACAATTTAGTGCCGGTTATGGAACCGGCACTACAGGGCCTTACGAACCGGTGCTATTGCCCGGTTCTGCACTAGTGCCAGTGTATACATAAGGTGTGGAGTTGGGCATGCATTCCGTCATTTTGGTGGGGGAGATGGTGATGCTGTTACTGTCATTCCTTGAGCTACAATCTCCTGCCGCACGTTGTCCTACGAGGCGACGTCGTTGGGCTCAGGAGGGTAGAATCCTGCCGCTCTTTTGGACTGAAGAAGCTAGGTTTGCCGGGCTTGAACGGCTAGTCGGTGTCTGCGGTTGGGTTGTGGGATTTTGAATAGGGCTTCTTCACTACTTTGATGGCTCAAGCTCCGGAACTAGTGAGTTCTTCGGATCCTTGTACATGAGCGGTGCCAGATCTGCCTCCCTCTTGGTATTTGTTGGTGAGGGAGGCAACAAGCTCTCCCCGGTGCTGCATGTAGCTTATTTGTCTTGGGGTCCAGATGGGTTGAAGCTTTGAAGACCTCCCGGCCGCATGAACCATGGTTAGGCCACTCTGGCTAGGGAGAAATGGTGGCGACGGCGCGCCTTGAGCTCACGATGATTTTTTTATTAAGGGAAGCTCGCAACGAAGTTAGAGATTGGTTGGTTCCGCATGGAATAAGTCAAACAACCTATGTTTAGCATTGGGTGTTGGCTGGTCTGGTGGACGTTTGAAATAGAGGAAAAACTCCCAGATCTGAATAGTACTATGCTCAAACATGTAAAGAACAGCATCACAAACTTCGTGCAGTTTCAAATATGCTCGAGCAGAGCCTCCTTCAAAGTAACATGTTTGCTGGACACATGGAATGCCTTCATTCATGTGACTTGGTAGCTTCAGGCGAACGATTTTTTGACTGAACTTGAACACCGACGTTGCCTCTTGAGCACATAATTTATAAGAGGGCCGCACAGAAAAGAAAATTGGCCACCCTTGTAGTTGCTCATACTTTGGTAGTTCTAACCATACTTGTACTGCTTGGCATTTGTATGGGAATGATGGCCACGGTAGTGGTTGCAGCTCGGTCTTGCTGCCATTACCTTGCAAAATGAGAGCTCCTTCTCCAATAACCCTCTGTAGCCTTACTATCTCGTGACAATTATCATCTACAATTATCACCACTATATGAACCAAAGAAGATGTCTCCCCAAGAGGACAATGCACCGGCTCTAGTAAAGACACCATCCAGTTTTGTATGTTCCCAGCCTGAATGTGGATAGACATGCCACACAAAGAAACTCCAGGATCTCCCGTGTTGAAAGTTCGGCAAACAGATTGACCCAACCAAACCGTGTCAGTATCCCATGAAGTCAAGATACCCTGGTTGGGGGCTCTCTTAGCAGTACGAACTGTCCTGTCTAGAGAAACATGTTGCTCTTCATAATCGTTAAGAACATCAGCTGCAACTGTAACGGTCCACTACGACGAAGGACCACAAACCATTGGAGAAGGCATGTCTATTCCAATCGATCAGACTCTACTAGAAGCTGAAGCAGTCTCTGGACCGGAGCATTTTCGAACCCAACGAACGGATCGTTTGCCTTGTGTGGTAATAGATTGTGATTCAATACCTCTCCTGGATCCCAGGTCAACAGCAAATTAGTGGTACCTCGAACATACTGAGTAGGATGTGGCCATTCTTGCAATTCGCGCTTCATCCTTGGCTGCTGGTCCGGTGGCCACCACACATATCCAGAGTCCCCGGAGACGCAACCAGAAGCTATGCCATGGAACAGAACAGTGTCTTGCATAGCAATCTCGTCCAGAAGAGGGTCGACGATGGTAGTGGGCGACGGGAGTGACGGTGTGGCAACAACTCGGTTCGAACCATCTGTCGAACAATTCACAAGCGTCTTGGTGATGCAGTCCAGGGGCACATTGTAGGTAACCTCGAAGACCTCCTTGGCCTTTGTGGTGGATGACGAAACGCCAGTAGGTACTGCAGGTGTGGTGAGGACATCGGGAGGGACCTCCACTGCTGTGTACTCGCCCGGGTTGGAAGACACCAACGTGGTGGTCACCACGGCAACATCGTGGTTGGCGTTGATGTCCAGGGACTCGGCACTCACGGCAGAGTTAGTGAACTGCTCAACCACCTAGTCGCTGAGGTCGACGATGGGCTCGGGGTAGACGGTGGTGACCTTGTTGACATTGTTGGAGGAGACAACTTGGTTTGAGCCATCTGTCGAACAGGTGATGAGCACCATTGCGACACAGGCAGGGGACGCGTCATGGCCTCATGGGTGAATTCGAGCACTTCCTGGGCCTTGGTGGTGGAGCTTGGGACGTCGAGGACGGGCGTCGACGAGGCATGCGTCGTGGTTGAGGCCGCCGGACCGACAAGCGAGGTGGCCATGGGAGGATCACCCACCCGTGCAAGCCCCAACACTGAGCTCACCTCCTCCGCCTGAGCGCATAATCGCTTGAGATACCACAACAACTGCTCATTGGCAGACATGGCATCCCACTCTGGTGGTTTGACAGCCGGCATGGCGTCGTCGCCGGTGGAACTGAAGGTGGGAGAAAAATTGGGAAAAAATGGAGGGTGAAAGGGTGGAGGCCTGGCTCTGAATACCAGATGTAAGGGACTAGATGGGATACATGGTACGATCTACACTCTCTGTGGTAGTAGCAGATTACAGATCATCAATTACACGAATGGAGGAAGCGCTCTTGAGAGGAACCGAGGAGGAAGAAAGGTAAAAGGGGAAAGAGAGAGGAGCCGCCGCCGTTCCGTGCCATGATCCACTGGATGCACTGCTCGCTGCCTTCTCTCTCATACTTGTAGCTGCAGCGATGAGTCTGGACGGGCCAAGCCCATGGGCCGGCCCAAGGGCAAGCCCCTGTACATGTACAGGTTAGGAGGGCTCCTAACATCTTTTCTTTTGAACAAGACAAGATAGTACCCATTTTCATTGCTAACTTTTCTTGTTAAAAAAATTCAACAAAAAGAAAATAACTTCTCTTGTTAATATTTGGATTGTTTCTCGCCTCTATAAATCTACTCCCTCCGTTCGGAATTACTCGTCCAAAAAATAAATGTATCTAGATGTATTTTCATTGTAGATACATTCATTTTTATGACAAGTAATTTCGAACGGACGGAGTACAAGCTACAACTAATGTGGTAAGGAAAAACTGATGCTGGAAATATATTAGTCTAGCAATTAATGTCTTCAAGTATAGGAGTGAGTGTCGATGCATGAAAAGAAACGACCTTGTGGAAACGTCGGCTAGACATTTACCAGAAGGATCTATCCGCTTCGGATGCAAGGTTGAAGCAATTTACCCAAAAAGGGTTCCGCTTTGTATTCAAAGCAACTAACCAAGATATCCAACGATACGTGTTGGGACGGAAGTATCACTGTCACGCTCAAAAAAGAAGAAGAAAAAATACAAGAGAAACAAACGCCGACAACGGCGGATTGACAAAAAAACGAAGAAGCCTCGTGGCCGCTGCACCCATCGAAGATCGCCCACCAAACTCCGAGCCTCCGAAGCACCGGTACCAATCAACACCTCCAAAAAGGGACGCGACGATGACGACGCTGTTGCCAAGGGTTTCCTCCGTTACGCGGTGAGGAGAGAGGAAGGGTAGCTCCAACGCCCTTCAGGAAGGTCCGGCGGCACCCACAAGCGCCACCGCGTCGGTGTCGGCCAAGCCAACATGGATTTCTCTCGATCCCAACCTCCACCTCAGGCACTCCAGATCTCGCCACCAAACAAACCCCCACCCTGCGCCAACCCGGTCACGAAGGTTCCCACACTGTCTCACCACGGCACCGTGAAGCATGGTCTGCACAATGAAGAAGAGAAGCCAGGACTAGGGCAGCAGCACCGTCGGCACGCGGGAGGGCCCCACCTCCACCATCGAAGACAGTAGCTGACCGGAAACAATAGCAGGAGCATACCAGGCCCCAGGACGCACATGCCCGGCCGGGATCTCCGAGGTCCGTAAAGTTCCCGCCTTCGCGCTGCAGCCAGCACGCCATCGGCGCCGCCACCCTGGTCCAAACCGCTCCCCTGCCTCCCCGCACAGAGAGCCGCCAAGTGAAATCACCACCACGACGCGCACCGCCGGCCACCACCACCAGGTCGCCGGACCGCCACCGGCCGAGCCGCACCACCACCGCACGCCCGCGACGGAGAGGAACCAACGCAGCCGCCAGCAGCCCGAAGCTAGACCCCAGCTGCCACCCACGCCGCCCGCGGCCCGCTCCGCCTGCCGGGCGGATCCAACCGCCGTGGCGAGGCGCGCTCCATCGCGCAGCCGGCCACGCAGCATCACCCACCAGGGGCCGTGCGCCGCCACGCCGCGGTGCCCCGCGCCCGCACTCGAAGAAGGAGCCCGCACCGCCCCATCACGCGGAGGAGGAAGAACAAGCCCCGCTGCCGCTGGCGCCGGTCGGGCTTTGCCCGGCCACATCCCCTGGCGGCGACGGGAGGATCTGGGCGCCCTCGTCGGCCGTCTCGCGGGTGGCGGCGCGGGAGTGAACGGTTTCGCGAGAGAGGGGAGCCCGGCCTTTCAGTCCAAGCGAAGGCCTCGGTTGAAGCAATTTATCTCAACCCTGTCACCCGCTATCCAATCGTCTCAACCAGCAGTGGATCTACCATCAGATCAAAGGTACGTACATAGTCCTATAAATTAATGCTAACAACCCAACAAAATTAAACAAAAAATCTTGTGTCAATTTTTTTTGAGACAAAAAAAAACTCAGTGGTGGCGAAGTTCTTGGGCCTGAAGCCGGTGAGATTCTTGTCTCTGTGGGCTGCAGGGGGCTTGGCTACCATCCCACAAGGCCACAACATTCAGGACCAACTTTCTCGACTTAGAGCATCTCCGGCCGCGCCCTCAACACGGCCCCCTCAAGCGATTTTTTCGTGCCAGCACCGAAAAACGGCCTAGTGGCGCCCCCAGGAGCCCGTTTTCGCCGGCTTGGGCTGAAATTAGCGTCGGCGGACCCAGGCCGAGACAGGAGTGCTGGGGGCGCCGGGGCGAGCGGTTTTGGCGCGAAAGATCCGCGGGCCCGCCGAGTTAGCGACGCGCTCCTCGTCGTCGTCGGAACGCCTTGGTTTCCCGCGTGGAATCAATGGCAAGGCTGCCGCCGGTCAGCCTTGCCATTGATTCCTTATCACGGGCGGCGCGGCGACGCCTCCCCTCCCGCCACGCGTACACACGGCGCGGGGCTATATAAACCGGTGGCCTCCCTCGCCTCTGGCCACACCAGCCCACAGCCGCCCGCCGCCGAGCTCTGCCCTCTCTCCCCGCGCAGCCGCCCACCGACGCTTCTTCCCTCCCCTCTCCCTCTCTCCCAAGCCCGATGGCCGCGCGATTCCCCGGCGACGCAGCGGCGGCCAATGGCTTCGGCCGCCGTTCGCTCCATGAGTGGGAGGCCTGGCTGCTCTTCGAGGCGAACATCCCGGCGCCACCGGACATGCGCGCCGGGTCGACGGGGTGGAGGCTCAGCAACGGAGGCGTGCCCATTCCTCCGGTGGCCAACACCGAGGCGCTCCCCGCCCTCTTCGCCGCCGAGGTCAACCGCATGCGATCCTCCCTGACAAAGGAGCAACGCGCCCTCCCCTAGTACGCCGTCGACAACCACGCGTCCTGGGCGGCGTACTTCCAGCACCGCCAGGAGCAGAGGCTGGCGTCCACCAATGGGGCGCCGGTGGTGGGCGGCGTTAAGAACAGCGAGGGGCGCTGCGTATGGTGGGGCGCCCCCGGCTGCACGCTCCAGGACATGCTGGAGTACCTCGAGGGCGGCAATGACCCGCCGCTGGCATACCCTGCCGTGACCGCCGCCCCGGTCCACCGCCGGAGCGTTGGGCAATGGATGCCCAGGAGGTTCGGCTCCTCCTCGACTTCCTACTCTCACACCTCCTTCCGCTCCCCTTCCTTCCTCCGGCTCACCGGTGGTGTTCGACGTCAAGGCCGAGGCCACAGCAGAGACGCCGCTCGGCCGACGCACTCGCAGCGCCGGCATCGTCATGAATGAGGGTGGCCGGCGCGCCTCCTCCTCGGCTCCTCCGCACTTCGTCAAACTAAAGATGGAACTGGGGCTCGCCGCCGAGAAAACGGAGCCGGGGCTCCCCGCCGTGAAGACGGAGCCCGGCGCAAGGGAGCTCAATGACACGGCGGCCATGAAATGAGCGCGCGATGACTGGGTGCACGTGGAGATGGAGCGCCAGCGCCGTGCCCTAGAGCAGTTCGAAGCTCGGCGCCGGGGCTGCGATGAGAAAGGCTTTGTCGTTTTTTTGAATATTACTGTGGTGTAAAACCGCACAGCCCATTTATTAGAAAAGAAAAAGAGTTCCACAATATACAGGCACTGAGCAGGTGCCAAAAAGAAAAGAAGAAACAGGAAAGAGGACCTACCTAATACTTACCTATGTTTACAAAAGGGTATTGACCCAAGCTATGAGTTGACCTCTAATACTAACACTAAGCCTGTGGGATAACAGAAGAATATCATGTACAAAATTACATCTCCAAGAGGCAAAACGAGCCTGCTCCCCCTGAAGATCCTCCCATTTCTCAATATCCAGATGTTCCATGCTGCTGTGAGCATCACCTCAAAGAAGAAAGGATGGCCAAAATTGATTCTGGCATTGGAAACACACTCATGGGTGTCAGACCCCTGGGACCAATCAATCTGAAGATAATTCCACACCCTTATGCTAAAATTGCATTGGAAAAACAAGTGAGCTCTGTCCTCATGGACATAAGCATTACATATAACACAAAGGTTGTCATCATTTGGAGACCTTCAGTGCCTTTTAACCAGCATATCCTTGGTGTTAAGTCTATCATAGAACAACAACCATCAGTGACTTTTATCTTCATTATGCATCTGCTCTTCCATAACCATTTGCATGGCAGAATAGTGGGCATGTGGGAGTGCATGATAGTATAAAACCCTTTGGCCGAGAAGGTCCCTGACTTGGAGGGCCATACCCACTGATCAGGGAGGAGAGGGTCTCTCTGCAAGTTCAACAGCCAACCTTCCAATATAGCCAACTCTGCAGCAGCTTCCTGTGAGATGGGTAGGTAAAACATGGAAAAAAGATCATGGGTTTGAAGCACATCCCTGACTGAGACCTTATCATCAATCACAAAAGAAAACAACCTGGGGAGCCTCCACACAAGGGGCAAAGAAGAGCCAGCCACATGCCATTCATAATGCCAAGACAAAGCAGTGTCTCCCATGTTGATATGAACAGAAGCAAGAGCCCTGTACATATCATTTAACTTGAAAACATCCTTCCACCAGAAAGATTCAGTCATAACAGTGGCCTGAGGTACAATGTTATCATAGTAGGAATCCAAGACTAAGGATACCCAAGGAACATCATGTTTGTTGAAGAACTTATGGAGATGTTTCATGAGCAGCCCCTGGTTCTGGATATTTAGGTTAATAATGCCCAGTCCTCCCTTATCTTTAGGCCTGCAAACTAAGTCCCAGGCTGCCAGAGATTGCTTTGGTGTGTCCGTATTTTCTCTCCAAAGACATTGCCTGAAGATCCTATCCAATTGCTTGATGATTCCAGGAGGTATATGCAAAGTGCAAAGGAAATAGATCGGCATAGAAGTTAGAACTGAAGTCAGCAATTGCAACCTGGAGCCCTAATTTAACATAGAAGAACTAGTAGATAGCCTTCTCTCAATATTATCCAGTAGAGGGAGGAGATCCACAATTCTTGTCCTGGTGGTACCCAGAGGCAGACCAAGATAAGTGAAAGGGAGATCACCAATCTTACAACCAAGGAGGGCAGCCAACCTGAGGGCTTCATCATCAGATACATTCAAGGGTATCATAGAGGACTTAGCAAAATTCACTTTGAGGCCAGTAGACTGCTGAAACACAACCAACATATTTTTAAGAGCCATCAATTGCTCATCAACAGCTGGTAGAATGATAATTGTGTCATCTGCATATTGGATGATTAGGTAATTGTGATCATGAGATGGGATTGGAAGGGTCAGAGAACCTTGAGCCAGCATATGGTTAACCACGGATTGTAACAGATCAGCATCAATAACAAAAAGAAGAGGGGACAAGGGATCACCCTGCCTGACCCCACACTTGCATTGAAATTGCTTTCCTGGAATGCCATTTAGCAAAACAGAGGATGTCCCAGATGACAGAATATCCTTAACCCAAGAAATCCACTTGGCATCAAAACCTTTATGATGAAGAACTTGCAGAATTACCTCATGTTCAACTGTATCAAAAGCCTTGGCAAAGTCTAGCTTGAGAATTATGATAGACTTTTTTGATTGGTTGCATTGATGAATATACTCAAAGGCCCATGCTAGGCAATCCTGGATGGACTTACTTTTCAAAAACCCATACTGATTCTTATGAATGCATTGCAAAATTACATTCTACAGCCTATTGGCCAACAACTTTGTGAGGAATTTCAGACAGCTGTTTGTGAGGGAGATGGGCCTGAAGTCATCTGTTCCCTCTGGTGAAATCATCTTGGGTATGAGAGTGATGAGCGAACCATTAATGTTTTCCAAAGATAACTCCCCATCATAAAAATCCTGGATTAGCTGCAAAAAATCCTGCTCAATGATATGCCAACATTTCTTAATAAACAGACCATTTAACCCATCCATACCAGGAGCTCTATCAGTGGGCAGCTCTTTTAGAACCTTGTTAATTTCCTCCTGTGAGGAAGGAGTAGAGAGAATTTCCAGCCCATCCACAGGTTGAATCAACTATGGAAGATCAAATCCCATGTTAATTCCTTGAGCCTGTCCCATCCTATTCTTAAAGGAGGACCACAGAATTCCAGCCATGCGGTCATGATCAGAGACTGGATCATTCCCATCAACCTTAAGACCGGCAATGGCATTTTTCCTTAATCTTTCTGAGACCATTGCATGGAAGAACTTCGAGTTTTCCTCGCCAACCTTGATATACCTGATTGTGCACCGCTGCTTCCAATATATATAATGAATGCGCAGAAGGTTTTCATGGTGCAACTTAACTATCTTTCTGAAATTAAACTTTGGAGTTGTGAGTGGTCTCCATTCCTCCAGCCCATCAAAATGCAAAATCACTTTGGCACAATTCAAAGTCAGTTGTTTGATGTAAGAGATGCTTTTACTCCACACTTTCAGATCCATTCTCAACCATTTGAACTTTTTTGATATAACTGCAGCAGCAGACAAATCAGAGAAGACCGGCGCCTCCCAAGATCGCTTGACACAATCCATGAAACCTGGCATATAAACCCAAAAATTCTCAAAACAAAAAACCTTAGCCTTTGGAATAGTTGTGTCAATGGAGATCACGCAGGGCACATGATCCAAAGATGTTTTTGCTAGAGGGAGGACCACAATGTTTGGATAGATGGATATCCAATCAGAGGTTGTGAAAAAACAGTCAAGCTGCTCAAGCAGAGGTATTTCCTGCATATTGGACTAGGTATAACTCCTACCTTTTAAGGGCAGCTCCAATAAGCCTAGATGACCAATAATCTCATTGAAGAGGAAAATATCGTTAACATCTCCTCCTGGCAAATTTCTATTATCCATAGACCTGATAAAATTGAAGTCGCCAAGTAACAACCAATTCTCATCTAATGGTATCGATAGATGATAAAACCAGTGAACAAAATCATCCCGCAAATGCCCATCACAAGGCCCATACACTGATACTAAGGTCCAGGTTTCAGCATTGTGTACCAATGTAAAAGAGACCACAACACCAAAGCTTTGAATTTCAGTGAGTGTACCTGTGAAGATGGCCGAATTCCAAATAACTAGAATGCCTCCAGATGCTCCTACCGAGGGAGCAAAAGCAAAATGATGAAACCGTCGAGGGCAAAAGGTTCTAATTTTCCTAATATCAAAAACCTCGCATTTGGTTTCCTGAAGGCAACCAATCGAGCACTAACTCTCTTTAATTTTTTCTCTAACATCTCTCTGCCTCGCCTCAGAATTCAGACCTCGCACATTCTAGCACAAAACACGCCAATTACGAAAGGATGTACTAGCCATGGGAATCTATATAGAGGTTATAAGCAAGACCACTGCTTAACAGTGCGGCCACAAAGCCCAGAAAGTTCGATACATCCGTACTGGAGCTAACCATAAACTGCCGAAAAAGTTTAGAGATAAAACTGATGAAAAGAGTTAACTGCGGGCCACAAAATGCAAAGACGACCAATCCCACAACACACACCCACTTCGCATAAGGAAACAGAAAATCAATCATCATTTGGAACTGCATCATCATCAGTCTTCTTAGAGGCAGCCGTAAGCTTCTCCTCTGTCAGGTCACCATCTGGGATGCCCAAAGCAGCACCGACCGCCTGCAAAACTGGAATTGGGGTATCCGGTGGCACCTGAACGTGCTCCATGGACTCCTCTTCAGACATCTTGAGCTTCTTCCCTCTTGGTCGCCTCTTGGGTGATGGCTTGACCGGAACTGCAAAGACATGTTTAAAGCCAGAGGATTTGGCATAGCTTCTTGTCATTCGCATGGTGGAGAAATCTGGGGTAGCAGAGATTGGTGCAACCGAACGACGAGCTCACTTCCCCCCCAGACTGTCTCTTCCCAAGCACAGATTCTGCAGGTGGTTTAGTGGCCACAAACATAAATTCAGGTTCCTCAGGCCTGCTGCCAGAAGAGGAGACTTCCTCAGTAAGACTTGGAGTGACAGAAGAAGTTTCCATAACATCAAGTATTTCCTCAAGTATGACTGAGGATTTCTGCGGAGTAGAAGCAGTCCCACTAAGGAGGAGGAGTAGCCGCTTCTCCTGAGCTGGCTGCAACCTTCCCAGGGAGATAACTGACGATGGCAGAAATACCGCAGGCATGACAGTCGACACTTTCTTGATGAGGAAATTAGGAAGCAAGGACGAGAACGAACGCTCCCAAATCATCTCAGGTGGCAACACAGGGCCATAGATAATCCTCACAATTCCAAGCTGAATTGGATCCATTGGCAAGACTGGGTGATGCAGGGGCTGTTGCACTTCCTCCATGTCTACTGCATTGTCATCTGAATCCAAGGAAGGATTGAGGATCATAGAGTTCTGGTCTTGTGCTTTCTCATTGACCTGCACCTGTTGCTGCTGTTCCTCAGGCTACTCCCAAGCACCCCAACCATCATCATGCTAATCATTATGACCTCCCTTGTTGTGGTTATCATTGAAAGGCTGGTGGTGCCCGGGTGGCACTGCATTCCAACCCAGTGCAGGGTAGGGTGGCATCGCCCAAAAAGGTTGCGGTGGATTAGCCTCTGGCAGCAGGTGAGGGTTCCCATCCAACGGCATTGGATCCTCATCCGCACGTATAATAGCTTCAGCAAACTCTCTAGTGAGAATATAGCATCCCGCTGTCCAAGAAACAACAGAACCACCCCAGATTGCAAAGTCTCTGAAAACAACCGAACGCGGAACGAGTGCATTATCAGGGAACGAACATCTGACCACAGAACGGACCTTGCGACGATCAGCGTTGTTCCAGTAGTGGATATGACCAAAGGTGCCGACAATCTCCTCCAGGTTAGTGGTGTTTCGATAGTCTAATGGCACACCAATGAACATCAACCAGCCTGTCCTATGATCATGAATAGCTCTGAACCCTTCCCCCTGATTGTGCGGAATAAATCTGACAAAAAACTCGTTTCCTTCCGCATCGAGGCCCAACGGGAAAGGTGGGTGTTGGGTGAAAGAAGCATGCACAACATGATCTTCCATCTCAAATAAGCCAACTCCTTGGAACCAAGTCTGAGCAGAGAGGACAGGAACATGCATAGTTTGCGTCAGAAAATTCAGAACCTGCTCTCTCCGGATGGCCACAAGATGAGCTGGTGGAAGAGGCTCGACAATCGCCACCATGAACTGCTCATGCCGCCTTGGTGGAGGGATTGCTGGCAAGTAGAAGGTGCGTGGCAGCCTGTCCTCGCCTCCATCGACGATGTCAAAACCCGCCGGGAGGAAGTGGTGAGGGTCAATGGCATACACATCCATTGGAGAAGCTGGATGCTCAGCCTGGAGCGGCGAGGCGGAGCCCGATGCAGACGATGGAGCAGCAGATTGGGGCGGCGGTGGAGGAGAGCTGGGTTGCAGCGAGGGAGAGGGAGACGATTGGGTTTCTTGCTGTGGTGCTGCAATAGTACTGGAAACCGAAGAGGCAAATGAGTCCTCCCTGATGGCACGAGCTCCAAAGCCGCTCGATGTGACTTTGGGTACCCAGATGGACGTGTTAGGTGTCTGACCGGTACAATTTTTTTAATGTGACCAGAACGAAAGCATAGCCTACACCGCACCCTGTTCCTGCACGTCTTTGATTTGTGGCCCATGCCCAAACAATTCTGACAATCCCAATAACTTTCATCCATATCCTCAATCATATCATCAAAACTCTGCAAACCTTTGGTAATATTCAGCGGTGAAGAGGATTCCAATAAAACCAGCGGAGACATATCGTTCTCATCATCAAAGAGAACAATGGGCCTCGAGGAAGAGCCCGTGGGATGAGGTGGAGTAACCGGATTGTCTTGGTTGGTGACTGGCAAGCCCACAAAATCCGGTCCAACAAATTTGAAGCTTCCTGAGGATCCGGAGTTGCCGCCAACAGAAGTAATCCTTTCCGGAGAGGGCGAAAACGACCCAAATTGGACAGAATGGCCCGCCGCCGCCGCCGATGAGGTCTCCGGCGAAGCAGGACTTAACGAACCAGCCTCATGTGATTGCACCATATAACCAGCTTCACGGATCGTCTGGACCTCGATGCATGTAGGATTGTAACTATAACCTTTGCACGCTGGATAATTAATGAACGTCACAAAATGCAGCTTCTTCTTAGGGTCTCTAATGGGCTGACCAGAAGAGAGAGAGGATTTACTAGGACAATGTTGCATGGCCTCAATACCCAATCTAGCCCTACGTTTAGAGGGGCTCAGTAAGATCCATTCCTGTTGGCACTCAGATTGCCAAGATCTAAACTCTTTCTCCCAATCCGGGCCCCCATGGCCCCAAAGGTGGAAGTAGCATTTGAATTGGGGGGAAACAAAGCTTCGTTGATGAAAAATAAAAACCCCCACCTCTTTGCATGAAACATTGAACAAGAAAACACGATTGCTAAGGAAAGAGACCTTAAGCTGAGAACAATAACCTCCAAGAGCAGATTCCAGCGCTAGTCCAACATTCTTCTCATCCAGACGAAAAGAATGTCTTGCAAACAAGACCACCATGATGAAGTGTCCCATGTCCTTCGTTGGGTGCACCGATCTGTTGAAGGAGCGATGAATCTCTTGGGACAACTTCATCCCCGGAGAGAAATCTAGTCCCATGGAGATCGCTGCATGGACCGCCATGAGGAAGAAAATAACCCGCAGAGAGAGGAGGAAACGTTGGAGAGGATGGGCCGATCAGATGGCAAAAACCACGGTGAGACGTGGAGATCACCGGCGACAGTGTGTGGCTAGGGTTTAGGGCGATAGTGGCGAGGTGGGAGCCATCCTCGAAAGGCTTCCTCGTCCTTGACGACAGCGACGCGCCGCCACCGCCACCGGTCCGCCAGGGCGACACCGGGTAAGGGTCCAGCAGGGGAGGCCGCGTCAAGGAGGAGAAGGCCACCGACGACGACGGCGGGGATTGTTGGGGAATGCAGTAAGTTGAAAAAAAATTCTATGATCACGCAAGATCTATCTAGGTGATGCATAACAACGAGAGGGGAGAGTGTGTCCACGTACCCTCGCGATCCAACCGATCCAAGCATCAAACGTATGGCACCGCCTCTGCATTCAGCACACGTTCAGCTCGGAGACGTACCTCGTACTCTTGATCTAGTTGAGGCCGAGGGAGAGTTTCGTTAGCACGACGGCATGGTGACGGTGATGATGAAGTTACCGGCGCAGGGCTTCGCCTAAGCAATACGACGATATGACCGAGGTGTGTAACTGTGGAGGGGGGCACCGCACACGGCTAAACAATTGTCAACTTGTGTGTTCTAGGGTGCCCCCTGCCTCTGTATATAAAGGAGCAAGGGGGAGGCCGGCCGACCCCTGTAGGGCGCGCCCCAAGTAGGATTCCTACTAGGAATCCTATTCCTAGTAGGTTTCCAACTTGAGGAAGGGAGGGGGAAGGAAGAAGAGGGGGAGAGGGAAGGCAAGGGGGGCGCCGCCCCCCTTCCTTGTCCTATTCAGACTCAGGGGGAGGGGGCCCGCGGCCTGCCTTGGTCGGCCCCTCTCTCTCTCCACTAGGGCCCATCGAGGCCCATTAGTTCCCCGGGTGGTTCCGGTAACCAGCCGACACTCCGGTTTTATCCGAAACTTCTTCGAAACACTTCGGTGTCCGAATATAGTCGTCTAATATATCAATATTTATGTCTCGACCATTCCGAGACTCCTCGTCATGTCCGTGATCACATCCGGGACTCTGAACAATCTTCGGTACAACATATCACATAAACTCATAATACAATCGTCATCGAACGTTAAGTGTGCGGACCCTACGGGTTCGAGAACTATGTAGATCTTTATCGGTCAAACCGCATAACAACATACATTGTTCTCTTTGTCACTGGTATGTTACTTGCCCGAGATTCGATCGTCGGTATCTCAATACCTAGTTCAATCTCGTTACCGGCAAGTCTCTTTACTCGTTTCATAGTACTTCATCCCGCAACTAACTCATTAGTTACAATGCTTGCAAGGCTTATAATGATGAGTATTACCGAGAGGGCCCAGTGATACCTCTCCAAAACACAGAGTGACAAATCCTAACCTTGATCTATGCCAACCCAACAAACACCTTCGGAGACACTTGTAGAGCAAATTTATAATCACCCATTTACGTTGTCAGGTTTGGTAGCACACAAAGTGTTCTTTCGGTATTCGGGAGTTGCATAATCTCATAGTCTGAGGAACTTGTATAAGTCATGAAGAAAGCAGTAGCAATGAAACTAACACGATCATAATGCTAAGCTAACGGATGGGTCATGTCCATCACATCATTCTCCTAATGATGTGATCCCATTCATCAAATGACAACACATGCCTATGGTTAGGAAACATAACCATCTTTGATAAACGAGTTAGTCAAGTTGAGGCATACTAGGGACTATATATGTTGTCTATGTATTCACACATGTACTAAGTTTCCAGTTAATACAATTCTAGCATGAATAATAAGCATTTATCATGAATTAAGGAAATAAATAATAACTTCCTCTAGGGCATATTTCCTTCAGTCTCCCACTTGCACTAGAGTCAATAATCTAGATTACATAGTAATGATTCTAACACCCATGGAGCTTTGGTGCTGATTATGTTTTGCTCGTGAGAGAGGCTTAGTCAACGGGTTTGCAACATTCAGATCCGTGTGTATCTTGCAAATCTCTATGTCCCCTTCCGACACTTGATGATGGATGGAATTGAAGTGTCTCTTGATGTGCTTGGTTCTCTTATGAAATCTGGATTCCTTTGCCAAGGCAATTGCACCAGTATTGTCACAAAATATTTTCATTGGACCCGATGAACTAGGTATGACACATAGATAGGATATGAAATCCTTCATCCAAACTCCTTCATTTGCTGCTTCTGAAGCAGCAATGTACTCCGCTTCACATGTAGATCCCGCCACGATGCACTGCTTCGAACTGCACCAACTGACAACTCCTCCTTTCAATGAAAATACGTATCCAGTTTGTGACTTAGAGTCAGCCGGATCAGTGTCAAAGCTTGCATCGACATAACCATTTACGACAAGCTCTTTTTCACCTCCATAAATGAGAAACATATCCCTAGTCCTTTTCAGGTATTTCGGGATGTTCTTGACCGTTGTCCAGTGCTCCACTCCAGGATTACTTTGGTACCTCCCTGCTATGCTTATAGCAAGACATACATCAGGTCTGGTACATAGCATTGCATACATGATAGAACCTATGGCTGAAGCATAGGGAATGACTTTCATTTTCTCTCTATCTTCTGCGGTGGTCGGACTTTGAGTCTGACTCAACTTCACACCTATTAACACAAGAAAGAACCCTTTCTTTGACTGATCCATTTTGAACTTCTTCAAAACTTTATCAAGGTATGTGCTTTGTGAAAATCCAATTAAGCGTCTTGATCTATCTCTATAGATCTTGATGCCCAATATGTAAGCAGCTTCTCCAAGGTTTTCATGGAAAAACTCTTATTCAGGTATCCCTTTATGCTATCCAGAAATTCTATATCATTTCCAATCAACAATACACTACTGGGAAAAAGCCTAGCAGCAGCGCGGGTTCTAGGTATATCAGTAGCGCGGGACGCGGCGTTACTAATAAGGTGCTACAGCTAACCCGTAGGAGCAGCGCGTGCGTGCCCGCGCTACTGATATACAAGTGTAGCAGCAGCGTTCTTCCCGGGAGCTCGCTACTGCTAATAGCTATAGCGCGCTTCTCCTGCGCGCGCTACTGCTACTGTCGCGCTGCTGCTAACTTTTCTCCACTCGCTACTGCTAATTTTAGTAGTTTTTGTTTTTTTGCATATTTGTTTTGTATTTGAACAGGCTTTATAGAAGAATCTTTAGCACATACAAATGTCATCATGATACACATAGAAATGCCTGCGAGACCACAAATGTAATCATACCATATACATACAAATAGTCTCATCATAATCATCATCCAACACAAAGTGGTATCTTGTCATCATCTCGAAAATAGCGATACATACAAGTCTCGAATACTTGCAACTACAACGTCATCTATCTAAACAAAGGTATACGCGAGAAGAGCTATCACTATGAGTGAGAGCGGAACTATGCAGTACATGAGGTGGCGGTTACGAGTCCTCTCTCGCACTAGCGTGAACCTCAAGTAACTAGCTTCTCCTTCTTGTCTGCCTTTGAAGCCTTTATGGCTGGCGCCCGAGAACCCATTCACTTGCGCCTGACACTCAGGCCACTCGTTGTACACCCTCGGAACCTTCCCTTTGTACACGACCTAGCACTGCCATCTCGCCATCAAGAAACTAGGTACCTGTTAGAGATGCATGTTCATGAAGAGGATGTACAATCATATGCAACAAAATATACTAGAGCAACACAAAAAAGAAGGGGTTAGCAACTAGATGCAACATACAATATGCAAACTAATTAACTAGAGGTACGCAGGTCATCGTACACAAACTAACAAAGTAGCGTTACGCAAGTTTGGCAGGGACCGTGGACATCACAAAGTTTCATCGCTACAAAAAGTATACAAGTTCAACCGACACATATCATCATCATCGGCATCGTAAATCACTAGAAGTTCCATCCTTCCATATCATCAAGGATGGACCCTAGCTTCTTGAACGGTATGAGGTATAGACGTTGCATGCCTATGCGAGTTCGGACGTCAGCTCGCGATATAGGGCCGTGGTGGAACATCCCCTTCTTATCGACGACTTCTTTCATGATGATCGTCGCAATGTCCCCTTGGATGTGAAAGAAGTCATCTCTAAGTTTATAATCCGCTTCTCCATGAGATTCTAGCCACTTGTGGATATGATCATCATTTCTGCTTGTCATGCGAAGCTTTTGGTGATTCGTGTTGAACTCAATCATGAGATGGACGATGTATCCATCCTTCTTGCTTGGTTTTGGGAGATGGATGCAGGAGAAGTTAGTTTTATGCGCGAAACCCATCTTCTTGTTCCTTTGTTTCCTGATCTGCATGTGGCCACCTCTAATGCTGAAGCCATGGAGAGCATCATCTAGAATATTCATTATGTGGGTGTAGTCCTTTTTCTCGTAGTCTCTGGAAGGGTCAAAATACACGGCGTGGGAGACTCACGGGTAAAGAACGATAAGGACGGCACGCCCGTTGCTGCGGGGAAAACACACCTCAAATTATTCTTCATATGAGCGAGAACGAATGATTGAAATGTATGAAAGGGTTGTCCGGAACTGACTTACTTTGGATGATAAGGCACGAGGACAATTTCCTGGTCCTTATTCTGTACCATGAAGTTTTGGAGGTAGTCCCTAGCAGTTTCACGCTCAAAGTCGCTGAGACTCAAGAAAGACTCGTGCATGTAGTACGGATCCGCCGCACAGATTTGCGAGACTTCTTCACTCTTCATGACGGAGCTCATATGTAGCACAAAAAGGCGGACGATTGTAAAATCGAGCCGCCTTGTCAGAAACATCTCAAAGATATGTTCAAACCGCAAGAAGAACACCTCCGCGGGCCGTGTGTCGACGTAGCACTTCCCCTCAGGCACACGAGCCGCTTATGTCGGATATACTGGATCCTTTGAGGCTAGTAGGCTTTTCTTAGTCGACATCACATGGTCATGCAGTCTCCTGAGATCCCCTGATAGTGCCTCCAGCAGTTTCGGCGGTAGCATCGGCTCGCACGTGAGATGGAACATGGCCGCACCTTTCACGGGTACACACTCTTCAGAATCCATCGTCTGGCTGCTATGTGCTCTGTCTTGTTTGGACGCAATTATCTTCCCCGATCTCTTCCTCTCCTTGTTCTTGGGCACACCTTCCAGACCCTTCCTTAACCCCTGCCCCAGGGTTCCCGGGCTAAGCACTGTACGACCCCCGGCTAGTTGAGCCTGTGTTGAGGCGGCATCTTCAGGCGTGTCCTATGAGGAATTCATGAAGAGAGACTTTTTGCAATCCTTCCAACGACCTTCCTGCCCGGGCATATCATCCATATCCTCATTAGCATGTTGATAGCCTGATTCGTCATATGGTTGACTCATCATATCTATGTCACAGTCATACACGTTTGTATTGAGGAAACCCATAGGGTCGACCTCCATCTCATCATCCATTCTCTGTTCTACAGGGTCGACCCCCTTCATCACGGCGTCCGCCGCTCTCACTCGGCACTACAGGAGCTGGTAATTGCGTAGGCGGGGTGGTGGTCTCCGCACATGCTTGTTGATGTGTGGTTATTGGTGTGCTCTCGGCCGGCTCCAGATGAATAAGATTCTTCGGCCATAGTAGCACCCAACCCTTGCAGCTTCCAATCCGCGGCGGGGTCTCGTCGTCCTCTCCCACATGCTGTACTGGAGGAGGCAAAGCCTCGTGCCCCGATTTCACACTGGACAAGCTAACCCTGAAGTGCCCAGCGGGGATCAGCTGGTTGTGGAACGTGGGTTTCAAGGGGTTCATTATCATCCCCTTTCCCACATCCACCTTCTGGCCTTTCATCAAGTAGAGTATGGTGCACGGGGTTTCTTCGCCCTGCAAACCCATATGTCTGTGGCGTAAAACATCTGAAAGGCAATGAAAATGGAATATTCTATTTATATGTTGGTGCGACATGTAATTACCGTGACAGCGACGAGCTCAGCCAAAGACAAAGGCCCACCTAGCGCGCCAGAGACTAAGGACGGGCTGCTATGAGCGGGAGCGACTGCGAGAGGAGGCCCGGTTGTGTGAGCAAGTGATGGTGCGGTGTTGTTGTTGTTCATGGAGTTGCTCCCAACAAAACTGGGCATCAGGAAATCATGTATCGTCTTGTCTGGATTTTCCTTCATCCAGTTGATGATAGCTGGAACCAAGTTAGTAGCAAAATCATTTCTGCAGGCAGTTATAGCTGCATTAACTGCCTGCTGTAGCAACTCATTTTTCTCCTCGGCTGTTTTTCCGCGTCCTCAGCTGCTTTTTTCTTGACCGTAAGCTTCACCTTCGCATCGATGTCCGCTTGACTAAACTTCCTTTTCTGTTTCTTGGCCTCTAGGCCCTCGTTGTAAAACACCTTCCACGTGGCGTCGTCTCCAGCGTCGTGCACACGACCATATTGCGGCCGCTGGCCCAAAGGGAGTCCCTTAAGTTCGTTCAAGGCCCGGTTGAGAGGGGTGTCCCACTTGGGCCTCATCGGAGAAGTAGAGCTTTCGGCTGCAAGCTGGTGTTGCTTCTCCTGCAGAAGGAGTGTGAACCATTTAGGAATGTGTAGTCGACTAGATATGGAGCTAAATGTAAGGTGCTAAAAGAATAATTACCAGTAGTCTAATCAATTTCCTTGTGATCTGGTCCATGTAAAAAACCTTTTTTTCCTTGTCCCACTTGTAGCGTGCCCTGATGAAGTCACGCTCCAAGGGGTTGGTGAACTTCACGAAGGGGTCTGGGAGACTCGCGGCTTCACGTTTCGCGTCCTCCTTATCCCGTATGGGCCTTTTACCAAGGTAGCCACAGTTCCCAGGCGATGCTTCCCCGTATTCCTTTGCTAAAGGCTCTTGAATTTCGTAGCCCTAGCCTTGGCTGCCTCGGTAGCGCAAGTATCCTTGAACTTATAGAACTCCTCTTCCGTAAGTGTCAGATTTTCCTCCAGAATCTTGGACAGGGGTTCCTCAGCCTCAATAGCTCGTTTCACCCTCCCTTTCCAGGAGGCAAAATCACTGATGAACATGCCCATGGTGTTATTGTTAATCTTTTTCATCTTCGGATCATCCCACGGTTGTTCTATGTTATCCTCCCGGTCTTGGAACTTGAATCTCTTGTGCAACTTCATTAGGAGCAACTGCGTCCAACATTCTTTACTCCTTAAGTCATCATCGTTGATGCTCGTGCATTCCCGTAGGACGCATCCTACTTGGTTCCCATAGCACTTGCGAGGTTCTTCCGGCTCTAATGGCTCAAACTTTCCAGGTGCCATCTTTGTGATCACTAGTCGTCCAATCCCTAGTTTGTTAGGTTTTCGTATCCTCTGCTTCTTATGCTTCTTCTTTTCAGTAGCGGCATCGGCGTCGGTACCTTCCCCGCCGGTACCTTCCTCACAGGGCTCGGCGCCGCCATCGGTGACGGCGCCATCGGTGTCGATGTCGGCGTCAGTACCATCATCGAGGCCGACCTGCAAACCTTGCTTAGTAGTCAAATAGTCGAGGTACTCTTGTTCACCCTCATAATCCATCTCGTCTGCATCTTGGTCAGAAGGCCCAGTTTCTTTGTTGTTCGACATGTTTCCTATGATTAAGTCTCCTCGTTTATTTCTAAAAGTATGAAAAAATGAGAAATGACATAAAAAAGAAACCTATGTGCCAGCACTCGATATGCCTACTCTCTAGCACAAATCATGCCAAAATTCACGGAAAATTTCGGCATGACCTTTGCTAAAAAATGGACATATCGAGCGCCTGAAATTCACCGGAATGAAAAGGAATCAACATTCCGGCGTAACATAGGCCACTCAGATCATTTACCAAAATTGAACCAAAACATCACATGTCCAAATGACATGTCCAAATGCCAAACATTACATGTCCAAAACATGACATGTCGACATATCACATGTCCAGTTCAAATTTGCATATAAATCAGCCTACCTAAATTTGCTTTAACAAGGGATGTTGATTTCGACAATTGCTTAAATGCTGCCTTTTCTTTTAACTACAATTGCTTAACCCTAAATTTCTGTCCTATTTTAAAACCTAGCTAAATTCATAACTCAAAAGATAACCTAATTAATTAACCTACTGCCCTAACTAAAACCTAAGTAAATTAACCGAAGAACCCTAGCTAGAAGAGAGAGAGAGGGGGGGGGGGTTACAGAGGGTGCAGGGGCTAGGAGGCAGGCCCGACGACGGCCGAGGTTGGGAGGGGAGGAAGCAGAGGAGGGAGGCATGGCGCGTCAGGGTCAGGGCGAGCGTCGGGGTCGGGGGTGAGCGCCGGGGTGCGACGGTGCGATGGGGGAGAGAGTGGGGATTTGGGGGAAAAGAGGCGGGATGAAGCAGAGAGAGTGAGGATTTTGGGTTAAGTGGACATAGCAGTAGCGTGTTTAGACCAAATGTGCTACTACTATTACAGGCAGCTATAGCAGTTTTACACGGAAACCGCTACTGCTATCTTGACTAGCTGTAGCTCTTTTTCAGTAAACCGCTACTACTATAACCACTTTTCCTTTTTCTTTTCCTTTATTTCCTCTCACTTTTTTTTCTGAGAGCAGTGAACGAAGGGAAGGCAATATATATTGCATCATTTGACGGTTAAATATGTATACAAAATAGGAATATATATATTACATCATTGGACCCATAATAATGGCTAAGTGTGTACACAAAATAGGAACACACACACACACACATATATATATATATATATATATATATATATATATATATATATATATATATATATATATTACATCATTTGACCGATAACATACGGTTCTCAGCCTTGACGTTTTCGTTTTTGATTCAGCTTCCTTCCCTCTTGTTCGTTGAAGAATAATTGAGCCCCTCATTTTGACTTTGCCTTTTCCGTGGAGTACGATTTTTCTTAGGTAATGTAGTATTGATTCTTTTTTGACGTATACTTCATCATCATCGTCATCTTCCCTCATTGGGTTGTCGTACTGATCGTTGTCGCTGCCGGTCATGCATTCCATCGTCACCCCTGAGTTCTGATCATCACTGTCCATATCTTTGGCCTCCGTGTAGAACGTGTATCCGTTGATATCATATGTCTGATAGGTTACGAGGTTGGGCGAGGGGCCATGTGCTAAGGCGTATATGAGCAATCCGTCCTTAGAGCCCTCCTCCGGGGGATTAGCAATAATATGCTCTTTGAACCAATGCAGGAAAGTGGAGTTGTGTTCTCTAGTATCTTCGGCATCTGTCTTGCATACCCCCCGTTCACGATACTTCTTTGCGATAATTTCTTTGTGTAGTGCCACGAAAGGATCTACCTCGTCTAGGTGTTGTAGCACTACCAAGTTTGCTCTGTCAAAGTCGTTGCGTCGATCTGAGTATGCCACGTGTAGTTCCCTGCGACCGTTGTAGTGACTTTCTCCTTCGAGCCTCCCATCATGCTTGTTAATGGGCAAACCAACACTAACACCAAGCGGCTGTTCTGCGCCATATAGAAAATTCTCGCAGAAAGAGATGCACTCTTGTGTCACATAGCCCTGGACGATGCTTCCATCCGGACAGGACATGTTACCAACGAATCCTTTGATGATCCCATTCATCCTCTCAAACAACACCATGTTGTGCAGGAATGACGGCCCCAGGTCTATTATGTCATCCACAATATGGACACACAGATGTACCATCACGTCAAAGAACACATGCGGGAAGTACATCTCAAGCTCATTTAGTATCACAACGATCTCTTCCTGTGGCCTTCGGAGCTGCTTCACACTGATCAACTTTCGAGAGATGACGTCAAAAAAGTTGCTGAGACCAATAAGCGTGTCATGGATGTGCTTGTCCATTATCCCTCTAAGGGCAACAGTTAGTATCTGCGTCATCATCACATGACAGTCGTGGGACTTCATCCCGCTGAACCTTTTCTTGTCCGTGTCTAGATATCTGCTTATCTTGCCACAATAACCGGAACTAACTTTGACTTCGGTAAGGCACTTAAAGAATTGAACGATCTCAGTCTGACTTAAGGTCAAGCAAGAATGGGGGCAATAATCCTCTTTCTTTATTTTCTTGCCCTTCTTCTCCCGTGCCTCTATCTCCGTCTCTGTCTCGTCTGACATTTCACGGGGCGGCATGTGCAGATCTTCCCTGATTTTCAAATCTTGCAAGTCTTTTCTTGCCTTCGGCCCATCCTTGGTCTTATCCAGCATGTTCATCAGTGTTGCAAGCAAGCTCTCAAGGACATTCTTACAGATATGCATTTGATCAAGGAAATGAAGTGTATCGAGTTTGTGCCAGTACTCCAAGTCCCAGAACATAGACCTCATCTTCCATAACTTCAACAGCAGCTCCGGCGCCTTTCTCATCGTCTTTCCCGGCGCAGGGCACTCCTTCCAGTTTTTCAACAGCTCATCAATTTTGGCATCGCTCCACTTACGTGGAGGTCCTCGATGCTCAGCGTGACCATTGAATAGATCTCCACGGTTTCTCCACGGGTCGTCCTGTTCGAGCCATATTTGATGACCCATGTACACAATTTTCCCAGACCTGCCATCTTTCCTTGACGTTAGCTGCTGAGATGTCGTATCATCCATGCATCGCGTGCATCCACAATATCCATGGCACACCTGGCTTGCGACATATCCGTAACTGAGATAGTTGTGCACCATCGTGATCAGCGCGGCTCTCATGTAGAAATACTCGCCTTTGATGGCGTCCCATGTCTTGGCCGGTGTTTTCCATAATGTGTCTAACTCCTCTTGAAGTAGCCCCAAATACAAATTAATATTATTTCCTGGTTGTTTCGGCCCTTGAATAAGCTTGCTCATGTGAATGTACTCCTAGTTCATGCACAACCAGGGGGGAGGTTGTACATCCATACAAACACGGGCCATGTGCTATGGTTGGTGTTCTGGTTGCCAAACGGATTCATGCCATCGGTACACACGCCGAGCACGATGTTCCTTGCATCACATTCGAAATACCGATAGAAGTTGTTCAACGCTCTCCACTGGCTTCCATCCTTGACGTGTCTTAGCTTTGGATCATCTCCATCGTCGGGCTTCTTCCTCTCTGCGTGCCAGCGCATTAGCTTTGCTTCCTTGGGATCTACAAAATATCGTTGGAGAGGGGGAGTGATCGGTAAGTACCATACAACTTTCTGGGGACATTTCTTCCCGGCCTTCTTGTATCGAGAAGCATTGCACACCGGACAGCTTGTTTTTTCCTCGTGCTCCTTCCGATAAATTATGTAATCGTTGATGCATGCATGGTATCTAACGTGTGGCAGATCAAGAGGGCACACGATCTTCTTGGCCTCATCAACACTAGTAGGACATAGATTCCCCGCGGGAAGAACATCCTTTAGGTACTTGAGATGCTCATCGAGGCTAGTGTCGGTCCATTTGTTTTTAGCCTTCGTCTTTAGGAGTTGGAGCGTGAAACTCAAGCGGGTCACCTCAGGATTGCAACCATCATACAATGGGGTGTTCGAGTCTACCACCAGTTGCTCCAGCTTAGCCTCCTCTCTAGAAGCAGCTCTCTCAGTACTCGTCCCCTTGCGAAGCAATGCTTGAACATGAGGGTCCCGCACGATTGAACTTAGTGCCGACGAACTCTGCTGCGTGGAGTACACGCCGTTCTCTCCGCCGCCATGTCCGGCCCCTTCTCCTCCGCCATGCCCGGCCCCTTCTCTGCCGCCATGTCCGGCCTCTTCCCCACAGCCATTATCGATCAGCTCTTCATCTTGCCCCGTGTCATCATTGCCTGCCCCGTCGGCGTCCTCAACATCGTCATCCTCATCTACAATTATCCACCTAGCTAGCTAATTCTTGACAAAGATAGATCTAGTTAGGGGGCAAATGGGTCACTTAACTAAATGCTACATCTACCTAGCTAGCTAATTTGGGAGGGGACAACTTCAACTAGTGGAGGGGGAAGGAAAAAGAGAAAGGAGATGAATTAATGGAGGTGGTGTAATTAGCTAGGAGTAATGAAGAGAGAGAAAGGTTGGTAGTAGAGGGAGAGTAATGGGGGAGAAGTATTGAGGAAGAAGAAGAGTGAGAGAGGAAGGATGTGGGAGGTAGGGGAAAGGGAAGAGAGGAGATGGGGGAGGGGAGGACGGGTGGGGAAAGGTGGTGGGTTGGTGCGGCTTAGCAGTAGCGCGGGACGTAAAACGCGCTGCTGATAAGAAAGTAGCAGCAGCGCGCTTTCCACACACGCGCTACTGCTAATCGGGACCAATAGTGTGCCCAGTTTGAAAATTAGCAGCAGCGACCTCAGAAAAAGCGCGCTACTACTACAGCTTTAGCTGTAGCGCATGTCGTGACAACGCGCTGCTGCTAAATGTAGGTTGGTGGACACTGTCGGTCGATATTTGTAGCAGCACGGGTTGCCCCAAGCGCTCTACTGCTAACGCCGTGTCGGTAGCGAGTTTTGCAGGCACGCGCTACTGCTAATTAGCAGTAGCGCTTCTTTTTGAGCCGCGCCGCTGCTAAGATTCTGTGTATAAGGTTTTCCCTAGTAGTGATATGTCATCTACATATAAGATCAGAAATGCTAGAGAGCTCCCACTCACTTTCTTGTAAATACAGGCTTCTCCAAAAGTCTGTATAAAACCATATGCTTTGATCACACTATCAAAGTGTTTATTCCAACTCTAAGAGGCTTGCACCAGTCCATAATTGGATCGCTGGAGCTTGCACACTTTGCTATCACCCTTTGGATCGACAAAACCTTCCGGTTGCATCATATACAACTCTTCTTCTAGAAATCCATTCAGGAATGCAGTTTTGACATCCATTTGCCAAATTTCATAATCATAAAATGCAGCAATTGCTAACATGATTTAGACAGACTTAAGCATTGCTACGGGTGAGAAAGTCTCATCGTAGTCAACTCCTTGAACTTGTCAAAAACCTTTCGCAACAAGTCGAGCTTTGTAAATAGTAACATTACTGTCTGCGTCGGTCTTCTTCTTAAAGATCCATTTATTTTCTATGGCTTGCCGATCATAGGGCAAGCCCACCAAAGTCCATACTTTGTTCTCATACATGGATCCCATCTCAAATTTCATGGCCTCAAGCCATTTCGCGGAATTTGGGCTCATCATCGCTTCCTCATAGTTCGTAGGTTCATCATGGTATAGTAACATGACTTCCAGAAAAGGATTATCATACTAATCTGGTGTGGATCTTACTCTGGAAGACCTACGAGGTTCGGTAGTAACTTGATCCGAAGCTTCATGATCATCATTATTAGCTTCCTCACTAATTGGTGTAGGAATCATGAGAACTGATTTCTGTGATGAACTACCTTCCAATAAGGGAGAAGGTACAGTTACCTGATCAAGTTCTACTTTCCTCCCACTCACTTCTTTCGAGAGAAACTCCTTCTCTACAAAGGATCCATTCTTAGCAACAAAGATTTTGCCTTCGGATCTGTGATAGAAGGTGTACCCAACAGTTTCCTTTGGGTATCCTATGAAGACACACTTCTCCGATTTGGGTTTCTTCTCTTGAGTGGCAACCTTTTTGTCGTTCTTCTTGAATTTCCCCTTCTTCCCTTTGCCCTTTTTCTTAAAACTAGTGGTCTTGTTGACCATCAACACTTGATACTCCTTTTTGATTTCTACCTCCGCGGCCTTTAGCATCGCGAAGAGCTCGGGAATAGTCTTGTTCATCCCTTGCATATTATAGTTCATCACGAAGCCTTTATAGCTTGGTGACAGTGATTGAAGAATTATGTCAATGACACAATCAACTCAAAGATCAACTCACAGCTGAGTCAAGTGATTATAATACCCAGACATTTTGAGTATGTGTTCACTGACAGAACTATTCTCCTCCATTTTGCAGCTATAGAACTTGTTGGAGATTTCATATCTCTCAACTCGGGCATTCGCTTGAAATATTAACTTCAACTCCTGGAACATCTCATATGCTCCATGACGTTCAAAACGTCTTTGAAGTCCCGATTCTAAGCCGTAAAGCATGGCACACTAAACTATCGAGTAGTCATCAGCTTCGCTCTGCCAGACGTTCTTAACGTCATGAGTAGTATCTGCAGCAGGCCTGGTACCTAGCGGTGCTTCTAGGACGTATTTCTTTTGTGCAACAATGAGGATAATCCTTAGGTTACGGACCAAGTCCGTATAGTTGCTTCCATCATCTTTCAACTTAGCTTTATCTAGGAACACATTAAAATTCAAAGGAACGGTAGCACGTGTTGGGGAACGTAGTAATTTCAAAAAATTTCCTACGCACACGCAAGATCATGGTGATGCATAGCAACGAGAGGGGAGAGTGTTGTCTACGTACCCTCGTAGACCGAAGCGGAAGCGTTGACGCAACATAGAGGAAGTAGTCGTACGTCCTCCAGGTCCAACCGATCCAAGCACCGTTACTCCGGCACCTCCGAGTTCTTGACACACGTACAGCTCGATGACGCACCCCGATCTTCGATCCAGCAGAGGCGCGGGGAGGAGTTCCATCAGCACGACGGCGTGGTGACGATCTTGATGTTCTCCTGTCGCAGGGCTTCGCCTAAGCACCGCTACAATATGACCGAGGTGTAATATCGTGGAGGGGGGCACCGCACACGGCAAAGGAACGATCTCAATGATCAACTTGTGTGTCTAGGGTGCCCCCCCGCCCCCATATATAAAGGAGGGAGGGAGGAGGAGGCCGGCCTAGGGAGGAGGCGCGCCATAGGGGGGGCAAACCTACTCCAAGTAGGTTTGGCCCCCCTTTCCTATTAGGAGTAGGAGAAGGAAGGAAGAGGGGGGAGGAGAGAAGGAAAGGGGGGGCCGGCCCCCCTCCCAATTCAGATTGGGCTTGGGGGGGGGCACGCCCCCTCCCTTCCACTAAGGCCCAATAAGGCCCATATACTTACCGAGGGGGTTCCGGTAACCTCCCGGAACTCCGGTATATTTCCAATCTCACCCGGAACCTTTCCGGTGTCCAAATATATCCGTCCAATATATCAATCTTTATGTCTCGACCACTTCGAGACTCCTCGTCATGTCCATGATCACATCCGGGACTCCGAACAACCTTCTGTACATCAAAATACATAAACTCATAATATAACTGTCATCGAAACCTTAAGCGTGCGGACCCTACGGTTCGAGAACAATGTAGACATGACCGAGACACGTCTCCGGTCAATAACCAATAGCGGGACCTGGATGCCCATATTGGTTCCTACATATTCTACGAAGATCTTTATCGGTCAAACCGCATAACAACATACGTTGTTCCCTTTGTCATCGGTATGTTACTTTCCCGAGATTCGATCGTCGGTATCCAATACCTAGTTCAATCTCGTTATTGGCAAGTCTCTTTACTCATTCCGTAATACATCATCTCACAACTAACTCATTAGTCGAAATGCTTGCAAGGCTTAAGTGATGTGTATTACCGAGAGGGCCCAGAGATACCTCTCCGACATTCGGAGTGACAAATCCTAATCTCGAAATACGCCAACTCAACAAGTACCTTCGGAGACACCTGTAGAGCACCTTTATAATCACCCAGTTACGTTGTGACGTTTGGTAGCACACAAAGTGTTCCTCCGGTAAACGGGAGTTGCATAATCTCATAGTCATAGGAACATGTATAAGTCATGAAGGAAGCAATAGCAACATACTAAACGATCGAGTGCTAAGCTAACGGAATGGGTCATGTCAATCAGATCATTCAACTAATGATGTGACCTTGTTAATCAAATAACAAATCCTTGTTCATGGTTAGGAAACATAACCATCTTTGATTAACAAGCTAGTCAAGTAGAGGCATACTAGTGACACTCTGTTTGTCTATATATTCACACATGTATTATGTTTCCGGTTAATACAATTCTAGCATGAATAATAAACATTTATCATGATATGAGGAAATAAATAATAACTTTATTATTGCCTCTAGGGCATATTTCCTTCAGTCTCCCACTTGCACTAGAGTCAATAATCTAGATTACACAGTAATGATTCTAACACCCATGGAGTCTTGGTGTTGATCATGTTTTGCTCGTGGAAGAGGCTTAGTCAACGGGTCTGCAACATTCAGATCCGTATGTATTTTGCAAATCTCTATGTCTCCCACCTGGACTAGATCCCGGATGGAATTGAAGCGTCTCTTGATGTGCTTGGTTCTCTTGTGAAATCTGGATTCCTTCGCTAAGGCAATCGCTCCAGTATTGTCACAAAAGATTTTCATTAGACCCGATGCACTAGGTATGACACCTAGATCGGATATGAACTCCTTCATCCAGGCTCCTTCATTGGCTGCTTCTGAAGCAGCTATGTATTCCGCTTCACACGTAGATCCCGCCACTACGCTTTGCTTTGAACTGCACCAACTGACAGCTCCACCGTTTAGAATCGTCCGGATCAGTGTCAAAGCTTGCATCAATGTAACCATTTACGATGAGCTCTTTGTCACCTCCATATACGAGAAACATATCCTTAGTCCTTTTCAGGTATTTCAGGATGTTCTTGACCGCTGTCCAGTGATCCACTCCTGGATTACTTTGGTACCTCCCTGCTAGACTTATAGCAAGGCACACATCAGGTCTGGTACACAGCATTGCATACATGATAGAGCCTATGGCTGAAGCATAGGGAACACTTTTCATTTTCTCTCTATCTTCTGCAGTGGTCGGGCTTTGAGTCTTACTCAACTTCACACCTTGCAATACAGGCAAGAACCCTTTCTTTGCTTGATCCATTTTGAACTTCTTCAAAACTTTGTCAAGGTATGTGCTTTGTGAAAGTCCAATTAAGCGTCTTGATCTATCTCTAAAGATCTTAATGCCCAATATGTAAGCAGCTTCACCGAGGTCTTTCATTGAAAAACTTCTATTCAAGTATCCCTTTATGCTATCCAGAAATTCTATATCATTTCCAATCAATAATATGTCATCCACATATAATATTAGAAATGCTACAGAGCTCCCACTCACTTTCTTGTAAATACAGGCTTCTCCAAAAGTCTGTATAAAACCAAATGCTTTGATCACACTATCAAAACGTTTGTTCCAACTCTGAGAGGCTTGCACCAGTCCATAAATGGATCGCTGGAGCTTGCACACTTTGTTAGCTCCCTTTGGATCGATAAAACCTTCTGGTTGCATCATATACAACTCTTCTTCCAGAAATCCATTCAGGAATGCAGTTTTTACATCCATTTGCCAAATTTCATAATCATAAAATGCGGCAATTGCTAACATGATTCGGACAGACTTGAGCATCGCTACGGGTGAGAAGGTCTCATTGTAGTCAACCCCTTGAACTTGTCGAAAACCTTTTGCAACAAGTCGAGCTTTGTAGACAGTAACATTACCGTCAGCGTCAGTCTTCTTCCTGAAGATCCATTTATTCTCAATTGCTTGCCGACCATCGGGCAAGTCAACCAAAGTCCATACTTTGTTCTCATACATGGATCCCATCTCAGATTTCATGGCTTCAAGCCATTTTGCGGAATCTGGGCTCACCATCGCTTCTTCATAGTTCGTAGGTTCATCATGATCTAGTAGCATGACTTCCAGAACAGGACTACCGTACCACTCTGGTGCGGATCTTACTCTGTTCGACCTACGAGGTTCTGTATTAACTTGATCTGAAGTTCTATGATCATCATCATCAACTTCCTCACTAGTTGGTTTTGACGTCATAGAAACCGGTTCCTGTGATGTATTATTTTCCAACAAGGGAGTAGGTACAGTTACCTCATCAAGTTCTACTTTCCTCCCACTCACTTCTTTCGAGAGAAACTCCTTCTCTAGAAAGGATCCATTCTTAGCAACGAATGTCTTGCCTTCGGATTTGTGATAGAAGGTGTACCCAACTGTCTCCTTTGGGTATGCTATGAAGACACATTTCCCCGATTTGGGTTCGAGCTTATCAGGTTGAAGCTTTTTCACATAAGCATCGCAACCCCAAACTTTAAGAAACGACAACTTTGGTTTCTTGCCAAACCATAGTTCATAAGGTGTCGTCTCAACGGATTTCGACGGTGCCCTATTTAACGTGAATGTGGCTGTCTCTAGAGCATAACCCCAAAACGATAGCGGTAAATCTGTAAGAGACATCATAGACCGCACCATATCAAGTAAAGTATGATTACGACGTTCGGACACACCATTACGCTGTGGTGTTCCGGGTGGCGTGAGTTGTGAAACTATTCCACATTGTTTTAAGTGTAGACCAAACTCGTAACTCAAATATTCTCCTCCACGATCAGATCGTAGAAACTTTATTTTCTTGTTACGATGATTTTCAACTTCACTCTGAAATTCTTTGAACTTTTCGAATGTTTCAGACTTATGCTTCATTAAGTAGATATACCCATATCTGCTTAAATCATCTGTGAAGGTGAGAAAATAACGATATCCGCCACGAGCCTCAACATTCATTGGACCACATACATCTGTATGTATGATTTCCAACAAATCTGTAGCTCTCTCCATAGTACCGGAGAACGGCGTTTTGGTCATCTTGCCCATGAGGCACGGTTCACAAGTACCAAGTGATTCATAATCAAGTGGTTCCAAAAGCCCATCAGTATGGAGTTTCTTCATGCGCTTTATACCGATATGACCCAAACGGCAGTGCTACAAATAAGTTGCACTATCATTATCAACTTTGCATCTTTTGGCTTAAACACTATGAATATGTGTATCACTACTATCGAGATTCATCAAAAATAGACCACTCTTCAGGGGTGCATGACCATAAAAGATATTACTCATATAAATAGAACAACCATTATTCTCTGATTTAAATGAATAACCGTCTCGCATCAAACAAGATCCAGATATAATGTTCATGCTCAACGCTGGCACCAAATAACAATTATTTAGGTCTAATACTAATCCCGAAGGTAGATGTAGAGGTAGCGTGCCGACCGCGATCACATCGACTTTGGAACCATTTCCCACGCGCATCGTCACCTCGTCCTTTTCCAGTGTTCGCTTAATCCGTAGTCCCTGTTTCGAGTTGCAAATATTAGCAACAGAACCAGTATCAAATACCCAGGTGCTACTGCGAGCTCTAGTAAGGTACACATCAATAACATGTATATCACATATACCTTTGTTCACTTTGCCATCCTTCTTATCCGCCAAATACTTGGGGCAGTTCCGCTTCCAGTGACCAGTCTGCTTGCAGTAGAAGCACTCAGTTTCAGGCTTAGGTCCAGACTTGGGTTTCTTCTCTTGAGCAGCAACTTGCTTGCTGTTCTTCTTGAAGTTCCCCTTCTTCTTCCCTTTGCCCTTTTTCTTGAAACTAGTGGTCTTGTTAACCATCAACACTTGATGCTCCTTCTTGATTTCTACCTCCGCAGCCTTTAGCATTGCGAAGAGCTCGAGAATCGTCTTATCCATCCCTTGCATATTATAGTTCATCACGAAGCTCTTGTAGCTTGGTGGAAGTGATTGGAGAATTTTGTCAATGACGCTATCATCCGGAAGAGTAACTCCCAGTTGAATCAAGTGATTACAGTACCCAGACATTTTGAGTATGTGCTCACTGACAGAACTATTCCCCTCCATCTTGCAGCTATAGAACTTATTGGAGACTTCATATCTCTCAATCCGGGCATTCTTCTGGAATATCAACTTCAACTCCTGAAACATCTCATATGCTCCATGACGTTCAAAATGTCGTTGAAGTCCCAGTTCTAAGCCGTAAAGCATGGCACGTTGAACTATCGAGTAGTCATCAGCTTTGCTCTGCCAGACATTCTTAACGTCGTCAGTCGCATCAGCAGCAGGCCTGGCACCCAGCGGTGCTTCCAGGACGTAATTTTTCTGTGCAGCAATGAGGATAATCCTCAAGTTACGGACCCAGTCCGCGTAGTTGCTACCATCATCTTTCAACTTAGCTTTCTCAAGGAACGCATTAAAATTCAACGGAACAACAGCATGGGCCATCTATCTACAATCAACATAAACAAGCAAGATACTATCAGGCACTAAGTTCATGATAAATTTTAGTTCAATTAATCATATTACTTAAGAACTCCCACTTAGACAGACATCTCTCTAGTCATCTAAGTGATCACGTGATCCAAATCAACTAAACCATAACCGATCATCACGTGAGATGGAGTAGTTTTCAATGGTGAACATCTTATGTTGATCATATCTACCATATGATTCACGCTCGACCTTTCGGTCTCCGTGTTCCGAGGCCATATCTGCATATGCTAGGCTCGTCAAGTTTAACCTGAGTATTCTCCGTGTGCAAAACTGGCTTGCACCCGTTGTAGATGGACGTAGAGCTTATCACACCCGATCATCACGTGGTGTCTCGGCACGACGAACTTTGGCAACGGTGCATACTCAGGGAGAACACTTCTTGATAATTTTAGTGAGAGATCATCTTAAAATGCTACCGTCAATCAAAGCAAGATAAGATGCATAAAGGATAAACATCACATGCAATCAATATAAGTGATATGATATGGCCATCATCTTCTTGTGCTTGTGATCTCCATCTCCGAAGCACCATCATGATCACCATCGTCACCGGCGCGACACCTTGATCTCCATCGTAGCATCGTTGTCGTTTACGCCATCTATTGCTTCTACGACTATCGCTACCGCTTAGTGATAAAGTAAAGCAATTACAGGGCGTTTGCATTTCATACAATAAAGCGACAACCATATGGCTCCTGCCAGTTGCCGATAACTTCGGTTACAAAACATGATCATCTCATACAATAAAATATAGCATCATGTCTTGGCCATATCACATCACAACATGCCCTGCAAAAACAAGTTAGACGTCCTCTACTTTGTTGTTGCAAGTTTTACGTGGCTGCTACGGGCTTATGCAAGAACCAATCTCACCTACGCATCAAAACCACAACGATAGTTTGTCAAGTTGACCTTTGCAAGGACCGGGCGTAGCCACACTCGGTTCAACTAAAGTTGGAGAAACTGACACCCGCTAGTCACCTGTGTGCAAAGCACGGCGGTAAAACCAGTCTCGCGTAAGCGTATGCGTAATCTCGGTCCGGGCCGCTTCATCCAGCAATACCGCCGAACCAAAGTATGACATGTTGGTAAGCAGTATGACTTATATCGATCACAACTCACTTGTGTTCTACTCGTGCATATAACATCAAACCATAAAAACCTAGGCTCGGCTGCCACTGTTGGGGAACGTAGTAATTTCAAAAAATTTCCTACGCACACGCAAGATCATGGTGATGCATAGCAACGAGAGGGGAGAGTGTTGTCTACGTACCCTCGTAGACCGAAGCGGAAGCGTTGACGCAACATAGAGGAAGTAGTCGTACGTCCTCCCGGTCCAACCGATCCAAGCACCGTTACTCCGGCACCTCCGAGTTCTTGACACACGTACAGCTCGATGACGCACCCCGATCTCTGATCCAGCAGAGGTGTGGGGAGGTGTTCCGTCAGCACGACGGCGTGGTGACGATCTTGATGTTCTCCTGTCGCAGGGCTTCGCCTAAGCACCGCTACAATATGACCGAGGTGTAATATCATGGAGGGGGGCACCGCACACGGCTAAGGAACGATCTCAATGATAAACTTATGTGTCTAGGGTGCCCCCTCGCCCCGTATATGAAGGAGGGAGGGAGGAGGAGGCCGGCCTAGGGAGGAGGCGCGCCATAGGGGGGGGCAAACCTACTCCAAGTAGGTTTGGCCCCCCTTTCCTATTAGGAGTAGGAGAAGGAAGGAAGAGGGGGGAGGAGAGAAGGAAAGGGGGGGCCGGCCCCCCTCCCAATTCGGATTGGGCTTGGGGGGGGGGGGCGCCCCCTCCCTTGCTCCTTCTCCCTCCCTTCCACTAAGGCCCAATAAGGCCCATATACTTACCGGGGGGGGGGGGTTCCGGTAACATCCCGGAACTCCGGTATATTTCCAATCTCACCCGGAACCTTTCCGGTGTCCACATATATCCGTCCAATATATCAATCTTTATGTCTCGACCATTTCGAGACTCGTCGTCATGTCTGTGATCACATCCGGGACTCCGAACAACCTTCGGTACATCAAAATACATAAACTCATAATATAACTGTCATCGAAACCTTAAGCGTGCGGACCCTACGGTTCGAGCACAATGTAGACATGACTGAGACACGTCTCCGGTCAATAACCAATAGAGGGACCTGGATGCCCATATTGGTTCCTACATATTCTATGAAGATCTTTATCGGTCAAACCGCATAACAACATACGTTGTTCCCTTTGTCATCGGTATGTTACTTGCCCGAGATTTGATCGTCGGTATCCAATACCTAGTTCAATCTCGTTACCGGCATGTCTCTTTACTCGTTCCGTAATACATCATCTCGCAACTAACTCATTAGTCGAAATGCTTGCAAGGCTTAAGTGATGTGTATTACCGAGAGGGCCCAGAGATACCTCTCCGACATTCGGAGTGACAAATCCTAATCTCGAAATACGCCAACTCAACAAGTACCTTCGGAGACACCTGTAGAGCACCTTTATAATCACCCAGTTACGTTGTGACGTTTGGTAGCACACAAAGTGTTCCTCCGGTAAACGGGAGTTGCATAATCTCATAGTCATAGGAACATGTATAAGTCATGAAGGAAGCAATAGCAACATACTAAACGATCGGGTGCTAAGCTAACGGAATGGGTCATGTCAATCAGATCATTCAACTAATGACTTGACCTTGTTAATCAAATAACAACTCCTTGTTCATGGTTAGGAAACATAACCATCTTTGATTAACAAGATAGTCAAGTAGAGGCATACTAGTGACACTCTGTTTGTCTATATGTTCACACATGTATTATGTTTCCAGTTAATACAATTCTAGCATGAATAATAAACATTTATCATGATATGAGGAAATAAATAATAACTTTATTATTGCCTCTAGGGCATATTTCCTTCAGTGCCATTGATCTACAACAATATATATAGACATGCAAAATACTATCAGGTACTAAGTTCATGATAAATTAAAGTTCAATTAATCATATTACTTAAGAGCTCCCACTTAGATAGACATCCCTCTAATCATCTAAGTGATCACGTGATCCAAATCAACTATGCCATGTCCGATCATCACGTGAGATGGAGTAGTTTTTAATGGTGAACATCACTATGTTGATCATATCTACTATATGATTCACGCTAGACCTTTCGGTCTTAGTGTTCCGAGGCCATATCTGCATATGCTAGGCTCGTCAAGTTTAACCCGAGTATTCTGCGTGTGCAAAACTGGCTTGCACCTGTTGTATGTGAACGTAGAGCTTATCACACCCGATCATCACGTGGTGTCTCGGCACGACGAACTGTAGCAACGGTGCATAATCAGGGAGAACACTTGTACCTTGACATTTAGTAAGGGATCATCTCATAATGCTACCGACATTCTAAGCAAAATAAGATGCATAAAGGATAAACATCACATGCAATCAAAATATGTGACATGATATGGCCATCATCATCTTGTGCTCATGATCTCCATCACCGAAGCATCGTCATGATCTCCAACGTCACCGGCGCGACACCATGATCTCCATCATAGCATCATTGTCGTCTCGTCACCTATTGTTACTACGACTATCGACCGATTAGTGATGAAGTATAACAATGACATGGCGATTGCATTGCATACAATAAAGAGACAACCATATGGCTTCGGCCAGTTGCCGATAACTTTGTTACAAAACATGATCATCTAATACAACAATTTATATCACATCATGCTTGACCATATCACATCACAGCAAGCCCTGCAAAAACAAGTTAGACGTCCTCTACTTTGTTGTTGCAAGTTTTACGTGGTTGCTACGGGCTTCTAGCAAGAACCTTACCTACGCATCAAAACCACAACGATCTTTCGTCAAGTGTGCTGTTTTAATTTTCAACAAGGCCCGGGCATAGCCACACTCGATTCAACTAAAGTCGGAGAAACAGACACTCACAAGCCACCTAAGTGCAAAGCACGTCGGTAGAACCAGTCTCGCGTAAGCATACGCGTAATGTCAGTCAGATCTGCTTCATCCAACAATACCACCGAATCAAAGTATGACATGCTGGTAAGCAGTATGACTATTATTGCCCACAACACATTGTGTTCTACTCGTGCATATGACATCTACGCATAGTCCTGGCTCGGATGCCACTATTGGGGAATGCAGCAATTTCAAAAAAATTCCTACGATCACGCAAGATCTATCTAAGTGATGCATAGAAATGAGAGGGGAGAGTGTGTCAACGTACCCTCGTAGACCGAAAGCGGAAGCGTTTCATTAACGCGATGGATGTAGTCGAACGTCTTCGCGATCCAACCGATCCAAGCACCGAACGTACGGTACCTCCGTGTTCAGCACAAGTTCATCTCGGAGACGTCCCTCGTACTCTTGATCCAGTTGAGGCCGAGGGAGAGTTTTGTCAGCACGACGGCGTGGTGACGGTGATGATGAAGTTACCGACGCAGGGCTTCGCCTAAGCACTACAACGATATGGCCGAGGTGTGTAACTGTGGAGGGAGGCACCGCACACGGCTAAACAATTGTCAACTTGTGTGTCTAGGGTGCCCTCCTGCCCCTGTATATAAAGGAGCAAGGGGGGATGTCGGACGGCCCCTGTAGGGCGCCCCCCAAGTAGGATTCCTACTAGGAATCCTATTCCTAGTAGGTTTCCAACTTCGGGAAGCGAGGGGGAAGGAAGGAGAGGGGGAGAGGGAAGGCAAGGGGGGCGCCGCCCCCCCTTCCTTGTCCTATTTGGACTCAGGGGGAGGGGGTGCATGGCCTGCCCTGGCCGCCCCCTCTCTCTCTCCACTAGGGCCCATCGAGGCCCATTAGTTCCCCGGGTGGTTCCGGTAACCCTCCGACACTCCGGTTTTATCCGAAACTTCTCCAGAACACTTCCGATGTCCGAATATAGTCATCCAATATACAAATCCTTATGTCTCGACCATTTCAAGACTCCTCATCATGTCCGTGATCACATCCGGGACTCCAAACAATCTTCGGTACAACAAACATTTTCGGAGACACCTGTAGAGCACCTTTATAATCACCTATTTACGTTGTGACGTTTGGTAGCACACAAAGTGTTCTTCCGGTATTCGGGAGTTGCATAATCTCATAGTCTGAGGAACTTGTATAAGTCATGAAGAAAACAGTAGCAATGAAACTAACATGATCATAATGCTAAGCTAACGGATGGGTCATGTCCATCACATCATTCTCCTAATGAAGTGATCCCGTTCATCAAATGACAACACATGTCTATGGTTAGGAAACAAAACATCTTTGGTAAACGAGCTAGTCAAGTACAGGCATACTAGGGACTATATATTTAGTCTATGTATTCACACATGTACTAAGTTTCCGGTTAATACAATTCTAGCATGAATAATAAACATTTATCATGAATTAATAAAATAAATAATAACTTTATTATTGCGTCTAGGGCATATTTCCTTCAAGGATGCCGGCGACGCCGGCGACTTTGCTACGCTCAGCGACTTCTTCGGCCCGTAGTTGTAGTTTAGTTGCAGCCTATTTTAATAACTTTGTTATGTAAAATGTCGAACATGTCGAATATATGCCCAGTTTGCCAAATTTTAGCTGAACTTTGCCAAATTCTCTTTTTTTTAACATAAACGGCATCTGGCGGGCGGCCCTGGGTTCGGCGGTTGGGAACCCACTCGCCCCCGTGCCCATTTTTTGTGCCGGCTCGCCCCCAGGCGGCGATTTTACGCGCCCCCTGGGGGGCCAACGGCTGAAGATGCTCTTAGTCGGAAAGAGTGTGACCTTTCGGCTCATACTCATAGATGATAAAACTATATTGTACTAGTACTTTTGTGTAATCCTGTCCCAACTTCCCAAAGGTATGCATTGTCACTTACTTCATTTTGTGTTCTTAATAATATAATCAGTTATTACTTACTCTTCAGACATGTTAGTCGGATTTCAGAGTATGCGAGTAACAGCAGGGACCCCACGATGACCCGGCAGGTCGCCCTGCAAGCAATGCAGGGGTACCCTAAATATATCCTCGACGTGGTGTGAAGATGCAATATAGAATCAATGAGCCTAGCGCAGCTCTGCTACCGGGCACCATGGAACATGGTTTTCCAGCCATTCCAGGAGGGAACGGTGACTATTGCAGGTGACGCCATGCATTCCATGGGGAATTTCAATGGGCAGGGTGGCTCTGCCAGTGTTGAGGATGCACTAGTTGTCGTGCGGTGCTTGGCCCAAATGTTGATCAGTGGTGACCAAAAACTAGGTAGGAACATCGAGGGGGTTCTCAGATCATAGAGTGAATAGCACCAAACTACCACTTTTCACGTTAGGGTTCCAGAAAACTACCGGATTTTTGCTTGTTGCTAATTACTACCAGAATCGGTGTCGGCTGTTTCAAAAAACCCAAATGACCGTGTTTTTTACAATTGATTGCGATTATGACATGTTGAGCCCACAGCTAAACAAACAGTCCCTTTGACTGTTTGTTTGACTGTTAACTGTCATGTAGGGCCCACACATCAGTGTCTCCTCATTTTCTCCCCCTCCTCTCTGTGTTGGCAATAAGCCATGTGCGTGTGCATGGCGCGTTGGTGCGCGTGTGTGTGCCGCGTGTGTGTCTAGGCTCGAGCCGGAGGCTGGTGTGTGGCCGCGTCCAGCTGAGCGGGAGTAGCGGGGAGGCAGTCAATCTGTTTGAGTTGGTCGTGTAGTGCTTGTTGTGGCGGGTGCTATGCGCACGGCCGGATGAGCAGTCCATGCAGATTGTGCATGCATGTAGGAGTCAGCAGGTAGTTAGCTGGTTAGTAGTGTGCGTGCATCTGGGGTAGACCGGGTATAAATCCCCCGCCTCTGTATTGGTTGCGTGAGCCGGTGTTGCAGCGATGTAGCCACTGAAAAGATAAAGAAGATTAGGGCGTGCGTGCGCCCACGGCGGCGTTCGTGCACCGGCCCAGAATTTCTTGTGTCTTGTGTCTTCTTCTACCTCTAGCCGAGAGTGATAGAGGGCTGCGGTTTCAACACTCTGCCTACCTTCTTCTTCTCCTCTCTCTGGAACTCCGTCCCACAGCCATGGCCGTCAGCCACACTGTTGGCGCCCGTGGAGGGCCGCCTCCGTTGTTGCTGCTGCCCTCTGCGCAGCCGGCGAGGAGATTGCCGACGATGGGCATGGGAACCGAGCCCGTCGAGATGCTCCGCGGCGGCTACTAGCGTTGCAGGGTTGCTTGGAGGACCACGCCGCCTTGAGGAACGCGGCGGCCGAAGCTCCTGGGAGCGGCAGCCCGAGTTCCCCCTGCCATGGCGGCCCGAACGCAAAGAGAGGTCGCGGCTGCGGTTGTGGTCGCGGCTCGCCTCGAGCATGGCTGGGTATAGGGAGCTGCTAGAGGGAGCACTCGCCGGGCACGGAGAGCGGCCGGATGGCGAGTGTCGTCGGGCACGGGAGCGGCTGGAGGGCGAGCGTCGCCGGGCTTGGGAGCTGCCGGAGGGAATTCGACGAGGTCACTGCGCGGGTGCACGAGCTGCAGGACGACCTCCATAGGACCCGGTTGCTTTCTTTGATTAAGTACAGGGACCCAATTGCTTTTTTGATTTTTTTGGTAGGACCTGATTGCTTTTATGCCACATAACAGTCAACGAATGGTCAAACGATCAGAGCACTTACGCGCGGGCCCGACATGTCAGAATCGCAATCAATTGTAAAACACACGGTCATTTGGGTTTTTTGGACATCCGACGCCAATTTTGATAGTTATCAGCGACAAACAAAAATCTGGTAGTTTTTTGGAACCGTAACGCGAAAAGTGGTAGTTTTATGCTATTCACTCCAGATCATAGGTGAACCAGAGGAAGTGGAGGGTCCTAAAGTTGTCTATATATGCAGGCTTTCCTCTTTTTCTTTTTTTTTCTTTTTTTTTGCGGGCAACTCATGATCTCGTCTGCAAAGCTCAAGGAGATGTTTCTGAAAATGGTCCACAATGTGCTCTTCAAAGGGACTGAAAACAAGTAGGATGACTATGACTGTGGTTCCCTGTAGCCAGCGTGCTAATTAATTATGCATTGGATTATTCACACAAGTTAATTCATTTGTATGCAAATTACTTTTCTCGGCGATCTGTTTCGAAAAGAACAATATCTTTGCCATGCGCGGAACTATTATGCGTATTGTGCAGCTTCAGGGCAAATGGTCAGTGTCAACAAATCCAGCATCTTTCTAGCCCTAATACGGGAGTGGACACTAGAGAACAAATGTATACAATTCTCAATATAATGACTGAGGCCTTGAATGACAAATATTTAGGACTGCCGGCCAATGTGGGTTTAGATAAAACCGATTGTTTTCAATACTTAATCGATCGTATTGTTCAGAGAATTAGTGGTTGGAAGGAAAAACTTTTGTCAGCTGGAGGAAAGGAGATCTTACTTAAAGCGGTTGTTCAAGCTATTCCCACATATGCAATGTCGGTCTTTAAAATTCCTAAAAATATTTATTGACGCGATGGCGCATTTCTGGTAGGGAGATGAGGACAACCAAAGGAGGATGCATTGGATGGCTTGGTGGAAAATGTGTGTACCTAAGAACTAAGGAGGAATGGGTTTTCAGGATATCCATTGTTTCAATTTGGCTATGCTTGCTCAACAAGCTTGCCGACTTACCGAGAATCCAGATTCTCTATGTGCTACTATTTTGAGAGTAAAATACTATCCTGACGGTGACTTGTTGAACATTGACCTGAAGAAGGGTTCTTCCTTCACCTGGCAAAGTATTATGGCGGGAGTGAGCTCCCTGAATCGTGGTCATATTTTGCGAGTGGGAAATGGGCAGAATATTGACATTTGGGAGGACACCTGGATTCCAAATTGTGCAAATCGTAACATTGTTACCCCTAAGGGAGGCCAGTTGTTATGAAATGTAGCAGATTTGATTGATCCAATCCTAAATAGTTGGGATGAAGATCTTCTCAGACAGACTCTATGGCCTATTGATCCAATCCTAAATAGTTCAGCGAGTGCTTGCGATCCCGATATCGCAACATGATATGCTAGATTTCGTAGCTTGGAATTTCACAAAAAATTGGATTCTTTTGATTCGGTCTGCTTATTCTGACCACCAATATGGGAACGAGTTACGATATACCAATGGGATGGGACGTACCACGTTCAATCCTATTTGGGCGAGGATTTGGAAACTTGCTTGTCCAGCAAAGGTTAAAATATTTATTTGGTGTACATTTCATGGCACTCTTCCGTGTCGTGTTGGCTTAGCTAATAGACATGTGAAAGTCTTGCCTAAGTGTCCTGCCTGCTCATCTGGGCCAGAAGACACAAAACATCTGTTGTTTCTATGTGACAGAGCAAAAGAAGTCTGGAGAATACTAGCGATGGACGATATTATCGACAGAGCTTGTAAAATAGACTATGCGGGTGAGGCAATCTTGGAATATTTACTTTCATTACTAGATCAGGAACTATGTATTATGGGCACTCGTAATGTGCGTGACATGATTGCCATATCAGCTTGGTACTTGTGGTGGGAAAGGCGCAAATTGGTACACAATGAGACTACTCAGAATGCACAACAGATATCCATGGGGATACACGCTCTCACTACCAATTTTGTTAATGCCTCCTCGCCGAAGGCTTCCATGAAAAGAGGAGGATGGTCTAGCCCCCCGACGAGATTTGTTAAACTTAACATTGATGCTTCTTTCGACCACGACCTTCTCAGGGGTATGATCGGGGCGGTCTTAAGAGATTACAAAGGTAGGTTCGTCGGTGGGGGAAATGGTAAGATTGACTGGTGTGCAGATGTGTTGATGGCTGAAGCTTTGGCGTTAAAATTTGGCCTATCGCTTGCGCAAAGGATAGGTTGTAATCGCATAATTATTAATTCGGATAATATGGAGGTGATCGAGACCATGAACGAAGGAGGACGATCGTCGGGGGCAGCAGCTGCAATTTTTGATGATTGTTTTCACTTAGCTTGCGATTTTTCTATTTCTAGATTCGAGCATTGTAATAGAGAAGCAAATAAAGTTGCTCATGAACTTGCCAAGTTGGCTAGATTTTCCTTCATTTCTGATTGGCTCGAGGAACCACATAATGCAATTGTACCAATCCTGGTAAACGATGTAATGATTATTTCTAATGAATAAAGCTCGAAGTTTCTTTCAAAAAAATGAAGACATCTATCTATCTATCTATCTATCTACTCTCTCCGTTCATAAATATAAGTCTTTCTAGAGATTCCACTATGAACTACATACAGAGCAAAATGAGTGAATCTACACTCTAAAATATGTCTATATACATCTGTATGTAGTTTATAGTGAAATCTCCAAAAAGACTTATATTTAGGAACGAAGGGAGTATTATTTAAGAATTTACTATATGGTGCCTACACCAAGCACACGTGAGGTTTCCGGCTTGAAAGGCTGTGGCCTCTCACGGTCTCGTAGGCTAGTGATGCAATCACCACTAGTTATTAATATAGAGTTTTATTTTGTGAGGAATTGCAGTAGGAGACCCCCTACTGATATTTTATTGAAAAAAGGCTTTTCAGCCCAAGAACATCACTGTAACAAAAAATGGAGGGTGTAGAACTGCTTGCACCAGCAAGTTCACCCAAAACCTCAAGATGATGGGGAAAAGTGGGTTATGCATTTATACGTCAAGACTTCCCCTCAAATGCCTCCCTCGGGGCTAAACGTGGATCTAAAGTTTGCTGCAATTTAATTGCGCAACCGGATCTTGAACTCAAGCCTCTTGTCTCTGATACCATATAGGAACTGCATGCACAACTATTTCACCCAAAAGCTCAAACTGATGAGAAAAGACGACTATGCATTTATACGGGACCAATGTACTCTCAAACAAAAAAATATGACACGAAGGGTCAAGACAGATTGAGGGGAATTACAGGGAGACTTGAGAGTACAGTTTCATGAGAGGTTATTTGTTTTCTTTCCTTCATCCGCCACCCTAGAATGTCAGTTCTTGGGCCAGACAATGTGTAACGCCCTGGATACAACTTTCCATATTCGTAACTCCAACTCTTTCCTTTTCCGGAGATGTGTTATGATATTTCCTTCGTGGTTGGGTTTTTGTCGTTTGTTTTGCATTTTGTTCATATCTTGCATTTCATCTCATAGCATCATGCGCATTGCATCTGTATGTTTTCATAAAACGTGCATCGGTTGTTAGTTGCCGCTTCTCCCTCGCCTCCGTTGACGTTTCTCAGACCAACCATTCTTTTGTTGTCCGACCGTTTGGCCCTTTCTGCACAGTGCACTGACCCCCTCGCGCGCGTCCGAGACTTCCCCGAACCCGACCTGCTCAGTCATCACCGTTGAATTCAGTTCATCCCCTAACATCTATAAAACATCTCCGTTTTCTTATTTGGACCCCTACCTATTTATTTCTCGGTTGTTCGATTGCGATCAGAGGGACTAGATATCTCCTAACCTAAATTCTTCTGCTATATATATTAGTCTAACCCTAGTCCTGTCCAATCGATCCATCTAATCCTCTCGCCGCCGCCACCCATGTTCCTCGGGAGCTTGTCCCATCGCCAACCAAATCCCCCTCGGGATCCATCCCTCACCAACCATCGCTCGCCACCAACAGCCTCCAGATCCCCTCGCCCTCCACCTCGCTTGATCCAGCGCCTCCCCGAGCACTCGATCCACCGATGCCTTGCTCCATCCTCTCCGTCCCCCTGCCGTGGAGCAGCACCCGAGCTCATGGATGCCCGGCGCCCGAAGCCTCCTGCCTCCCTGATGCTCGTCCTCCCGGGCATCAATGCTCCAAGGCCGGCCCTTGTGCAGCTCCCTGTCGCCTCTCTCCTTCCCTTGTTTCTTCTCTCTCCCTCACCTCGCGGCCTCTGTCTATTTTCTTCAGGACGACAGGAGCATGCCCCGCCATGGCCGCCTCATCCCGGAGCAAGCTCGCAGGCGTTCTCGTCATCCTAGCACCTCTCCACCAAGGCCATGTACCCGACCGGATCTGCTCGAGCTCGCCCCCCTGCGCCTCAAGTTCCTCCCGCCGGAGCCCCAAGTCAACCTCTGCCCTGCGCCGTGGATCTGCGCCAAGTCCCGCCGCGAGCAGCAGCAGGTCGTCCGTTGCGTTGACCGCGCCTCCCCCACCTGCCTGTTCGATCCACCTGCATCGCCTCGAGCGGCCTCCTCTGTGTGAGGCCCGCAAGCCGTGCCGGCCCAGCCGCCCTCATGACGGCCTCCCTCTTCAACGCGTGGGCTGAGTCCCTCTGGTGAGGCCCAGTCCACCTCAGTTTCGGCCCATAGTTATTTTTTTCCGCTGCTGCGAATTTGTCCAATTATCCAAAAACCTGCATATTTCCAGATTGATCCTCCATCTTCATGCATTTAATAACTCCACAACATTGGATCGGATTAAAATGATTTATATATGTAAAATGCTTAGAATTTTATCTAGTTTCATAATATGCCACTTTCATCCATGTTTGAAACGTTTAAAGTGCTGTTAGATTAAATTTGCTCAAATGCCATGTTAAAATGACTTATTTCATAACTAATTAACCGTAGCTCCGAATTTAATAAACTTTATATGTAAATGGGGTGGAAAAATACCTAGTTTAACATGGTCCACTTTATTTTCCTGTTTAACAACTTTAAAATATGTTTTAGGGCAGAACAGTACCAAATTCGAAATATGCACATGGGGATTTTCCGGAATTGTTGTTTGTTATTTTCGGCCTCATTTAAACTTGCCTAAATAGTTAGTTTACTTATGCTTCACCTCTTGCCATGATTAACAACATTTAATATTGTTGGGGTACATAAACGAGAGAGAACTAAATATTTGATGTGGTGTTTTGCTGATATGCAACTCGTTACATATTGAGCTCCACTTAACTTGTAGTTTTGTTTGTGCACTTTGCCATGCCATGCATCTTTAAACTGGACATACATCATACTTGTTTGTGCATCATGCCATGTTTATGATTGTGCATTTACCATGTTGTTTGTTTCCTTCCGGTGTTGCTTCTTAGCCCGGTAATGTTGCGATTGTGAGGATTCATTCGACTACTCCCGTTCGTCTTCTTCATGCACTCATTCTTCTTCCTAGAGGGATTTCAGGCAAGATGATCGTCACCTTGGATCTCACTACTATCATTGCTATGCTAGTTTGCTTCGTTCTATCGCTATGATGCGCTACCTATCATTTGCTCTTCAAGCCTCCCAAATTGCCATGTCAGCCTCTAACATTTTCACCCTTCCTAGCAAACTATTGCTTGGCTATGTTACCGCTTTGCTCAGCCCATCTTATAGCATTGTTAGTTGCAGGTGAAGTTGAAGATTGCCCCATGATGGACAGGGTTATGTTGGGATATCACAATATCTCTTATATTATTAATGCATCTATATATTTGGTAAAGGGTGGAAGGCTCGGCCTTATGCCTGGTGTTTTGTTCCACTCTTTCCGCCCTAGTTTCCGTCATAACGGTATTATGTTCCTGGATTTTGCGTTCCTTACGCGGTCGGGTGATTTATGGGACCCCCTTGACAGTTCGCTTTGAATAAAACTCCTCCAGCAAGGCCCAACCTTGGTTTTACCATTTGCCTCACCACCACCTACTTTTCCCTTGGGAGTAATTAACCCAAGGGTCATCTTTATTATAGCCCCCCCGGGCCAATGCTTGTCTAAGTGTTGGTCCAAACTAGAGCACCGTGTGGGACCATTCCTTGGCAACTTGGATTACATCGGTACCTGTACGCTTAGCTTATCCGGTGTGCCCTGAGAACGAGATATGTGCAGCTCCTATCGGGATTTGTCGGCACATCGGGTGGTCTTGCTCGTCTTGTTTTACCATTGTCGAAATGTCTTGTAAACCGGGATTCCGAGACTGATCGGGTCTTCCTGGGAGAAGGTATATCCTTCGTTGATCGCGAGAGCTTATCATGGGCTAAGTTGGGACACCCCTGCAGGGTATAAACTTTCGAGAGCCGTGCCCACGGTTATGTGGCAGATGGGAATTTGATAATGTCCGGTTGTAGATAACTTGACACCAGATTCGAATTAAAATGCATCAACCGCGTGTGTAGCCGTGATGGTGTCTTTTCGGTGGAGTCCGGGAACTGAACACGGTTTCTGTGTTATGATTGACGTAAGTAGGAGTTCAGGATCACCTCTTGATCATTGCTAGTTGACGACCGTTCCTTTGCTTCTCTTCTCGCTCTCATTTGCGTATGTTAGCCACCATACTTGCTTAGTCGCTGCTGCAACCTCACCACTTTACTACTTCCTTTCCCATTAAGCTTTGCTAGTCTTGATACCCATAGTAATGGGATTGCAGAGTCCTCGTGGCTCACAGATTACTACAACAACAGTTGCAGGTGCAGGTTTTGCGATGATCATGACGCGAGAGTGATGTTTGCTTGTTTTGGAGTTCTTCTTCTGCTTCTTCTTCGATCAGGGATAGGTTCCAGGTCGGCAGCCTGGGCTAGCAGGGTGGATGTCTTTCGAGTTTCTGTTTGTGTTTCATCCGTAGTAGGATGTTGATCTTATGTAAGATGATGTTGTATTCGTGTGGCATTGTATGCCTTATGTATGTATCCCTACTTATTATGTAATGTTGATGTAATGATATCCACCTTGCAAAAGCGTTTCAATATGCGGGTCTATCGTTGGTGGGATCTTCGAGTTCCTTTTGGATAGGGTCGCATATTGGGCATGACAAGTTGGTATCAGAGCCTCGACCGACCATTGGAGCCCCCTTGATTGTTGGCTGTTGTTGAGTCTAGAAGAAAACTATTTTGAGCCTTAGGATTATATATATCGGAGAGTAGGATTCTTTTTACTCCTCAGCCCCCTTCGTCGCTCTGGTGAGGACCCCTGACGTAGATGTTTTGTCTGTCCTCTTCTCAAATTTCACTAATTTTTTTTAGGATCACGCGGGTATCTTGGAATCGTTCCGATAGTCTTGTGACGAGAACATTGTTCTTAGTGCCTCCAGACATTTAGGGGTTGTGGCAGTGTCCCGGGGAGTTGAGCTCCGAGGTGTTGTCGTCATAATTTTATCGTTGCAGTTCTGGAATACCTGAGTTTTGCCGACATCGAAAATCTCTTTTATGCAGTTGTTGGTGAGATAACCTCGACGCCACCCAGTACTAGGGAGTTCGGGAGTATTGCCATAGCTCGTATAACGGATGCTTTTCGAAGGTTGAGGTACACGATTTCTGGAGTTTTCTTGGTTATGTGTTGACGGATGGATATAGCTGGATGTAGGGATTGTTAGTTTGGGTGAGATATATTGCTTCCCCTGTATCCCCAACACCAGATTGCATAACCAGAAAGTTTCGGGAGTTTATAGGTGGGAATTCAAGTAGCTCCTAGAATATCTTTTCGACAGATGCATGATATGGGATTGGGTAAATCTCTATCATATGTATTTGTTCCGGCTTATTCTGCAAGCCAAATCCTTTGTTTTGTTTTATTTGTGGTATTCGAGTTGCTTCGAAGTCAAATGTTGAATCCATACCTTTCCTAAACGGTGTTCTCATATTGCTATGTGAATACTAATCCTTTTTTACCATTGAGGTTGTCATGTTAATTCTTTTCCAACCGGTGCGCTTCTCTTCGAGATGATCCCGTCATTCTCCCCATCTGCAAGATCAATTCTAAGTTTTCTCAACGGTGTTTGTTTCGTTCATCCCAAGTTGTCTTTGTTTTTCCCCACCCTCCCACCCCTTTTCTTCAAGGACTTATTTATTTTAATCAAGTATCAATTTATTCATGTGAAAGTCACTTCACTCTTTTCAATCAATGTTCTGATCCGGTGATCCATCGTGAAGATGCTCACGAGCTTCAAGTTCATCATCCTTCATTGTTGTTTCTTCTCCGGTGGATTTAATTCAAGCTTTCAGTGTTGATCATATTCATTTCCTCGTGTCAAATGCTTTCTCATGCCGGTGCATCTCTCAATCACTCACCTCTTGCTATTCATTTGTTCCAGAGTGTTGAAGATATCTCAGAAGATTTGTGCTTCCATTCTTAATCCATTCAAGCTATTTGGAGATTGTTATCTCATTCAAGCCATTTAATTCAACCGGTGCAATCTCTCTTTAAAATCATTTCCAACAGTGTTTTTTGAGTGGGCCCTAACCCACAGGTCTTTTTCCAGGATCCTACCTGACTCTCTAATTTATCCAGAGCGATTATCAAATTCTTGCAAAGTGTGACGTAAGAATGGATTCCATCAGTCATATGCCTTCTCCAAGGTCGTTTTCAAATTCTTTTCATCTTTGGCTCAACCTTTCCTCTTTTGATTCTCCCGGAGTATCTCAACAATTCATGGTGGTGTTTCCCATCGTCATTCTCAACATTTGAAGACCGAAGAAGAGTTCCTCTTAAATCCTTACCCGTTCTTCCAGAGATTCATGGGTCTAGCTTGATGCCATCCTCTCATAATTGTTTTTGATTGTGACAATTCTTTTCACCCATACGGAGCATTTAATGAGTTGTTTCCATTTCTTTCCTCCGAAGGCCATCATGTCATAATTCTTAATTCTCAGCGTGTAGCTATCGTTCTCCAAATCTTACCGGTGATTCATTCAGATACCCTCTAATCAGTTCATGATCTCTTTGTTCTCATATATCTAAATCCCTTCAAGTATCTTCATTCATTTTCAAATTCTTTCCGGTGAATTGTGCCCTTGCTACTCTCTTTTCCAATTTTTATGGTGGTTCGTTCAAGATTTCACTTCCTTTGTTATCATATCAATTCATTCGTTGTTTCCAAATCCCACCGGTGGTTTCATCAATACCTCCTCAAGTTTGCGCTATATCTCTCTTAATCCTTTCTACATGAATAAGTAGTATGCCAAATCCATTGTTTGGCATCAATTTAGTTTGATGAAGGATAAGCATAAAATAAATCTTATTCTTATTTCCTCGAGGTGATTCAATTCTTTTCTTTCGGAGATTGTTCATGATGAAGTAATTCTAGGTTCCAGTGTTTCATCTTTTTTTACCTGGAGTTCCAAGTTTTCCGCATTATCTCGTCGCGAAGCTCCTTCTAAATCATCACAAGGCTTAACCTTGTGTTTTCAACTTCTCTTTCTTCTATCATCCTTTTATTACCGGAGTTCTTCATGGAGGCTCTACATGGTGGTTCGTCAAGGATTCTTTCATTCTTCAATTGTTCCTCAAGTTTTTCTCTCAAAGTTATGATCCGCCAAGCTATACTCTAAAATAAACATGGTGCTCAACACATGTTTTTGTTTTGAGGCGTTCAAGTATTCTTCATCTTGCATTCCAAAGTGCAATTCTTTCTGCCTTAGCTTTTGAGGTGGTGTTATATCATTCTTGGCAATTTCCATTCAGGTTTCGCGATTCACATATTGTCAAGAATGAGGTATTTTAAATCCATCAATCCCTCCATTGGAGTTATCTTGGTATAGATTTCACCTAAAAGCCTTCCCGAAGGAATGTTGCTAATTGTGGTGATTATGCATGACCCAAGCTTGCTCTTTATCATCTTGTTGGAAGAAGTTTTTCATCTCGTTGGTGTTATCAATTATATTATTTGTTTCCGTAGTGGCAGAATTTCGCCTCTATTTTGAGAAGTTTTCCATAAGCCCACTACAAGCTTATTCGTTTCGTTGTTGGTTTTCCATCAACTCCGTTATAACCTTCTTGGAAGGGTGCTTTCCAAGCTCATTTGTGGCAGAAGTTGGTTTTTTCTTCTCCATTCTTTTATTCCAATGATCTATCTTCTATTCTTTCTTCCGAAGGCATGGTGATGTTGCTCTCTTCACTCATCATCTCGAATTGTGAGGATCGTGTTCTTTTCATGCTTATTCATTTAACCGGAGTGCTGTGTCATCTCTTCAAGTTCTTTTCATCCTATCAAGTTTTCCTTTTTCTTTCAGTCGGAGTGCTACCCAAATTATATCGTTCTTATTCATTCTTATCTCGTTTCAACCGGAGTGGTTTCAATATCTATCTTATCACTAAACCTCTTGGTTCTGCGAGACCACAAATGTAATCATACCATATACATACAAATAGTCTCATCATAATCATCATCCAACACAAAGTGGTATCTTGTCATCATCTCGAAAATAGCGATACATGCAAGTCTCGAATACTTGCAACTACAACATCATCCAACTAAACAAAGGTATACGCGAGAAGAGCTATCACTATGAGTGAGAGCGGAACTATGCAGTACATGAGGTGGCGGTTACGAGTCCTCTCTCGCGCTAGCGTGAACCTCAAGTAACTAGCTTCTCCTTCTTGTCTACCTTTGAAGCCTTTATGGCTGTCGCCCGAGAACCCATTCACTTGCGCCTGACACTCAGGCCAATCGTTGTACACCCTCGGAACCTTCCCTTTGTACACGATCTAGCACTGCCATCTCGCCATCAAGAAACTAGGTACCTATTAGAGATGCATCTTCATGAAGAGGATGTACAATCATATGCAACAAAATATACTAGAGAAACACAAAAAATAAAGGGTTAGCAACTAGATGCAACATACAATATGCAAACTAATTAACTAGAGGTACGCAGGTCATCATACACAAACTAACAAAGTAGCGTTACGCAAGTTTGGCAGGGACCGTGGACATCACAAAGTTTCATCGCTACAAAAAGTATACAAGTTCAACCGACACATATCATCATCATCGGCATCGTAAATCACTAGAAGTTCCATCCTTCCATATCATCAAGGATGGACCCTAGCTTCTTGAACGATATGAGGTCTAGACGTTGCATTCCTATGCGAGTTCGGACGTCAGCTCGCGATATAGGGCCGTGGTGGAACATCCCCTTCTTATCGACGACTTCTTTCATGATGATCGTTGCAATGTCCCCTTGTATGTGAAAGAAGTCATCTCTAAGTTTATAATCCGCTTCTCCATGAGATTCTAGCCACTTGTGGATATGATCATCATTTCTGCTTGTCATGCGAAGCTTTTGGTGATTCGTGTTGAACTCAATCATGAGATGGACGATGTAGAATCCATCCTTCTTGCTTGGTTTTGGGAGATGGATGCAGGAGAAGTTAGTTTTATGCGCGAAACCCATCTTCTTGTTCCTTTGTTTCCTGATCTGCATGTGGCCACCTCTAATGCTGAAGCCTTGGAGAGCATCATCTAGAATATTCATTATGTGGGTGTAGTCCTTTTTCTCGTAGTCTCTGGAAGGGTCAAAATACACGGCGTGGGAGACTCACGAGTAAAGAACGATAAGGACGGCGCGCCCGTTGCTGCGGGGAAAACACACCTCAAATTATTCTCCATATGAGCGAGAAGGAATGATTAAAATGTACGAAAGGGTTGTCCGGAACTGACTTACTTTGGATGACAAGGCACGAGGACAATTTCCTGGTCCTTATTCTGTACCATGAAGTTTTGGAGGTAGTCCCTAGCAGTTTCACGCTCAAAGTCGCTGAGACTCAAGGAAGACTCGTGCATGTAGTACGGATCCGCCGCACAGATTTGCGAGACTTCTTCACTCTTCATGACGGAGCTCATATGTAGCGCAAAAAGGCGGACGATTGTAAAATCGAGCCGCCTTGTCAGAAACATCTCAAAGATATGTTCAAACTGCAGGAAGAACACCTCCGCGGGCCGTGTGTCGACGTAGCACTTCCCCTCAGGCACACGAGCCGCTTATGTTGGATATCCTGGATCCTTTGAGGCTAGTAGGCTTTTCTTAGTCGACATCACATGGTCGTGCAGTCTCCTGAGATCCCCTGATAGTGCCTCCAGCAGTTTTGGCGGTAGCATCGGCTCGCACGTGAGATGGAACATGGCCGCACCTTTCACGGGTACACGCTCTTCAGAATCCATCGTCTGGCTGCTATGTGCTCTGGCTTGTTTGGACGCAATTATCTTCCCTGATCTCTTCCTCTCCTTGTTCTTGGGCACACCTTCCAGACCCTTCCTTAACCCCTGCCCCAGGGTTCCCGGGCTAAGCACTCTACGACCCCCGGCTAGTTGAGACTGTGTTGAGGCGGCATCTTCAGGCGTGTCCTGTGAGGAATTCATGAAGAGAGACTTTTTGCAATCCTTCCAACGACCTTCCTGCCCGGGCATATCATCCATATCCTCATTAGCATGCTGATAGCCCGATTCCTCATATGGTTGACTCATCATATCTATGTCACAGTCATACACGTTTGTATTGAGTAAACCCATAGGGTCGACCTCCGTCTCATCATCCATTCTCTGTTCTACAGGACCGATTACATCAGCCAGTACTAGCTATTGCACCCCCTTCATCACGGCGTCCGCCGCTCTCACCCGGCACTACAGGAGCTAGTAATTGCATAGGTGGGGTGGTGGTCTCCGCACATGCTTGTTGATGTGTGGTTATTGGTGTGCTCTCGGCCGGCTCTAGATGAATAAGATTCTTCGGCCATAGCAGCACCCAACCCTTGTAGCTTCCAATCCGCGCCGGGGTCTCGTCGTCCTCTCCCACATGCTGTACTGGAGGAGGCAAAGCCTCATGCCCCGATTTCACACTGGACAAGCTAACCCTGAAGTGCCCAGCGGGGATCAGCTGGTTGTGGAACGCGGGTTTCAAGGGGTTCATTATCATCCCCTTTCCCACGTCCACCTTCTGGCCTTTGATCAAGTTGAGTATGGTGCACGGGGTTTCTTCGCCCTGCAAACACATATGTCTGTGGTGTAAAACATCTGAAAGGCAACGAAAATGGAATAATCTATTTATATGTTGGTGCGACATGTAATTACCGTGACAGCGTCGAGCTGAGCCAAAGACAAAGGCCCACCTAGCACGCCAGAGACTGAGGACAGGCTGCTATGAGCGGGAGCGACTGCGAGAGGAGGCCCGGTTGTGTGAGCAAGTGATGGTGCGGTGTTGTTGTTGTTCATGGAGTTGCTCCCGACGAAACTGGGCATCAGGAAATCATGTACCGTCTTGTCTGGATTTTCCTTCATCCAGTTGATGATAGCTAGAACCAAGTTAGTAGCAAAATCATTTCTGCAGGCAGTTATAGCTGCATTGACTGCCTGCTGTAGCAACTCATTTTTCTCATCGGCTGTTTTTTCCGCGTCCTCAGCTGCTTTTTTCTCGACCGCAAGCTTCACCTTCACATCGATGTCCGCTTGACTAAACTTATTTTTCTACTTCTTGGCCTCTAGGCCCTCATTGTAAAACACCTTCCATGTGGCGTCGTCTCCAGCGTCGTGCACACGACCATATTGCGGCCGCTGGCCCAAAGGGAGTCCCTTAAGTTCGTTCAAGGCCCGGTTGAGAGGGGTGTCCCACTTGGGCCTCATCGCAGAAGTAGAGCTTTCGGCTGCAAGATGGTGTTGCTTCTCCAGCAGAAGGAGCGTGAACCATTTAGGAATGTGTAGTCGACTAGATATGGAGCTAAATGTAAGGTGCTAAAAGAATAATTACCAGTAGTCTAATCAATTTCCTTGTGATCTGGTCCATGTAAAAAACCTTTTTTTCCTTGTCCCACTTGTAGCGGACCCTGATGAAGTCATGCTCCAAGGGGTTGGTGAACTTCACGAAGGGGTCTGGGAGACACGCGGCTTCACGTTCCGCGTCCTCCTTATCCCATATGGGCCTTTTACCAAGGTAGCCACGGTTCCCAGGCGATGCTTCCCCGTATTCCTTTTCTAAAGGCTCTTGAATTTCGCAGCCCTAGCCTTGGCTACCTCGGTAGCGCAAGTGTCCTTGAACTTTTAGAACTCCTCTTCCGTAAGTTTCGGATTTTCCTCCAGAATCTTGGACAGGGGTTCGTCAGCCTCAATAGCTCGTTTCACCCTCCCTTTCCAGGAGGCCAAATCATTGATGAACATGCCCATGGTGTGATTGTTAATCTTTTTCATCTTCGGATCATCCCACAGTTGTTCTATGTTATCATCCCGGTCGGGGAACTTGAATCTCTTGTGCAACTTCGTTAGGAGCAACTGCGTCAAATATTCTTTACTCCTTAAGTCATCATCGTTGATGCTCGTGCATTCCCGTAGGATGCATCCTACTTGGTTCCCATAGCACTTGCGAGGTTCTTCCGGCTCTAATGGCTCAAACTTGCCAGGTGCCATCTTTGTGATCACTAGTCGTCCAATCCCTAGTTTGTTAGGTTTTCGTATCCTCTGCTTCTTATGCTTCTTCTTTTCGGTAGCGGCATCGGCGCCGGTACCTTCCCCGCTGGTACCTTCCTCGCCGGTCTCGGCGCCGCCATCGGTGACGGCGCCATCGGTGTCGATGTCGGCGTCAGTACACTACAGCAAAACAGAATTTAAGTAACACAATCATGTAACGGATTGAAAAATGTGTGACAAGGAAAATTACCGTAACACAACATTTTGTGTCGAACGACAGGCAGTAACACATACTATATAAGGCCTCAAAATGTGTTACCGGGATATTGCAATAGTAACATGTAAATATGTGTTGGTCAAGTGTCTTACATAGATCTTGACATGGTAACATATGAATATGTGTTACCGAAATGTGTTACGTAGTTCAACAATGGTAGTAACACATAATCATGGTTGATCCATAGTGTTACAAGCTCTATTATAGGGGGGACTAGAAAAACTAAAATCAACTTCATGCATAGATCACAAATACTTTGACACATAGGGCCCATGTGTCAACATGATAATACGTTCTTGTTTTGGTAAATAGTGTTTTCATTCTTTGGTAATATGGTATGAAAAAGAATACAGTTTGGTTGGTAAATACCAAACTATTTTCGGTCTGGTTGAAGTGAATATCATATTAACTATATTTTTACACGAATTTTAGGATAACTCAACAACCATAAATGTGAAATGCAAACTTTAAAATGATCATATGAAATTAAGTATTTGATGTGGCTACTCACAAAGGAGTGGAAGACCAACAGCGAACGAGAGCTTAAATTTGAAGATAGTTTTAAGAACCGGACCAGTGGTTCGACTCAAGAAAAGGGAACCAAGGCCTCGTTCGGTTAAGGTGCATTGGTCCTATAGGTCTTTAGCACGACAAATTCCCGACTGTCTACTACAACAAGTTGTGCCCGACTCCGGTGAGGGAGGAGCGATGACAGCGGCACGCCTTGGGCTCGCTTCAGTGCTTGTAATCATCGCTAGGTGGTCTATGAATCTAGATGTAATTTTTATTATTTCTGGTGTCCGTTGTACTTCCATGATTGAAGTTGAATAGATTTGACAGTTTCTCGTGAAAAAAAGATCAAGGGGAGCCACGCTTTAACACAGAGAGAGATAAGGGCAAGAGCGAGAAGGAAGGGAATGTCACGCGACCAAGGCTACTTTGCTACTATTTTTCTTTGAGCGCCTATGATGTAGTGCGTCCCCATGGCTCCTCTGCTGTAGTGCGTCCCCATGGCTCCTCTACTACTGGCCATTGCATCAGCAGTTCAAATGCATATCATCAATAGTTAGGCACCCGATCTGAGCGGCAAGATGGCTAGCAACCAGCTGCAAGTGTAAGCAACAGGCACAACAGCTAGCACCTAGCTGCAAGTGCAAGCAATAGAAATAACACGTGCAATGGTTGGTTCACAACAACAAAGAAAATATTGAATCAGGTTTTGACAGCAAACAAGCATCCCACATAAATTAAAACGCCAATTTCAAACAGACGTAAACTAAGTTTACAAGATGGTAATCTGACATAATACTTCTTCGACAAAAGTGTATCTATTTCCAATGTCAATATGTCGTACATAAAGCTTAACTTTAGAAACAATTTTCTGAATTTTTCCAAGCTTCATGTTTGAATAACAAAAACTATGCAAACATATAAAAGCCCGCTAAAAGAACACATTGCTTCATCCAGCAGTTTAGAACAATCCTTGTAATCTTGACTTGTAATTTTTTCTGAAAAAGAAGATTCACTGAAGCGCATGAGAAGAAGTTCATAACAAATCGAAAGGATTCAAGTTAAATTCAATGCATACAGGGATCCACAATGGCAGCATCTATGGAAAATAGGACGAGAAACTAAAAAGCAATAAAGAAAAAGAAAAATTGGGTTTATATGTTGAGTGAAAGACCTCATTCCTTCGAATTATTTGAAGGGTGTAAGCTCAGCCAACGATCTGCAAGAACATACAATGGTTATTAATGTCCTGCAAACTCAGCTTTCACTTTAGCTAAAACTACAGTGTATATATAATCAAGAAAATGTTGCTTGAACAGAGAAATACCTTTATATGATGTACCATCACCGTTCTTCGTCGATCAAAGAATTATCATTAGCATCCACAATTGTTCCCTCAATATCAGACCTTACCCAATGTTGATCTTTCCTTTTCGCTTTAAACATATCCGTGAGGTGAGAAACATGGAATGGCTCAGCTTCTACGTCTCGTGTGCATTCATCATTTCCAGTGTCACATCTATCTCTAGGTAGTTTATTCTGCATCACCACTGACCAACCTGGGTTCAGCTCGTCTTCTAGGTAAAACACTTGATCGGCTTGGTTAGGCAAAATAAAAGGCTCATGCTCAATCTTGTCTCCTTTGTGCATCAAATGTGAGAAGTTAACAAGTGTGTAGCCATACTTATCCTTTTTAATTCCTATTTCAGAAATATCAACCCATTCACACTTAAATAAATCCACTGAAAATTGTCCAGAGTAGTTCAACTGAATAATATCAATTATCCTGCCATTGTAAGTCACATCACCTAAAACAGGGGTCGCATCACCTGGTGCAGCATAAGTAGATGTTTTGGCATGTACCACCACTCCACTATTTTGACTCACCCTGTCTAAACGTTTAGGCCTAAACCGATATCCTCTGGAGTTGTAAGCGCGGTACCTTTTTGCTGCATCTACTGGGCCACGTGCTAGCCATCTAATATCATTATTAATACTACCAATACCATTTTCCTTCTCCAATTGAATTATCTGTAGATTAAGAAGTTGTTTAGTAAATGGCTTCAGTTGTACATACAAGGAATATGAAATACGGACTCACATGAGCTTTGAACCAGTCATTGAACTTATCATGTTGGATGGGCTCGACCATGTTTGAGACACCATGCTCTCTAGTGATCTCATCAGCGTGAGCTCTGCAAAGTAATTTTATAATTAGTTTTGAAGTCAGAGAAAGAGTTGTGAAAACATGTAAAAAAACTAATATTATTTAGAGGATTGAGGTATTACCGAAGGAATGGGTTGACATCTGAGCAGTTGAACAACACATATCTATGTGCTTGGAATTTAGTCATCCCTCTAAGAACATAATTGCCAGGCTTTCCAAGTGGTTTTCCTACCGAAGGAAACAGAGTTGATCCTTGTTCAACATCAACCGCCTCATCGTCATCATCATTCCTTGAAGGCCGATTATGCTTGGTGGCGAAACCATCAATATATCTTGAGCAAAACGTCATGCACTCATCTGCAAGATGTGCTTTAGCGATAGATCCTTCTGGATGTGCTCTGTTACGCACATATGACTTCAGGACACATAGATACCTGCATAAATAAAAAATGAAAAAAGAAGACAAAAAATGTTAATGAATGTAGTACTGTAATAATTAGAATATATATATGTCTCATTTTTGACAAAATACCTTTCCAGAAACCACATTGAACGGTAGGCCACAGGGCCACCTATTTTTGCCTCTGTTGCTAGATGAAGAACCAAATGCACCATAACAGTAAAAAATTCGGGCGGAAATATCATCTCCATACGGCATAATGTTATCTTTATTCTTTGCTCTAACTTCTCTAGATCTCTCACATGAAGAACCTTTGCACTAACTTCTCTAAAATATGCACATAGATCAAACAAGACAGATGTGACATTATCTGGAAGTAAGCCTCTCAATGCAACAGGCAATAGTTGTTGCATCAGAATATGACAATCATGGCTTTTAAGGCCTGAAATTCTCCCTTCAGAAACATTTACACATCTTGAGATGTTCCCCGAATACCCATCTGGTACTCTTATATCATGAAGTACTTTGCAAAATTGTTGCTTTTGTTTCTTTGACAACGTATAAGATGCAGGAGGAAGAAAATACTTGTCATTGTTGTTTTTTGAGGATGTAGCTCTGGCCTGAATTTCATGTCCTGCAGGTCAAGTCGTGCCTTTAAATTATCCTTTGACTTGCCCTCTATTCCTAGAAGTGTCCCATATATATTTTCACATACATTCTTTTCAATGTGCATAATATCTAGATTGTGGCGGAGCAAATTGTAGTCCCAATAAGTCAAATGAGAGAAAAACCCGTTAACAAACTTCCAAGTTTTGGAATCATCGAAGTTCTTAATTGATTTTATCTTATCTAAAACTCCAACTTTAGAATAAAGAGTTGGTTCTGCTTTGTGTTCCTCCAATCCATCAAACAAGTCAGATTCATAGCGAAACTCATGGTCTGGGTGCAGAAATCGGCGATGTCCCATGAAACAGAACTTCCTCCCATGTTTCAAGCGTAAAGACCAAGTTTCATCACTACAGGGGAAACAACCGGACTCAGAACTGGTGCTATGTCCTGAAGCAATTGCAAGCCCAGGGTAGTCGCTCACAGTACACAACACAACCGCATAAAGTTGGAACGTCTCATCTCGAGATGCATCATATGTTAACATTCGAACTTCAAACAACTCAGCTAGTTCCTCATAAACTGGTTCCATGAATACATGGAAGTTCTTTCCAGGGTAACCTGGAATAATCAAAGTAAGCCGAAGAGAGGAGGCTTTCATGCATAACCATGGAGGAAGATTATAGGGCACTAAGACCACGGGCCAACAACTATGTTTGGAACTCATCTTCCCAAATGGATTGAACCCATCAGCTCCTACTCCAAACCTCATGTTCCGGGGGTCTGATGCGATGTGTTTATACTTAGAATCAATGGCCTTCCAAGCCTCTGAATCAGCTATATGACGCGATGCTCCATCCTTTGTGCGCTCTTCATCATGCCATCTTGAAGCTGTAGCTGTATCTTTGTGCATGAAAAGCCTCTTAAGCCTTGGCTTAATTGGAAAGTACCGTAACACCTTCCTTGGGATTGCCTTCCTTCTTTCCTTCTTAGTCAAATTAGTTTTATCTGGTATGTTCTTCCACCTTGAAGTTCCACACACTGAACAAAAATCATCACTCGCTTTCTCTTTCCTATAAAGCTGGCAGTTATTTTCACAAGAATGAATTCTCACATAACTAAGCCCAAGCTTTCCAACGATCTTCTTCGCCTCAGAAAATGTACTAGGTAAATTCTTTCCATTAGGAATTGCTTTCTGCAGAACTGCTAGCAAATCATTTAAAGATTTATTGCTCCACTTGTTAGTGGCTTTTATGTGGAAGAGAATAACAACAAGAGAAAGGATGGATAGTTCACAGCCTGGCCATAAAGGTTGATCTGCATCTCTCAAAAGGTCATAGAAGGCTTGTGATTCAGGGTCTGGTCCTGGTTTAGACGTATTTTGGGCTTCAGGTTCTATCGTTGGAGATCCACAGAAAACATCTTCCACTAACTGACGCATATTAGATTTTGTTCCTTCAAACTGTGATCGTGACCTTTTGTTACTTCTCATGTGTGTTGGAGTTTCACCTTGTTTGTTAGCAGAGATGAATGATGCTGTTTCCCCGTGGCAACCCCAAACAGTATATCCAGGTGAAAATCCGCTACAAACCAAGTGATCGTACACGTCCTCCCGCTTCTGTAACGATCCATTGACACATATGACGCATGGGCAACGGATCTTGGCATCAGAACTTTTCCCAATGTACGCAAAGTCAAGAAAACTAGCAACACCAGCCAAGTATTCCTCACTTGGTCTAGGGGAAAGCAATAGCTCCTTTATAAATTCTAAATCCATTGATACACTGTAACAAAAGGAAATGTAGTTACTGCACTGAGTGACAAGGGACAAAACTAACATGAACATGTCTTCCTATAATTCCTTAAACAGACTTGGTTTGGTCTTTATTGCAACAATAGACATAGATGGGTCGGATGGTCTAGTAGTACTAGTTTACTTCTACAAGGGTCCTATTTAGAACTTAAAAGAGAAGCACATCAGCAAGCCATGAAGCTGCCACTCTGAAACCTGATCTGGCTCGGTCTCAAGACATTGGAGAAGCCCGCTCGATGTCCAGTTTTTTAAGCCATATTACTAATACACACTCCAATCAATAGATAAACAAATTGTAATAAAATACAAAGTAACCAGCAACTACAAATATACTATCAATTAGCAAGCACAAGATCCAGATATACGCAACTAGCAAACAGCAGCTCCAATCGGACAATCAAGACAATGTGAACAGCGGCATCATTTATCATATACACTAATAATTTCTAGTTCCTTTCCCTAATATTTCTAAGTCTAGTAGTTCACAAACTTCACAAATACATATGACATAAAGATGCTTCTATTACCAGCGTCCTGGTCAGGAGCAAAGGGAGGCGTCGTCCTGGTCGGCTGGTCGTCCTGCCTGGAGTTCTGAGAGGAGGGAGGCAACCGGAGGACGGCTGGAGTAGCTGGATTTTCAAGACCAGGCGGCGGCGATGGCGTCCCCTGGATGGAGGGGGTCGCTGGACCAGCACGCAGCAGTGCTCGCGCGGTCGTACGGAGAGGAGCCGGTGTGTTGGTCCTGGGCTCCTTGTGGCGCGCGGCGGCGTCGCCGCACCGGGCAAGGGCGGCGGCGGAAGGGGCGGTTGCGCCCTGTTGGAAGCGGCGGCGGGGGGGGGGGGGGGGAGTAGTGGATAGATTTCCACCAATTCACTTTTTTCTTTTGAGGAAACCTACCGTATTAACATGAAAAAGAATCGGTTTGCGGCCACAGAAAACGATGGGCTTTTTTTAGGGAAGAACGATGGGCTTTTATAGAGACATGGGTTCAACGGTTTTTATAAAAACACTTGGCGTCGTTTAATTCTCAAAAATAAAAAACTTGGCTCAACCTTTTTTTTTTTTGATTGCCTGGACGGTCAATGTAACTAAGCCAACTGTCTAGGTCATCGATTCTGGTTTTTACTAGTCCAACCGCAGGTCCGCGTCCTCCAAAAACCTATTGTCTAATGTAGAAGCATCTCTAGCAGATTCCGTAAATGAGGTCGTCCGCTATAATAATCGGGCAATCCACTATAAAAAAACGTTGTTTTGCAGGGTCCTTCCTGTATCCCGACCCGAATAGATCCTCCGCCGCCCCCGACCTCGATGCTCCTTCACCGTCGCGCCTTCTCCGGCCGCCGCATTACACCATGGAGTGCCCCCCATCCATCCCAAGATCATGCCGGCTGTTTGTTCTATTCTTGAGACCACGCCCCTCCTGCCATTGTCGCGCCTCACCATGGTCGGGGAACTCCACACCGTCATGCCAGGGCAGCCGCGCCGTGGGCCGCCGTGTGTGTCGCTAAAGTCGTTCAGTAATTAAGAAGGAGTGGACGGCGCACCTGGCGCCGCGTCCACTGGCTGCTTGACCTCACGCATTGGTCCTAGTCGAGGCGACCGGCGCGGCAGGCCACGAGCATCAGCTAGTTGTGACGGCCGACGCTGCAGGCCAGGGAGCTGCAAGTCCATCGCTTAACGTCCTTGGAACGAGGAGAGTAGATTGATTTGAAAGCCTCTCGGACATGTCCTTTCAACATCATTTGCGGTCGGTTGTCAGTCATAGCTTTCCCCCACACGACATAGATTCCATGGGCAGTCGTGTGGGATGACGCGATCTTGGTCGAGGCGACCAATCAAGAGCAAGATCGGTCGGTCATAATACAATAATTTTCTTTAAACCGTGCGTGCAGCTGATATCCCTCCCCTTATTCTCTATCGCCATGAAGGTGGAAGGAATGATGAGGCTAGATTGATCTGTCAGCCTCTCGGATATGTCGTTACAACACCGCCGGCGGTCGGTCATAGCTGACGCATATCGTCGTCGCCAATTTCGTAGCACCATCCCATGCGCTCTCAACACCGGTCAAAAGTCGTCAGCCTCGCGGGTTACAACATGCTCTCGGGCTGATTGCAACTTCTAGCATTGTCGGCCTTAGCTTTCTCCCACACCGGTCATAGCTTCCATGGGCAGTCGTGTGGGGATGACGTGATCTTGGTTGAGGCGACCGATCAGGAGTCATATCGGTCGATCGAGTTACAATATTTTTCTTTAACCAGCCAACGAGGTGTAGCTGGGATACCCCCCCCCCCCCCCCCCTATGCTCTATCACCATGGATATGTCGTTACAACACCGTCAACGGGCGGTGGCAGCTGACGCATATCATCTTCGCCACTTTGTAGCACCATCACTTGTGCTCTCAGCACCGATCAAAAGTCGCCAGCCTCGTTGGTCACAACATGTTCCTGGACGGGTCGCAACTTCTACCATTGATGTTAGTCGTAGTTTTGTCCCACACCGGTCATAGCCTTCATTGGAAGGCGTGTGGGAATGATACGATATTGGTCGAGACGACCGATCAGGAGCGGGATCTGCCAGCCGATCGCCGCTGTTAGAGCAAGAAACCATGTTATAGGTTATTTAGCACATGTTACGTAAATCAATTTTATAAAGCCATTACTATTTATCTATATCTAATTTCCCTTTCAATCAGTAAAATAATAAATACAATATACTCTATTTTTCCATGCCAAAAACACTTTTTGGAAAATTTATATTCCAAACAAATTAATAAATGTAACAATGTCCCGGTTCTTCCAAAACAATTTCCCTCCTGTTCTCATTGATAAAAATAAAATATATCCAAATTTCCCTCCAGTTCTCGACCATGGCGCTTACTTTTCCCTCCAATTACTTTCGCGCTTACTTTTCCCTCCAACTAACTAGAAAACGCTACATAAATTGGGTCTCAAACCCATCCACATCCAGCCCAGCCGCCCACCGTTCGGCGGCTACCTCGCCGCACTCCAACCCAGCGGCCGCCACCTGCAACCCCCCCTCCTCCCACCCCCATCTCAACCCCCATAGGATCTGCCGCTTCCTCGACCTGCATTGGCGCCGCTTCCTCGATCTGTCCCGGCGCCGTTTGGATCGTTGCGGCGACGGCTTCGTCGGTCTTCAGCTCCGCCACCTACATCCTGAAGGAGCACGATCTCGTGGCCGGTATGGATCTGAACGCCCACCCTTTCCCTGATCTGACTGCTACGAATTCTCTGAGGCATGCTAGGTGAAACACCGCTATAGTGATGCAGGGGCGGGGACAGGGAGAGGCCAGCAGGGGTTCCCCTGCCAATCGGTCGCTCCCTCAACAATTCGTAGCACACCGTGTACTGTAGATGCCTAATGGCCGCGGCTAATTGCATAATTAGCCCATACGTAGACAAATAATTAAGCAATCACATATGTTGAAAAGCCCATACCCCATGTAAGGTTGTGTCTGACTATAGTTTTGCGATGTGCCAATGCCTAATCCACTAATCAGGTCGATCCATTGATATACGTGCGTGTTCTACACTTCTGCTAGATCGATCCATTGACTATTGTTTAAATTTGATCAGACTTCTTGAGAAACTAGAAGCAAACGGTGCACTTTGCTGCGCCCGCTCCAAGCTTTTTAACATGTCTAGTTTGCAATCTGGGCACACGAAACAAATCTGGGCTCATTCGGCTCCTTCGTCATTTTCTTTGATGCCCTAAGATTATCATGATCAAACCCAACTCTGCTCTTCGATTTGATGCAGCCGATCTACTGTAACAGTTTCGCCTGCGTAAATTGAACCATTAGGATAAAAAATGACTGAAATTGTGAACAGAGAAAATGCTTAAGATTTGCACCATCACCTGATGATCCTATGTACTTTCAATTTCCCTTCTGTTTAGGGAAGCAGTGAACATCATCAGGTCCTGTACACTTTTCAACTTAAATCTGTCCTGAATCCATATGTAGACAGCATTATATCTTAGTGTGGGTGTGGCTGGACCAATGGTCTTGTACCTCATCTCTCTGTTTTAAGTTATGATAAGCTGATAGTGCATTGATGTGCTACTGTGTACTTCTCTGCCATCTCCATTCACATGTCTATTGGCAAATTAAATTGTCCCTGTTATGTCATTAGTTAATTTCTCTTTACTTGTAATGATTTAATTGACATTTTTATATATAACTTAGGATGGCGACGGACATGTTGACCATATACCTGCACTATGAAGATACAAATCAGGAAGCCAAAATTTTACAAAGATCCATGATGAGACGTGATGTCTCGTATTATGACTTAATCTTGATGATCGAAGAAGTTGACTTTCAGGCAATTGACTTTCTGTACTATGCGAAAAAAAACCGTCTAGGCAGCTCCTACTTAGTTCACATTTATGATGAAGGTCTTGTGATGAAAATGTTGTCTGAACCTGAGATTGTGAAAGCTGTCCATCTGTATGTGTCTAAGGAGAAGGCTGACGATCATATTGCTCCGCCTAGCAAGCAAATTGATGTTGCTCCATCTAACCATCCAAATGAGAGTGTTCTCTTACAGGACGGTGGTGTCTCTGCTGAAGGGGCAGGGCAACTTACTATGCAAGGGCCGCAAAGTATCCCTCTTGAACCATGCTTATTACATATATGTATCTACTGTTGTAATTATTGGAATAAAAGATGTATGGTTGTTCTGCAGGACCACCACGTAGGTCAAAAAGGTTGAATGTGATTCAGGTTACGGACCAATGTGATGATGAAGATGGAGACTGCAACAATGGTGAGCAATTCCCACAAGGTCATGAATCACAAGCATTGGTCGATGAAGAGGGTCAAGTTCACAATCAAGGTAACAACCTATTACATTTTGTGCTTCTATTAATTAACTTGTATATGCTTAGTATCGAAAGAATAATCGGCGGGCGTCATTTCATTAGTACTTTTCTTAATTAATCTTGTAGTAGACAATGAAGTACGCAAGCGCAAGAGAACAAGCTTGCCAATTGTCTGGAACATGCCAAAGGGACAGAGAATAGTTGTGAAATGCAATGAAGATAGCCAGCCTATAGGAGATGAAGGTGCAATCTTGGGGAAGTTTCTGGGTACGATTGCTAGAAATGGAGGATTTTGCCCACTAAACATAAATGATTGGCGTCATGTCAAAAAGAACAGTGGTGAGGAAACAATATTGCAGTGCGTACAGGTACTTCACAATTAACAGGAAAACAAAATATGTTATTTGCTTCCTTTCTATTTTTATATCTAATTTGTCTACATGAGATGTGGTGTGGTCTGCATGTCTATTTACATCCATTCTTTATTTTGTACTTTCAGACAAAGTTCGTGTATCCTCGATCATGTGAAAAATGGATACTCAAATCAGTTGGAAGAGACTGGAGGAAATTTAAGTCTAGTTTGAAAGATGCTTTCTTCAATCCCGCCATTGAAAAAAATCCAAACATCAAGCGAAAGGCTTTGTATAAGCTCTGTCCAGAAGATGTGGACAATGATCAATGGCGTGGGCTTGTTAAATATTGGAAGTCCAAAAAAGGAATGGTAATGAATGAGATACTATACTTTCCTGTTTTCACATTTAAATGTGAGTTCTCGGGCTTATCTTAAAAGTTGCATTTACGATATGTTTGCATCATAACAGGCCCTTGCTGAGAAGAACATAATTAGCCGTTCCCTCGTGAAGGATCCACATAATGCTGGCACAAAGAGTTATGCTTGTTGGGGTGAAGACATGGTGAGTAATCTTGATTCCTGAAGTGTTTTCCTGTGTCTCTTTTGTCATATGGGTGCTGTTTCTGTTTTGTAGAGGCAAGCTGATCCTGAAAAGAAACGACCACACAGATCAAAGGTTTATTTAGCAACTCACAAGAAGAAGGACGATGCTGATGCTAAAAATAAAGATAGAAATAAGCGCCTGGTAGGCAATTAATATAGAAATTGTCTAATTGTTCTCGGGATCAAGTTATGGTTCAATCTAACTAGTGTATGCATGATTCTTTTCTTATAGGATCGATTGGAGAATCTAATAACTGAACGACCAGAGTTGGCACAAAATTTGAATGGAAGAGTCGCATGGGACGGTGATGCCCTGCAGGAAGTGTTAGGGAAAGAAAAGGTTGGACAAGTGCATGGCATGGGTTTGCTTCCAACTCCTAAGCAAGTCTACGGTCGGACGCCACGGTATCTAAAGAACATCAATATGACTACAACTGATGGATCACCATATGAAGTTGAACATGATGTTTGGGAGGAAATAGCAAAGATGAAAGAGCATATAAAAAAGCAAGACCAGATTATCAAAAATATGAATAACAAAGAAGGCTGTGTCAATAATGGCATAGAAGAGGTAAATGACTTTTTTATCCCACCCTTTGCATGCATTTCTATCAATATTTTACTCAGATTTGTTAGTTCTGTAGGAAAACCTCCAATCAAATGATAATGATATTTCTCGGTTACCAGTACTGCTTGGTAAAACAAAGGTAATGTTAATAAAGGTCTACATCATTGCTTGTCACTTGAAACCTTCATATTAATATTTCAGTTTGCAGAGAATCCAATGCAATGGACCTGTTGAGGCATGCTCGCCTATGCAACATGACATTCCTGAGGATAATAATTTATCACGTTAGCATGAAAAGGTTATGCCTATAGTTACTCTTACTCATGTCACAAAGATAGAATATAAAATAATTGCTTGCTTACCATTGTTGTGTCATGGAACTAGGTTGGCGACCATGATGTCAACGAATTACAAATTCAACAAAATTCATCATCACCACAAGACCTTGTTATTGATTCTATGCTATAGGTAATTTTCGTGCCTTTTGAGTTTTGAAGTTGTAGCTTTTTGTAGCTTCAAGGTATGAATATCATTCCATCTAATATTATTGTATCTTGGTAGGTGAGGGAAACGAGGAATATTATGGGTGAATCTGTTTCAAGACCGAACCAGCAAGGGACTAGAACTGAACACCCACACCCAGCTCGCTCAAAAAGAAGGCGTACTTCTTCCATCAAGGTAAAGATTCACCAAGGTGCATGGTTTACTGCACCCAAATTACCAACCCAAACCCTCATTATCATGCCTGCTTGAAAAATGGATTTTATTACAATTTTTTGCTCAATCTGCTGTATGCAAGTAAATGATAAATTTAACCAAGCATGAGCTAGTGAGGTGACCTTGGGCATTAGACTTCGTGCCGGGTCCAATTTATTTAGTTTTTTAGGGCACCTTACTGGGCTGACATTAAATTAAAAGATCTCATATTGTTCATGCAAATTATATTATCATGTCATAGAATGCTAATATTGATCATAATATAGGCTGCTTCCAAAGTAGTTTTGAAGACTTCAACATATCCCAACAAGCGGAATGTTGCGTATGGTACTATTCGAAGTACTGATCCAAGAACTAAGGCTGGTGGTATTGAGTTAGCTGCTGAATTTGCTCTTGTGCGCATAGACGAACCTATTCTTGATAATGAGGAGTTGGTAAGGGAAGTTTCTGATTGCAAGAGAATTGGCGAGGCTTTCACTTCAGGATACTTAATTGCTTGGCCTTCAGCTTTTGTAAGCTACAATCTTCCCTTCCACATTCTCAAATCAGATTTGTGTACATTTACTCACACGTATCTAAGGTGCAATTTTCTTTTACAGATTCGAGAGAAGGATAGTTGATTTGGATAGTTGATTTGCAGCTGAATTCTTGGATCAAGAAGCAAATAAAGTTTGAAGATTTTAGCTACCAGTAGTTTTAGTTTACATTGATAGATTTAAAAATGTAATATCATCCAGAAGATCTTTTTCTTTCGTCGAATTGATGCAAATGCTATGGTGTAATATTCCCCGTAGTTGTGTTTTCTATCCTCAAAATGATATGAATGATATCTTTATTGTAATGCATATGTATCATACACTCTTGTATATTCGTAATAAATATCTTCATATGAATTTCTGTATGTGTTGTGCTTCAGTTTCAATATCATTTGGATATGCTGCCAAGCATAATAATAAAATGATTAACTATTTATGCAATTGCTTTGATTTTATAAATAAATTTATATTCCATAAAATGGGTATCGAATTTTGTGGTTAATTATAAAAAACAAATACATTAATTATGTTGCCATAATGATATAGCAATGTTACTAATGGTGTTACTATAGCTACAAAATTTGTTACTAGAGTAGTTGACAACTATAATTATAGTGTTACGATACATGGATATTATGTTACTAGTTGTGTTCCGATGCTAAAATAATGTGTTACCAGTTGTGTTACTATAGTTACAGAAACATGTTACCACCGATGTTATACGTCTATGAAAATATGTTACTGTAGGTGTTACTATAATTACAAAAGTGTGTTACTGGCGTGTTTGGTAACACATAATACACATGTTACTATAATGCAACTGTAACACATTTTTTAACATATGGTAACAATTAATACGTGTGACAGTTGACACCACTTAGTAACACGGTCTAATGGAACACATTTGAAACTGTGTTACTATATGGCCTAGTAACACACTTTTGGGCCTGTAGTAACACAAGACGGTGTTACCAAAGGTCTGTCCTCTTGTAGTGGTACCATCATCGAGGCCGACTTGCAAACCTTGCTTAGTAGTCAAATAGTCGAGGTACTCTTGTTCACCCTCATAATCCATCTCGTCTGCATCTTGGTCAGAAGGCCCAGTTTCTTTGTTGTTCGACATGTTTCCTATGATTAAGTCTCCTCATTTATTTCTAAAAGTATGAAAAAAATGAGAAATGACATAAAAAAGAAATCTATGTGCCAACACTCGATATGCCTACTCTCTAGCACAAATCATGCCAAAATTCACGGAAAATTTCGGCATGACCTTTGCTAAAAAATGGACATATCGAGCGCCTGAAATTCATCGGAATGAAAATGAATCAACATTCCGGCGTAACATAGGCCACTCAGATCATTTACCAAAATTGAACCAAAATATCACATGTCCAAATGACATGTCCAAATGCCAAACATTACAAGTCGAAAACATGACATGTCGACATATCACATGTCCAGTTCAAATTTGCATATAAATCAGCCTACCTAAATTTGCGGTTCTCAGCGTTGACGTTTTCGTTTTTGATTCAGCTTCTTTCCCTCTTGTTCGTTGAAGAATAATTGAGCCCCTCATTTTGACTTTGCCTTTTCTGTGGAGTACGATTTTTCTTAGGTAATGTAGTATTGATTCTTTTTTGACGTATACTTCATCATCATCGTCATCTTCCCTCATTGGGTTGTCGTACTGATCATTGTCGCTGCCGGTCATGCATTTCATCGTCACCCCTGAGTTCTGATCATCACTGTCCATATCTTTGGCCTCCGTGGAGAACGCATATCCGTTGATATCATATGTCTGATAGGTTACGAGGTTGGGCGAGGGGCCATGTGCTAAGGCGTATATGAGCAATCCGTCCTTAGAGCCCTCCTCCGGGGGATTAGCAATAATATGCTCTTTGAACCAATGCATGAAAGTGGAGTTGTGCTCTCTACTAACTTCGGCGTCTGTCTTGCATACCCCCCGTTCACGACACTTCTTTGCAATAATTTCTTTGTGTAGTGCCACGAAAGGATCTACCTCGTCTAGGTGTTGTAGCACTGCCAAGTTTGCTCTGTCAAAGTCGTTGCGTCGATCTGAGTATGCCATGTGTAGTTCCCTACAACCATTGCAGTGACCTTCTCCTTCGAGCCTCCCATCATGCTTGTTAATGGGCAAACCAACACTAACACCAGGCGGCTGGTCTGCGCCATATAGAAAATTCTCGCAGAAAGAGATGCACTCTTGTGTCACATAGCCCTGGACGATGCTTCCATCCGGACAGGACATGTTACCAACGAATCCTTTGATGATCCCATTCATCCTCTCAAACGGCACCATGTTGTGCAGGAATGACGGCCCCAGGTCTATTATGTCATCCACAATATGGACACACAGATGTACCATCACGTCAAAGAATGCGGGCGGGAAGTACATCTCAAGCTCATTTAGTATCACAACGATCTCTTCCTGTGGCCTTCGGAGCTGCTTCACACTGATCGACTTTCGAGAGATGACGTCAAAAAAGTTGCTGAGACCAATAAGCGTGTCATGGATGTGCTTGTCCATTATCCCTCTAAGGGCAACAGTTAGTATCCGCGTCATCATCACATGACAGTCATGGGACTTCATCCTGCTGAACCTTTTCTTGTCCGTGTCTAGATATCTGCTTATCTTGCCACAGTAACCGGAACTAACTTTGACTTCGGTAAGGCACTTAAAGAATTGAACGATCTCAGTCTGACTTAAGGTCAAGCAAGAATGGGGGCAATAATCCTCTTTCTTTATTTTCTTGCCCTTCTTCTCCCGTGCCTCTGTCTCCGTCTCTGTCTCGTCTGACATTTTACGGCGCGGCATGTGCTGATCTTCCCTGATTTTCAAATCTTGCAAGTCTTTTCTTGCCTTCGGCCCATCCTTGGTCTTATCCAGCATGTTCATCAGTGTTGCAAGCAAGCTCTCAAGGACATTCTTACAGATATGCATTTGATCAAGGAAATGAGGTGTATCGAGTTTGTGCCAGTACTCCAAGTCGTAGAACATAGACCTCATCTTCCATACCTTCAACAGCGGCTCCGGCGCCTTTCTCATCATCTTTCCCGGCGCGGGGCACTCCTTCCAGTTTTTCAACAGCTCATCAATTTTGGCATCGCTCCGCTTACGTGGAGGTCCTCGATGATGCTCAGCGTGACCATTGAATAGATCTCCATGGTTTCTCCACGGGTCGTCCTGTTCGAGCCATCTTCGATGGCCCATATACACGATTTTCCCAGACCCGCTATCTTTGCTTGACGTTAGCTGCTGAGACGTCGTATCATCCATGCATCGCGTGCATCCGCAATATCCAGGGCACACCTGGCCTGCGACATATCCGTAACTGAGATAGTTGTGCACCGTCGTGATCAGCGTGGCTCTCATGTAGAAATACTCGCCTTTGCTGGCGTCCCATGTCTTGGCCGGTGTTTTCCATAATGTGTCTAACTCCACTTGAAGTAGCCCCAAATACAAATTAATATTATTTCCTGGTTGTTTCGGCCCTTGAATAAGCTTGCTCATGTGAATGTACTTCGACTTCATGCACAACCAGGGGGGAGGTTGTACATCCATACAAACACGGGCCATGTGCTATGGTTGGTGTTCTGGTTGCCAAACGGATTCATGCCATCGGTACAGACGCCGAGCACGATGTTCCTTGCATCACATTCGAAATACCGATAGCAACGCTCTCCACTGGCTTCCATCCTTGACGTGTCTCAGCTTTGGATCATCTCCATCGTCGGGCTTCTTCCTCTCCGCGTGCCAGCACATTAGCTTTGCTTCCTTGGGATCTATAAAATATCATTGGAGAGGGGGAGTGATCGGTAAGTACCATACAACTTTCTGGGGACATTTCTTCCCGGCCTTCTTATATCGAGAAGCATTGCACACCGGACAGCTTGTTTTTTCCGCGTGCTCCTTCCGATAAATTATGTAATCGTTGATGCATGCATGGTATCTAACGTGTGGCAGATCAAGAGGGCACACAATCTTCGTGGCCTCATCAACACTAGTAGGACATAGATTCCCCGTGGGAAGAACATCCTTTAGGTACTTGAGATGCTCATCGAGGCTAGTGTCGGTCCATTTGTTTTTAGCCTTCGTCTTTAGGAGTTGGAGCGTGAAACTCAAGCGGGTCACCTCAGGATTGCAACCATCATACAATGGAGTGTTCGAGTCTACCACCAGTTGCTCCAGCTTAGCCTCCTCTCTAGAAGCAGCTCTCTCAGTACTCGTCTCCTTGCGAAGCAATGCTTGAACATGAGGGTCCCGCACGATTGAACTTAGTGCCGACGAACTCTGCTGAGTGGAGTACACGCCGTTCTATCCGCCGCCATGTCCGGCCCCTTCTCCTCCGCCATGCCCGGCCCCTTCTCTGCCGCCATGTCCGGCCTCTTCCCCACAACCATTATCGATCAGCTCTTCGTCTTGCCCCGTGTCATCATTGCCTGTCCCGTCGGCGTCCTCAACATCGTCATCCTCATCTACAATTATCCACCGAGTATAGCCATCCATGAAACCAGTCATGAGCAGGTGTGCATCGACACGACCATCGTCATGGGGGTCGAGCCAAACTATTCCTTTGCATTTTCCACACGGACATAAAACATCTGTCTGGTTATTTTCTTTCTTGTCCTGCACCGCCGACCACAACCACCTGTCCACCATCGTTCCACTGACCATCGTGAACGTCTGCACGGTAATAATAAACAAATTTATTATAAAAATGCGTGCATGCATCAAAGTCATACAAAAATTCGGCATGACCTTCCCTAAAAATAGAACATATATAGATCTAGAGTTTGCTCGGAATTCGCCGAAACGGAAATAAATCGACATTTCGGCAAAACATAGGCAACTCAAAAGCACAATTTGGCGTCAACTCATGCCACACACAATTTCCATCATATCTCCCAATTATCATATCACACACACATAAACATATTTCCATTTTGCAAAAACATGAAATTTTAATCACCTCTATCTCGAGATCGAGCACACGGTGGAGATGATGATGTAGGGAGATCAAAAGTGCAGAAAGCTCTTCTTGACAAAGATAGGTCTAGTTAGGGGGCAAATAGGTCACTTAACTAAATGCTACATCTACCTAGCTAGCTAATTTGGGAGGGGACAACTTCAACTAGTGGAGGGGGGAGGAAAAAGAGAAAGGAGATGCATTAATGGAGGTGGTGTAGTTAGCTAGGAGTAATGAAGAGAGAGAAAGGTAGGTAGAAGAGGGAGAGTAATGGGGGAGAAGTATTGAGGAAGAAGAAGAGTGAGAGAGGGAGGATGTGGGAGGTAGGGGAAAGGGAAGAGAGGAGATGGGGGAGGGGAGGACGGGTGGGGAAAGGTGGTGGGTTGGTGCGGCTTAGCAGTAGCGCGGGACGTAAAACGCGCTGCTGATAAGAAAGTAGCAGCAGCGCGCTTTTGACACACGCGCTACTGCTAATCGGGACCAATAGTGTGCCCAGTTTGAAAATTAGCAGCAGCGACCTCAGAAAAAGCGCGCTACTACTACAGCTTTAGCAGTAGCGCATGTCGTGACAATGCGCTGCTGCTAAATGTAGGTTGGTGGACACTGTCGGTCGATATTTGTAGCAGCATGGGTTGCCCCAAGCGCGCTACTGCTAACGCCGTGTCGGTAGCGAGTTTTGCAGGCACGCGCTACTGCTAATTAGCAGTAGTGCTTCTTTTTTAGCCGCGCCGCTGCTAAGATTCTGTGTATAAGGTTTTCCCTAGTAGTGATATGTCATCTACATATAAGATCAGAAATGCTACAGAGCTCCCACTCACTTTCTTGTAAATACAGACTTCTCCAAAAGTCTGTATAAAACCATATGCTTTGATTACACTATAAAAGTGTTTATTCCAGCTCTAAGAGGCTTGCACCAGTCCATAATTGGATCGCTGGAGCTTGCACACTTTGCTATCACCCTTTGGATCGACAAAACCTTCCGGTTGCATCATATACAACTCTTCTTCTAGAAATCCATTCAGGACTGCAGTTTTGACATCCATTTGCCAAATTTCATAATCATAAAATGCAGCAATTGCTAACATGATTTAGACAGACTTAAGCATCGCTATGGGTGAGAAAGTCTCATCGCAGTCAACTCCTTGAACTTGTCGAAAACCTTTCGCAACAAGTCAAGCTTTGCAAATAGTAACATTACTGTCTGCGTCGGTCTTCTTCTTAAAGATCCATTTATTTTCTATGGCTTGCCGATCATCGGGCAAGCCCACCAAAGTCCATACTTTGTTCTCATACATGGATCCCATCTCAGATTTCATGGCCTCAAGCCATTTCGCGGAATTTGGGCTCATCATCGCTTCCTCATAGTTCTTAGGTTCATCATGGTATAGTAACATGACTTCTAGAACAGGATTATCATACTACTCTGGTGTGGATCTTACTCTGGAAGACCTACGGGGTTCGGTAGTAACTTGATCCGAAGCTTCATGATCATCATTATTAGCTTCCTCACTAATTGGTGTAGGAATCATGAGAACTGATTTCTGTGATGAACTACCTTCCAATAAGGGAGAAGGTACAGTTACCTGATCAAGTTCTACTTTCCTCCCACTCACTTCTTTCGAGAGAAACTCCTTCTCTACAAAGGATCCATTCTTAGCAACAAAGATTTTGCCTTCGGATCTGTGATAGAAGGTGTACCCAACAGTTTTCTTTGGGTATCCTATGAAGACACACTTCTCCGATTTGGGTTTGTTCTCTTGAGCGGCAACCTTTTTGTCGTTCTTCTTGAATTTCCCCTTCTTTCCTTTGCCCTTTTTCTTAAAACTAGTGGTCTTGTTGACCATCAACACTTGATGCTCCTTTTTGATTTCTACCTCCGCGGCCTTTAGCATCGCGAAGAGCTCGGGAATACTCTTGCTCATCCCTTGCATATTATAGTTCATCACGAAGCCTTTATAGCTTGGTGACAGTGATTGAAGAACTATGTCAATGACACAATCAACTCGAAGATCAACTCACAGCTGAGTCAAGTGATTATAATACCCAGACATTTTGAGTATGTGTTCACTGACAGAACTATTCTCCTCCATTTTGCAGCTGTAGAACTTGTTGGAGATTTCATATCTCTCAACTCGGGCATTCGCTTGAAATATTAACTTCAACTCCTGGAACATCTCATATGCTCCATGACGTTCAAAACATCTTTGAAGTCCCGATTCTAAGACGTAAAGCATGGCACACTAAACTATCGAGTAGTCATCAGCTTTGCTCTGCCAGACGTTCTTAACATCATCAGTAGTATCTGCAGCAGGCCTGGTACCTAGCGGTGCTTCTAGGACGTATTTCTTTTGTGCAGCAATGAGGATAATCCTCAGGTTACGGACCAAGTCCGTATAGTTGCTTCCATCATCTTTCAACCTAGCTTTATCTAGGAACACATTAAAATTCAAAGGAACGGTAGCACGTGCCATTGATCTACAACAATATATATAGACATGCAAAATACTATCAGGTACTAAGTTCATGATAAATTAAAGTTCAATTAATCATATTACTTAAGAACTCCCACTTAGATAGACATCCCTCTAATCATCTAAGTGATCACGTGATCCAAATCAACTAAGCCATGTCCGATCATCACGTGAGATGGATTAGTTTTTAATGGTGAACATCACTATGTTGATCATATCTACTATATGATTCACGCTAGACCTTTCGGTCTCAGTGTTCCGAGGCCATATCTGCATATGCTAGGCTCGTCAAGTATAACCCGAGTATTCTGCGTGTGCAAAACTGGCTTGCACCTGTTGTATGTGAACGTAGAGCTTATCACACCCGATCATCATGTGGTGTCTCGGCACAATGAACTGTAGCAACGCTGCATAATCAGGGAGAACACTTGTACTTTGAAATTTAGTAAGGGATCATCTTATAATGGTACCGACATTCTAAGCAAAATAAGATGCATAAAGGATAAACATCACATGCAATCAAAATATCTGACATGATATGGCCATCATCATCTTGTGCTCATGATCTCCATCACCAAAGCATCGTCATGATCTCCAACGTCACCGGCGCGACACCTTGATCTCCATCATAGCATCTTTGTCGTCTCGTCACCTATTGTTACTACGACTATCGACCGATTGGTGATGAAGTATAACAATGACATGGCGATTGCATTGCATACAATAAAGCGACAACCATATGGCTTTGGCCAGTTGCCGATAACTTTGTTATAAAACATGATCATCTCATACAACAATTTATATCACATCATGCTTGACCATATCACATCACAGCAAGCCCTGCAAAAACAAGTTAGACGTCCTCTACTTTGTTGTTGCAAGTTTTACGTGGTTACTACGGGCTTCTAGAAAGAACCGTTCTTACCTACGCATCAAAACCACAACGATCTTTCGTCAAGTGTGCTGTTTTAATTTTCAACAAGGCCCGGGCATAGCCACACTCGATTCAACTAAAGTCGGAGAAACAGACACTCACCAGCCACCTATGTGCAAAGCACGTCGGTAGAACCAGTCTCGCGTAAGCGTACGCGTAATGTCAGTCAGATCCGCTTCATCCAACAATACCACCGAATCAAAGTATGACATGCTGGTAAGCAGTATGACTATTATCGCCCACAACACGTTGTGTTCTACTCGTGCATATGACATCTACGCATAGTCCTGGCTCGGATGCCACTATTGGGGAATGCAGCAATTTCAAAAAAATTCCTACGATCACGCAAGATCTATCTAGGTGATGCATAGAAATGAGAAGGGAGAGTGTGTCAACGTACCCTCGTAGACCGAAAGCGGAAGCGTTTAATTAACGCGGTGGATGTAGTCGAACGTCTTTGCGATCCAACCGATCCAAGCATCGAACGTACGGTACCTCCGTGTTCAGCACAAGTTCATGTCGGAGACGTCCCTCGTACTGTTGATCCAGTTGAGGCCGAGGGAGAGTTTTGTCAGCACGACGGCGTGGTGACGGTGATGATGAAGTTACCGTCACAGGGCTTCGCCTAAGCACTACAACGATATATCCGAGGTGTGTAACTGTGGAGGGAGGCACCGCACACGGCTAAACAATTGTCAAGTTGTGTGTTCTAGGGTGCCCCCCTGCCCCTGTATATAAAGGAGCAAGGGGGAAGGCCGGCCGGCCCCTGTAGGTTGCGCCCCAAGTAGAATTCCTACTAGGAATCCTATTCCTTGTAGGTTTCCAACTTCGGGAAGCGAGGGGGAAGGAAGGAGAGGGGGAGAGGGAAGGCAAGGGGGGCGCCCCCCCCTTCCTTGTCCTATTTGGACTCAGGGGGAGGGGGTGCATGGCCTGCCCTGGCCGGCCCCTCTCTCTCTCCACTAGGGCCCATCGAGGCCCATTAATTCCCCGGGTGGTTCCGGTAACCCTCCGACACTCCGGTTTTATCCGAAACTTCTCCGGAACACTTCCGATGTCCGAATATAGTCATCCAATATACAAATCCTTATGTCTCGACCATTTCAAGACTCCTCGTCATGTCCGTGATCACATCCGGGACTCCAAACAATCTTCGGTACAACAAACACCTTCGGAGATACCTGTAGAGCACCTTTATAATCACCCATTTACGTTGTGACGTTTGGTAGCACACAAAGTGTTCTTCCGGTATTCGGGAGTTGCATAATCTCATAGTCTGAGGAACTTGTATAAGTCATGAAGAAAGCAGTAGCAATGAAACTAACATGATCATAATGCTAAGCTAACAGATGGGTCATGTCCATCACATCATTCTCCTAATGAAGTGATCACGTTCATCAAATGACAACACATGTCTATGGTTAGGAAACAAAACATCTTTGATAAACGAGCTAGTCAAGTACAGGCATACTAGGGACTATATATTTAGTCTATGTATTCACACATGTACTAAGTTTCCGGTTAATAGAATTCTAGCATGAATAATAAACATTTATCATGAATTAAGAAAATAAATAATAACTTTATTATTGCGTCTAGGGCATATTTCCTTCATGGATGCCGGCGACGCCGGCTACTTTGCTACGCTCAGCAACTTCTTCGGCCCGTAGTTGTAGTTTTGTTGTGGCCTATTTTAATAACTTTGCTATGTAAAATGTCGAACATGTCGAATATATGCCCAGTTTGCCAAATTTTAGCCGAACTTTGCCAAATTCTCTCTTTTTTTTAACATAAATGGCATCTGGCGGGCGGCCCTGGGTTCGGCGGTTGGGAACCCACTCGCCCCCGTGCCGATTTTTTGTGCCGGCTCGCCCCCAGGCGGCGATTTTACGCGCCCCCTGGGGGGCCAACGACTGAAGATGCTCTTAGTCGGAAAGAGTGTGACCTTTCGGCTCATACTCATAGATGATAAAACTATATCAGGTTTGCTATTTCACATCTAGATGTGAAATAGCTATCTCACATCTAAGTCCATCACCATTGGATCTTTTTTGTTGTTTGTTTTTTCGTGCGCTCTGATTCGCATCGTTGGCTGCGTTGCGGCATCGATCCTTCGTCTCCCGCGTATAAGTAGCTTTGTTCCTTCGTTGTCTTGTTGTGTGGCCTGTTGTCCTTGCGTTTGGGCTTGGGCCTGCTTTTATCTTTTGCATTATCTATCTAATGGGTTGCTACGAGACTTGCAGGGAATAGATGGGAAACACAACGTATTTGCAATCTTTTGCATTCTCCACTCTCTCCATCTCATGTGGACTTGCATCAGTCTTTGTTTTAAATAAATAAAAACAAAATAAACTTTTGTGTTAGATGTGAGATACTTACCTCACATCTAAGTTGTTGGCCTGTTTGATCTGTTGATGATGTAAATCTCGTGTAACTACGATTCACATTGTTCTGTAGTGTGCTTTGTCTCCAGTGGCGTAGCTGTAGGGTGGCCAGGGTGGTCCATGGACCACCCTGGAATTTGGCCCATTGGTTTAGTACTTGTCTGGAAAAAAGGGAAACATATCCAGGCCCAACTTAGGTCTCAGCCCATGTACATGCAAAGCATCGGCTCGTTACTTTAGTCTCCTCGTACGCGTGTATGTACGTTGATCGTTCCTAATTCCCAACTCCCCGTCGACTCCTTCTCCTATGGTCTCTGGAAGTCTGAAAGACTGAAACCCTAGCGCCATCACCCAGCACAAGGCCGGCACTCCGGCAGGGAACCCGCCGACGGCGACGGACAGGTGACCAGCGAAGGACGCGCGTCCCGGCGGCTTACGAAGGAAGCACGCATAGGTACAGCCCTGCGCAGTGTGCACTAGTTGTTTTCTTTTCTACTTCAATCCAGAGTATGATTTTTGTTCTTCTCTAATACAGAGCACAATTTCCTTTCGCTATGAAGATTTGAACGATTTGTTGAGAGTGCAAGCTTTAAAGTTGTTTGCACTTGATAATTTGTCAATTGAACTGATTGAATCATTAGGGCTTTGTTCCAACTGAGTTAATGTATTAACTTTTTTGTAGAACTGTTGCAAAAATGAAGAGGACAGGAGACATTGCATCCTTTTTCTTATATGGATCCAACAAATAAGGTGTGTTATATTTTACGCGAATGTAAGGTTTGAACATGAAGTTTAATATGCTTTGAAAGACCTTATTGATATGTGCTTTGGATATATTCAGTGTGCATATGTTGGTTTGTTAAATTTGTGGTGTAATTTTTTTTGTGCCAATTGGACCACCCTGACATAAAATCTTGGCTACGCCACTGTTCGTCTCGGTCATTGTTTTGAATTGTTCTCGTTTGTTTTGTCTGTCAACCTGTTATGTAGCCGTTCTAAGGATGGGCCCGGCTTGTTTTCTGTTTTTTATTCTTTTTTGTTGGCTTGTGAGATTTGTAAGTCTACCGGCCAACCCGTGTAAACTAAGAGCGCTGATCGATTTTCTCTAACTCTCTATTGTCACTCTCTTCCATCTTCTATTCTCTTTCCTTCGATACCAACTTTTTCTTTTCTTTTTAGATCTCTTTCTTTTCACTATTATTTCTATCTGTTTCTCTTTTTTTTCATTTTTCTTTTTATGTCAGTTTGCATTTTATTTATTTATTTTTCATTTTGTCTTTTTTTTTCAAATTTGTGAATATTTTTATAAAACACACCTTCTAAATTCATATATATATTTTTTCATACGAAATGTTGTCTCATCTAAGTTTGCCACCGTTCAATTTAGTGTTTGTAATTTTCATTCAAGCGCTCGATCCTTCGCCTCCCTGGCGACTATTTGTTTTGTCGCACATCTTTTTGTTGGCCAGTTTGCCTTCACTATTGTCGACATATTTATCACGGCGTGCTGGCAGCCCATTTCGCTGCGTTATTTTTCGGCCAAGTCTTCCCGATGTCTAGTTTATCAGGTCATTCGTGTCAGACGCACTTTTTTAGGCTCATTTTTTGTTCGACATGTTTTGCTTTTTCATGGACCATTCTCATGACCCTTTTTTGTCCAGTTTATTCTTGTTTCATGGTAATTGCAATTAGACCCTCGACCTACAACTAGGGATTTCTGTCGGCCCAGTTGCAAGTCCATCCTCGACTCGCAACTCGGGGGGTGTAGTTTTTATAGTTTCCCTAGTTGCAAGTCTACCCTCGACTTGCAACTCGAGGAGTGTTTTCTTTTGTTTTTGTTTCATGGTTGTTGCAATTAGACCCTCGATCTGCAACTATGTGTTTCTGTCGGCCCAGTTACAATTCCACCCTCGACTCGCAACTCGGGGGTGTAGTTTTATAGTTTCCCTAGTTGCAAGTCCACCCTCAACTCAAAACTCGAGGAGTGTTCTCTTTTCTTTTTGTTTCATGGTAGTTGAAGTTAGACCATCAACCTGGAACTAGGGGTTTCGGTCGGCCCAGTTGCAAGTCCACCCTCGACTCGCAACTCGGGGGGTGTTGTTTTGGTTATTACCCCAGTTGCAAGTCCACTCCGACTTGCAACTCGAGGGATGTATTTTTGCATTGCCCCAGTTGCAAGTCAACGATGTACTCGCAAGTCGGGGATGTAGTTTTGTAGTTGCCCTAGTTGCATGTCCACCATCGACTCGCAACTCGAGAGGTGTTGTCTTTTTCTCCTTGTTTCATGGTAGTTGCAATTAGACCCTCGACCTGCAACTAGGGGTTTCTGTTGGCCCAGTTGCAAGTCCATCCTCGACTAGCAACTCGGAGGAGTGGTGTTGTTTGTTTTCAAGTTACAAGTCAACCATGTACTCGCAACTCAGGGATGTAGTTTACTAATTGGCCTAGTTGCAAGTCCACCTCTGACTCGCAACTCGAGGGATGTAGTTTTTAATCACCCAGTTGCAAGTCTACCACCGACACTCGCAACTCGAGGGATGTAGTTTGTAATCGCCCCAGTTGCAAGTCCACTGTCGACTGCAACTCGGGGGTGTTGTTTTGGTTTTCACCCCAGTTGCAAGTCCACCCACCACTTGCAACTCGAGGGATGTAGTTTGTAATCGCCCAGTTGCAAGTTAACCATGTACTCGCAACTCGGAGATATAGTTTTGTAGTTCCCTAGTTGCAAGTCCACCCTCGACTCATAACTCGGGAGTGTAGTTTTGTAGTTTCCCTAGTTGCCAGTCCACCCCTCAACTCGCAACTCGAGGGGTGTTTTTTTTTATTCTTGTTTCATGATAGTTGCAATTAGACCTGCAACTAGGCATTTTTGTCGGCCCAGTTGCAAGTCCACCCTCGACTCGCAACTCGGGGGGTATAGTTTTTATAGTTGCCCTAGTTGCAAGTCCACCCTTGACTTGCAACTCGAGGGGTGTTGTCTTTTGTTTTTGTTTCATGGTAGTTGCAATTAGACCCTCGATCTACAATTAGGTGTTTCTGTTGGCCCAGTTGCAAGTCCACCCTCGACTCGTAACTCGGGGGTGTAGTATTTATAGTTGCCCTAATTGCAAGTCCACCCTCGACTTGAAACTCGAGGAGTGTTGTCTTTTGTTTTTTTCATGGTAGTTACAATTAGACCATCAACACGGAACTAGGGGTTTATGTCGGCCCGGTTGCAAGTCCAACCTCGACTCGCAACGCGGGGGTTTGTTTTGGTTATCGCCTAGTTGCAAGTTCACCCTGACTTGCAACTTGAGGGATGTAGTTTTGTATTGCCCCGGTTGCAAGTCAATGATGTACTCGCAACTCGGGGATGTAGTTTTGTAGTTGCCCTAGTTGCAAGTCCACCCTCGACTCGTAACTCGAGGGGTGTTGCCTTTTATTCTTGTTTCATGGTAGTTGCAATTAGACCCTCTACCTGCAACTAGGGGTTTCTGTTGGATCAGTTGCAAGTTCATCCTCGACTCGCAACTCAGAGGAGGGGTGTTGTTTGTTTTTAAGTTGCAAGTCAATCATGTAATCGCAACTCGGGGTTGTAGTTTTCTAATTGCCCCAGTTGCAAGTCCACCGCCGACTCGCAACTCGAGGGCTATAGTTTGTAATCACCCAGTTACAAGTCCACCATCGACTGGCAATTCGAGGGATGTAGTTTGTAATCGCTCCAGTTGCAACTCCACCCTAGACTCGCAACTTGGGGTGTTGTTTTGGTTTTCACCCCAGTTGCAAGTCCACCCCGACTTGCAACTTGTGGGATGTAGTTTGTAATCGCCCTAGTTGCAAGTCAATCATGTACTCGCAACTCGGGGATATAGTTTTGTAGTTGCCCTATTTGCAAGTCCACCCTCGACTCGCAACTCGGGGGTATAGTTTTGTAGTTGAGACGCATGCCTTCATTTTCCTGTGATGGATACATCAAGTTGGAGGCCTTGTTTGATGTTGTGTCGATACTTCTTTTATTTTTCAAGTAGAACAGTAATGTATTACCTTCTAAGTTTTAGAGAAGTTTTCATTCTATTTTTTTTGTGGTACACGTGTTTTTCTGGTGTATATAAGCTAGCTACCAGAATTAGCCTTTTTTTCTAAACCTGTTGCATATATATATATATATATATATATATATATATATATATATATATATATATATATATATATATATATATATATGTTTTGCTGCAGAGCCGCGATGTCCAACTGAAACCTGTATGATGTACTGAACTTTGGTATGATTGTCCTACTGAATCTGCATGCTGTACTGAAGTGTTATTCATAATTTTTTATTTCCTTTTATATAGTTCATGTCTATCATATACGATTGTCCAAACACTATCATCCATCCATTTGTCACATCGGTATATAGAATGTTTCGAAATTTTCTGCTGAACCGTGAGGTACATGAAAGCTAGCTAGCTATGCATGCATGCACTGAGAGCACAGGTCTCACTATCTGTTTTGTTTCTTGTATATGCACACATATACAAACTTCATCCGTTCCATGCATCATTCCAAAACCTGGAGAAGGGCCAGCCCAGGACTGAGCAAAGCAAGCGATTGCTTCTCTAGATTGTGTGACACACAGGGACAAGGACAAGAAAGAAAGAAAGAAAAGCAGGGGGAGGAATAACGTGACCAACAACTAGAAAAGGATACAAGCAAACTTTTTCTTTGTGATGCCTAGATCTGTCGATGCAGCTCTTTTGAACAAAAAAAAAACAAAACAAATATAACCCTGGAGGCCCAACAACAGTTACATGGCCCAGCAACAATGACAAGCTAGGACTGTGTCAACACATCTGGAACGGGGCTGGGTGTAGCAGCGTCGTTCTGGGCTGGACAAACAACGAGACAACTGACGGCAAAGGCAACGACACAGTTGGAAGGAAGCAAACGTAGTTAGCAATGTGAGGATTGTCTCCACAAAAAAAAAAGCAACGTGAGGGCCACAAACAGGGGGTGATGTCATGTCAGATGTGAGATATTATCTCACATCTAGATGTGGTATAGACAGACTCAAACTATATTGTAGTAGTACTTTTGTGTAATCCTGTCCCAACTTCCCAAAGGTATGCATTGTCACTTACTTCATTTTGTGTTCTTAATAATATAATCAGTTATTACTTACTCTTCTACCGGGTACGCGAGTAACAGCAGGGACCCCACGATGACCCGGCAGGTCGCCCTGCAAGCAATGCAGGGGTACCCTAAAGATATCCTCGACGTGGTGTGAAGATGCAATATAGAATCAATGAGCCTAGCGCAGCTCTGCTACCGGGCACCATGGAACATGGTTTTCCAGCCATTCCAGGAGGGAACGGTGACTGTTGCAGGTGACGCCATGCATTCCATGGGGAACTTCAATGGGCAAGGTGGCTCTGCCAGTGTTGAGGATGCACTAGTTGTCGTGCGGTGCTTGGCCCAAATGTTGATCAGTGGTGACCAAAAACTAGGTAGGAACATCGAGGGGGTTCTCAGATCATAGAGTGAATAGCACCAAACTACCACTTTTCACGTTAGGGTTTCAGAAAACTACCGGATTTTTGCTTGTTGCTAATTACTACCAGAATCGGTGTCGGCTGTTTCAAAAAACCCAAATGACCGTGTGTTTTACAATTGATTGCAATTATGACATGTTGAGCCCACAGCTAAACAAACAGTCCCTTTGACCGTTTGTTTGACTGTTAACTGTCATGTAGGGCCCACACATCAGTGTCTCCTCATTTTCTCCCCCTCCTCTCTGTGTTGGCAATAAGCCATGTGTGTGTGCATGACGCGTAGGTGCGCGTGTGTGTGCCGCGTGTGTGTGTCTAGGCTCAAGCCGGAGGCTGGTGTGTGGCCGCGTCCAGCTGAGCGGGAGTAGCGGGGAGGCAGTCAATCTGTTTGAGCTGGTCGTGTAGTGCTTGTTGTGGCGGGCGCTATGCGCGCGGCCGGATGAGCAGACCATGCAGATCGTGCATGCATGTAGGAGTCAGCAGGTAGTTAGCTGGTTAGTAGTGTGCGTGCATCTGGGGTAGACCTGGTATAAATCCCCCGCCTCTGTATTGGTTGTGTGAGCCGGTGTTGCAGCGATGTAGCCACTGAAAAGATAAAGAAGATTAGGGCGTGCGTGTGCCCACGGCGGCATTTGTGCGCCGGCCTGGAATTTCTTGTGTCTTGTGTCTTCTTCTACCTCTAGCTGAGAGTGATAGAGGGCTGCGGTTTCAACATTTGGTATCAGAGCTTGGTATCTTGGGCGTGCTTGCCGTGCCGGAGGCGTGGCAGCGATGGCGGCGCTCGCCAGCGGCTGCGCGATGGAGCTCCGGGTCGTGTGTGGCCTATGGAGGTGGGCGCCGCTGTGGCTGCCATGACGCGTGGCGGAGGCGGAGGGCGGTGACGTCGTACGTGCGGCGACCGCGGAGGCTGCCGAGGTGCTGCGTGGTGGCGCGGCGGCGCAGCATGGCGTGGCAGCGTGGAGGCACTGCATGGCGGCATGGAGGCCGCGATGGTGCAGGGCAATAAGACGCGGCTGCGAGCCGGGCGCGCCCAGTGCGTGTTATGGGTGCGCACTGGACGCGTCGGGCGCGTCGGGACCGCGGGCGCGCGTATGAGCGTGCGGTTGACGTTGGAAGGAGGCGTATGTCGCCGTGGTGCTCGAGTTCGGCTACATCCTTCCGGCGTTTGTCGCTGGCGGCTGCCATGGCGAACGCAGAGGCGGCACACGGTGAGCGCCTGGTGCTGTCGGGCTCGTCGGGCGCGTCGGATGCGCGCGGGACATGCAGGACGCACTGGTGCGGTCGGGCTCGTCGGGTGCGTCGGGTGCGCACGGGACGTGCGGGGCGCGGAGGGACGCCAGGCGTGTGTCGCCGGCGGAGATGGAGATCGCCGTATGTCGCCGGGGTCGTGACGGAGCACGGTGCAACTGGCGTCAGTGCGCCAGGTCGGGTCCGTGGCGGTGCGACCGGCGTCGATGCGCCGGGTCGGGTCCGCGGGCTGGGTCACGGTCGTGGCGACGACATCGACATGAGCTACTCCGGCGACGGCGAGGTCATGGCTTAAGGAGAGAGTGTTGGTAATAAGCCATGTGTGTGTGCATGGCGCGTAGGTGCGCATGTGTGTGCCACGTGTGTGTGTCTAGGCTCAAGCCGGAGGCTGGTGTGTGGCCGCATCCAGCTGAGCGGGAGTAACGGGGAGGCAGTCAATCTATTTGAGCTGGTCGTGTAGTGCTTGTTGTGGCGGGCGCTATGCGCGCGGCCGGATGAGCAGACCATGCAGATCGTGCATGCATGTAGGAGTCAGCAGGTAGTTAGCTGGTTAGTAGTGTGCGTGCAGCTGGGGTAGACCGGGTATAAATCCCCCGCCTCTGTATTGGTTGCGTGAGCCGGTGTTGCAGCGATGTAGCCACTGAAAAGATAAAGAAGATTTGTGTGTGCGTGCGCCCTCGGCGGCGTTCGTGCGCCTGCCCGGAATTTCTTGTGTCTTGTGTCTTCTTCTACCTCTAGCCGAGAGTGGGAGAGGGCTGCGGTTCCAACACTCTACCTCCTTTCTTCTTCTCGTCTCTCTGGAACTCCGTCCCACAGCCATGGCCGTCAGCCACACTGTTGGCGCCCGTGGAGCGCCGCCTCCGTTGTTGCTGCTGCCCTCTGCGCAGCCGGCGAGGAGATTGCCGACGATGGGCATGGGAACCGAGCCCGTCGAGCTGCTCTGCGGCGGCTACTAGCGTTGTAGGGTTGCTCGGAGGACCACGCCGCCTTGAGGAACGCGGCGGCCGAAGCTCCTGGGTGCGGCAGCCCGAGTTCCTGGCCATGGCGGCCCGAACGCAAAGAGAGGCCGCGGCTGCGGTTGTGGTCGCGGCTCGCCTCGAGCACGGCTGGGTACAGGGAGCTGCTAGAGGGAGCGCTCGCCGGGAACGGAGAGCGGCCAGATGGCGAGCGTCATCGGGCACGGGAGCGGCCGGAGGGCGAGCGTCGCCAGGCTTGGGAGCTGCCGGAGGGAATTCGACGAGGTCACTGCGCGGGTGCACGAGCTGCAGGACGACCTCCATAGGACCCGATTGCTTTCTTTGATTAAGTACAGGGACCCAACTGCTTTTTTATTTTTTTGGCAGGGACCAGATTGCTTTTATGCCACATAACAGTCAACGAATGGTCAAACGATCAGAGCACTTACGCGCGGGCCCGACATGTCAGAATCGCAATCAATTGTAAAACACACGGTCATTTGGGTTTTTTGGACATCCGACGCCAATTTTGATAGTTATCAGCGACAAACAAAAATCCGGTAGTTTTTTGGAACCGTAACGCGAAAAGTGGTAGTTTTATGCTATTCACTCTAGATCATAGGTGAACCAGAGGAAGTGGAGGCTCCTAAAGTTGTCTATATATGCAGGCTTTCCTCTTTTTCTTTTTTTTCTTTTTTTGCGGGCAACTCATGATCTCGTCTGCAAAGCTCAAGGAGATGTTTGTGAAAATGGTCCACAATGTGCTCTTCAAAGGGACTGAAAACAAGTAGGATGACTATGACTGTGGTTCCCTGTAGCCAGCGTGCTAATTAATTATGCATTGGATTATTCACACAAGTTAATTCATTTGTATGCAAATTACTTTTCTTGGCGATTTGTTTCGAAAAGAACAATATCTTTGCCATGCGCTGAACTATTATGCGTATTGTGCAGCTTCAGGGCAGATGGTCAGTGTCAACAAATCCAGCATCTTTTTAGCCCTAATACGGGAGTGGACACTAGAGAACAAATGTATACAATTGTCAATATAATGACCGAGGCCTTGAGTGACAAATATTTAGGACTGCCGGCCAATGTGGGTTTAGATAAAACCGATTGTTTTCAATACTTAATCGATCGTATTGTTCAGAGAATTAGTGGTTGGAAGAAAAACTTCTGTCAGCTGGAGGAAAGGAGATCTTACTTAAAGCGGTTGTTCAAGCTATTCCCACTTATGCAATGTCGGTCTTTAAAATTCCTAAAAATATTTGCAAAGGAATTATTGACGCGATGGCGCATTTCTGGTAGGGAGATGAGGACAACCAAAGGAGGATGCATTGGATGGCTTGGTGGAAAATGTGTGTACCCAAGAACTAAGGAGGAATGGGTTTTCAGGATATCCATTGTTTCAATTTGGCTATGCTTGCTCAACAAGCTTGGCGTCTTACCGAGAATCCAGATTCTCTATGTGCTACTATTTTGAGAGTAAAATACTATCCTGACGGTGACTTGTTGAACATTGACCTGAAGAACGGTTCTTCCTTCACCTGGCAAAGTATTATGGCGGGTGTGAGCTCCCTGAATCATGGTCATATTTTGCGAGTGGGAAATGGGCAGAATATTGACATTTGGGAGGACACTTGGATTCCAAATTGTGCAAATCGTAAAATTGTTACCCCTAAGGGAGGCCAGTTGTTACGGAAGGTAGCAGATTTGATTGATCCAATCCTAAATAGTTGGGATGAAGATCTTCTCAGACAGACCCTATGGCCTATTGATGTTCAGCGAGTGCTTGCGATCCTGATATCGCAACATGATATGCCAGATTTCGTAGCTTTGAATTTCACAAAAAATTGGATTTTTTCGGTTCGGTCTGCTTATTCTGTGGAATGGGACCACCAATATGGGAACAAGTTACGATATACCAATGGGATGGGACGTACTGTTGGGGAACGTAGTAATTTCAAAAAAATTCCTACGCACACGCAAGATCATGGTGATGGCATAGCAACGAGAGGGGAGAGTATTGTCCACGTACCCTCGTAGACCGTAAGCGGAAGCGTTAGCACAACGCGGTTGATGTAGTCGTACGTCTTCACGATCCGGCCGATCCAAGTACCGAACGTACGGCACCTCCGATTTCAGCACACGTTCAGCTCGATGACGATCCCGGGGCTCCGATCCAGCAAAGCTTCGGGGATGAGTTCCGTCAGCACGACGGCGTGGTGACGATGATGATGTTCTACCGGAGCAGGGCTTCGCCTAAACTCCGCGACAATATGACCGAGGTGGAATATGGTGGAGGGGGGAACCGCACACGGCTAAGGAACGATCCGTAGATCAACTTGTGTGTCATGGGGTGCCCCCCTGCCCCTGTATATAAAGGAGCAAGGGGGAGGGGGCGCCCGGCCTAGGAGGAGGCGCGCCAATGGGAGTCCTACTCCCACCGGGAGTAGGACTCCCTCCTTCCTTGCTGGAGTAGGAGAAGGGGAAAGAGAGGGAGAGGAAGAAGGAAAAGGGGGTTGCGCCCCTTGTCCAATTCGGACCAGAGGGGGGGCGCAGGCCTCCTTCCTTTTGGCCTCTCTCCTCTATTCCCGTATGGCCAAATAAGGCCCATATACTCCCCGGCGAATTCCCGTAACTCTCCGGTACTCCGAAAAATACCCGAATCACTCGGAACCTTTCCGAACTCCGAATATAGTCGTCCAATATATCGATCTTTACGTCTCGACCATTTCGAGACTCCTCGTCATGTCCCTGATCTCATCCGGGACTCCGAACTCCTTAGGTACATCAAAACTCATAAACACATAATATAACTGTCATCGAAACCTTAAGCGTGCGGACCCTACGGGTTCGAGAACTATGTAGACATGACCTAGAACTATTCTCGGTCAATAACCAATAGCGGAACCTGGATGCTCATATTGGCTCCTACATATTCTACGAAGATCTTTATCGGTCACACCGCATAACAACATACGTTGTTCCCTTTGTCATCAGTATGTTACTTGCCCGAGATTCGATCGTCGATATCCAATACCTAGTTCAATCTCGTTACCGGCAAGTCTCTTTACTCGTTTCGTAATGCATCATTCCGTAACTAACTCATTAGCTACATTGCTTGCAAGGCTTATAGTGATGTGCATTACCGAGAGGGCCCAGAGATACCTCTCCGACAATCGGAGTGACAAAACCTAATCTCGAAATACGCCAACCCAACATGTACCTTTGGAGACACCTGTAGTACTCCTTTATAATCACCCAGTTACGTTGTGACGTTTGGCAGAACCCAAAGTGTTCCTCCGGCAAACGGGAGTTGCATAATCTCATAGTTACAGGAACATGTATAAGTCATGAAGAAAGCAATAGCAACATACTAAACGATCAAGTGCTAGGCTAACGGAATGGGTCATGTCAATCACATCATTCTCCTAATGATGTGATCCCGTTAATCAAATGACAACTCATGTCTATGGCTAGGAAACTTAACCATCTTTGATTCACGAGCTAGTCAAGTAGAGGCATACTAGTGACACTGTGTTTGTCTATGTATTCACACATGTATTATGTTTCCGGTTAATACAATTCTAGCATGAATAATAAACATTTATCATGAAATAAGGAAATAAATAATAACTTTATTATTGCCTCTAGGGCATATTTCCTTCAGTCTTCCACTTGCACTAGAGTCAATAATCTAGTTCACATCACCATGTGATTTAACATCAATATTCATATCTGTATATGATTAACACACATAGTTCACATCGGCATGTGACCAACACCCAAAGGGTTTACTAGAGTCAATAATCTAGTTCACATCGCTATGTGATTAGCAACCAAAGAGTACTAAGGTGTGATCATGTTTTGCTCGTGAGAGAAGCTTAGTCAACAGTTCTGTTACATTCAGAGCCGCATGTATTTTGCAAATATTCTATGTCTACAATGCTCTGCACGGAGCTACTCTAGCTAATTGCTCCCACTTTCAGTATGTATCCAGATTGAGACTTAGAGTCATCTGGATCGGTGTGAAAAACTTGTACCGATCTAACTCTTTACGATGGGCTCTTTTATCACCTCTATAATCGAGAAATATTTCCTTAGTCCTCACTAAGGATATTCTTGACCAATATCCAGTGATCTACTCCTAGATCACTATTGTACTCCCTTGCCAAATTAAGAGCAAGGTATACAATAGGTCTGGTACATAGCATAGCATACTTTATAGAATCTATGACTGAGGCATAGGGAATGACTTTTCATTCTCTTTCTATTTTCTGCCATGGTCGGGTCTTGAGTCTTACTCAACTTCACACCTTTGCATCACAGGCAAGAACTCCTTCTTTGACTGTTCTATTTTGAACTATTTCAAAAATTTATCAAGGTATGTACTCATTGAAAAATCTTATCAAGCGTCTTGATCTATCTATATAGATCTTGATGCTCAATGTGTAAGCAGCTTCACCGAGGTCTTTCATTGAAAAACTTTTATTCAAGTATCCCTTTATGCTATCCAGAAATTCTATATCATTTCCGATCAACAATATGTCATCTACATATAGTATCAGAAACGCTATAGAGCTCCCACTCACTTTCTTGTAAATACAGGCTTCACCGCAAGTCTGTATAATACTATATGCTTTGATCAACTTATCAAAGCGTATATTCCAACTCTGAGATGCTTGCACCAGTCCATAGATGGATCGCTGGAGCTTGCACATTTTGTTAGCACCTTTAGGATTGACATAACCTTCTGGTTGTATCATATACAACTCTTCTTCAATAAATCCATTAAGGAATGTAGTTTTGACATCCTTTTGCCAAATTTCATAAAATGTGGCAATTGCTAACATGATTCAGACAGACTCTTAAGCATCGATACGAGTGAGAAAATATCATTGTATTCAACACCTTGAACTTTGTCAAAAAACCTTTTTTTCGACAAGTCTAGCTTTGTACATAGTAACACTACTATCAGCGTCCGTCTTCCTCTTGAAGATCCACTTATTTTCTATGGCTTGCCGATCATCGGGCAACTCCACCAAAGTCCACACATTGTTATCATACATGGATCCCATCTCATATTTCATGGCCTCAGGCCATTTTGTGGAATCTGGGCTCATCATCGCTTCCTCATAGTTCGTAGGTTCATCATGGTCTAGTAACATGACTTCCAGAATAGGATTACCGTACCACTCTAGTGCGGACCGTACTCTGGAAGACCTACGAGGTTCTGTAGTAACTTGATCAGAAGTTTCATGATCATCATCATTAGCTTCCTCACTAATAGGTGTAGGAATCATTGGAACTGATTTTTGTGATGAACTACTTTCCAATTCGGGAGAAGGTACAAATTACCTTATCAAGATCTACTTTCCTCCCACTCACTTCTTTCGAGAGAAACTCCTTCTCTAGAAAGGATCCATTTTAGCAACGAATATCTTGCCTTCGGATCTGTGATAGAAGGTGTACCCAACAGTTTCCTTTGGGTATTCTATGAAGACGCACTTCTCCGATCTGGGTTTGAGCTTATCGGGATGAAACTTTTTCACATAAGCATCTTAGCCCCAAACTTTAAGAAACGACAATTTGGGTTTCTTGCTAAACCACAGTTCATATGGTGTCGTCTCAACGGATTTAGATGGTGCCCTTTTAACGTGAATGCAGCTGTCTCTAATGCATAACCCCAAAACGACAATGGTAAATCAATAAGTGACATCATAGATCGCACCATATCCAATAAAGTGCGGTTACGACGTTCGGACACACCATAACATTGTGGTGTTCCAGGTGGTGTGAGCTGTGAAACTATTCCACATTGTTTTAATTGAAGACCAAACTCGTAACTCAAATATTCATCTCCACGATCAGATCGCAGAACCTTTATTTTCCTTGTTACGATGATTTTCCACTTCACTCTGAAATTCTTTGAACCTTTCAACTATTTCAGACTTATGTTTCATCAAGTAGATATACCCATATCTGCTTAAATCATCTGTGAAGGTCAGAAAATAACGATACTCGCCATGAGCCTTAATACTCATTGGTCTGCATACATCAGTATGTATTATTTCCAACAAGTTTGTTGCTCGTTCCATTGTTCCGAAGGACGGAGTTTTAGTCATCCTGCCCAAAAGGCACGGTTCACAAGCATCAAATGATTCATAACCAAGTGATTTCGAAAATCCATCTTTATGGAGTTTCTTCATGCGCTTTACACCGACATGACCCAAACGGCGGTGCCACAAATAAGTTGCACTATCATTATTAACTTTGCATCTTTTGGCATCAATATTATGAATATGTGTATCACTACGATCGAGATCCAATAAACTATTTTCATTGGGTGTATGACCATTGAAGGTTTTATTCATGTAAACAGAACAACAATTATTCTCTGACTTTAAATGAATAACCGTATTGCAATAAACATGATCAAATCATATTCATGCTCAACGCAAACCCTAAATAACATTTATTTAGGTTTAACACTAATCCCAAAAGTATAGGGAGTGTGCGATGATGATCATATCAATCTTGGAACTACTTCCAACACTCATCGTCACTTCCCCTTCAAATAGTCTCTGTTTATTCTGTAACTCCTGTTTCGAGTTACTAATCTTAGCAACCGAACAAGTATCAAATACTCAGGGGCTACTATAAACACTAGTAAGGCACACATCAATAACCTGTATATCAAATATACCCTTGTTCACTTTGCCATCTTTCTTATCCACCAAATATATTCAGGGCATTTCCGCTTCCAGTGACCATCTCCTTTGCAGTGTAAGCACTCAGTTTCAGGCTTTGGTCCAGCTTTGGTCTTCTTCACGGGAGTGACAACTTGTTTGCCATTCTACTTGAAGTTTCCCTTTCTTTCCTTTTGCCCTTTTCTTGAAACTAGAGGTCTTGTCAATCATCAACACTTGATGCTCTTTCTTGATTTCTACCTTCGTCGATTTCAACATCACGAAGAGCTCGGGAATCGTTTTCGTCATCCCTTGCATACTATAGTTCATCACGAAGTTCTAGTAACTTAGTGATGGTGACTAGAGAATTCTGTCAATCACTATCATATCTGGAATATTAACTCCCACTTGATTCAAGCGATTGAAGTACCCAGACAATCTGAGCACGTGCTCACTAGTTGAGCGATTCTCCTCCGTCTTTTAGCTATAGAACTTGTTGGAGACTTAATATCTCTCAACTCGGGTATTTGCTTGAAATATTAACTTCAATTCCTGGAACATCTCATATGGTCCATGACGTTCAAAACGTCTTTGAAGTCCTGATTCTAAGCCGTTAAGCATGGTGCACTAAACTATCAAGTAGTCATCATATTGAGCTAGCCAAACGTTCATAACGTCTGTATCTGCTCCTGCAATAGGTTTATCACCTAGCGGTGCATCAAGGACATAATTCTTCTGTGCAGCAATGAGGATAAACCTCAGATCACGGATCCAATCCGCATCATTGCTACTAACATCTTTCAACACAATTTTCTCTAGGAACATATCAAAATAAACATATGAAAGCAACAACGCAAGCCATTGATCTACAACATAATTTGCAAAATACTACCAGGACTAAGTTCATGATAAATTTAAGTTCAATTAATCATATTACTTAAGAACTCCCACTTAGACAGACATCTCTCTAGTCATCTAAGTGATTACGTGATCCATATCAACTATACCATGTACGATCGTCAGTGAGATGGATTAGTTTCAACGATGAACATCAACATGTTGATCATATCTACTATATGATTCACGCTCGACCTTTCGGTCTCCGTGTTCCGAGGCCATATCTGTATATGCTAGGCTCGTCAAGTTTAACCTGAGTATTCCGCGTGTGCAACTGTTTTGCACCCGTTGTATTTGAACGTAGAGCCTATCACACCCGATCATCACGTGGTGTCTCAGCACGAAGAACTTTCGCAACAGTGCATACTCAGGGAGAACACTTCTTGATAATTAGTGAGAGATCATCTTAAAATGCTACCGTCAAACAAAACAGAATAAGATGTATATCAGATAAACATCACATGCAATCAAAATATGTGACATGATATGGCCATGATCATCTTGCGCCTTTGATCTCCATCTCCAAAGTACTGTCATGATCTCCATCGTCACTGGCACGACACCATGATCTTCATCATCCTTATCTATATCAATGTGTCGTCACATGGTCGTCTCGCCAACTATTGCTCTTGCAACTATTGCTATCGCACAGCGATAAAGTAAAGCAATTATTTGGCACTTGCATCCTATGCAACAAAGAGACAACCATAGGGCTTCTGCCAGTTGCCGATAACTTCAACAAAAACATGATCATCTCATACAACAACTTATATCTCATCACGTCTTGACCATATCACATCACAATATGCCCTGCAAAAACAAGTTAGACGTCATCTACTTTGTTGTTGCAAGTTTTACGTGGCTGCTACGGGCTGAGCAAGAACCGTTCTTCCCTACGCATCAAAATCACAGCGATAGTTCGTCAAGTTTGTACTGTTTTAACCTTCGCAAGGACTGGGCGTAGCCACACTCAGTTCAACTAAAGTTGGAGAAATAGACACCCGCTAGTCACCTGTGTGCAAAGCACGGCGGTAAAACCAGTCTCGCGTAAGCGTACGCGTAATGTCGGTCCGGGCCGCTTCATCCAACAATACCGCTGAACCAAAGTATGACATGCTGGTAAGCAGTATGACTTGTATCGCCCACAACTCACTTGTGTTCTACTCGTGCATATAACATCAACGCATAAAACCTAGGCTCGGATGCCACTGTTGGGGAACGTAGTAATTTCAAAAAAATTCCTACGCACATGCAAGATCATGGTGATGGCATAGCAACGAGAGGGGAGAGTATTGTCCACATACCGTCGTAGACCGTAAGCGGAAGCGTTAGCACAACGCGGTTGATGTAGTCGTACGTCTTCACGATCCAGCCGATCCAAGTACCGAATGTACGGCACCTCCGAGTTCAGCACACGTTCAGCTCGATGACGATCCCCGGGCTCCGATCCAGCAAATCTTCGGGGATGAGTTCCGTCAGCACGACGGCTGGTGACGATGATGATGTTCTACCGGCGCAGGGCTTCGCCTAAACTCCGCGACGATATGACCGAGGTGGAATATGGTGGAGGGGGGCACCGCACACGGCTAAGGAACGATCCGTAGATCAACTTGTGTGTCATGGGGTGCCCCCCTACCCCTGTATATAAAGGAGCAAGGGGGAGGCGGCAGCCGGCCTAGGAGGAGGCGCGCCAAGGGGAGTCCTACTCCCACCGAGAGTAGGACTCCCTCCTTCCTTGTTGGAGTAGGAGAAGGGGAAAGAGGGGGAGAGGAAGAAGGAAAAGGGGGCTGCGCCCCTTGTCCAATTCGGACCAGAGGGGGGGCGCAGGCCTCCTTCCTTTTGGCCTCTCTCCTCTATTCCCGTATGGCCCAATAAGGCCCATATACTCCCTGGCGAATTCCCGTAACTCTCCGGTACTCCGAAAAATACCCGAATCACTCGGAACCTTTCCGAACTCTGAATATAGTCGTCCAATATATCGATCTTTACGTCTCGACCATTTCGAGACTCCTCGTCATGTCCCCAATCTCATCCGGGACTCCGAACTCCTTCGGTACATCAAAACTCATAAACTCATAATATAACTGTCATCAAAACCTTAAGCGTGCGGACCCTACGAGTTCGAGAACTATGTAGACATGACCTAGAACTATTCTCGGTCAATAACCAATAGCGGAACCTGGATGCTCATATTGGCTCCTACATATTCTACGAAGATCTTTATCGATTAAACCGCATAACAACATACGTTGTTCCCTTTGTCATTGGTATGTTACTTGCCCGAGATTCGATCGTCGGTATCCAATACCTAGTTCAATCTCGTTACCGGCAAGTCTCTTTACTCGTTTCGTAATGCATCATTCCGTAACTAACTCATTAGCTACATTGCTTGCAAGGCTTATAGTGATGTGCATTACCGAGAGGGCCCAGAGATACCTCTCCGACAATCGGAGTGACAAAACCTAATCTCGAAATACGCCAACCCAACATGTACCTTTGGAGACACCTGTAGTACTCCTTTATAATCACCCAGTTACGTTGTGACGTTTGGCAGCACCCAAAGTGTTCCTCCGGCAAATGGGAGTTGCATAATCTCATAGTTACAGGAACATGTATAAGTCATGAAGAAAGCAATAGCAACATACTAAACGATCAAGTGCTAGGCTAACGGAATGGGTCATGTCAATCACATCATTCTCCTAATGATGTGATCCCGTTAATCAAATGACAACTCATGTCTATGGCTAGGAAACTTAACCATCTTTGATTCACGAGCTAGTCAAGTAGAGGCATACTAGTGACACTATGTTTGTCTATGTATTCACACATGTATTATGTTTCCGGTTAATACAATTCTAGCATGAATAATAAACATTTATCATGAAATAAGAAAATAAATAATAACTTTATTATTGCCTCTAGGGAATATTTCCTTCACGTACCACGTTCAATCCTATTTGGGCGAGGATTTGGAAACTTGCTTGTCCAGCAAAGGTTAAAATATTTATTTGGTGTACATTTCATGGCACTCTTCCGTGTCATGTTAACTTAGCTAACAGACATGTGAAAGTCTTGCCTAAGTGTCCTGCCTACTCATCTGGGCCGGAAGACACAAAACATCTGTTGTTTCTCTGTGATAGAGCAAAAGGAGTCTGGAGAATACTAGGGATGGACGATATTATCGACAGATCTTGTAAAATAGACTATGCGGGTGAGGCAATCTTGGAATATTTACTTTCATTACCAGATCAGGAACTATGTATTATGGGCACTCGTAATGTGCGTGACATGATTGCCATATCAGCTTGGTACTTGTGGTGGGAAAGGCGCAAATTGGTACACAATGAGACTACTCAGAATGCACAACAGATATCCATGGGGATACGCGCTCTCACTGCTAATTTTGTTAATGCCTTCTCGCCGAAGGCTTCCATGAAAAGAGGAGGATGGTCTAGCCCCCCGACGGGATTTGTTAAACTTAACGTTGATGCTTCTTTTGAGCACGACCTTCTCAGGGGTATGATCGGGGCGGTCTTAAGAGATTACAAAGGTAGGTTCGTCGGTGGGGGAAATGGTAAAATTGACTGGTGTGCAGATGTGTTGATGGCTGAAGCTTTGGCGTTAAAATTTGGCCTATCGCTTGCGCAAAGGACGGGTTGTAATCGCATAATTATTAATTCGGATAATACGGAGGTGATCGAGACCATGAACGAAGGAGGACGATCGTCGGGGGCAGCAGCTACAATTTTTGATGATTGTTTTCACTTAGCTTGCGATTTTTCTATTTCTAGATTCGAGCATTGTAATAGAGAAGCAAATAAAGTTGCTCATGAACTTGCCAAGTTGGCTAGATTTTCCTTCATTTCTGATTGGCTCGAGGAACCACATAATGCAATTGTACCAATCCTGGTAAACGATGTAATGATTATTTCTAATGAATAAAGCTCGAACTTTCTTTCAAAAAAAAAATGAAGACATCTATCTATCTATCTATCTATCTACTCTCTCCGTTCATAAATATAAGTCTTTCTAGAGATTCCACTATGAACTACATACGGAGCAAAATGAGTGAATCTACACTCTAAAATATGTCTATATACATCTGTATGTAGTTTATAGTGAAATCTCCAAAAAGACTTATATTTAGGAACGAAGGGAGTATTACTTAACAATTTACTATATGATGCCTACACCAGGCACACGTGAGGTTTCCGGCTTGAAGGGCTGTGGCCTCTCACGGTCCCGTAGGCTAGTGATGCAATCACCACTAGTTATTAATATAGAGTTTTATTTTGTGAGGAATTGCAGTAGGAGACCCCCCTACTGATATTTTATTGAAAAAGGCTTTTCAGCCCAAGAACATCACTGTAACATAAAATGGAGGGTGTAGAACTGCTTGCACCAGCAAGTTCACCCAAAACCTCAAGATGATGGGGAAAAGTGGTTTATGCATTTATACGTCAAGACTTCCCCTCAAATGCCTCCCTCGGGGCTAAATGTGGATCTAAAGTTTGCTGCAATTTAATTGCGCAGCCGGATCTTGAACTAAAGCCTCTTGTCTCTGATACCATATAGAAACTGCATGCACAACTATTTCACCCAAAAGCTCAAACTGATGAGAAAAGACGACTATGCATTTATACGGGACCAATGCACTCTCAAACAAAAAAATATGACAGGAAGGGTCAAGACAGATTGAGGGGAATTACAGGGAGACTTGAGAGTACAATTTCATGAGAGGTTATTTGTTTTCTTTCCTTCATCCGCCACCCTAGAATGTCAGTTCTTGGGCCAGACGATGTGTAACGCCTCGGATACAACTTTCCATATTCGTAACTCTAACTCTTGCCTTTTCCGGAGATGTGTTATGATATTTCCTTCGTGGTTGGGTTTTTGTCGTTTGTTTTGCATTTTGTTCATATCTTGCATTTCATCTCATAGCATCATGCGCATTGCATCTGCATGTTTTCATAAAACGTGCATCGGTTGTTAGTTGCCGCTTCTCCCTCGCCTCCGTTGACGTTTCTCAGACCAACCGTTTTTTTGTTGTCCGGCCGTTTGGCCCTTTCTGCACAGTGCACTGACCCCCTCGCGCGCGTCCGAGACTTCCCCGATCCCGACCTGCTCAGTCATCACCGTTGGATTCAGTTCATCCCCTAACATCTATAAAACATCTCCGTTTTCTTATTTGGACTCCAACCTATTTATTTCTCGGTTGTCTGATTGCGATCAGAGGGACTAGATATCTCCTAACCTAAATTCTTCTGCTATATATATTAGTCTAACCCTAGTCCTGTCCAATCAATCCATCTAATCCTCCCGCCGCCGCCACCCATGTTCCTCGGGAGCTTGTCCCGTCGCCAACCAAATCCCCCTCGGGATCCATCCCTCACCAACCATCGCTCGCCACCAACAGCCTCCAGATCCCCTCGCCCTCCACCTCGCTTGATCCAGCGCCTCCCCGAGCACTCGATCCACCGACGCCTTGCTCCATCCTCTCCGTTCCCCTGCCGTGGAGCAGCACCCGAGCTCGTGGATGCCCGGCGCCCGAAGCCTCCTGCCTCCCTGATGCTCGTCCTCCCGGGCATCAGTGCTCCAAGGCCGGCCCTTGTGCAGCTCCCCGTCGCCTCTCTCCTTCCCATGTTTCTTCTCTCTCCCTCACCTCGCGGCCTCTGTCTATTTTCTTCAGGACGACAGGAGCATGCCCCGCCATGGCCGCCTCATCCCGGAGCAAGCTCGCAGGCGTTCTCGTCATCCTAGCACCTCTCCACCAAGGCCACGTACCCGACCGGATCTGCTCGAGCTCGCCCCCCTGCGCCTCAAGTTCCTCCCGCCGGAGCCCCAAGTCAACCTCTGCCCTGCGCCATGGATCCGCGCCAAGTCCCGCCGCGAGCAGCAGTAGGTCGTCCGTTGCGTTGACCGCGCCTCCCCCACCTGCCTATTCGATCCACCTGCATCGCCTCGAGCGGCCTCCTCTGCGTGAGGCCCGCAAGCCGTGCCGGCCCAGCCGCCCTCATGACGGCCTCCCTCTTCAACGCGTGGGCTGAGTCCCTCTGGTGAGGCCCAGTCCGCCTCAGTTTCGGCCTGTAGTTATTTTTTTCCGCTGCTGCGAATTTGTCCAATTATCCAAAAACCTGCATATTTGCAGATTGACCCTCCATCTTCATGCATTTAATAACTCCACAACCGTGGATCGGATTAAAATGATTTATATATGTAAATTGCTTAGAATTTTATCTAGTTTCATAATATGCAACTTTCATCCATGTTTGAAACGTTTAAAGTGCTGTCAGATTAAATTTGCTCAAATGCCATGTTAAAATGACTTATTTCATAACTAATTAGCCGTAGCTCCGAATTTAATAAAATTTATATGTAAATGGGGTGGAAAAATGCCTAGTTTAACATGGTCCACTTTATTTTCCTGTTTAACAACATTAAAATATGTTTTAGGGAAGAACAGTACCATATTCGAAATATGCACATGGGGATTTTCCGGAATTGTTGTTTGTTATTTTCGGCCTCATTTAAACTTGCCTAAATAGTTAGTTTACTTATGCTTCACCTCTTGCCATGATTAACAACATTTAATATTGTCGGGGTACATAAACGAGAGAGAACTAAATATTTGATGTGGTGTTTTGCTGATATGCAACTCGTTGCATATTGAGCTCCACTTAACTTGTAGTTTTATTTGTGCACTTTGCCATGCCATGCATCTTTAAACCGGACATGCATCATACTTGTTTGTGCATCATGCCATGTTTATGATTGTGCATTTACCATGTTGTTTGTTTCTTTCCGGTGTTGCTTCTTAGTCCCGGTAATGTTGCGATTGTGAGGATTCGTTCGACTACTCCCGTTCGTCTTCTTCATGGACTCGTTCTTCTTCCTAGCGGGATTTCAGGCAAGATGATCGTCACCTTGGATCTCACTACTATCATTGCTATGCTAGTTTGCTTCGTTCTATCGCTATGCTGCGCTACCTATCATTTGCTCTTCAAGCCTCCCAAATTGCCATGTCAGCCTCTAACCTTTTCACCCTTCCTAGCAAACCATTGCTTGGCTATGTTACCGCTTTGCTCAGCCCCTCTTATAGCGTTGTTAGTTGCAGGTGAAGTTGAAGATTGCCCCATGATGGACAGGATTATGTTGGGATATCACAATATCTCTTATATTATTAATGCATCTATATATTTGGTAAAGGGTGGAAGACTCGGCCTTATGCCTGGTGTTTTGTTCCACTCTTGCCGCCCTACTTTCCGTCATACCGGTATTATGTTCCCGGATTTTGCGTTCCTTACGCGGTCGGGTGATTTATGGGCCCCCCTTGACAGTTCGCTTTGAATAAAACTCCTCCAGCAAGGCCCAACCTTGGTTTTACCATTTGCCTCACCACCACCTACTTTTCCCTTGGGAGTAATTAACCCAAGGGTCATCTTTATTTTAACCCCCCCGGGCCAATACTTGTCTGAGTGTTGGTCCAAACTAGAGCACCGTGCGGGACCATTCCTTGGCAACTTGGATTACGTCGGTACCTGTACGCTTAGCTTATCCGGTGTGCCCTGGGAACGAGATATGTGCAGCTCCTATCGGGATTTGTCGGCACAGCGGGTGGTCTTGCTGGTCTTGTTTTACCATTGTCGAAATGTCTTGTAAACCGGGATTCCGAGACTGATCGGGTCTTCCTGGGAGAAGGTATTTCCTTCGTTGATCGCGAGAGCTTATCATGGGCTAAGTTGGGACACCCTTGCAGGGTATAAACTTTCGAGAGCCGTGCCCGCGGTTATTTGGCAGATGGGAATTTGTTAATGTCCGGTTGTAGATAACTTGACACCAGATTTGAATTAAAATGCATCAACCGGGTGTGTAGCCGTGATGGTCTCTTTTCGGCGGAGTCCGGAAAGTGAACACGGTTTCTGTATTATGATTGACGTAAGTAGGAGTTCAGGATCACCTCTTGATCATTGCTAGTTGACGACCGTTCCTTTGCTTCTCTTCTCGCTCTCATTTGCGTATGTTAGCCACCATACTTGCTTAGTCGCTGCTGCAACCTCACCACTTTACTACATCCTTTCCCATTAAGTTTTGCTAGTCTTGATACCCATGGTAATGGGATTGCAGAGTCCTCGTGGCTCACAGATTACTACAACAACAGTTGCAGGTGCAGGTTTTGCGATGATCATGACGCGAGAGCGATGTTTGCTTGTTTTGGAGTTCTTCTTCTGCTTCTTCTTCGATCAGGTTCCAGGTCGGCAGCCTGGGCTAGCAGGGTGGATGTCTTTCGAGTTTCTGTTTGTGTTTCATCCGTAGTCGGATGTTGATCTTATGTAAGACGATGTTGTATTCGTGTGGCATTGTATGCCTTATGTATGTATCCCTACTTATTATGTAATGTTGATGTAATGATATCCACCTTGCAAAAGCGTTTCAATATGCGGGTCTATCCTTGGTGGGACCTTCGAGTTCCTTCTGTTTAGGGTCGTATATTGGGCGTGACACGATGCCTCCAAGTTACGAACTCAGGCCTAACCCCAACAAAGAGCATTCTGTTACGTATCTTCCAGATGTTCCACACACCCATGATCACATCCTCTGTAAAAAGCGGTCCTTGCCAGGAGAGCCTGGCTTTCTCATGTCATCTAGTGTTACATCAATATCCCATGATATTCCAAGCCTAGCCCAACATTCAATGCTGAAGGTGCATTCGAAGAGGAGGTGGTTCCTTGTCTCATCGCGGCCAGCGTCACAGAGACAGGAGAGCAGCGTCACAATACTCCCTCCGTCTAGGTGTGTAAGTCATCATACGAAAACCAAATAATCCCAAAACACTTAGGCGCGGTGTATTAACTTCTTCCTCGTTTCTTGTTTCTTGACATTATCAATAATAGATAAAGAATGTGCATGCTTTTAGTGACTTGAGTCTATCAAACACGACATGCAGTGGTTAGTTCATCACATGCAATACTATTAATTAGCAAATAAACATTAACGTTTCTCGTTTTCCCCTCCTCCTTGGTCACGGTGCACAGCCTAAGATGACTTACTCACCTAGACGGAGGGAGTACTAAACATTTTTCGAATCTAAGTTGTTAACTTTTAATATATAACAACTAGGTAAGTACATCATTAACCACTATCACGATAATAACTCTAGCATGAAAAGATTGGAAGATTTGTGCTTACTGGCAATGTCATGCTTTGACTATAGTATTAGAACAACCAATATTTTGCCATGGGGAAGTGTATTACACTAAACAAGTATTGCGCTGATTGACGCATATCGCAAGGAAATTAAATACCGTTACCAGTTGTCATTGGCATTTGTGCTAACGAAATTAAAAAGGATTTCCCTTAAAGAACAATTAACGGGCTGCACCACACTCCACCCGCGCATAATTAAAGGGTGCGCGCTGCATCCAGTGGGGTTGGAGCTTAGGATAATCAATGTACGCTCCCATATACTTTATTGGATGTGAATTTTTATGTAGGTGGCAAGAATCTTTGTGGCTAGCTGTTAGAGCAAGTACAATAGTGAGCTTAGGGCATCTCCAGCCGTTTGGCCCCCCAGGAGGCATTTTTTTCGCCCCTTGGGGGGCTGCCGGCGAAAAATTTGACCTGGGGGGCGAAAATGATCCACTCGTTGCATCCCCACGAGCAGTGTTGGACTCCCACGAACAGAGCGGCATTTCGTCGAGCATCTTGCCCGCGGCGGTGTCCGACTACCTCCTCGTCGCGCAGCTAGAGCAGGTCGCGCCCATCTTGGCCTTGACATTGAGCTTGAGCCCCTTGGCCGCGAGCAGGTCGAGGCGCGCGTCGTGGGCGCCGCCACCGGAGACATTGACCTTCGTGGGCTGCTGCTGCCTGTACATGCCCCCTGTGCATGTCCGGCCACGCAGAGGCGGGCCCGGGCGTGGGCCGCCCCGGCCACGCCCCGGCGAGCGCGGACGAGCTCCGCCCCGGCCACGCCCCGGCGAGCGCGGGCGAGCTCCGCCCCGGCCACGCCTCGGCGAGCGCGGGCGAGCTCCGCCCCGGCCACGCAGAGGCAAGCGCGGGCGAGCTCCGTCCCGGCCACACCCCGGCGTGCGCGGGCGAGCTCCGTCCCGGCCACACCCCGGCGTGTGCGGGCGGAGCTCCCGGGCGGGCGCGGGCGAGCTCCGCACTGGCCACGCAGAGGTGGGCGCGGGCGCGGGCCGCCCCGGCCAAGCCCCGGCGGGCGCGGGCGAGCTCCGCCCCGGCCACGCAGAGGTGGGCGCGGGCGCGGGCCGCCCTGGCCACGCCGCGGCGGGCGCGGGCGAGCTCCGCCTCGGCCACGCAGAGGTGGGCGCGGGCGCGGGCCGCCCCGGCCACGCCCCGGCGGGCGCGGGCGAGCTCCGCCCCGGCCACGCAGAGGTGGGCGCGGGCGCGGACCGCCCCGGCCACGCCCCGGCGGGCGCGGGCGAGCTCCACCCCGGCCACGCAGAGGTGGGCGCGGGCGCGGGCCGCCCCGGCCACACCCCGGCCTGGCCGTCCGCCGGTGTGTGGCTCGTCGTGGCCGGGGCCCCCCGTGGCCAGCGCCCGGGTCGGGTCTGCCCGTGGTCGCCACGCTCGGGGCCGGTGCATCCGGAGCCGGGGCCGCCCTTGGCCTCCACGCTCGGTGCGCCCGGTGCTGGGGCCGCCCGTGCCTGGACCGGCCGCACTCCTTGTCGACGCTCCCCGGCGTGGCCTTCGGCTGCGGCGACACGAACGAGGACGACGGGTTCCCGGCGTGGCTGGAGCTACAGGACAGGCCATGCACGCGGTGGGCCTGGGAGGAAAAGAGGAAAGAGAGTGAGGAGAGAGGTTGACTTGTGGGGCTTTTGCATGCAAAAAAGAGCGTCGGCGCCCCCAGCTGCCCCCCGATTCTTTGGGTTTGGGTTGGTACCGCCTGCCGTAACTTTAGCAAAATCCGGCGCTTTTGGGGACGTGGCTGGGCGAAAAAATTCATGCCGGCGATGAAAAAGGCCTCCTGAAGGGCCTCTCGGGGGGCCGGCTGGAGATGCCCTTATAGCCCGCTTACATGGCACTTTTGTTTATCTGAATGAGACATATGTGAAAAAGTGAGGGAAGTGGACTCTCATACAAGAGCCTAGCTATATATGCATTCCTAGGTAAATGCAATAAATGTGAAGAAAGAGATAGAGAGAAGATTGAAAAAAGTAGTAGTGTAATAGCAAACCTTATAGTCAAATAGTCACTTTGGAACCGGGTGCATTGGAGCCCTATTTTTTGAACTGTGCCAAAATGCTATTTTGAAGTTTCAAAAAATTCTGAAAACAAACAACATGTTTATATGAATGTATATTACACATGTGTAAATTTTGATGCTCAAATAAGTAACCATGTGAGTTACACAAAAATGAAAAAATCGTGATTTTGGAGAGATGAACAGTGCATGCACTATTCACTATTTGGAAATCACCATTTTGTCATTTTTTATAGGTCACATATTTACTTATTTCATCACCAAACTTTACACATGTGTAATATACATCCATGTGATCACGTAGAATTTTTTTCAGAAATTTTTGAAACCTTAAATGTGATTTTCAAAGTATTTAAATTAAGGTCCTCCAATACACCCGGGTTCCAAAAATCCACTCTCACCTTATAGTCCACATTATTGTATAGGCGTCCATAGATGATGGTTATACATGACAATTCCTTATAAGCATCAGCTGGTTATATTATTAACCATGCTCTTAGACAAGTTATGCACTACTACACTACTATGATCGTTCTGCCAGCTTTCAGGGTTGCTGCGGATGGCGTCCCACTTGTAGCAGTTGTTTATTTATTTATTTAGCTGGCACTTGTACCGGTTGTTGGTGCTATATGATTACACTTTGAAAGATGGAAACAAGTCCAATGTATAATCCAAATGTACTAAGCTTCCAAGGACCCTTGGCGTGTCTGGTGCAAACTTCCACCCACACCAGCGCTTTATCAAAATAGTGCGAAGATAAAACAAGTAGGCATTGATGTATAATATTTCAAGTCATTCTCATAATCTTTGCAAGATCCGTAAGTTCTCACGGTCACCAAGATCGACATTTCCAGACCCATTTAATGGCTAGCATCAGAAGTCATCCCTGTTCAGCCCGCTCATCATCTCCCCAAATTTCAATGTGAGCAGTTTTATTAATGGTGTTATACCTCCAGACTCAACACATACCAAATAATGTGAATTATCTTGGCTCCCTCCTTAATCATGGACAAGGTTATTTGAATAGTTTTAGATTCTACTGTGGTTGTAAACTTTCGAGAGAAGTCCATATTGCAACCTCAAACTACCACCAAAGTCAAAAACACACAACCCTGAACTATGAAACCATCTAGTTTACAACCTTGAACTTTCAAAACCGGACAGAAAACAACCCCGGGGGTGGTATTTGACTGGTTTTGACCAGTTAACAGCTCAGTCAGCGCCAATTCATCTGCCACGCCCAGCTCTGGTCAAATTTTGGCAAAAAGAAAAACAGTGTCCAGAAATTTTTTAAAAAATTCTCAGAAATCTACACGGCCCTTATATTAAGTCTGGAAAAGTTTCAACAAATTTTGCAAAGCAGAAAAAACAATTAGAGAAAAAATTCAAATTCAGAGCCATTTTGGATCAAATTTTGCCCAACAAATGTCCACTTTTGAGAAAAAAAAATGGTAGAATTTTTTGAGAATTCAGAGCCATTTTGAGATTTCTTCCCCATTTTTTTGGACACTCTATTTTGGTGGAAATTTAACAAGAGGAGGACGTGGCGGATGAGTTGGCACTGACTGGGCTGTTGACTGGTCAAAACTAGTCAAATACCACCCCATGGTTGTTTTTTTTGTCCGGTTTTGAAAGTTTAGGGTTGAAAACTAGACGGTTTCGTAGTTCAGGGTTGTGTTTTAGACTTTGGTGGTAGTTTGAGGTTATAATATGGACTTCTCTCTAAACTTTAACCATACAATGGAATATCCTTTGTGAGGGCACCCCAACAAGACAACCCCTAATCCACACACTTCTATCAAGCCACCAACAAAGTCTGACTTTACTTTGAGACAGAAGGGCTGGACATCATCACCTTTTCTCATCACTAGATGGGCACACGTGGTGGAAGACAACACCTGACCGCACTTTGCCTCTAGGGTCTCCGAGAATAACAAATTGTGCTACCATGAGACATGTGTTGGTAGGAGGTGGTGGAGACGAGGCGCCGAAAGGAGGAGAAAGGAGGTGGGGGTGAAACCACCATGATGGGGATGAACTCCCCACGACGATGAGTTGGCTGGCGCGGACGGTGGTAGCCTGGTAGGTGGGGCGGGGAAGGGGGGGGGGGGATGGTGGTGGATGACACGGTGGTCTTTTTGAGTTAGTCTTACCTTTCTTTTCGTAAGTTTTATGTAGTTGTGTTTGCTCATTGGCACTAGAAAATATTAACCTATGCATATATTGCAAATGGTGGTCATGAAATCAACACGCAAAACTTAATGATGTACATAAACTTTGCTAAACAAGCACTAATCATATATAAAGATCAAGTTATTAAGAAGTAGAAAGGGTGGTCGTGTCGGACGAGTTAAGATCAGGCAGCTTATCATGCTCAAGGAGTCGCACTGCTTGTTTCATGGAAGGTCGTTGCGCACCATCAGCAAGAGAACATGAGAAGCCCACGACAAGCACACGGTGCATCTGGTCCCTATGGAAGTCGCTTCCCAACCGCTTATCAGCAGCGGCCTCCATCATCTTCATCTCCTCCCCTTGGTATCTTTTATAGAGATCCCAAACTTCGTTCCTGGAGTTGTGCCGCCCGCAGGCGATCTCCAGCTGCACGAGTCCGAAGCTATATACGTCGGAGCTCCTATCGAACTTGACATCACCATGCATTTTTAACTTGGGATCCATGTACTCAACGGTCCCCACGGCGGTGGTCACCAGCGTGGACTTGTTTTTATTGGCGATCCTCGAGAGCCCGAAGTCGGCGATCTTGGCATTATAATTGTCATCCAGTAGTATGTTGCCAGGCTTGATATCTCTATGCAGGATGTATGGCTCGCACTCGTGGTGCAAGTAGAAAAGAGCGGATCCTAGCTCCTTCACTATTTTGTACCTGGTTGGCCATGGCATAGCGACATCCTTTTTATGCAGGTGATGGTCGAGGTCACCCTGAGGCATCAGTTCATAGATAAGGAAGAGCTTGTGATCATCCAACTAGTTTTGGTTGCAGCACCAGCACACCCAGTTCCATCTACTCCTGCCGCTGTAACAACACCAGCCTTCTAACCTGACCAGACTCTTGTGCTTCGTCTTGCTAATGGTGTTGAGTTCCGCAAGGAAGTCCTTGATTCCCTCTCTGGATCCCTTCAAGAGCTCCTTGATAGCAACCTCATGTTCTTCCCCATCATTGTCTACATTAAAAGATGTCCCGCGGTACACCGCGCCAAAGCTGCCCTCTCCGAGCTTCCTGTCGCTGGAGAAGTTGTTGGTTGCTTTAGCCAAATCCTTGTACTGGAATTGCCTAGGGCCAGCCCCGGAAACCACGAGGGAATTGTGTCCTCGTTTCGACATAAACCATGAAAGAATAAGCCATATCACGAGCAGGAACGCACAAGCTCCTCCAGAAATCACGGCTGCAATTAGACCCGTACCTGTCACAGCATGCACGCATATTTTAAAATAACCTCTAATGCAATGTAGTTAGAGATTATTACTCTGCTCAAGATGGAGACCTATTTACTGGATGTGCCTCTACGCAATCAGACCCCTATTTACTTCCTCTTTTCCGAAATTGAATGAGACCACTATTTTATGCACATACGTATGGTTTGACAGTAATTCATTCTTACGGTACAAAGTGCATATTCTAATACTAAGGGGATACGGAACACTACACAATTAAGGCCTCCTTTGGTTTATATGATAGAAATGGGAAAATCATAGGAAATGAGATGACATATATCAATAGGAAAAGAGATGTCAGGGAAATTCTAACAATCTGACATCAGATTTTTTGGCATGGCAAATCGAAAGTTTTTCATGCAATTCATGTTGGCGCGAGATAACAAATTTAGTTGGCGAGCATGACAATTTTCTTGCAAAAAAAAAAAAGAGCGGAGGCGTATTTGTCATGCTCGCCAACTAAACTTGTCACCCTCGACAAACATAATTTGTCATGGAAAACGTTCGATATGTCATGCCTAAAAATCTGACATTCGCTGGATATTCGGGTCCTTGGTTTATAGGATAGGAAATTTTCCAATAGGTCTGAGCTGATGTTTTTTACTTCAAAATGTGAAGGATACATAGAAAAAGGAATCTATTCCTATAAACCAAAGAGTTATAAAGTAAAGTTTCCTACCGGAGTTCTATCTTGTAGAATTCCAAAAATAGTCAGCCAATTTGCCCTGGATCTATGCTTAATTACCGTAAAAGACATCTACTTTGGTAGTAGGTAGTCATATTCTGTGTGTTTACAGATAATTGATTTTATGAAAGTTGAAACACATACCTATCCGGCGCAAAAAAAAGAAGAAACACATACCTATCGATTTTGGCTGTTCTTTGGGAGCAAGCGTGGAGGTGAAGGACCATGACAGTATCTGATGGAGCTCCATGCCTGTGCCAGTGCCTGCAGAGAACCCCACCGCCACCTCTGGCGGGAGTACCGTGTCTGGGTGGGACAACTGGGCGCTGACTTCAACCGGTTTCATGGAAGGACGGTCATCGAAGTACAATCTAGCGACCAGCATCCTGGTGCTGCCGTTAAAATTGATGGACGCCGTCATGGTTCCATTGAGGCTGAACTCGGGCAGGTTTGTCGTGTTAACCGAGCGTTTGACGGAGTTGATGTCGATGCCGATGTGGTCCATGGTTTGCCCGGGTTCGAACTCGGTGTTGTTGTACGTGTCGAACTCAACAGCGACGAATCGATTCTCGCCATGGGCCTGCAACGTCGTACCAGACACAAGGCCGAAGGCGCCGCCATAAGAGTCCAGCGGCAGTACTGACGGCGGGTAGCTGAGGAGGAAGAAAGCCATGCCATCCCCTTTGTTGCGTCGAGGCACGAGCGTGATATTGAAGGTGAAGCGCGTGTTGAAGCTCGCCACCTCGCCGGTGGTGGTGTCGTAGAGAGGCACCGGGCGCCCGTACGACACCCGCCCCATACAGTTAAGCATCTTCGACGTGTCCACGGTGTTGCATGTGAGGTCGACCATGCTGCTGCCCACATGCGCGTCACCCTGGACAAGGAGGTCTTGTGAGTTGTATGAGGTCTCGTTGGTGAAGTCGAAGCTGAAGGAGATGGGCGGCGACGCAGCGGCAACACGTCGAGGAGCATGGAGCGGCAGGGAGAGGAGGAAGCAGCCGGCGTAGAGGAGGATGAGGAGAAGCTGGGGCATGCTGTTTCTTGCAGGAAATATAACTCTGTCTAGGACTCTAGGTAGCCCGATGGGGTGTTTTTCAGCTTATTAGGATCGTTGCCTCATCCTATACAGAGGAACGAAAGTACTCCCCCACCTTGCCAAAATGGAGTCATATGGTTTTTTGGTTCCTCCGAGTCATGTTTCACTTGAGGTTTTTTCTTTATTATAGGATAGTTTTACTTTAGGTGGGAGGCAAGAATCTTCTTGGCTGCCACAATTATCATATTTTCTCTTCTTGCGTGCTTCCCATGTTGCTGCGGGTGGCGTGTCCCAAACTGTACCAGTTGTTTATTTAATTTATTTCGAGCCAGAACTTGTACCAGTTGTCGCTATTGGTAGTACTTTGAAATATGGCAGCAAGTCGAAACCAATAATCAAGATGCACTAGCATCTCTTTCATCTTCGTATGTCTATACAACGGATTATTCGTTTTTACAAATGTAGTAGAAGCATGTACCCGCAGCCCCAGGTCTCCGTTTTGCCGTCAAAACGGAGCTTGCCGTCAAATGTAGTAGAAGCATGTACCCGCAGCCCTGGGATGCTTCTACTACATTTTCATCCCGGCTTATCTTTTTGCGGGAAAAATGTGGACCCTATTTAATAGGTTAAAAAGAAATGAACCCTATTAACTCGCGAATATTCGCTTTGAGGGTGGCACATGCAAGTCCGCAAAAAAAAAAAAAAGAGGGTGGCACATGCAAACGACTGGGTGGCAGTTTTACTCGTGATGAAGTGGTGCGGGTTGGCATTTTCTACGGAAGGCATGACAGTTTCTTCCCGAAGGCAATTTTCGTTTAAACTGCCGCCGTTTTATCTATGCCTGATAACTAAACTGTCAATTAATAATGTTCGCTTGCCACCTTCCTTAGACTAGCCACAATGGTGAGTAACATACACTAGTAACATACACATATCCTAGACTATGTTACTACCTTTATAGTGGGTATTAACATAAGTGTGGTAACATGCAAAATTTTATTTATTAGGTTAGAGTTAATTACAGTTTTAGTACACAAACTTGCAGCGGGGGTACAATTTCATACAAGAACTTGCAAAACGACTCAAATTAGCCTCTAAACTTGCTCTGCGAGAACAAATTGATACAATTTAGTCTAAAACTTGCCATATTGGACAGGAGGCACGCATCGGCCAGTCCGACATTATGCAGAAACGCCCCCAAGTATAGCAATAAATGAACCCGTGGTCCTCAGAGAGAGCTGATAGTAGAAAACTTAAAAGCGACCCCTGAGGTTATGCAAAATATTACATTTGCACTGCGAACCCAGTACAAACCCTTTCGTCTGTTCGGGTTTTCGCCTGCTTGTTCGTTTCTCGTCAGCGACGAGTGACGGTGCTGCCTGGTTGGTCGTCGCCAACGAGATCGTCGCTTGATGGAGCCACGTCCCCGGGGCATTGGCAAGTTTCCTTCGGATTATGGTATGCACACTCCTGCTATGTTGGATGGTCCCCTATTTCGGACCTCTTATGGCTAGGGTTTTGATCATGTTTGAACAGAGGTATTCGTTCTTGATCAGCCCACTAAAACTAAAAGCAGAAAATTGAAGACAAAAACTACAAATTAACTTTAACGAAAACTCTAAACACAAAGATTAGGAATACTAAACTCCTTTCCGACAACGGCGCTAGAAAAAGGACTTAATATCTCATTTTTATTGATCTGGTATTGGAACAGAAAAAAGTATCCCACACATATTTCCCTAGAGGTGACACTGGTTTATCGAACCCACGAGAGGAAGATTCCCTTGAAGCGATGGTCTCTAGCAAGCTTTCGTTAAAGTGTCAAATCCAGCTTTTCACCGGATCAGCAAACAAATAGTGATTTAAGCACTTGTAATAAAAAGAGGTATGGTATGAGGTCTTATGCTTACAACCTTGTATTTGTGATGGGATCAAATATGATATTAGTTTCTGCGCTGCACCCGTCGAGATGTGCTTGCCACGGATCAAAGCAGAAATACCTTCTGTCAAATACGATCAAAACCCTAGCCATAAGAGGGCCGAAATAGGGGACCATCCAACATAGCAGAAGGAGTGTGCATACCATAATCCGGTGGAAACTCGCCAATGCCCCAGGGACGTGGGTCCATCAAGTGACGATCCCGTCGACGGCGACCAACCAGGCAGTACTGTCGCTCGTCACGGACGAGAAACGAACAGCCGAAGCGGCCGATGAGAAACGAATAGGCAGGCGAACACGAACAGACGAAGGGTTTTGTGTTGGGCTTCCAGTGCAAATGTAATATTTTGCATAACCTCAGGGGTTGTTTTAAAGTTTTCTACTACCAGCTCTCTATGAGGACCGCGGTTTCGCTTAGTGCTATACTTGGGAGCGTGCTTCCTGTCTGACATGACAGGTTTCAGACTAAATTGCATCAATTTGTTCTCGCAGAGCAAGTTTAGGGGTTAATTTGAGTCGTTTTGCAAGTTCTTGTATGAAATTGTACCCCCGCTCTAAGTTTGTGTACTAAAACTGTAATTAACTCGTTAGGTTATAGACTCATATTGCATTGGGACATGTGATGTTACAGTAGCTAGCTAAGTTACTATAACTACCTCTCTCTTCATTAACTCATTGTCACATAAACAAATTTGCTGAGTTGGACTCGATGTTACTGCTGAAATTACTCCCACTGTGGCTAGTCTTACCGGGAACGTCAGCCAGGGAACATTACTGTAAATAATTTGAGTTATCCTGGCTTCGTTTTCTCATGGCTTTACGACAGTTAGTCATTTTGTAGCTATGGTATGGTCTAACTTATTGCGGTAAAACAAGATAAGAATTAGGAGTTGGCGGGAAACGAAATCCGGCTTTGCTATCACGGGAAAGCTAGTACTTTTCTAGTCACGGGGGGCGTGGAGATTTCCTTTTCCAACTGTAGTGAGTACTGACCCTAGCTTGGCGTGTTGACGCCCGCTTCCACACGGGCAGCCGCTCTATCGATCCACCAAGGGAGGTCGTACATCCTCCCCGTTCCGGCCATCCGACGGGTAGCACGCGTCTCTACGGTTTCCGACGGAACAGGCTCGATGTCAACGCTCGGCGCTTCTTTTAGCATAATGCTGAGCTGGCATTGAATCCCACTAGTCTATCTACATCTCGAAAACTCAAAGGAGTGCCCCTCCTTGCCTAGTCATGGTATCGTACACCGTCAGACTTCATTGAGATTTGCTAAAGGGATGCTCGCTGATACAGTAGACGCTGCCAGTTGGCCCACCCCTACTTCCATGGTAACAGTGGTTGACGGCAAGCTCCGTTTTGTACCCGCAGCCCCAGGTCGTAGGATGCCGAGAGCCTAGTTACTATCCTTTCACGAGTCATCCAAGGCAACACTGTAGTACCGCTTATCTACCCACCATTGTTTCCCCAAAAAGAAAACGAAGACGAGCTGTAGCAGGAACAAGTAGGTTTCAATCTATCTATCGATACATTGGATAAGGGCATGGTTAGTTGGGAGAGTCATCTAGTGCATCTGGAACACACTTTCGTTTGAATTGCTGCAACACTTCATGAATCATCAGCCGGCTCTCCGTTCATTTCAATTTTAAACAGCAACCTGTCCTCGCCCACTATATGTCTGAATTCCATTTCGTTTCATGACACCGTGCCCAACACATCAACAACTGAAATCTAGTCTGTTCTAACACATTGTCACATTGCATAAATTCCCACAGGCAGATTAATTTCATCAGGCGTAAGAGCATGATTGGTCGAATAGCTCGCCTGATCATGGAATCGTGAGACGTCGCTTCGCTTGGGTTTAGGGGCTTTATTTTAATGCGTATACTATGGACCGAAGAGGCAGCATTAGTACGGCACAAAGCGATGGGCGTCCATGCATCAGAGACGTTTTTTCGGTTTTTTATATTAACATGTGCAAGGTACGAGTCCAAGCCTCCAAGGTATGAACTGATGGTAATGTTGAGCGGCATTTTTTTTAATTCAAGATCTTTTTCAAGTTCGCATAATTTCTTCAAATTTTGCATACCTTCTTCAAGTTTGCACAAATTTTCAAATCCGCATACTGTTTTTAAATCCACTTAATTTTTTAAAGTTCAAGTGTTTTTTAAACCCGTGTATTTTTTCCAAATTTGCATACTTTCTCAGATCCGCATACCTTTTTTAAGTTCAGAATTTTTTAAAATCCATGAATTTTCCTAATAAAGTAAAAATAAGTGAACTTGAAAACAGTATATAGATTTGAAAAAGTTCATGAATTTGGAAAAAAAAAGTATGTGATTCTTTTAAGAAAATACCCAGACATGGAAAAAGTACATGGATTTGAAAAGTACAGAGATTTGAAAAAAAGTACCCCTAATTGGAAAGCTTGCGAAAACTTGGAAAATTAAGTAGATTTGAAAACAATATGCGAATTTTAAAATAATACGTGAATCGGAGTCAGCGCAGTCAAAACTGGGGTGAAATTTGTCCGGTTTCAATAGTTGAGGATGCAAATTGTGTGATGAGAGAGAGAAGTATTTTTTCCTACATTAAAGTGCATTGGGAAGATAGAAGTACATTCTTTTGTGGACAAATTTTGAACCTAGATGTACACTCTTCACCGGACGGAGGCAGTACATCTATCTATGTGTACCTATATGTATCTATCTGTCTATATCACTAAGCTCCCTAGGATTAAGGGCCTCTCAATCAATTGAGGTCACCAATTTGGAATTAGGTCACCCATTTTGACCGGGTCAATAATCTCTCACTCAATTTTTTAACTCACTATGCTCTCTAATTTTAGAGCTCTCTCATTACATTGAGAAATTCAATTGGATTTGGTTCGTGATTTTGACTGGGTCAACAATGTTTCAAATCAATCAGAAGCAGCCGGCCTATAAAAACATATCCACCCTGCCATCACCTAGAAAAAAGAAGCCTCAACATGTGATAATTTAGCACCAATATAGTACATGCAGTCACCACCGCAGAATTTTTTTTCCACATAAGTATGAGTTGATTTGTAGACAACACAAAATCACACCGCGAAAGGCCCACCAAAACACCGCGTTATATGAATAAAAAACACACTCCATCATCTTCCCCACTAACCAAACCAAATACTCACTTAGTTCCAAAATATAAGGTGTATTAGTTTATTGAAAAGTCAAATTTCTTTAACTTTGACCAAGTTTCAAGCCAAAAATATCGACATCCACAACATTAAATAAATAAAATATGAAAATTTCATTTCATAATGAATCTAAAAAACTAGATTTGATATGATGAATATTGATATATTTCTATACAAATATGGTCAAACTTAGAAAGATTTGATTATTCAAAAAACTAATACACCTTATATTTTAAAATAGATGGAGTAAAAAAATTATAAAAATCCAATAGCATCAATGGCGCAGCAAAGCGCGTCCAACCCTTCTAGTACCTATACTAATTAGAGACCCCCTAGAAATCACTACGTTAATTAGAAATTATAAGCCGTTCATTTGGAGGTCACATGTGCATCACCCTGGACAGGAGGTCTTGTGCATTGTATGCGGTCTTGTTGGTGAAGTCGAAGCTGAAGGAGATGGGCGGCAACGCGGCGGCGACATGTCGAGGAGCATGGAGCGACAAGGAGAGGAGGATGGGGAGAAGCTGCGGCATGTTGTTTCGTGCCTGAAACGTAACTCTGGAAACTAGGACTCTAGGTAGCACCATGGAGTAATGCTACATACATCACTACTAGGAAAAAGCCTAGCAGTAGCGCGGGTTTTAGGCCTATCAGTAGCGCGGGACAAGCTACTGATAAGGCGCTACAGCTAATGTATAGTAGTAGCGCGTGTCGTCCCACGCTATTGCAATACATGAATAGCTGTAGCTCACTTTAGAGAAGAGCGTTGCTAATATTATCTGCAGCGCTTTTAACAAGGAAGCGCTACTGGTAAGGCGGTGCTACTGCTAAATTCCCCCCCCCCCTCGCTACTACTAGTTTTATTAGTTTTCTTCCTACATATTTGTTTTGTATTTGAATAGGCTTTATACAATAATTTTAGCATATCATATACATACAAATGTAATAATAGCATATACATACAATTAGTCTCATCAAATCATAATCATCATCCAACACAAAGTGGTCTCTCGTCATCATCTCGAAAATAGCGATACAAGACTCGATTACTTGCAAATACATCGTCATCCATCTAAACGATGATATACGCGAGAAGAGCTATCACTTTGAGTGAGAGCGGAACTATGCAGTACATGAGTTCGTATCCCTCTCTAGCATTAGCGTGAACTTAAACTAACTATTGCATGTCGCTCGGAAACCGGAAACCGATACACCTGGGCCTAACACTCCGGCCACGTCGTATATATACTTGATACGTCTCCAACGTATCTATAATTTTTGATTGTTCCATGCTATTATATTACCCCTTTTTGGATGTTTCTGGGCTTTATTTCACACATTTATATTATTTTTGTGACTAACCTACTAACCGGAGGCCCAGCCCATATTGCTGTTTTATTGCCTGTTTCAGTATTTCGAAGAAAAGGAATATCAAACGGAGTCCAAACGGAATGAAACCTTCGGCAACGTGATTTTTTGGAAGAATATCATCCAGGAGACTTGGAGTTCATGTCAGAAGAACCTCGAGGAGGCCACGAGATAGGAGGGCGCGCCCCCCTGTAGGGCGCGCCCCTGTCTCGTGGGCCCCTCGAGCACCTCCCGACTGACTTCTTTCGCCTATATATACCTACGTACCCTAAAACCATCAAAAATCAAGATAGATCGGGAATTCTGCCGCCGCAAGCCTCTGTAGCCAACAAAAACATCTCGGGAGCCCGTTCTGGCACCCTGCCGGAGGGGGAATCCATCACCGGTGGCCATCTTCATCATCCTGGTGCTCTCCATGACGAGGAGGGAGTAGTTCACCCTCGGGGATGAGGGTATGTACCAGTAGCTATGTGTTTGATCTCTCTCTCTCTCTCTCATGTTCTCGACTTCGCATGATCTTGATGTATCCCGAGCTTTGCTATTGTAGTTGGATCTTATGATGTTTCTCCCCCTCTACTCTCTTGTGATGAATTGAGTTTCCCCTTTTGAAGTTATCTATCAGATTGAGTCTTTTATGAGAACACTTGATGTATGTCTTGCCGTGCTTATCTGTGGTGACAATGGGATATCATGTGACACTTGATGTATGTTTTGGTGACCAACTTGCGGGTTCCGCCCATGAACCTATGCATAGGGGTTGGCACACGTTCTTGACTCTCCGGTAGAAACTTTGGGGCACTCTTTGAAGTACTTTGTGTTGGTTGGATGAATCTGAGATTGTGTGATGCATATTGTATAATCATGCCCACGGATACTTGAGGTGACAATGGAGTATCTAGGTGACATTAGGGTTTTGGTTGATTTGTGTCTTAACGTGTTATTCTAGTATGAACTCTTTTATAGATCGATCCGAAAGAATAACTTTGAGGTGGTTTCGTACCCTACCATAATCTCTACGTTTGTTCTCCGCTATTGGTGGCTTTGGAGTAACTCTTTGTTGCATGTTGAGGGATTGTTATATGATCTATCTATGTTATTATTGTTGAGAGAACTTGCACTAGTGAAAGTATGAACCCTAGGCCTTGTTTCCTATCATTGCAATACCGTTTACGCTCACTTTTATCTTTAGTTACCTTGCTGTTTTTATTATTTCAGATTACAAAAACCTATATCTACTATCTATTTTGCACTTGTATCACCATCTCTTCGCCGAACTAATGTACCTATACAATTTACCATTGTATTGGGTGTGTTGGGGACACAAGAGACTCTTTGTTATTTGGTTGCAGGGTTGCTTGAGAGAGACCATCTTCATCCTACGCCTCCTACGGATTGATAAACCTTAGGTCATCCACTTGAGGGAAATTTGCTACTGTCCTACAAACCTGTGCACTTGCAGGCCCAACAACGTCTACAAGAAGAAGGTTGTGTAGTAGACATCAAGCTCTTTTCTGGCGCCGTTGCCGGGGAGGTGAGTTCTTGAAGGTATATCTTTAGATCTTGCAATCGAATCTTTTTGTTTCTTGTTTTATCACTAGTTTAGATTATAAAAGAAAACTACAAAAAAATGGAGTTAAGTTTGTCTCATACGCTTCGTCTTTTTAATATCTTTCGTGAGTATGATGGAAAAGAAAATTGTGCTCAAGTGCTAGAAGAAGAATGCATTAAAATGCTTGGTACTAAATCTTTGAATGATGAGCATGATTGCAATGTTATTAGTATGAATTCCTTGAATATCCATGATGCTAATGATATGCAAAGCCACAAGCTTGGGGAAGCTATGTTTGATGAATATGATATTTTTTGTCCCGCAAGTCTTGATTATATATTTATTATGATGAAAGCATGCCTCCTATTTATGATGATTATATTGATGAAAGTGGGTTTGGAAGAGTGTCAACTTCAGAAAGTAGTGATCCCACTATTTTGGAGGATATTGAATCTTATTGTGATGAACATGAAAGTGAATCTGGAAGAGTGTCAACTTTATTTAGTGATGATTCCACTATTTCGAAAGAGGTTCCAATTGATTATGAGAACAAAGTTGCTATCTATGATGATTATTTTGATGACTTGTATGCTATTAGGAATAATGATAACCATAAAACTTGTCATCATGATTTTAGTTTTCAATTGGATTATGCCTCACATGATAATTATTTTGTTGAGTTTGCTCCCACTACTATTCATGAGAAGAATTTTGCTTATGTGGAGAGTAATAAAATTTCTATGATTGTAGATCATGAAAAGAATGCTTTAGATGCTGGTTATATTGTTGAATTCATTCATGATGCTATTGAAATTTTTTATGAGGGAGGAATATATGCTTGTAGGAATTGCAATAATGTCAAGTTTCCTCTCTATGTGCTTAAAATTTTGAACTTATGCTTATTTTACCTTCCTATGCTTGTTGGTTATTGTTCCCATAAGTTGTTTGCTCACAAAATCCCTATGCATAGGAAGTGGGTTAGACTTAAATGTGCTAGTCATATGCTTCATGATGCTCCCGTTATGTTTCAATTCTGATGTTTTATGTGAGCATCATTGTCATCATCATGCCTACCTAGAAAGGCATTAAAGAAAAGCGCTTGTTGGGAGAAAACCCAATATTTATCCTTACTGTTTTTGTGTGTTCACATGATTATGCTACTATAGTAATCATGTTTTATATCTTTTGTTTCAATAAAGTGCCACGTAAGACCTTTAGGATAGCTTACGGTGATAGTTGTGTTGATCCTGCTGAAAATCAGAAACTTTTGCACCCAGTAATTTATTTTTTTAATTCACAGAAACGCGCTTTTGATCTGATTCCTTTTGCTATCGATTGGTACATGAATTTCTTAGGACTTCCTAATTTGGTAGAATTGTTGGAGTTGCAGAAGTATATGTTTGATACAGATTACTACAGACTGTTCTGTTTTTGACAGATTCTGTTTTCTATGTGTTGTTTGCTTATTTTGATGATCTATGAGTAGTATCGGAGGGTATGAACCATAGATAAGTTGGAGTAAAGTAGATATTACATCAATATGAATATAGAATGAGTTCATTACAGTACCTAAGTGGTGGTTTTATTTTCTTATACTAACGGGGCTTACGATTTTTCTGTTGAGTTTTGTGTTGTGGAGTTTTCAAGTTTTGGGTAAGGATTCGATGGACTATGGAATAAGGAGTGGCAAGAGCCTAAGCTTAGGGATGCACGAGGCACCCCAAGGTAATATTCAAGGACAACCAAGAGCCTAAGCTTGGGGATGCCCCAGAAGGCATCCCCTCCTTCATCTTCGTTCATCGGTAACTTTACTTGGAGCTATATTTTTATTCGCCACATGATATATGTTTTTCTTTGAGCGTCATTTTCTTTTGTTAGTATTTGCTTGCTGTTATTTAGATTAATGTTTTGCATCTTTAGTTTCAATAAAAAAGTCAAGGATAGCCTTTGCCATGCTTATTTTGCTAGTATACATGTTGCTGTTTGAAAACAGAAAGTTTACCGCCGTTGCAAAAATTCCCTAGGAAAGTCTGTGAAAGGTATAATGTTGAAATTTTTTGCATATTGAGCTCTGATAAATTTAATACAGTGGGAGTTTTATTTCATAATTTTTGGAGTTAGGGAAGTATGATGAATCTTGCATTCTTTACAGACTGTACTGTTCTGACAGATTGCTGTTATGTTTGCGTATGTTTGCTTGTTTAATGATTCTATTTGAGGATAGGAGTATTAAATATGCAGAGACATTTAGTATGCAATTTTGAATAATAATTTTAGTGATTTGTTATAGTAGAAAATGATAAGGTTTTGCATTGGTTTATACTAACCTATCTCACGAGTTCTTGTTGAGTTTGTTGTGGATGAAGCTTTTGATAAAAAGAGAAACCATGATATGAGAGGAATTAAGGAGACACAAAAGTTCAAGCTTGGGGATGCCCAAGGCACCCCAAGATAATATTACAAGAAGTCTCAAGCATCTAATCTTGGGGATGCCCCGGTAGGCATCCCACCTTTCTTCTTCAACAACTATCGGTTAGTATCGGTTGAGCCTAAGTTTTTGCTTCTTCACATGAGTTGTGCTATCCTTGCAATTTCATTTTATTTTGTTTTGCTTGCTGATTGAATACAATACCAAGATCTGAAATTCCTTAATGTTAGAGAATCTTCACATAGTTGCACAATTATTCGACTACTCATTGATCTTCACTTATATCTTTCGGAGTAGTTTTGTCATTTGCTCTAGTGCATCACTTATATCTTTTAGAGCACGGCGGTGATATTTTGTAGAAATTTCTAGTCCCTCATGCTTCACTTATATTATTTTGAGAGTCTTTTAGAACAACATGGTATTTGCTATGGTTACAAAGTTGGTCCTAGAACGATGAGCATCCAAGTTGGGTATAATAAAAACTATCATAGGAAGTGAATTGGATGCTATGATCAATTTGATACTTGATAATTGTTTTGAGATATGGAGGTAGTGATATTAAAGTCATGCTAGTTGGGTGATTATGAATTTAAAGAATTCTTGTGTTGAAGTTAGCAAGCCCCGTAGCATGCACGTATGGTTAAAGTTGTGTAACAAATTTGAAACATGAAGTGTACCTGGCTTGTGCATCCTTATGAGTGGCGGTCGGGGACGAGCGATGGTCTTTTCCTACCAATCTGTCCCCCTAGGAGCATGCACGTAGTACTTTGTTTTTGATGACTTCTAGATTTTTGCAATAAGTACATGAGTTCTTTTGACTAATGTTGAGTCCATGGATTATACGAACTTTTACCTTTCCGCCATTGCTAGCCTCTTCGGTACCGTGCGTTGCCCTCTCTCACCTTGAGAGTCGGTGCAAACTTGGCCGGTGCATCCAAACCCCGTGGTACGATACACTCTATCACACATAAACCTCCCTATATCTTCCTCAAAACAGCCACCATATCTACCTATTATGGCATTTCCATAGCCATTCCGAGATATATTGCCATTCAACTTTCCACCGTTCCGTTCATCATCATCATGACATACTTTACTTTTGTCATATTGCCATTGCATGATCATGTTGTTGACATCGTATTTGTGGCAAAGCCACCATGCATTATTTTTCATACATGTCACTCTTGATTCATTGCACCATCCCGGTACACCATCGGAGGCATTCATATAGAGTCATATCTTGTTCTAGTTTCGAGTTGTAATTCTTATGTTGTAATCAATAGAAGTGTGATGATAATCATTATTAGAGCATTGCCCAAAGAAAAGAAAAAGAAAAAAAGGAAAGGCCAAAAAGAAAAAAAAAATAAAGGCCCAAAAAAATAAAAAAAAGGAAAAGAAAAAAAGAAAAAAAAGAAAAAAAGAAAAAAAGAAATAAAAAGGGCAATGTTACTATCTCTTTTTCCACACTTGTGCTTCAAAGTAGCATCTTGTTCTTCATGTAATGAGTCTCATATATTGTGCTTCAAAGTAGCACCTTGTTTTTCATATAGTGAGTCTCATAAGTTGTCTTTTTCATACTAGTGGGAATTTTTCATTATAGAACTTGTCTTGTATATTCCTACGATGGGCTTCCTCAAATGCCCTAGGTCTTCGTGAGCAAGCAAGTTGGATGCACACCCACTAGTTTTCTTTTGTTGAGCATTCATTTATAGCTCTAGTGCATCCGTTGCATGGTAATCCCTACTCCTCATGTTGAAATCAATTGATGGGCATTTCCATAGCCCGCTGATTATCCTCGTCAATGTGAGACTTTCTCCTTTTTTGTCTTCTCCACACAATCCCCATCATCATATTCTATTCCACCCTTAGTGCTATATCCATGGCTCACGCTCATGTATTGCGTGAAGGTTGAAAAAGTTTGAGATTATTTAAGTATGAAACAATTGCTTGGCTTGTCATCGGGGGTATAGAAGTTGGGAACATCTTTGTGTGACGAAAATGAACCATAGCCTAACTATATGATTTTGTAGGGATGAACTTTCTTTTGCCATGTTATTTTGAGAAGACATGATTACTTTGATTAGTATGCTTGAAGTGTTACTATTTCTTTTATCAATATGAACTTTTATTTTGAATCATTTGGATCTGAATATTCATGCCACAATAAAGAAAATTACATTGAAGAATTATGCTAGGTAGCATTCCGCATCAAAAATTCTGTTTTTATCATTTACCTACTCGAGGACGAGCATGAATTAAGCTTGGGGATGCTTGATACGTCTCCAACGTATCTATAATTTTTGATTGTTCCATGCTATTATATTACCCCTTTTTGGATGTTCATGGGCTTTATTTTACACATTTATATCATTTTTGGGACTAACCTACTAACCGGAGGCCCAACCCATATTGCTATTTTATTGCCTGTTTCAGTATTTCGAAGAAAGGGAATATCAAATGGAGTCCAAACGGAATGAAACCTTCGGCAGCGTGATTTTTTGGAAGAATATCATCCAGGAGACTTGGAGTTCATGTCAGAAGAGCCCCGAGGAGGCCACGAGATAGGAGGGCGCGCCCCCTGTCTCGTGGGCCCCTCGAGCACCTCCTGACTGTCTTCTTTCGCCTATATATACCTACGTACCCTAAAACCATCAAAAATCAAGATAGATCAGGAGTTCCACCGCCGCAAGCCTCTGTAGCCACCAAAAACCTCTCGGGAGCCCGTTCCGGCAACCTGCCGGAGGGGGAATCCATCACCGGTGGCCATCTTCATCATCCCGGCACTCTCCATGATGAGGAGGGAGTAGTTCACCCTCGGAGCTGAGGGTATGTACCAGTAGTTATGTGTTTGATCTCTCTCTCTCTCTCGTGTTCTCGACTTCACACGATCTTGATGTATCCCGAGCTTTGCTATTGTAGTTGGATCTTATGATGTTTCTCCCCCTCTACTCTCTTGTGATGAATTGAGTTTCCCCTTTTGAAGTTATCTTATCAGATTGAGTCTTTTATGAGAACACTTGATGTATGTCTTGCCGTGCTTATCTGTGGTGACAATGGGATATCATGTGCCACTTGATGTATGTTTTGGTGACCAACTTGCGGGTTCAGCCCATGAACCTATGCATAGGGGTTGGCACACGTTCTTGACTCTCCGGTAGAAACTTTGGGGCACTCTTTGAAGTACTTTGTGTTGGTTGGATGAATCTAAGATTGTGTGATGCATATCGTATAATCATGCCCACGGATACTTGAGGTGACAATGGAGTATCTAGGTGACATTAGGGTTTTGGTTGATTTGTGTCTTAAGGTGTTATTCTAGTACGAACTCTTTTATAGATCGATCCGAAAGAATAACTTTGAGGTGGTTTCGTACCCTACCATAATCTCTACGTTTGTTTTCCTCTATTGGTGGCTTTGGAGTAACTCTTTGTTGCATGTTGAGGGATTGTTATATGATCTATCTATGTTATTATTGTTAAGAGAACTTGCACTAGTGAAAGTATGAACCCTAGGCCTTGTTTCCTATCATTGCAATACCGTTTACACTCAATTTTATCTTTAGTTACCTTGCTGTTTTTATTATTTCAGATAACAAAAACCTATATCTACTATCTATTTTGCACTTGTATCACCATCTCTTCGCCGAACTAGTGCACCTATACAATTTACCATTGTATTGGGTGTGTTGGGGACACAAGAGACTCTTTGTTATTTGGTTGCAGGGTTGCTTGAGAGAGACCATCTTCATCCTACGCCTCCTACGGATTGATAAACCTTAGGTCATCCACTTGAGGGAAATTTGCTACTGTCCTACAAACATGTGCACTTGCAGGCCCAACAACGTCTACAAGAAGAAGGTTGTGTAGTAGACATCAATACATCTGGCGTAGCACTTCTTCTCCATCGATGATCTATGCACCTGCATCGTCACATGAGTCGATGATATGCAACATATATAGTTGAGCAACAGAAAGAGACAGACTTGGCAAAAATAGAAACAACATATCATAAGCATAAATAACAAAGTTCATCATACCCAAAATTCCCTAACTAGAGTGATCTTCGCTAGTCGAGGAGGAGGACGGTTTAATTACATCACAAATAAATTTTCGCTAGTCAAAGTTTTGTCATACAGAATGTATGGACTAAACGGACACATTGTCATATATCGACAATCACTCCACCATGTCGTGCCATCCATCCATGTCAGGGAGATAGTCCCCGAGCTTAGTGAAAGGCTTCATGTCGAGACGCTGAGAGGCTACCCATGTTCGGACGTCTTCCTGCGACATTTGTCCTTCTCCATAGAACATCCTTGTTTTTTTCGACGACCTCCTTCATGATGACTTGGGCAAGTTCACGCTCCATGTTATAGAACTCAGCTCAAAGTTGATGATCCTCGATATCTCCTATGTCATTTGCCCATTGCAGAATATGGGCATCGCCGGATCTAGGTGACATGCGAAGGTTCTGGTGATCCCGTCTGTACTCCAGCATGTGGTGGACATAGAATCCATCATTAAGAGAATCGCTCGGTTGTTGGATGCAGCAGAAGTCGGTCTTATGGCTGAAGGCGAGCCTGCCGCCCCTTCTCTTCTTGTCCTTGACCTCTCCACCCCGTGCTTGGTAGTAAAACATAGCACTATCAAGAACATCCTTGATGTGGGTGTAATCCTTTTTGTGAATGTTCTTCGACGAGTCTAAGTAAAGAGCATGGGAGTATCGGGGGCAGAGGATGATGAGGATGGCGTGCCCGCCGCTGTGCAAAATAAGTACACCTCAAATTAATTAGCCTCCACCGTGCAAATGAATGATTGAAATTGAAGGAAGGATAGCAGCACGGATGACTTACACAGGATGATAAGGCACGAGCATCACCTCCTTGTCCTTATTGGCGAGCATGAAACTGACGATGTAATCCCTCGCATATTCACCGTGCTTTGCGCAGACTCGCAAGAAGCCCTCGTGCATGTAATACTGGTCAGCGACACAGATATAAGGTATCTGCTCAACCCCGATGATGTAGTTCATGTGCAAGGCATAAAGGCGGACAAACGTAAAATCCAGCTTCTTCACGTGAAACATGTCGAATATGTAATCAAATCGAAGGAAGAACTTACCCGCGGGGAAGCAGTCGGCGTATGACATTTGCGGCGAAATGTTAACCACGTAGAGTGGGTATCCTGGATCTTTCGAGGTGATGAGGCCTTTCTCTATCCGCAGCACATCGTCGTGAAGTCTCCTTAGATCGCCGAATCTGGCCCATAGCGCTGTTGCAGGTATGATTGGTTGACTGGGGATATGCCATTTATCCGCATCGGGGATATCTATACGGTCTTGAAGCCGAGGCTGCTGAGGCGGCTGGATCATAGAATCAACTTTTTCGCCTTTCCTCGCTCTCTTCCTAGACTTCTTTCCTACCAGAAGGTTGTCCACAATACATTCAGCCTTCGGAGACGGCAATTCAGGCACCGACTCATGATGCTCAAACCCTGAGTAGGCGCCAGTATAGACATACTATTAAGTGCCACCGTCATCCTCATCCATGGCGACGTCATCAACGACTAATGGAGCCTCCTCCCACTACTAGGAAAAGGGCTATAGATGAAATGGACACTAATGGAGCACCTGTCATGTGGTGCACCACTACTATATAGCAGTGGCGCACCATGTGCAGGTGCGCCATTAGTGTGGAAGACACTAATGGCGCACCAGGCACATGGTGCGTCACTAGTAACAATTTTTTTTTATTTTATTTTTCCAAACATACTAATGGCGCATCATGGCACGGTGCGCCATTACTAGTGCTAACTAGTAATGGCGCACCGGCCACACAGTGCGCCACTACTGTTTTTTTATTCTTTATTTTGCAAAACTACTAATGGCGCACCGTAGCATAGTGCGCCATTAATAGTTTAAACTACTAATGGCGCACTATGCCACGGTGCGCCATTAGAATATATATATATATATATTGCAAAACTTCTAATGGCGCACCAGCAGCAGGTGTGCCATTAGTAACCAGGATTACTAATGGAGCATTTGCATGTGGTGCGCCATTAGTAACCTGGGACCAACAAGATATTTTGGACAGCCCACCTACCCACTCACTTTCACCACTTCATTCTCAACCTCCTCCTCCAAGCTTGTCTCGGCTGCCTCCTCCTCCTCACCTCATTTGCACCATAGATTCATCCAAATTAAGTGGTTAAATTACATTTTTTGATAGGTAAGTAAGGGGGGAAGCTATCTTTATGTTGTTCTCCCTCTCCAACAACGTACACATGCACTTTTTGTGGCCTAGCTAGATCTATGTATGTTCGTGGTGTTGCATATGTTTGTGGTGTTGCATATATGTTTGTGTTTGCAGGTACCGGTATTTGAAAAGCGATAGTTGCCAATATTTTGCCGGAATGTTGATTCATTTCTGTTTCGGCGAGAATTTTGGCACTATGCATTCTTTTTGGTCCTATTTTTAGGAAAAGTCATGCCATTTTTCTTGGTTCTAAAATATCGTTTTGCTCTACCCCACAGGCGACCATGGTCCGCGCGATGACCGAAGGCATCGTGAATAGGTTTTTGAGCTCCGCGAAGGCCAAGATGCTTCAAAAGAACGAGACGGAGATAAGATGTCCGTGTCGAAGATGCAAGCTGAAGAGCCTTATTGCGGACCCGGATTCCGGGCAGGTGCGGGACCACCTGCTCTTGCAAGGTGATGAAGATGACTATGAAGTCGTCCATGGGGGACGGGCAAGAAATGAGGAAGGGCAGCAAGACAACCAGCACGGCTCGGGCGGGCGAGAAGACAAAGAATCTCCAGGACATGATCACGACGGTGATGCTGTACACAGTCATCATGTAGAAGATGCCGGACATGATGATGAGGAAGATGTCATAGCAAACAAAGGGCATGATCATGAAGATGAAGATGCCGGCGGAGCAGACGATGATGGACCATCGATGGGCTGGGTGCAGGACCCTCATATTCAAGAGCCGCTTCTCAAGCAGACGGATAACGCAAGAGCTGCCGCCCGAGAGAAAGCCAAGCTGGATCAACTGGAGATAGACGCGGTTACTCCATTGTATGAAGGATGCAGGCCCGAGGATACCCACCTCAAAGTAACGCTCATGGCTCTGGAGATGAAGGTAAAACACAAAATGACCGACGCATGCTTCGACGAGAACATGTCATTCTGGCACGAACGTCTTCCCAAGGGAAACAAGTGCCAGACCAGTTTCGAGGAGGCGAAGAAAATCATGTGTCCTCTGGATTTACCGCACATGAAATACCATGTGTGCATGAACAATTGCATCATTTATCGGGACGAGCACGCGGAGTCTACCATATGTCCGGTGTGCGGCGTCACTCAATACAAGAAGAGGAAGAAAGCTCCTCGAAAAGTGGTGTGGTACTTTCCGATCACTCCTCGTCTGCAGCGGTATTTCGCGGACCCTAAGGTAGCAAAGCTCCTGCGTTGGCACGCGGATAGGGAGGAGAAGAAGCAAGAAGATGACGCAAATGATCCGGAGATAAATAAAAAAGACAAGATGCTGAGTCACCCAAAGGATGCGAGCCAGTGGCAATCGTTGAACTTCGAACACCCAGAATTTGGGAAGGATCCAAGGAACATCGTGCTGGGCGCGAGCACCGATGGAGTCAATCCGTTTGGCAGCCAGAGAAGCACACATAGCACCTGGCCTGTGTTTGTATGGATGTACAACCTTCCCCCCTGGTTGTGCATGAAGAGGAAGTACATTCACATGAGTATGTTAATTGAAGGGCCGAAACAACCAGGAACGACATCAATCTATATCTGGGGCTGCTAAAAGAGGAGCTAGACATGCTGTGGAAAACACCAGCCAATACGTGGGACGCCACAGAGAAAGAATATTTCCCTATGAGAGTCGCACTGCTCACGACGGTGCATGACTATCTCGGTTACGGATATCTCGCGGGGCAGGTGGTCCACGGATTATCTGGATGCGTCAGGTGCATGGATGACACAACGTATCGCCAGCTAGATAGAGATCCCGGGTCTTCGAAAACCGTGTTCATGGGACATCAAAGGTGGCTTCGCGACGATGACCCGTGGAGGAAACGATGACCTGTTCGATGGTGAAACCGAACCCCGAAGCCGCCCGCGTATGAGGAGCGGCGAGGAAATAGACCAGCTGTTGAAAAATTGGAAAGATTGCCCACTGCCGGGAAAGAAGCAAAAGGCACCAGAGCCGTGAAAGAAGCGAAAGGCGCCAGAGCCGCTGCTGAAGGTATGGAAAACGAGGTCTGTTTTCTGGGACATGTCGTACTGGAAGATCCACTGTGTGCCTCACAGCCTTGATGTCATGCATATCACGAAGAACGTGTGCGAGAGTCTGCTTGGTACCCTGCTCAACATGCCAGAGAGGACCAAAGATTGGCCGAAAGCAAGGGCATACTTGAAATCAATGGGCATCAGGGAGGAGCTTCACGCTAATGATGATGATGATGAGGCGAAGCAGGACACGGAAAGTCGTCGCAAAGGCAAAAAGGCCAAGAAGACCGGAAATGACTGCCCTCCCGCATGCTTCACTCTAAGTCAGGAGGAGATCGAGCAGTTTTTCACCTGCCTCGTAGGAGTAAAACTTCCTTACGGTTATGCGGGGAAGATAAGCAGATACCTAGACCCAGCAAAGCAGAAGTTCAGCGGTATGAAGTCTCACGACTGTCACGTGCTGATGACGCAGATACTTCCAATTGCAATCCATGGGATCATGGACGCGCACGTCCATGAAACGCTATTTGGCCTATGCAACTTTTTTGACGTCATCTCTCGAAAGTCGGTTGGCGTGAGGCAACTCAGAAGGCTACAGGAAGAGATCATGGTGATACTATGCGAGCTTGAGATGTACTTCCCGCCCACATTCTTCGACATTATGGTGCATCTGCTGGTCCATATCGTGGAGGGTATCATCCAACTCAGGCCGACGTTCCTGCATAGCATCATGCCGTTCGAAAGGATGAATGGTGTCATCAAAGGATACGTTCGCAACATGTCACGTTCAGAGGGAAGCATAGCCAGGGGCTTTCTGACCGAAGAGTGCATCTCCTACTGCACGAATAATCTAGGCATCAGGGACCCGTTGGTATTCCCGTCAACTGGCACCTCGGCAGGCTCGCTGGATGGGGTCACCGTGAAGGTCGCCGCGAAATGCATGTCGACTTTGAGGGTCGACTCGCCGACTTTGAAAGAGCAAACCTAGTCGCGCTACAACACATAGACATGGTCGATCTTTGGGTGGTAGAGCACAAAACCTTTATTAAGAAGACGTACAATGACCGAGGCCAATAGAGGACGGACGGAGATATAATCAAAGAGCACAACTCATGTTTCACGCGTTTGTTCAAGCAGAAGCTTCTGTCCTACCCTTTACATAAGGATTCTTCCGTGGAAGAACAACTCATATTCGCCTTGTCATAGGGCGCCGAGCACAACCTGATGACCTATGAGGCGTACGATATCAACGGCTACACATTATACACCGAGGACAAGGACATGAAGAGCGATGGTTATCAGAACTCTGGGGTAACGATGGAATCCTACACTGGTAACGACAAGGATAGATACTACGGAAGGATCTAGGAGATCTGGGAGCTGAGCTACGCTGGAGAGAAGGTCCCAATGTTCCGTGTCAGATGGGCCAAGAGCGTCCTAAAAGAAGACCGATATTTCACCACCATGGTTATACCCGAAGCCAAATCAAAGACCGCGGGCGCAAACGTCACCGCGAAAAATGTGCCATGGGTACTGGCTTCCCAAGTGGACCAATGCTTCTTCATTACCAACCCGTCAAAGCCCAGTCGTGTTGTCGTGAGGAGAGGCAAAAGGAAGATCATCGGAATGGACGGAGTAGCCAATGAGCAAGGCTTCGACAAGTACGGCGACCCGAATATCGAACATGACGACGACGATGAAGTAGCAGCATACACCACAAGAAGAAGCAGGACCACCCTACCTAAAGGACGTCCGTTCCACAGAAGAACCCCATTTGCGAAAAAGAAGGGCAAGAAGATTGTAAACAGATAGCTAGCTAAGATCGATTGTATTTAAATTGTATCCTTCATTTCTTAAATTTTGAACTCATGAATATTTTTTAAATTTCATGGACACTCGATCTTGATCTCCCTCCATCTCGATCGCTATCCCACCTCGCCAGATCCGGTCCCCCTTGCCGCTGAGCACCCCCCGCACCCTCTCCCCTGCTCCACCGGCCGCCGCCGCCGACCCCCGCACCCTCCCCCCCCACTCCACCGCCGCCGACGACCCACCGCACCCTCCCCCGCTCCACCGCCGCCGAGCACCCCCCACACCCTCTCCCCCGCACCCTCTCGCACCCTCCCCGGCCCGCTCCACCGTCACAAATGAATGCAACTAAAATTGCAAAAAAAAAACAAATTTGATTATATTTTCAAATAACAAATTTGATGATATTTTCAAATAATAAATTTGATGATATTTTTTCATATTCATAAATATTTTCAAATAACAAATTTGATGATATTTTTTAAAAAAATTATTACTGTTTTTATAAAAAAATATTACTGTTACGATTTAAACAAGTTTGAACATATTTAAACACAAATAAATATCAAACAGCATTTTAAATGTTGTTAACATGGCAACAAACTGCATATTATTTTTCTACATGAAATTCTGACCATCTAACACATGTGACATGTTATATTTGGATGCATGGATAAAAAGATATGTGCAAAGAAAAAAAATGCATAAAAACAAAAATAGGGGAGCCTGGGAAGCGAACCCAGGACCTCCTAGTGTGTGTGCTGCGTGCTGACCAGTCGGGCCAGTGTGTGTGTTCTGATGGAGATACGGTTAGGTGGAATATAACCTGAGTGCTCGAACTGTAATAAAAAATCTAATGGCGCACCAGGGGGTGGTGCGCCATTGCTGTCGTCGTACTTATGGCGCACTAGGGGGAGGTGCGCCATTGCTAACCCTCCCCCACTCCACCTATTCCCCTCTGGCCTCTCTCCCTCGCTCCCTCGCCAGATCCCCCACTCGACCCCAACCGTACGCCTCCGCCCCCTCCGTCCGCCGCGCCTGCACGCCATCGGCGACGCCGCCGCCTCTCCTGGCTGTGGTCTTGCGCTGCACCGACGCCGCCGCCCCGACCCTCACCGGACTCCACCCCCGCTGCCCCCGCGCCCCCCGAACGGGATCGGCCGAGCGCGCGTGCTAGGGTTCCTCACCCTGCCGCCCGCTCCTCTCCTCTCCTCCTCCCTCTGACGAGCGAGGGCCTCCTCCGGCCCCTACAGCAGCCGGCGAGTGCGGCCCCGACGCGCCCACCCCGCCTGCCCCTGCCGTCCTCCGCCACCGGTCACCTCCGCAGCAGCCGGCGAGCCAAGGACGATGCCGTGACCCTCGCCGCCAACCCCGAGCTCCCCTGCTTCCTCTCCGCGCCGTCCATGGTGAGCTCCCCTGCCCCTTCTCCCTCTCTCTCCGTTACGTTCCGGCTCGGGCAGCAAGGGAAACCCTTGTGTTTCTCCGTTACGTTATGCTTAGATGGGTTTTTTCTCTGCTTCTTGCTAATTGATAGTTTGAACCATATGTAATTGATAGACTGAACCATAGCATCGAGACTCTAATCTGAATAGCATATCATCTGAACCATAGATAATTGATAGTCTGAAGTCTGAACCATGTAGAATTGAGTTTGATAATTTCACAATGTACTAGTTCAGCTCATAATACACAATGGTTCAGTGCAGTTTAGTTTGGAGTTACTTGTAGTTGGACGGGACGTAGTTGATTACACTATGTCTACATACGTAGCAATCCTTTTATATAGGATCAAACTGAGTTCAGTTCAGTTTAGAACCAACAAGTAATTTCAAGGTATTGCTATCTACTCATACAAATTATCAGGCAACAATTTTTTGACAGAACCAAACTGAGTTTTATCGATCTGATGGAAATGCATAAGGATCTATTGATCTGAAGTTTCAGATGTTGTACACGGACAATTTGAAGTTCTATGAGAAATTGGTTCAGACAGAATAAGATTAGGGTGTACAAAATTACTCTCTTTTTAGTATATGAAGCAAAATCAAACGCAATTCTGTTTTTATCACGATAAGATTAGGGTGATTGAATTGTCAGCAACCCTTGTGTTTTTTTTAGCAAGGGCAACCCCCAATTTCCACTAACATAAGTAAACCGTGTTAACATTTTTTTCAGAAAAAGGTAATCAAAAGAATAGCAATCTATGGCCTTTCTCCTTTCTGAGATAATTGCATAGTACTCTAGTACACATAGGAGGCTAGTTGCAACTGAGTTGCTGAATGCACGTAGCATTAGGGTAGCGATATTTCTTACACTTGAAACAATCAAATTAAGTTAGTATTTTTAATTAAAAATTTGCACAGATTGCTCGTCTCCTTCTGTAGAAACGCAAAAAAAAAAACCCTCCTCTGCTTTGACCATGTTTCTGCTCCAAAAGCTCCTTCACAGTACCGAAACTACTACTACTATTTTTGGTTCTTCTGCTGCTATTACTCAACTCCACCAAGCCGGGGAGTTGACAGTTGGCTTGTGCGTAGTTAGCTGGTGGTTTACATAAAGTTGGTTGTTAATGTAGTCAAATGTTGGTTGTGGCTCGGTGGCTAAGAGGTAAATTCATTTTTGTGGACTTAGTCTTGGAGGAAATTCAGTAAATGAGCCTCATCATTCATGAGACTCAAGTTTTGGAGTAGTAACACTAACCTGCAAGTATTCATTTTACTGTTAGCATTTCATGATTTTTAGTTAACAGCAATCCATGATTTTTAGTTAACAACAATCCATGATTTTTAGTTAACAGCAATCCATGATTTTTTTTCACAATGATCAGCAGCAGTTTTTGTATTAAAATGAATGTACTCCATGCATTTTAAGTAAACAACTGAATTTACTCCTTTATTGGCATTGTCATGATTCAGTTAACACTAAATCAACTTCATTAATTTTCAGGTACAGTACTCTGACGGAGTACCTTCTTCAGAGTGCAGAGGAGCAAAATTGTTCTAATCAGCAGCAGCACAACACAGTCACTTGGATCAGCGGAAGAGGAGCATCAGTAGCACGGGCAGAGGAGCAGCAGCAGCTAGTTCTTCAGGTACAATGGAAAACAAGCAAGCTTATATCTAAAAAATGAGTTAGCTAGGCTCAGAATTTTGAGTTGGCCCCTTTACATAAGTTTTAGATAAAGTTTCAAGGTTTCTTTAGAGTATTTATTTGTGTCGTTTGGATGAACGGTTTGAGAGCAGCTATCAGTTTAGTTTGCTGTACTATGTTGGACAGAATTTTATGTTTGGACTTGGGTGAATGTAACCAGACTTATACTTTCAGATTTTGTCATACTTGATGGTGAGGACTTATAATGTGATAAAGTATATATGTTGTTGCAACACCTATATAATGTGATAAAGTATATACATTGTCATCTAAGTTGAGCTGATTTTGATTTCCGTATGTTATGGGGGGACAACAGATATTGCTATATGTTCATTCTTGAGGGTACAGACTTGCTAAACTATTGATGATTTTTTGTTGGGTGACCTATTAGATCTGGAATGTAAGCTCACATAAGTTGAGATGATTTTTGTCCATATGAAAGCAGAGAACCATATGGTTTGTGGCCTTTTCATCCATATGAAAGTAGAGGCACATTGTGGTGCTAGTTTGCTGGGTTTTGTCTCCGACCATTGTGTCGTGATGAATTTGCAGGTACCCCAAGAGGCCCTTGAGTTTGCCAGAATGACGATTAACTTCCGTTCTGGCAAATTCGGGTACTCCATATGTCCTATTTTCAGCAAAGGTCATGCTGAAATTTTCCGTGAATTTTAGCATGACTTTGCTAAAAATAGGACATATGGGGTACTTGCGACTAATGCATGGGCCGGGGTATCTTAGTACTTAGTTAAGTAGGATCAACTGCCCCTTTATTCTTGCTACATTAAACGATAGGTGGCAATAGAGCCAAGTGTTTAGGCCCAACTTAGAATTCTCCTTACCATCAATAAACCCTAGATGATAAACCCAACATAGGTGGCAATAGAGCCAAGTGATTAGTGCCAAGTTATTATGCCCATCCTAGGATGCCTCGGCGTCGACAAACCCTAAATGATGAAACATTGGCTTCTATAGGGTGCCTCGGTGTCGATGGGAACCTAAATGATGTACGCTTAGGCTTTTAGGGTGCCTCTGCGTCGACAAACCTTAAATGATAAAAGCTTAGCTTTTAGGATGCCTCGGTGTCGACAACCCCTAAATGATGAGAACATGATCTTGTTCCTTGACAATAACCAACTTTTTGGCAAAACATTTTTCCTATTTAGAGCGAAACATGGCCCACAATGATGAGGCCGGTGGTTCGGGCGGCAAGCAATTCTGGGATCTGTCCCAGGAGATGGAGGAACAACCTCACCGCTATGAGGACGCCGTGGAAGACACCGATCCTGACAACACAACCCCTAGTGGCGTCGGGGATGACACCACTGATGGTGCCGCCGAGGATGCCACCACTGATGGTGCCGCGGAGGATGCCACCACTGATGATGGCAGCGCACGCACAGATGGCAGCCAACCGAAGAGGCAACGGAAGGACCGGTGCCCGAACGGGCTCCGCACCGTCGTGGAGGAATTTACTCAAGTGGACTCCGACGGGCATCCAACGGAGCCCAAACATATAGTCAAGGGGTACTCGGTTCATCTCGGGTGCATTCTCCGGAGCACCGTCTCGATCAACACCGAGACCTTAGGCATAAGGACCGAGGGAATTTGCGCAACCTCCTCTTCATGAAGCTGCACGAACGATACAAGTTCCCTGCTGAATTTGAAAACACACGCCTCTAAGGGAATAAAGTGAACAGCGCCGCCCTCACGAGGATGAGCACGGCCCTGTCTACTTGGAGAAGCGCGGTGAAGAGAATGATTGAGAAAGGTGATAGTTATGAGAAGATCAAGGCGAAAAATCCTTTGATCAGCGAAGATGACTATAAGGAGTTCAAGATCAAGTGTGAGAGCTGTGCAACCTCGGAATCGGTCCTGGCGGTTACAGAGTGACGGAGCCTATATGGGACAAGGAGGACACGGAGCGTGCCGAGCAAGGCCTACCGCCCCGCTTCGAGAAATACAGCAGTGACAAGCAGACCAAGAACTATGTCAGGGCCCGGTACAAGGAGGACCTGATAACAAAGGAGCTTACCACGGATCCGAAGACCAGGGCACTTGAGCTTGTTCTGGCGAAGGAGATTGAAAGCAGTAGCGCGGGGTCGTCTCAGAGCACCCCTGCTTGGGACAGCACTCTAAATAGGGCGTTAAACATAATGAAAAACAAGGATAAGCTTAGTAAGCCGTCGTCAGCTGGTCGTGTGGCCGGCAAAGGCTTGTCCACAAAATGGTCGTCATACTATACTGCTACTGGGCAAAAGGAGAAAAAGACCAGCTCGGAAAGCCAGTCGCGCGGGGTTCAAGAACTCAAGGCACAAGTGGTGCGGATTCTGGAGATTGTCCAAGCGCAAGTGCAACAACAACTGGGATCGATGCTCACCGGCATTATGCCTACCTTGATTCATGGGCCGACGATGTGGATTGCGGGTCCAATAGGGGCCGCCCCCGATTCCCAGCTTCACGGCCAGCAACTCGCACAACGCACAGGCGGCGCCATTGGTGTCTCCGGTGGCGCCATTGGTGTCTCCGGCGGCGGCAGTATTGGTGTCTCCGACGCCGGCACGGCCGACATTGGAGCTTAATGCATCCGGGTGTACGCCGGCCGGCACCTCGGCAGCAAGCGGCCCCACCGTCAGTTGCACGCGCGCCGTTGGCGGTGCCTTGACATTAGCCGAGCTCGACGCCATCATCACGGTAACTAATTAAGCCTCTCGGCCGAGGACTTCATCTCCTTTTGCCTTTGACTGGGCATCCCTGACGCCCTACATGTTTTTGCAGGGCACCGCCGACGTTCCATGCACTCTCCTGCACTTCGTGAACGACGAGTTGGTCTATGTCGCCAAGGGCAAAATCGTTCAACCGGGCAACCCCGTGTTCCACGGTAAACCGATGCCACCTACCGTGTATAGGGTTCAACTGGTTCGGGTGCTGCTAGGCTGCGACGAGTTGTTACCTCCGATTCGACCCGCCGGGGCCGACGAAGATGATCTGATGACCCTCAGCGTCTGCCTAAGCTGGCCCCTGCTTTGGCCGAAGAGCCAAACTCGTTTGGGGGTGGGGGACACCACCGCAAAGACAACACCGCCAGTCGTGCCGGCGCCATGCCATGGCAAGACCACCGCAACGCTGCCGGACATGCCGGACATCACTATGGCACAGAATCCGAACACGCATATGGCACAGGATCTGGACGACGATGACAACGACGACGGTCGTACATTTAGCAACGTCGATAAGTACTTTGCCGAACATGGGTACGATGACGAATTCTGCGGGCTTCTTTCTCAAGAACCGAACCAAGGCAACCGCGGCCTAGCTGGTACGGTGGAGAAACCCAGTTGCAACAGGCATCGTCTGGCGTTCAGTTCTCAGGAGACGCCTCCAGCTGCCGACTTCACCGAGTCTCAGATATCCAAGGTGCCAAATATTATCAGCCCCAACACACTCAAGAAGGCGGTCTGTGAGCGGAACTCGTTCTCATTACAACAGAAGAAGAAGGGACGGAAAAGAAAGAGTAACAAGGGTGCGAGCCAGCCGGCACCGAGTACGATCCGTGCTCAGGAAGGGCCACCTTCACCTAAGGATATCTCGAGGAGGGTGCATGTGGCGGGTAGGGCGATGCTACCGACAAATATGCTCAATGCTGCAACCGGTGCTATGCGGAGTCTGCATGACAGTGTTCTTTCTTTGGAGAAGCGGCATCTTAGAGAGAATGATGTCGCATACCCAGTTTTCCTGGGCAAGGTGCCAGAGGGCAAGGGCTTTGTGGATGGCGCCATCGAGGGTACAATTGTCCTGCGGTTTGATGACATCTTTGCTATCTTTAACCTTCATCCGCTGCACTACACCTTCGTTCGGCTGGTTTCGCTGAGTATGGAGATGCGGATCATTAGAGACAAGACCCCGGCCATCGTGATAGTCGACCCTTTCTACATGCGTGCCAAGAACTTGTGCAACGCTGGGGACCGGCATGTCGCGAATTCTTACCTCGAAGGCGTCATTCTGGCAAACCCAGGTAAGGATAACTTCCTCGTGCCTTACTTTCCCGAGTAAGTCATCCCCTAACCGCCCCGTAACCTATGATTTCTTAGATTTCGATTGTTCTTTTTTTTCTAACATTCTGTGTTCTGTGCAGTGACACACATTGCACACACATTGCACAGTCAGCCCGAAATATTCCATGGCCACGTATTTCGACCCGGACCGTGACTCCAAGATAGACTACACAAGAGAGAGAAAGGTAGGTAGAAGAGGGAGAGTAATGGGGGAGAAGTATTGAGGAAGAAGAAGAGTGAGAGAGGGAGGATGTGGGAGGTAGGGGAAAGGGAAGAGAGGAGATGGGGGAGGGGAGGACGGGTGGGGAAAGGTGGTGGGTTGGTGCGGCTTAGCAGTAGCGCGGGAGGTAAAACGCGCTGCTGATAAGAAAGTAGCAGCAGCGCGCTTTCCACACACGCGCTACTGCTAATCGGGACCAATAGTGTGCCCAGTTTGAAAATTAGCAGCAGCAACCTCAGAAAAAGCGCGCTACTACTACAGCTTTAGCAGTAGCGCATGTCGTGACAATGCGCTGCTGCTAAATGTAGGTTGGTGGACACTGTCGGTCGATATTTGTAGCAGCATGGGTTGCCCCAAGCGCGCTACTGCTAACGCCGTGTCGGTAGCGAGTTTTGCAGGCACGCGCTACTGCTAATTAGTAGTAGTGCTTCTTTTTGAGCCGCGCCGCTGCTAAGATTCTGTGTATGAGGTTTTCCCTAGTAGTGATATGTCATCTACATATAAGATCAGAAATGCTACAGAGCTCCCACTCACTTTCTTGTAAATACAGACTTCTCCAAAAGTCTGTATAAAACCATATGCTTTGATTACACTATCAAAGTGTTTATTCCAACTCTAAGAGGCTTGCACCAGTCCATAATTGGATCGCAGGAGCTTGCACACTTTGCTATCACCCTTTGGATCAACAAAACCTTCCGGTTGCATCATATACAACTCTTCTTCTAGAAATCCATTCAGGACTGCAGTTTTGACATCCATTTGCCAAATTTCATAATCATAAAATGCAGCAATTGCTAACATGATTTAGACAGACTTAAGCATCCCTACAGGTGAGAAAGTCTCATCGCAGTCAACTCCTTGAACTTGTCGAAAACCTTTCGCAACAAGTCGAGCTTTGTAAATAGTAACATTACTGTCTGCGTTGGTCTTCTTCTTAAAGATCCATTTATTTTCTATGGCTTGCCGATCATCGGGCAAGCCCACCAAAGTCCATACTTTGTTCTCATACATGGATCCCATCTCAGATTTCATGGCCTCAAGCCATTTCGCGGAATTTGGGCTCATCATCGCTTCCTCATAGTTCTTAGGTTCATCATGGTATAGTAACATGACTTCCAGAACAGGATTATCATACCACTCTGGTGTGGATCTTACTCTGGAAGACCTACGGGGTTCGGTAGTAACTTGATCCGAAGCTTCATGATCATCATTATTAGCTTCCTCACTAATTGGTGTAGGAATCATGAGAACTGATTTCTGTGATGAACTACCTTCCAATAAGGGAGAAGGTACAGTTACCTGATCAAGTTCTACTTTCCTCCCACTCACTTCTTTCAAGAGAAACTCCTTCTCTACAAAGGACCCATTCTTAGCAACAAACATTTTGCCTTCGGATCTGTGATAGAAGCTGTACCCAACAGTTTCCTTTGGGTATCCTATGAAGACACACTTCTCCGATTTGGGTTTGTTCTCTTGAGCGGCAACCTTTTTGTCGTTCTTCTTGAATTTCCCCTTCTTCCCTTTGCCCTTTTTCTTAAAACTAGTGGTCTTGTTGACCATCAACACTTGATGCTCCTTTTTGATTTCTACCTCCGCGGCCTTTAGCATCGCGAAGAGCTCGGGAATACTCTTGCTCATCCCTTGCATATTATAGTTCATCACGAAGCCTTTATAGCTTGGTGACAGTGATTGAAGAACTATGTCAATGATACAATCAACTCGAAGATCAACTCACAGCTGAGTCAAGTGATTATAATACCCAGACATTTTGAGTATGTGTTCACTGACAGAACTATTCTCCTCCATTTTGCAGCTGTAGAACTTGTTGGAGATTTCATATCTCTCAACTCGGGCATTCGCTTGAAATATTAACTTCAACTCCTGGAACATCTCATATGCTCCAGGACGTTCAAAACGTCTTTGAAGTCCCGATTCTAAGACGTAAAGCATGGCACACTAAACTATCGAGTAGTCATCAGCTTTGCTCTGCCAGACGTTCTTAACGTCATCAGTAGTATCTGCAGCAGGCCTGGTACCTAGCGGTGCTTCTAGGACGTATTTCTTTTGTGTAGCAATGAGGATAATCCTCAGGTTACGGACCAAGTCCGTATAGTTGCTTCCATCATCTTTCAACCTAGCTTTATCTAGGAACACATTAAAATTCAAAGGAACGGTAGCACGTGCCATTGATCTACAACAATATATATAGACATGCAAAATACTATCAGGTACTAAGTTCATGATAAATTAAAGTTCAATTAATCATATTACTTAAGAACTCCCACTTAGATAGACATCCCTCTAATCATCTAAGTGATCACGTGATCCAAATCAACTAAGCCATGTCCGATCATCACGTGAGATGGATTAGTTTTTAATGGTGAACATCACTATGTTGATCATATCTACTATATGATTCAAGCTAGACCTTTCGGTCTCAGTGTTCCGAGGCCATATCTGCATATGCTAGGCTCTTCAAGTTTAACCCGAGTATTCTGCGTGTGCAAAACTGGCTTGCACCTGTTGTATGTGAACGTAGAGCTTATCACACCCGATCATCATGTGGTGTCTCGGCACAACGAACTGTAGCAACGGTGCATAATCAGGGAGAACACTTGTACCTTGAAATTTAGTAAGGGATCATCTTATAATGCTACCGACATTCTAAGCAAAATAAGATGCATAAAGGATAAACATCACATGCAATCAAAATATGTGACATGATATGGCCATCATCATCTTGTGCTCATGATCTCCATCACCAAAGCATCGTCATGATCTCCAACGTCACCGGCGCGACACCTTGATCTCCATCATAGCATCGTTGTCGTCTCGTCACCTATTGTTACTACGACTATCGACCGATTAGTGATGAAGTATAACAATGACATGGCGATTGCATTGCATACAATAAAGCGACAACCATATGGCTTCGGCCAGTTGCCGATAACTTTGTTACAAAACATGATCATCTCATACAACAATTTATATCACATCATGCTTGACCATATCACATCACAGCAAGCCCTGCAAAAACAAGTTAGACGTCCTCTACTTTGTTGTTGCAAGTTTTACGTGGTTGCTACGGGCTTCTAGCAAGAACCGTTCTTACCTACGCATGAAAACCACAAGGATCTTTCGTCAAGTGTGTTGTTTTAATTTTCAACAAGGCCCGGGCATAGCCACACTCGATTCAACTAAAGTCGGAGAAACAGACACTCACCAGCCACCTATGTGCAAAGCACGTCGGTAGAACCAGTCTCGCGTAAGCGTACGCGTAATGTCAGTCAGATCCGCTTCATCCAACAATACCACCGAATCAAAGTATGACATGCTGGTAAGCAGTATGACTATTATCGCCCACAACACGTTGTGTTCTACTCGTGCATATGACATCTACGCATAGTCCTGGCTCGGATGCCACTATTGGGGAATGCAGCAATTTCAAAAAAATTCCTACGATTACGCAAGATCTATCTAGGTGATGCATAGAAATGAGAAGGGAGAGTGTGTCAACGTACCCTCGTAGACCGAAAGCGGAAGCGTTTAATTAACGCGGTGGATGTAGTCGAACGTCTTCGCGATCCAACCGATCCAAGCATCGAACATACGGTACCTCCGTGTTCAGCACAAGTTCATCTCGGAGACGTCCCTCGTACTGTTGATCCAGTTGAGTCCGAGGGAGAGTTTTGTCAGCACGACGGCGTGGTGACGGTGATGATGAAGTTACCGTCACAGGGCTTCGCCTAAGCACTACAACGATATGACCGAGGTGTGTAACTGTGGAGGGAGGCACCGCACACGGCTAAACAATTGTCAAGTTGTGTGTTCTAGGGTGCCCCCCTGCCCCTGTATATAAAGGAGCAAGGGGGGAGGCCGGCCGGCCCCTGTAGGGTGCGCCCCAAGTAGGATTCCTACTAGGAATCCTATTCCTTGTAGGTTTCCAACTTCGGGAAGCGAGGGGGAAGGAAGGAGAGGGGGAGAGGGAAGGCAAGGGGGGCGCCCCCCCCCTTCCTTGTCCTATTTGGACTCAGGGGGAGGGGGTGCATGGCCTGCCCTGGCCGGCCCCTCTCTCTCTCCACTAGGGCCCATCGAGGCCCATTAATTCCCCGGGTGGTTCCGGTAACCCTCCGACACTCCGGTTTTATCCAAAACTTCTCCGGAACACTTCCGATGTCCGAATATAGTCATCCAATATACAAATCCTTATGTCTCGACCATTTCAAGACTCCTCGTCATGTCCGTGATCACATCCGGGACTCCAAACAATCTTCGGTACAACAAACACCTTCGGAGATACCTGTAGAGCACCTTTATAATCACCCATTTACGTTGTGACGTTTGGTTGCACACAAAGTGTTCTTCCGGTATTCGGGAGTTGCATAATCTCATAGTCTGAGGAACTTGTATAAGTCATGAAGAAAGCAGTAGCAATAAAACTAACATGATCATAATGCTAAGCTAACAGATGGGTCATGTCCATCACATCATTCTCCTAATGAAGTGATCCCGTTCATCAAATGACAACACATGTCTATGGTTAGGAAACAAAACATCTTTGATAAACGAGCTAGTCAAGTACAGGCATACTAGGGACTATATATTTAGTCTATGTATTCACACATGTACTAAGTTTCCGGTTAATAGAATTCTAGCATGAATAATAAACATTTATCATGAATTAAGAAAATAAATAATAACTTTATTATTGCGTCTAGGGCATATTTCCTTCAAGGATGCCGGCGACGCCGGCGACTTTGCTACGCTCAGCAACTTCTTCGGCCCGTAGTTGTAGTTTAGTTGCGGCCTATTTTAATAACTTTGCTATGTAAAATGTCGAACATATCGAATATATGCACAGTTTGCCAAATTTTAGCCGAACTTTGCCAAATTCTCTCTTTTTTTTAACATAAATGGCATCTGGCGGGCGGCCCTGGGTTCGGCGGTTGGGAACCCACTCGCCCCCGTGCCGATTTTTTGTGCCGGCTCGCCCCCAGGCGGCAATTTTACGCGCCCCCTGGGGGGCCAACGACTGAAGATGCTCTTAGTCGGAAAGAGTGTGACCTTTCGGCTCATACTCATAGATGATAAATCTATATCAGGTTTGCTATTTCACATCTAGATGTGAAATAGCTATCTCACATCTAAGTCCATCACCATTGGATCTTTTTTGTTGTTTGTTTTTTCGTGCGCTCTGATTCGCATCGTTGGCTGCGTTGCGGCATCGATCCTTCGTCTCCCGCGTATAAGTAGCTTTGTTCCTTCGTTGTCTTGTTGTGTGGCCTGTTGTCCTTGCGTTTGGGCTTGGGCCTGCTTTTATCTTTTGCATTATCTATCTAATGGGCTGCTACGAGACTTGCAGGGAATAGATGGGAATACACAACGTATTTGCAATCTTTTGCATTCTCCACTCTCTCCATCTCATGTGGACTTGCATCAGTCTTTGTTTTAAATAAATAAAAAAAAATAAACTTTTGTGTTAGATGTGAGATACTTACCTCACATCTAAGTTGTTGGCCTGTTTGATCTGTTGATGATGTAAATCTCGTGTAACTACGATTCACATTGTTCTGTAGTGTGCTTCGTCTCCAGTGGCGTAGCTGTAGGGTGGCCAGGGTGGTCCATGGACCACCCTGGAATTTGGCCCATTGGTTTAGTACTTGTCTGGAAAAAAGGGAAACATATCCAGCCCCAACTTAGGTCTAAGCCCATGTACATGCAAAGCATCGGCTCGTTACTTTAGTCTCCTCGTACGCGTGTATGTACGTTGATCGTTCCTAATTCCCAACTCCCCGTCGACTCCTTCTCCTCTGGTCTCTGGAAGTCTGAAAGACTGAAACCCTAGCGCCATCACCCAGCACAAGGCCGGCACTCCGGCAAGAAACCCGCCGACGGCGACGGACAGGTGACCAGCGAAGGACGCGCGTCCCGGCGGCTTACGAAGGAAGCACGCATAGGTACAGCCCTGCGCAGTGTGCACTAGTTGTTTTCTTTTCTACTTCAATCCAGAGTATGATTTTTGTTCTTCTCTAATACAGAGCACAATTTCCTTTTGCTATGAAGATTTGAACGATTTGTTGAGAGTGCAAGCTTTAAAGTTGTTTGCACTTGATAATTTGTCAATTGAACTGATTGAATCATTAGGGCTTTGTTCCAACTGAGTTAATGTATTAACTTTTTTGTAGAACTGTTGCAAAAATGAAGAGGACAGGAGACATTGCATCCTTTTTCTTATATGGATCCAACAAATAAGGTGTGTTATATTTTACGCGAATGTAAGGTTTGAACATGAAGTTTAATATGCTTTGAAAGACCTTATTGATATGTGCTTTGGATATATTCAGTGTGCATATGTTGGTTTGTTAAATTTGTGGTGTAATTTTTTTTGTGCCAATTGGACCACCTGACATAAAATCCTGGCTACGCCACTGTTCGTCTCGGTCATTGTTTTGAATTGTTCTCGTTTGTTTTGTCTGTCAACCTGTTATGTAGCCGTTCTAAGGATGGGCCCGGCTTGTTTTCTGTTTTTTATTCTTTTTTGTTGGCTTGTGAGATTTGTAAGTCTACCGGCCAACCCGTGTAAACTAAGAGCGCTGATCGATTTTCTCTAACTCTCTATTGTCACTCTCTTCCATCTTCTATTCTCTTTCCTTCGATACAACCTTTTCTTTTCTTTTTAGATCTCTTTCTTTTCACTATTATTTCTATCTGTTTCTCTTTTTTTCATTTTTCTTTTTATGTCAGTTTGCATTTTATTTATTTATTTTTCATTTTGTCTTTTTTTTTTCAAATTTGTGAATATTTTTATAAAAAACACCTTCTAAATTCATATATATATTTTTTCATACGAAATGTTGTCTCATCTAAGTTTGCCACCATTCAATTTAGTGTTTGTAATTTTCATTCAAGCGCTCGATCCTTCGCCTCCCTGGCGACTATTTGTTTTGTCGCACATCTTTTTGTTGGCCAGTTTGCCTTCACTATTGTCGATAGATTTATCACGGCGTGCTGGCAGCCCATTTCGCTGCGTTATTTTTCGGCCAAGTCTTCCCGATGTTTAGTTTATCAGGTCATTCGTGTCAGACGCACTTTTTTTAGGCTCATTTTTTGTTCGACATGTTTTGCTTTTTCATGGACCATTCTCATGACCCTTTTTTGTCCAGTTTATTCTTGTTTCGTGGTAATTGCAATTAGACCCTCGACCTACAACTAGGGACTTCTGTTGGCCCAGTTGCAAGTCCATCCTCGACTCGCAACTCGGGGGGTGTAGTTTTTATAGTTTCCCTAGTTGCAAGTCTACCCTCGACTTGCAACTCGAGGAGTGTTTTCTTTTGTTTTTGTTTCATGGTTGTAGCAATTAGACCCTCGATCTGCAACTATGTGTTTCTGTCGGCCCAGTTGCAATTCCACCCTCGACTCGCAACTCGGGGGTGTAGTTTTATAGTTGCCCTAGTTGCAAGTCCACCCTCAACTCAAAACTCGAGGAGTGTTGTCTTTTCTTTTTGTTTCATGGTAGTTGAAGTTAGACCATCAACCTGGAACTAGGGGTTTCTGTCGGCCCAGTTGCAAGTCCACCCTCGACTCGCAACTCGGGGGGTGTTGTTTTGGTTATTACCCCAGTTGCAAGTCCACTCCGACTTGCAACTCGAGGGATGTATTTTTGTATTGCCCCAGTTGCAAGTCAACGATGTACTCGCAAGTCGGGGATGTAGTTTTGTAGTTGCCCTAGTTGCATGTCCACCATCGACTCGCAACTCGAGAGGTGTTGTCTTTTTCTCCTTGTTTCATGGTAGTTGCAATTAGACCCTCGACCTGCAACTAGGGGTTTCTGTTGGCCCAGTTGCAAGTCCATCCTCGACTAGCAACTCGGAGGAGTGGTGTTGTTTGTTTTCAAGTTACAAGTCAACCATGTACTCGCAACTCAGGGATGTAGTTTACTAATTGGCCTAGTTGCAAGTCCACCTCTGACTCGCAACTCGAGGGATGTAGTTTTTAATCACCCAGTTGCAAGTCTACCACCGACACTCGCAACTCGAGGGATGTAGTTTGTAATCGCCCCAGTTGCAAGTCCACTGTCGACTGCAACTCGGGGGTGTTGTTTTGGTTTTCACCCTAGTTGCAAGTCGACCCACCACTTGCAACTCGAGGGATGTAGTTTGTAATCGCTCAGTTGCAAGTTAACCATGTACTCGCAACTCGGAGATATAGTTTTGTAGTTCCCTAGTTGCAAGTCCACCCTCGACTCATAACTCGGGAGTGTAGTTTTGTAGTTTCCCTAGTTGCCAGTCCACCCCTCAACTCGCAACTCGAGGGGTGTTTGTTTTATTCTTGTTTCATGATAGTTGCAATTAGACCTGCAACTAGGCATTTTTGTCGGCCCAGTTGCAAGTCCACCCTCGACTCGCAACTCGGGGGGTGTAGTTTTTATAGTTGCCCTAGTTGCAAGTCCACCCTTGACTTGCAACTCGAGGGGTGTTGTCTTTTGTTTTTGTTTCATGGTAGTTGCAATTAGACCCTCGATCTACAATTAGGTGTTTCTGTCGGCCCAGTTGCAAGTCCACCCTCGACTCGTAACTCGGGGGTGTAGTATTTATAGTTGCCCTAATTGCAAGTCCACCCTCGACTTGAAACTCGAGGAGTGTTGTCTTTTGTTTTTGTTTCATGGTAGTTACAATTAGACCATCAACACAGAACTAGGGGTTTATGTCGGCCCGGTTGCAAGTCCAACCTCGACTCGCAACGCGGGGGTTTGTTTTGGTTATCGCCTAGTTGCAAGTTCACCCTGACTTGGAACTTGAGGGATGTAGTTTTGTATTGCCCCGGTTGCAAGTCAATGATGTACTCGCAACTCGGGGATGTAGTTTTGTAGTTGCCCTAGTTGCAAGTCCACCCTCGACTCGTAACTCGAGGGGTGTTGCCTTTTATTCTTGTTTCATGGTAGTTGCAATTAGACCCTCTACCTGCAACTAGGGGTTTCTGTTGGATCAGTTGCAAGTTCATCCTCGACTCGCAACTCAGAGGAGGGGTGTTGTTTGTTTTTAAGTTGCAAGTCAATCATGTAATCGCAACTCGGGGTTGTAGTTTTCTAATTGCCCCAGTTGCAAGTCCACCGCCGACTCGCAACTCGAGGGCTATAGTTTGTAATCACCCAGTTACAAGTCCACCATCGACTGGCAACTTGAGGGATGTAGTTTGTAATCGCCCCAGTTGCAACTCCACCCTAGACTCGCAACTTGGGGTGTTGTTTTGGTTTTCACCCCAGTTGCAAGTCCACCCCGACTTGCAACTTGTGGGATGTAGTTTGTAATCGCCCTAGTTGCAAGTCAATCATGTACTCGCAACTCGGGGATATAGTTCTGTAGTTGCCCTATTTGCAAGTCCACCCTCGACTCGCAACTCGGGGGTATAGTTTTGTAGTTGAGACGCATGCCTTCATTTTCCTGGGATGGATACATCAAGTTGGAGGCCTTGTTTGATGTTGTGTCGATACTTCTTTTATTTTTCGGGTAGAACAGTAATGTATTACCTTCTAAGTTTTAGAGAAGTTTTCATTCTATTTTTTTTGTGGTACACGTGTTTTTCTGGTGTATATAAGCTAGCTACCAGAATTAGCCTTTTTTTCTAAACCTGTTGTATATATATATATATATATATATATATATATATATATATATATATATATATATATATATATATATATATGTTTTGCTGCAGAGCCGCGATGTCCAACTGAAACCTGTATGATGTACTGAACTTTGGTATGATTGTCCTACTGAATCTGCATGCTGTACTGAAGTGTTATTCATAATTTTTTATTTCCTTTTATATAGTTCATGTCTATCATATACGATTGTCCAAACACTATCATCCATCCATTTGTCACATCGGTATATAGAATGTTTCGAAATTTTCTGCTGAACCGTGAGGTACATGAAAGCTAGCTAGCTATGCATGCATGCACTGAGAGCACAGGTCTCACTATCTGTTTTGTTTCTTGTATATGCACACATATACAAACTTCATCCGTTCCATGCATCATTCCAAAACCTGGAGAAGGGCCAGCCCAGGACTGAGCAAAGCAAGCGATTGCTTCTCTAGATTGTGTGACACACAGGGACAAGGACAAGAAAGAAAGAAAGAAAAGCAGGGGGAGGAATAACGTGACCAACAACTAGAAAAGGATACAAGCAAACTTTTTCTTTGTGATGCAGCTCTTTTGAACAAAAAAAAACAAAACAAATATAACCCTGGAGGCCCAACAACAGTTACATGGCCCAGCAACAATGACAAGCTAGGACTGTGTCAACACATCTGGAACGGGGCTGGGTGTAGCAGCGTCGTTCTGGGCTGGACAAACAACGAGACAACTGACGGCAAAGGCAACGACACAGTTGGAAGGAAGCAAACGTAGTTAGCAATGTGAGGATTGTCTCCACAAAAAAAAAAAGCAACGTGAGGGCCACAAACAGGGGGTGATGTCATGTTAGATGTGAGATATTATCTCACATCTAGATGTGGTATAGACGGACTCAAACTATATTGTAGTAGTACTTTTGTGTAATCCTGTCCCAACTTCCCAAAGGTATGCATTGTCACTTACTTCATTTTGTGTTCTTAATAATATAATCAGTTATTACTTACTCTTCAGGCATGTTAGTCGGATTTCAGAGTACGCGAGTAACAGCAGGGACCCCACGATGACCCGGCAGGTCGCCCTGCAAGCAATGCAGGGGTACCCTAAAGATATCCTCGACGTGGTGTGAAGATGCAATATAGAATCAATGAGCCTAGCGCAGCTCTGCTACCGGGCACCATGGAACATGGTTTTCCAGCCATTCCAGGAGGGAACGGTGACTGTTGCAGGTGACGCCATGCATTCCATGGGGAACTTCAATGGGCAAGGTGGCTCTGCCAGTGTTGAGGATGCACTAGTTGTCGTGCGGTGCTTGGCCCAAATGTTGATCAGTGGTGACCAAAAACTAGGTAGGAACATCGAGGGGGTTCTCAGATCATAGAGTGAATAGCACCAAACTACCACTTTTCACGTTAGGGTTCCAGAAAACAACGGATTTTTGCTTGTTGCTAATTACTACCAGAATCGGTGTTGGCTGTTTCAAAAAACCCAAATGACCGTGTGTTTTACAATTGATTGCGATTATGACATGTTGAGCCCACAGCTAAACAAACAGTCCCTTTGACCGTTTGTTTGACTGTTAACTGTCATGTAGGGCCCACACATCAGTGTCTCCTCATTTTCTCCCCCTCCTCTCTGTGTTGGCAATAAGCCATGTGTGTGTGCATGACGCGTAGGTGCGCGTGTGTGTGCCGCGTGTGTGTGTCTAGGCTCAAGCCGGAGGCTGGTGTGTGGCCGCGTCCAGCTGAGCGGGAGTAGCGGGGAGGCAGTCAATCTGTTTGAGCTGGTCGTGTAGTGCTTGTTGTGGCGGGCGCTATGCGCGCGGCCGGATGAGCAGACCATGCAGATCGTGCATGCATGTAGGAGTCAGCAGGTAGTTAGCTGGTTAGTAGTGTGCGTGCATCTGGGGTAGACCTGGTATAAATCCCCCGCCTCTGTATTGGTTGTGTGAGCCGGTGTTGCAGCGATGTAGCCACTGAAAAGACAAAGAAGATTAGGGCGTGCGTGTGCCCACGGCGGCGTTTGTGCGCCGGCCTGGAATTTCTTGTGTCTTGTGTCTTCTTCTACCTCTAGCCGAGAGTGATAGAGGGCCGCGGTTTCAACATTTGGTATCAGAGCTTGGTATCTTGGGCGTGCTTGCCGTGCCGGAGGCGTGGCAGCGATGGCGGCGCTCGCCAGCGGCTGCGCGATGGAGCTCCGGGTCGTGTGTGGCCTATGGAGGTGGGCGGCGCTGTGGCTGCCATGACGCGTGGCGGAGGCAGAGGGCGGTGACGTCGTACGTGCAGCGACCGCGGAGGCTGCCGAGGTGCTGCGTGGTGGCGCGGCGGCGCAGCATGGCGTGGCAGCGTGGAGGCACTGCATGGCGGCATGGAGGCCGCGATGGTGCAGGGCAATAAGACGCGGCGGCGAGCCGGGCGCGACCAGTGCGTGTTATGGGTGCGCACTGGATGCGTCGGGCGCGTCGGGACCGCGGGCGCGCGTATGAGCGTGCGGTTGACGTTGGAAGGAGGCGTATGTCGCCGTGGTGCTCGAGTTCGGCTACATCCTTCCGGCGTTTGTCGCTGGCGGCTGCCATGGCAAACGCAGAGGCGGCACACGATGAGCGCCTGGTGCTGTCGGGCTCGTCGGGCGCGTCGGATGCGCGCGGGACATGCAGGACGCACTGGTGCGGTCGGGCTCGTCGGGCGCGTCGGGTGCGCACGGGACGTGCGGGGCGCGGAGGGACGCCAGGCGTGTGTCGCCGGCGGAGATGGAGATCGCCGTATGTCGCCGGGGTCGTGACGGAGCACGGTGCAACTGGCATCAGTGCGCCAGGTCGGGTCCGTGGCGGTGCGACCGGCGTCGATGCGCCGGGTCGGGTCCGCGGGCTGGGTCACAGTCGTGGCGACGACATCGACATGAGCTACTCCGGCGACGGCGAGGTCATGGCTTAAGGAGAGAGTGTTGGTAATAAGCCATGTGTGTGTGCATGGCGCGTAGGTGCGCATGTGTGTGCCACGTGTGTGTGTCTAGGCTCAAGCCGGAGGCTGGTGTGTGGCCGCATCCAGCTGAGCGGGAGTAACGGGGAGGCAGTCAATCTATTTGAGCTGGTCGTGTAGTGCTTGTTGTGGCGGGCGCTATGCGCGCGGCCGGATGAGCAGACCATGCAGATCGTGCATGCATGTAGGAGTCAGCAGGTAGTTAGCTGGTTAGTAGTGTGCGTGCATCTGGGGTAGACCGGGTATAAATCCCCCGCCTCTGTATTGGTTGCGTGAGCCGGTGTTGCAGCGATGTAGCCACTGAAAAGATAAAGAAGATTTGTGTGTGCGTGCACCCACGGCGGCGTTCGTGCGCCTGCCCGGAATTTCTTGTGTCTTGTGTCTTCTTCTACCTATAGCCGAGAGTGAGAGAGGGCTGCGGTTCCAACACTTTACCTCCTTTCTTCTTCTCCTCTCTCTGGAACTCCGTCCCACAGCCATGGCCGTCAGCCACACTGTTGACGCCCGTGGAGCGCCGCCTCCGTTGTTGCTGCTGCCCTCTGCGCAGCCGGCGAGGAGATTGCCGACGATGGGCATGGGAACCGAGCCCGTCGAGCTGCTCCGCGGCGGCTACTAGCGTTGCAGGGTTGCTCGGAGGACCACGCCGCCTTGAGGAACGCGGCGGCCGAAGCTCCTGGGTGCGGCAGCCCGAGTTCCTGGCCATGGCGGCCCGAACGCAAAGAGAGGCCGCGGCTGCGGTTGTGGTCGCGGCTCGCCTCGAGCACGGCTCGGTACAGGGAGCTGCTAGAGGGACCGCTCGCTGGGAACGGAGAGCGGCCGGATGGCGAGCGTCATCGGGCACGGGAGCGGCCAGAGGGCGAGCGTCGCCGGGCTTGGGAGCTGCCGGAGGGAATTCGACGAGGTCACTGTGCGGGTGCACGAGCTGCAGGACGACCTCCATAGGACCCGATTGCTTTCTTTGATTAAGTACAGGGACCCAACTGCTTTTTTATTTTTTTGGCAGGGACCAGATTGCTTTTATGCCACATAACAGTCAACGAATGGTCAAACGATCAGAGCACTTACGCGCGGGCCCGACATGTCAGAATCGCAATCAATTGTAAAACACACGGTCATTTGGGTTTTTTGGACATCCGACGCCAATTTTGATAGTTATCAGCGACAAACAAAAATCCGGTAGTTTTTTTGGAACCGTAACGCGAAAAGTGGTAGTTTTATGCTATTCACTCTAGATCATAGGTGAACCAGAGGAAGTGGAGGCTCCTAAAGTTGTCTATATATGCAGGCTTTCCTCTTTTTCTTTTTTTTCATATTTTTGCGGGCAACTCATGATCTCGTCTGCAAAGCTCAAGGAGATGTTTCTGAAAATGGTCCACAATGTGCTCTTCAAAGGGACTGAAAACAAGTAGGATGACTATGACTATGGTTCCCTGTAGCCAGCGTGCTAATTAATTATGCATTGGATTATTCACACAAGTTAATTCATTTGTATGCAAATTACTTTTCTCGGCGATTTGTTTCGAAAAGAACAATATCTTTGCCATGCGCTGAACTATTATGCGTATTGTGCAGCTTCAGGGCAGATGGTCAGTGTCAACAAATCCAGCATCTTTTTAGCCCTAATACGGGAGTGGACACTAGAGAACAAATGTATACAATTGTCAATATAATGACCGAGGCCTTGAATGACAAATATTTAGGACTGCCGGCCAATGTGGGTTTAGATAAAACCGATTGTTTTCAATACTTAATCGATCGTATTGTTCAGAGAATTAGTGGTTGGAAGAAAAACTTCTGTCAGCTGGAGGAAAGGAGATCTTACTTAAAGCGGTTGTTCAAGCTATTCCCACTTATGCAATGTCGGTCTTTAAAATTCCTAAAAATATTTGCAAAGGAATTATTGACGCGATGGCGCATTTCTGGTAGGGAGATGAGGACAACCAAAGGAGGATGCATTGGATGGCTTGGTGGAAAATGTGTGTACCCAAGAACTAAGGAGGAATGGGTTTTCAGGATATCCATTGTTTCAATTTGGCTATGCTTGCTCAACAAGCTTGGCGTCTTACCGAGAATCCAGATTCTCTATGTGCTACTATTTTGAGAGTAAAATACTATCCTGACGGTGACTTGTTGAACATTGACCTGAAGAACGGTTCTTCCTTCACCTGGCAAAGTATTATGGCGGGTGTGAGCTCCCTGAATCATGGTCATATTTTGCGAGTGGGAAATGGGCAGAATATTGACATTTTGGAGGACACCTGGATTCCAAATTGTGCAAATCGTAAAATTGTTACCCCTAAGGGAGGCCAGTTGTTACGGAAGGTAGCAGATTTGATTGATCCAATCCTAAATAGTTGGGATGAAGATCTTCTCAGACAGACCCTATGGCCTATTGATGTTCAGCGAGTGCTTGCGATCCTGATATCGCAACATGATATGCCAGATTTCGTAGCTTTGAATTTCACAAAAAATTGGATTTTTTCGGTTCGGTCTGCTTATTCTGTGGAATGGGACCACCAATATGGGAACAAGTTACGATATACCAATGGGATGGGACGTACTGTTGGGGAACGTAGTAATTTCAAAAAAATTCCTACGCACACGCAAGATCATGGTGATGGCATAGCAACGAGAGGGGAGAGTATTGTCCACGTACCCTCGTAGACCGTAAGCGGAAGCGTTAGCACAACGCGGTTGATGTAGTCGTATGTATTCACGATCCGGCCGATCCAAGTACCGAACGTTCGGCACCTCCGATTTCAGCACACGTTCAGCTCGATGACGATCCCGGGGCTCCGATCCAGCAAAGCTTCGGGGATGAGTTCCGTCAGCACGACGTCGTGGTGACGATGATGATGTTCTACCGGAGCAGGGCTTCGCCTAAACTCCGCGACAATATGACCGAGGTGGAATATGGTGGAGGGGGGAACCGCACACGGCTAAGAAACGATCCGTAGATCAACTTGTGTGTCATGGGGTGCCCCCTGCCCCTGTATATAAAGGAGCAAGGGGGAGGGGGCGGCCGGCCTAGGAGGAGGCGCGCCAAGGGGAGTCCTACTCCCACCGGGAGTAGGACTCCCTCCTTCCTTGTTGGAGTAGGAGAAGGGGAAAGAGAGGGAGAGGAAGAAGGAAAAGGGGGCTGCGCCCCTTGTCCAATTCGGACCAGAGGGGGGGCGCAGGCCTCCTTCTTTTTGGCCTCTCTCCTCTATTCCCGTATGGCCAAATAAGGCCCATATACTCCCCGGCGAATTCCCGTAACTCTCCGGTACTCCGAAAAATACCCGAATCACTCGGAACCTTTCCGAACTCCGAATATGGTCGTCCAATATATCGATCTTTACGTCTCGACCATTTCGAGACTCCTCGTCATGTCCCTGATCTCATCCGGGACTCCGAACTCCTTAGGTACATCAAAACTCATAAACTCATAATATAACTGTCATCGAAACCTTAAGCGTGCGGACCCTACGGGTTCGAGAACTATGTAGACATGACCTAGAACTATTCTCGGTCAATAACCAATAGCGGAACCTGGATGCTCATATTGGCTCCTACATATTCTACGAAGATCTTTATCGGCCACACCGCATAACAACATACGTTGTTCCCTTTGTCATCAGTATGTTACTTGCCCGAGATTCGATCGTCGATATCCAATACCTAGTTCAATCTCGTTACCGGCAAGTCTCTTTACTCGTTTCGTAATGCATCATTCCGTAACTAACTCATTAGCAACATTGCTTGCAAGGCTTATAGTGATGTGCATTACCGAGAGGGCCCAGAGATACCTCTCCGACAATCGGAGTGACAAAACCTAATCTCGAAATACGCCAACCCAACATGTACCTTTGGAGACACCTGTAGTACTCCTTTATAATCACCCAGTTACGTTGTGACGTTTGGCAGAACCCAAAGTGTTCCTCCGGCAAACAGGAGTTGCATAATCTCATAGTTACAGGAACATGTATAAGTCATGAAGAAAGCAATAGCAACATACTAAACGATCAAGTGCTAGGCTAACGGAATGGGTCATGTCAATCACATCATTCTCCTAATGATGTGATCCCGTTAATCAAATGACAACTCATGTCTATGGCTAGGAAACTTAACCATCTTTGATCCACGAGCTAGTCAAGTAGAGGCATACTAGCGACACTGTGTTTGTCTATGTATTCACACATGTATTATGTTTCCGGTTAATACAATTCTAGCATGAATAATAAACATTTATCATGAAATAAGGAAATAAATAATAACTTTATTATTGCCTCTAGGGCATATTTCCTTCAGTCTCCCACTTGCACTAGAGTCAATAATCTAGTTCACATCACCATGTGATTTAACATCAATATTCATATCTGTATATGATTAACACACATAGTTCACATCGTCATGTGACCAACACCCAAAGGGTTTACTAGAGTCAATAATCTAGTTCACATCGCTATGTGATTAGCACCCAAAGAGTACTAAGGTGTGATCATGTTTTGCTCGTGAGAGAAGCTTAGTCAACGGTTCTGTTACATTCAGAGCCGCATGTATTTTGCAAATATTCTATGTCTACAATGCTCTGCACGGAGCTACTCTAGCTAATTGCTCCCACTTTCAGTATGTATCCAGATTGAGACTTAGAGTCATCTGGATCGGTGTGAAAAACTTGTACCGATGTAACTCTTTACGACGGGCTCTTTTATCACCTCTATAATCGAGAAATATTTCCTTAGTCCTCACTAAGGATATTCTTGACCAATGTCCAGTGATCTACTCCTAGATCACTATTGTACTCCCTTGCCAAATTAAGAGCAAGGTATACAATAGGTCTGGTACATAGCATAGCATACTTTATAGAACCTATGACTGAGGCATAGGGAATGACTTTTCATTCTCTTTCTATTTTCTGCCATGGTCGGGTCTTGAGTCTTACTCAACTTCACACCTTTGCATCACAGGCAAGAACTCCTTCTTTGACTGTTCTATTTTGAACTATTTCAAAAATTTATCAAGGTATGTACTCATTGAAAAATCTTATCAAGCGTCTTGATCTATCTATATAGATCTTGATGCTCAATGTGTAAGCAGCTTCACCGAGGTCTTTCATTGAAAAACTTTTATTCAAGTATCCCTTTATGCTATCCAGAAATTCTATATCATTTCCGATCAACAATATGTCATCTACATATAGTATCAGAAACGCTACAGAGCTCCCACTCACTTTCTTGTAAATACAGGCTTCACCGCAAGTATGTATAATACTATATGCTTTGATCAACTTATCAAAGCGTATATTCCAACTCTGAGATGCTTGCACCAGTCCATAGATGGATCGCTGGAGCTTGCACATTTTGTTAGCACCTTTAGGATTGACATAACCTTCTGGTTGTATCATATACAACTCTTCTTCAATAAATCCATTAAGGAATGTAGTTTTGACATCCTTTTGCCAAATTTCATAAAATGTGGCAATTGCTAACATGATTCAGACAGACTCTTAAGCATCGATACGAGTGAGAAAATATCATTGTATTCAACACCTTGAACTTTGTCAAAAAACCTTTTTTTCGACAAGTCTAGCTTTGTACATAGTAACACTACTATCAGCGTCCGTCTTCCTCTTGAAGATCCACTTATTTTCTATGGCTTGCCGATCATCGGGCAACTCCACCAAAGTCCACACGTTGTTATCATACATGGATCCCATCTCATATTTCATGGCCTCAGGCCATTTTGCGGAATCTGGGCTCATCATCGCTTCCTCATAGTTCGTAGGTTCATCATGGTCTAGTAACATGACTTCCAGAATAGGATTACCGTACCACTCTGGTGCGGACCGTACTCAAGACCTACGAGGTTCTGTAGTAACTTGATCAGAAGTTTCATGATCATCATCATTAGCTTCCTCACTAATTGGTGTAGGAATCATTGGAACTGATTTCTGTGATGAACTACTTTCCAATTCGGGAGAAGGTACAAATTACCTTATCAAGATCTACTTTCCTCCCACTCACTTCTTTCGAGAGAAACTACTTCTCTAGAAAGGATCCATTTTAGCAACGAATATCTTGCCTTCGGATCTGTGATAGAAGGTGTACCCAAGAGTTTCCTTTGGGTATTCTATGAAGACGCACTTCTCCGATCTGGGTTTGAGCTTATCGGGATGAAACTTTTTCACATAAGCATCTTAGCCCCAAACTTTAAGAAACGACAATTTGGGTTTCTTGCTAAACCACAGTTCATATGGTGTCGTCTCAACGGATTTAGATGGTGCCCTTTTAACGTGAATGCAGCTGTCTCTAATGCATAACCCCAAAAAAACAATGGTAAATCAATAAGTGACATCATAGATCGCACCATATCCAATAAAGTGCGGTTACGACGTTCGGACACACCATAACATTGTGGTGTTCCAGGTGGCGTGAGCTGTGAAACTATTCCACATTGTTTTAATTGAAGACCAAACTCGTAACTCAAATATTCATCTCCACGATTAGATCGCAGAACCTTTATTTTCCTTGTTACGATGATTTTCCACTTCACTCTGAAATTCTTTGAACCTTTCAACTATTTCAGACTTATGTTTCATCAGGTAGATATACCCATATCTGCTTAAATCATCTGTGAAGGTCAGAAAATAACGATACTCGCCACGAGCCTTAATACTCATTGGTCTGCATACATCAGTATGTATTATTTCCAACAAGTTTGTTGTTCGTTCCATTGTTCCGAAGGACGGACTTTTAGTCATCCTGCCCAAAAGGCACGGTTCACAAGCATCAAATGATTCATAACCAAGTGATTCCGAAAATCCATCTTTATGGAGTTTCTTCATGCGCTTTACACCGACATGACCCAAACGGCGGTGCCACAAATAAGTTGCACTATCATTATTAACTTTGCATCTTTTGGCATCAATATTATGAATATGTGTATCACTACGATCGAGATCCAATAAACTATTTTCATTGGGTGTATGACCATTGAAGGTTTTATTCATGTAAACAGAACAACAATTATTCTCTGGCTTTAAATGAATAACCGTATTGCAATAAACATGATCAAATCATATTCATGCTCAACGCAAACCCTAAATAACATTTATTTAGTTTTAACACTAATCCCAAAAGTATAGGGAGTGTGCGATGATGATCATATCAATCTTGGAACTACTTCCAACACTCATCGTCACTTCCCCTTCAACTAGTCTCTGTTTATTCTGTAACTCCTGTTTCGAGTTACTAATCTTAGCAACCGAACAAGTATCAAATACTCAGGGGCTACTATAAACACTAGTAAGGCACACATCAATAACCTGTATATCAAATATACCCTTGTTCACTTTGCCATCTTTCTTATCCACCAAATATATTCAGGGCATTTCCGCTTCCAGTGACCATCTCCTTTGCAGTGTAAGCACTCAGTTTCAGGCTTTGGTCCAGCTTTGGTCTTCTTCACGGGAGTGACAACTTGTTTGCCATTCTACTTGAAGTTTCCCTTTCTTTCCTTTTGCCCTTTTCTTGAAACTAGAGGTCTTGTCAATCATCAACACTTGATGCTCTTTCTTGATTTCTACCTTCGTCGATTTCAACATCACGAAGAGCTCGGAAATCGTTTTCGTCATCCCTTGCATACTATAGTTCATCACGAAGTTCTAGTAACTTAGTGATGGTGACTAGAGAATTCTGTCAATCACTATCTTATCTGGAATATTAACTCCCACTTGATTCAAGCGATTGAAGTACCCAGACAATCTGAGCACATGCTCACTAGTTGAGCGATTCTCCTCCATCTTTTAGCTATAGAACTTGTTGGAGACTTAATATCTCTCAACTCGGGTATTTGCTTGAAATATTAACTTCAATTCCTGGAACATCTCATATGGTCCATGACGTTCAAAATGTCTTTGAAGTCCCGATTCTAAGCCGTTAAGCATGGTGCACTAAACTATCAAGTAGTTATCATATTGAGCTAGCCAAACGTTCATAACGTCTGTATCTGCTCCTGCAATAGGTTTGTCACCTAGCGGTGCATCAAGGACATAATTCTTCTGTGCTGCAATGAGGATAAACCTCAGATCACGGATCCAATCCGCATCATTGCTACTAACATCTTTCAACACAATTTTCTCTAGGAACATATCAAAATAAACATATGAAAGCAACAATGCAAGCCATTGATCTACAACATAATTTGCAAAATACTACCAGGACTAAGTTCATGATAAATTTAAGTTCAATTAATCATATTACTTAAGAACTCCCACTTAGACAAACATCTCTCTAGTCATCTAAGTGATTACGTGATCCATATCAACTACACCATGTACGATCGTCACGTGAGATGGAGTAGTTTCAACGGTGAACATCAATATGTTGATCATATCTACTATATGATTCACGCTCGACCTTTCGGTCTCCGTGTTCCGAGGCCATATCTGTATATGCTAGGCTCGTCAAGTTTAACCTGAGTATTCCGCGTGTGCAACTGTTTTGCACCCGTTGTATTTGAACGTAGAGCCTATCACACCCGATCATCACGTGGTGTCTCAGCACGAAGAACTTTCGCAATGGTGCATACTCAGGGAGAACACTTCTTGATAATTAGTGAGAGATCATCTTAAAATGCTACCATCAAACAAAACAGAATAAGATGTATATCAGATAAACATCACATGCAATCAAAATATGTGACATGATATGGCCATGATCATCTTGCGCCTTTGATCTCCATCTCCAAAGTACTGTCATGATCTCCATCGTCACTGGCACGACACCATGATCTTCATCATCTTGATCTATATCAATGTGTCGTCACATGGTCGTCTCGCCAACTATTGCTCTTGCAACTATTGCTATCGCACAGCGATAAAGTAAAGCAATTATTTGGCACTTGCATCTTATGCAACAAAGAGACAACCATAGGGCTTCTGCCAGTTGCCGATAACTTCAACAAAAACATGATCATCTCATACAACAACTTATATCTCATCATGTCTTGACCATATCACATCACAACATGCCCTGCAAAAACAAGTTAGACGTCCTCTACTTTGTTGTTGCAAGTTTTACGTGGCTGCTACGGGCTGAGCAAGAACCGTTCTTCCCTACGCATCAAAACCACAACGATAGTTCGTCAAGTTGGTGCTGTTTTAACCTTCGCAAGGACTGGGCGTAGCCACACTCGGTTCAACTAAAGTTGGAGAAATAGACACCCGCTAGTCACCTGTGTGCAAAGCACGGCGGTAAAACCAGTCTCGCGTAAGCGTACGCGTAATGTCGGTCCGGGCCGCTTCATCCAAAAATACCGCTGAACCAAAGTATGACATGCTGGTAAGCAGTATGACTTGTATCGCCCACAACTCACTTGTGTTTTACTCGTGCATATAACATCAACGCATAAAACCTAGGCTCGGATGCCACTGTTGGGGAACGTAGTAATTTCAAAAAAATTCCTACGCACATGCAAGATCATGGTGATGGCATAGCAACGAGAGGGGAGAGTATTGTCCACATACCGTCGTAGACCGTAAGCGGAAGCGTTAGCACAACGCGGTTGATGTAGTCGTACGTCTTCACGATCCGGCCGATCCAAGTACCGAACGTACGGCACCTCCGAGTTCAGCACACGTTCAGCTCGATGACGATCCCCGGGCTCCGATCCAGCAAAGCTTCGGGGATGAGTTCCGTCAGCACGACGGCGTGGTGACGATGATGATGTTCTACTGGCGCAGGGCTTCGCCTAAACTCCGCGACGATATGACCGAGGTGGAATATGGTGGAGGGGGGCACCGCACACGGCTAAGGAACGATCCGTAGATCAACTTGTGTGTCATGGGGTGCCCCCCTACCCCTGTATATAAAGGAGCAAGGGGGAGGGGGCAGCCGGCCTAGGAGGAGGCGCGCCAAGGGGAGTCCTACTCCCACCGAGAGTAGGACTCCCTCCTTCCTTGTTGGAGTAGGAGAAGGGGAAAGAGGGCGAGAGGAAGAAGGAAAAGGGGGCTGCGCCCCTTGTCCAATTCGGACCAGAGGGGGGGCGCAGGCCTCCTTCCTTTTGGCCTCTCTCCTCTATTCCCGTATGGCCCAATAAGGCCCATATACTCCCCGGCGAATTCCCGTAACTCTCCGGTACTCCGAAAAATACCCGAATCACTCGGAACCTTTCCGAACTCCGAATATAGTCGTCCAATATATCGATCTTTATGTCTCGACCATTTCGAGACTCCTCATCATGTCCCCGATCTCATCCGGGACTCCGAACTCCTTCGGTGCATCAAAACTCATAAACTCATAATATAACTGTCATCGAAACCTTAAGCGTGCGGACCCTACGGGTTCGAGAACTATGTAGACATGACCTAGAACTATTCTCGGTCAATAACCAATAGCGGAACCTGGATGCTCATATTGGATCCTACATATTCTACGAAGATTTTTATCGATCAAACCGCATAACAACAAACGTTGTTCCCTTTGTCATCGGTATGCTACTTGCCCGAGATTCGATCGTCGGTATCCAATACCTAGTTCAATCTCATTACCGGCAAGTCTCTTTACTCGTTTCGTAATGCATCATTCCGTAACTAACTCATTAGCTACATTGCTTGCAAGGCTTATAGTGATGTGCATTACCGAGAGGGCCCAGAGATACCTCTCCGACAATCGGAGTGACAAAACCTAATCTCGAAATACGCCAACCCAACATTTACCTTTGGAGACACCTGTAGTACTCCTTTATAATCACCCAGTTACGTTGTGACGTTTGGCAGCACCCAAAGTGTTCCTCCGGCAAATGGGAGTTGCATAATCTCATAGTTACAGGAACATGTATAAGTCATGAAGAAAGCAATAGCAACATACTAAACGATCAAGTGCTAGGCTAACGGAATGGGTCATGTCAATCACATCATTCTCCTAATGATGTGATCCCGTTAATCAAATGACAACTCATGTCTATGGCTAGGAAACTTAACCATCTTTGATTCACGAGCTAGTCAAGTAGAGGCATACTAGTGACACTATGTTTGTCTATGTATTCACACATGTATTATGTTTCCGGTTAATACAATTCTAGCATGAATAATAAATATTTATCATGAAATAAGAAAATAAATAATAACTTTATTATTGCCTCTAGGGCATATTTCCTTCATGTACCACGTTCAATCCTATTTGGGCGAGGATTTGGAAACTTGCTTGTCCAGCAAAGGTTAAAATATTTATTTGGTGTACATTTCATGGCACTCTTCCGTGTCGTGTTAACTTAGCTAACAGACATGTGAAAGTCTTGCCTAAGTGTCCTGCCTACTCATCTGGGCCAGAAGACACAAAACATCTGTTGTTTCTATGTGATAGAGCAAAAGGAGTCTGGAGAATACTAGGGATGGACGATATTATCGACAGATCTTGTAAAATAGACTATGCGGGTGAGGCAATCTTGGAATATTTACTTTCATTACCAGATCAGGAACTATGTATTATGGGCACTCGTAATGTGCGTGACATGATTGCCATATCAGCTTGGTACTTGTGGTGGGAAAGGCGCAAATTGGTACACAATGAGACTACTCAGAATGCACAACAGATATCCATGGGCATACGCGCTCTCACTGCCAATTTTGTTAATGCCTCCTCGCCGAAGGCTTCCATGAAAAGAGGAGGATGGTCTAGCCCCCCGACGGGATTTGTTAAACTTAACGTTGATGCTTCTTTTGAGCACGACCTTCTCAGGGGTATGATCGGGGCGGTCTTAAGAGATTACAAAGGTAGGTTCGTCAGTGGGGGAAATGGTAAGATTGACTGGTGTGCAGATGTGTTGATGGCTGAAGCTTTGGCGTTAAAATTTGGCCTATCGCTTGCGCAAAGGACGGGTTGTAATCGCATAATTATTAATTCGGATAATATGGAGGTGATCGAGACCATGAACGAAGGAGGACGATCGTCGGGGGCAGCAGCTACAATTTTTGATGATTGTTTTCACTTAGCTTGCGATTTTTCTATTTCTAGATTCGAGCATTGTAATAGAGAAGCAAATAAAGTTGCTCATGAACTTGCCAAGTTGGCTAGATTTTCCTTCATTTCTGATTGACTCGAGGAACCACATAATGCAATTGTACCAATCCTGGTAAACGATGTAATGATTATTTCTAATGAATAAAGCTCGAACTTTCTTTCAAAAAAAAATGAAGACATCTATCTATCTATCTATCTATCTATCTACTCTCCGTTCATAAATATAAGTCTTTCTAGAGATTCCACTATGAACTACATACAGAGCAAAATGAGTGAATCTACACTCTAAAATATGTCTATATACATCTGTATGTAGTTTATAGTAAAATCTCCAAAAAGACTTATATTTAGGAACGAAGGGAGTATTACTTAACAATTTACTATATGATACCTACACCAGGCACACGTGAGGTTTCCGGCTTGAAGGGCTGTGGCCTCTCACGGTCTCGTAGGCTAGTGATGCAATCACCACTAGTTATTAATATAGAGTTTTATTTTGTGAGGAATTGCAGTTGGAGACCCCCTACTGATATTTTATTGAAAAAAGTCTTTTCAGCCCAAGAACATCACTGTAACATAAAATGGAGGGTGTAGAACTGCTTGCACCAGCAAGTTCACCCAAAACCTCAAGATGATGGGGAAAAGTGGTTTATGCATTTATACGTCAAGACTTCCCCTCAAATGCCTCCCTCGGGGCTAAATGTGGATCTAAAGTTTGCTGCAATTTAATTGCGCAGCCGGATCTTGAACTCAAGCCTCTTGTCTCTGATACCATATAGAAACTACATGCACAACTATTTCACCCAAAAGCTCAAACTGATGAGAAAAGACGACTATGCATTTATACGGGACCAATGCACTCTCAAACAAAAAAATATGACAGGAAGGGTCAAGACAGATTGAGGGGAATTACAGGGAGACTTGAGAGTACAATTTCATGAGAGGTTATTTGTTTTCTTTCCTTCATCCGGCACCCTAGAATGTCAGTTCTTCGGCCAGACGATGTGTAACGCCTCGGATACAACTTTCCATATTCGTAACTCCAACTCTTGCCTTTTCCAGAGATGTGTTATGATATTTCCTTCGTGGTTGGGTTTTTGTCGTTTGTTTTGCATTTTGTTCATATCTTGCATTTCATCTCATAGCATCATGCGCATTGCATCTGCATGTTTTCATAAAACGTGCATCGGTTGTTAGTTGCCGCTTCTCCCTCGCTTCCGTTGACGTTTCTCAGACCAACCGTTTTTTTGTTGTCCGGCCGTTTGGCCCTTTCTGCACAGTGCACTGACCCCCTCGCGCGCGTCCGAGACTTCCCCGATCCCGACCTGCTCAGTCATCACCGTTGGATTCAGTTCATCCCCTAACATCTATAAAACATCTCCGTTTTCTTATTTGGACTCCAACCTATTTATTTCTCGGTTGTCTGATTGCGATCAGAGGGACTAGATATCTCCTAACCTAAATTCTTCTGCTATATATATTAGTCTAACCCTAGTCCTGTCCAATCAATCCATCTAATCCTCCCGCCGCCGCCACCCATGTTCCTCGGGAGCTTGTCCCATCGCCAACCAAATCCCCCTCGGGATCCATCCCTCACCAACCATCGCTCCCCACCAACAGCCTCCAGATCCCCTCGCCCTCCACCTCGCTTGATCCAGTGCCTCCCCGAGCACTCGATCCACCGACGCCTTGCTCCATCCTCTCCGTCCCCCTGCCGTGGAGCAGCACCCAAGCTCGTGGATGCCCGGCGCCCGAAGCCTCCTGCCTCCCTGATGCTCGTCCTCCCGGGCATCAGTGCTCCAAGGCCGGCCCTTGTGCAGCTCCCCGTCGCCTCTATCCTTCCCATGTTTCTTCTCTCTCCCTCACCTCGCGGCCTCTGTCTATTTTCTTCAGGACGACAGGAGCATGCCCCGCCATGGCCGCCTCATCCTGGAGCAAGCTCGCAGGCGTTCTCGTCATCCTAGCACCTCTCCACCAAGGCCACGTACCCGACCGGATCTGCTCGAGCTCGCCCCCCTGCGCCTCAAGTTCCTCCCGCCGGAGCCCCAAGTCAACCTCTGCCCTGCGCCATGGATCCGCGCCAAGTCCCGCCGCGAGCAGCAGCAGGTCGTCCGTTGCGTTGACCGCGCCTCCCCCACCTGCCTATTCGATCCACCTGCATCGCCTCGAGCGGCCTCCTCTGCGTGAGGCCCGCAAGCCGTGCCGGCCCAGCCGCCCTCATGACGGCCTCCCTCTTCAACGCGTGGGCTGAGTCCCTCTGGTGAGGCCCAGTCCGCCTCAGTTTCGGCCTGTAGTTATTTTTTTCCGCTGCTGCGAATTTGTCCAATTATCCAAAAACCTGCATATTTGCAGATTGACCCTCCATCTTCATGCATTTAATAACTCCACAACCGTGGATCGGATTAAAATGATTTATATATGTAAATTGCTTAGAATTTTATCTAGTTTCATAATATGCAACTTTCATCCATGTTTGAAACGTTTAAAGTGCTGTCAGATTAAATTTGCTCAAATGCCATGTTAAAATGACTTATTTCATAACTAATTAGCCGTAGCTCCGAATTTAATAAAATTTATATGTAAATGGGGTGGAAAAATGCCTAGTTTAACATGGTCCACTTTATTTTCCTGTTTAACAACTTTAAAATATGTTTTAGGGCAGAACAGTACCATATTCGAAATATGCACATGGGGATTTTCCGGAATTGTTGTTTGTTATTTTCGGCCTCATTTAAACTTGCCTAAATAGTTAGTTTACTTATGCTTCACCTCTTGCCATGATTAACAACATTTAATATTGTCGGGGTACATAAACGAGAGAGAACTAAATATTTGATGTGGTGTTTTGCTGATATGCAACTCGTTGCATATTGAGCTCCACTTAACTTGTAGTTTTGTTTGTGCACTTTGCCATGCCATGCATCTTTAAACCGGACATGCATCATACTTGTTTGTGCATCATGCCATGTTTATGATTGTGCATTTACCATGTTGTTTGTTTCTTTCCGGTGTTGCTTCTTAGTCCTGGTAATGTTGCGATTGTGAGGATTCGTTCGATTACTCCCGTTCGTCTTCTTCATGGACTCGTTCTTCTTCCTAGCGGGATTTCAGGCAAGATGATCGTCACCTTGGATCTCACTACTATCATTGCTATGCTAGTTTGCTTCGTTCTATCGCTATGCTGCGCTACCTATCATTTGCTCTTCAACCCTCCCAAATTGCCATGTCAGCCTCTAACCTTTTCACCCTTCCTAACAAACCATTGCTTGGCTATGTTACCGCTTTGCTCAGCCCCTCTTATAGCGTTGTTAGTTGCAGGTGAAGTTGAAGATTGCCCCATGATGGACAGGATTATGTTGGGATATCACAATATCTCTTATATTATTAATGCATCTATATATTTGGTAAAGGGTGGAAGACTCGGCCTTATGCCTGGTGTTTTGTTCCACTCTTGCCGCCCTACTTTCCGTCATACCGGTATTATGTTCCCGAATTTTGCGTTCCTTACGCGGTCGGGTGATTTATGGGCCCCCCTTGACAGTTCGCTTTGAATAAAACTCCTCCAGCAAGGCCCAACCTTGGTTTTACCATTTGCCTCACCACCACCTACTTTTTCCTTGGGAGTAATTAACCCAAGGGTCATCTTTATTATAACCCCCCCCCCCCCCGGGCCAATGCTTGTCTGAGTGTTGGTCCAAACTAGAGCACCGTGCGGGACCATTCCTTGGCAACTTGGATTACGTCGGTACCTGTACGCTTAGCTTATCCGGTGTGCCTTGGGAACGAGATATGTGCAGCTCCTATCAGGATTTGTCGGCACAGCGGGTGGTCTTGCTGGTCTTGTTTTACCATTGTCGAAATGTCTTGTAAACCGGGATTCCGAGACTGATCGGGTCTTCCTGGGAGAAGGTATTTCCTTTGTTGATCGCGAGAGCTTATCATGGGCTAAGTTGGGACACCCCTGCAGGGTATAAACTTTCGAGAGCCGTGCCCGCGGTTATGTGGCAGATGGGAATTTGTTAATGTCCGGTTGTAGATAACTTGACACCAGATTTGAATTAAAATGCATCAACCGGGTGTGTAGCCGTGATGGTCTCTTTTCGGTGGAGTCCGGGAAGTGAACACGGTTTCTGTATTATGATTGACGTAAGTAGGAGTTCAGGATCACCTCTTGATCATTGCTAGTTGACGACCGTTCCTTTGCTTCTCTTCTCGCTCTCATTTGCGTATGTTAGCCACCATACTTGCTTAGTCGTTGCTGCAACCTCACCACTTTACTACTTCCTTTCCCATTAAGTTTTGCTAGTCTTGATACCCATGGTAATGGGATTGCAGAGTCCTCGTGGCTCACAGATTACTACAACAACAGTTGCAGGTGCAGGTTTTGCGATGATCATGACGCGAGAGCGATGTTTGCTTGTTTTGGAGTTCTTCTTCTGCTTCTTCTTCGATCAGGTTCCAGGTCGGCAGCCTGGGCTAGCAGGGTGGATGTCTTTCGAGTTTCTGTTGGTGTTTCATCCGTAGTCGAATGTTGATCTTATGTAAGACGATGTTGTATTCGTGTGGCATTGTATGCCTTATGTATGTATCCCTACTTATTATGTAATGTTGATGTAATGATATCCACCTTGCAAAAGCGTTTCAATATGCGGGTCTATCCTTGGTGGGACCTTCGAGTTCCTTCTGTTTAGGGTCGCATATTGGGCGTGACACGATGCCTCCAAGTTGCGAACTCAGGCCTAACCCCAACAAAGAGCATTCTGTTACGTATCTTCCAGATGTTCCACACACCCATGATCACATCCTCTGTAAAAAGCGGTCCTTGCCAGGAGAGCCTGGCTTTCTCATGTCATCTAGTGTTACATCAATATCCCATGATATTCCAAGCCTAGCCCAACATTCAATGCTGAAGGTGCATTCGAAGAGGAGGTGGTTCCTTGTCTCATCGCGGCCAGCGTCACAGAGACAGGAGAGCAGCGTCACAATACTCCCTCTGTCTAGGTGTGTAAGTCATAATACGAAAACCAAATAATCCCAAAACACTTAGGCGCGGTGTATTAACTTCTACCTCGTTTCTTGTTTCTTGACATTACCAATAATAGATAAAGAATGTGCATGCTTTTAATGACTTGAGTCTATCAAACACGACATGCAGTGGTTAGTTCATCGCATGCAATACTATTAATTAGCAAATAAACATTAACGTTTCTCGTTTTCCCCTCCTCCTTGGTCACGGTGCACAGCCTAAGATGACTTACTCACCTAGACGGAGGGAGTACTAAACATTTTTCGAATCTAAGTTGTTAACTTTTAATATATAACAACTAGGTAAGTACATCATTAACCACTATCACGATAATAACTCTAGCATGAAAAGATTGGAAGATTTGTGCTTACTGGCAATGTCATGCTTTGACTATAGTATTAGAACAACCAATATTTTGCCATGGGGAAGTGTATTACACTAAACAAGTATTGCGCTGATTGACGCATATCGCAAGGAAATTAAATACCGTTACCAGTTGTCATTGGCATTTGTGCTAACGAAATTAAAAAGGATTTCCCTTAAAGAACAATTAACGGGCTGCACCACACTCCACCCGCGCATAATTAAAGGGTGCGCGCTGCATCCAGTGGGGTTGGAGCTTAGGATAATAAATGTACGCTCCCATATACTTTATTGGATGTGAATTTTTATGTAGGTGGCAAGAATCTTTGTGGCTAGCTGTTAGAGCAAGTACAATAGTGAGCTTAGGGCATCTCCAGCCGTTTGGCCCCCCAGGAGGCATTTTTTTCGCCCCTTGGGGGGCTGCCGGCGAAAAATTTGACCTGGGGGGCGAAAATGATCCACTCGTTGCATCCCCACGAGCAGTGTTGGACTCCCACGAACAGAGCGGCATTTCGTCGAGCATCTTGCCCGCGGCGGTGTCCGACTACCTCCTCGTCGCGCTGCTAGAGCAGGTCGCGCCCGTCTTGGCCTTGACATTGACCTTGAGCCCCTTGGCCGCGAGCAGGTCGAGGCGCGCGTCGTGGGCGCCGGTCGTCTTTGCCGCCACCGGAGACATTGACCTTCGTGGGCTGCTGCTGCCTGTACATGCCCCCTGTGCATGTCCGGCCACGCAGAGGAGGGCCCGGGCGTGGGCCGCCCCGGCCACGCCCCGGCGAGCGCGGGCGAGCTCCGCCCGGCCACGCCCCGGCGAGCGCGGGCGAGCTCCGCCCCGGCCACGCAGAGATAAGCGCGGGCGAGCTCCGTCCCGGCCACACCCCGGCGTGCGCGGGCGAGCTCCGCCCCGGCCACCCCCGGGCGGGCGCGGGCGAGCTCCGCACTGGCCACGCAGAGGTGAGCGCGGGCGCGGGCCGCCCCGGCCACGCCCCGGCGGGCGCGGGCGAGCTCCGCCCCGGCCACGCAGAGGTGGGCGCGGGCGCGGGCCGCCCCGGCCACGCCCCGGCGGGCGCGGGCGAGCTCCGCCCCGGCCACGCAGAGGTGGGCGCGGGCGCGGACCGCCCCGGCCACGCCCCGGCGGGCGCGGGCGAGCTCCGCCCCGGCCACGCAGAGGTGCGCGCGGGCGCGGGCCGCCCCGGCCACACCCCGGCCTGGCCGTCTGCCGGTGTGTGGCTCGTCGTGGCCGGGGCCCCCCGTGGCCAGTGCCCGGGTCGGGTCTGCCCGTGGTCGCCACGCTCGGGGCCGGTGCGCCCGGAGCTGGGGCCGCCCTTGGCCTCCACGCTCGGTGCGCCCAGTGCCGGGGCCGCCCGTGCCTAGACCGGCCGCACTCCTTGTCGACGCTCCCCGGCGTGGCCTTCGGCTGCGGCGACACGAACGAGGGCGACGGGTTCCCGGCGTGGCTGGAGCTACAGGACAGGCCATGCACGTGGTGGGCCTGGGAGGAAAAGAGGAAAGAGAGTGAGGAGAGAGGTTGACTTGTGGGGCTTTTGCATGCAAAAAAGAGCGCCGGCGCCCCCAGCTGCCCCCCGATTCTTTGGGTTTGGGTTGGTACCGCCGGCCGTAACTTTAGCAAAATCCGGCGCTTTTGGGGACGTGGCTGGGCGAAAAAATTCGTGCCGGCGATGAAAAAGGCCTCCTGGAGGGTCTCTCGGGGGGCCGGCTGGAGATGCCCTTATAGCCCGCTTACGTGGCACTTTTGTTTATCTGAATGAGACATATGTGAAAAAGTGAGGGAAGTGGACTCTCATACAAGAGCCTAGCTATATATGCATTCCTAGGTAAATGCAATAAATGTGAAGAAAGAGATAGAGAGAAGATTGAAAAAAGTAGTAGTGTAATAGCAAACCTTATAGTCAAATAGTCACTTTGGAACCGGGTGCATTGGAGCCCTATTTTTTGAACTGTGCCAAAATGCTATTTTGAAGTTTCAAAAAATTCTGAAAACAAACAACATGTTTATATGAATGTATATTACACATGTGTAAATTTTGATGCTCAAATAAGTAACCATGTGAGTTACACAAAAATGACAAAATCGTGATTTTGGAGAGATGAACAGTGCATGCACTATTCACTATTTGGAAATCACCATTTTGTCATTTTTTATAGGTCACATATTTACTTATTTCATCACCAAACTTTACACATGTGTAATATACATCCATGTGATCACGTAGAATTTTTTTCAGAAATTTTTTAAACCTTAAATGTGATTCTCAAAGTATTTAAATTAAGGTCCTCCAATACACCCGGGTTCCAAAAATCCACTCTCACCTTATAGTCCACATTATTGTATAGGCGTCCATAGATGATGGTTATACATGACAATTCCTTATAAGCATCAGCTGGCTATATTATTAACCATGCTCTTAGACAAGTTATGCACTACTACACTACTATGATCGTTCTGCCTGCTTTCAGGGTTGCTGCGGATGGCGTCCCACTTGTAGCAGTTGTTTATTTATTTATTTAGCTGGCACTTGTACCGGTTGTTGGTGCTATATGATTACACTTTGAAAGATGGAAACAAGTCCAATGTATAATCCAAATGTACTAAGCTTCCAAGGACCCTTGGCGTGTCTGGTGCAAACTTCCACCCACACCAGCGCTTTATCAAAATAGTGCGAAGATAAAACAAGTAGGCATTGATGTATAATATTTCAAGTCATTCTCATAATCTTTGCAAGATCCAAAAGTTCTCACGGTCACCAAGATCGACATTTCCAGACCCATTTAATGGCTAGCATCAGAAGTCATCCCTGTTCAGCCCGCTCATCATCTCCCCAAATTTCAATGTGAGCAGTTTTATTAATGGTGTTATACCTCCAGACTCAACACATACCAAATAATGTGAATTATCTTGGCTCCCTCCTTAATCATGGACAAGGTTATTTGAATAGTTTTAGATTCTACTGTGGTTGTAAACTTTCGAGAGAAGTCCATATTACAACCTCAAACTATCACCAAAGTCAAAAACACACAACCCTGAACTATGAAACCATCTAGTTTACAACCTTGAACTTTCAAAACCGGACAGAAAACAACCCCGGGGGTGGTATTTGACTGGTTTTGACCAGTCAACAGCTCAGTCAGCGCCAATTCATCTGCCACGTCCAGCTCTGGTCAAATTTTGGCAAAAAGAAAAACAGTGTCCAGAAATTTTTTAAAAAATTCTCAAAAATCTACACGGCCCTTATATTAAGTCTGGAAAAGTTTCAACAAATTTTGCAAAGCAGAAAAAACAATTAGAGAAAAAATTCAAATTCAGAACCATTTTGGATCAAATTTTGCCCAAAAAATGTCCACTTTTGAGAAAAAAAATGGTAGAATTTTTTGAGAATTCAGAGCCATTTTGAGATTTCTTCCCCATTTTTTTGGACACTCTGTTTTGGTGGAAATTTAACAAGAGGAGGACGTGGCGGATGAGTTGGCACTGACTGGGCTGTTGACTGGTCAAAACCAGTCAAATACCACCCCATGGTTGTTTTTTTTGTCCGGTTTTGAAAGTTTAGGGTTGAAAACTAGACGGTTTCGTAGTTCAGGGTTGTGTTTTAGACTTTGGTGGTAGTTTGAGGTTATAATATGGACTTCTCTCTAAACTTTAACCATACAATGGAATATCCTTTGTGAGGGCACCCCAACAAGACAACCCCTAATCCACACACTTCTATCAAGCCACCAACAAAGTCTGACTTTACTTTGAGACAGAAGGGCTGGACATCATCACCTTTTCTCATCACTAGATGGGCACACGTGGTGGAAGACAACACCTGACCGCACTTTGCCTCTAGGGTCTCCGAGAATAACAAACTGTGCTACCATGAGACATGTGTTGGGAGGAGGTGGTGGAGACGAGGCGCCGAAAGGAGGAGAAAGGAGGCGGGGGTGAAACCACCATGATGGGGATGAACTCCCCACGACGATGGGTTGGCTGGCGCGGACGGTGGTAGCCTGGTAGGTGGGGCGGGGAAGGGGGGGGGGGGGGGGATGGTGGTGAATGACACGGTGGTCTTTTTGAGTTAGTCTTACCTTTCTTTTCGTAAGTTTTATGTAGTTGTGTTTGCTCATTGGCACTAGAAAATACTAACCTATGCATATATTGCAAATGGTGGTCCTGAAATCAACACGCAAAACTTAATGATGTACATAAACTTTGCTAAACAAGCACTAATCATATATAAAGATCAAGTTATTAAGAAGTACAAAGGGTGGTCGTGTCGGACGAGTTAAGATCAGGCAGCTTATCATGCTCAAGGAGTCGCACTGCTTGTTTCATGGAAGGTCGTTGCACACCATCAGCAAGAGAACATGAGAAGCCCACGACAAGCACACGGTGCATCTGGTCCCTATGGAAGTCGCTTCCCAACCGCTTATCAGCAGCTGCCTCCATCATCTTCATCTCCTCCCCTTGGTATCTTTTATAGAGATCCCAAACTTCGTTCCTGGAGTTGTGCCGCCCGCAGGCGATCTCCAGCAGCACGAGTCCGAAGCTATATACGTCGGAGCTCCTATCGAACTTGACATCACCATGCATTTTTAACTTGGGATCCATGTACTCAACGGTCCCCACGGTGGTGGTCACCAGCGTGGACTTGTTTTTATTGGTGATCCTCGAGAGCCCGAAGTCGGCGATCTTGGCATTATAATTGTCATCCAGGAGTATGTTGCCAGGCTTGATATCTCTATGCAGGATGTATGGCTCGCACTCGTGGTGCAAGTAGAAAAGAGCGGATCCTAGCTCCTTCACTATTTTGTACCTGGTTGGCCATGGCATAGCGACATCCTTTTTATGCAGGTGATGGTCGAGGTCACCCTGAGGCATCAGTTCATAGATAAGGAAGAGCTTGTGATCATCCAACTAGTTTTGGTTGCAGCACCAGCACACCCAGTTCCATCTACTCCTGCCGCTGTAACAACACCAGCCTTCTAACCTGACCAGATTCTTGTGCTTCGTCTTGCTAATGGTGTTGAGTTCCGCAAGGAAGTCCTTGATTCCCTCTCTGGATCCCTTCAAGAGCTCCTTGATAGCAACCTCATGTTCTTCCCCATCATTGTCTACATTAAAAGATGTCCCGCGGTACACCGCGCCAAAGCCGCCCTCTCCGAGCTTCCTGTCGCTGGAGAAGTTGTTGGTTGCTTTAGCCAAATCCTTGTACTGGAATTGCCTAGGGCCAGCCCCGGAAACCACGAGGGAATTGTGTCCTCGTTTCGACATAAACCATGAAAGAATAAGCCATATCACGAGCAGGAACGCACAAGCTCCTCCAGAAATCACGGCTGCAATTAGACCCGTACCTGTCACAGCATGCACGCATATTTTAAAATAACCTCTAATGCAATGTAGTTAGAGATTATTACTCTGCTCAAGATGGAGACCTATTTACTGGATGTGCCTCTACGCAATCAGACCCCTATTTACTTCCTCTTTTCCGAAATTGAATGAGACCACTATTTTATGCACATACGTATGGTTTGACAGTAATTCATTCTTACGGTACAAAGTGCATATTCTAATACTAAGGGGATACGGAACACTACACAATTAAGGCCTCCTTTGGTTTATATGATAGAAATGGGAAAATCATAGGAAATGAGATGACATATATCAATAGGAAAAGAGATGTCAGGGAAATTCTAACAATCTGACATCAGATTTTTTGGCATGGCAAATCGAAAGTTTTTCATGCAATTCATGTTGGCGCGAGATAACAAATTTAGTTGGCGAGCATGACAATTTTCTTGCAAAAAAAAAAAGAGCGGAGGCGTATTTGTCATGCTCGCCAACTAAACTTGTCACCCTCGACAAACATAATTTGTCATGGAAAACGTTCGATATGTCATGCCTAAAAATCTGACATTCGCTGGATATTCGGGTCCTTGGTTTATAGGATAGGAAATTTTCCAATAGGTCTGAGCTGATGTTTTTTACTTCAAAATGTGAAGGATACATAGAAAAAGGAATCTATTCCTATAAACCAAAGAGTTATAAAGTAAAGTTTCCTACCGGAGTTCTATCTTGTAGAATTCCAAAAATAGTCAGCCAATTTGCCCTGGATCTATGCTTAATTACCGTAAAAGACATCTACTTTGGTAGTAGGTAGTCAAATTCTGTGTGTTTACAGATAATTGATTTTATGAAAGTTGAAACACATACCTATCCGGCGCAAAAAAAAAGAAGAAACACATACCTATCGATTTTGGCTGTTCTTTGGGAGCAAGCGTGGAGTTGAAGGACCATGACAGTATCTGATGGAGCTCCATGCCTGTGCCAGTGCCTGCAGAGAACCCCACCGCCACCTCTGGCGGGAGTACCGTGTCTGGGTGGGACAACTGGGCGCTGACTTCAACCGGTTTCATGGAAGGACGGTCATCGAAGTACAATCTAGCGACCAGCATCCTGGTGCTGCCGTTAAAATTGATGGACGCCGTCATGGTTCCATTGAGGCTGAACTCGGGCAGGTTTGTCGTGTTAACCGAGCGTTTGACGGAGTTGATGTCGATGCCGATGTGGTCCATGGTTTGCCCGGGTTCGAACTCGGTGTTGTTGTACGTGTCAAACTCAACAGCGACGAATCGATTCTCGCCATGGGCCTGCAACGTCGTACCAGACACAAGGCCGAAGGCGCCGCCATAAGAGTCCAGCGGCAGTACTGACGGCGGGTAGCTGAGGAGGAAGAAAGCCATGCCATCCCCTTTGTTGCGTCGAGGCACGAGCGTGATATTGAAGGTGAAGCGCGTGTTGAAGCTCGCCACCTCGCCGGTGGTGGTGTCGTAGAGAGGCACCGGGCGCCCGTACGACACCCGCCCCATACAGTTAAGCATCTTCGACGTGTCCACGGTGTTGCATGTGAGGTCGACCATGCTGCTGCCCACATGCGCGTCACCCTGGACAAGGAGGTCTTGTGAGTTGTATGAGGTCTCGTTGGTGAAGTCGAAGCTGAAGGAGATGGGCGGCGACGCAGCGGCAACACGTCGAGGAGCATGGAGCGGCAGGGAGAGGAGGAAGCAGCCGGCGTAGAGGAGGATGAGGAGAAGCTGGGGCATGCTGTTTCTTGCAGGAAATATAACTCTGTCTAGGACTCTAGGTAGCCCGATGGGGTGTTTTTCAGCTTATTAGGATCGTTGCCTCATCCTATACAGAGGAACGAAAGTACTCCCCCACCTTGCCAAAATGGAGTCATATGGTTTTTTGGTTCCTCCGAGTCATGTTTCACTTGAGGTTTTTTCTTTATTATAGGATAGTTTTTTTTTTTTTTTGCGGGGTATTATAGGATAGTTTTACTTTAGGTGGGAGGCAAGAATCTTCTTGGCTGCCACAATTATCATATTTTCTCTTCTTGCGTGCTTCCCATGTTGCTGCGGGTGGCGTGTCCCAAACTGTACCAGTTGTTTATTTAATTTATTTCGAGCCAGAACTTGTACCAGTTGTCGCTATTGGTAGTACTTTGAAATATGGCAGCAAGTCGAAACCAATAATCAAGATGCACTAGCATCTCTTTCATCTTCGTATGTCTATACAACGGATTATTCGTTTTTACAAATGTAGTAGAAGCATGTACCCGCAGCCCCAGGTCTCCGTTTTGCCGTCAAAACGGAGCTTGCCGTCAAATGTAGTAGAAGCATGTACCCGCAGCCCTGGGATGCTTCTACTACATTTTCATCCCGGCTTATCTTTTTGCGGGAAAAATGTGGACCCTATTTAATAGGTTAAAAAGAAATGAACCCTATTAACTCGCGAATATTCGCTTTGAGGGTGGCACATGCAAGTCCGCCAAAAAAAAAAAAAAAGAGGGTGGCACATGCAAACGACTGGGTGGCAGTTTTACTCGTGATGAAGTGGTGCGGGTTGGCATTTTCTACGGAAGGCATGACAGTTTCTTCCCGAAGGCAATTTTCGTTTAAACTGCCGCCGTTTTATCTATGCCTGATAACTAAACTGTCAATTAATAATGTTCGCTTGCCACCTTCCTTAGACTAGCCACAATGGTGAGTAACATACACTAGTAACATACACATATCCTAGACTATGTTACTACCTTTATAGTGGGTATTAACATAAGTGTGGTAACATGCAAAATTTTATTTATTAGGTTAGAGTTAATTACAGTTTTAGTACACAAACTTGCAGCGGGGGTACAATTTCATACAAGAACTTGCAAAACGACTCAAATTAGCCTCTAAACTTGCTCTGCGAGAACAAATTGATACAATTTAGTCTAAAACTTGCCATATTGGACAGGAGGCACGCATCGGCCAGTCCGACATTATGCAGAAACGCCCCCAAGTATAGCAATAAATGAACCCGTGGTCCTCAGAGAGAGCTGATAGTAGAAAACTTAAAAGCGACCCCTGAGGTTATGCAAAATATTACATTTGCACTGCGAACCCAGTACAAACCCTTTCGTCTGTTCGGGTTTTCGCCTGCTTGTTCGTTTCTCGTCAGCGACGAGTGACGGTGCTGCCTGGTTGGTCGTCGCCAACGAGATCGTCGCTTGATGGAGCCACGTCCCCGGGGCATTGGCAAGTTTCCTTCGGATTATGGTATGCACACTCCTGCTATGTTGGATGGTCCCCTATTTCGGACCTCTTATGGCTAGGGTTTTGATCATGTTTGAACAGAGGTATTCGTTCTTGATCAGCCCACTAAAACTAAAAGCAGAAAATTGAAGACAAAAACTACAAATTAACTTTAACGAAAACTCTAAACACAAAGATTAGGAATACTAAACTCCTTTCCGACAACGGCGCTAGAAAAAGGACTTAATATCTCATTTTTATTGATCTGGTATTGGAACAGAAAAAAGTATCCCACACATATTTCCCTAGAGGTGACACTGGTTTATCGAACCCACGAGAGGAAGATTCCCTTGAAGCGATGGTCTCTAGCAAGCTTTCGTTAAAGTGTCAAATCCAGCTTTTCACCGGATCAGCAAACAAATAGTGATTTAAGCACTTGTAATAAAAAGAGGTATGGTATGAGGTCTTATGCTTACAACCTTGTATTTGTGATGGGATCAAATATGATATTAGTTTCTGCGCTGCACCCGTCGAGATGTGCTTGCCACGGATCAAAGCAGAAATACCTTCTGTCAAATACGATCAAAACCCTAGCCATAAGAGGGCCGAAATAGGGGACCATCCAACATAGCAGAAGGAGTGTGCATACCATAATCCGGTGGAAACTCGCCAATGCCCCAGGGACGTGGGTCCATCAAGTGATGATCCCGTCGACGGCGACCAACCAGGCAGTACTGTCGCTCGTCACGGACGAGAAACGAACAGCCGAAGCGGCCGATGAGAAACGAATAGGCAGGCGAACACGAACAGACGAAGGGTTTTGTGTTGGGCTTCCAGTGCAAATGTAATATTTTGCATAACCTCAGGGGTTGTTTTAAAGTTTTCTACTACCAGCTCTCTATGAGGACCGCGGTTTCGCTTAGTGCTATACTTGGGAGCGTGCTTCCTGTCTGACATGACAGGTTTCAGACTAAATTGCATCAATTTGTTCTCGCAGAGCAAGTTTAGGGGTTAATTTGAGTCGTTTTGCAAGTTCTTGTATGAAATTGTACCCCCGCTCTAAGTTTGTGTACTAAAACTGTAATTAACTCGTTAGGTTATAGACTCATATTGCATTGGGACATGTGATGTTACAGTAGCTAGCTAAGTTACTATAACTACCTCTCTCTTCATTAACTCATTGTCACATAAACAAATTTGCTGAGTTGGACTCGATGTTACTGCTGAAATTACTCCCACTGTGGCTAGTCTTACCGGGAACGTCAGCCAGGGAACATTACTGTAAATAATTTGAGTTATCCTGGCTTCGTTTTCTCATGGCTTTACGACAGTTAGTCATTTTGTAGCTATGGTATGGTCTAACTTATTGCGGTAAAACAAGATAAGAATTAGGAGTTGGCGGGAAACGAAATCCGGCTTTGCTATCACGGGAAAGCTAGTACTTTTCTAGTCACGGGGGGCGTGGAGATTTCCTTTTCCAACTGTAGTGAGTACTGACCCTAGCTTGGCGTGTTGACGCCCGCTTCCACACGGGCAGCCGCTCTATCGATCCACCAAGGGAGGTCGTACATCCTCCCCGTTCCGGCCATCCGACGGGTAGCACGCGTCTCTACGGTTTCCGACGGAACAGGCTCGATGTCAACGCTCGGCGCTTCTTTTAGCATAATGCTGAGCTGGCATTGAATCCCACTAGTCTATCTACATCTCGAAAACTCAAAGGAGTGCCCCTCCTTGCCTAGTCATGGTATCGTACACCGTCAGACTTCATTGAGATTTGCTAAAGGGATGCTCGCTGATACAGTAGACGCTGCCAGTTGGCCCACCCCTACTTCCATGGTAACAGTGGTTGACGGCAAGCTCCGTTTTGTACCCGCAGCCCCAGGTCGTAGGATGCCGAGAGCCTAGTTACTATCCTTTCACGAGTCATCCAAGGCAACACTGTAGTACCGCTTATCTACCCACCATTGTTTCCCCAAAAAGAAAACGAAGACGAGCTGTAGCAGGAACAAGTAGGTTTCAATCTATCTATCGATACATTGGATAAGGGCATGGTTAGTTGGGAGAGTCATCTAGTGCATCTGGAACACACTTTCGTTTGAATTGCTGCAACACTTCATGAATCATCAGCCGGCCCTCCGTTCATTTCAATTTTAAACAGCAACCTGTCCTCGCCCACTATATGTCTGAATTCCATTTCGTTTCATGACACCGTGCCCAACACATCAACAACTGAAATCTAGTCTGTTCTAACACATTGTCACATTGCATAAATTCCCACAGGCACATTAATTTCATCAGGCGTAAGAGCATGATTGGTCGAATAGCTCGCCTGATCATGGAATCGTGAGACGTCGCTTCGCTTGGGTTTAGGGGCTTTATTTTAATGCGTATACTGTGGACCGAAGAGGCAGCATTAGTACGGCACAAAGCGATGGGCGTCCATGCATCAGAGACGTTTTTTCGGTTTTCTATATTAACATGTGCAAGGTAATGTTGAGCGGCATTTTTTTTAATTCAAGATCTTTTTTAAGTTCGCATAATTTCTTCAAATTTTGCATACTTTCTTCAAGTTTGCACAAATTTTCAAATCCGCATACTGTTTTTAAATCCACTTAATTTTTTAAAGTTCAAGTGTTTTTTAAACCCGTGTATTTTTTCCAAATTTGCATACTTTCTCAGATCCGCATACCTTTTTTAAGTTCAGAATTTTTTAAAAACCATGAATTTTCCTAATAAAGTAAAAATAAGTGAACTTGAAAACAGTATATAGATTTGAAAAAGTTCATGAATTTGGAAAAAAAAATATGTGATTCTTTTAAGAAAATACCCAGACTTGGAAAAAGTACATGGATTTGAAAAGTACAGAGATTTGAAAAAAAGTACCCCTAATTGGAAAGCTTGCGAAAACTTGGAAAATTAAGTAGATTTGAAAACAATATGCGAATTTTAAAATAATACGTGAATCGGAGTCAGCGCAGTCAAAACTGGGGTGAAATTTGTCCGGTTTCAATAGTTGAGGATGCAAATTGTGTGATGAGAGAGAGAAGTATTTTTTCCTACATTAAAGTGCATTGGGAAGATAGAAGTACACTCTTTTGTGGACAAATTTTGAACCTAGATGTACACTCTTCACCGGACGGAGGGAGTACATCTATCTATGTGTACCTATATGTATCTATCTGTCTATATCACTAAGCTCCCTAGGATTAAGGGCCTCTCAATCAATTGAGGTCACCAATTTGGAATTAGGTCACCCATTTTGACCGGGTCAATAATCTCTCACTCAATTTTTTAACTCACTATGCTCTCTAATTTTAGAGCTCTCTCATTACATTGAGAAATTCAATTGGATTTGGTTCGTGATTTTGACTGGGTCAACAATGTTTCAAATCAATCAGAAGCAGCCGGCCTATAAAAACATATCCACCCTGCCATCACCTAGAAAAAAGAAGCCTCAACATGTGATAATTTAGCACCAATATAGTACATGCAGTCACCACCGCAGAATTTTTTTTCCACATAAGTATGAGTTGATTTGTAGACAACACAAAATCACACCGCGAAAGGCCCACCAAAACACCGCGTTATATGAATAAAAAACACACTCCATCATCTTCCCCACTAACCAAACCAAATACTCACTTAGTTCCAAAATATAAGGTGTATTAGTTTATTGAAAAGTCAAATTTCTTTAACTTTGACCAAGTTTCAAGCCAAAAATATCGACATCCACAACATTAAATAAATAAAATATGAAAATTTCATTTCATAATGAATCTAAAAAACCAGATTTGATATGATGAATATTGATATATTTCTATACAAATATGGTCAAACGTAGAAAGATTTGATTATTCAAAAAACTAATACACCTTATATTTTAAAATAGATGGAGTAAAAAAATTATAAAAATCCAATAACATCAATGGCGCAACAAAGCGCGTCCAACCCTTCTAGTACCTATACTAATTAGAGACCCCCTAGAAATCACTACATTAATTAGAAATTATAAGCCGTTCATTTGGAGGTCACATGTGCATCACCCTGGACCAGGAGGTCTTGTGCATTGTATGCGGTCTTGTTGGTGAAGTCGAAGCTGAAGGAGATGGGCGGCAACGCGGCGGCGACATGTCGAGGAGCATGGAGCGACAAGGAGAGGAGTATGGGGAGAAGCTGCGGCATGTTGTTTCGTGCCTGAAACGTAACTCTGGAAACTAGGACTCTAGGTAGCACCATGGAGTAATGCTACATACATCACTACTAGGAAAAAGCCTAGCAGTAGCACGGGTTTTAGGCCTATCAGTAGCGCGGGACAAGCTACTGATAAGGCGCTACAGCTAATGTATAGTAGTAGCGCGTGTCGTCCCACGCTATTGCAATACATGAATAGCTGTAGCTCACTTTAGAGAAGAGCGTTGCTAATATTATCTGCAGCGCTTTTTACAAGGAAGCGCTACTGGTAAGGCGGTGCTACTGCTAAATCCCCCCCCCCCCCTCGCTACTACTAGTTTTATTAGTTTTTTTCCTAAATATTTGTTTTGTATTTGAATAGGCTTTATACAATAATCTTTAGCATATCATATACATACAAATGTGATAATAGCATATACATACAATTAGTCTCATCAAATCATAATCATCATCCAACACAAAGTGGTCTCTCGTCATCATCTCGAAAATAGCGATACAAGACTCGATTACTTGCAAATACATCGTCATCCATCTAAACGATGATATACGCGAGAAGAGCTATCACTTTGAGTGAGAGCGGAACTATGCAGTACATGAGTTCGTATCCCTCTCTAGCATTAGCGTGAACTTAAACTAACTACTGCATGTCGCTCGGAAACCGGAAACCGATACACCTGGGCCTAACACTCCGGCCACGTCGTATATATACTTGATACGTCTCCAACGTATCTATAATTTTTGATTGTTCCATGCTATTATATTACCCCTTTTTGGATGTTTCTGGGCTTTATTTCACACATTTATATTATTTTTGTGACTAACCTACTAACCGGAGGCCCAGCCCATATTGCTGTTTTATTGCCTGTTTCAGTATTTCGAAGAAAAGGAATATCAAACGGAGTCCAAACGGAATGAAACCTTCGGCAACGTGATTTTTTGGAAGAATATCATCCAGGAGACTTGGAGTTCACGTCAGAAGAACCTCGAGGAGGCCACGAGATAGGAGGGCGCGCCCCCCTGTAGGGCGCGCCCCTGTCTCGTGGGCCCCTCGAGCACCTCCCGACTGACTTCTTTCGCCTATATATACCTACGTACCCTAAAACCATCAAAAATCAAGATAGATCGGGAATTCCGCCGCCGCAAGCCTCTGTAGCCACCAAAAACATCTCGGGAGCCCGTTCTGGCACCCTGCCGGAGGGGGAATCCATCACCGGTGGCCATCTTCATCATCCTGGTGCTCTCCATGACGAGGAGGGAGTAGTTCACCCTCGGGGATGAGGGTATGTACCAGTAGCTATGTGTTTGATCTCTCTCTCTCTCTCTCTCATGTTCTCGACTTCGCACGATCTTGATGTATCCCGAGCTTTGCTATTGTAGTTGGATCTTATGATGTTTCTCCCCCTCTACTCTCTTGTGATGAATTGAGTTTCCCCTTTTGAAGTTATCTTATCGGATTGAGTCTTTTATGAGAACACTTGATGTATGTCTTGCCGTGCTTATCTGTGGTGACAATGGGATATCATGTGACACTTGATGTATGTTTTGGTGACCAACTTGCGGGTTCCGCCCATGAACCTATGCATAGGGGTTGGCACACGTTCTTGACTCTCCGGTAGAAACTTTGGGGCACTCTTTGAAGTACTTTGTGTTGGTTGGATGAATCTGAGATTGTGTGATGCATATTGTATAATTATGCCCACGGATACTTGAGGTGACAATGGAGTATCTAGGTGACATTAGGGTTTTGGTTTATTTGTGTCTTAAGGTGTTATTCTAGTGTGAACTCTTTTATAGATCGATCCGAAAGAATAACTTTGAGGTGGTTTCGTACCCTACCATAATCTCTATGTTTGTTCTCCGCTATTGGTGGCTTTGGAGTAACTCTTTGTTGCATGTTGAGGGATTGTTATATGATCTATCTATGTTATTATTGTTGAGAGAACTTGCACTAGTGAAAGTATGAACCCTAGGCCTTGTTTCCTATCATTGCAATACCGTTTACGCTCACTTTTATCTTTAGTTACCTTGCTGTTTTTATTATTTCAGATTACAAAAACCTATATCTACTATCTATTTTGCACTTGTATCACCATCTCTTCGCCGAACTAGTGTACCTATACAATTTACCATTGTATTGGGTGTGTTGGGGACACAAGAGACTCTTTGTTATTTGGTTGCAGGGTTGCTTGAGAGAGACCATCTTCATCCTATGCCTCCTACGGATTGATAAACCTTAGGTCATCCACTTGAGGGAAATTTGCTACTGTCCTACAAACCTGTGCACTTGCAGGCCCAACAACGTCTACAAGAAGAAGGTTGTGTAGTAGACATCAAGCTCTTTTCTGGCGCCGTTGCCGGGGAGGTGAGTTCTTGAAGGTATATCTTTAGATCTTGCAATCGAATCTTTTTGTTTCTTGTTTTATCACTAGTTTAGATTATAAAAGAAAACTACAAAAAAATGGAGTTAAGTTTGTCTCATACGCTTCGTCTTTTTAATATCTTTCGTGAGTATGATGGAAAAGAAAATTGTGCTCAAGTGCTAGAAGAAGAATGCATTAAAATGCTTGGTACTAAATCTTTGAATGATGAGCATGATTGCAATGTTATTAGTATGAATTCCTTGAATATCCATGATGCTAATGATATGCAAAGCCACAAGCTTGGGGAAGCTATGTTTAATGAATATGATATTTTTTGTCCCGCAAGTTTTGATTATATATTTATTATGATGAAAGCATGCCTCCTATTTATGATGATTATATTGATGAAAGTGGGTTTGGAAGAGTGTCAACTTCAGGAAGTAGTGATCCCACTATTTTGGAGGATATTGAATCTTATTGTGATGAACATGAAAGTGAATCTGGAAGAGTGTCAACTTTATTTAGTGATGATTCCACTATTTCGAAAGAGGTTCCAATTGATTATGAGAACAAAGTTGCTATCTATGATGATTATTTTGATGACTTGTATGCTATTAGGAATAATGATAACCATAAAACTTGTCATCATGATTTTAGTTTTCAATTGGATTATGCCTCACATGATAATTATTTTGTTGAGTTTGCTCCCACTACTATTCATGAGAAGAATTTTGCTTATGTGGAGAGTAATAAAATTTCTATGATTGTAGATCATGAAAAGAATGCTTTAGATGCTGGTTATATTGTTGAATTCATTCATGATGCTATTGAAATTTTTTATGAGGGAGGAATATATGCTTGTAGGAATTGCAATAATGTCAAGTTTCCTCTCTATGTGCTTAAAATTTTGAACTTATGCTTGTTTTACCTTCCTATGCTTGTTGGTTATTGTTCCCATAAGTTGTTTGCTCACAAAATCCCTATGCATAGGAAGTGGGTTAGACTTAAATGTGCTAGTCATATGCTTCATGATGCTCCTGTTATGTTTCAATTCTGATGTTTTATGTGAGCATCATTGTCATCATCATGCCTACCTAGAAAGGCATTAAAGAAAAGCGCTTGCTGGGAGAAAACCCAATATTTATCCTTACTGTTTTTGTGTCTTCACATGATTATGCTACTGTAGTAATCATGTTTTATATCTTTTGTTTCAATAAAGTGCCAAGTAAGACCTTTAGGATAGCTTACGGTGATAGTTGTGTTGATCCTGCTGAAAATCAGAAACTTTTGCACCCAGTAATTTAGTTTTGTTAATTCACAGAAACGCGCTTTTGATCTGATTCCTTTTGCTATCGATTGGTACACGAATTTCTTAGGACTTCCTAATTTGGTAGAATTGTTGGAGTTGCAGAAGTATACGTTTGATACAGATTACTACAGACTGTTCTGTTTTTGACAGATTCTGTTTTCTATGTGTTGTTTGCTTATTTTGATGATCTATGAGTAGTATCGGAGGGTATGAACCATAGATAAGTTGGAGTAAAGTAGATATTACATCAATATGAATATAGAATGAGTTCATTACAGTACCTAAGTGGTGGTTTTATTTTCTTATACTAACGGGGCTTACGAGTTTTCTGTTGAGTTTTGTGTTGTGGAGTTTTCAAGTTTTGGGTAAGGATTCGATGGACTATGGAATAAGGAGTGGAAAGAGCCTAAGCTTAGGGATGTCCGAGGCACCCCAAGGTAATATTCAAGGACAACCAAGAGCCTAAGCTTGGGGATGCCCCAGAAGGCATCCCCTCCTTCGTCTTCGTTCATCGGTAACTTTACTTGGAGCTATATTTTTATTCGCCACATGATATATGTTTTTCTTTGAGCGTCATTTTCTTTTGTTAGTATTTGCTTGCTGTTATTTAGATTAATGTTTTGCATATTTAGTTTCAATAAAAAAGTCAAGGATAGCCTTTGCCATGCTTATTTTGCTAGTATACATGTTGCTGTTTGAAAACAGAAAGTTTACCGCTGTTGCAAAAATTCCCTAGGAAAGTCTGTGAAAGGTATAATGTTGAAATTTTTTGCATATTGAGCTCTGATAAATTTAATACAGTGGGAATTTTATTTCATAATTTTTGGAGTTAGGGAAGTATGATGAATCTTGCATTCTTTACAGACTGTACTGTTCTGACAGATTGCTGTTATGTTTGCGTATGTTTGCTTGTTTAATGATTCTATTTGAGGATAGGAGTATTAAATATGCAGAGACATTTAGTATGCAATTTTGAATAATAATTTTAGTGATTTGTTATAGTAGAAAATGATAAGGTTTTGCATTGGTTTATACTAACCTATCTCACGAGTTCTTGTTGAGTTTGTTGTGGATGAAGCTTTTGATAAAAAGAGAAACCATGATATGAGAGGAATTAAGGAGACACAAAAGTTCAAGCTTGGGGATGCCCAAGGCACCCCAAGATAATATTACAAGAAGTCTCAAGCATCTAATCTTGGGGATGCCCCGGTAGGCATCCCACCTTTCTTCTTCAACAACTATCGGTTAGTATCGGTTGAGCCTAAGTTTTTGCTTCTTCACATGAGTTGTGCTATCCTTGCAATTTAATTTTATTTTGTTTTTCTTGCTGATTGAATACAATACCAAGATCTGAAATTCCTTAATGTTAGAGAATCTTCACATAGTTGCACAATTATTCGACTACTCATTGATCTTCACTTATATCTTTCGGAGTAGTTTTGTCATTTGCTCTAGTGCATCACTTATATCTTTTAGAGCACGGCGGTGATATTTTGTAGAAATTGCTAGTCCCTCATGCTTCACTTATATTATTTTGAGAGTCTTTTAGAACAACATGGTATTTGCTATGGTTACAAAGTTGGTCCTAGAATGATGAGCATCCAAGTTGGGTATAATAAAAACTATCATAGGAAGTGAATTGGATGCTATGATCAATTTGATACTTGATAATTGTTTTGAGATATGGAGGTAGTGATATTAAAGTCATGCTAGTTGGGTGATTATGAATTTAAAGAATTCTTGTGTTGAAGTTAGCAAGCCCCGTAGCATGCACGTATGGTTAAAGTTGTGTAACAAATTTGAAACATGAAGTGTACCTGGCTTGTGCATCCTTATGAGTGGCGGTCGGGGACGAGCGATGGTCTTTTCCTACCAATCTGTCTCCCTAGGAGCATGCGCGTAGTACTTTGTTTTTGATGACTTCTAGATTTTTGCAATAAGTACATGAGTTCTTTTGACTAATGTTGAGTCCATGGATTATACGAACTTTTACATTTCCGCCATTGCTAGCCTCTTCGGTACCGTGCGTTTCCCTCTCTCACCTTGAGAGTTGGTGCAAACTTGGCCGGTGCATCCAAACCCCGTGATACGATACACTCTATCACACATAAACCTCCCTATATCTTCCTCAAAACAGCCACCATATCTACCTATTATGGCATTTCCATAGCCATTCCGAGATATATTGCCATTCAACTTTCCACCGTTCCGTTCATCATCATCATGACATACTTTACTTTTGTCATATTGCCATTGCATGATCATGTTGTTGACATCGTATTTGTGGCAAAGCCACCATGCATTATTTTTCATACATGTCACTCTTGATTCATTGCACCATCCCGGTACACCATCGGAGGCATTCATATAGAGTCATATCTTGTTCTAGTTTCGAGTTGTAATTCTTATGTTGTAATCAATAGAAGTGTGATGATAATCATTATTAGAGCATTGCCCAAAGAAAAGAAAAAGAAAAAAAGGAAAGGCCAAAAAGAAAAAAAAAAATAAAGGCCCTAAAAAATAAAAAAAAAGGAAAAGAAAAAAATAAAAAAAAGAAAAAAAAAAGAAATAAAAAGGGCAATGTTACTATCTCTTTTTCCACACTTGTGCTTCAAAGTAGCATCTTGTTCTTCATGTAATGAGTCTCATATATTGTGCTTCAAAGTAGCACCTTGTTTTTCATATAGTGAGTCTCATAAGTTGTCTTTTTCATACTACTGGGAATTTTTCATTATAGAACTTGGCTTGTATATTCCTACGATGGGCTTCCTCAAATGCCCTAGGTCTTCGTGAGCAAGCAAGTTGGATGCACACCCACTAGTTTTCTTTTGTTGAGCATTCATTTATAGCTCTAGTGCATCCGTTGCATGGCAATCCCTACTCCTCATGTTGAAATCAATTGATGGGCATTTCCATAGCCCGCTGATTATCCTCGTCAATGTGAGACTTTCTCCTTTTTTGTCTTCTCCACACAATCCCCATCATCATATTCTATTCCACCCTTAGTGCTATATCCATGGCTCACGCTCATGTATTGCGTGAAGGTTGAAAAAGTTTGAGATTATTTAAGTATGAAACAATTGCTTGGCTTGTCATCGGGGGTATAGAAGTTGGGAACATCTTTGTGTGATGAAAATGAACCATAGCCTAACTATATGATTTTGTAGGGATGAACTTTCTTTTGCCATGTTATTTTGAGAAGACATGATTACTTTGATTAGTATGCTTGAAGTGTTACTATTTCTTTTATCAATATGAACTTTTATTTTGAATCATTTGGATCTGAATATTCATGCCACAATAAAGAAAATTACATTGAAGAATTATGCTAGGTAGCATTCCGCATCAAAAATTCTGTTTTTATCATTTACCTACTCGAGGACGAGCAGGAATTAAGCCTGGGGATGCTTGATACGTCTCCAACGTATCTATAATTTTTTATTGTTCCATGCTATTATATTACCCCTTTTTGGATGTTCATGGGCTTTATTTTACACATTTATATCATTTTTGGGACTAACCTACTAACCGGAGGCCCAACCCATATTGCTATTTTATTGCCTATTTTAGTATTTCAAAGAAAGGGACTATCAAACGGAGTCCAAACGGAATGAAACCTTTGGCAGCGTGATTTTTTGGAAGAATATCATCCAGGAGACTTGGAGTTCATGTCAGAAGAGCCCCGAGGAGGCCACGAGATAGGAGGGCGCGCCCCCTGTCTCGTGGGCCCCTCGAGCACCTCCTGACTGTCTTCTTTCGCCTATATATACCTACGTACCCTAAAACCATCAAAAATCAAGATAGATCAGGAGTTCTACCGCCGCAAGCCTCTGTAGCCACCAAAAACCTCTCGGGAGCCCGTTCCGACACCCTGCCGGAGGGGGAATCCATCACTGGTGGCCATCTTCATCATCCCGGCGCTCTCCATGACGAGGAGGGAGTAGTTCACCCTCGGGGCTGAGGGTATGTACCAGTAGTTATGTGTTTGATCTCTCTCTCTCTCGTGTTCTCGACTTCACACGATCTTGATGTATCCCGAGCTTTGCTATTGTAGTTGGATCTTATGATGTTTCTCCCCCTCTACTCTCTTGTGATGAATTGAGTTTCCCCTTTTGAAGTTATCTTATCGGATTGAGTCTTTTATGAGAACACTTGATGTATGTCTTGCCGTGCTTATCTGTGGTGACAATGGGATATCATGTGCCACTTGATGTATGTTTTGGTGACCAACTTGCGGGTTCAGCCCATGAACCTATGCATAGGGGTTGGCACACGTTCTTGACTCTCCGGTAGAAACTTTGGGGCACTCTTTGAAGTACTTTGTGTTGGTTGGATGAATCTAAGATTGTGTGATGCATATTGTATAATCATGCCCACGGATACTTGAGGTGACAATGGAGTATCTAGGTGACATTAGGGTTTTGGTTGATTTGTGTCTTAAGGTATTATTCTAGTACGAACTCTTTTATAGATCGATCCGAAAGAATAACTTTGAGGTGGTTTCGTACCCTACCATAATCTCTACGTTGGTTCTCCGCTATTGGTGGCTTTGGAGTAACTCTTTGTAGCATGTTGAGGGATTGTTATATGATCTATCTATGTTATTATTGTTGAGAGAACTTGCACTAGTGAAAGTATGAACCCTAGGCCTTGTTTCCTATCATTGCAATACCGTTTACACTCACTTTTATCTTTAGTTACCATGCTGTTTTTATTATTTCAGATAACAAAAACCTATATCTACTATCTATTTTGCACTTGTATCACCATCTCTTCGCCGAACTAGTGCACCTATACAATTTACCATTGTATTGGGTGTGTTGGGGAGACAAGAGACTCTTTGTTATTTGGTTGCAGGGTTGCTTGAGAGAGACCATCTTCATCCTACGCCTCCTACGGATTGATAAACCTTAGGTCATCCACTTGAGGGAAATTTGCTACTGTCCTACAAACATGTGCACTTGCAGGCCCAACAACGTCTACAAGAAGAAGGTTGTGTAGTAGACATCAATACACCTGGCGTAGCACTTCTTCTCCATCGATGATCTATGCACCTGCATCGTCACATGAGTCGATGATATGCAACATATATAGTTGAGCAACAGAAAGAGATAGACTTGGCAAAAATAGAAACAACATATCATAAGCATAAATAACAAAGTTCATCATACCCAAAATGCCCTAACTAGAGTGATCTTCGCTAGTCGAGGAGGAGGACGGTTTAATTACATCACAAATAAATTTTCGCTAGTCAAAGTTTTGTCATACAGAATGTATGGACTAAACGGACACATTGTCATATATCGACAATCACTCCACCATGTCGTGCCATCCATCCATGTTAGGGAGATAGTCCCCGAGCTTAGTGAAAGGCTTCATGTCGAGACGCTGAGGGGCTACCCATGTTCGGACGTCTTCCTGCGACATTTGTCCTTCTCCGTAGAACATCCTTGTTTTTTTCGACGACCTCCTTCATGATGATTTGGGCAAGTTCACGCTGCATGTTATAGAACTCAGCTCGAAGTTGATGATCCTCGATATCTCCTATGTCATTTGCCCATTGCAGAATATGGGCATCGCCGGATCTAGGTGACATGCGAAGGTTCTGGTGATCCCGTCTGTACTCCAGCATGTGGTGGACATAGAATCCATCATTAAGAGAATCACTCGGTTGTTGGATGCAGCAGAAGTCGGTCTTATGGCTGAAGGCGAGCCTGCCGCCCCTTCTCTTCTTGTCCTTGACCTCTCCACCCCGTGCTTGGTAGTAAAACATAGCACTATCAAGAACATCCTTGATGTGGGTGTAATCCTTTTTGTGAATGTTCTTCGACGAGTCCAAGTAAAGAGCATGGGAGTATCGGGGGCAGAGGATGATGAGGATGGCGTGCCCGCCGCTGCGCAAAATAAGTACACCTCAAATTAATTAGCCTCCACCATGCAAATGAATGATTGAAATTGAAGGAAGGATAGCAGCACGGATGACTTACACAGGATGATAAGGCACGAGCATCACCTCCTTGTCCTTATTGGCAAGCATGAAACTGACGATGTAATCCCTCGCATATTCACCGTGCTTTGCGCAGACTCGCAAGAAGCCCTCGTGCATGTAATACTGGTCAGCGACACAGATATAAGGTATCTGCTCAACCCCGATGATGTAGTTCATGTGCAAGGCATAAAGGCGGACAAACGTAAAATCCAGCTTCTTCACGTGAAACATGTCGAATATGTAATCAAATCGAAGGAAGAACTTACCCGCGGGGAAGCAGTCGGCGTACGACATTTGCGGCGGAACGTTAACCACGTAGAGTGGGTATCCTGGATCTTTCGAGGTGATGAGGCCTTTCTCTATCCGCAGCACATCGTCGTGAAGTCTCCTTAGATCGCCGAATCTGGCCCATAGCGCTGTTGCAGGTATGATTGGTTGACCGGGGATATGCCATTTATCCGCATCGGGGATATCTATACGGTCTTGAAGCCGAGGCTGTTGAGGCGGCTGGATCATAGAATCAACTTTTTCGCCTTTCCTCGCTCTCTTCCTAGACTTCTTTCGTACCAGAAGGTTGTCCACAATACATTCAGCCTCCGGAGACGGCAATTCAGGCACCGACTCATGATGCTCAAACCCTGAGTAGGTGCCAGTATAGACATACTGTTAAGTGCCATCGTCATCCTCATCCATGGCGACGTCATCAACGACTAATGGAGCCTCCTCCCACTACTAGGAAAAGGGCTATAGATGAAATGGACACTAATGGAGCACCTGTGATGTGGTGCACCACTACTATATAGCAGTGGCGCATCATGTGCAGGTGCGCCATTAGTGTGGAAGACACTAATGGCGCACCAGGCACATGGTGCGTCACTAGTAACAAATTTTTTTTATTTTATTTTTCCAAACATACTAATGGCGCATCATGGCACGGTGCGCCATTACTAGTGCTAACTAGTAATGGCGCACCGGCCACACAGTTTGCCATTACTAGTGCTAACTAGTAATGGCGCACCGGCCACACAGTGCGCCACTACTGTTTTTTTATTCTTTATTTTGCAAAACTACTAATGGCGCACCGTAGCATAGTGCGCCATTAATAGTTTAAACTACTAATGGCGCACTATGCCACGGTGCGCCATTAGAATATATATATATATATATATATTATTTTTTTGCAAAACTTCTAATGGCGCACCAGCAGCAGGTGTGCCATTAGTAACCAGGATTACTAATGGAGCATTTGCATGTGGTGCGCCATTAGTAACCCGGGACCAACAAGATATTTTGGACAGCCCACCTACCCACTCACTTTCACCACTTCATTCTCAACCTCCTCCTCCAAGCTTGTCTCGGCTGCCTCCTCCTCCTCACCTCATTTGCACCATAGATTCATCCAAATTAAGTGGTTAAATTACATTTTTTGATAGGTAAGTAAGGGGGGAAGCTATCTTTATGTTGTTCTCCCTCTCCAACAACGTACACATGCACTTTTTGTGGCCTAGCTAGATCTATGTATGTTCGTGGTGTTGCATATGTTTGTGGTGTTGCATATATGTTTGTGTTTGCAGGTACCGGTATTTGAAATGCGATAGTTGCCAATATTTTGCCGGAATGTTGATTCATTTCTGTTTCGGCGAGAATTTTGGCACTATGCATTCTTTTTGGTCCTATTTTTAGGAAAAGTCATGCCAAATTTTTTCTTGGTTCTAAAATATCGTTTTGCTCTACCCCACAGGCGACCATGGTCCGCGCGATGACCGAAGGCATCGTGAATAGGTTTTTGAGCTCCACGAAGGCCAAGATGCTTCAAAAGAACGAGACGGAGATAAGATGTCCGTGTCGAAGATGCAAGCTGAAGAGCCTTATTGCGGACCCGGATTCCGGGCAGGTGCGGGACCACCTGCTCTTGCAAGGTGATGAAGATGACTATGAAGTCGTCCATGGGGGACGAGCAAGAAATGAGGAAGGGCAGCAAGACAACCAGCACGGCTCGGGCGGGCGAGAAGACAAAGAATCTCCAGGACATGATCACGACGGTGATGCTGTACACAGTCATCATGTAGAAGATGCCGGACATGATGATGAGGAAGATGTCGTAGCAAACAAAGGGCATGATCATGAAGATGAAGATGCCGGCAGAGCAGACGACGATGGACCATCGATGGGCTGGGTGCAGGACCCTCATATTCAAGAGCTGCTTCTCAAGTAGACGGATAACGCAAGAGCTGCCGCCCGAGAGAAAGCCAAGCTGGATCAACTGGAGATAGACGCGGTTACTCCATTGTATGAAGGATGCAGGCCCGAGGATACCCGCCTCAAAGTAACGCTCATGGCTCTGGAGATGAAGGTAAAACACAAAATGACCGACGCATGCTTCGACGAGAACATGTCATTCTGGCACGAACGTCTTCCCAAGGGGAACAAGTGCCTGACCAGTTTCGAGGAGGCGAAGAAAATCATGTGTCCTCTGGATTTACCGCACGTGAAATATCATGTGTGCATGAACAATTGCATCATTTATCGGGACGAGCACGCGGAGTCTACCATATGTCCGGAGTGCGGCGTCACTCAATACAAGAAGAGGAAGAAAGCTCCTCGAAAAGTGGTGTGGTACTTTCCGATCACTCCTCGTCTGCAGCGGTATTTGGCGGACCCTAAGGTAGCAAAGCTCCTGCGTTGGCACGCGGATAGGGAGGAGAAGAAGCAAGAAGATGACGCAAATGATCCGGAGATAAATAAAAAAGACAAGATGCTGAGTCACCCAAAGGATGCGAGCCAGTGGCAATCGTTGAACTTCGAACACCCAGAATTTGGGAAGGATCCAAGGAACATCGTGCTGGGCGCGAGCACCGATGGAGTCAATCCGTTTGGCAGCCAGAGAAGCACACATAGCACCTGGCCTGTGTTTGTATGGATGTACAACCTTCCCCCCTGGTTGTGCATGAAGAGGAAGTACATTCACATGAGTATGTTAATTGAAGCGCCGAAACAACCAGGGAACGACATCAATCTATATCTGGGGCTGCTAAAAGAGGAGCTAGACATGCTGTGGAAAACACCAGCCAATACGTGGGACGCCACAGAGAAAGAATATTTCCCTATGAGAGTCGCACTGCTCACGACGGTGCATGACTATCTCGGTTACGGATATCTCGCGGGGCAGGTGGTCCACGGATTATCTGGATGCGTCAGGTGCATGGATGACACAACGTATCGCCAGCTAGATAGAGATCCCGGGTCTTCGAAAACCGTGTTCATGGGACATCAAAGGTGGCTTCGCGACGATGACCCATGGAGGAAACGATGACCTGTTCGATGGTGAAACCGAACCCCGAAGACGCCCGCGTACGAGGAGCGGCGAGGAAATAGACCAGCTGTTGAAAAATTGGAAAGATTGCCCACTGCCGGGAAAGAAGCAAAAGGCGCCAGAGCCATGAAAGAAGCGAAAGGCGCCCGAGCCGCTGCTGAAGGTATGGAAAACGAGGTCTGTTTTCTGGGACATGCCGTACTGGAAGATCCACTGTGTGCCTCACAGCCTTGATGTCATGCATATCACGAAAAACGTGTGCGAGAGTCTGCTTGGTACCCTGCTCAACATGCCAGAGAGGACCAAAGATTGGCCGAAAGCAAGGGCATACTTGAAATCAATGGGCATCAGGGAGGAGCTTCACGCTAATGATGATGATGATGAGGCGAAGTAGGACACGGAAAGTCGTCGCAAAGGCAAAAAGGCCAAGAAGACCGGAAATGACTGCCCTCCCGCATGCTTCACTCTAAGTCAGGAGGAGATCGAGCAGTTTTTCACCTGCCTCGTAGGAGTAAAACTTCCTTACGGTTATGCGGGGAAGATAAGCAGATACCTCGACCCAGCAAAGCAGAAGTTCGGCGGGATGAAGTCTCACGACTGTCACGTGCTGATGACGCAGATACTTCCAATTGCAATCCGTGGGATCATGGACGCGCACGTCCGTGAAACTCTATTTGGCCTATGCAACTTTTTTGACGTCATCTCTCGGAAGTCGGTTGGCGTGAGGCAACTCAGAAGGCTACAGGAAGAGATCATGGTGATACTATGCGAGCTTGAGATGTACTTCCCGCCCACATTCTTCGACATTATGGTGCATCTGCTGGTCCATATCGTGGAGGGTATCATCCAACTCGGGCCGACGTTCCTGCATAGCATCATGCCGTTCGAAAGGATGAATGGTGTCATCAAAGGATACGTTCGCAACATGTCACGTTCAGAGGGAAGCATAGCCAGGGGCTTTCTGACCGAAGAGTGCATCTCCTACTGCACGAATAATCTAGGCATCGGGGACCCGTTGGTCTTCCCGTCAACTGGCACCTCGGCAGGCTCGCTGGATGGGGTCACCGTGAAGGTCGCCGCGAAATGCATGTCGACTTTGAGGGTCGACTCGCCGACTTTGAAAGAGCAAACCTAGTCGCGCTACAACACATAGACATGGTCGATCTTTGGGTGGTAGAGCACAAAACCTTTATTAAGAAGACGTACAATGACCGAGGCCAATAGAGGACGGACGGAGATATAATCAAAGAGCACAACTCATGTTTCACGCGTTTGTTCAAGCAGAAGCTTCTGTCGTACCCTTTACATGAGGATTCTTCCGTGGAAGAACAACTCATATTCGCCTTGTCACAGGGCGCCGAGCACAACCTGATGACCTATGAGGCGTACGATATCAACGGCTACACATTATACACCGAGGACAAGGACATGAAGAGCGATGGTTATCAGAACTCTGGGGTAACGATGGAATCCTACACTGGTAATGACAAGGACAGATACTACGGAAGGATCTAGGAGATCTGGGAGCTGAGCTACGCTGGAGAGAAGGTCCCAATGTTCCGTGTCAGATGGGCCAAGAGCGTCCTAAAAGAAGACCGATATTTCACCACCATGGTTATACCCGAAGCCAAATCAAAGACCGCGGGCACAAACGTCACCGCGAAAAATGTGCCATGGGTACTGGCTTCCCAAGTGGACCAATGCTTCTTCATTACCAACCCGTCAAAGCCCAGTCGTGTTGTCGTGAGGAGAGGCAAAAGGAAAATCATCGGAATGGATGGAGTAGCCAATGAGCAAGGCTTCGACAAGTACGGCGACCCGAATATCGAACATGACGACGACGATGAAGTAGCAGCATACACCACAAGAAGAAGCAGGACCACCCTACCTAAAGGACGTCCGTTCCACAGAAGAGCTCCATTTGCGAAAAAGAAGGGCAAGAAGATTGTAAATAGATAGCTAGCTAAGATCGATTGTATTTAAATTGTATCCTTCATTTCTCGATTGTATTTCATGGGCACTTTAATTTTGAACTCATGAATATTTTTTAAATTTCATGGACACTCGATCTTGATCTCCCTCCATCTCGATCGCTATCCCACCTCGCCAGATCCGGTCCCCCTTGCCGCCGAGCACCCCCCGCACCCTCTCCCCTGCTCCACCGGCCGCCGCCGCCGACCCCCGCACCCTTCCCCCCACTCCACCGCCGCCGACGACCCACCGCACCCTCCCCCGCTGCACCGCCGCCGAGCACCCCCCACACCCTCTCCCCCGCACCCTCTCGCACCCTCCCCGGCCCGCTCCACCGTCACAAATGAATGCAACTAAAATTGCAAAAAAAACAAATTTGATTATATTTTCAAATAACAAATTTGATGATATTTTCAAATAATAAATTTGATGATATTTTTTCATATTCATAAATATTTTCAAATAAAAAATTAGATGATATTTTTAAAAAAAATTATTACTGTTTTTATAAAAAAATATTACTGTTATGATTTAAACAAGTTTGAACATATTTAAACACAAATAAATATCAAACAACATTTTAAATGTTGTTAACATGGCAACAAACTGCATATTATTTTTCTACATGAAATTCTGACCATCTAACATATGTGACATGTTATATTTGGATGCATGGATAAAAAGATATGTGCAAAGAAAAAAAAATGCATAAAAACAAAAATTGGGGAGCCTGGGAAGCGAACCCAGGACCTCCTAGTGTGTGTGCTGTGTGCTGACCAGTCGGGCCAGTGTGTGTGTTCTGATGGAGATACGGTTAGGTGGAATATAACCTGAGTGCTCGAACTGTAATCAAAAAAAAATCTAATGGCGCACCAAGGGGTGGTGCGCCATTGCTGTCATCGTACTTATGGCGCACTAGGGGGAGGTGCGCCATTGCTAACCCTCCCCCACTCCACCTATTCCCCTCTGGCCTCTCTCCCTCGCTCCCTCGCCAGATCCCCCACTCGACCCCAACCGTACGCCACCGCCCCGCCTTGCTCCGCCCCCTCCGTCCGCCGCGCCTGCACGCCGTCGCCTCTCCTGGCTGTGGTCTTGCGCTGCCCCGACGCCGCCGCCCCGACCCTCACCGGACTCCACCCCCGCCGCCCCCGCGCCCCCCGAACGGGATCGGCCGAGCGCGCGTGCTAGGGTTCCTCACCCCGCCGCCCGCTCCTCTCCTCTCCTCCTCCCTCCGACGAGCGAGGGCCTCCTCTGGCCCCTACAGCAGCCGGCGAGCGCGGCCCCGACGCGCCCCCCCGCCTGCCCCTGCCGTCCTCCGCCACCGGTCACCTCCGCAGCAGCCGGCGAGCCAAGGACGATGCCGTGACCCTCGCCGCCAACCCCGAGCTCCCCTGCTTCCTCTCCGCGCCGTCCATGGTGAGCTCCCCTGCCCCTTCTCCCTCTCTCTCCATTACGTTCCGGCTCGGGCAGCAAGGGAAACCCTTGTGTTTCTCCGTTACGTTATGCTTACATGGGTTTTTTCTCTGCTTCTTGCTAATTGATAGTTTGAACCATATGTAATTGATAGACTGAACCATAGCATCGAGACTCTAATCTGAATAGCATATCATCTGAACCATAGATAATTGATAGTCTGAAGTCTGAACCATGTAGAATTGAGTTTGATAATTTCACAATGTACTAGTTCAGCTCAGAATACACAATGGTTCAGTGCAGTTTAGTTTGGAGTTACTTGTAGTTGGACGGGACGTAGTTGATTACACTATGTCTACATACGTAGCAATCCTTTTATATAGGATCAAACTGAGTTCAGTTCAGTTTAGAACCAACAAGTAATTTCAAGGTATTGCTATCTACTCATACGAATTATCAGGCAACAATTTTTTGACAGAACCAAACTGAGTTTTATCGATCTGATGGAAATGCATAAGGATCTATTGATCTGAAGTTTCAGATGTTGTACACGGACAATTTGAAGTTCTATGAGAAATTGGTTCAGACAGAATAAGATTAGGGTGTACAAAATTACTCTCTTTTTAGTATATGAAGCAAAATCAAACGCAATTCTGTTTTTATCACAATAAGATTAGGGTGATTGAATTGTCAGCAACCCTTGTGTTTTTTTAGCAAGGGCAACCCCCAATTTCCACTAACATAAGTAAATCGTGTTAACATTTTTTTCAGAAAAAGGTAATCAAAAGAATAGCTATCTATGTCCTTTCTCCTTTCTGAGATAATTGCATAGTACTCTAGTACACACAGGAGGCTAGTTGCAACTGAGTTGCTGAATGCACGTAGCATTAGGGTAGCGATATTTCTTACACTTGAAACAATCAAATTAAGTTAGTATTTTTAATTAAAAATTTGCACAGATTGCTCGTCTCCTTCTGTAGAAACGCAAAAAAAAACCTCCTCTGCTTTGACCATGTTTCTGCTCCAAAAGCTCCTTCACAGTACCGAAACTACTACTACTATTTTTGGTTCTTCTGCTGCTATTACTCAACTCCACCAAGCCGGGGAGTTGACAGTTGGCTTGTGCGTAGTTAGCTGGTGGTTTACATAAAGTTGGTTGTTAATGTAGTCAAATGTTGGTTGTGGCTCGGTGGCTAAGAGGTAAATTCATTTTTGTGGACTTAGTCTTGGAGGAAATTCAGTAAATGAGCCTCATCATTCATGAGACTCAAGTTTTGGAGTAGTAACACTAACCTGCAAGTATTCATTTTACTGTTAGCATTTCATGATTTTTAGTTAACAGCAATCCATGATTTTTAGTTAACAACAATCCATGATTTTTAGTTAACAGCAATCCATGATTTTTTTTCACAATGATCAGCAGCAGTTTTTGTATTAAAATGAATGTACTCCATGCATTTTAAGTAAACAACTGAATTTACTCCTTTATTGGCATTGTCATGATTCAGTTAACACTAAATCAACTTCATTAATTTTCAGGTACAGTACTCTGACGGAGTACCTTCTTCAGAGTGCAGAGGAGCAAAATTGTTCTAATCAGCAGCAGCACAACACAGTCACTTGGATCAGCGGAAGAGGAGCATCAGTAGCACGGGCAGAGGAGCAGCAGCAGCTAGTTCTTCAGGTACAATGGAAAACAAGCAAGCTTATATCTAAAAAATGAGTTAGCTAGGCTCAGAATTTTGAGTTGTCCCCTTTACATAAGTTTTAGATAAAGTTTCAAGGTTTCTTTAGAGTATTTATTTGTGTCGTTTGGATGAATGGTTTGAGAGCAGCTATCAGTTTAGTTTGCTGTACTATGTTGGACAGAATTTTATGTTTGGACTTGGGTGAATGTAACCAGACTTATACTTTCAGATTTTGTCATACTTGATGGTGAGGACTTATAATGTTATAAAGTGTATATGTTGTTGCAACACCTATATAATGTGATAAAGTATATACATTGTCATCTAAGTTGAGCTGATTTTGATTTCCGTATGTTATGGGGGGACAACAGATATTGCTATATGTTCATTCTTGAGGGTACAGACTTGCTAAACTATTGATGATTTTTTGTTGGGTGACCTATTAGATCTGGAATGGAAGCTCACATAAGTTGAGATGATTTTTGTCCATATGAAAGCAGAGAACCATATGGTCTGTGGCCTTTTCATCCATATGAAAGTAGAGGCAATTGTGGTGCTAGTTTGCTGGGTTTTGTCTCCGACCATTGTGTCGTGATGAATTTGCAGGTACCCCAAGAGGCCCTTGAGTTTGTCAGAATGACGATTAACTTCCGTTCTGGCAAATTCGGGTACTCCATATGTCCTATTTTCAGCAAAGGTCATGCTGAAATTTTCCGTGAATTTTAGCATGACTTTGCTAAAAATAGGACATATGGGGTACTTGCGACTAATGCATGGGCCGGGGTATCTTAGTACTTAGTTAAGTAGGATCAACTGCCCCTTTATTCTTGCTACATTAAACGATAGGTGGCAATAGAGCCAAGTGTTTAGGCCCAACTTAGAATTCTCCTTACCATCAATAAACCCTAGATGATAAACCCAACATAGGTGGCAATAGAGCCAAGTGATTAGTGCCAAGTTATTATGCCCATCCTAGGATGCCTCGGCGTCGACAAACCCTAAATGATGAAACATTGGCTTCTATAGGGTGTCTCGGTGTCGATGGGAACCTAAATGATGTACGCTTAGGCTTTTAGGGTGCCTCTGCATCGACAAACCCTAAATGATAAAAGCTTAGCTTTTAGGATGCCTCGGTGTCGACAACCCCTAAATGATGAGAACATGATCTTGTTCCTTGACAATAACCAACTTTTTGGCAAAACTTTTTTCCTATTTAGAGCGAAACATGGCCCACAACGATGAGGCCAGCGGTTTTGCGGCAAGCAATTCTGGGAGCTGTCCCAGGAGATGGAGGAACAACCTCACCGCTATGAGGACGCCGTGGAAGACACCGATCCTGACAACACAACCCCTAGTGGCGTCGGGGATGACACCACTGATGGTGCTGCCGAGGATGCCACCACTGATGGTGCCGCGGAGGATGCCACCACTGATGATGGCGGCGCACGCACAGATGGCAGCCAACCGAAGAGGCAACGGAAGGACCGGTGCCCGAACGGGCTCCGCACCGTCAAGGAGGAATTTACTCAAGTGGACTCCGACGGGCATCCAACGGAGCCCAAACATATAGTCAAGGGGTACTCGGTTCATCTCGGGTGCATTCTCCGGAGCACCATCTCGATCAACACCGAGCACCTTAGGCATAAGGACCGAGGGAATTTGCGCAACCTCCTCTTCATGAAGCTGCACGAACGATACAAGTTCCCTGCTGAATTTGAAAACACACGCCTCTAAGGGAATAAAGTAAACAGCGCCGCCCTCACGAGGATGAGCACGGCCCTGTCTACTTGGAGAAGCGCGGTGAAGAGAATGATTGAGAAAGGTGATAGTTATGAGAAGATCAAGGCGAAAAATCCTTTGATCAGCGAAGATGACTATAAGGAGTTCAAGATCAAGTGTGAGAGCTGTGTAACCTCCGAATCGGTCCCGGCGGTTACAGAGTGACGGAGCCTATATGGGACAAGGAGGACACGGAGCGTGCCGAGCAAGGCCTACCGCCCCGCTTCGAGAAATACAGCAGTGACAAGCACACCAGGAACTATGTCAGGGCCCGGTACAAGGAGGACCTGATAACAAAGGAGCTTACCACGGATCCGAAGACCAGGGCGCTTGAGCTTGTTCTGGCGAAGGAGACTGAAAGCAGTAGCGCGGGGTCGTCTCAGAGCACCCCTTCTTGGGACAGCACTCTAAATAGGGCGTTAAACATAATGAAAAACAAGGATAAGCTTAGTAAGCCGTCGTCAGCTGGTCGTGTGGCCGGCAAAGGCTTGTCCACAAAATGGTCGTCATACTATACTGCTAGTGGGCGAAAGGAGAAAAAGACCAGCTCGGAAAGCCAGTCGCGCGGGGTTCAAGAACTCAAGGCACAAGTGGTGCGGATTCTGGAGATTGTCCAAGCGCAAGTGCAACAACAACTGGGATCGATGCTCACCGGCATTATGCCTACCTTGATTCATGGGCCGACGAGGTGGATTGTGGGGTCCAATAGGGGCCGCCCCCGATTCCCAGCTTCACGGCCAGCAACTCGCACAACGCACAGGCGGCGCCATTGGTGTCTCCGGCGGCGGCAGTATTGGTGTCTCCGACGCCGGCACGGCCGACATTGGAGCTTAATGCATCCGGGTGTACGCCGGCCGGCACCTCGGCAGCAAGCGGCCCCACCTTGACATTAGCCGAGCTCGACGCCATCATCACGGTAACTAATTAAGCCTCTCGGCCGAGGACTTCATCTCCTTTTGCCTTTGACTGGGCATCCCTGACGCCCTACATGTTTTTGCAGGGCACCGCCGACGTTCCATGCACTCTCCTGCACTTCGTGAACGACGAGTTGGTCTATGTCGCCAAGGGCAAAATCGTTCAACCGGGCAACCCCGTGTTCCACGGTAAACCGATGCCACATACCGTGTATAGGGTTCAACTGGTTCGGGTGCTGCTAGGCTGCGACGAGTTGTTACCTCCGATTCGACCCGCCGGGGCCGACGAAGATGATCTGATGACCCTCAGCGTCTGCCTAAGCTGGCCCCTGCTTTGGCCGAAGAGCCAAACTCGTTTGGGGGTGGGGGACACCACCCCAAAGACAACACCGCCAGTCATGCCGGCGCCAAGCCATGGAAAGACCGCTGCAACGCTGCCGGACATGCCGGACATCCCTATGGCACAGAATCCGAACATGCATATGGCACAGGATCTGGACGACGATGACAACGACGACGGCCGTACATTTAGCAACGTCGATAAGTACTTTGCCGAACATGGGTACGATGACGAATTCTGCGGGCTTCTTTCTCAAGAACCGAACCAAGGCGACCGCGGCCTAGCTGGTACGGTGGAGAAACCCAGTTGCAACAGGCGTCGTCTGGCGTTCAGTTCTCAGGAGACGCCTCCAGCTGCCGACTTCACCGAGTCTCAGATATCCAAGGTGCCAAATATTATCAGCCCCAACACACTCAAGAATGCGGTCTGTGAGCGGAACTCGGTCTCATTACAACAGAAGAAGAAGGGACGGAAAAGAAAGAGTAACAAGGGTACGAGCCAGCCGGCACCGAGTACGATCCGTGCTCAGGAAGGGCCACCTTCACCTAAGGATATCTCGAGGAGGGTGCATGTGGCGGGTAGGGCGATGCTACCGACAAATATGCTCAATGCTGCAACCGGTGCTATGCGGAGTCTGCATGACAGTGTTCTTTCTTTGGAGAAGCGGTATCTTAGAGAGAATGATGTCGCATACCCGGTTTTCCTGGGCAAGGTGCCAGAGGGCAAGGGCTTTGTGGATGGCGCCATCGAGGGTACAATTGTCCTGCGGTTTGATGACATCTTTGCTATGTTTAACCTTCATCCGCTGCACTACACCTTCGTTCGGCTGGTTTCGCTGAGTATGGAGATGCGGATCATTAGAGACAAGACCCCGGCCATCGTGATAGTTGACCCTTTCTACATGCGTGCCAAGAACTTTTGCAACGCTGGGGACCGTCATGTCGCGAATTCTTACCTCGAAGGCGTCATTCTGGCAAACCCAGGTAAGGATAACTTCCTCGTGCCTTACTTTCCCGAGTAAGTCATCCCCTAACCGCCCCGTAACCTATGATTTCTTAGATTTTGATCGCTCTTTTTTTTCTAACATTCTGTGTTCTGTGCAGTGACACACATTGCACACACATTGCACAGTCAGCCCGAAATATTCCATGGCCACGTATTTCGACCCGGACCGTGACTCCAATATAGACTACACAAATATCAAGAAAGTTCTTGATGATGTTCTCCCCGGCTACGCCAAATCTGGAGGCACCTTGACCAAGCTAGTTCGTAGGCGGTACAGCGCGCACGTGTTCGCCCACAATACAAAGTTCTCCTGCGTCAAGCAGCCGCCTGGCGGTCAGAAGGATGCCTACTACGCCCTCCATCACATGCGGGCGATCGTACGGGACCATCATCACCTTCCGCTACCAGATAATCTCAAAGATTGGGCCGCGAGCTTGTCGGCAATCCAGGACGCGGACATCAGACAAGAATTCTTTTGCATCCAGTCGGAGTTTGCGGAAATTATCCATCAAGATGTCCTTCGTACCTCCGGGCAGTTCTACCTTAGATATCAACCGTCCAACAGTGAGATAGACACAACGCTACAAATGCAGGCTGACAACGCCCGCGATTTCATGACCATCACGACAGACGGTGGCTTCATCCATGCTCCGGTCCCATGAGTAGAGTCGAAAGTAGTGATGCTATGTGTAGTTCTCAAACATTGATTGGCTCATGTTGTAATTAAACTTTAATGAACTTGTTTGTCTCTTTGGTTTGCACAGTCATTCAACTTAGATGTAATCAATGCTATTAGTAGGACCATGAATCGTGCTATTAATGTCTTGCTTTTCTCTTCCGATCCTTTTGTTGCATACTTATATATTGCTTATGTATTGTCTGTTGTTTTGCTTGTGCATAGAGATGCCGTCGTATGTCGTGTACAAGGGTAAGGTTCCCGGAGTCTACGACGACTGGGAGGAGTGTCGGAGACAGGTTCATCGTTTCAGCGGTAACAGTTACAAAGGGTACACCACTAGGACGGAGGCGGAATCTAGATACGCCCGCTATCTAGCGGGAGAGAGGAGGGAGCGTTGGAGGAACCGGATGAAGACCAGTTTCATCACGATGATGCTCATCGTGATGACCGCAGCTCTCTTCTATGTGATGGTAATTTAGGTGATCGATATCGACTTGTAATGTGAAGACAAACTCGCTACTCGCGGTCTTGAGACTTGTAATGTTCTATCTTTGTTCGGTCTTTTGAATTCGGAGACTAATATGATGAATTGTATTTGGAGACTAATCTTCTATTGTATTCGATGAATCTGCTGTTGCTGTGTGGTGTTGTCTAAATTCTGTCCAATAATATATTTTGTAACCTGTGAAAATATCAGAAAAGAATAAAAATAATCCCTGATATTCATACTAGTGGCGCACCACAGAAGACACTAATGGCGCACTGTGATAATCACACTAATGGCGCATCACCCACTGGTGCGCCATTAGTATGCCAAAGCACATGGGTACATATGGCCCCCTGAGAGGCATTCTAATGGCGCATTGTGGGCTATACTAATGGCGCACTACGTGGTGCGCCATTAGAACACCAGATACTAATGTCGCACCAGTGGTGCGCCATTAGAATTTAATTCTAATGGCGTGATGCTAGTGGCACACCAGTAGTGTGCCATTAGTAGGCAAAACTGGTGCGCCACTAGCATGCCTTTTCCTAGTAGTGTCCTTACCCGTCCACTATCACCCAACCCGACACCCAACGCTAATTGGGTAGGTGGGGTGTTGATGTTCATACCTTGCTGAGGCTACGTGATCGTGGGTGTGCTCCCGGCCGCCTCCAGACGAAGCAGACTCTTTGGCCACAATAGGACCCACCCATTGCAATAATCACCAAGCCACCACGGGGTCTCGTCGTCATCCCCCACTAGTATCAGAGGAGGCAAATTCTCGTGGCCCGGTTTGACACTGGCCACGGTAACCTTGAAGACATTCGGGGGGATCAGCCGGCTGTGGAACAATGGTTCCTTCGGCTCCATTATCGTCGCCTTCCCCACGTCCACCTTCTGGTCGCCGATGGTCTACAATATGGTGCATGGGGTTTCGTCGGCCTGCAAAGAAAAGTCTATGAAGTGAGACATCCGAAAGGCAATGAAAACGGGAGATTATACATTTATTGAAGGGGGCCGGTGTGACAGATACCGTGAGGGCGTCGAGCTCAGCCAAAGATGAAGCACCACCGAGCACGTCCGGTGCCGGAGCTGGTGCGGGAGCAGGTGCTGGTGCAACGCTAGTCGAGCTGCTCCCCAAGAAGTCAGCAAGGGGAAAGTCTGTCGGTTTAATATCCGGCGTATCACGTAGTAGGGGTCCTAAGCTAGGCGTCTTGGAGCGATGGTAACATGGACACCGGGTTTTACCCAGCTTCGGGCTCTCTTGATGAGATAATACCCTACATGCTGCTTTTGATTGTATTCATATGGGTATAGTACAGAGTACATGTATCTACCACGAGATTGTAGTAATGAATATGAGATTGTCTATTGACTAGCCTGGCCTCGGTTTATATAAGACACCGGAGGCCTAGGGTTTAGGAGATTCCTTGTCTTGGGCGCCAAGTCTTGTGGAGTCTTCCTTGTATGTGGCAGGACTTGTCCGAACTGGCCCTTGAGTATACGGCCATGGGGGTCCTCGGACCAATCCAACTGATCGGGAGATGACGTGGTGAGTACCCCCTACTCCAGGACACCGTCAGTATCCCCCTAGACCGGTCTTCAAGTTGGGGACACTCCTCGATTTTTCCGAACTGTTCTTCATCTTCGGCCATCGGTCTTGAAAACTGGTTCAACAAATCTTTCCATCTTTGATCTTGAGGATCGCCAAAGTGAATCCGAAGAGTTTACACGTCGGGTATCCGAGGAGCCCCTTTAAGTTTCTGGCCTTTATCAATGCCTTGTTATTTTTATGCCACGCCTCAGGTTTGAAGTTGTCCCCGGGCGGCAGTGTCCTCTTGCGTCCGAGCTCCAACGCTGGACTGCATTCGAGGTATCTTTGCAGCCGAGCACCAACGCCAGACCGCTTCCGAGCTCCAACGCCAGAATATATCTGAGCTCCACTGCCGGACGGTATCTGAGGAGTATTGTTACAGCCGAGCTCTAACGTTTAACTGCATTCGAGCTCCAACGCCGGACTATGTCCAATTTCCAACGCCGGACTATATCCAAGGTGTCATAGATCACGTTGGTTCAAAAAAGTTGAAGGAGTTTAGCCGAGCTTAAGGCCGGAAATGCCCTCTATGGAGCCAGCCATTGGCGCCCGAGTTTTATGCCGGACTGCTTCCGAGGTGGTGCACCACCCCGACTGCGGGCTGATTTTTTGATCGGTGCAATTCATTCTCTGCCGAGATATAGAGCCAGTAGCCCTCAAGGTGTGTGTATCGGTCTAAATCCCGAGATGTACCAGAAGGATGACATAAGACCTGAAGGAAATATGCCCTATAGGCAATAATAAAGTTATTATTTATTTCCTCATATCATGATAAATGTTTATTATTCATGCTAGAATTGTATTAACCGGAAACATGATACATGTGTGAATACATAGACAAACTTAATGTCACTAGTATGCCTCTACTTGACTAGCTCATTAATCAAAGATGCTTATGTTTCCTAACCATAGACATGAGTTGTCATTTGATTAACGGGATCACATCATTAGGAGAATTATGTGATTGACATGACCCATTCCGTTAGCTTAGCACTTGATCGTTTAGTATGTTGCTATTGCTTTCTTCATGACTTATACATGTCCCTACAACTATGAGATTATGCAACTCCCATTTACCGGAGGAACACTTTGTGTCCTACCAAATGTCACAACGTAACTGGGTGATTATAAAGGAGCTCTACAGGTGTCTCCAAAGGTACATGTTGAGTTGGCGTATTTCGAGATTAGGTTTTGTCACTCCGATTGTCGGAAAGGTATCTCTGGGCCCTCTCGGTAATGCACATCACTATAAGCCTTGCAAGCAATGTAGCTAAAGAGTTAGTTACGGAATGATGCATTACGTAACGAGTAAAGAGACTTGCCGGTAACGAGATTGAACTAGGTATTGAGATACCGATGATCGAATCTCGGGAAAGTAACATACCGATGACAAAGGGAACAACGTGTGTTGTTATGCGGTTTGACAGATAAAGATCTTCGTAGAATATGTGGGAGCCAATATGGGCATCCAGGTCCTGCTATTGGTTATTGACCGGAAACATGTCTCGGTCATGTCTACATAGTTCTCGAACCCATAGGGCCCGCACGCTTAACGTTTCGTTGACGATATAGTATTATATGAGTTATGTATGTTGGTAACCGAATGTTGTTCGGAGTCCCGGATGAGATCATGGACATGAAGAGGAACTCTGGAATGGTCCGGAGATAAAGTTTGATATATGGGATAATAGTGTTTGATCTCCGGAAGGGTTCCGGAATTCATCGGAAGGGGTTCCGTATGTTTCCCGAAATGTTTGGGTATGAGAACACGTTATTTGGGCCAAAGGGGAAAGTCCACAAGGTTTTTGGAAAGCGCAAAAGGAAGTTTTGCGGAGTCCAGAGGCCAGACGCCGGAACCCTGGCGTCTGGCCCTGGAGTCCGAGAAGGACTCTTGCCTTTCGGGTGAAACCGACTTTGTGGAGGCTTTTACTCCAAGTTTCGACCCCAAGGCTCAACATATAAATAGAGGGGCAGGGCTAGCACAAAAGAGACATCAAGAAACACCAAGCCGTGTGCCGGCAACCCCATCCCCTCTAGTTTATCCTCCGTCATAGTTTCCGTAGTGCTTAGGCGAAGCCCTGCGGAGATTGTTTTTTGCCAACACCGTCACCACGCCATCGTGCTGCCGGAACTCATCTACTACTTCGCCCGTCTTGCTCGATCGAGAGGGCGAGGACGTCATCGAGCTGAACGTGTGCAGAACTCGGAGGTGCCGTGTGTTCGGTACTTGGATCGATCGGATCGTGAAGACGTATGGCTACATCAACCGCGTTGATAAATGCTTCCGCTTAGCGATCTTCAATGGTATGAAGATACACTCCCCCTCTCGTTGCTATGCATCACCATGATCTTGCGTGTGCGTAGGAAATTTTTGAAATTACTACGTTCCCCAACAGTGGCATCCGAGCCAGGTTTTATGCGTAGATGTCATATGCACGAGTAGAACACAAGTGAGTTGTGAGCGATATAAGTCATACTGCTTACCAGCATGTCATACTTTGGTTCAGCAGCATTGTGAGATGAAGCGGCCCGGACCGACATTACGTGTACGCTTACGCGAGACAGGTTTCACCGCTACGAGCACTCGTTGCTTAAAGGTGACCGGCAGGTGTCTGTCTCTCTCACTTTAGTTGAACCGAGTGTGGCTACGCCCGATCCTTGCGAAGGTTAAAACAGCATCAACTTGACAAACTATCGTTGTGGTTTTGATGCGTAGGTAAGAACGGTTCTTGCTAAGCCCGTAGTAGCCACGAAAATTTTGCAACAACAAAGTAGAGGACGTCTAACTTGTTTTTGCAGGGCATGTTGTGATGTGATATGGTCAAGACGTGATGCTATATTTTATTGTATGAGATGATCATGTTTTGTAACCGAATTATCGGCAACTGGCAGGAGCCATATGGTTGTCGCTTTATTGTATGAAATGCAAACGCCCTGTAATTGCTTTACTTTATCACTAGGCGGTAGCAATAGTCGTAGAAGCCATAGATGGTGTAATGGCAACGATGCTACGATGGAGATCAAGGTGTCATGCCGGTAACGATGGTGATCACGATGATGCTTCGGAGATGGAGATCACAAGCACAAGATGATGATGGCCATATCATATCACTTATATTGATTGCATGTGATGTTTATCCTTTATGCATCTTATCTTGCTTTGATTGACGGTAGCATTTTAAGATGATCTCTCACTAAATTATCAAGAAGTGTTCTCCCTGAGTATGCAATGTTGCGAAAGTTCTTCGTGCTGAGGCACCACGTGATGATCGGGTGTGATAGGCTGTACGTTCAAATACAACGGGTGCAAAACAGTTGCACACGCGGAATACTCAGGTTAAACTTGACGATCCTAGCATGTACAGATATGGCCTCGGAACACGGAGACTGAAAGGTCAAACATGAATCATATAGTAGATATGATCAACATAGTGATGTTCACCATTGAAACTACTCCATCTCACATGATGATCGGACATGGTTTAGTTGATTTGGATCACGTGATCACTTAGATGACTAGAGAGATGTCTGTCTAAGTGGGAGTTCTTAAGTAATATGATTAATTGAACTTAAATTTATCATGAACTTAGTACCTGATAGTATTTTGCTTGTCTATGTTTGTTGTGGATAGATGGCTCGTGTTGTTGTTCCGTTGAATTTTAATGCGTTCCTTGAGAAAGCTAAGTTGAAAGATGATGGTAGCAATTACACGGACTGGGTCCGTAACCTAAGGATTATCCTCATTGCTGCACAGAAGAATTACGTCCTGGAAGCACCGCTGGGTGCCAGGCCTACTGCAGATGCAACTGACGATGTTAAGAACGTCTGGCAGAGAAAAGCTGATGACTACTCGATAGTGCTTTACGGCTTGGAACCGAGTCTTCAACGACGTTTTGAACGTCATGGAGCATATGAGATGTTCCAGAAGTTGAAGTTAATATTTCAAGCAAATGCCCGGATTGAGAGATATGAAGTCTCCAATAAGTTCTATAGCTGTAAGATGGAGGAGAATAGTTCAGTCTGTGAACATATACTCAAAATGTGTGGGTATAATAATCACTTGATTCAACTGGGAGTTAATCTTCCTGATGATAGTGTCATCGACAGAATTTTTCAATCACTGCCACCAAGCTACAAGAGCTTCGTGATGAACTATAATATGCCAGGGATGGACAAGACTATTCCCGAGCTCTTCGCGATGCTAAAAGCCGCGGAGGTAGAAATCAAGAAGGAGCATCAAGTGTTGATGGTCAATAAAACCACCAGTTTCAAGAAGAAGGGCAAAGGGAAGAAGAAGGGGAACTTCAAGAAGAACAGCAAGCAAGTTGCTGCTCAAGAGAAGAAACCCAAGTCTGGACCTAAGCCTGAGACTGAGTGCTTCTACTGCAAGCAGATTGGACACTGGAAGCGGAACTGCCCCAAGTATTTGGCGGATAAGAAGGATGGCAAAGTGAATAAAGGTATATGTGATATACATGTTATTGATGTGTACCTTACTAATGCTCGCAGTAGCACCTGGGTATTTGATACTGGTTCTGTTGCTAATATTTGCAACTCGAAACAGCGACTACAGATTAAGCGAAGATTGGCTTAAGACGAGGTGACGATGCGCGTGGGAAATGGTTCCAAATTCGATGTGATCGCGGTCGGCACGCTACCTCTGCATCTACCATTGGGATTAGTTTTAGACCTAAATAATTGTTATTTGGTGCCAGCGTTAAGCATGAACATTATATCTGGATCTTGTTTGATGCGAGACGGTTATTCATTTAAATCAGAGAATAATGGTTGTTCTATTTATATGAGTAATATCTTTTATGGTCATGCACCCTTGAGGAGTGGTCTATTTTTATTGAATCGCAATAGTAGTGATACACATATTCATAATGTTGAAACCAAAAGATGCAGAGTTGATAATTATAGTGCAACTTATTTGTGGCACTGCCGTTTGGGTCATATTGGTGTAAAACGCATGAAGAAACTCCATACTGATGGACTTATGGAATCACTTGATTATGAATCACTTGATACTTGCGAACCATGCCACATGGGCAAGATGACTAAAACGCCGTTCTCCGGAACTATGGAGCGAGCAACTGATTTGTTGAAAATCATACATACTGATGTATGTGGTCCAATGAATATTGAGGCTCGCGACGGGTATCGTTATTTTCTCACCTTCACAGATGATTTGAGCAGATATGGGTATATCTACTTGATGAAACACAAGTCTGAAACATTTGAAAAGTTCAAAGAATTTCAGAGTGAAGTGGAAAATCATCGTAACAAGAAAATAAAATTTCTACGATCTGATCGTGGAGGAGAATATTTGAGTTACGAGTTTGGTTTACATTTGAAGCAATGCGGAATAGTCGACCTGCTCCCCAAGAAGTCAGCAAGGGGAAAGTCTGTCGGTTTAATATCCGGCGTATCACGTAGTAGGGGTCCTAAGCTAGGCGTCTTGGAGCGATGGTAACATGGACACCGGGTTTTACCCAGCTTCGGGCTCTCTTGATGAGATAATACCCTACATGCTGCTTTTGATTGTATTCATATGGGTGTAGTACAGAGTACATGTATCTACCACGAGATTGTAGTAATGAATATGAGATTGTCTATTGACTAGCCTGGCCTCGGTTTATATAAGACACCGGAGGCCTAGGGTTTAGGAGAGTCCTTGTCTTGGGCGCCAAGTCTTGTGGAGTCTTCCTTGTATGTGGCAGGAGTTGTCCGAACTGGCCCATGAGTATACGGCCATGGGGGTCCTCGGACCAATCCAACTGATCGGGAGACGACGTGGTGAGTACCCCCTACTCCAGGACACTGTCAGTATCCCCCTGGACTGGTCTTCAAGTTGGGGACACTCCTCAATTCTTCCGAACTGTTCTTCATCTTCGGTCATCGGTCTTCAAAACTGGTTCAACAAATCTTTCCATCTTTGATCTTGAGGATCGCAAAGTGAATCCGAAGAGTTTACACGTCGGGTATACGAGGAGCCCCTTTAAGTTTCCGGCCTTTATCAATGCCTTGTTATTTTTATGCCACGCCTCAGGTTTGAAGTTGTCCCCGGGCGGCAGTGTCCTCTTGCGTCCGAGCTCCAACGCTGGACTGCATTCGAGGTATCTTTGCAGTCGAGCACCAACGCCAGACCGCTTCCGAGCTCCAACGCCGGAATGTATCCGAGCTCCACCGCCGGACGGTATCTGAGGAGTATTGTTACAGCCGATCTGTAACGTTGAACTGCATCCGAGCTCCAACGCCGGACTATGTCCAAGCTCCAACGCCGGACTATATCCAAGGTGTCATAGACCACGTTGGTTCAAAAAAGTTGAAGGAGTTTAGCCGAGCTTAATGCCGGAAATGCCCTCTATGGAGCCAGCCATTGGCGCCCGAGTTTTATGCCGGACTGCTTCCGAGGTGGTGCACCACCCCGACTGCGGGCTGATTTTTTGATCGGTGCAATTTATTCTCTGCCGAGATATAGAGCCAGTAGCCCTCAAGGTGTGTGTATCGGTCTAAATCCCGAGATGTACCAGAAGGATGACATAAGACCTAAAGGAAATATGCCCTATAGGCAATAATAAAGTTATTATTTATTTCCTCATATCATGATAAATGTTTATTATTCATGCTAGAATTGTATTAACCGGAAACATGATACATGTGTGAATACATAGACAAACTTAATGTCACTAGTATGCCTCTACTTGACTAGCTCATTAATCAAAGATGCTTATGTTTCCTAACCATAGACATGAGTTGTCATTTGATTAACGGGATCACATCATTAGGAGAATTATGTGATTGACATGACCCATTCCGTTAGCTTAGCACTTGATCGTTTTGTTGCTATTGCTTTCTTCATGACTTATACATGTCCCTACAACTATGAGATTATGCAACTCCCGTTTACCGGAGGAACACTTTGTGTCCTACCAAATGTCACAACGTAACTGGGTGATTATGAAGGAGCTCTACAGGTGTCTCCAAAGGTACATGTTGAGTTGGCGTATTTCGAGATTAGGTTTTGTCACTCCGATTGTCGGAAAGGTATCTCTGGGCCCTCTTGGTAATGCACATCACTATAAGCCTTGCAAGCAATGTAGCTAAAGAGTTAGTTACGGAATGATGCATTACGTAACGAGTAAAGAGACTTGCCGGTAACGAGATTGAACTAGGTATTGAGATACCGACGATCGAACCTCGGGCAAGTAACATACCGATGACAAAGGGAACAACGTGTGTTGTTATGCGGTTTGACCGATAAAGATCTTCGTAGAATATGTGGGAGCCAATATGGGCATCCAGGTCCCGCTATTGGTTATTGACCGGAAACGTGTCTCGGTCATGTCTACATAGTTCTCGAACCCGTAGGGCCCGCACGCTTAACGTTTCGTTGATGATATAGTATTATATGAGTTATGTATGTTGGTAACCGAATGTTGTTCGCAGTCCCGGATGAGATCGTGGACATGACGAGGAACTCTGGAATGGTCCGGAGATAAAGTTTGATATATGGGATAATAGTGTTTGATCTCCGGAAGGGTTCCGGAATTCATCGGAAGGGGTTCCGGATGTTTCCCAAAATGTTTGGGTATGAGAACACGTTATTTGGGCCAAAGGGGAAAGTCCACAAGGTTTTTGGAAAGCACAAAAGGAAGTTTTGCGGAGTCCAGGGGCCAGACGCCGGAACCCTGGCGTCTGGCCCTGGAGTCCGAGAAGGACTCTTGCCTTTCGGGTGAAACCGACTTTGTGGAGGCTTTTACTCCAAGTTTCGACCCCAAGGCTCAACATATAAATAGAGGGGCAGGGCTAGCACAAAAGAGACATCAAGAAACACCAAGCCGTGTGCCGGCAACCCCATCCCCTCTAGTTTATCCTCCGTCATAGTTTCCGTAGTGCTTAGGCGAAGCCCTGCGGAGATTGTTCTTTGCCAACACCGTCACCACGCCATCGTGTTGCCGGAACTCATCTACTACTTCGCCCGTCTTGCTCGATCGAGAGGGCAAGGACGTCATCGAGCTAAACGTGTGCAGAACTCGGAGGTGCCGTGTGTTCGGTACTTGGATCAATCGGATCGTGAAGACGTACGGCTACATCAACCGCGTTGATAAATGCTTCCGCTTAGCGATCTTCAATGGTATGAAGATACACTCCCCCTATCGTTGCTATGCATCACCATGATCTCGCGTGTGCGTAGGAAAATTTTGAAATTACTACGTTCCCCAACAGTGGCATCCGAGCCAGGTTTTATGCATAGATGTCATATGCGCGAGTAGAACACAAGTGAGTTGTGAGCGATATAAGTCATACTGCTTACCAGCATGTCGTACTTTGGTTCAACAGCATTGTGAGATGAAGCGGCCCGGACCGACATTACGTGTACGCTTACGCGAGACAGGTTTCACCGCTACGAGCACTCGTTGCTTAAAGGTGACCGGCGGGTGTCTGTCTCTCTCACTTTAGTTGAACCGAGTGTGGCTACGCCCGATCCTTGCGAAGGTTAATACAGCATCAACTTGACAAACTATCGTTGTGGTTTTGATGCGTAGGTAAGAACGGTTCTTGCTAAGCCCGTAGCAGCCACGAAAATTTTGCAACAACAAAGTAGAGGACGTCTAACTTGTTTTTGGGGGGCATGTTGTGATGTGATATGGTCAAGACGTGATGCTATATTTTATTGTATGAGATGATCATGTTTTGTAACCGAATTGTCGGCAACTGGCAGGAGCCATATGGTTGTCGCTTTATTGTATGAAATGCAAACGCCCTGTAATTGCTTTACTTTATCACTAGGCGGTAGCAATAGTCGTAGAAGCAATAGATGGCGTAACGACAACGATGCTACGATGGAGATCAAGGTGTCACGCCGGTAACGATGGTGATCACGACGATGCTTCGGAGATGGAGATCACAAGCACAAGATGATGATGGCCATATCATATCACTTATATTGATTGCATGTGATGATTATCCTTTATGCATCTTATCTTGCTTTGATTGACGGTAGCATTTTAAGATGATCTCTCACTAAATTATCAAGAAGTGTTCTCCCTGAGTATGCAACGTTGCGAAAGTTCTTCGTGCTGAGACACCACGTGATGATCGGGTGTGATAGGCTGTACGTTCAAATACAACGGGTGCAAAACTGTTGCACACACGGAATACTCAGGTTAAACTTGACGAGCCTAGCATATACAGATATGGCCTCGGAACACGGAGACTGAAAGATCAAACATGAATCATATAGTAGATATGATCAACATAGTGATGTTCACCATTGAAACTACTCCATCCCACGTGATGATCGGACATGGTTTAGTTGATTTGGATCACGTGATCACTTAGATGACTAGAGAGATGTCTGTCTAAGTGGGAGTTCTTAAGTAATATGATTAATTGAACTTAAATTTATCATGAACTTAGTACCTGATAGTATTTTGCTTGTCTATGTTTGTTGTAGATTGATGGCTCGTGTTGTTGTTTCGTTGAATTTTAATGCGTTCCTTGAGAAAGCTAAGTTGAAAGATGATGGTAGCAATTACACGGACTGGGTCCGTAACCTAAGGATTATCCTCATTGCTGCACAGAAGAATTACGTCCTGGAAGCACCACTGGGTGCCAGGCCTACTGCAGATGCAACTGACGATGTTAAGAACGTCTGGCAGAGAAAAGCTGATGACTACTCGATAGTGCTTTACGGCTTGGAACCGAGTCTTCAACGACGTTTTGAACGTCATGGAGCATATGAGATGTTCCAGAAGTTGAAGTTAATATTTCAAGCAAATGCCCGGATTGAGAGATATGAAGTCTCCAATAAGTTCTATAGCTGTAAGATGGAGGAGAATAGTTCAGTCAGTGAACATATACTCAAAATGTCTGGGTATAATAATCACTTGATTCAACTGGGAGTTAATCTTCCTGATGATAGTGTCATTGACAGAATTTTTCAATCACTTCCACCAAGCTACAAGAGCTTCGTGATGAACTATAATATGCCAGGGATGGACAAGACTATTCCCGAGCTCTTCGCGATGCTAAAAGCCGCGGAGGTAGAAATCAAGAAGGAGCATCAAGTGTTGATGGTCAATAAAACCACCAGTTTCAAGAAGAAGGGCAAAGGGAAGAAGAAGGGGAACTTCAAGAAGAACAGCAAGCAAGTTGCTGCTCAAGAGAAGAAACCCAAGTCTGGACCTAAGCCTGAGACTGAGTGCTTCTACTGCAAGCAGATTGGACACTAGAAGCGGAACTGCCCCAAGTATTTGGCGGATAAGAAGGATCGCAAAGTGAATAAAGGTATATGTGATATACATGTTATTGATGTGTACCTTACTAATGCTCGCAGTAGCAACTGGGTATTTGATACTGGTTCTGTTGCTAATATTTGCAACTCGAAACAGCGACTACGGATTAAGCGAAGATTGGCTTAGGACGAGGTGACGATGCACGGTCGGAACGCTACCTCTGCATCTACCATTGGGATTAGTTTTAGACCTAAATAATTGTTATTTTGTGCCAGCGTTAAGCATGAAAATTATATCTGGATCTTGTTTGATGCGAGACGGTTATTCATTTAAATCAGAGAATAATGGTTGTTCTATTTATATGAGTAATATCTTTTATGGTCATGCACCCTTGAGGAGTGCTCTATTTTTATTGAATCGCAACAGTAGTGATACACATATTCATAATGTTGAAACCAACAGAAGCAGAGTTGAGAATTATAGTGCAACTTATTTGTGGCACTGCCGTTTGGGTCATATTGGTGTAAAACGCATGAAGAAACTCCATACTGATGGACTTATGGAATCACTTGATTATGAATCACTTGATACTTGCGAACCATGCCACATGGGCAAGATGACTAAAACGCCGTTCTCCAGAACTATGGAGCGAGCAACTGATTTGTTGAAAATCATACATACTGATGTATGTGGTCCAATGAATATTGTGGCTCGCGGCGGGTATCGTTATTTTCTCACCTTCACAGATGATTTGAGCAGATATGGGTATATCTACTTGATGAAACACAAGTCTGAAACATTTGAAAAGTTCAAAGAATTTCAGAGTGAAGTGGAAAATCATCGTAACAAGAAAATAAAATTTCTACGATCTGATCGTGGAGGAGAATATTTGAGTTACGAGTTTGGTTTACATTTGAAGCAATGCGGAATAGTATCGCAACTCACGCCACCCGGAACACCACAACGAAATGGTGTGTCCGATCATCGTAATCGCACTTAACTAGATATGGTGCGATCTATGATGTCTCTTACTGATTTACCGCTATCTTTTTGGGGTTATGCTTTAGAGACGGCCGCATTCACGTTAAATAGGGCACCATCAAAATCCGTTGAGACGATGCCTTATGAACTGTGGTTTGGCAAGAAACCAAAGTTGTCATTTCTTAAAGTTTGGGGCTGCGATGCTTATGTAAAGAAACTTCAACCAGATAAGCTCGAACCCAAATCGGAGAAATGTGTCTTCATAGGATACCCAAAAGAGACTATTGGGTACACCTACTATCACAGATCTGAGAGCAAGATTTTTGTTGCTAAATTCGGATCCTTTCTAGAGAAGGAGTTTCTCTCGAAAGAAGTGTGTGGGAGGAAAGTAGAACTTGATGAGGTAACTATACCTGCTCCCTTATTGGAAAGTAGTTCATCACAAGAACCGGTTCCTATGACAACTACACCAATCAGTGAGGAAGCAAATGATATTGATCATGAAACTTCAGATCAAGTTACTACTGAACCTCGCAGGTCTACCAGAGTAAGATCCGCACTAGAGTGGTACGGTAATCCTATTCTGGAAGTCATGTTACTTGACCATGGCGAACCTACGAACTATGAGGAAGCGATGATGAGCCCAGATTCCGCAAAATGGCTTGAGGCCATGAAATATGAGATGGGATCCATGTATGATAATAAAGTATGGACTTTGGTTGACTTGCCCGATGATCGACAAGCCATCGATAATAAATGGATCTTCAAGAAGAAGAATGACGCTGATGGTAATATAACTGTCTACAAATCTCGACTTGTTGTGAAAGGTTTTCGACAAGTTCAAGGGGTTGACTACGATGAGACTTTCTCACCCGTAGCGATGCTTAAGTCTGTCCGAATCACGTTAGCAATTGCCGCATTTTATGATTATGAAATTTGTCAAATGGATGTCAAAACTGCATTCCTGAATGGATTTCCAGAAGAAGAGTTGTATATGATGCAGCCGGAAGGTTTTGTCGATCCAAAAGGTGCTAACAAAGTGTGCAAGCTCCAGCGATCCATTTATGGACTGGTGCAAGCATCTCGGAGTTGGAATAAGCGCTTTGATAATGTGATCAAAGCATATGGTTTTATATAGACTTTTGGAGAAGCCTGTATTTACAAGAAAGTGAGTGGGAACTCTGTAGCATTTCTGATATTATATGTAGATGACATATTATTAATTGGAAATGATATAGAATTTCTGGATAGCATAACGGGATACTTTAATAAAAGTTTTTCGATGAAAGACCTCGGTGAAGCTGCTTACATATTGGGCATCAAGATCTATAGAGATAGATCAAGACGCTTAATTGGACTTTCACAAAGCACATACCTTGATAAAGTTTTGAAAAAGTTCAAAATGGATCAGGCAAAGAAAGGGTTCTTTCCTGTATTACAAGGTGTGAAGTTGAGTCAGACTCAATGCTCGACCACAGCAGAAGATAGAGAGAAAAATGAAAGATGTTTCCTATGCTTCAGCCATAGGCTCTATCATGTATGCAATACTGTGTAGCAGACCTGATGTATGCTTAGCAATAAGTTTAGTAGGGAGGTACCAAAGTAATCCAGGAGTGGATCACTGGACAGCGGTCAAGAATATCCTGAAATACCTGAAAAGGACTAAGGATATGTTTCTCGTTTATGGAGGTGACAAAGAGCTAGTCGTAAATGGTTACGTCGATGCAAGCTTTGATACTGATCCGGATGATTCTAAATCGCAAACTGGATACGTGTTTATATTGAACGATCGAATCTCGGGAAAGTAACATACCGATAACAAAGGGAGCAACGTGTGTTGTTATGCGGTTTGACCGATAAAGATCTTCGTAGAATATGTGGGAGCCAATATCGGCATCCAGGTCCCGCTATTGGTTATTGACCGGAAACGTGTCTCGGTCATGTCTACATAGTTCTCGAACCCGTAGGGCCCACACGCTTAACATTTCATTGACGATATAGTATTATATGAGTTATGTATGTTGGTAATCGAATGTTGTTCGGAGTCCCGGATGAGATCATGGACATGACGAGGAACTCCGGAATGGTCCGGAGATAAAGTTTGATATATGGGATAATAGTGCTTGATCTCCGGAAGGGTTCCGAAATTCACCGGAAGGGGTTCCGGATGTTTCCCGAAATGTTTGGGTACGAGAACACGTTATTTGGGCCAAAGGGGTAAGCCCACAAGGTTTTTGGAAAGCGCAAAAGGAAGTTTTGTGGAGTCTAGGGGCCAGACGCCAGGGTCCCTGGCGTCTGGGTCCAGACGCCGGGAACCATGGCGTCTCGCCCTGGAGTCCGAGAAGGACTCTTGCCTTTCGGGTGTAACCGACTTTGTGGAGGCTTTTACTCCAAGTTTCGACCCCAAGGCTCAACATATAAATAGAGGGGCAGGGCTAGCACCAAAGAGACATCAAAAAACAACAAGTTGTTTGCCGGCAACCCCGTCCCCTCTAGTTTATCCTCCGTCATAGTTTCTGTAGTGCTTAGGCAAAGCCCTGCGGAGATTGTTCTTTGCCAACACCGTCACCACGCCGTCGTGCTGCCGGAACTCATCTACTACTTCGCCCATCTTGCTAGATCGAGAAGGCGAGGACGTCATCGAGCTGAACGTGTGCAGAACTCGGAGGTGCCGTGCGTTCGGTACTTGGATCGGTCGGATCGTGAAGACGTACGACTACATCAACCGTGTTGATAAACGCTTCCGCTTAGCGATCTTCAAGGGTATGAAGATACACTCCCCCTCTCGCTGCTATGCATCACAATGATCTTGCGTGTGCGTAGGAAAATTTTGAAATTACTACATTCCCCAACAAGACCGCTAATCCCAGTAGCCCCTGAGACTCAGGTTGATTCGCAAAATCAGCCTGAGGATCAAGTCCTAGCTCGGCAGCATACTTCGGGACACAAAAAGTGGCGTGCTCAGTCCTCAAGACTCAGGTTGGATGCGGCCGACCAACCCGAGGATTATAATCTCCTCGGAAACTGTATTGCATTTAAAATTTTCTGCATTGAATAGGCAATGCAGTAGTCCCCGAGACACTGGTCGGGTGGCAACACTATATTAAGGGATCGATGTGCCTGTTTAATATTTATAAGTAATGATAAGCCCAAAGTCCAGTAGCCCCCGAGGCTTAATGCGGACACGGGTGGCCGAATTAAGGATCGATATCCATAGTAAAATCATAAATTTTGTGTTATGACACTATGTATCCAAGTACTTTACGTCATTAATGCTCGGATCCGCATTGTACAAAACTTTTTTGACCGACCATCAGCTTCAACCTCCTCGGCCAGCAGTCGGGGAGTGTTTGTCCTACTTTATAAAGCCTTTATGAGGGCAAAGAATTACGGCAAACAAGCCAATCCGGCCATACGATTTTATAAACAAAGGTACGCAGAGAGGCATGTTATATTATTGTTTAACATAAGGAAGTGGTTAACACTTCGGCCAATATTATGAACGGCCCGTCATTTAACATAGTCATCTAGACTCCAGCTCCACCTTCAACATGACTCCATGGTAGATGATCAGTCCACCCCCGCGCCTCATCGACTTCAAGCTCCGTGTATACACCACCTTGAATCAATCCCGCGCCATAGTCTTGTTGAAGCCACACAAGCCCTCGGGGCCTGCGTTATGTGTTTCCACGCCCAGAAGTCGGTCACCATCAGCATCACGCTCCTATGTCGCTGTCGCCGATCCCACCACCGTCTTCTATTCCAACCGACTCATGTCGATTCATCAGACTATCTAGTCCAACCCAGCCGAACTTCTCCGACTGCACAACATGTTCCAAACTCCACGAACCTTATACACATGTCGTTATCCTTGCCACGCACACCATAGACCATTAGGCTACCATACACGTACTCAACGTGTTTGAAGAAACGAAGCCAACCTACCTCATAAGCCTTCCTGTGCACTCCAACCTGAGATCAAAGAAAAATTTCCAAACTCCACCACGATGCATATGTAAGCTGTATAGAGGTCCATTAGCTTTGCCTTGCTCTTCATCCAGATGCAAAACACCAGTCTGTCATGTAGCTTTTTTTCCAAACAAATCTCCGGCCTGTACAACACCTAGCTCATCCACGCTCAGCCGACCACGCGCACGGGCCTCCGCTTTCCAGCTCCGCCAGCGCACCATGGTCCAAGCACGTACACCTGCTGTCGGACGCTCGCCGGATTGCTCCGATCGCTGCACGTGCAGCCCGCCGCTTCCATGGGACACGCGCCTTCCGCCAATCAGACGCCTGTTGTAACTTGTCGTTCTCGTCATCGATTGCATGTCTTTACAAAAAATTCCGATTGCATCAAGAGTTTCTTTGATTCGCAGCTAACACTGCGACTGCCCTGTTCGAAACATGGAAACACCGCATGACAACCATTCCGCTCCATCGCTGCCTCTTGCACCGCAATTTAACTCAATGATCTTTTCACAAAGCACTTCCTCTAGATGAACGGATGCATTGCCTCATCGAACCTTGCTCTGATACCACTGGTTAGAATAAATCCGAGGCCACCGTTGATCATCCGAGGACCAAGCAATCACACGAGCACGACACCGAGATTTGTTAACGAGGTTCACCAGTATGGCTATATCCCCGGGGCTTGACTACGGGCGCTCCTCCCCATGACACCGTGCACCCGGTCGCCCTGGACGCCTGCACATGCCGCCGGCTTCCCCTGCATTCTGGTGCTATTATGTTGGCATAGGTTACATCGTGTGTCTACCCCTGCTATATACGAGAGGCCTAGGATACACGTGTCCTACTAGGACACGACTCCATATCCTATGTAACACAATACTACTCACAGTCCAACTGTAACCTACCGTGTGCACAATATTCGACACAACTCTAACAGTGGTCAGTCGGGGTGACTGCAAGGCAACCAAATCACAAGGGGGCAAACTGTATAATGGCGATGTTAAGAAAAGAGATTCATCAATAATTACTTATATTCTTTTGAGAGAAGTATACCCAGTCAAAAATTACATATGTTTGGTGAGAATTCAATCGCTTCTTGCATATGTGTTGGTCTGAACTATGGGTTAGAGAGAACAAAATTCGATCGGTAGCAGAGAACTTCCAGTCCAAATTCTGAATCGTCACTAGGCAGTCATGGATGCTTATTTAGTTCTTCTCTGATTTTGACTCGGTGTATAAACATTCATGCATACACACGGGGTTCAAATTTCAGTGTAAACTGAAACATGAGATTAATCATTGTGCCATGTTCCAAACTAGAAACAGGGAAAAGGCGGAGAAATGAATGGACAGCAGATATACATAGCTGCAGGAACATTTATTTTTGTTTGCTGACTGCACAGTCGGAACTACATATCTGAAAAATATATTTGGCTCTTGCTTTTGATAGATTTGGCTTCTTTGGTGTTGCTTTGTATACAAATGATATGCTCGCCTCTTGGTTTAGAAGCTAAAACTGAACAATAATAGTATCAGTTTAGAAATATGCACTTGACCATTTTTCGAAAGAAGTCCACATCACCCCCTAGGGTTTCACAAACCGGCTAATTTACCCCCTAAAGTCCCCTTGTATTTCTCAAAACAATGTGAATTGCCTCCTAATCTGATTAGAGTGGTTTGCGAGGCGGTTTGCTGAAGTAGCAACGTTGCGAGGGGCAAGGTCGGCAGAGTTCTTTCTTCCCCGTCCCATATGTATGCAATCACGTGTATACGGTGTCGTTCACATCCTCTCGCCTAAACCACCTGTCACCGTCGCGCCGTGACAGTTTCACCCGACACCGAGGTCCCCGCGCGAACAGCTCGACATTGAGGTACTCCGTACTCGCTATACAACATCAAGCTGCAGCTTCGATGATGGACTCCGTGCCGGATTGAAGCGATGCCTTTCGATGTGTGAGACTCTGCTGGTGTCGTGCAGGCTGCACGGCAACCCGGAGACGACGAGGTTCACCATGGAGAAGTTGACAGAGTTGAAAGAATGGACCGGCAAGCTACATGGTAGTGTCTGCATCCCCGCATTGTACATGACGCCGGCATGGTGCAGGCGTGTAGCTGAGGATGGAGAAGGCCAGGTGCAGCTGGGTGCAGGTCCGGAAGGACAAAACCACCTGCCAAAATCACTCTAACCCGGTTTAGGGGGTGATTCACATGGTTTTGAGAAAGGCAGGGGGTTAAGTACCCGGTTTTGGACTTCAGGGGGTAAATTAGCCGGTTTGTGAAACACTGGGGGGTTATGTGGAGTTCTTTCCCATTTTTCACAAAGTCGATGTGTTGTGGCAGGACACGTGCAGTTCTGGACATTTGAGTATTTGACTATACCAAATTGTTGGGAAATAGAATATCACTTATACATTCAGAAAAACCTTTGTACATTGTTTCGTAGTTACACATCTCTGATTTGGGCATCTTTAAAAAGGTGACTGGGGAGGATGAAAGGAAAGAAGCTAAAAGGTTCCCAGGAAACCTAGGCGGCTCTCGGTAGGCGACTAGGGTTTCCGAGGGGAAACGACGGCGCGCGGCCGATCTCGATCGATGCGGCGCACCAGGGCGGCGCCAGGATGTCTCAATCCGGTGCCGGCAAAGGGAAGGAAGGATCTGTCTCGCCGCGCGCGGCGCGGGCCAGAGTAGAGGAGGCAATGAGCAAGCTAGATCTGACTGAAGAGGAAGCTACACCATTGGTGATCGACGACATCGACGAGGAGGAACCGACGAAGTGGTCGCTGGCGGGCAAGGTGCTCCATCGTCACACACTCCATATCCAGACGATCTCCAATGCCCTTCGTCCTGCTTGGGGAAACCCTAAGGGTTTATGTTTCAATTCTGTCGGAGAGAACACCTTTGTGGCGGATTTCCCCACCAAGCGCGATCGCGATCGCATTTGGGAAGGCAGCCCGTGGCACATCAGCAAGCATGCGGTCATCCTCTCGGAATTTTCAGAGTGCATGCAACCATCTGAACTTCAGTTCAACGAGATGCAGATTTGGGCTAGGGTTCCTAACCTGCCGTTCAATCTGCGCAATGAGAAACGGGGTCAGGCAGTGGCCAGGCAAATTGATCCTAATGCAAAACATGTGCAGTTTGATCCAGTTGGCGGTTTTTTGAGAGCGAGAGTAACTATTGATTTCAGAAAGCCTCTGAGAAGGTGGATCCTCATTGATTCCGCGGCTCGTGGCAGCCGTAATTGGTACGATATCCAATACGAACAAGTCCCAAACTTTTGTTTCTCGTGTGGCCGCCTTGGCCATCCGGACTTGGTCTGTCCGACGCGCGGTAATAGAGATGAGAAGGGCGATCTCCCCTTTTCAACCAACCTCCGCGCGCCGGAGGAGACGAAGAAGGCCTCTTCTGGTGAGAACTCCTAGACGAACCAGCATCGGGAAAAATCAGCAAAGAGTGCAACCCCAGAGACTAGTGCAACCAGAGATGGCGATTCTGAGGTCAACTCTCCTAGGAAAAGGAACACGATTGGCAACAAGAGGAAAGTTGGGACCCCGAAGAAAGTGTACAAATCTTTAGCCTTGCCCGCTCCGGCTACATCTGAACAAGAACTAGGAAACAACATGGTCATCACCCCGGCAAGTTCAGTACAGCCGGCTGGGGAAGGCACATCAGCAGACACGGAAGGGGAACGTGCACCAAAGAAGAAGAGAGACACACCCACCACTTCAGACAATTCGGCAGGAGCTGCTATGCAGCCTTGCCAGGAGTCATGAACGTTCTAAGCTGGAACTGCCGGGGGCTTGGGAACCCCGAGGCAGTTCGTGAGCTTCGCAACATCGCGAGGCAAGAAGGGCCCGCTCTGGTTTTCGTTATGGAGACAAAAATCAGAGGCAAGAGAGTTGAGGATCTGCGGTACACCCTAGGGTTTGCAGGCAGCTTTGGAGTGGACAGTGACGGTCTAAGCGGAGGTATAGGACTGTTCTGGTCCAACGACGTGAAAGTGGAACTGAAAAACTACAGCAAGAACCACATCGATGTGCTGGTGCGGGAGGATGCTGGTAGTTCGGTTGGCTGGCGGTTCATGGGGTTCTATGGAGCGCCCAAGGCAGCTGACCGCCACCACAGTTGGCGCTTCTTGCGCACTCTGCATGCCATACCTCACGATGCATGGCTTTGCGTTGGTGATTTCAACGAAACCCTCTATCCCCATGAACATTTCAGCATGTCAGCCCGGCCTGAATGGCAAATGAGGAATTTTCGTGAAGTGACTGATGAGTGTGCTCTCCAGGACCTAGGTTGGTCAGGTGTTCCATACACGTGGGACAATCGTCAATCAGGAGATGCAAATGTTAAGGCTAGGCTCGACAGGGTCTTTCCAACGAAGAGTTCAGACTGAAGTTTGAACACACACGAGTACGGCATGTGTGTGCGGTGGAGTCGGATCATTGCTTTGTTGTGACAGAATTCAGACATCACGCATTTCCACATTGCTCGTTCAAGAAAAAACAATTCCGGTATGAAAATATTTGGCAGTCGCACCAGGATTACGAGCAGCTTATAGCAACATCTCGGCGTAGCTATGATCGCAACCCTGGTATTCAAGGAATTATGGACTCCCTTGGGGAGCTATAACAGCAACTCGAGCCTTGGGGAGCCCGAGAGTTTGGTAGCCTGTCAAAATCGATACGTAATCTGCAAAAACGTCTCGACCGGCTACGACGCCATTCAGTTGGCCGTGGCCCAACAGAAGAGGAGAAACGAATTGTGGTTCAGTTAAGAGATACGCTCCGTCTCCAAGAGATTTGGCTTCGGCAACGATCGCGAGTTCCATGGCTGCGCGATGGAGATCGCAACACGGTCTACTTCCAGGCACAAGCAAGGCAGCGTCAGCGCACTAATAGAATAGCCTCTCTCACGAGAGCAGATGGATCTGTTTGTGCTACGGACACAGAAGTGAAAGAGGAAATTTTAGCCTTTTATCAGGCTCTTTATTCGTCGCAAGGCATCCATGATGCCAATGCGCTGTTATCACATGTTCCCACCCGGGTTACACCGGGTATGAACGATCTGCTATGCAAACCGTTCGAAGCAACTGAAGTGCGCCAGGCTCTGTTCCAAATGGCCCCATCCAAGGCGCCGGGCGTAGATGGGTTCACGGCGGGTTTCTTCCAACGCCACTGGGAGCTTCTTGGAGAGGACGTAACCAAGGCGGTGCTGGATTTTCTTAACAGTGGCGAACTACCCTCGGGCATAAATGATACATCGATCACTTTGATTCCAAAGGTACGCCACCCCCAAAATATTTCACAGTATCGTCCTATCGCACTCTGTCCTATTTTATACAAAGTGGCTGTCAAAGTGATCGCCAACCGCTTGCGCATGTGCATGGATGATATTATCAGTGAAGAACAAAGTGCTTTTGTCCCCGGCCGTTTGATTACTGACAATGTCCTGCTGGCTTTTGAAAGTGTTCATACGATGAAGAGGCGAAAGAAAGGGAAAAATTTCACCTGTGCAGTCAAACTTGACATGATGAAAGCCTATGACAGGGTGGAATGGCATTTCTTGGAGTTAATCCTATTGAAAATGGGTTCAATGTCAATCTGGTGAGGTTGATCATGAAGTGTGTCACTTTCGCTCGCTTTGCGGTCCGAGTGAACGGAGAGCTGCTACCATTTTTTTCCCCATCCAGAGGACTTCGGCAAGGATGCCCGATTTCTCCATATTTGTTTCTCCTTTGTGCCGAGGGCTTCTCGTCTCTCTTGAAGAACTATGACAACTATATTGACAGAGGTATTCGAGTAAACTTCAGAGCCTCATGGGTGAACCATCTCTTGTTCGCCGACGATAGCCTTATCTTTATCAAGGCGAACATGGAAAGTGCAACAAGACTTAATCAGATTCTTCAGATCTATGGCAATGCTTCCGGACAATGCGTAAACAGAAGTAAGAGTGCTATCTATTTCAGTCCGAACACCCCCACAGATCTCAGGCAAACTTTGAAGCAACTGCTAGGTGTCCAAGTGGAAGCGTTTTCAGAGCGATATCTTGGCCTACCTACAGCCGTTGGCAAAATCAACAGTGGTACGTTTGAACATTTGGGCGATCAAGCTAGAGGAAAAATGCAAGGCTTGTCCGAAGGTTTGTTTGCATGCGCCGGCCGGGAAGCTCTAATCAAGTCTATTGTTTAGGCAATTCCTACTTTCAGCATGAGCTGCTTCCTGCTGACAAAGAAGGTGTGCAAAGGCCTCACGTCCAGCATGGCGAAATTCTGGTGGGGAAGCTCCCTAGACAAGCGATCCTTGCACTGGATTGCCTGGGACGAGCTGGCCACGCCCAAGTGCAAGGGCGGAATGGGTTTCCGCGATCTCCGTATGTTCAACTTGGCTTTACTAGGGAAGCATGGATGGCGATTTATGATGAACCCGAACTCCCTATGTGCCAAGGTGATGAAAGGAAGATATTTCCCAGACACAGATTTCCTACATGCTTCGGTTCCTAAATCCTCATCTGCCATTTGGCGGGCAATTGTGGCGGGCCGTGAAGCATTGCAGGCTGGACTGGTGAAACGAATAGGCGATGGATCGTCCCCATCAATATGGGAGGATAAATGGATTCCTTCCACCATCAAGATGTCTCCTCTGTTCCGTCCAGCTAACACCATGGTGGAAACCGTGAGTGAACTAATAGACCCACTGAGCTGGACATGGCGGACAGAGCGGGTTCGAGAGATCTTCATCGTGCCGGATGCCGCGGCCATTTTGAACATTCCATTGCGGCATGGTGGGGGTGATGACATCTATGCATGGGCATTTGAGAAGACAGGCATTTACTCTGTTAAATCGGCGTATCGTGCTCTCGTGAATCAAAAAGAGAGACAGGCTCTAGATGAGGGGCAAGTTACCGGCACTTCAGTGGATCAACAACATGTGTGGAATGCTATTTGGAAACTCAAAGTAGTCCCCCAGGTGAAGGTGTTTTGGTGGCGGGTGATGAGAGGGCTCTTACCGGACGAGTGCACTCTTAAACGCCGCCACATGAAGCAGATTAGCACCTGCAAGGTTTGTTTGGCAAGAGAAGAAGATCTGGAGCATGCACTTATGCTCTGCTCACATGCGCGCCGGTTCTGGGAGGAAACCCGGCTGCTCTTCGACATCAATCTGCCAAGGCTGCACCCACACACATGGCGCAAGGACATTTTATGTGATCAACGTTTTTCTGAGAAGGAAAGAGCGATCCTTGTCACGGTGATGTGGGCAATTTGGACATCCCGAAATCGGCTAACACACGAACGGGATGGTATTGATCCTGTCTTCTCAGTAAGACGGATACGCGAGGATCTAGCTCTACTTGAGCTACCGAAGCAGCAAGTCTCTATGCTGCCAGGTTTTGGATGGCGGACGCCCGACGATGGATACATGAAAATCAACATTGACGCTGCCACACACCTCGATGTTGGCAACGCAGGGGCGGGCGGTGTCGCTCGCTCGACATCGGGCTTCAAGGGTGCATGGTGCAAGCCGATCCCGGGGGTGACAGATCCTCTCATCGCGGAGGCTCTTGCGCTCAAGGAAGGAGTATTACTTGCAACTCTACGAGGCTACACGCATGTGAGCATGGAGACCGACTGTCTAGAGGCAGTAAACCTCTGGAACTCTCGCTACACGGATCGCTCGGTGATAGCACCTATCCTAGATGAAATAGGAGAGCTAGCTTTTAGCTTTACTTCTTTACTGTTCAACATGTAATGAGATCAGCGAACGGTCCAGCACATCTGTGTGCGAAGCGTGCTTGTACGCTTTCTGTGACTGAGAGCTGGTTAGACTCTACTCCACCGTTCCTGATCAGCAGCCTTCTGGCTGACTGCTCAGCGAGCACTTTTGTTGAATATAAAGCTCTCTAAGTTTTCCCTGCAAAAAAAAAAGGATGAAAGGAAAGAACCCTTAAAAAGTTCAAATGATGAGCCGATGCCGGAATAAGTGGAAGGGGCAAGAAGAAAGAGGCAATGATCTCTGATTGATATAATTTCTCTGATTTTGAGGCAAGCCATTAAGAGACTCCCAAATCAATGGGAGATTCGATTTTGTTATCTAAAAATAAAGGGATAGAAATGGTAGACTCAGCCGGGTGAATCTCCTCCTTGCCATAGCTGAAAATCCCTGTCCGATATGATCACACCTCAAAGACTTTTTTCTTTTCCGCTTCCCAAGGGATCGCTCGACATCACGTTTCCGCGGCCGCTGCTCGTCGCCTCCGTCAATGGATTCTAGTTGAGACCTTCTCCCTCGCCATTTCTTCCCCGACGCAGGTGAGCATGCATCGTCCCCGCCCAATTTATCCTAGTCACGGAAGCAATTCACTAAGGCCTTTCACTTTTTAGGTTCACCGGACTCAGCGGAGCATCATGCCGGACAAGAGAGGCGCCACCCTGCTCGAGGACCTGCCTGAGGAGATCATTGACAAGATACTCATCCGGTTGCAGCCCAAGGACGTCGGTCGTTGCCGTGCCGTTTGCCCGTTGTGGCGCAGTGTCACCTCCACGCCTGAATTCATGGTCAAACACCACCGCCGCCAGCCGTCGCTCCCTGTCATCAATGGGTTGGGGCGGCCTGCAAGTTTGGTGATCTTGCGTAATGTCGGTGCCGGAGTCCCTAGTCAACAGCTCTGGCCTTTCGTCTCAGGCCAACAAAACTGGTACGAGAATTACCTTCAAGGCGCCCACGGTGGCTTTCTTATCGTCTCCCGGAGATCCCGATTCTACGTCTGCAATCCGGTCCTCCGCAAGCATGCTCTCCTTCGGCAACCTCGATTTGGACAAGGCATTCACAACACTATAATTGGTTTCTACCAGCACCATCCAACTAGAGAATACAGGGTGCTCTGGGTCTCAGAATTACAACACTCGTCTGACTCCAGCTTATACATCCTCAGATTGGGATCCGATGAGCCTAGGCACGTCAGAATCGGAATGCTATCCATGGACCAGAAGTTACTGAAGGGGCTAAAACCACCAGTCCACCACCGTGGTAGCCTGCATTGGTATCCTTATTATTATGATGCCAGTAAAATTATGGAAACCGGCAAGGAAATTATTGCGTTTCACACGGAAGTTGAGTCATTCCGGTTGCTGGGCAGTCCCCCGCAACCGTATCGTTATAGGGGGTTATTTAAGATGAATGAGACGCTTGCTTTCTGGGGCGGATCGACTCCCCATTTCACCACCATGGATATCTGGGTGATGCAGGATTACGAGGCTGAAGTCTGGGCCTTGAAGTATCGGATTGATGTATCTACGGTGGAGGCATCACGGCAACTTTATAGAGCTTCTTGCAAAAAGAAAAAGAAAACACCACTTGATTCAGTGGTGCAATGGTTCAACTGCATGGTCGTGCTCAACGACCGTGAGCTGCTCATCTTGTTTAACGATAAACATGTGCTGCGCTGCGACGTTGATGGCAAATTCTTAGGCATCGTGAACATTGGAAAGAGTCAATATTGTATGTTGCCTACTTGGCACCGCGTCCAAGAGAGCATTATTCCAATTCCGTGCCATGGGATGCAAGAAGAGGATGAGGAGCCTCCATTCTCCTAAGGGAGTGTCTGAATCTTGAAAGCACTTGGTCTGTTCTTCCCTTGGATTCAGAGCATGCCTTTTGTTCTTGGCTCTTCTTGCTTACTAGTACTACCAGTAGAACATGTCATCTTGGATGATTGCAGTAATAACACCTCATTGTCATCGTTTAGTGCTTACTATGATAAGTTCAACGTCTCGTTTATTTTCTGAACTATGGAATATCGGATCTATCTATGCATTAAAGTATATTACTGTTCCTTCCTGCCGCCCATATTTACCCTAATTTTTGTATGGTTTATATGCATGAATGACATCTTTAAGATGTGAGATTCACTCTTGGTCATGCTTTCTGAGGAAAGGCAATTTTAGGTGTCAAAATGTTATCCCGGGTGTCTTCCATACATAGGCTGTTATGTTTATCTCTGTTGTTGAGTTTGCAATTTGGTCGTAACTCCTGAGTAGCACCTGGACTTTGTGAGAAAACGTTCTGCTTGCAGGTACTATTGCCAAGGCCTCTCTGTTTTTCTGCTTTTTCCTTCTTCAGATATTTTGTACTGGTTCATGTTGCCAGCTGAGAGATTCTTTACACTGTCAGTTTTGCTGATTTAAGACTGGCCTTAGATCACATGGAAAACCCAGCAATTCCAGTGATAATAGTCTGCAATTGAACAAATAGAGTCAGTAGTTGCCTGCAATTCTCTGCTTGCAAATAAACTGTCGGATTGAACGCCTAGCACTGGAAATTCACCACTAATTTTTTTTCTATCGTTTCTGGAACAACAAGTCAAACCCATACACTGACGGTAACAGGGCCGAATGGATCGTGCATCTCTGTTATTTATGATTCGATTTTTTCTCTGTTAACACATCTATGTGATCATGTCTGTAAACTGCAGAAATGCACCTTCTTCACTGCACTGTAGTATTTTGTCCAACTGCCCTGGACTGACAATCGAACCCTGCCTTCTCTTATATTTTCATTATATAAATTCACCTTTCTGCCTGGATGCATTGACGTAGCCCAGCTTCACCGCACAGTTGATGAAGCTTTCGTCCAGTATCTCTATTTGTATATGATGAAACCCAGCGTACCTCATCAATCCTGGCACCATGCGTTGCAGCAGCACAACACATGATCATGTTTAGCGGACCATGTGTTGCACTTGCAGCTGAAGAATTCAAGGCTTAGTCTTAGATTTCAGGTGCTGGGGATGCATTTATTCTGTTGGAAAGATTTTACTCTTAGTCTATTAGGCCAACTCTAACCAATTCACTATCCGGCTGTAATTGAGGATAAATTTAGTTTTACTCCCTTATGCTGCACCTAACCGAAGTCCTAAATCGATAATTGAGGATAAATTTAGTTTTACTCCGGCGCCAAAAACAACCTCCAGCCCGCCTAAGTATGCTTGGAGTTTGCGCAGCCGGGTAAAACTGGCACACCTCTTTCTCCCGCCCTCTCGCCTCCACAATTCCCGTCGTAGTCACCACCGATGAGCGGCCCTCCCGCTAGAATGGGTAGCCAAGTCCCTTCCGCCACCCCGCAAGCCACCACCGCTTGAAACCACCCCCGCGCCGAATAAAAGGTTGGGGATGTAAAAGGTCCACTGGACTCAAGCACCGGCTCCAACCGCGGCGATGGCTGCCCGGGTGGCGACTGCCTTTCTGGCGACGGTCCGTCGCCTTCCCACAGCTCCTGCCGGAGCGAAGAGAGCTCTAAAACTGACAACGGTGGCGGCGGCCCTCACCGAGGCGCCCATGAAGAAGAAGAAGAAAACCATTCTGGCGCCCCGTCCACATCCACCGCCTCATGCAGCGTCTCCGGCGCCCTGTCTGCTGGCGGTGTGGCGATGGTTGGCGGTGTGGCGACGGGCGACGAGCTCCATAGGTGGCGGCGACTAGTTGAGGGAGTTGGTGAAAATGAGATAGAGGGGGGAATGAATTAAGTTGGACCATGCTGGTCTGGGCCTAAAATGCCACCCCATAACCAAGTACAACCATGCCTAAAATAACTAAGTTAAATCAAATAATAAACAAATTTGCTATTTCACATCTAGATGTGAAATAGCTATCTCACATCTAACTGTTAAACCGTTCGATGCAAGCTTTAAGATGCGTGAGATTTGTTTTTTTTAACCGATTCGTGAGTTGTTTTTTTAGCGCACGCCCGAACCGGGTTGTCCGCTCGACTTAATTTTTTACCGGTGGCGGGAGCTACCGGCACAACTCCAGCCAATCACCTCGCACCACCGCACACTGTAATGTATACCACATGCAATATAACACTGTTTGCTGATATTACTAAATGTTGGTATTTAACCACCCTGGCCCACCACGTGATGTCATCCACATGCATGTATGTCAAGAATATGACAGATATCATCTCTCTTCCCTTACACAATAAATCCATACTTTTATTTCAACTTAGCTAATTTAACCCATCCATATCTTTTAAACCATAATTTTATTATTGAAACTTTTTATATATATGAACTCGTGGCATTCAGACCTTTCAAACAAGACCAATCTTGAATATATTTCAAACACGTTTGAATTTCAATGTTTCAATCAATTTATTTCACTACAACTATTTCAGTCAGTTGAAATTCTGATTTCATTTATTTCAAAAAAATATTTTAAATAATTTCAAGTAATCGTTTCAGATCACAAATTCACAAATTATTTCACTCGGTTCAAGAATCCGGTTTCATTTTTTCTTACAACAATTTCAATTATCTCAGACGTACTACACTTTTTCAAAATACTATTTCATTTGCTTCGGATAAGTCTCCACTATTTCAAAAAGAATGAGCTAATATATTTCAATAATTTCATAACATATTCCACTTTTTCAAAATACTTTTTGTAGAAACACTATTTTGACACAAACTGATTTCACTACAAACCCTTCACCCCATTTCAAAAACACATGTTTCACTCATTCCAAAAAATAATTTCAAAAAAAATGAAAACACATTTCACTCATTGGTCTTGTTCTAAACAGCTCCAAACATCGTATTTACTTCAACTATTTCAAAAAATAGATTCACAAAAAATTTCACTCAATTCAAGAATCCAGTTTCAGTTTTTTCTAAAAACATTTCAAAAAAATTCAGACGTATTTCACTTTTTTGAAAAACCTTTTCACTTATTTTGGATAAGACTCCACTATCGAGTTTATACATTTCAATAATTTCATAACATATTTCACCTTTTCAAAAACATTTTCATATTTTCACTCTTTTGAAACAAACTGATTTTAGTACTAAAACTCTTCACTCCTTTTAAAAATCACAAGTTTCACTTATTCCAAAAAGTTAATTTCACTAAAATTGAAAACCGATTTCAAATGAATTGAAACATTTAAATTTAAAGATTTTTGAAATGTATCGAAATTGGTCTTATTATAGAGGGCTTAAGGCTAGGAATCCAGATATATAAAAAGTTTCGTAAATGAGTTTATGGTTTAAAATATATCAATGATTTAAATGAGCAAAGAAGAAATAAAAGGGTACATTTAGTGTGTAAGAGAAGAGAGAGACTCTGAGAACTTTTCCTGCCATGCATGCATTGTGGGGTCCAGGAGCCGTATATGGTCTCGTATAGGCTTGGTATATGAAAACAACTGATAATTAATTGATGGACCCCTGCACGAATCATGATGCATATGTGGATGATTGATGCTTCACCGGTAGCTCCCTTAACCGGTAAAAGTGACTTTGCGGTTGTCCGCTGTGCTGGGCAGATGCATCTCCGTATGGGCTGCAGTTTTTTTCAGTCATATGGGCCGATGTGTTCTTCTCAACTTATTTGTTTTGTTTTTTTATAATTGCACCCAAGTAGGTTGGGAATATCACGTTTCTTCTTTTTTGCTGGGTTGTTGTCTTCACTTGCCACGTGTTTAGGACTAAACAACTTGTCTCACTAGTGTGTTAACTTTTTTTTTTGCATCTGTAATGACCTTTATGTCCATTTTTATATTTTTTGTTTGTTTTGGTCCAACTATGCAGTTAGAGGAGAGAGCGTAACTAGTAATTTTTTTTTGTATTTTTGATTTTTTTGCAAAAAGTCACTCAGTTTTGTGGTTTGGGATGTTTGACGAACATTGTTTATTTTTTGCCAACGATTATTAGAATTTGTGAATACTTTTAATACTGCTGAAGAATTTTTTTAACCGTTTTTTGTCTATGTAAATTTCTATTGATAGAAAATTTGTGAATACGCACCTTAGTTGCAAGTCCACCATCAAGTCGAAACTAACGACTGATTTTTTTGTCCCCATTGCAAAATCAATCTTGACTTGTAACTAAAGTTGTCCTTGTTTTATCTCAATTGCAAGACAACAATCGATTCACAACTAGGTTCTTGATAATTTTTTTTTTGCTGCGGTTGTAAGTCAACCATCGACTCGCAACTAGATCAAAGCCTTTTCCCGTCCCAGTTGCAAATTCACTATTTGGTTTGCAACTGGACCCTTGATTTTTTTTGCCCCAGTTACAAGTCCACCGCAACTTGGCCCACCCTTGTTTTACCCTAGTTGCAATATAACCATCGATTCGCAACTAGGCCTTTGACTTTTTTTTGTCGCAGTTGCAAGTCGATCATCGATTCGCAACTGGGCCTGACCCTTCGTCCCATTTGCAAGTTTACATTGACATACAACTAGGCTTTTCATCTTTTTTTGCCCCAGTTGCAGGTCCACCCGTGACTCGCAACTGGCCCCGACCCTTTTTTGTGTCCAAGTTACAATTCATCATTAACATGCAACTGGGTGCATGATCCTTTCTTGCCCCAGTTGCAAGTCCACCCATGACTCGCAACTGGATCCGACATTTTTTGACCAATTGCAAGTCCACTATCGACTTGGAACTGGTTGATGTTTGTTTGTTGCGTATCTTTTTATTGGCCTGTTTGGCTTCACTTTTGTTGGCCCATTATCGCGGCGCGCAGACACCTGTTTTGCTCCATTGTTTCTAGGACGTGACATAGATTAGAAGAGACGAGAAAATGGAAGCTCTATCACGGTCGTTACCTTCCCGGTTCATTTCGACATTGTCTCCCATTTATTTTAAGCTTTATCAAGACAAGATTTAGCAATGTTTTCACAAAAGTTGTTGTCTGTTGGATATTGTTGCTGTAATTTTCATGCAAACTCTTGGTCTTGCATCGTCGGCCGATGTATTTCCTATGTCGCCTTGTTCCCTTTTGTTCATTTATCGCCCTGTTCTTGCTGTACGTATGTTATTTTGTCGATCATTTTTCTGCTTGCATTCTTGTGTGCCCATTTTATCTAGCATGTGTTGTAGAATTCAAAGAGAAAGGTTTTGTCACTTGTTCAAGTTGAAAGTCAGACCCTCGACTCATAACTCAGCCCATAATTTGTTTTTCATCTCAATTGCATGTCCACCCACGACTCGTAACTCGACGCATAACTTATAGTTGTCCTAATTGCAAGTCCACACTATACTCGCAAATGGTATCGTAGTTTTGTGTACTTGTTTCCGTCGCAAGCCAACACTTGATTTGCAACAGGAGCGATATTTTTTTTATCAGAGTTGCAAGCCCATCATTGGTTCGGAAGTGGGTCTGTTGTTTGTTTTTCATCACAGTTGCAAGTCCATCCTCGACTTTGAACTCAACATGTAGTTTATAGTTGTCCTAGTTGCAAGTGCGCCCTCTACTCGCAACTGGTATCTCGGTTTTGTGTAGTTATTCCAGTCGCCAGTGCACCCTTGACTCACAACTACGCCTGTAATTTGTTTCATCATGGCTGCAAGCCCACCCTTGACTCGCAACTAGGCCTGTACTTTTGTCTTTTATCTCAGATGCAAGTTCGCCCTTGACTCCTAACTGGGCACATAGTTATTTCATCCTAATTGCAGGCCGACTCTTGACTTGCAACTAGGCTTGTAATTTTGTAGTTGTCCTAGGTGCAAGTCCACCGTCAACTTTGCAACTGGGCTCATAGTCGTCCGAGTCGCAAGCCCACCCTCGGCTTGCAACTAGAGCACATGTTTTGTTTGTCACCTCAGTTACAAGTCCACCCTTAACTCGCAATTAGGCTCATAGCTTGTTTCAGCTCAGTTGCAAGTCAATCCTTGACTCGCAATTGGACTAGTAGTTTTGTAGTTATCCCACTTACAAGTCCATCCTTGACTCGTAACAGGACTCGTACTGCTTTCATAACTTCATTATAATGTTTTGAACGGCTCGTTAATCAATGATCTGAAATATCTAGTATCTATCTATGATGTCATAACTTTGTTACACTTCCTCTTTGCTGCTCAATTTTACTCCAGTTTTGGTATCTTTGAGATGAGAGATTTACTGTTGGTCATGCTGTTTGAGAAAAGAAATTGTTAACTCTTGAAATATTACCATGTGTCTCGTCCATAGGCTGTTTGTTTGACCTTGTTGTTCATTGTGCAATTTGGTCATTACTCCTAAGTTGCGCCGGCTCTTTGTGTGGGTATGCTTATGTAATGCATACCTGTGTAGATGTGTATGCAATGGCATTTAATTGACACAGTTTTATGTGCTTGAATGCTACTACGATTGAAAAAGAACCTTGGTCGTGTGTTGGGACTTGAGAGCTAATGCCAGGTCCTTTGTTTCATGCTGTTTTTCCGTGTCAACTGCCCATATTTTTATTTTGTGTTTGGACTGAAATGAGTTGACCGTCTCCTGGTGCAAGGTAAATGTGTTGGATGGTTCATCTTTTACTGGAAAACGTTTTGTAACAGAACTACAAAACTGAACAACATTTCTTTTCATTTTCAGATCATTCATGTATTGAATCAAATGGAAAATCGGCCGATTATGATACAGGTTAAAAGTTCATGTCATCCCAGTTGTTTATGTATGAACGGTTATACTGCTGGATCGGGCAAATTACCATTGATAATACCTCTCATTTTCACGGAAATACATAACGACACACTGTGTTATTCTGGATCCCTTCTATAGCATGTTAGTTCGATCTGTCGTGTTCCAGTATGCGATTTGGTAAGTCTCATGAGGTTGCTATTTGTGTGAACATGTTTTGTCATGCATACTTACATTGTTGTGCTCATCGCAGCGCTTGATTAGTACAAGTGTGTGCCCCATTGTTACCTTAATTACCTCACTGCCTTGATTGAGGAAATCCGTGGTTCTTAGTCGTGTGCTGGGATTACTGCCTGTACTTTTGTTTCCTTTTGTTTTTTCGCGACTAGTGCTTTACATTTTTTTGACAGAAACGGGTTGAGAATGTGCCTGGAGCAACCAAGCAACATAGATAATTAGATATTTCAGATAAAATATTTGTATTTACCTCCATAGTGTCAGCTTGGCCTGACTTAACACGGGATACAATTCTCTGAATATGGAAATCCGAAGAATTCAATGGTGATATGGAACAAGTTATGCGATGATGGCGTCTCGATTGGATTTCTTGTACCCATTCGGGGCTCCGAAAGTATGCAGTTTTCTCCACGCATGTCGGGCTGAAAAACTAGCACTGCTAATTCGCAAATAGATATATTTTTTCTTCTCGTTTCCAGTAACAAGCTGTTAACCTTACCGCTCACAGTATCATGCGGATCACCACATCATGCAGTTTCGATTCAAGTGATTCGTTGATCAATTGTAAGGCAACGGGGAGCAAACTCTAGCATGCCGATGCTAATGAAGAATAAAACACAATCGTGGTCTATTTTGGTCATCCTTTTCTGAAAATGCCCACAAGCACTAAACTTGGTAAAATGGCATAATATGATCTGAAATGCAGCATTCATTGCTTGCTCTTTTAGCCTCTTGTTTTCATATTATTTTTTCTTGCAGAATATAAGTTATCTTATTTGTGGGAGCATTAAGGTGTGTATGTAGGTGTAATGTTGAATGCTTTTTTTTTGCGGGTGGAATCATGAGCCCAAAGTTTATGTGGTCTGCAATTGAAAATTAATGGAAAGCTGCACAAATAAAATGCCTTTAGCAGATGCATTCACAATGCTTAGAAGCTGTTGAGCCTCAGGCTCAATGGTTGCCTCTAAGATCTGAAGGAAATATGCCCTAGAGGCAATAATAAAGTTATTATTTATTTCCTTATATCATGATAAATGTTTATTATTCATGCTAGAATTGTATTAACCGGAAACATAATACATGTGTGAATATATAGACAAACAGAGTGTCACTAGTATGCCTCTACTTGACTAGCTTGTTAACCAAAGATTGTTATGTTTCCTAACCATGGACAAAGAGTTGTTATTTGATTAACGGGATCACATCATTAGTTGAATGATCTGATTGATATGACCCATTCCGTTAGCTTAGCACCCGATCGTTTAGTATGTTGCTATTGCTTTCTTCATGACTTATACATGTTCCTATGACTATGAGACTATGCAACTCCCGTTTATCGGAGGAACACTTTGTGTGCTACCAAACGTCACAACCTAACTGGGTGATTATAAAGGTGCTCTACAGGTGTCTCCAAAGGTACTTGTTGGGTTGGCGTATTTCGAGATTAGGATTTGTCACTTCGAATGTCAGAGAGGTATCTCTGGGCCCTCTCGGTAATGCACATCACTTAAGCCTTGCAAGCATTGCAACTAATGAGTTAGTTGCGAGATGATGTATTACAGAACGAGTAAAGAGACTTGCCGGTAACGAGATTGAACTAGGTATTGGATACCGACGATCGAATCTCGGGCAAGTAACATACCGATGACAAAGGGAACAACGTATGTTGTTATGCGGTCTGACCGATAAAGATATTTGTAGAATATGTAGGAACCAATATGGGCATCCAGGTCCCACTATTGGTTATTGACCGGAGACGTGTCTCGGGCATGTCTACATTGTTCTCGAACCGTAGGGTCCGCACGCTTAAAGTTACAATGACAGTTTCTTCATGAGTTTATGTATTTTGATGTACCGAAGGTTGTTCGGAGTTCCAGATGTGATCACGGACATGACGAGGAGTCTCGAAATGGTCGAGACGTAAAGATCGATATATTGGACGACTATATTTGGAGTTCGGAAAGGTTCCGAGTGATTCAGATATTTTTCGGAGTACCGAAGAGTTACGGGAATTCCTATTGGGCCTCATTGGGCCATACGGGAAAGGAGAGAAAGTGCCAAAAGGGTGGCTGTCGGTGTCAAAACCGGCGGATTTCGGGTAGGGGGTCCCGAACTATGCGTCTAGGCGGATGGTAACAGGAGACGAGGGACACGATGTTTTACCCAGGTTCGGGCCCTCTCGATGGAGGTAAAACTCTACGTCCTGCTTGATTAATATTGATGATATGGGTAGTACAAGAGTGGATCTACCACGAGATCAAGGAGGCTAAACCATAAAGCTAGCCTATGGTATGATTGTTGTAATGTATGTTGTCCTACGGACTAAAGCCCTCCGGTTTATATAGACACCGGAGGAGGCTAGGGTTACATAGAGTCGGTTACAATGGTAGGAGATCTACATATCCGTATTGCCATGCTTGCCTTCCACGCCAAGGAAAGTCCCCTCCAGACAATGGACGGAGTCTTCAATCTTGCATCTTCGTAATCTTGGAGTCCGGCGGACGATGATAGTCCGGCTGTCCGGACACCCCCTAGTCCAGGACTCCCTCAGTAGCCCCCGAACCAGGCTTCAATGACGATAAATCCAGCACGTATATAGTCTTCGGCGTTGCAAGGCGGGTTGTCCCTTCAAGTTCCATGTACCTGCCGAACAGTGTCCAGCTTTATCATAAATACTGTGCTTCCCGGCTTCTACGCCCAATAATGGCCTTTTTCCACGTGTCGCATGAATGCGAAAAGCCAGGGTGTCTTTTTATGTTTCACCCCCTAGTCGTGCGAGTCGTTCGCCTACAAAAGAGGCAAAAATCCATATCCAAACCGCACCATCTTCCTCCCGCGAATAGTTCTTCGGAGCGCCCTTGAACTAAAAATCCATTCCATCATGCACCGTCGACGCGGCTCCTCTTCTCGCGCTCCCAGCCCACCGCCAGGGGATTGGAGGAGGTGCTCTGTTTCGCACAACGAGCTAGCGAAGCTCCAAGCGGGGGGATATCTCCCTCCGGCCTTCATGGTCCCAGTCCGAGCCGGACTGGTCACTTATCAAGGTGGGAGGCAAGCGGAGGCTACCCCAAGCCCCAATAAGGGGGAGCGAGTATGCTTCGTCCCTTATCTGATAAGGGGACTCGGATTCCCAATACATCCGCTCCTCTGCGGGCTCCTGGAGTTCTACGGACTCCAGCTCCACCACCTCACGCCAGCCTCTGTCCTGCATATCACGGGCTACGTAGCTCTTTGCGAGCTATTCCTGGGCATTGAGCCCCATTTTGCTTTGTGGAAGAGGCTGTTCTGCCTCGTACCCCGTTCCCACGAGGGTTCCATATATCAAGTGGGCGGCGCCGAAATATGGCGCATTGCCGGGACCGGATACCCATCCGGTACTCCCAAGAAGGCGTCCGAAGACTGGCCTTCAGAGTGGTTTTATATAGGAGACGCTCCGCTGCCGGACCCAGTCCGGATCGGCCTCCCGGAGTTTAGTGCTGCTCGTCTAAAGAAACGCCTCAGCTGGCACCCACGGAGCCCCCGATTGGAGGAAGACAAGAGCGTCTGTTACTTGATGGGCCGAATAATATTAATGGCGCATTCTGGTTTGACCATGATCGGAGTCATGGCGACATGCATCATGCGGGGGGTACAGCCATTACAATATAGAGGCCACCCCATGTGGGATTTCAACGGGGAAGACGATGCCACCCGTCATGGCCGCGAAGGGCCGGATTCGACCGAGGATCTGGTGCAGATCCTGTCCAGCCTATACAAGGGGGAGAAGGAGGACTTCCTTCGAAGGAACCCTTTGAATGGGTTTTCCATGAACAACCCTAGGGGCTGGGTAAGCAAACACTTTTAAGGGCTCAACCCATGCTCTCGAAGTTTAAGCTTCTTACATTATGTCTTCGGCGCAGGATCTATGCCGGACTGTGGAGGACATGGTAAGTCCTGCTCCGCAACCCGAGGATCCAGAAAGATCCCTGGATCCAGCCTCCGAAGAGGATCCGGACATCGAGGTGGAGCTGATCGACGGGGTATTTCACCAGCTCAGCATGGATAATGCTTTGGTCGCCATTATGGCGGACTACCCCGGACTGTATCCGGCTTCCCAGGTGACAGTGACCGAGGTCCGGACACCATTATCTCTTCCTTGCCCATTTCTAACCTTCGCGAACGATGGTATTTTACAGGAAGCGCCTTCACGGCGGGAAGCCGAGCCCGCGGCGGCTGACCAACAAAGGTCAGTCCGGACCAGCAGGCGGAAAAGGAGCGCGGTGCGGACGGAAACGTCGCCGCAAAGGTATAGCTCGTATTTGAATTTTCAGAGCAACGTTCCTAGGAAGCGTCTGAGTGCTCATGATCTTTATAGGAGAAAAAGCGCTCGCCTGACTACGGGCGCAGAAGTTGCTGATCCAACCTACACCGGCCAGGCTCCAGCGCCCGGCCTGGAGGGGGAGGCAAGCGCAAGACGCGGGCTGGATCCTTCTCCAACGGAGGACACCGACAGACTGTCCGCCACCAAGTCTGAGGTGGAGAGCGCCATGAACCATAGGCTCCGCCGGACAATATTTCGTGAAACGTGCTTCTCCCCCGAGGCATTGGACGCCTTTAACGCAGGGGACACACATCTCCGTGCCGCTCAAGATGGTTTTACCAGAGCCACGGAGCAGTATGTGAAGGACATACGGGTAAAGGATTTTTAATGGTTATATATGCCAGTAGCCCCCGAGACTTAAAGTAGTTATGTTAACTGATTTAAGGATCATTTGAAACGCAGGCTCTTACCGAGAAGAATGCCCAGCTGTCTCAGGAGCTGCAAGAATGCAAGGCCCAACTGGAGGCCGCACTTGCTACCGCAGGAGGAGACGCAGAGACCCCTCCTGGTAACACATTTTTATTAATAAATCTAAACGTTGTGCGGCGTGCGCGCAAGTCTGATAATGACTATGCAGGTGCCGCCGGACGAGATCCGGACAGGCAAGGATTACTGCGCCAGCTGAAGGCCAGCGAGAGTGTGCTGAATAGGGTGCAGCAAGAAAGGAACAAACTCCAGGATGCCAACGCCAAGCTCGGAGAAGAGCTGAAAGGCGCTCGCGCCGGGCTGTCCGGCTCCGTTAAGGAGAACGAGCGGCTTCGTCGCGGCATTTATAGTAAGTGCTTAAGCGTACCCTTTTGAAAAGAAGAGTTTGGCGAGGAAGTCAATTGACATAATATGTCTTGTAGGTATACTCACAGGTCGCCCTGCGGAGGAGATGCCCATATCAACGGGTGATCAACTTCCCGAGCTATTGCAACTGCTCGAACGAGTTCGGCAGGCAATGAGCGGCGTCGTCCAGGCTTTATGGCCAGCCCTCTCCCTACCCGAGGGCCTTGGGGAGCTTGCGGAGAAGCTTCGGGGAGTGCGATAGCGCTTCCGTTTATGGAAGATTTCAGCTTGCCGTCAAGGTGCCAGGGAGGCTTGGGCCATGGTGAAGACGCGTTACAAGAAGGCGGATCCCAACCACATGGCCGAAGTTGGACCGGTGGGGCCCGATGGGAAGGAGATCCCTGTGAGTTTAGTATACAGCCAAGTAGAGTTGGCTGCTAAATTTTCCCAACGGGACTGTAAATTAGACAGCCTGTTAGACGGGATTGAGGAGGAATACAATCAGTAAATTTGACAATGTATGTTTTCCTTTAAAGTGACATGTGAAATGCCTTCTAGCCGGATTGTAGATCGTTTGTCTTTGCCGACCTTTTCGCTTCAACCTCGGGACCCTAGAGTCCGGAGTGTGTCCGAATACCTCTTTGGTTAAGAAACAACCGTGGTATGCATGGAGACCAGGCGTAGGGGTCATTAGTGCTTTATCAGACAAGTGCCCAACTAGTTATGTTATATTACATGGTTAGTAAGAAACATCTTCCAGGGAGAATAGTTCCGTTAAGGGTTCCTTTCCCTGGAAAGCAGAAAAACATCTGGCGGCGGATAAATAAATAGGTAAAAAGTCATCTTTTAAGTCACCGACCGAATATTCCCTTAAGAACGCTAGCTTTCGGCTTCACCCCGTCTGAGGTACACATCCGGCTGACCCGGCAGTAACAATCGCAGAGGTGCTCCCTTTACCTCCTAGCCAAACAATCGGGAATGTAGGGGTAAGCACAGGAGCCAGGCAACCCAGCTTGGCCAAAACTTAAGTCATATCGATGCATATAATGGTGAGTAAAAGGTACATGTGGAAGCTTGACACATGTGCTGGGTATGAAACCCTTATAATTTAGCTTCTGTAAAAGAAGCCCCCAGGAATAATGAGTGCGGATGGCACAACATGTGTATGCAAAAAATACGAAAATAGGCCCATAAGGGCTTGTGAATAAAAAGGTATGAAAAAAGAAACAAAAGACAGCCGAAGTATAAAAGTTTGGACGGGGGAAGGGGACGAACTCTTAGTCCGGCGCTAGGCATAAAATCGTCGGAGGCAGGCTGCGTTCCATGGGTTCGGCTCGAGTCGGTTATCCGACGCATTTCATAGACGGTATGCTCCGCTGGTCAGGACTTGATCGATAATGAAGGGACCCTCCCATTTGGGCTTGAGCTTGTCCTTTTTCTTGTCCGGCAGGCGTAGAACTAGTTCGCCAACGTTGTAAGTCTTGGCCCGTACTTCTCTGCTTTGATATCTTCGGGCCTGCTGCTGATAGAATGTGGAACGAGCCTTGGCGACGTCGTGTTCTTCCTCCAGTGTGTCCAAGCTCTCCTGCCGATCAAGCTCGTCCTCTCTTTCCTCGTACATGCGCACTCGAGGTGAGTCATGAATAATGTCGCAGGGCAAGACTGCCTCTGCACCGTATACCATAAAAATGGTGTGAATCCGGTAGTGCGGTTAGGCGTTGTCCGCAGCCCCCAGAGTACGGAGTCGAGCTCCTCGACCCAGTGCGTGTCAGATTTAGTAAGTGACCGCGCTCGTCTGGGTTTAATGCCGCTCATTATTAGACCATTTGCTCGTTCCACTTGACCGTTGGTTTGAGGGTGATAGACTGAAGCGTAGTCGAGCTTGATGCCCATATTCTTGCACCATGACTTAACCTCGTCGGCTGTGAAGTTCGTGCCGTTGTCGGTGATGATGCTGTGGGGGACTCCGTAACGGTGTACTACCCCGGATATAAAGTCTATCACTGGTCCGGACTCTGCCGTTTTGACCGGTTTGGCCTCTATCCATTTGGTGAATTTATCCACCATGACCAATAGGTATCTTTGCTTGTGGGTTCCCCCTTTAAGGGGTCCAACCATATCAAGCCCCCAGACCGCGAACGGCCAGGTAATGGGTATAGTTTTGAGGGCGGTGGGCGGCATGTGGCTCTGATTAGCAAAGAGCTGACAACCAACGCATTTCTGGACTAAGTCCTGGGCATCTGCCCGAGCCGTCGGCCAATAAAATCCTGTACGGAATGCCTTTCCTACAAGGGCCCGGGCTGCTACGTGGTGTCCGCCTAGTCCGGCATGGATTTCAGCCAGGAGGTTTCGCCCTTCCTCTTCGGAGATACACCTTTGAAGGACTCCGGTTGTGCTTTTCTTATAAAGTTCTCCCTCATGGACCTTGTAGGCTTTCGACCGCCGGACTATGCAGCGGGCCTCGTTTTGGTCTTCGGGAAGTTCCTGCCTAAGCAAGTAGGCCAGGAATGGTTCTGTCCACGGGGCGATTACTGCCATTATGTCGTGGGCTGAAGGTGTTATGTCATCGGCTGAATCGCCGATTGGCGCGGTTTTTTCCGGTTTGTCACTTCCGGGCTCCTCTTCCCATAGTACGGATGTCTTGAAGAGCCGTTCCAGGAAGATATTTGGAGGGACGGCATCACGTTTTGCACCGATGCGTGCCAGTACGTCAGCCGCATGGTTATTATCTCGGGCTATGTGATGGAATTCGTGTCCTTCAAACCGAGCGGACATTTTTAGGACAGCGTTGCGATATGCTGCCATTTTTGGATCCTTGGCGTCAAAGTCTCCATTTATTTGGGATATTGCGAGGTTTGAATCCCCGCGCACCTCTAGGCGTTGAATGCCCATGGAGACTGCCATCCGGAGACCATGTAACAGGGCCTCGTATTCGGCTGCGTTGTTGGAGTCGGTGTACATTATTTGGAGTACATACTGGACTATGTCCCCGGTTGGGGACGTCAATACGACGCCAGCCCCCAGTCCGGCCAACATTTTAGAGCCGTCAAAGTGCATAACCCAATTGGAGTATGCGCCGTACTCTTTAGGGAGTTCGGCTTCGGTCCATTCGGCGACGAAGTCAGCCAAAACTTGTGACTTTATAGCTCACCGAGGTTTGTAAGTTATATCGAATGGTAAGAGCTCAATGGCCCATTTTGCAATCCTGCCCGTTGCGTCACGGTTATTTATGATGTCATTAAGTGGTACTTCGGAGGCCACTGTTATCGAACACTCTTGAAAGTAGTGTCGAAGCTTCCGGGATGCCATGAACACCGCATACGCTATCTTCTGATAGTGTGGGTAACGGGATTTGCAAGTAGTTAACACAGTGGATACATAATATACTGGTTTTTGAAGGGGGAATTTATGCCCTTCTGTCTCTCGTTCGACGACGAGTACCGCACTTACGACTTGATGCGTTGCTGCGATGTATAACAACATTGGTTCACCTAGATTGGGCGCGGCCAGGACCGGATTTGTTGCCAATATGGCCTTTATTTCTTCGAGTCCGGTAGTGGCAGCATCCGTCCACTCGAAGTGTTCGGTGCGTCTGAGGAGGCGATAGAGGGGCAATGCCTTTTCTCCTAGACGGGAGATAAAGCGGCTTAAAGCTGCCACGCATCCTGTTAATCTTTGTATCTGTTTGAGGTCTTTTGGAATATCCAACTGTGATAGAGCTCGGATTTTAGCCGGGTTTGCTTCAATTCCTCTACCGGATACAATGAAGCCCAGCAGCTTTCCGGCTAGTACGCCGAAAACGCATTTTTCCGGATTCAGCTTGATGTCATATGCTTTGAGGTTGTCGAATGTGAGCCTCAAATCGTCTACTAGAGTTTCGACGTGTTTTGTTTTGACGACTACGTCGTCTACGTATGCCTCGACTGTTTTGCCGATCTGGGTGGCCAGACATGTTTGAATCATGCGCTGATATGTTGCGCCGGCATTTTTAAGTCCGAAGGGCATCGTGTTGAAGCAGAATGGTCCGTATGGAGTGATGAATGCCGTTGTGGCTTGGTCTGCTTCTGCCATCTTGATTTGATGATAGCCAGAGTATGCGTCGAGGAAGCACAACGAATCGTGCCCTGCGGTGCCATCGATAATTTGGTCGATGCGAGGGAGAGGGAAGGGATCCTTTGGGCAAGCCTTATTGAGGTCTTTAAAATCAACATAGAGGCGCCAGGATTTGTCCTTCTTTGGTACCATTACCATATTTGCTAGCCAGTCCGGATGTTTGATATCTCTGATGAATCCGGCTTCCAATAGTTTGTCTAGCTCTTCTCCCATTGCCTGTCTTTTGGGTTCGGAAAATCGTCGAAGAGCCTGTTTGACTGGCTTAAATCCTTTTAGGATGTTTAGGCTGTGTTCTGCCAACCTGCGTGGGATTCCGGGCATATCCGAAGGATGCCAGGCGAAAATGTCCCAATTTTCACGAAGGAATTCGCGTAGTGCGGCGTCTACTTCGGGGTTCAATTGTGCCCCAATGGAGGCCGTCTTTGTTGGGTCCGTTGGATGGACCTGGAATTTTGTTATTTCATCTGCTGGTTTGAAGGAGGTGGACTTGGATCTTTTATCGAGTATCACATCGTCCCTGTTCACCGAGAGCGCAGTGCGGTGAGTTCTTCTGCCGCTAAGGCTTCGGATAGTGCCTCGAGGTCTAGTGCGGCTGTCTTGTTTTCGGCACGGAGTGCTATGTCCGGATCACTAGCGAGAGTGATTATTCCGCTGGGCCCAGGCATTTTGAGCTTCATGTACCCGTAATGAGGTACTGCTTGAAAGATTGTGAATGTCTCTCGTCCTAATATAGCGTGATATCCGCTGTTGAACGGGGCCACTTGGAACGTGACTTCTTCGGATCTATAATTGTCCGGCGAGCCGAACACCACATCAAGTGTGATTTTCCCGGTGCAGCGCGCTTCCCGGCTAGGGATTATTCCTCTGAAGGTTGTGCTGCTTCGCTCAATACGGCTCCAGTCTATTTCCATTTTTTGAAGAGTTTCCTCATAAATGAGGTTTAGTCCGATGCCGCCATCCATGAGGACTTTTGTCAGTCGAAAGCCATCCACTATGGGACTGAGCACCAGTGCGGCTGGCGCTCTGGCTGTTCAGAATTTAGGTTCGTCGCTGGCGTTGAAGGTAATAGCTGTGTCGCTCCATGGATTTGCTGTTGCTACTTGGTAGACTTCGGCGAGCCTGCGGATTGTTCGTTTTCGCATATTATTTGATGCGAAGGTCTCGAAGACTGTTGATACCGTACCGGTATTGTTGGAGTGGTTTCCCGGGGCTAGAAGCTCCTCGCCAGTTTTGGCCACCTGCCGTAATATCCAACATGCTCGAAGGCTATGTGTTGGGACGGCTCCCTCTATACTATGAAGCTTACAGGGTCCGTTGAGCCATCCCTCCAGTACGGTTCCATGCCCTTTATTGGGTTTTTGCTTTTTCGTTTTTGCATCTGGGGCCTGAGTGTGAGGCACCCTTTTGTTGCGGATTGGGGTCGAGGACGGATTATCCCAAAATTGGTTTTCGGTTTTCCAGAAACTCTCCGTCGCACAGTACTTTTGTACTATGGACGCCAGATCGGTGAAGCGTGTAATTTTATGACGATCGATGGCGTTCAATATTCCCTTATCCGTGCAATTATTGCGGAAGAGTGAGATTGCGTTTTCCTCTCGGCAGTCCTTTATCCTGTCCATAACCAGGAAGAATCTGGCCCAGTAGTGATGTACTGTTTCTGCGGACTCTTGCCGTATTAGAGATAGATTGCATATGTCTGGGCGGGTGGGTGGACTAAAATCCGGATCCCTGCCCATATTCAGGCTTAAAGGCCGAGGAGTTTCCGAATTTGGAAGCTTGGGTTGCTGGACACGATACAGTGAGTCAGGAGTGATGCATGGTTTTAAGTTCAATGCTCGATTGAAGTCTGTCCCTCCGCGGAAATCCGGCATGGAGGGTTCGGGAATCCGGACATGACTAGCTTTCAATATAGGCGAAGAGTTGCCGTATTGCTCCTCCACCATTGCTACGTGGTGGGTGGCCTGGGGAGAGTTAATCTCTCTCAGATCGGTTTTAAGCCCAATCTGATTGTAGTCTGTAGCGACTCCCAGGGCGGCGATGCGATCCAAGAGCTCGTTAACAGACGAGAGCTCTATTGGATCCAACTGTTCGGCAGCTTTTGAGATGACGCGAAGATTGCTTCTGACGACTTGAGAGGTCATTGTCGAAGCGGCGGCCGGACAGGCGGTCATAAGAAAACCACCTAGCCGGATAGTTTGGCCGGCGGCCAAGGCCCCTTCGGCGAAAACACCGTCTTTGAAGACGGGTTGGGGCATCCTCCCTATTGGTGACGACACAGAGGAACTCTCAATGAAAGCACCAATGTCGGTGTCAAAAGCGGCGGATCTCGGGTAGGGGGTCCCGAACTGTGCGTCTAGGCGGATGGTAACAGGAGACGAGGGACACGATGTTTTACCCAGGTTTGGGCCCTCTCGATGGAGGTAAAACCCTACGTCCTGCTTGATTAATATTGATGATATGGGTAGTACAAGAGTGGATCTACCACGAGATCAAGGAGGCTAAACCCTAAAGCTAGCCTATGGTATGATTGTTGTAATGTATTTTGTCCTACGGACTAAAGCCCTCCGGTTTATATAGACACCGGAGGAGGCTAGGGTTACACACAGTCGGTTACAATGGTAGGAGATCTACATATTCGTATTGCCAAGCTTGCCTTCCACGCCAAGGAAAGACCTCTCCGGACATTGGACGGAGTCTTCAATCCTGCATCTTCATAGTCTTGGAGTCCGGCGGACGATGATAGTCCGGCTGTCCGGACACCCCCTAGTCCAGGACTCCCTCAGTGGCCGCACCCCTCCCCTTGGACTAGTCTGAATTGGACTAGGGAGGGGGGGGGCGCCCCCTTCCTTCCTTCTCCTTCTCTCTTCCCTTTCCTTCTCTCCTACTCCTACTACATGGAAGGGTTCCTAGTTCTACTAGGAAAGGGGGAATCCTACTCCCGGTGGGAGTAGGACTCCCCTAGGGCGCGCCATAGAGAGGGCCGGCCCTCCCCCTCCTCCACACGCGGAATACTCAGGTTAAACTTGACGAGCCTAGCATATACAGATATGGCCTCGGAACACGGAGACTGAAAGGTCAAACATGAATCATATAGTAGATATGATCAACATAGTGATGTTCACCATTGAAACTACTCCATCCCACGTGATGATCGGACATGGTTTAGTTGATTTGGATCACGTGATCACTTAGATGACTAGAGAGATGTCTGTCTAAGTGGGAGTTCTTAAGTAATATGATTAATTGAACTTAAATTTATCATGAACTTAGTACCTGATAGTATTTTGCTTGTCTATGTTTGTTGTAGATAGATGGCTCGTGTTGTTGTTCCGTTGAATTTTAATGCGTTCCTTGAGAAAGCTAAGTTGAAAGATGATGGTAGCAATTACACGGACTGGGTCCGTAACCTAAGGATTATCCTCATTGCTGCACAGAAGAATTACGTCCTGGAAGCACCACTGGGTGCCAGGCCTACTGCAGATGCAACTGACGATGTTAAGAACGTCTGGCAGAGAAAAGCTGATGACTACTCGATAGTGCTTTACGGCTTGGAACCGAGTCTTCAACGACGTTTTGAACGTCATGGAGCATATGAGATGTTCCAGAAGTTGAAGTTAATATTTCAAGCAAATGCCCGGATTGAGAGATATGAAGTCTCCAATAAGTTCTATAGCTGTAAGATGGAGGAGAATAGTTCAGTCCGTGAACATATACTCAAAATGTCTGGGTATAATAATCACTTGATTCAACTGGGAGTTAATCTTCCTGATGATAGTGTCATTGACAGAATTTTTCAATCACTGCCACCAAGCTACAAGAGCTTCGTGATGAACTATAATATGCCAGGGATGGACAAGACTATTCCCGAGATCTTCGCGATGCTAAAAGCCGCGGAGGTAGAAATCAAGAAGGAGCATCAAGTGTTGATGGTCAATAAAACAACCAGTTTCAAGAAGAAGGGCAAAGGGAAGAAGAAGGGGAACTTCAAGAAGAACAGCAAGCAAGTTGCTGCTCAAGAGAAGAAACCCAAGTCTGGACCTAAGCCTGAGACTGAGTGCTTCTACTGCAAGCAGATTGGACACTGGAAGCGGAACTGCCCCAAGTATTTCGCGGATAAGAAGGATGGCAAAGTGAATAAAGGTATATGTGATATACATGTTATTGATGTGTACCTTACTAATGCTCGCAGTAGCACCTGGGTATTTGATACTGGTTCTGTTGCTAATATTTGCAACTCGAAACAGCGACTACGGATTAAGCGAAGATTGGCTTAGGACAAGGTGACGATGCGCGTGGGAAATGGTTCCAAATTCGATGTGATCGCGGTCGGCACGCTACCTCTGCATCTACCATTGGGATTAGTTTTAGACCTAAATAATTGTTATTTGGTGCCAGCGTTAAGCATGAACATTATATCTGGATCTTGTTTGATGCGAGACGGTTATTCATTTAAATCAGAGAATAATGGTTGTTCTATTTATATGAGTAATATCTTTTATGGTCATGCACCCTTGAGGAGTGGTCTATTTTTATTGAATCGCAATAGTAGTGATACACATATTCATAATGTTGAAACCAACAGATGCAGAGTTGACAATTATAGTGCAACTTATTTGTGGCACTGCCGTTTGGGTCATATTGGTGTAAAACGCATGAAGAAACTCCATACTGATGGACTTATGGAATCACTTGATTATGAATCACTTGATACTTGCGAACCATGCCACATGGGCAAGATAACTAAAACGCCGTTCTCCGGAACTATGGAGCGAGCAACTAATTTGTTGGAAATTATACATACTGATGTATGTGGTCCAATGAATATTGAGGCTCGCGGCAGGTATCGTTATTTTCTCACCTTCACAGATGATTTGAGCAGATATGGGTATATCTACTTGATGAAACACAAGTCTGAAACATTTGAAAAGTTCAAAGAATTTCAGAGTGAAGTGGAAAATCATCGTAACAAGAAACTAAAATTTCTACGATCTGATCGTGGAGGAGAATATTTGAGTTACGAGTTTGGTTTACATTTGAAGCAAAGCGGAATAGTTTCACAACTCACGCCACCCGGAACACCACAACGAAATGGTGTGTCCGAACGTCGTAATCGCACTTAACTAGATATGGTGCGATCTATGATGTCTCTTACTGATTTACCGCTATCGTTTTGGGGTTATGCTTTAGAGACGGCTGCATTCACGTTAAATAGGGCACCATCAAAATCCGTTGAGACGACGCCTTATGAACTGTGGTTTGGCAAGAAACCAAAGTTGTCATTTCTTAAAGTTTGGGGCTGCGATGCTTATGTAAAGAAACTTCAACCAGATAAGCTCGAACCCAAATCGGAGAAATGTGTCTTCATAGGATACCCAAAAGAGACTATTGGGTACACCTTCTATCACAGATCTGGGAGCAAGATTTTTGTTGCTAAATTCGGATCCTTTCTAGAGAAGGAGTTTCTCTCGAAAGAAGTGAGTGGGAGGAAAGTAGAACTTGATGAGGTAACTATACCTGCTCCCTTATTGGAAAGTAGTTCATCACAAGAACCGGTTCCTATGACAACTACACCAATCAGTGAGGAAGCAAATGATATTGATCATGAAACTTCATATCAAGTTACTACTGAACCTTGCAGGTCTACCAGAGTAAGATCCGCACCAGAGTGGTACGGTAATCCTATTCTGGAAGTCATGTTACTTGACCATGGCGAACCTACGAACTATGAGGAAGCGATGATGAGCCCAGATTCCGCAAAATGGCTTGAGGCCATGAAATATGAGATGGGATCCATGTATGATAACAAAGTATGGACTTTGGTTGACTTGCCCGATGATCGGCAAGCCATCGAGAATAAATGGATCTTCAAGAAGAAGAATGACGCTGATGGTAATATAACTGTCTACAAAGCTCGACTTGTTGTGAAAGGTTTTCGACAAGTTCAAGGGGTTGACTACGATGAGACTTTCTCACCTGTAGCGATGCTTAAGTCTGTCTGAATCACGTTAGCAATTGCCGCATTTTATGATTATGAAATTTGGCAAATGGATGTCAAAACTGCATTCCTGAATGGATTTCTAGAAGAAGAGTTGTATATGATGCAGCCGGAAGGTTTTGTCGATCCAAAAGGTGCTAACAAAGTGTGCAAGCTCCAGCGATCTATTTATGGACTGGTGCAGGCATCTCGGAGTTGGAATAAGCACTTTGATAATGTGATCAAAGCATATGGTTTTATATAGACTTTTGGAGAAGCCTGTATTTACAAGAAAGTGAGTGGGAACTCTGTAGCATTTTTGATATTATATGTAGATGACATATTATTAATTGGAAATGATATAGAATTTCTGGATAGCATAAAGGGATACTTTAATAAAAGTTTTTCGATGAAAGACCTCAGTGAAGCTGCTTACATATTGGGCATCAAGATCTATAGAGATAGATCAAGATGCTTAATTGGACTTTCACAAAGCACATACCTTGATAAAGTTTTGAAAAAGTTCAAAATGGATCAGGCAAAGAAAGGGTTCTTGCCTGTATTACAAGGTGTGAAGTTGAGTCAGACTCAATGCTCGACCACAGCAGAAGATAGAGAGAAAAATGAAAGATGTTCCCTATGCTTCAGCCATAGGCTCTATCATGTATGCAATGCTGTGTAGCAGACCTGATGTATGCTTAGCAATAAGTTTAGTAGGGAGGTACCAAAGTAATCCAGGAGTGGATCACTGGACAGCGGTCAAGAATATCCTGAAATACCTGAAAAGGACTAAGGATATGTTTCTCGTTTATGGAGGTGACAAAGAGCTAGTCGTAAATGGTTACGTCGATCCAAGCTTTGATACTGATCCAGACGATTCTAAATCGCAAACTGGATACGTGTTTATATTGAACGATCGAATCTCGGGCAAGTAACATACCGATGACAAAGGGAGCAACGTGTGTTGTTATGCGGTTTGATCGATAAAGATCTTCGTAGAATATGTGGGAGCCAATATCGGCATCCAGGTCCCGCTATTGGTTATTGACCGGAAACGTGTCTCGGTCATGTCTACATAGTTCTCGAACCCGTAGGGCCCGCACGCTTAACATTTCGTTGACGATATAGTATTATATGAGTTATGTATGTTGGTAATTGAATGTTGTTCGGAGTCCCGGATGAGATCATGGACATGACGAGGAACTCCGGAATGGTCCGGAGATAAAGTTTGATATATGGGATAATAGTGCTTGATCTCCGGAAGGGTTCCGAAATTCACCGGAAGGGGTTCCGGATGTTTCCCGAAATGTTTGGGTACGAGAACACGTTATTTGGGCCAAAGGGGTAAGCCCACAAGGTTTTTGGAAAGTGCAAAAGGAAGTTTTGTGGAGTCCAGGGGCCGGACGCCAGGGTCCCTGGCGTCTGGGTCCAGACGCCGGGAACCCTGGCGTCTCGCCCTAGAGTCCGAGAAGGACTCTTGCCTTTCGGGTGTAACCGACTTTGTGGAGACTTTTACTCCAAGTTTCGACCCCAAGGCTCAACATATAAATAGAGGGGCAGGGCTAGCACCAAAGAGACATCAAAAAACAACAAGTCGTTTGCCGGCAACCCCGTCCCCTCTAGTTTATCCTCCGTCATAGTTTCCGTAGTGCTTAGGCAAAGCCCTGCGGAGATTGTTCTTTGCCAACACCGTCACCACGCCGTCGTGCTGCCGGAACTCATCTACTACTTCGCCCGTCTTGCTAGATCGAGAAGGCGAGGACGTCATCGAGCTGAACGTGTGCAGAACTCGGAGGTGCCGTGCGTTCGGTACTTGGATCGGTCGGATCGTGAAGACGTACGACTACATCAACCGTGTTGATAAACGCTTCCGCTTAGCGATCTTCAAGGGTATGAAGATACACTCCCCCTCTCGCTGCTATGCATCACAATGATCTTGCGTGTGCGTAGGAAAATTTTGAAATTACTACGTTCCCCAACAAGACCGCTGATCCCAGTAGCCCCTGAGACTCAGGTTGATTCGCAAAATCAGCCTGAGGATCAAGTCCTAGCTCGGCAGCATACTTCGGGACACAAAAAGTGGCGTGCTCAGTCCTCAAGACTCAGGTTGGGTGCGGCCGACCAACCTGAGGATTATAATCTCCTCGGAAACTGTATTGCATTTAAAATTTTCTACATTGAATAGGCAATGCAGTAGTCCCCGAGACACTGGTCGGGTGGCAACACTATATTAGGGGATCGATGTGCCTATTTAATATTTATAAGTAATGATAAGCCCAAAGTCCAGTAGCCCCCGAGGCTTAATGCGGACACGGGTGGCCGAATTAAAGATCGATATCCATAGTAAAATCATAAATTTTGTGTTATGACACTATGTATCCAAGTACTTTACGTCATTAATGCTCGGATCCGCATTGTACAAAACTTTGTTGACCGACCATCAGCTTCAACCTCCTCGGCCAGCAGTCAGGGAGTGTTTGTCCTACTTTATAAAGCCTTTATGAGGGCAAAGATTTACGGCAAACAAGCCAATCCGGCCATACGATTTTATAAACAAAGGTACGCAGAGAGGCATGTTATATTATTGTTTAACATAAGGAAGTGGTTAACACTTTGGCCAATATTATGAACGGCCCGTCATTTAACATAGTCACCTAGACTCCAGCTCCACCTTCAACATGACTCCATGGTAGATGATCAGTCCACCCCCGCGCCTCATCGACTTCAAACTCCGTGTATACACCACCTTGAATCAATCCCGCACCATAGTCTTCTTGAAGCCACACAAGCCCTCGGGGCCTGCGTTACGTGTTTCCACGCCCAGAAGTCGGTCACCATCAGCATCATGCTCCTATGTCGCTGTCGCCGACCCCACCACCGTCTTCTATTTCAACCGACTCATGTCGATTCATCAGACTATCTAGTCCGACCCAGCCGAACTTCTCCAACTGCACAACATGTTCCAAACTCCACGAACCTTATACACATGTCGTTATCCTTGCCACGCACACCATAGACCATTAGGCTACCATACACGTACTCAACGTGTTTGAAGAAACGAAGCCAACCTACCTCATAAGCCTTCCTGTGCACTCCAACCTGAGATCAAAGAAAAATTTCCAAACTCCACCACGATGCATATGTAAGCTGTATAGAGGTCCATTAGCTTTGCCTTGCTCTTCATCCAGATGCAAAACACCAGTCTGTCATGTAGCTTTTTTTCCAAACAAATCTCCGGCCTGTACAGCACCTAGCTCATCCACGCTCAGCCGACCACGCGCACGGGCCTCCGCTTTCCAGCTCCGCCAGCGCACCATGGTCCAAGCACGTACACCTGCTGTCGGACGCTCGCCGGACTGCTCCGATCGCTGCACGTGCAGCCCGCCGCTTCCATGGGACACGCGCCTTCCGCCAATCAGACGCCTGTTGTAACTTGTCGTTCTCGTCATCGATTGCATGTCTTTACAAAAAATTCCGATCGCATCAAGAGTTTCTTTGATTCGCTGCTAACACTGCGACTGCCCTGTTCGAAACATGGAAACACCGCATGACAACTGTTCCGCTCCATCACTGCCTCTTGCACCGCAATTTAACTCAATGATCTTTTCACAAAGCACTTCCTCTAGATGAACGGATGCATTGCCTCATCGAACCTTGCTCTGATACCACTGGTTAGAATAAATCCGAGGCCACCGTTGATCATCCGAGGACCAAGCAATCACACGGGCACGACACCGAGATTTGTTAACGAGGTTCACCAGTATGGCTATATTCCCGGGGCTTGACTACGGGCACTCCTCCCCGTGACACCGTGCACCCGGTCGCCCTGGACGCCTGCACATGCCGCCGGCTTCCCCTGCATTCTGGTGCTATTATGTTGGCATAGGTTACATCGTGTGTCTACCCCTGCTATATACGAGAGGCCTAGGATACATGTGTCCTACTAGGACACGACTCCATATCCTATGTAACACAATACTACTCACAGTCCAACTGTAACCTACCGTGTGCACAATATTCGACACAACTCTAACAGTGGTCAGTCGGGGTGACTGCAAGGCAACCAAATCACAAGGGGGCAAACTGTATAATGGCGATGTTAAGAAAAGAGATTCATCAATAATTACTTATATTCTTTTGAGAGAAGTATACCCAGTCAAAAATTACATATGTTTGGTGAGAATTCAATCGCTTCTTGCATATGTGTTGGTCTGAACTATGGGTTAGAGAGAACAAAATTCGATCGGTAGCAGAGAACTTCCAGTCCAAATTCTGAATCGTCACTAGGCAGTCATGGATGCTTATTTAGTTCTTCTCTGATTTTGACTCGGTGTATAAACATTCATGCATACACACGGGGTTCAAATTTCAGTGTAAACTGAAACATGAGATTAATCATTGTGCCATGTTCCAAACTAGAAACAGGGAAAAGGCGGAGAAATGAATGGACAGCAGATATACATAGCTGCAGGAACATTTATTTTTGTTTGCTGACTGCACAGTCGGAACTACATATCTGAAAAATATATTTGGCTCTTGCTTTTGATAGATTTGGCTTCTTTGGTGTTGCTTTGTATACAAATGATATGATCGCCTCTTGGTTTAGAAGCTAAAACTGAACAATAATAGTATCAGTTTAGAAATATGCACTTGGCCATTTTTCGAAAGAAGTCCACATCACCCCCTAGGGTTTCACAAACCGGCTAATTTACCCCCTAAAGTCCCCTTGTATTTCTCAAAACAATGTGAATTGCCTCCTAATCTGATTAGAGTGGTTTGCGAGGCGGTTTGCTGACGTAGCAACGTTGCGAGGGGCAAGGTCGGCAGAGTTCTTTCTTCCCGTCCCATATGTATGCAATCACGTGTATACGGTGTCGTTCACATCCTCTCGCCTAAACCACCTGTCACCGTCGCGCCGTGACAGTTTCACCCGACACCGAGGTCCCCGCGCGAACAGCTCGACATTGAGGTACTCCGTACTCGCTATACAACATCAAGCTGCAGCTTCGATGATGGACTCCGTGCCGGATTGAAGCGATGCCTTTCGATGTGTGAGACTCTGCTGGCGTCGTGCAGGCTGCACGGCAACCCGGAGACGACGAGGTTCACCATGGAGAAGTTGACAGAGTTGAAAGAATGGACCAGCAAGCTACATGGTAGTGTCTGCATCCCCGCGTTGTACACGACGCCGGCATGGTGCAGGCGTGTAGCTGAGGATGGAGAAGGCCAGGTGCAGCTGGGTGCAGGTCCGGAAGGACAAAACCACCTGCCAAAATCACTCTAACCCGGTTTAGGGGGTGATTCACATGGTTTTGAGAAAGGCAGGGGGTTAAGTACCCGGTTTTGGACTTCAGGGGGTAAATTAGCCGGTTTGTGAAACACTGGGGGGTTATGTGGACTTCTTTCCCATTTTTCACAAAGTCGATGTGTTGTGGCAGGACACGTGCAGTTCTGGACATTTGAGTATTTGACTATACCAAATTGTTGGGAAATAGAATATCACTTGTACATTCAGAAAAACCTTTGTACATTGCTTCGTAGTTACACATCTCTGATTTGGGCATCTTTAAAAAGGTGACTAGGGAGGATGAAAGGAAAGAAGCTAAAAGGTTCCCAGGAAACCTAGGCGGCTCTCGTTAGGCGACTAGGGTTTCCGAGGGGAAACGACGGCGCGCGGCCGATCTCGATCGATGCGGCGCACCAGGGCGGCGCCAGGATGTCTCAATCCGGTGCCGGCAAAGGGAAGGAAGGATCTGTCTCGCCGCGCGTGGCGCGGGCCAGAGTAGAGGAGGCAATGGGCAAGCTAGATCTGACTGAAGAGGAAGCTACGCCATTGGTGATCGACGACATCGACGAGGAGGAACCGACGAAGTGGTCGCTGGCGGGCAAGGTGCTCCATCGTCACACACTCCATATCCAGACGATCTCCAATGCCCTTCGTCCTGCTTGGGGAAACCCTAAGGGTTTATGTTTCAATTCTGTCGGAGAGAACACCTTTGTGGCGGATTTCCCCACCAAGCGCGATCGCGATCGCGTCTGGGAAGGCAGCCCGTGGCACATCAGCAAGCATGCGGTCATCCTCTCGGAATTTTCAGAGTGCATGCAACCATCTGAACTTCAGTTCAACGAGATGTAGATTTGGGCTAGGGTTCCTAACCTGCCGTTCAATCTGCGCAATGAGAAACGGGGTCAGGCAGTGGCTAGGCAAATTGATCCTAATGCAAAACATGTGCAGTTTGATCCAGTTGGCGGTTTTTTGAGGGCGAGAGTAACTATTGATGTCAGAAAGCCTCTGAGAAGGTGGATCCTCATTGATTCCGCGGCTCGTGGCAGCCGTAATTGGTACGATATCCAATACGAACAAGTCCCAAACTTTTGTTTCTCGTGTGGCCGCCTTGGCCATCCGGACTTGGTCTGTCCGACGCCCGGTACTAGAGATGAGAAGGGCGATCTCCCCTTTTCAACCAACCTCCGCGCGCCGGAGGAGACGAAGAAGGCCTCTTCTGGTGAGAACTCCTAGACGAACCAGCATCGGGCAAAATCAGCAAAGAGTGCAACCCCAGAGACTAGTGCAACCAGAGATGGCGATTCCGAGGTCAACTCTCCTAGGAAAAGGAACACGATTGGCAACAAGAGGAAAGTTGGGACCCCGAAGAAAGTGTACAAATCTTTAGCCTTGCCCGCTCCGGCTACATCTGAACAAGAACTAGGAAACAACATGGTCATCACCCCGGCAAGTTCAGTACAGCCGGCTGGGGAAGGCACATCAGCAGACACGGAAGGGGAACGTGCACCAAAGAAGAAGAGAGACACACCCACCACTTCAGACAGTTCGGCAGGAGCTGCTATGCAGCCCTACCAGGAGTCATGAACGTTCTAAGCTGGAACTGCCGGGGGCTTGGGAACCCCGAGGCAGTTCGTGAGCTTCGCAACATCGCGAGGCAAGAAGGGCCCGCTCTGGTTTTCGTTATGGAGACAAAAATCAGAGGCAAGAGAGTTGAGGATCTGCGGTACACCCTAGGGTTTGCAGGCAGCTTTGGAGTGGACAGTGACGGTCTAAGCGGAGGTATAGGACTGTTCTGGTCCAACGACGTGAAAGTGGAACTGAAAAACTACAGCAAGAACCACATCGATGTGCTGGTGCGGGAGGATGCTGGCAGTTCGGTTGGCTGGCGGTTCACGGGGTTCTATGGAGCGCCCAAGGCAGCTGACCGCCACCACAGTTGGCGCTTCTTGCGCACTCTGCATGCCATACCTCACGATGCATGGCTTTGCGTTGGTGATTTCAACGAAACCCTCTATCCCCATGAACATTTCAGCATGTCAGCCCGGCCTGAATGGCAGATGAGGAATTTTCGTGAAGTGATTGATGAGTGTGCTCTCCAGGACCTAGGTTGGTCAGGTGTTCCATACACGTGGGACAATCATCAATCAGGAGATGCAAATGTTAAGGCTAGGCTCGACAGGGCCTTTGCCAACGAAGAGTTCAGGCTGAAGTTTGAACACACACGAGTACGGCATGTGTGTGCGGTGGAGTCGGATCATTGCTTTGTTGTGACAGAATTCAGACATCACGCATTTCCACATTGCTCGTTCAAGAAAAAACAATTCCGGTATGAAAATATTTGGCAGTCGCACCAGGATTACGAGCAGCTTATAGCGACATCTTGGCGTAGCTATGATCACAACCCTGGTATGCAAGGAATTATGGACTCCCTTGGGGAGCTACAACAGCAACTCGAGCCTTGGGGAGCCCGAGAGTTTGGTAGCCTGTAAAAATCGATACGTAATCTGCAAAAACGTCTCGACCGGCTACGACGCCATTCAGTTGGCCGCGGCCCAACAGAAGAGGAGAAACGAATTGTGGTTCAGTTAAGAGATACGCTCCGTCTCCAAGAGATTTGGCTTCGGCAACGATCGCGAGTTCCATGGCTGCGCGATGGAGATCGCAACACGGTCTACTTCCAGGCACAAGCAAGGCAGCGTCAGCGCACTAATAGAATAGCCTCTCTCACGAGAGCAGATGGATCTGTTTGTGCTACGGACACAGAAGTGAAAGAGGAAATTTTAGCCTTTTATCAGGCTCTTTATTCGTCGCAAGGCGTCCATGATGCCAATGCGCTGTTATCACATGTTCCCACCCGGGTTACGTCGGGTATGAACGATCTGCTATGCAAACCGTTCGAAGCAACCGAAGTGCGCCAGGCTCTGTTCCAAATGGCCCCATCCAAGGCGCCGGGCGTAGACGGGTTCACGGCGGGTTTCTTCCAACGCCACTGGGAGCTTCTTGGAGAGGACGTTACCAAGGCGGTGCTGGATTTTCTTAACGGTGGCGAACTACCCTCGGGCATAAATGATACATCGATCACTTTGATTCCAAAGGTACGCCACCCCCAAAATATTTCACAGTATCGTCCTATCGCACTCTGTCCTATTTTATACGAAGTGGCTGTCAAAGTGATCGCCAACCGCTTGCGCATGTGCATGGATGATATTATCAGTGAAGAACAAAGTGCTTTTGTCCGCGGCCGTTTGATTACTGACAATGTCCTGGTGGCTTTTGAAAGTGTTCATACGATGAAGAGGCGAAAGAAAGGGAAAAATTTCACCTGTGCAGTCAAACTTGACATGATGAAAGCCTATGACAGGGTGGAATGGCATTTCTTGGAGTTAATCCTATTGAAAATGGGTTCAATGTCAATCTGGTGAGGTTGATCATGAAGTGTGTCACTTTCGCTCGCTTCGCAGTCCGAGTGAACGGAGAGCTGCTACCATATTTTTCCCCATCCAGAGGACTTCGGCAAGGATGCCCGATTTCTCAATATTTGTTTCTCCTTTGTGCCAAGGGCTTCTCGTCTCTCTTGAAGAACTATGGCAACTATATTGACAGAGGTATTCGAGTAAACTTCAGAGCCCCATGGGTGAACCATCTCTTGTTCGCCGACGATAGCCTTATCTTTATCAAGGCGAACATGGAAAGTGCAACAAGACTTAATCAGATTCTTCAGATCTATGGCGATGCTTCCGGACAATGCGTAAACAGAAGTAAGAGTGCTATCTATTTCAGTCCGAACACCCCCACAGATCTCAGGCAAACTTTGAAGCAACTGCTAGGTGTCCAAGTGGAAGCGTTTTCAGAGCGATATCTTGGCCTACCTACAGCCGTTGGCAAAATCAACAGTGGTACGTTTGAACATTTGGGCGATCGAGCTAGAGGAAAAATGCAAGGCTTGTCCGAACGTTTGTTTGCATGCGCCGGTCGGGAAGCTCTAATCAAGTCTATTGTTCAGGCAATTCCTATTTTCAGCATGAGCTGCTTCCTGCTGACAAAGAAGGTGTGCAAAGGCCTCACGTCCAGCATGGCAAAATTCTGGTGGGGAAGCTCCCTAGACAAGCGATCCTTGCACTGGATTGCCTGGGACGAGCTGGCCACGCCCAAGTGCAAGGGCGGAATGGATTTCCGCGATCTCTGTATGTTCAACTTGGCTTTACTAGGGAAGCATGGATGGCGATTTATGATGAACCCGCACTCCCTATGTGCCAAGGTGATGAAAGGAAGATATTTCCCAGACACAGATTTCCTACATGCTTCGGTTCCCAAATCCTCATCTGCCACTTGGCAGGCAATTGTGGCGGGCCGTGAAGCATTGCAGGCTGGACTGGTGAAACGAATAGGCAATGGATCGTCCACATCAATATGGGAGGATAAATGGATTCCTTCCACCATCAAGATGTCTCCTCTGTTCCGTCCAGCTAACACCATGGTGGAAACCGTGAGTGAACTAATAGACCCACTGAGCTGGACATGGCGGACAGAGCGGGTTCAAGAGATCTTCATCGTGCCGGATGCCGCGGCCATTTTGAACATTCCATTGCGGCACGGTGGGGTTGATGACATCTATGCATGGGCATTTGAGAAGATAGGCATTTACTCTGTTAAATCGGCATATCGTGCTCTCGTGAATCAAAAAGAGCGACAGGCTCTAGATGAGGGGCAAGTTACCGGCACTTCAGTGGATCAACAACATGTGTGGAATGCTATTTGGAAACTCAAAGTAGTCCCCCAGGTGAAGGTGTTTTGGTGGCGGGTGATGAGAGGGCTCTTACCGGACGAGTGCACTCTTAAACGCCGCCACATGAAGCAGATTAGCACCTGCAAGGTTTGTTTGGCAAGAGAAGAAGATCTGGAGCATGCACTTATGCTCTGCTCACATGCGCGCCGGTTCTGGGAGGAAACCCGGCTGCTCTTCGACATCAATCTGCCAAGGCTGCACCCACACACATGGCGCAAGGACATTTTATGTGATCAACGTTTTTCTGAGAAGGAAAGAGCGATCCTTGTCACGGTGGTGTGGGCAATTTGGACATCCCGAAATCGGCTAACACACGAACGGGATGGTATTGATCCTGTCTTCTCAGTAAGACGGATACGCGAGGATCTAGCTCTACTTGAGCTACCGAAGCAGCAAGTCTCTATGCTGCCAGGTTTTGGATGGCGGCCGCCCGACGATGGATACATGAAAATCAACACTGACGCTGCCACACACCTCGATGTTGGCAACGCAGGGGCGGGCGGTGTCGCTCGCTCGACATCGGGCTTCAAGGGTGCATGGTGCAAGCCGATCCCGGGGGTGACAGATCCTCTCATCGCGGAGGCTCTTGCGCTCAAGGAAGGAGTATTACTTGCAACACTACGAGGCTACACGCATGTGATCATGGAGACCGACTATCTAGAGGCAGTAAACCTCTGGAACTCTCGCTACACCGATCGCTCGGTGATAGCACCTATCCTAGATGAAATAGGAGAGCTAGCTTTTAGCTTTACTTCTTTAACTGTTCAACATGTAATGAGATCAGCGAACGGTCCAGCACATCTGTGTGCGAAGCGTGCTTGTACGCTTTCTGTGACTGAGAGCTGGTTAGACTCTACTCCACCGTTCCTGATCAGCAGCCTTCTGGCTGACTGCTCAGCGAGCACTTTTGTTGAATATAAAGCTCTCTAAGTTTTCCCTGCAAAAAAAAAGGATGAAAGGAAAGAACCCTTAAAAAGTTCAAATGATGAGCCGATGCCGCAATAAGTGGAAGGGGCAAGAAGAAAGAGGCAATGATCTCTGATTGATATAATTTCTCTGATTTTGAGGCAAGCCATTAAGAGACTCCCAAATCAATGGGAGATTCGATTTTGTTATCTAAAAATAAAGGGAAAGAAATGGTAGACTCAGCCGGGTGAATCTCCTCCTTGCCATAGCTGAAAATCCCTATCCGATATGATCACACCTCAAAGACTTTTTTCTTTTCCGCTTCCCAAGGGATCGCTCGACATCACGTTTCCGCGGCCGCTGCTCGTCGCCTCCGTCAATGGATTCTAGTTGAGACCTTCTCCCTCGCCATTTCTTCCCCGACGCAGGTGAGCATGCATCGTCCCCGCCCAATTTATCCTAGTCACGGAAGCAATTCACTAAGGCCTTTCACTTTTTAGGTTCACTGGACTCAGCGGAGCATCATGCCGGACAAGAGAGGCGCCACCCTGCTCGAGGACCTGCCTGAGGAGATCATTGACAAGATACTCATCCGGTTGCAGCCCAAGGACGTCGGTCGTTGCCGTGCCGTTTGCCCGTTGTGGCGCAGTGTCACCTCCACGCCTGAATTCATGGTCGAACACCACCGCCGCCAGCCGTCGCTCCCTGTCATCAATGGGTTGGGGCGGCCTGCAAGTTTGGTGATCTTGCGTAATGTCGGTGCCGGAGTCCCTAGTCAACAGCTCTGGCCTTTCGTCTCAGGCCAACAAAACTGGTACGAGAATTACCTTCAAGGCGCCCACGGTGGCTTTCTTATCGTCTCCCGGAGATCCCGATTCTATGTTCTATGTGGGAAAAGAAAAAAAGAGAAAATTTCATATAGAAACTTAATTGTGTCGCACGGATCTTAAAGCAATATTGAAGAGTTAGGATAGGAGGGCCTGGGTGCATATGCTCTAAAAATCCACGTCCGCACGCCTAGGCACGTCAGAATCGGAATGCTATCCATGGACCAGAAGTTACTGAAGGGGCTAAAACCACCAGTCCACCACCGTGGTAGCCTGCATTGGTATCCTTATTATTATGATGCCAGTAAAATTATGGAAACCGGCAAGGAAATTATTGCGTTTCACACGGAAGTTGAGTCATTCCGGTTGCTGGGCAGTCCCCCGCAACCGTATCGTTATAGGGGGTTATTTAAGATGAATGAGACGCTTGCTTTCTGGGGCGGATCGACTCCCCATTTCACCACCATGGATATCTGGGTGATGCAGGATTACGAGGCTGAAGTCTGGGCCTTGAAGTATCGGATTGATGTATCTACGGTGGAGGCATCACGGCAACTTTGTAGAGCTTCTTGCAAAAAGAAAAAGAAAACACCACTTGATTCAGTGGTGCAATGGTTCAACTGCATGGTCGTGCTCAACGACCGTGAGCTGCTCATCTTGTTTAACGATAAACATGTGCTGCGCTGCGACGTTGATGGCAAATTCTTAGGCATCGTGAACATTGGAAAGAGTCAATATTGTATGTTGCCTACTTGGCACCGCGTCCAAGAGAGCATTATTCCAATTCCGTGCCATGGGATGCAAGAAGAGGATGAGGAGCCTCCATTCTCCTAAGGGAGTGTCTGAATCTTGAAAGCACTTGGTCTGTTCTTCCCTTGGATTCAGAGCATGCCTTTTGTTCTTGGCTCTTCTTGCTTACTAGTACTACCAGTAGAACATGTCATCTTGGATGGTTGCAGTAATAACACCTCATTGTCATCGTTTAGTGCTTACTATGATAAGTTCAACGTCTCGTTTATTTTCTGAACTATGGAATATCGGATCTATCTATGCATTAAAGTATATTACTGTTCCTTCCTGCCGCCCATATTTACCCTAATTTTGTATGGTTTATATGCATGAATGACATCTTGAAGATGTGAGATTCACTCTTGGTCATGCTTTCTGAGGAAAGGCAATTTTAGGTGTCAAAATGTTATCCCGGGTGTCTTCCATACATAGGCTGTTATGTTTATCTCTGTTGTTGAGTTTGCAATTTGGTCGTAACTCCTGAGTAGCACCTGGACTTTGTGAGAAAACGTTCTGCTTGCAGGTACTATTGCCAAGGCCTCTCTGTTTTTCTGCTTTTTCCTTCTTCAGATATTTTGTACTGGTTCATGTTGCCAGCTGAGAGATTCTTTACACTGTCAGTTTTGCTGATTTAAGACTAGCCTTAGATCACATGGAAAACCCAGCAATTCTAGTGATAATAGTCTGCAATTGAACAAATAGAGTCAGTAGTTGCCTGCAATTCTCTGCTTGCAAATAAACTGTCGGATTGAACGCCTAGCACTGGAAATTCACCACTAATTTTTTTTCTATCGTTTCTGGAACAACAAGTCAAACCCATACACTGACGGTAACAGGGCCGAATGGATCGTGCATCTCTGTTATTTATGATTCGATTTTTTCTCTGTTAACACATCTATGTGATCATGTCTGTAAACTGCAGAAATGCACCTTCTTCACTGCACTGTAGTATTTTGTCCAACTGCCCTGGACTGACAATCGAACCCTGCCTTCTCTTATATTTTCATTATATAAATTCACCTTTCTGCCTGGATGCATTGACGTAGCCCAGCTTCACCGCACAGTTTATGAAGCTTTCGTCCAGTATCTCTATTTGTATATGATGAAACCCAGCGTACCTCATCAATCCTGGCACCATGCGTTGCAGCAGCACAACACATGATCATGTTTAGCGGACCATGTGTTGCACTTGCAGCTGAAGAATTCAAGGCTTAGTCTTAGATTTCAGGTGCTGGGGATGCATTTATTCTGTTGGAAAGATTTTACTCTTAGTCTATTAGGCCAACTCTAACCAATTCACTATCCGGCTGTAATTGAGGATAAATTTAGTTTTACTCCCTTATGCTGCACCTAACCGAAGTCCTAAATCGATAATTGAGGATAAATTTAGTTTTACTCCGGCGCCAAAAACAACCTCCAGCCCGCCTAAGTATGCTTGGAGCTTGCGCAGCCGGGTAAAACTGGCACACCTCTTTCTCCCGCCCTCTCGCCTCCACAATTCCCGTCGTAGTCGCCACCGATGAGCGGCCCTCCCGCTAGAATGGGTAGCCAAGTCCCTTCCGCCACCCCGCAGGCCACCACCGCTTGAAACCACCCCCGCGCCGAATAAAAGGTTGGGGATGTAAAAGGTCCACTGGACTCAAGCACCGGCTCCAACCGCGGCGATGGCTGCCCGGGTGGCGACTGCCTTTCTGGCGACGGTCCGTCGCCCTCCCACAGCTCCTGCCGGAGCGAAGAGAGCTCTAAAACTGACAACGGTGGCGGCGGCCCTCACCGAGGCGCCCATGAAGAAGAAGAAGAAAACCATTCTGGCGCCCCGTCCACATCCACCGCCTCATGCAGCGTCTCCGGCGCCCTGTCTGCTGGCGGTGTGGCGATGGTTGGCGGTGTGGCGACGGGCGACGAGCTCCATAGGTGGCGGCGACTAGTTGAGGGAGTTGGTGAAAATGAGAAAGAGGGGGGAATGAATTAAGTTGGACCATGCTGGTCTGGGCCTAAAATGCCACCCCATAACCAAGTACAACCATGCCTAAAATAACTAAGTTAAATCAAATAATAAACAAATTTGCTATTTCACATCAGATGTGAAATAGCTATCTCACATCTAACTGTTAAACCGTTCGATGCAAGCTTTAAGATGCGTGAGATTTGTTTTTTTTAACCGATTCGTGAGTTGTTTTTTTAGCGCACGCCCGAACGGGGTTGTCCGCTCGACTTAATTTTTTACCGGTGGCGGGACCTACCGGCACAACTCCAGCCAATCACCTCGCACCACCGCACACTGTAATGTATACCACATGCAATATAACACTGTTTGCTGATATTACTAAATGTTGGTATTTAACCACCCTGGCCCACCACGTGATGTCATCCACATGCATGTATGTCAAGAATATGACAGATATCATCTCTCTTCCCTTACACAATAAATCCATACTTTTATTTCAACTTAGCTAATTTAACTCATCCATATCTTTTAAACCATAATTTTATTATTGAAACTTTTTATATATATGAACTCGTGGCATTCAGACCTTTAAAACAAGACCAATCTTGAATATATTTCAAACACGTTTGAATTTCAATGTTTCAATCAATTTATTTCACTACAACTATTTCAGTCAGTTGAAATTCTGATTTCATTTATTTCAAAAAAATATTTTAAATAATTTCAAGTAATCGTTTCAGATCACAAATTCACAAATTATTTCACTTGGTTCAAGAATCCGGTTTCATTTTTTCTTACAACAATTTCAATTATCTCAGACGTACTACACTTTTTCAAAATACTATTTCATTTGCTTCAGATAAGTCTCCACTATTTCAAAAAGAATGAGCTAATATATTTCAATAATTTCATAACATATTCCACTTTTTCAAAATACTTTTTGTAGAAACACTATTTTGACACAAACTGATTTCACTACAAACCCTTCACCCCATTTCAAAAACACATGTTTCACTCATTCGAAAAAAAAAATTCAAAAAAAAAAATGAAAACACATTTCACTCATTGGTCTTGTTCTAAACAGCTCCAAACATCGTATTTACTTCAACTATTTCAAAAAATAGATTCACAAAAAATTTCACTCAATTCAAGAATCCAGTTTCAGTTTTTTCTAAAAACATTTCAAAAAAATTCAGACGTATTTCACTTTTTTGAAAAACCTTTTCACTTATTTTGGATAAGACTCCACTATCGAGTTTATACATTTCAATAATTTCATAACATATTTCACCTTTTCAAAAACATTTTCATATTTTCACTCTTTTGAAACAAACTGATTTTAGTACTAAAACTCTTCACTCCTTTTAAAAATCACAAGTTTCACTTATTCCAAAAAGTTAATTTCACTAAAATTGAAAACCGATTTCAAATGAATTGAAACATTTAAATTTAAAGATTTTTGAAATGTATCAAAATTGGTCTTATTATAGAGGGCTTAAGGCTAGGAATCCAAATATATAAAAAGTTTCGTAAATGAGTTTATGGTTTAAAATATATCAATGATTTAAATGAGCAAAGAAGAAATAAAAGGGTACATTTAGTGTGTAAGAGAAGAGAGAGACTCTCAGAACTTTTCCTGCCATGCATGCATTGTGGGGTCCAGGAGCCGTATATGGTCTTGTATAGGCTTGGTATATGAAAACAACTGATAATTAATTGATGGACCCCTGCACGAATCATGATGCATATGTGGATGATTGATGCTTCACCGGTAGCTCCCTTAACCGGTAAAAGTGACTTTGCGGTTGTCCGCTGTGCTGGGCAGATGCATCTCCGTATGGGCTGCAGTTTTTTTCAGTCATATGGGCCGATGTGTTCTTCTCAACTTATTTGTTTTGTTTTTTTATAATTGCACCCAAGTAGGTTGGGAATATCACGTTTCTTCTTTTTTGCTGGGTTGTTGTCTTCACTTGCCACGTGTTTAGGACTAAACAACTTGTCTCACTAGTGTGTTAACTTTTTTTTTGCATCTGTAATGACTTTTATGTCCATTTTTATATTTTTTGTTTGTTTTGGTCCAACTATGCAGTTAGAGGAGAGAGCGTAACTAGTAATTTATTTTTTTGTATTTTTGATTTTTTTGCAAAAAGTCACTCAGTTTTGTGGTTTGGGATGTTTGACGAACATTGTTTATTTTTTGCCAACGATTATTAGAATTTGTGAATACTTTTAATACTGCTGAAGAATTTTTTTTAACCGTTTTTTGTCTATGTAAATTTCTATTGATAGAAAATTTGTGAATACGCACCTTAGTTGCAAGTCCACTATCAAGTCGAAACTAAGGACTGATTTTTTTGTCCCCATTGCAAAATCAATCTCGACTTGCAACTGAAGTTGTCCTTGTTTTATCTCAATTGCAAGACAACAATCGATTCACAACTAGGTTCTTGATAATTTTTTTTTGCTGCGGTTGTAAGTCAACCATCGACTCGCAACTAGATCAAAGCCTTTTCCCGTCCCAGTTGCAAATTCACTATTTGGTTTGCAACTGGACCCTTGATTTTTTTTGCCCCAGTTACAAGTCCACCGCAACTTGGCCCACCCTTGTTTTACCCTAGTTGCAATATAACCATCGATTCGCAACTAGGCCTTTGACTTTTTTTTGTCGCAGTTGCAAGTCGATCATCGATTCGCAACTGGGCCTGACCCTTCGTCCCATTTGCAAGTTTACATTGACATACAACTAGGCTTTTCATCTTTTTTTGCCCCAGTTGCAGGTCCACCCGTGACTCGCAACTGGACCCGACCCTTTTTTGTGTCCTAAGTTACAATTCATCATTAACATGCAACTGGGTGCATGATCCTTTCTTGCCCCAGTTGCAAGTCCACCCATGACTCGCAACTGGATCCGACATTTTTTGACCTATTGCAAGTCCACTATCGACTTGGAACTGGTTGATGTTTGTTTGTTGCGTATCTTTTTATTGGCCTGTTTGGCTTCACTTTTGTTGGCCCATTATCGCGGCGCGCAGACACCTGTTTTGCTCCATTGTTTCTAGGACGTGACATAGATTAGAAGAGACGAGAAAATGGAAGCTCTATCACGGTCGTTACCTTCCCGGTTCATTTCGACATTGTCTCCCATTTATTTTAAGCTTTATCGAGAGAAGATTTAGCAATGTTTTCACAAAAGTTGTTGTCTGTTGGATATTGTTGCTGTAATTTTCATGCAAACTCTTGGTCTTGCATCGTCGGCCGATGTATTTCCTATGTCGCCTTGTTCCCTTTTGTTCATTTATTGCCCTGTTCTTGCTGTACGTATGTTATTTTGTCGATCATTTTTCTGCTTGCATTCTTGTGTGCCAATTTTATCTAGCATGTGTTGTAGAATTCAAAGAGAAAGGTTTTGTCACTTGTTCAAGTTGAAAGTCAGACCCTCGACTCATAACTCAGCCCATAATTTGTTTTTCATCTCAATTGCATGTCCACCCACGACTCGTAACTCGACGCATAACTTATAGTTGTCCTAATTGCAAGTCCACACTATACTCGCAAATGGTATCGTAGTTTTGTGTACTTGTTTCAGTCGCAAGCCAACACTTGATTTGCAACAGGAGCGATATTTTTTTTATCAGAGTTGCAAGCCCATCATTGGTTCGGAAGTGGGTCTGTTGTTTGTTTTTCATCACAGTTGCAAGTCCATCCTCGACTTTGAACTCAACATGTAGTTTATAGTTGTCCTAGTTGCAAGTGCGCCCTCTACTCGCAACTGGTATCTCGGTTTTGTGTAGTTATTCCAGTCGCCAGTGCACCCTTGACTCACAACTACGCCTGTAATTTGTTTCATCATGGCTGCAAGCCCACCCTTGACTCGCAACTAGGCCTGTATTTTTGTCTTTTATCTCAGATGCAAGTTCGCCCTTGACTCCTAACTGGGCACATAGTTATTTCATCCTAATTGCAGGCCGACTCTTGACTTGCAACTAGGCTTGTAATTTTGTAGTTGTCCTAGGTGCAAGTCCACCGTCAACTTTGCAACTGGGCTCATAGTCGTCCGAGTCGCAAGCCCACCCTCGGCTTGCAACTAGAGCACATGTTTTGTTTGTCACCTCAGTTACAAGTCCACCCTTAACTCGCAATTAGGCCCATAGCTTGTTTCAGCTCAGTTGCAAGTCAATCCTTGACTCGCAATTGGACTAGTAGTTTTGTAGTTATCCCAGTTACAAGTCCATCCTTGACTCGTAACAGGACTCGTACTGCTTTCATAACTTCATTATAATGTTTTGAACGGCTCGTTAATCAATGATCTGAAATATCTAGTATCTATCTATGATGTCATAACTTTGTTACACTTCCTCTTTGCTGCTCAATTTTACTCCAGTTTTGGTATCTTTGAGATGAGAGATTTACTGTTGGTCATGCTGTTTGAGAAAAGAAATTGTTAGCTCTTGAAATATTACCATGTGTCTCGTCCATAGTCTGTTTGTTTGACCTTGTTGTTCATTGTGCAATTTGGTCATTACTCCTAAGTTGCGCCGGCTCTTTGTGTGGGTATGCTTATGTAATGCATACCTGTGTAGATGTGTATGCAATGGCATTTAATTGACACAGTTTTATGTGCTTGAATGCTACTACGATTGAAAAAGAACCTTGGTCGTGTGTTGGGACTTGAGAGCTAATGCCAGGTCCTTTGTTTCATGCTGTTTTTCCGTGTCAACTGCCCATGTTTTTATTTTGTGTTTGGACTGAAATGAGTTGACCGTCTCCTGGAGCAAGGTAAATGTGTTGGATGGTTCATCTTTTACTGGAAAACGTTTTGTAACAGAACTACAAAACTGAACAACATTTCTTTTCATTTTCAGATCATTCATGCATTGAATCAAATGGAAAATCGGCCGATTATGATACAGGTTAAAAGTTCATGTCATCCCGGTTGTTTATGTATGAACGGTTATACTGCTGGATCGGGCAAATTACCATTGATAATACCTCTCATTTTCACGGAAATACATAACGACACACTGTGTTATTCTGGATCCCTTCTATAGCATGTTAGTTCGATCTGTCGTGTTCCAGTATGCGATTTGGTAAGTCTCACGAGGTTGCTATTTGTGTGAACATGTTTTGTCATGCATACTTGCATTGTTGTGCTCATCGCAGCGCTTGATTACTACAAGTGTGTGCCCCATTGTTACCTTAATTACCTCACTGCCTTGATTGAGGAAATCCGTGGTTCTTAGTCGTGTGCTGGGATTACTGCCTGTACTTTTGTTTCCTTTTGTTTTTTCGCGACTAGTGCTTTACATTTTTTTTTGACAGAAACGGGTTGAGAATGTGCCTGGAGCAACCAAGCAACATAGATAATTAGATATTTCAGATAAAATATTTGTATTTACCTCCATAGTGTCAGCTTGGCCTGACTTAACACGGGATACAATTCTCTGAATATGGAAATCCGAAGAATTCAATGGTGATATGGAACAAGTTATGCGATGATGGCGTCTCGATTGGATTTCTTGTACCCATTCGGGGCTCTGAAAGTATGCAGTTTTCTCCACGCATGTAGGGCTGAAAAACTAGCACTGCTAATTCGCAAATAGATATATTTTTTCTTCTCGTTTCCAGTAACAAGCTGTTAACCTTACCGCTCACAGTATCATGCGGATCACCACATCATGCAGTTTCGATTCAAGTGATTCGTTGATCAATTGTAAGGCAACGGGGAGCAAACTCTAGCATGCCGATGCTAATGAAGAATAAAACACAATCGTGGTCTATTTTGGTCATCCTTTTCTGAAAATGCCCACAAGCACTAAACTTGGTAAAATGGCATAATATGATCTGAAATGCAGCATTCATTGCTTGCTCTTTTAGCCTCTTGTTTTCATATTATTTTTTCTTGCAGAATATAAGTTATCTTATTTGTGGGAGCATTAAGATGTGTATGTAGGTGTAATGTTGAATGCTTTTTTTTGCGGGTGGAATCATGAGCCCAAAGTTTATGTGGTCTGCAATTGAAAATTAATGGAAAGCTGCACAAATAAAATGCCTTTAGCAGATGCATTCACAATGCTTAGAAGCTGTTGAGCCTCAGGCTCAATGGTTGCCTCTAAGATCTGAAGGAAATATGCCCTAGAGGCAATAATAAAGTTATTATTTATTTCCTTATATCATGATAAATGTTTATTATTCATGCTAGAATTGTATTAACCGGAAACATAATACATGTGTGAATATATAGACAAACAGAGTGTCACTAGTATGCCTCTACTTGACTAGCTTGTTAACCAAAGATTGTTATGTTTCCTAACCATGGACAAAGAGTTGTTATTTGATTAACGGGATCACATCATTAGTTGAATGATCTGATTGATATGACCCATTCCGTTAGCTTAGCACCCGATCGTTTAGTATGTTGCTATTGCTTTCTTCATGACTTATACATGTTCCTATGACTATGAGACTATGCAACTCCCGTTTATCGAAGGAACACTTTGTGTGCTACCAAACGTCACAACATAACTGGGTGATTATAAAGGTGCTCTACAGGTGTCTCCAAAGGTACTTGTTGGGTTGGCGTATTTCGAGATTAGGATTTGTCACTTCGAATGTCAGAGAGGTATCTCTGGGCCCTCTCGGTAATGCACATCACTTAAGCCTTGCAAGCATTGCAACTAATGAGTTAGTTGCGAGATGATGTATTACAGAACGAGTAAAGAGACTTGCCGGTAACGAGATTGAACTAGGTATTGGATACCGACGACCGAATCTCGGGCAAGTAACATACCGATGACAAAGGGAACAACGTATGTTGTTATGCGGTCTGACCGATAAAGATCTTCGTAGAATATGTAGGAACCAATATGGGCATCCAGGTCCCACTATTGGTTATTGACCGGAGACGTGTCTCGGTCATGTCTACATTGTTCTCGAACCGTAGGGTCCGCACGCTTAAAGTTACGATGACAGTTTCTTTATGAGTTTATGTATTTTGATGTACTGAAGGTTGTTCGGAGTTCCAGATGTGATCACGGACATGACGAGGAGTCTCGAAATTGTCGAGACGTAAAGATCGATATATTGGACGACTATATTTGGAGTTCGGAAAGGTTCCGAGTGATTCAGGTATTTTTCGGAGTACCGAAGAGTTACGGGAATTCCTATTGGGCCTCATTGGGCCATACGGGAAAGGAGAGAAAGTGCCAAAAGGGTGGCTGTCGGTGTCAAAACCGGCGGATCTCGGGTAGGGGGTCCCGAACTATGCGTCTAGGCGGATGGTAACAGGAGACGAGGGACACGATGTTTTACCCAGGTTCGGGCCCTCTCGATGGAGGTAAAACTCTACGTCCTGCTTGATTAATATTGATGATATGGGTAGTACAAGAGTGGATCTACCACGAGATCAAGGAGGCTAAACCCTAAAGCTAGCCTATGGTATGATTGTTGTAATGTATGTTGTCCTACGGACTAAAGCCCTCCGGTTTATATAGACACCGGAGGAGGCTAGGGTTACATAGAGTCGGTTACAATGGTAGGAGATCTACATATCCGTATTGCCAAGCTTGCCTTCCACGCCAAGGAAAGTCCCCTCCGGACAATGGACGGAGTCTTCAATCTTGCATCTTCGTAGTCTTGGAGTCCGGCGGACGATGATAGTCCGGCTGTCCAGACACCCCCTAGTCCAGGACTCCCTCAGTAGCCCCCGAACCAGGCTTCAATGACGATAAATCCAGCGCGTATATAGTCTTCGGCGTTGCAAGGCGGGTTCTCCCTTCAAGTTCCATGTACCTGCCGAACAGTGTCTAGCTTTATCATAAATACTGTGCTTCTCGGCTTCTACGCCCAATAATGGCCTTTTTCCACGCGTCGCACGAATGCGAAAAGCCAGGGTGTCTTTTTATGTTTCACCCCCTAGTCGTGCGAGTCGTTCGCCTACAAAAGAGGCAAAAATCCAGATCCAAACCGCACCATCTTCCTCCCGCGAATAGTTCATCGGAGCGCCCTTGAACTAAAAATCCATTCCATCATGGACCGTCGACGCAGCTCCTCTTCTCGCGCTCCCAGCCCACCGCCAGGGGATTGGAGGAGGTGCTCTGTTTCGCACAACGAGCTAGCGAAGCTCCAAGCGGGGGGATATCTCCCTCCGGCCTTCATGGTCCCAGTCCGAGCCGGACTGGTCACTTATCAAGGTGGGAGGCAAGCGGAGGCTACCCCAAGCCCCAATAAGGGGGAGCGAGTATGCTTCGTCCCTTATCTGATAAGGGGACTCGGATTCCCAATACATCCGCTCCTCCGCGGGCTCCTGGAGTTCTACGGACTCCAGGTCCACCACCTCACGCCAGCCTCTGTCCTGCATATCACAGGCTACGTAGCTCTTTGCGAGCTATTCCTAGGCATTGAGCCCCATTTTGCTTTGTGGAAGAGGCTGTTCTGCCTCGTACCCCGTTCCCACGAGGGTTCCATTTATCAAGTGGGCGGCGCCGAAATATGGCGCATTGCCGGGACCGGATACCCATCCAGTACTCCCAAGAAGGCGTCCTAAGACTAGTTCAGAGTGGTTTTATATAGGAGACGCTCCGCTGCCGGACCCAGTCCGGATCGGCCTCCCGGAGTTTAGTGCTGCTCCTCTAAAGAAACGCCTCAGCTGGCACCCACGGAGCCCCCGATTGGAGGAAGACAAGAGCGTCCGTTACTTGATGGGCCGAATAAGATTAATGGCGCATTCTGGTTTGACCATGATCGGAGTCATGGCGACATGCATCATGTGGGGGGTACAGCCATTACAATATAGAGGCCACCCCATGTGGGATTTCAACGGGGAAGACGATGCCACCCGTCATGGCCGCGAAGGGCCGGATTCGACCGAGGATCTGGTGCAGATCCTGTCCAGCCTATACAAGGGGGAGAAGGAGGACTTCCTTCGAACGAACCCTTTGAATGGGGTTTCCATGAACAACCCTAGGGGCTGGGTAAGCAAACACTTTTAAGGGCTCAACCCATGCTCTCGAAGTTTAAGCTTCTTACATTATGTCTTCGGCGCAGGATCTATGCCGGACTGTGGAGGACATGGTAAGTCCTGCTCCGCAACCCGAGGATCCAGAAAGATCCCTGGATCCGGCCTCCGAAGAGGATCCGGACATCGAGGTGGAGCTGATCCACGGGGTATTTCACCAGCTCAGCATGGATAATGCTTTGGTCGCCATTATGGCGGACTACCCCGCACTGTATCCGGCTTCCCAGGTGACAGTGACCGAGGTCCGGACACCATTATCTCTTCCTTGCCCATTTCTAACCTTCGCGAACGATGGTATTTTACAGGAAGCGCCTTCACGGCGGGAAGCCGAGCCCGCGGTGGCTGACCAACGGAGGTCAGTCCGGACCAGCAGGCGGAAAAGGAGTGCGGTGCGGACGGAAACGTCGCCGCAAAGGTATAGCTCGTATTTGAATTTTCAGAGCAACGTTCCTAGGAAGCGTCTGAGTGCTCATGATCTTTATAGGAGAAAAAGCGCTCGCCTGACTGCGGGCGCAGAAGTTGCTGATCCAACCTACACCGGCCAGGCTCCAGCGCCCAGCCTGGAGGGGGAGGCAAGCGCAAGACGCGGGCCGGATCCTTCTCCAACGGAGGACACCGACAGACTGTCCGCCACCAAGTCTGAGGTGGAGAGCGCCATGAACCATAGGCGCCGCCGGACAATATTTCGTGAAGCGTGCTTCTCCCCCGAGGCATTGGACGCCTTTAACGCAGGGGACACACATCTCCGTGCCGCTCAAGATGGTTTTACCAGAGCCACGGAGCAGTATGTGAAGGACATACGGGTAAAGGATTTTTAATGGTTATATATGCCAGTAGCCCCCGAGACTTAAAGTAGTTATGTTAACTGATTTAAGGATCATTTGAAACGCAGGCTCTTACCGAGAAGAATGCCCAGCTGTCTCAGGAGCTGCAAGAATGCAAGGCCCAACTGGAGGCCGCACTTGCTGCCGCAGGAGGAGACGCAGAGACCCCTCCTGGTAACACATTTTTATTAATAAATCTAAGCGTTGTGCGGCGTGCGCGCAAGTCTGATAATGACTGTGCAGGTGCCGCCGGACGAGATCCGGACAGGCAAGGATTACTGCGCCAGCTGAAGGCCGGCGAGAGTGTGCTGAATAGGGTGCAGCAAGAAAGGAACAAACTCCAGGATGCCAACGCCAAGCTCGGAGAAGAGCTGAAAGGCGCTCACGCCAGGCTGTCCGGCTCCGTTAAGGAGAACGAGCGGCTTCGTCGCGGCATTTATAGTAAGTGCTTAAGCGTACCCTTTTGAAAAGAAGAGTTTGGCGAGGAAGTCAATTGACATAATATGTCTTGTAGGTATACTCACAGGTCGCCCTGCGGAGGAGATGCCCATATCAACGGGTGATCAACTTCCCGAGCTGTTGCAACTGCTCGAACGAGTTCGGCAGGCAATGAGCGGCGTCGTCCAGGCTTTATGGCCAGCCCTCTCCCTACCCGAGGGCCTTGGGGAGCTTGCGGAGAAGCTTCGGGGAGTGCGACAGCGCTTCCGTTTATGGAAGATTTCAGCTTGCCGTCAAGGTGCGAGGGAGGTTTGGGCCATGGTGAAGACGCGTTACAAGAAGGCGGATCCCAACCACATGGCCGAAGTTGGACCGGTGGGGCCCGATGGGAAGGAGATCCCTGTGAGTTTAGTATACAGCCAAGTAGAGTTGGCTGCTAAATTTTCCCAACGGGACTGTAAATTAGACAGCCTGTTAGACGGGATTGAGGAGGAATACAATCAGTAAATTTGACAATGTATGTTTTCCTTTAAAGTGACATGTGAAATGCCTTCTAGCCGGATTGTAGATCGTTTGTCTTTGCCGACCTTTTCGCTTCAACCTTGGGACCCTAGAGTCCGGAGTGTGTCCGAATACCTCTTTGGTTAAGAAACAACCGTGGTATGCATGGAGACCAGGCGTAGGGGTCATTAGTGCTTTATCAAACAAGTGCCCAACTAGTTATGTTATATTACATGGTTAGTAAGAAACATCTTCCAGGGAGAATAGTTCCGTTAAGGGTTCCTTTCCCTGGAAAGCAGAAAAACATCTGGGGGCGGATAAATAAATAGGTAAAAAGTCATCTTTTAAGTCACCAACCGAATATTCCCTTAAGAACGCTAGCTTTTGGCTTCATCCCGTCTAAGGTACACATCCGGCTGACCCGGCAGTAACAATCGCAGAGGTGCTCCCTTTACCTCCTAGCCGAACAATCGGGAACGTAGGGGTAAGCACAGGAGCCAGGCAACCCAGCTTGGCCAAAACTTAAGTCATATCGATGCATATAATGGTTAGTAAAAGGTACATGTGGAAGCTTGACACATGTGCTGGGTATGAAACCCTTATAATTGAGCTTCTGTAAAAGAAGCCCCCAGGAATAATGAGTGCGGATGGCACATCATGTGTATGCAAAAAATACGAAAATAGGCCCATAAGGGCTTGTGAATAAAAAGGTATGAAAAAAGAAACAAAAGACAGCCGAAGTATAAAAGTTTGGACGGGGGAAGGGGACGAACTCTTAGTCCGGCGCTAGGCATAGAATCGTCGGAGGAGGGCTGCGTTCCATGGGTTCGGCTCGAGTCGGTTATCCGACGCATTTCGTAGACGGTATGCTCCGCTGGTCAGGACTTGATAGATAATGAAGGGACCCTCCCATTTGGGCTTGAGCTTGTCCTTTTTCTTGTCCGGCAGGCGTAGAACTAGTTCGCCAACGTTGTAAGTCTTGGCCCGTACTTCTCTGCTTTGATATCTTCGGGCCTGCTGCTGATAGAATGTGGAACGAGCCTTGGCGACGTCGCGTTCTTCCTGCAGTGTGTCCAAGCTGTCCTGCCGATCAAGCTCGGCCTCTCTTTCCTCGTACGTGCGCACTCGAGGTGAGTCATGAATAATGTCGCAGGGCAAGACTGCCTCTGCACCGTATACCATAAAAATGGTGTGAATCCGGTAGTGCGGTTAGGCGTTGTCCGCAGCCCCCAGAGTATGGAGTCGAGCTCCTCGACCCAGTGCGTGTCAGATTTAGTAAGTGACCGCGCTAGTCTGGGTTTAATGCCGCTCATTATTAGACCATTTGCTCGTTCCACTTGACCGTTGGTTTGAGGGAGATAGACTGAAGCGTAGTCGAGCTTGATGCCCATATTCTTGCACCATGACTTAACCTCGTCGGCTGTGAAGTTCGTGCCGTTGTCGGTGATGATGCTGTGGGGGACTCCGTAACGGTGTACTACCCCGGATATAAAGTCTATCACTGGTCCGGACTCTGCCGTTTTGACAGGTTTGGCCTCTATCCATTTGGTGAATTTATCCACCATGACCAATAGGTATCTTTGCTTGTGGGTTCCCCCTTTAAGGGGTCCAACCATATCAAGCCCCCAGACCGTGAACGGCCAGGTAATGGGTATAGTTTTGAGGGCGGTGGGCGGCATGTGGCTCTGATTAGCAAAGAGCTGACAACCAACGCATTTCTGGACTAAGTCCTGGGCATCTGCCCGGGCCGTCGGCCAATAAAATCCTGTACGGAATGCCTTTCCTACAAGGGCCCGGGCTGCTGCGTGGTGTCCGCCTAGTCCGGCATGGATTTCAGCCAGGAGGTTTCACCCTTCCTCTTCGGAGATACACCTTTGAAGGACTCCGGTTGTGCTTTTCTTATAAAGTTCTCCCTCATGGACCTTGTAGGCTTTCGACCGCCGGACTATGCAGCGGGCCTCGTTTTGGTCTTCGGGAAGTTCCTGCCTAAGCAAGTAGGCGAGGAATGGTTCTGTCCACGGGGCAATTACTGCCATTATGTCGTGGGCCGAAGGTGTTATGTCATCGGCTGAATCGCCGATTGGCGCGGTTTTTTCCGGTTTGTCACTTCCGGGCTCCTCTTCCCATAGTACGGATGGCTTGAAGAGCCATTCCAGGAAGATATTTGGAGGGACGGCATCACGTTTTGCACCGATGCGTGCCAGTACGTCAGCCGCGTGGTTATTATCTCGGGCTATGTGATGGAATTCGAGTCCTTCAAACCGAGCGGACATTTTTAGGACAGCGTTGCGATATGCTACCATTTTTGGATCCTTGGCATCAAAGTCTCCATTTATTTGGGATATTGCGAGGTTTGAATCCCCGCGCACCTCTAGGCGTTGAATGCCCATGGAGACTGCCATCCGGAGACCATGTAACAGGGCCTCGTATTTGGCTGCGTTGTTGGAGTCGGTGTACATTATTTGGAGTACATACTGGACTGTGTCCCCGGTTGGGGACGTCAATACGACGCCAGCCCCCAGTCCGGCCAACATTTTAGAGCCGTCAAAGTGCATAACCCAATTGGAGTATGCGCCGTACTCTTTAGGGAGTTCGGCTTCGGTCCATTCGGCGACGAAGTCAGCCAAAACTTGTGACTTTATAGCTCACCGAGGTTTGTAAGTTATATCGAATGGTAAGAGCTCAATGGCCCATTTTGCAATCCTGCCCGTTGCGTCACGGTTATTTATGATGTCATTAAGTGGTACTTCGGAGGCCACTGTTATCGAACACTCTTGAAAGTAGTGTCGAAGCTTCCGGGATGCCATGAACACCGCATACGCTATCTTTTGATAGTGTGGGTAACGGGATTTGCAAGGAGTTAACACAGTGGATACATAATACACTGGTTTTTGAAGGGGGAATTTATGCCCTTCTGTCTCTCGTTCGACGACGAGTACCGCGCTTACGACTTGATGCGTTGCTGCGATGTATAACAACATTGGTTCGCCTAGATTGGGCGCGGCCAGGACCGGATTTGTTGCCAATATGGCCTTTATTTCTTTGAGTCCGGCAGTGGCAGCATCCATCCACTCGAAGTGTTCGGTGCGTCTGAGGAGGCGATAGAGGGGCAATGCATTTTCTCCTAGACGGGAGATAAAGCGGCTTAAAGCTGCCACGCATCCTGTTAATCTTTGTATCTGTTTGAGGTCTTTTGGAATATCCAACTGTGATAGAGCTCGGATTTTAGCCGGGTTTGCTTCAATTCCTCTACCGGATACAATGAAGCCCAGCAGCTTTCCGGCTAGTACGCCGAAAACGCATTTTTCCGGATTCAGCTTGATGTCATATGCTCTGAGGTTGTCGAATGTGAGCCTCAAATCGTCTACTAGAGTTTCGACGTGTTTTGTTTTGACGACTATGTCGTCTACGTATGCCTCGACTGTTTTGCCGATCTGGGTGGCCAGACATGTTTGAATCATGCGCTGATATGTTGCGCCGGCATTTTTAAGTCCAAAGGGCATCGTGTTGAAGCAGAATGGTCCGTATGGAGTGATGAATGCCGTTGTGGCTTGGTCTGCTTCTGCCATCTTGATTTGATGATAGCCAGAGTATGCGTCGAGGAAGCACAACGAATCGTGCCCTGCGGTGGCATCGATAATTTGGTCGATGCGAGGGAGAGGGAAGGGATCCTTTGGGCAAGCCTTATTGAGGTCTTTAAAATCGACATAGAGGCGCCAGGATTTGTCCTTCTTTGGTACCATTACCAGATTTGCTAGCCAGTCCGGATGTTTGATATCTCTGATGAATCCGGCTTCCAATAGTTTGGCTAGCTCTTCTCCCATTGCCTGTCTTTTGGGTTCGGAAAATTGTCGAAGAGCCTGTTTGACTGGCTTAAATCCTTTTAGGATGTTTAGGCTGTGTTCTGCCAACCTGCGTGGGATTCCGGGCATATCCGAAGGATGCCAGGCGAAAATGTCCCAATTTTCCCGAAGGAATTCGCGTAGTGCGGCATCTACTTCGGGGTTCAATTGTGCCCCAATGGAGGCCATCTTTGTTGGGTCCGTTGGATGGACCTGGAATTTTGTTATTTCATCTGCTGGTTTGAAGGAGGTGGACTTGGATCTTTTATCGAGTATCACATCGTCCCTGTTCACCGTAGAGCGCAGCGCGGTGAGTTCAAGGTAGTCAGAATCCCGACCCGACTGCTAGAATCCTACGACTTCACGACCCTACAAAAGCATGTCGATCCAAATCCCACTATGATTTCATGTCAGGTAGAATCCATGTTGAGTCGTGCTCCAAATCATAGAATCCTATACAAAATTTCATAATCCCGACTATGTTATGGACTATGTCCGATTCTACTAACTTATCTAAGCCGTTTGTTTAGTTGTAGCAGAATAGTGTGCCATGATCCAAAGCCCTTTTCATATACCTCATGGACCTTTATTCCCCACCCAAGCCCAAATGCTCAGCCACTGACACCTTTGATCTAGCTCTCAGAAATGCTAGATCAAAATTGAGGATCAGGCTTATCGATAGATGGAATTGGCATGAAAAGGAGGTTGCTCCAAGATTGATTGGAGAAGGAGAGCAAGACCCTTCAAGGTTTAGCACTGCAGATCAGATAGACAAGTGGTCTACTATTCACGCACTCTAAAAAGAACCTAAGTAAATTTAGCACATTGAAGGTTTAAATGTTCTATATATGTCCCTATCATATATGTTCCATACAAGTGAGCTAGATGGTAGGTTAGCCATAAAAAAGAAGTGGAATACATTTAGCATTGATGTGTACGTTCTTTGCTCCTTATTTAGTGTCAAAACTCTATAGAACCCATATAAATTTCTTGTGTGCATACAAAATATCTTATTTGAGTAAATCTAGTAGAATCCTCGATTCCACGACTCGATCTTACGACTCGATTCTATCTAAGGAAAATCGATCCGACTCCGAATCCCGACTCTGACTACCTTGGGTGAGTTCTTCTGCCGCTAAGGCTTCGGATAGTGCCTCGAGGTCTAGTGCGGCTGTCTTGTTTTCGGCGCGGAGTGCTATGTCCGGATCACTAGCGAGAGTGATTATTCCGCTGGGCCCAGGCATTTTGAGCTTCATGTACCCGTAATGAGGTACTGCTTGAAAGATTGTGAATGCCTCTTGTCCTAATATAGCGTGATATCCGCTGTTGAACGGGGCCACTTGGAACGTGACTTCTTCGGATCTATAATTGTCGGGCGAGCCGAACACCACATCAAGTGTGATTTTCCCGGTGCAGCGTGCTTCCCGGCTAGGGATTATTCCTCTGAAGGTTGTGCTGCTTCGCTCAATACGGCTCCAGTCTATTTCCATTTTTTGAAGAGTTTCCTCATAAATGAGGTTTAGTCCGCTGCCGCCATCCATGAGGACTTTTGTCAGTCGAAAGCCGTCCACTATGGGACTGAGCACCAGTGCGGCTGGCGCTCTGGCTGTTCGGAATTTAGGTTCGTCGCTGGCGTTGAAGGTAATAGCTGTGTCGCTCCATGGATTTGCTGTTGCTACTTGGTAGACTTCGGCGAGCCTGCGGATTGTTCGTTTTCGCATATTATTTGATGCGAAGGTCTCGAAGACTGTTGATACCGTACCGGTATTGTTGGAGTGGTTTCCCGGGGCTAGAAGCTCCTCGCCAGTTTTGGCCACCTGCCGTAATATCCAACATGCTCGAAGGCTATGTGTTGGGACGACTCCCTCTATACTATGAAGCTTACAGGGTCCATTGAGCCATCCCTCCAGTACGGTTCCGTGCCTTTTATTGGGTTTTTGCTTTTTCGTTTTTGCATCTGGGGCCTGAGTGTGAGGCACCCTTTTGTTGCGGATTGGGGTCGAGGACGGATTATCCCAAAATTGGTTTTCGGTTTTCCAGAAACTCTCCATCGCACAGTACTTTTGTACTATGGACGCCAGATCGGTGAAGCGTGTAATTTTACGACGATCGATGGCGTTCAATATTCCCTGATCCGTGCAATTATTGCGGAAGAGTGAGATTGCGTTTTCCTCTCGGCAGTCCTTTATCCTGTCCATAACAAGGAGGAATCTGGCCCAGTAGTGATGTACTGTTTCTGCGGACTCTTGTCGTATTAGAGATAGATCGCATATGTCTGGGCGGGTGGGTGGACTAAAATCCGGATCCCTGCCCATATTCGGGCTTAAAGGCCGAGGAGTTTCCGAATTTGGAAGCTTGGGTTGCTGGACACGATACAGCGAGTCAGGAGTGATGCATGGTTTTAAGTTCAATGCTCGATTGAAGTCCGTCCCTCCGCGGAAATCCGGCATGGAGGGTTCGGGAATCCGGACATGACTAGTTTTCAATATAGGCGAAGAGTTGCCGTATTGCTCCTCCACCACTGCTACATGGTGGGTGGCCTGGGGAGAGTTAATCTCTCTTAGATCGGTTTTAAGCCCAATCTGATTGTAGTCTGTAGCGACTCCCAGGGCGGCGATGCGATCCAAGAGCTCGTTAACAGACGAGAGCTCTATTGGATCCAACTGTTCGGCAGCTTTTGAGATGACGCGAAGATTGCTTCTGACGACTTGAGAGGTCATTGTCGAAGCGGCGGCCGGACAGGCGGTCATAAGAAAACCACCTAGCCGGATAGTTTGGCCGGCGGCCAAGGCCCCTTCGGCGAAAACACCGTCTTTGAAGACGGGTTGGGGCATCCTCCCTATTGGTGACGACACAGAGGAACTCTCAATGAAAGCACCAATGTCGGTGTCAAAACCGGCGGATCTCGGGTAGGGGGTCCCGAACTGTGCGTCTAGGCGGATGGTAACAGGAGACGAGGGACACGATGTTTTACCCAGGTTCGGGCCCTCTCGATGGAGGTAAAACCCTACGTCCTGCTTGATTAATATTGATGATATGGGTAGTACAAGAGTGGATCTACCACGAGATCAAGGAGGCTAAACCCTAAAGCTAGCCTATGGTATGATTGTTGTAATGTATTTTGTCCTACGGACTAAAGCCCTCCGGTTTATATAGACACCGGAGGAGGCTAGGGTTACACAGAGTTGGTTACAATGGTAGGAGATCTACATATTCGTATTGCCAAGCTTGCCTTCCATGCCAAGGAAAGTCCCCTCCGGACATTGGACGGAGTCTTCAATCTTGCATCTTCATAGTCTTGGAGTCCGGCGGACGATGATAGTCCGGCTGTCCGGACACCCCCTAGTCCAGGACTCCCTCAGTGGTCGCACCCCTCCCGTTGGACTAGTCTGAATTGGACTAGGGAGGGGGCGGGGGGCGCCCCCTTCCTTCCTTCTCCTTCTCTCTTCCCTTTCCTTCTCTCCTACTCCTACTACATGGAAGGGTTCCTAGTTCTACTAGGAAAGGGGGAATCCTACTCCCGGTCGGAGTAGGACTCCCCTAGGGCGCGCCATAGAGAGGGCCGGCCCTCCCCCTCCTCCACACGCGGAATACTCAGGTTAAACTTGACGAGCCTAGCATATACATATATGGCCTCGGAACACGGAGACTGAAAGGTCAAACATGAATCATATAGTAGACATGATCAACATAGTGATGTTCACCATTGAAACTACTCCATCCCACGTGATGATCGGACATGGTTTAGTTGATTTGGATCACGTGATCACTTAGATGACTAGAGAGATGTCTGTCTAAGTGGGAGTTCTTAAGTAATATGATTAATTGAACTTAAATTTATCTTGAACTTAGTACCTGATAGTATTTTGCTTGTCTATGTTTGTTGTAGATAGATGGCTCGTGTTGTTGTTCCGTTGAATTTTAATGCGTTCCTTGAGAAAGCGATGTTGAAAGATGATGGTAGAAATTACACAGACTAGGTCCGTAACCTAAGGATTATCCTCATTGCTGCACAGAAGAATTACGTCCTGGAAGCACCGCTGGGTGCCAGGCCTACTGCAGATGCAACTGACGATGTTAAGAACGTCTGGCAAGAAAAGCTGATGACTACTCGATAGTGGTTTACGGCTTGGAACCGAGTCTTCAACGATGTTTTGAACGTCATGGAGCATATGAGATGTTCCAGAAGTTGAAGTTAATATTTCAAGCAAATGCCCGGATTGAGAGATATGAAGTCTCCAATAAGTTCTATAGATGTAAGATGGAGGAGAATAGTTCAGTCCGTGAACATATACTCAAAATGTCTGGGTATAATAATCACTTGATTCAACTGGGAGTTAATCTTCCTGATGATAGTGTCATTGACAGAATTTTTCAATCACTGCCACCAAGCTACAAGAGCTTCGTGATGAACTATAATATGCCAGGGATGGACAAGACTATTCCCGAGATCTTCGCGATGCTAAAAGCCGCGGAGGTAGAAATCATGAAGGAGCATCAAGTGTTGATGGTCAATAAAACCACCAGTTTCAAGAAGAAGGGCAAAGGGAAGAAGAAGGGGAACTTCAAGAAGAACAGCAAGCAAGTTGCTGCTCAAGAGAAGAAACCCAAGTCTGGACCTAAGCCTGAGACTGAGTGGTTCTACTGCAAGCAGATTGGACACTGGAAGCGGAACTACCCCAAGTATTTCGCGGATAAGAAGGATGGCAAAGTGAATAAAGGTATATGTGATATACATGTTATTGATGTGTACCTTACTAATGCTCGCAGTAGCACCTGGGTATTTGATACTGGTTCTGTTGCTAATATTTGCAACTCGAAACAGCGACTACGCATTAAGCGAAGATTGGATTAGGACGAGGTGACGATGCGCGTGGGAAATGGTTCCAAATTCGATGTGATCGCGGTCGGCACGCTACCTCTGCATCTACCATTGGGATTAGTTTTAGACCTAAATAATTGTTATTTGGTGCCAGCGTTAAGCATGAACATTATATCTGGATCTTGTTTGATGCGAGACGGTTATTCATTTAAATCAGAGAATAATGGTTGTTCTATTTATATGAGTAATATCTTTTATGGTCATGCACCCTTGAGGAGTGGTCTATTTTTATTGAATCGCAATAGTAGTGATACACATATTCATAATGTTGAAACCAACAGATGCAGAGTTGATAATTATAGTGCAACTTATTTGTGGCACTGCCGTTTGGGTCATATGGTGTAAAACGCATGAAGAAACTCCATACTGACGGACTTATGGAATCACTTGATTATGAATCACTTGATACTTGCGAACCATGCCACATGGGCAAGATGACTAAAACGCCGTTCTCCGGAACTATGGAACGAGCAACTGATTTGTTGGAAATCATACATACTGATGTATGTGGTCCAATGAATATTGAGGCTCGCGGCGGGTATCGTTATTTTCTCACCTTCACAGATGATTTGAGCAGATATGGGTATATCTACTTGATGAAACACAAGTCTGAAACATTTGAAAAGTTCAAAGAATTTCAGAGTGAAGTGGAAAATCATCGTAACAAGAAAATAAAATTTCTACGATCTGATAGTGGAGGAGAATATTTGAGTTACGAGTTTGGTTTACATTTGAAGCAATGCGGAATAGTTTCGCAACTCACGCCACCCGGAACACCACAACGAAATGGTGTGTCCGAACGTCGTAATCGCACTTAACTAGATATGGTGCGATCTATGATGTCTCTTACTGATTTACCGCTATCGTTTTGGGGTTATGCTTTAGAGACGGCCGCATTCACGTTAAATAGGGCACCATCAAAATCCGTTGAGACGACGCCTTATGAACTGTGGTTTGGCAAGAAACCAAAGTTGTCATTTCTTAAAGTTTGGGGCTGCGATGCTTATGTAAAGAAACTTCAACCAGATAAGCTTGAACCCAAATCGGAGAAATGTGTCTTCATAGGATACCCAAAAGAGACTATTGGGTACATCTTCTATCACAGATCTGAGAGCAAGATTTTTGTTGCTAAATTCGGATCCTTTCTAGAGAAGGAGTTTCTCTCGAAAGAAGTGAGTGGGAGGAAAGTAGAACTTGATGAGGTAACTATACCTGCTCCCTTATTGGAAAGTAGTTCATCACAAGAACCGGTTCCTATGACAACTACACCAATCAGTGAGGAAGCAAATGATATTGATCATGAAACTTCATATCAAGTTACTACTGAACCTCGCAGGTCTACCAGAGTAAGATCCGCACCAGAGTGGTACGGTAATCCTATTCTGGAAGTCATGTTACTTGACCATGGCGAACCTACGAACTATGAGGAAGTGATGATGAGCCCAGATTCCGCAAAATGGCTTGAGGCCATGAAATATGAGATGGGATCCATGTATGATAACAAAGAATGGACTTTGGTTGACTTGCCCGATGATCGGCAAGCCATCGAGAATAAATGGATCTTCAAGAAGAAGAATGACGCTGATGGTAATATAACTGTCTACAAAGCTCGACTTGTTGTGAAAGGTTTTCGACAAGTTCAAGGGGTTGACTACGATGAGACTTTCTCACCCGTAGCGATGCTTAAGTCTGTCCGAATCACGTTAGCAATTGCCGCATTTTATGATTATGAAATTTGGCAAATGGATGTCAAAACTGCATTCCTGAATGGATTTCCAGAAGAAGAGTTGTATATGATGCAGCCGGAAGGTTTTGTCGATCTAAAAGGTGCTAACAAAGTGTGCAAGCTCCAGCGATCTATTTATGGACTGGTGCAAGCATCTCGGAGTTGGAATAAGCGCTTTGATAATGTGATCAAAGCATATGGTTTTATATAGACTTTTGGAGAAGCCTGTATTTACAAGAAAGTGAGTGGGAACTCTGTAGCATTTCTGATATTATATGTAGATGACATATTATTAATTGGAAATGATATAGAATTTCTGGATAGCATAAAGGGATACTTTAATAAAAGTTTTTCGATGAAAGACCTCGGTGAAGCTGCTTACATATTGGGCATCAAGATCTATAGAGATAGATCAAGATGCTTAATTGGACTTTCACAAAGCACATACCTTGATAAAGTTTTGAAAAAGTTCAAAATGGATCAGGCAAAGAAAGGGTTCTTGCCTGTATTACAAGGTGTGAAGTTGAGTCAGACTCAATGCTCGACCACAGCAGAAGATAGAGAGAAAAATGAAAGATGTTCCCTATGCTTCAGCCATAGGCTCTATCATGTATGCAATGCTGTGTAGCAGACCTGATGTATGCTTAGCAATAAGTTTAGTACGGAGGTACCAAAGTAATCCAGGAGTGGATCACTGGACAGCGGTCAAGAATATCCTGAAATACCTGAAAAGGACTAAGGATATGTTTCTCGTTTATGGAGGTGACAAAGAGCTAGTCGTAAATGGTTACGTCGATGCAAGCTTTGATACTGATCCGGACGATTCTAAATCGCAAACTGGATACGTGTTTATATTGAACGATCGAATCTCGGGCAAGTAACATACCGATGACAAAGGGAGCAACGTGTGTTGTTATGCGGTTTGACCGATAAAGATCTTCGTAGAATATGTGGGAGCCAATATCGGCATCCAGGTCCCGCTATTGGTTATTGACCGGAAACGTGTCCCGGTCATGTCTACATAGTTCTCGAACCCGTAGGGCCCGCACGCTTAACTTTTCGCTGACGATATAGTATTATATGAGTTATGTATGTTGGTAATCGAATGTTGTTCGGAGTCCCGGATGAGATCATGGACATGACGAGGAACTCCGGAATGGTCCGGAGATAAAGTTTGATATATGGGATAATAGTGCTTGATCTCCGGAAGGGTTCCGAAATTCACCGGAAGGGGTTCCGGATGTTTCCCGAAATGTTTGGGTACGATAACACGTTATTTGGGCCAAAGGGGTAAGCCCACAAGGTTTTTGGAAATCGCAAAAGGAAGTTTTGTGGAGTCCAGGGGCCGGACGCCAGGGTCCCTGGCGTCTGGGTCCAGACGCCGGGAACCCTGGCGTCTCGCCCTAGAGTCCGAGAAGGACTCTTGCCTTTCGGGTGTAACCGACTTTGTGGAGGCTTTTACTCCAAGTTTCGACCCCAAGGCTCAACATATAAATAGAGGGGCAGGGCTAGCACCAAAGAGACATCAAAAAACAACAAGTCGTTTGCCGGCAACCCTGTCCCCTCTAGTTTATCCTCCATCATAGTTTCCGTAGTGCTTAGGCAAAGCCCTGCGGAGATTGTTCTTTGCCAACACCGTCACCACGCCGTCGTGCTGCCGGAACTCATCTACTACTTCGCCCGTCTTGCTAGATCGAGAAGGCGAGGACGTTATCGAGCTGAACGTGTGCAGAACTCGGAGGTGCCGTGCGTTCGGTACTTGGATCGGTCGGATCGTGAAGACGTACGACTACATCAACCGTGTTGATAAACGCTTCCGCTTAGCGATCTTCAAGGGTATGAAGATACACTCCCCCTCTCGCTGCTATGCATCACAATGATCTTGCGTGTGCGTAGGAAAATTTTGAAATTACTACGTTCCCCAACAAGACCGCTGATCCCAGTAGCCCCTGAGACTCAGGTTGATTCGCAAAATCAGCCTGAGGATCAAGTCCTAGCTCGGCAGCATACTTCGGGACACAAAAAGTGGCGTGCTCAGTCCTCAAGACTCAGGTTGGGTGCGGCCGACCAACCCGAGGATTATAATCTCCTCGGAAACTGTATTGCATTTAAAATTTTCTGCATTGAATAGGCAATGCAGTAGTCCCCGAGACACTGGTCGGGTGGCAACACTATATTAGGGGATCGATGTGCCTGTTTAATATTTATAAGTAATGATAAGCCCAAAGTCCAGTAGCCCCCGAGGCTTAATGCGGACACGGGTGGCCGAATTAAGGATCGATATCCATAGTAAAATCATAAATTTTGTGTTATGACACTATGTATCCAAGTACTTTACGTCATTAATGCTCGGATCCGCATTGTACAAAACTTTGTTGACCGACCATCAGCTTCAACCTCCTCGGCCAGCAGTCGGGGAGTGTTTGTCCAACTTTATAAAGCCTTTATGAGGGCAAAGATTTACGGCAAACAAGCCAATCCGGCCATACGATTTTATAAACAAAGGTACGCAGAGAGGCATGTTATATTATTGTTTAACATAAGGAAGTGGTTAACACTTCGGCCAATATTATGAACGGCCCGTCATTTAACATAGTCATCTAGACTCCAGCTCCACCTTCAACATGACTCCATGGTAGATGATCAGTCCACCCCCGCGCCTCATCGACTTCAAGCTCCGTGTATACACCACCTTGAATCAATCCCGCGCCATAGTCTTGTTGAAGCCACACAAGCCCTCGGGGCCTGCGTTACGTGTTTCCACGCCCAGAAGTCGGTCACCATCAGCATCACGCTCCTATGTCGCTGTCGCCGATCCCACCACCGTCTTCTATTCCAACCGACTCATGTCGATTCATCAGACTATCTAGTCCGACCCAGCCGAACTTCTCCGACTGCACAACATGTTCCAAACTCCACGAACCTTATACACATGTCGTTATCCTTGCCACGCACACCATAGACCATTAGGCTACCATACACGTACTCAACGTGTTTGAAGAAACGAAGCCAACCTACCTCATAAGCCTTCCTGTGCACTCCAACCTGAGATCAAAGAAAAATTTCCAAACTCCACCACGATGCATATGTAAGCTGTATAGAGGTCCATTAGCTTTGCCTTGCTCTTCATCCAGATGCAAAACACCAGTCTGTCACGTAGCTTTTTTTCCAAACAAATCTCCGGCCTGTACAACACCTAGCTCATCCACGCTCAGCCGACCACGCGCACGGGCCTCCGCTTTCCAGCTCCGCCAGCGCACCATGGTCCAAGCACGTACACCTGCTGTCGGACGCTCGCCGGACTGCTCCGATCGCTGCACGTGCAGCCCGCCGCTTCCATGGGACACGCGCCTTCCGCCAATCAGACGCCTGTTGTAACTTGTCGTTCTCGTCATCGATTGCATGTCTTTACAAAAAATTCCGCTCGCGTCAAGAGTTTCTTTGATTCGCTGCTAACACTGCGACTGCCCTGTTCGAAACATGGAAACACCGCATGACAACCGTTCCGCTCCATCGCTGCCTCTTGCATCGCAATTTAACTCAATGATCTTTTCACAAAGCACTTCCTCTAGATGAACAGATGCATTGCCTCATCGAACCTTGCTCTGATACCACTGGTTGGAATAAATCTGAGGCCACCATTGATCATCCGAGGACCAAGCAATCACACGAGCACGACACCGAGATTTGTTAACGAGGTTCACCAGTATGGCTATATCCCCGGGGCTTGACTACGGGCGCTCCTCCCCGTGACACCGTGCACCCGGTCGCCCTGGACACCTGCACATGCCGCCGGCTTCCCCTGCATTCTGGTGCTATTATGTTGGCATAGGTTACATCGTGTGTCTACCCCTGCTATATACGAGAGGCCTAGGATACACGTGTCCTACTAGGACACGACTCGATATCCTATGTAAACACAATACTACTCACAGTCCAACTGTAACCTACCGTGTGCACAATATTTGACACAACTCTAACAGTGGTCAGTCGGGGTGACTGCAAGGCAACCAAATCACAAGGGGGCAAACTGTATAATGGCGATGTTAAGAAAAGAGATTCATCAATAATTACTTATATTCTTTTGAGAGAAGTATACCCAGTCAAAAATTACATATGTTTGGTGAGAATTCAATCGCTTCTTGCATATGTGTTGGTCTGAACTATGGGTTAGAGAGAACAAAATTCGATCGGTAGCAGAGAACTTCCAGTCCAAATTCTGAATCGTCACTAGGCAGTCATGGATGCTTATTTAGTTCTTCTCTGATTTTGACTCGGTGTATAAACATTCATGCATACACACGGGGTTCAGATTTCAGTGTAAACTGAAACATGAGATTAATCATTGTGCCATGTTCCAAACTAGAAACAGGGAAACGACGGAGAAATGAATGGACAGCAGATATACATAGCTGCAGGAACATTTATTTTTGTTTGCTGACTGCACAGTCGGAACTACATATCTGAAAAATATATTTGGCTCTTGCTTTTGATAGATTTGGCTTCTTTGGTGTTGCTTTGTATACAAATGATATGCTCGCCTCTTGGTTTAGAAGCTAAAACTGAACAATAATAGTATCAATTTAGAAATATGCACTTGACCATTTTTCGAAAGAAGTCCACATCACCCCCTAGGGTTTCACAAACCGGCTAATTTACCCCCTAAAGTCCCCTTGTATTTCTCAAAACAATGTGAATTGCCTCCTAATCTGATTAGAGTGGTTTGCGAGGCGGTTTGCTGACGTAGCAACGTTGCGAGGGGCAAGGTCGGCAGAGTTCTTTCTTCCCCGTCCCATATGTATGCAATCACGTGTATACGGTGTCGTCCACATCCTCTCGCCTAAACCACCTGTCACCGTCGCGCCGTGACAGTTTCACCCGACACCGAGGTCCCCGCGCGAACAGCTCGACATTGAGGTACTCCGTACTCGCTGTACAACATCAAGCTGCAGCTTCGATGATGGACTCCGTGCCGGATTGAAGCGATGCCTTTCGATGTGTGAGACTCTGCTGGCGTCGTGCAGGCTGCACGGCAACCCGGAGACGACGAGGTTCACCATGGAGAAGTTGACAGAGTTGAAAGAATGGACCAGCAAGCTACATGGTAGTGTCTGCATCCCCGCGTTGTACACGACGCCGGCATGGTGCAGGCGTGTAGCTGAGGATGGAGATGGCCAGGTGCAGCTGGGTGCAGGTCCAGAAGGACAAAACCACCTGCCAAAATCACTCTAACCCGGTTTAGGGGGTGATTCACATGGTTTTGAGAAAGGCAGGGGGTTAAGTACCCGGTTTTGGACTTTAGGGGGTAAATTAGCCGGTTTGTGAAACACTGGGGGGTTATGTGGACTTCTTTCCCATTTTTCACAAAGTCGATGTGTTGTGGCAGGACACGTGCAGTTCTGGACATTTGAGTATTTGACTATACCAAATTGTTGGGAAATAGAATATCACTTGTACATTCAGAAAAACCTTTGTACATTGTTTCGTAGTTACACATCTCTGATTTGGGCATCTTTAAAAAGGTGACTAGGGAGGATGAAAGGAAAGAAGCTAAAAGGTTCCCAGGAAACCTAGGCGGCTCTCGTTAGGCGACTAGGGTTTCCGAGGGGAAACGACGGCGCGCGGACGATCTCGATCGATGCGGCGCACCAGGGCGGCGCCAGGATGTCTCAATCCGGTGCCGGCAAAGGGAAGGAAGGATCTGTCTCGCCGCGCGCGGCGCGGGCCAGAGTAGAGGAGGCAATGGGCAAGCTAGATCTGACTGAAGAGGAAGCTACGCCATTGGTGATCGACGACATCGACGAGGAGGAAACAACGAAGTGGTCGCTGGCGGGCAAGGTGCTCCATCGTCACACACTCCATATCCAGACGATCTCCAATGCCCTTCGTCCTGCTTGGGGAAACCCTAAGGGTTTATGTTTCAATTCTGTCGGAGAGAACACCTTTGTGGCGGATTTCCCCACCAAGCGCGATCGCGATCGCGTCTGGGAAGGCAGCCCGTGGCACATCAGCAAGCATGCGGTCATCCTCTCGGAATTTTCAGAGTGCATGCAACCATCTGAACTTCAGTTCAACGAGATGCAGATTTGGGCTAGGGTTCCTAACATGCCGTTCAATCTGCGCAATGAGAAACGGGGTCAGGGAGTGGCCAGGCAAATTGATCCTAATGCAAAACATGTGCAGTTTGATCCAGTTGGCGGTTTTTTGAGGGCGAGAGTAACTATTGATGTCAGAAAGCCTCTGAGAAGGTGGATCCTCATTGATTCCGCGGCTCGTGGCAGCCGTAATTGGTACGATATCCAATACGAACAAGTCCCAAACTTTTGTTTCTCGTGTGGCCGCCTTGGCCATCCAGACTTGGTCTGTCCGACGCCTGGTACTAGAGATGAGAAGGGCGATCTCCCCTTTTCAACCAACCTCCACGCGCCGAGGAGACGAAGAAGGCCTCTTCTGGTGAGAACTCCTAGACGAACCAGCATCGGGCAAAATCAGCAAAGAGTGCAACCCCAGAGACTAGTGCAACCAGAGATGGCAATTCTAAGGTCAACTCTCCTAGGAAAAGGAACACGATTGGCAACAAGAGGAAAGTTGGGACCCCGAAGAAAGTGTACAAATCTTTAGCCTTGCCCGCTCCGGCTACATCTGAACAAGAACTAGGAAACAACATGGTCATCACCCCGGCAAGTTCAGTACAGCCGGCTGGGGAAGGCACATCAGCAGACACGGAAGGGTAACGTGCACCAAAGAAGAAGAGAGACACACCCACCACTTCAGACAATTCGGCAGGAGCTGCTATGCAGCCCTGCCAGGAGTCATGAACGTTCTAAGCTGGAACTGCCGGGGGCTTGGGAACCCCGAGGCAGTTCGTGAGCTTCGCAACATCGCGAGGCAAGAAGGGCCCGCTCTGGTTTTCGTTATGGAGACAAAAATCAGAGGCAAGAGAGTTGAGGATCTGCGGTACACCCTAGGGTTTGCAGGCAGCTTTGGAGTGGACAGTGATGGTCTAAGCGGAGGTATAGGACTGTTCTGGTCCAACGACGTGAAAGTGGAACTGAAAAACTACAGCAAGAACCACATCGATGTGCTGGTGCGGGAGGATGCTGGCAGTTCGGTTGGCTGGCGGTTCACGGGGTTCTATGGAGCGCCCAAGGCAGCTGACCGCCACCACAGTTGGCGCTTCTTGCGCACTCTGCATGCCATACCTCACGATGCATGGCTTTGCGTTGGTGATTTCAACGAAACCCTCTATCCCCATGAACATTTCAGCATGTCAGCCCGGCCTGAATGGCAGATGAGGAATTTTCGTGAAGTGACTGATGACTGTGCTCTCCAGGACCTAGGTTGGTCAGGTGTTCCATACACGTGGGACAATCGTCAATCAGGAGATGCAAATGTTAAGGCTAGGCTCGACAGGGCCTTTGCCAACGAAGAGTTCAGACTGAAGTTTGAACACACACGAGTACGGCATGTGTGTGCGGTGGAGTCGGATCATTGCTTTGTTGTGACAGAATTCAGACATCACGCATTTCCACATTGCTCGTTCAAGAAAAAACGATTCCGGTATGAAAATATTTGGCAGTCGCACCAGGATTACGAGCAGCTTATAGCGACATCTTGGCGTAGCTATGATCGCAACCCTGGTATGCAAGGAATTATGGACTCCCTTGGGGAGCTACAACAGCAACTCGAGCCTTGGGGAGCCCGAGAGTTTGGTAGCCTGTAAAAATCGATACGTAATCTGCAAAAACGTCTCGACCGGCTACGACGCCATTCAGTTGGCCGCGGCCCAACAGAAGAGGAGAAACGAATTGTGGTTCAGTTAAGAGATACGCCCGTCTCCAAGAGATTTGGCTTCGGCAACGATCGCGAGTTCCATGGCTGCGCGATGGAGATCGCAACACGGTCTACTTCCAGGCACAAGCAAGGAAGCGTCAGCGCACTAATAGAATAGCCTCTCTCACGAGAGCAGATGGATCTGTTTGTGCTACGGACACAGAAGTGAAAGAGGAAATTTTAGCCTTTTATCAGGTTCTTTATTCGTCGCAAGGCGTCCATGATGCCAATGCGCTGTTATCACATGTTCCCACCCGGGTTACACCGGGTATGAACGATCTGCTATGCAAACCGTTCGAAGCAATCGAAGTGCGCCAGGCTCTGTTCCAAATGGCCCCATCCAAGGCGCCGGGCGTAGACGGGTTCACGGCGGGTTTCTTCCAACGCCACTGGGAGCTTCTTGGAGAGGACGTAACCAAGGCGGTGCTGGATTTTCTTAACGGTGGCGAACTACCCTCGGGCATAAATGATACATCGATCACTTTGATTCCAAAGGTACGCCACCCCCAAAATATTTCACAGTATCGTCCTATCGCACTCTGTCCTATTTTATACAAAGTGGCTGTCAAAGTGATCGCCAACCGCTTGTGCATGTGCATGGATGATATTATCAGTGAAGAACAAAGTGCTTTTGTCCGCGGCCGTTTGATTACTGACAATGTCCTGGTGGCTTTTGAAAGTGTTCATACGATGAAGAGGCGAAAGAAAGGGAAAAATTTCACCTGTGCAGTCAAACTTGACATGATGAAAGCCTATGACAGGGTGGAATGGCATTTCTTGGAGTTAATCCTATTGAAAATGGGTTCAATGTCAATCTGGTGAGGTTGATCATGAAGTGTGTCACTTTCGCTCGCTTTGCAGTCCGAGTGAACGGAGAGCTGCTACCATATTTTTCCCCATCCAGAGGACTTCGGCAAGGATGCCCGATTTCTCCATATTTGTTTCTCCTTTGTGCCGAGGGCTTCTCGTCTCTCTTGAAGAACTATGGCAACTATATTGACAGAGGTATTCGAGTAAACTTCAGAGCCCCATGGGTGAACCATCTCTTGTTCGCCGACGATAGCCTTATCTTTATCAAGGCCAACATGGAAAGTGCAACAAGACTTAATCAGATTCTTCAGATCTATGGCGATGCTTCCGGACAATGCGTAAACAGAAGTAAGAGTGCTATCTATTTCAGTCTGAACACCCCCACAGATCTCAGGCAAACTTTGAAGCAACTGCTAGGTGTCCAAGTGGAAGCATTTTCAGAGCGATATCTTGGCCTACCTACAGCCGTTGGCAAAATCAACAGTGGTACGTTTGAACATTTGGGCGATCGAGCTAGAGGAAAAATGCAAGGCTTGTCCGAACGTTTGTTTGCATGCGCCGGCCGGGAAGCTCTAATCAAGTCTATTGTTCAGGCAATTCCTACTTTCAGCATGAGCTGCTTCCTGCTGACAAAGAAGGTGTGCAAAAGCCTCACGTCCAGCATGGCGAAATTCTGGTGGGGAAGCTCCCTAGACAAGCGATCCTTGCACTGGATTGCCTGGGACGAGCTGGCCACGCCCAAGTGCAAGGGCGGAATGGATTTCCGCGATCTCCGTATGTTCAACTTGGCTTTACTAGGGAAGCATGGATGGCGATTTATGATGAACCCGAACTCCCTATGTGCCAAGGTGATGAAAGGAAGATATTTCCCAGACACAGATTTCCTACATGCTTCGGTTCCCAAATCCTCATCTGCCACTTGGCGGGCAATTGTGGTGGGCCGTGAAGCATTGCAGGCTGGACTGGTGAAACGAATAGGCGATGGATCGTCCACATCAATATGGGAGGATAAATGGATTCCTTCCACCATCAAGATGTCTCCTCTGTTCCGTCCAGCTAACACCATGGTGGAAACCGTGAGTGAACTAATAGACCCACTGAGCTGGACATGGCGGACAGAGCGGGTTCGAGAGATCTTCATCGTGCCGGATGCCGCGGCCATTTTGAACATTCCATTGTGGCACGGTGGGGGTGATGACATCTATGCATGGGCATTTGAGAAGACAGGCATTTACTCTGTTAAATCGGCATATCGTGCTCTCGTGAATCAAAAAGAGCGACAGGCTCTAGATGAGGGGCAAGTTACCGGCACTTCAGTGGATCAACAACATGTGTGGAATGCTATTTGGAAACTCAAAGTAGTCCCCTAGGTGAAGGTGTTTTGGTGGCGGGTGATGAGAGGGCTCTTACCGGACGAGTGCACTCTTAAACGCCGCCACATGAAACAGATTAGCACCTGCAAGGTTTGTTTGGCAAGAGAAGAAGATCTGGAGCATGCACTTATGCTCTGCTCACATGCGCGCCGGTTCTGGGAGGAAACCCGACTGCTCTTCGACATCAATCTGCCAAGGCTGCACCCACACACATGGCGCAAGGACATTTTATGTGATCAACGTTTTTCTGAGAAGGAAAGAGCGATCCTTGTCACGGTGGTGTGGGCAATTTGGACATCCCGAAATCGGCTAACACACGAACGGGATGGTATTGATCCTGTCTTCTCAGTAAGACGGATACGCGAGGATCTAGCTCTACTTGAGCTACCGAAGCAGCAAGTCTCTATGCTGCCAGGTTTTGGATGGCGGCCGCCCGACGATGGATACATGAAAATCAACACTGACGCTGCCACACACCTCGATGTTGGCAACGCAGGGGCGGGCGGTGTCGCTCGCTCGACATCGGGCTTCAAGGGTGCATGGTGCAAGCCGATCCCGGGGGTGACAGATCCTCTCATCACGGAGGCTCTTGCGCTCAAGGAAGGAGTATTACTTGCAACACTACGAGGCTACACGCATGTGATCATGGAGACCGACTATCTAGAGGCAGTAAACCTCTGGAACTCTCGCTACACCGATCGCTCGGTGATAGCACCTATCCTAGATGAAATAGGAGAGCTAGCTTTTAGCTTTACTTCTTTTACTGTTCAACATGTAATGAGATCAGCGAACGGTCCAGCACATCTGTGTGCGAAGCGTGCTTGTACGCTTTCTGTGACTGAGAGCTGGTTAGACTCTACTCCACCGTTCCTGATCAGCAGCCTTCTGGCTGACTGCTCAGCGAGCACTTTTGTTGAATATAAAGCTCTCTAAGTTTTCCCTGCAAAAAAAAAGGATGAAAGGAAAGAACCCTTAAAAAGTTCAAATGATGAGCCGATGCCGCAATAAGTGGAAGGGGCAAGAAGAAAGAGGCAATGATCTCTGATTGATATAATTTCTCTGATTTTGAGGCAAGCCATTAAGAGACTCCCAAATCAATGGGAGATTCGATTTTGTTATCTAAAAATAAAGGGAAAGAAATGGTAGACTCAGCCGGGTGAATCTCCTCCTTGCCATAGCTGAAAATCCCTATCCGATATGATCACACCTCAAAGACTTTTTTCTTTTCCGCTTCCCAAGGGATCGCTCGACATCACGTTTCCGCGGCCGCTGCTCGTCGCCTCCGTCAATGGATTCTAGTTGAGACCTTCTCCCTCGCCATTTCTTCCCCGACGCAGGTGAGCATGCATCGTCCCCGCCCAATTTATCCTAGTCACGGAAGCAATTCACTAAGGCCTTTCACTTTTTAGGTTCACCGGACTCAGCGGAGCATCATGCCGGACAAGAGAGGCGCCACCCTGCTCGAGGACCTGCCTGAGGAGATCATTGACAAGATACTCATCCGGTTGCAGCCCAAGGACGTCGGTCGTTGCCGTGCCGTTTGCCTGTTGTGGCGCAGTGTCACCTCCACGCCTGAATTCATGGTCGAACACCACCGCCGCCAGCCGTCGCTCCCTGTCATCAATGGGTTGGGGCGGCCTGCAAGTTTGGTGATCTTGCGTAATGTCGGTGCCGGAGTCCCTAGTCAACAGCTCTGGCCTTTCGTCTCAGGCCAACAAAACTGGTACGAGAATTACCTTCAAGGCGCCCACGGTGGCTTTCTTATCGTCTCCCGGAGATCGCGATTCTACGTCTGCAATCCGGTCCTCCGCAAGCATGCTCTCCTTCGGCAACCTCGATTTGGACAAGGCATTCACAACACTATAATTGGTTTCTACCAGCACCATCCAACTAGAGAATACAGGGTGCTCTGGGTCTCAGAATTACAACACTCGTCTGACTCCAGCTTATACATCCTCACATTGGGATCCGATGAGCCTAGGCACGCGAAAATATATTTTAGAGCATATGCACCCAGGCCCTCTCTATCTAGCCATCCATTTTTTGCTTTAAGATTCGTGCAAATATATTTCTCTTTTTTGTTTCTCCCACATAGAATATATCTTGAAGTTCAAACCTATGCGGCGTGACAAAGCTTTCTGAGTAGAATCTAGGATAAATCGTACAGATTTTTTTGTCAAACATAAATATACAAAATACGTTTTGTTTGATTAAAAAATCATATTTTTAATATTTATGTCGGACAAAAAATTCTGAAAGATTTATCCTAGATTCTAGTTAGAAAGATTTGCCATCCTGCATAGGTTTGAACTTTAAGATATGTTCTATGTGGGAAAAGCAAAAAAGAGAAAATTTCATATAGAAACTTAGTTGTGTCGCACGGATCTTAAAGCAATATTGAAGAGTTAGGATAGAAGGGCCTGGGTGCATATGCTCTAAAAATCCACGTCCGCCTAGGCACGTCAGAATCGGAATGCTATCCATGGACCAGAAGTTACTGAAGGGGCTAAAACCACCAGTCCACCACCGTGGTAGCCTGCATTGGTATCCTTATTATTATGATGCCAGTAAAATTATGGAAACCGGCAAGGAAATTATTGCGTTTCACACGGAAGTTGAGTCATTCCGGTTGCTGGGCAGTCCCCCGCAACCGTATCGTTATAGGGGGTTATTTAAGATGAATGAGACGCTTGCTTTCTGGGGCGGATCGACTCCCCATTTCACCACCATGGATATCTGGGTGATGCAGGATTACGAGGCTGAAGTCTGGGCCTTGAAGTATCGGATTGATGTATCTACGGTGGAGGCATCACGGCAACTTTGTAGAGCTTCTTGCAAAAAGAAAAAGAAAACACCACTTGATTCAGTGGTGCAATGGTTCAACTGCATGGTCGTGCTCAACGACCGTGAGCTGCTCATCTTGTTTAACGATAAACATGTGCTGCGCTGCGACGTTGATGGCAAATTCTTAGGCATCGTGAACATTGGAAAGAGTCAATATTGTATGTTGCCTACTTGGCACCGCGTCCAAGAGAGCATTATTCCAATTCCGTGCCATGGGATGCAAGAAGAGGATGAGGAGCCTCCATTCTCCTAAGGGAGTGTCTGAATCTTGAAAGCACTTGGTCTGTTCTTCCCTTGGATTCAGAGCATGCCTTTTGTTCTTGGCTCTTCTTGCTTACTAGTACTACCAGTAGAACATGTCATCTTGGATGGTTGCAGTAATAACACCTCATTGTCATCGTTTAGTGCTTACTATGATAAGTTCAACGTCTCGTTTATTTTCTGAACTATGGAATATCGGATCTATCTATGCATTAAAGTATATTACTGTTCCTTCCTGCCGCCCATATTTACCCTAATTTTGTATGGTTTATATGCATGAATGACATCTTGAAGATGTGAGATTCACTCTTGGTCATGCTTTCTGAGGAAAGGCAATTTTAGGTGTCAAAATGTTATCCCGGGTGTCTTCCATACATAGGCTGTTATGTTTATCTCTGTTGTTGAGTTTGCAATTTGGTCGTAACTCCTGAGTAGCACCTGGACTTTGTGAGAAAACGTTCTGCTTGCAGGTACTATTGCCAAGGCCTCTCTGTTTTTCTGCTTTTTCCTTCTTCAGATATTTTGTACTGGTTCATGTTGCCAGCTGAGAGATTCTTTACACTGTCAGTTTTGCTGATTTAAGACTGGCCTTAGATCACATGGAAAACCCAGCAATTCTAGTGATAATAGTCTGCAATTGAACAAATAGAGTCAGTAGTTGCCTGCAATTCTCTGCTTGCAAATAAACTGTCGGATTGAACGCCTAGCACTGGAAATTCACCACTAATTTTTTTTCTATCGTTTCTGGAACAACAAGTCAAACCCATACACTGACGGTAACAGGGCCGAATGGATCGTGCATCTCTGTTATTTATGATTCGATTTTTTCTCTGTTAACACATCTATGTGATCATGTCTGTAAACTGCAGAAATGCACCTTCTTCACTGCACTGTAGTATTTTGTCCAACTGCCCTGGACTGACAATCGAACCCTGCCTTCTCTTATATTTTCATTATATAAATTCACCTTTCTGCCTGGATGCATTGACGTAGCCCAGCTTCACCGCACAGTTTATGAAGCTTTCGTCCAGTATCTCTATTTGTATATGATGAAACCCAGCGTACCTCATCAATCCTGGCACCATGCGTTGCAGCAGCACAACACATGATCATGTTTAGCGGACCATGTGTTGCACTTGCAGCTGAAGAATTCAAGGCTTAGTCTTAGATTTCAGGTGCTGGGGATGCATTTATTCTGTTGGAAAGATTTTACTCTTAGTCTATTAGGCCAACTCTAACCAATTCACTATCCGGCTGTAATTGAGGATAAATTTAGTTTTACTCCCTTATGCTGCACCTAACCGAAGTCCTAAATCGATAATTGAGGATAAATTTAGTTTTACTCCGGCGCCAAAAACAACCTCCAGCCCGCCTAAGTATGCTTGGAGCTTGCGCAGCCGGGTAAAACTGGCACACCTCTTTCTCCCGCCCTCTCGCCTCCACAATTCCCGTCGTAGTCGCCACCGATGAGCGGCCCTCCCGCTAGAATGGGTAGCCAAGTCCCTTCCGCCACCCCGCAGGCCACCACCGCTTGAAACCACCCCCGCGCCGAATAAAAGGTTGGGGATGTAAAAGGTCCACTGGACTCAAGCACCGGCTCCAACCGCGGCGATGGCTGCCCGGGTGGCGACTGCCTTTCTGGCGACGGTCCGTCGCCCTCCCACAGCTCCTGCCGGAGCGAAGAGAGCTCTAAAACTGACAACGGTGGCGGCGGCCCTCACCGAGGCGCCCATGAAGAAGAAGAAGAAAACCATTCTGGCGCCCCGTCCACATCCACCGCCTCATGCAGCGTCTCCGGCGCCCTGTCTACTGGCGGTGTGGCGATGGTTGGCGGTGTGGCGACGGGCGACGAGCTCCATAGGTGGCGGCGACTAGTTGAGGGAGTTGGTGAAAATGAGAAAGAGGGGGGAATGAATTAAGTTGGACCATGCTGGTCTGGGCCTAAAATGCCACCCCATAACCAAGTACAACCATGCCTAAAATAACTAAGTTAAATCAAATAATAAACAAATTTGCTATTTCACATCAGATGTGAAATAGCTATCTCACATCTAACTGTTAAACCGTTCGATGCAAGCTTTAAGATGCGTGAGATTTGTTTTTTTTTAACCGATTCGTGAGTTGTTTTTTTAGCGCACGCCCGAACGGGGTTGTCCGCTCGACTTAATTTTTTACCGGTGGCGGGACCTACCGGCACAACTCCAGCCAATCACCTCGCACCACCGCACACTGTAATGTATACCACATGCAATATAACACTGTTTGCTGATATTACTAAATGTTGGTATTTAACCACCCTGGCCCACCACGTGATGTCATCCACATGCATGTATGTCAAGAATATGACAGATATCATCTCTCTTCCCTTACACAATAAATCCATACTTTTATTTCAACTTAGCTAATTTAACTCATCCATATCTTTTAAACCATAATTTTATTATTGAAACTTTTTATATATATGAACTCGTGGCATTCAGACCTTTAAAACAAGACCAATCTTGAATATATTTCAAACACGTTTGAATTTCAATGTTTCAATCAATTTATTTCACTACAACTATTTCAGTCAGTTGAAATTCTGATTTCATTTATTTCAAAAAAATATTTTAAATAATTTCAAGTAATCGTTTCAGATCACAAATTCACAAATTATTTCACTTGGTTCAAGAATCCGGTTTCATTTTTTCTTACAACAATTTCAATTATCTCAGACGTACTACACTTTTTCAAAATACTATTTCATTTGCTTCAGATAAGTCTCCACTATTTCAAAAAGAATGAGCTAATATATTTCAATAATTTCATAACATATTCCACTTTTTCAAAATACTTTTTGTAGAAACACTATTTTGACACAAACTGATTTCACTACAAACCCTTCACCCCATTTCAAAAACACATGTTTCACTCATTCGAAAAAAAAAATTCAAAAAAAAAAATGAAAACACATTTCACTCATTGGTCTTGTTCTAAACAGCTCCAAACATCGTATTTACTTCAACTATTTCAAAAAATAGATTCACAAAAAATTTCACTCAATTCAAGAATCCAGTTTCAGTTTTTTCTAAAAACATTTCAAAAAAATTCAGACGTATTTCACTTTTTTGAAAAACCTTTTCACTTATTTTGGATAAGACTCCACTATCGAGTTTATACATTTCAATAATTTCATAACATATTTCACCTTTTCAAAAACATTTTCATATTTTCACTCTTTTGAAACAAACTGATTTTAGTACTAAAACTCTTCACTCCTTTTAAAAATCACAAGTTTCACTTATTCCAAAAAGTTAATTTCACTAAAATTGAAAACCGATTTCAAATGAACTGAAACATTTAAATTTAAAGATTTTTGAAATGTATCAAAATTGGTCTTATTATAGAGGGCTTAAGGCTAGGAATCCAAATATATAAAAAGTTTCGTAAATGAGTTTATGGTTTAAAATATATCAATGATTTAAATGAGCAAAGAAGAAATAAAAGGGTACATTTAGTGTGTAAGAGAAGAGAGAGACTCTGAGAACTTTTCCTGCCATGCATGCATTGTGGGGTCCAGGAGCCGTATATGGTCTCGTATAGGCTTGGTATATGAAAACAACTGATAATTAATTGATGGACCCCTGCACGAATCATGATGCATATGTGGATGATTGATGCTTCACCGGTAGCTCCCTTAACCGGTAAAAGTGACTTTGCGGTTGTCCGCTGTGCAGGGCAGATGCATCTCCGTATGGGCTGCAGTTTTTTTCAGTCATATGGGCCGATGTGTTCTTCTCAACTTATTTGTTTTGTTTTTTTATAATTGCACCCAAGTAGGTTGGGAATATCACGTTTCTTCTTTTTTGCTGGGTTGTTGTCTTCACTTGCCACGTGTTTAGGACTAAACAACTTGTCTCACTAGTGTGTTAACATTTTTTTTTTTTGCATCTGTAATGACTTTTATGTCCATTTTTATATTTTTTGTTTGTTTTGGTCCAACTATGCAGTTAGAGGAGAGAGCGTAACTAGTAATTTATTTTTTTGTATTTTTTATTTTTTTGCAAAAAGTCCCTCAGTTTTGTGGTTTGGGATGTTTGACGAACATTGTTTATTTTTTTCCAACGATTATTAGAATTTGTGAATACTTTTAATACCGCTGAAGATTTTTTTTAACCGTTTTTTGTCTATGTAAATTTCTATTGATAGAAAATTTGTGAATACGCACCTTAGTTGCAAGTCCACCATCAAGTCGAAACTAAGGACTGATTTTTTTGTCCCCATTGCAAAATCAATCTCGACTTGTAACTGAAGTTGTCCTTGTTTTATCTCAATTGCAAGACAACAATCGATTCACAACTAGGTTCTTGATAATTTTTTTTTTGCTGCGGTTGTAAGTCAACCATCGACTCGCAACTAGATCAAAGCCTTTTCCCGTCCCAGTTGCAAATTCACTATTTGGTTTGCAACTGGACCCTTGATTTTTTTTGCCCCAGTTACAAGTCCACCGCAACTTGGCCCACCCTTGTTTTACCCTAGTTGCAATATAACCATTGATTCGCAACTAGGCCTTTGACTTTTTTTTGTCGCAGTTGCAAGTCGATCATCGATTCGCAACTGGGCCTGACCCTTCGTCGCATTTGCAAGTTTACATTGACATACAACTAGGCTTTTCATCTTTTTTTTGCCCCAGTTGCAGGTCCACCCGTGACTCGCAACTGGCCCCGACCCTTTTTTGTGTCCAAGTTACAATTCATCATTAACATGCAACTGGGTGCATGATCCTTTCTTGCCCCAGTTGCAAGTCCACCCATGACTCGCAACTGGATCCGACATTTTTTGACCAATTGCAAGTCCACTATCGACTTGGAACTGGTTGATGTTTGTTTGTTGCGTATCTTTTTATTGGCCTGTTTGGCTTCACTTTTGTTGGCCCATTATCGCGGCGCGCAGACACCTGTTTTGCTCCATTGTTTCTAGGACGTGACATAGATTAGATGAGACGAGAAAATGGAAGCTCTATCACGGTCGTTACCTTCCCGGTTCATTTCGACATTGTCTCCCATTTATTTTAAGCTTTATCAAGACAAGATTTAGCAATGTTTTCACAAAAGTTGTTGTCTGTTGGATATTGTTGCTGTAATTTTCATGCAAACTCTTGGTCTTGCATCGTCGGCCGATGTATTTCCTATGTCGCCTTGTTCCCTTTTGTTCATTTATCGCCCTGTTCTTGCTGTACATATGTTATTTTGTCGATCATTTTTCTGCTTGCATTCTTGTGTGCCCATTTTATCTAGCATGTGTTGTAGAATTCAAAGAGAAAGGTTTTGTCACTTGTTCAAGTTGAAAGTCAGACCCTCGACTCATAACTCAGCCCATAATTTGTTTTTCATCTCAATTGCATGTCCACCCACGACTCGTAACTCGACGCATAACTTATAGTTGTCCTAATTGCAAGTCCACACTATACTCGCAACTGGTATCGTAGTTTTGTGTACTTGTTTCAGTCGCAAGCCAACACTTGATTTGCAACAGGAGCGATATTTTTTTTATCAGAGTTGCAAGCCCATCATTGGTTCGGAAGTGGGTTTGTTGTTTGTTTTTCATCACAGTTGCAAGTCCATCCTCGACTTTGAACTCAACATGTAGTTTATAGTTGTCCTAGTTGCAAGTGCACCCTCTACTCGCAACTGGTATCTCGGTTTTGTGAAGTTATTCCAGTCGCCAGTGCACCCTTGACTCACAACTACGCCTGTAATTTGTTTCATCATGGCTGCAAGCCCACCCTTGACTCGCAACTAGGCCTGTATTTTTGTCTTTTATCTCAGATGCAAGTTCGCCCTTGACTCCTAACTGGGCACATAGTTATTTCATCCTAATTGCGGGCCGACTCTTGACTTGCAACTAGGCTTGTAATTTTGTAGTTGTCCTAGGTGCAAGTCCACCGTCAACTTTGCAACTGGGCTCATAGTCGTCCGAGTCACAAGCCCACCCTCGGCTTGCAACTAGAGCACATGTTTTGTTTGTCACCTCAGTTACAAGTCCACCCTTAACTCGCAATTAGGCCCATAGCTTGTTTCAGCTCAGTTGCAAGTCAATCCTTGACTCGCAATTGGACTAGTAGTTTTGTAGTTATCCCACTTACAAGTCCATCCTTGACTCGTAACAGGACTCGTACTGCTTTCATAACTTCATTATAATGTTTTGAACGTCTCGTTAATCAATGATCTGAAATATCTAGTATCTATCTATGATGTCATAACTTTGTTACACTTCGTCTTTGCTGCTCAATTTTACTCCAGTTTTGGTATCTTTGAGATGAGAGATTTACTGTTGGTCATGCTGTTTGAGAAAAGAAATTGTTAACTCTTGAAATATTACCATGTGTCTCGTCCATAGGCTGTTTGTTTGACCTTGTTGTTCATTGTGCAATTTGGTCATTACTCCTAAGTTGCGCCGGCTCTTTGTGTGGGTATGCTTATGTAATGCATACCTGTGTAGATGTGTATGCAATGGCATTTAATTGACACAGTTTTATGTGCTTGAATGCTACTACGATTGAAAAAGAACCTTGGTCGTGTGTTGGGACTTGAGAGCTAATGCCAGGTCCTTTGTTTCATGCTGTTTTTCCGTGTCAACTGCCCATGTTTTTATTTTGTGTTTGGACTGAAATGAGTTGACCGTCTCCTGGAGCAAGGTAAATGTGTTGGATGGTTCATCTTTTACTGGAAAACGTTTTGTAACAGAACTACAAAACTGAACAACATTTCTTTTCATTTTCAGATCATTCATGTATTGAATCAAATGGAAAATCGGCCGATTATGATACAGGTTAAAAGTTCATGTCATCCCAGTTGTTTATGTATGAACGGTTATACTGCGGGATCGGGCAAATTACCATTGATAATACCTCTCATTTTCACGGAAATACATAACGACACACTGTGTTATTCTGGATCCCTTCTATAGCATGTTAGTTCGATCTGTCGTGTTCCAGTATGCGATTTGGTAAGTCTCACGAGGTTGCTATTTGTGTGAACATGTTTTGTCATGCATACTTGCATTGTTGTGCTCATCGCAGCGCTTGATTACTACAAGTGTGTGCCCCATTGTTACCTTAATTACCTCACTGCCTTGATTGAGGAAATCCGTGGTTCTTAGTCGTGTGCTGGGATTACTGCCTGTACTTTTGTTTCCTTTTGTTTTTTCGCGACTAGTGCTTTACATTTTTTTTTGACAGAAACGGGTTGAGAATGTGCCTGGAGCAACCAAGCAACATAGATAATTAGATATTTCAGATAAAATATTTGTATTTACCTCCATAGTGTCAGCTTGGCCTGACTTAACACGGGATACAATTCTCTGAATATGGAAATCCGAAGAATTCAATGGTGATATGGAACAAGTTATGCGATGATGGCATCTCGATTGGATTTCTTGTACCCATTCGGGGCTCTGAAAGTATGCAGTTTTCTCCACGCATGTCGGGCTGAAAAACTAGCACTGCTAATTCGCAAATAGATATATTTTTTCTTCTCGTTTCCAGTAACAAGCTGTTAAGCTTACCGCTCACAGTATCATGCGGATCACCACATCATGCAGTTTCGATTCAAGTGATTCGTTGATCAATTGTAAGGCAACGGGGAGCAAACTCTAGCATGCCGATGCTAATGAAGAATAAAACACAATCGTGGTCTATTTTGGTCATCCTTTTCTGAAAATGCCCACAAGCACTAAACTTGGTAAAATGGCATAATATGATCTGAAATGCAGCATTCATTGCTTGCTCTTTTAGCCTCTTGTTTTCATATTATTTTTTCTTGCAGAATATAAGTTATCTTATTTGTGGGAGCATTAAGGTGTGTATGTAGGTGTAATGTTGAATGCTTTTTTTTTGCGGGTGGAATCATGAGCCCAAAGTTTATGTGGTCTGCAATTGAAAATTAATGGAAAGCTGCACAAATAAAATGCCTTTAGCAGATGCATTCACAATGCTTAGAAGCTGTTGAGCCTCAGGCTCAATGATTGCCTCTAAGATCTGAAGGAAATATGCCCTAGAGGCAATAATAAAGTTATTATTTATTTCCTTATATCATGATAAATGTTTATTATTCATGCTAGAATTGTATTAACCGGAAACATAATACATGTGTGAATATATAGACAAACAGAGTGTCACTAGTATGCCTCTACTTGACTAGCTTGTTAATCAAAGATGGTTATGTTTCCTAACCATGGACAAAGAGTTGTTATTTGATTAACGGGATCACATCATTAGTTGAATGATCTGATTGACATGACCCATTCCGTTAGCTTAGCACCCGATCGTTTAGTATGTTGCTATTGCTTTCTTCATGACTTATATATGTTCCTATGACTATGAGATTATGCAACTCCCGTTTACCGGAGGAACACTTTGTGTGCTACCAAACGTCACAATGTAACTGGGTGATTATAAAGGTGCTCTATAGGTGTCTCCAAAGGTACTTGTTGGGTTGGCGTATTTCGAGATTAGGATTTGTCACTCCGAATGTCAGAGAGGTATCTCTGGGCCCTCTCAGTAATGCACATCACTTAAGCCTTGCAAGCATTGCAACTAATGAGTTAGTTGCGAGATGATGTATTACGGAACGAGTAAAGAGACTTGCCGGTAACGAGATTGAACTAGGTATTGGATACCGACGATCGAATCTCGGGCAAGTAACATACCGATGACAAAGGGAACAACGTATGTTGTTATGCGGTCTGACCGATAAAGATCTTCGTAGAATATGTAGGAACCAATATGGGCATCCATGTCCCGCTATTGGTTATTGACCGGAGACGTGTCTCGGTCATGTCTACATTGTTCTCGAACCGTAGGGTCCGCACGCTTAAAGTTACGATGACAGTTTCTTTATGAGTTTATGTATTTTGATGTACCGAAGTTTGTTCAGAGTTCCGGATGTGATCACGGACATGAAGAGGAGTCTCGAAATGGTCGAGACGTAAAGATCGATATATTGGACGACTATATTCAGAGTTCGGAAAGGTTCCGAGTGATTCGGGTATTTTTCGGAGTACCGGAGAGTTACGGGAATTCGTATTGGGCCTCATTGGGCCATACGGGAAAGGAGAGAAAGGGCCAAAAGGGTGGCCGCACCCCTCCCCTTGGACTAGTCCGAATTGGACTATGGAGGGGGGGCGCCCCCTTCCTTCCTTCTCCTTCTCTCTTCCCTTTCCTTCTCTCCTACTCCTACTACATGGAAGGGTTCCTAGTTCTACTAGAAGAACGCTCGTGCGTTGCAACGGGGCCACATTAACTTTAAGAGTTCAATATTACGACATTGGCGACCTTTTTTACCATCAAATCCTCATACACACACAGACACACACTCTCCCTCCCTCTTCCTCACTCTCTATCCCCCTCTCCCTCTCTCTCTAACACACACACATATCCATCTTATTGGGTACGGGACCATAATCCATCTATTTCACATATACACGCTAGTGCATAACAATATGGATTATGTGTATTATATTTACCACCACAACTGAGGGAATTAATTTCATGTAAATCGACCAGCCACAGCTCCAAGAATATGCGGACGAGGTGGCTCGGGTCGGCGTCGGCGCCATCCAGCGCGGGCCATGGGCCCGCTTCCAAGTGCACGTGCAATGCACCTCTTCACAAATATTATAACCAGATGTGAGAAATCACATGCATAGAAAAGACATTCTGATAGCAATCCAAATACCATACTCAATTGAATACCTAACCTGGACAATACTCTTATTTCTATGCGCCAGAAAAAATGGAATAGCAAAGCTAAGTATGCCTACGTACGCTCAGATTATATATAAGAATCTTGGGTGAACAATTGCAACAAAGAACTAAGCAGCGATAAATTTAAATTAAAAATCCATTAACTATGCAGGCAGCAGGCTTGTTATAACATAGAGAGATAGGAAAATGTCACCTCCAGTAATGTAGCGCAAAGGAGTGGAACGAAGCATGAATGAGTGGTTGTCTGTTCTTCTCCATGTACATGGATCAGCAGTAGAGGCCAAGTATATAAGTACTTGACCGAACTCCACCCTTCGTGTACGGAGAGCCATGTCACCTTCTCGCCGCTGCAGCATGGGAGGACGGCTGGTTCACGTGATGGCTGACCGTCGAGCTCGAGGCAGAGAAGTTGAGGGCAGTAGTGGCGAGATCCATGCCGGCCAACCGGGCGAAGAGGAGGTCGTCGGGGAGGGACACATCGGCAAGATCCGGTCACCACGCGACCTGAAGAGCAACAGTGATGTCCACAAGCTGTAGGCCGACGGCGTGCTCCATCCCCTGCGATGGGGTGACCATGGCGGTGGCCACAGCTCCTCATGCTCGCCTCGATCTCGGTGACACACCCTGAGTGTAGGAGGCAGCAACGACCTCGACGAAATCATGGCCTCCATCCCGGAACACAATCATGTCGCTCTAATTACTTCGAATTGTTATGTGCACACTAAGCAGGGTGCAGTTAGGAAACAAAATGTTTTCAAATTAAAGTGATTGAGTGATTTAAGGTAAGGTTAATTAATTTAGATTTGATTTTTAGTGATTGTTAGTAAAGTATGATGCGTCTTTAAAATCTTTTATTTGTTTCCTTAAAATCTATTATTTATTTCCTAAAGAAATTTGCAATAATGGAAGGTATCGGTTGATTTGGATAAGTTAGTAAATTTAGATCCGTGATTGCGTGCACGTTTGGAAAGTGCTGATTTGCAAGGAAAGAGGGGTAAATAAACCGGTGAATAAGAAACCAGCATCGAAAAAAAATCTACGACGGTTAACCTACGAAAAAAACCGGACGAAAGTGGTGGGACAAAAAAAAACTGGAAGCGAGACTACCAACTGCTCCATTAGGAGTAGAGACTAGGAAAGGGGGAATCCTACTCCCGGTGGGAGTAGGACTCCCCTAGGGCGCGCCATAGAGAGAGCCGGCCCTCCCCCTCCTCCACTCCTTTATATACGGGGGAAGGGGGCACCCCATAGACACACACGTTGATCTTCGTGATCGTTCCTTAGCCGTGTGCGATGCTCCCCTCCACGATATTACACCTCGGTTATATTGTAGCAGTGCTTAGGCGAAGCCCTGCGACGGTTGAACATCAAGATCGTCACCACGCCATCGTGCTGACGGAACTCCTCCCCGAAGCTTTGCTGGATCGGAGCCCGGGGTGCGTCATCGAGCTGTACGTGTGTCAAGAACTCGGAGGTGCCGGAGTAACGGTGCTTGGATCGGTTGGACCGGGAAGACGTACGACTACTTCCTCTACGTTGCGTCAACGCTTCCGCTTCGGTCTACGAGGGTACGTAGACAACACTCTCCCCTCTCGTTGCTATGCATCACCATGATCTTGCGTGTGCGTAGGAAATTTTTTGAAATTACTATGTTCCCCAACAAGATCAGCATAAAATTTGTCGGCTGCTTTGAGTTTTTCAGTTTGGCCTCTATGATGAATTTCATGTAATATACATATGCATTTTTTTCAAAAAGGAGGATAAACCCCTGCCTTCAACGAATGATGCACACAACCATCTTTATTATATTACCCAACAAAGCCTTTCGCAAACACAACCGCCATATACTACAAAGTTGATGGTTTATCAAAAAACAACAACAAAGTTGATGATGTGCACTGACATAGCTCTAGCACACAACATGTAATCCGCTGGCCTGACCAAGCCACCCTCTTGCGAGCAGGGATCAGCAACTGGTCTAGCCAAAACTCAGCGCGCACTGCATGTGTGCACCTCAGAATCTGCCGCTGCCATCTTCTGCCATGCCATTTCAAGGAGTGATCAATGCGTTGACCTTGCCAGGCCCTTCTGTTGTTGACTCACCCAGCTAGACAACGCCATCCTCCTGCGCACGCCCATCAATATGCGTCCAACACCGAGACCCCACTGCACCACACCATCGAGACCCGCCGCCTCGATGCTGAAGATGCAACACCGCTCCACCTCTTGCCCCCTCCAGTTAGCACTTGCTCCAAAATGATGCCCCCAGGAGGGAGAACGACACCAAAGGTGTCGTCATCATCTAATCCAAGAGACACAGATCTAGGGTTTTTCCCGGGGGACAACCCAAGCATGGTGACGCAACCTGCAACTACGATACCTTGACATGGAACTAACATCGAAGACGCTGCCATTTTCTGCCATAATCGTATGAGGAAGCGTAGAACCCTTTGTCTCGGGCCGCAATATATTTATATGGCCGATGCCTTGATGTACAAGTTGAGAGAGAGAGAGAGAGATCGTGATCCTCTCGAGAGGATACGGGAGAGAAGAAGAGATAGATAGAGATACAAGTTTAAACCACTTTCCTATCCCTATACACTTTGTATTCTAGCAATCCCCCTCAATCTAAACCCTATTTGCCATGGTTGAGATTGTACTTGAAATCATCTAACCTCCGCATTGTAAGAGGCTTTGTGAATCCATCAACAAGTTGATCACCTGTTGGAATAAACCTTATATCAAGCAGTTTGCGTGTCACTCTTTCTCTAACAAAATGAAAATCAACTTCAATATGTTTTGTCCGTGCATGAAAAACAGGATTAGCTGAAAGATAGGTTGCACCAATGTTATCACACCATAATCTTGCAGCCTGTGGAACTTTAATTCCAAGTTCATGTAGCAATGTCTGAATCCACATTACTTCAGCTGTTGTATTAGCCAAAGCTTTATACTCAGCCTCAGTGCTTGACCGTGAGACTGTTGCCTGTTTTCTTGCACTCCATGACACAAGGTTTGTTCCCATAAACACAGCAAAGCCACCTGTTGACCTTCTATCATCAGCACACCCTGCCCAATCTGCATCAGAGTAAGCTGACCCAAGCATAGAGGAAGACTTGACAATCTGAAGACCAAGTCCCTCTGTAAACTTGAGATACCTCAATATCCTTTTGACTGCTGTCCAATGAACAGTAGCAGGAGCATGCAAATATTGGCATACTTTGTTAACAGAATACGAAATATCAGGACGTGTAAGAGTCAAGTACTGTAATGCACCTACAACACTTCTGTAATTTGTTGCATCATCTAACCAAAGTGCTTCTCCACTTTCAACAGTAAGTTTTTCTGAAGTAGAGATGGGTGTACTGACCGACTTACATTTTTCCATGCCTACCCTTCTGAGAATGTCAGCGGTATATTTCTCTTGTGTAAGAAGTATGCCATCTTTTACCTTCTTGACCTCAATTCCAAGAAAGTAATGTAGATCTCCTAAATCTTTAAGAGCAAACTCCAGCTTTAAATCCTTAAGCAGACAAGTTGTAGCATCTGAGCTGGAACTGGCAACAATTATATCATCAACGTAAACAAGGACAAATATAGTAACATTGTTCTTATGATAAAAGAATAATGAGGTATCTGCCTTTGATGGTGTAAACCCAAGCTTTTGCAACTGTGTACTTAGCCTTGAATACCAGGCTCTTGGGGCCTGTTTTAACCCATACAATGCTTTGTCTAACTTACAGACATAATGTGGTGTGTTCTTGTTTTCATATCCCGGTGGCTACCGCATGAACACTTCTTCCTCAAGAACACCATGAAGAAACGCGTTCTGAACGTCTAGCTGTCGTAGGCTCCAACCTCTGGAAATAGCAATAGACAATACAAGTCGAATAGTAGCTGATTTAATAACAGGACTAAAGGTATCCTCATAATCTATACCAAACCTTTGCTTAAAACCTTTTGCAACTAGTCTGGCTTTGTATCTGTCTATACTTCCATCAGCTCTTTTCTTAATTTTATATACCCATTTGCAGTCAATCACATTAGCATCCCTCTTTGGTGGAACTAACCGCCAAGTTTTGTTTTGAATTAGTGCAGCATATTCAACATCCATAGCCTTCTTCCAATCCTTGTGTGCAAGAGCATCATGCAAATTTGTTGGTTCACCAGTACTTGTGAGAAACGCTCGCTTAAGTTTATCATACCTGATTGTACCATCCGTATATTTCTTCTCGTTGACAATACCTGACTGAGATCGTGTATGACAGAGAGGAACCGAAGTTGCTGCAGAACTGACCACAGAAGAACCGTCCAGCACAGAAGATCCGTCCAGCACAGCAAATCTGTCCGGTACAAAGGCAGATACGCTCCCCCCGTCGCCAGCAGCATCGGAACTCGTGGCGCAGGGCGAGACACTGCGGCGCGGGCTGGTGGGCTCCGCACTGGTGGGCTCCACGCCTGGCGGGCTGTCGGCCACCGGTCCAGAGGCGCTGGTTGGCTCCGCGCCTGGCGGGCTGTCGGCCACCCGATCGGGCGTCACGGGGGACACGAGGCGATCCGCCTGGGATCCCGCTCCTGTCAGACTGCGGCACGGATCGGCCTCGGATCACGTGGCTGCAGAGCCAGGCGAATCTGCCTGGGATCTGGCGCCTGGTCCTGTTTTGGCTGCATCTACACACATAAAATCATGGCCTGTGGCTGCACAATCAACATTAGGTTCAAAATTTTCCATGGAATTTTCCACATGATCAGTTCTAATTAATTCACCCCCGTGATCAAGAGATGACATAGGATCGGAAAGAAGTGAGATTTTCAGCACGCAAAAGAGCTCCCGCATTAGGATGGAGTTTAGCAAATGGAAATAATGTTTCATCAAAAATAACATCACGAGATATATAGATACGGCCGGCTGAGATTTCTAGACATTTGTATCCTTTATGAAGATTACTATAGCCAAGAAACACACATTGTGTGGACCAAAACTCAAGTTTTTGGCGATTGTAGGGATGCAAATTTGGGTAGCAAGCACACCCAAAAATTTTGACAGAGCTATAGTCTGGTTTTTGATGAAACAAACGTTCCAAAGGAGTAGTGTTGCCAATGACTCGACTAGGCAAACGATTGATAAGGTAAGTAGCCGTGATAAAGGCCTCATCCCAATATTTAAGTGGCATTGATGCATGAGCTAAAAGAGACAAACCAACTTCCACAATATGACGATGTTTACATTCGGCTGAACCGTTTTGTTGATGTGCATGAGGATAAGAGACATGATGAATAATGCCAACGCTACGGAAAAAAGAGTTGAGTTTCTCATATTCTCCTCCCCAGTCACTTTGGACTGCAAGGATCTTTCTATCAAATTGTCTTTCAACAAGTTTTTGGAATTCTTGGAAAACAGAAAAGACTTCAGATTTGAACTTAAGCAAATATATCCATGTGAATTTGCTATAATCATCAATAAAACTGACATAGTATTTCTTGCGACCAAAAGAATCTCTTGCATGACCCCATACATCACTGGAAATAAGCTCTAAAGGAGCATGAGACACACTATTTGACAGAGGATAAGGAAGTTGGTGACTCTTTGCACATTGGCAAGCTTCACAAACTGACTCACTTTCGGGACTACGTGACAATGAAAGGTTGCCTTTATTGACTACTAGCTTGACTATATTTGGAGAAGGGTGACCTAATCTTTGGTTCCATTTGGCTAAGGAAGGCTTGATGGCAGAATAAACTTGACGGTGGCGCTTTCGATCAAAGACTCTTGATGTGATGGGATATAATCCTCCAATGCATCTACCGTGATGGATGAGCTCTTTCGTTGCCCGATCCTTTATGAAAAAATAGGTAGGATGAGTTTCAAAGAAAATATTATTTTCGGAGGTTAAACGAGACATGGAAGCTAGACTTTTATCGGCTTGAGGTACATGAAGGACATCTTTAAGGACAAGATCACGTTTAAGGCTAGGGGAATTAATAGAAGATTGACCAATGTGGGCGATGTCCATACCTCCACCGCTTGCGGTGTGAATTTGATCATTGCCGTGGTACCTCTCTCGGAGGGCAAGCTTCTCTAACTCGTTTGTGACATGGTCCGTAGCTCCGGAGTCAGCATACCAGACCGTGTCACCATCAGCTCCGCCGTGCTCCCGCATGGCTGCAGCGACATGCTTTGTATCGGGCATGAAGTCCTCATCATACTGGTGCCAGCAGTCAATGACTTCATGGCCCGGTTTCTTGCACAGCTGACATCTAGGCCGACGATTGTTGTTGTTGTAGCTGCCGTTCTAGCCGCCGTTGTAGTTATTGTTGCCGCGGTCACCACCATTGTTGTCGCGGTCACCAGGGCGAGCGTGGCCCTGGTTACCACTGCGCCCGCCGCCGCTGCTGTTTCCGCGGCCTCGCCACTGCTGTCCACGCCCACGACCACGTCCCCGGGAGGCGACGTTGACAGAAGACTGGCGCAGATTGCCTCCTTGAAGCATGCTGAGGCGGGCGTCGAAGCTCAGAAGTTGGCTATATAGCTCCTGAACCATAACAACTTCGACCCGCACTGCCAAGGCCGAGATCACAGGTTTTAGTCGATGTCGAGGCCGGCGATGACGTGGGAGATGATCTCGGCGTCTCCGAGCGGTGCACCGGCGCAGGCAACTTCATCTGTAAGGGTTTTAATTTTCCCAAGATATTCTGCCATGGTTAGATTACCATTCTGCAGATTGGTGAGCGCCATCCTTGTGTTGGTCTTCTGGGCTTGTGTTTGCGCAGCAAACATGGCGTGGATGGAGTTCCATACCTCAGCTGGCGTCTGGAGCATCGCTACTTGGGCAAGGACCTCTCGAGACAGAGACCCCATGAGGTACCCTTGTAGCTGTTGCTGCTGCGCAAACCAGATCGATCTAGCATAGTTGAAGACCTGCTCTTCCGTCCCATTGTTGTTGATGGTGATGGTGGCAGGGGGCGCCGGGCTTGTGGCGTCGAGGAAGTGCTCCATCTGTGCTCCTTTGATCTGAGGTAGCACGACAGCCTTCCAGAGGAGAAAGTTCGTCCTCGTAAGCTTCTCTGATGGAGGCGGACCGAGAGAGGGCGAGCTGCTGCTGGAGGTGGAAGATGACGCGAAGGCGGAAGGTGCAGATAAAGTGGACAGAGCACTCATGGTGGATGCGGGCATGGTGGCAGTAGCGGTGGACGGCGTGGTTCCATTCTCCACTCAAACTGCAGCTCTGCTTCCAAAATGTAAGAAAATTACCTTAAAGCAAATGTGATCATTCAACTATGGAAGTGCGCCTATTTAAAGAAAAATTCAAGTCATTCCCTTTTTTCTCTTTTTTTTGCACACATGAGCATAGGATTGCTTCAATCCGTCTTACAAAACTAGGTAATATTGTGCGCAGTAGGTGCAAACCTCCAATTCCTTTTGCATGAAAACTGATCTCAACCATACTTAACTATTAGCAAACTAACTACAGATCAGCTCGAACTTACTAACTAGGGAATCAGCTCTTTGCCTAGAGCTAAATAGAAATTCTAAAGCCAAAAAAAAAACAGCTTATAAGTTTCTCATACAAGCAGCCTCTGTCTTCCATCAGGTGGTAAATTTACAGCAACAGGTGCTTCAAGCCAAAAAGCACCTCTTGCTGTAAATTTGTTTGGCGGTAGACGCTGCATTTTTCGGTACTTTGGTTTATGAGTTCCAGACCGAGAAGGTTATCAATGAGGAACCTGGAAAATTTATCTTGAAAACGGATACTATATCTGGTTCGTACTTCTACCATCGAACTTAGCACCCATCTACATAACTTAGCCGTGTTTATGCCGTAATTTCAATTCGGAAACACATTCCAGTCAATCTTTGCCACTGCACGATGCAAAAACAGATGACCTAAAAATTCGTTTTTCTGCACGATACAGACATTTCTCACTCTCTATTCAGCTCCTTTTATGCTATCTCTAGTTAAAATAATATTTTCGAACGATAGCATGCAAACACCTTACCTTTTGGAGTTACGCATAAGGAAACCACATTTTCATAAAAGGATATTTTACTTGATTAGCTGTAAGAATTGAATATAAAGAGTTAACTGTAAGAACATCATAACTAGTTGGCTGCTAGCTTCTTGATGTAGACATCCGAAGTGCACCTATATTGGTCATCTATTTATGAAGATGCACATCTACACTAAATTTGGTTAAAAAGGTACAATATGATCTGAAATGCATTGTGTTAGTACTTCTCTGTCCAATTTGACCAAAAAGTGCCAACGTCGCAGCCCTCATTGATTACTATTTTATCCTCTCATCTTTGTCTCATTATATTTTTTCAAATGGAATATGCAAGCATACATGTGTTAGTCAGTTATTAAATATTTGTTCCCGAATCAAGGCCGAAAATCTACATGGTAAGAGCTACAAAAAGATTGGATACACTGAATACGGAATTGATGTACACACGATGGTCTGTGCACCACGCCCAGCCGATAATTGCTCTTGCACCGTCAGATACTTTAGGAACAAAAGCATAAATGGCTGGATGGAAAATTCATATGCATGTTGTCTAAAAAGTGTCGGCTGTGTAGCAGTACTCAACTGAATACTACATCTGCAACCCGGTCATCCGCAAGCGTGTGCTCCTGTCGATTCCTCGACTGGATTATTTCATATGTGGCCTCTAACACGACAAGTTAACTGGGGAATACAGGGTGCTCCTTTTCTAACCAGAGGAGACAACAAATGGAGGAGCATCAAAGTCATACTGCTGTCGATTAAACTGGACCGTCCGGGTTTGTTAGCCGGTAGACTGTGTTGTCCAACATTCCACCACCATGGCAACCTGCACTGGAATTCTCATTGGTTTGATGATCACATTCTGGGCCCTAGATGCATTCTTGTATTCGACACTGAGGCCGAGTCATTCCGGTGGATGCGCGGTCCTAGCCAGGTGCGCTGCTTTGCTGATTTGTTCGACATGAACGGGACCCTTGCTGCGTGCAGCAAACCGGTTCAGCTATATCCCACATCAACTTTTGATATCCGGCTAGTGCATGACTATGAGGCTGAAATATGGGTCTTCAAGTGTCGGATTGACCTGACCATGGGCGGAGGCATTTACATCCACTGGGTTTAACCTCAATCGAAAAGGAAAACAAGTTGGTTCAGAAGACAATAGGGGCGCCAATTTGGTCCTACTCAATGATTGCCAGCTGCTGGTCAATTTGACTGAGACACTGTATTGCACCGTAACGTTGACAACAAGTTCTTAGGACTGGTTAGCATTCATAATCGACATGATCGTAAAGAGCTTACTCCATATCACCTCCAAAAGACCATTATGCCAGTTCTATCCCGCCGACCTGTGAGAAGATGTGGAGCCTGCGTCCCGCACAGGGCATGCCTGAATGCTCAAGACTCCTGGCCTGCTTCGCCCATTGAATCACGACATATCTTTTGCTCTTAGCTCTTCTTACTTATTAGTACTTGAAAGAATTAGAGGCTAGAAGCGTATGCTATTCGGCAGGGACGTATGCATGTTATGTAGTCATGACAGATTACAAGATGGCACAGGTTGTTGCTAAACTTGACCTCTACTCCAAGCTATACCAGGATAAGATCTATCTAACTAACAACCGCACCAGATACATCATATACGTTACAACTCATGCGTGACATGTTGTCACGTATTTCTACCTATACATGATCTACGAGCCTATCGTTTTAACATCCTCCCTCAATCTTAACATGTCAAGGTTCAGATTGTTCTTGAAGGCTTGGAACTGCTGAACTTGTAGAGGCTTAGTAAAGCCATCAGCAACTTGATCTCCTGTTGGGATGAACTATATTTCAAGTAGTTTCTGTGCTACTCTTTCACGAACAAAATGATAGTCAATTTCTATATGCTTTGTTCTTGCAAGAAATACAGGATTTGCAGACAGATAAGTTGCACCCAGATTGTCACACCAAAGTTGTGACACATGTGATCTTCCAACACCCAATTCATCAAGTATGGTTTCCATCCACATTACCTCAGCAGTTGCATTAGCCAGTGACTTGTATTCTGCTTCAGTACTGGAATGTGACATTGTTGCTAGTTTCTTTGCATTCCAAGATATGAGATTAGATCCAAGGAAAACAGCAAACCCTCCAGTAGACCTCCTATCATCTGGGCAACCAGCCAAGTATGCATCAGAGAATGCACTTATTGCAGTTGATGGGGATCTACACAAATTTAGCCCTATTCCAGAACTTCCTTGAATATATCTTAATATCCTCTTTACTGCTGTCCAATGTGCAGAAGTAGGAGCATGTAAGATCTGACAAACTTTGTTTACAGCAAAAGATATGTCAGGTCTGGTCAGAGTTAAGTACTGAAGTGCACCAACTATGCTCCTATACTTAGTCCCTTCCTATGAACTTAGTATTTTTCCTTCATGCAATGAAAACTTATCAGTAGTTGACATAGGTGTAGTGGAAGGCTTACAATCCTTCATGCCTACACGCTTGATTATATCCTTGGCATATTTTTCTTGAGTTAACATAATACCATCATGCATCTTTTTAACTTCAATGCCTAGAAAATAATGCAAGTCTCCCAGGTCCTTGAGTGCAAACTCACTTCTCAAGTTTCTTAACAAGGCCAAGGTAGCATCTTGAGATGAACTCGCAACAATTATATCATCAACATAAATTAACATATAAATGATCACCTTCCCTTTCTTGAAGAAGAACAATGAAGTATCTCCTCTAGAGGTTCGTAAACCAAGCTGTTGCAGCTTCATACTCAGTTTTGAATACCAGGCTCTAGGTGCCTGCTTTAAACCATACAAGGCCTTGTCCAACTTACATATATGGTGTGGTTTTGAGCCATCCTCAAAACCAGGTGGCTGCCACATATAAACCTCTTCCTCGAGAACGCCATGTAAAAACGCATTCTGAACATCCAATTGACGAAGACTCCATCCCCTGGAAACAGCAATAGACAGAACAAGTCTGATAGTAGCAGCCTTAACAACTGGACTAAAAGTATCTTCATAATCAATACCATAGCGTTGCTTGAAACCTTTAGCCACTAGTCTAGCCTTGTACCTGTCTATTGTGCCATCAGATTTTCTTTTGACCTTGTACACCCACTTACAATCTATTACATTCCTACCTTGCTTTGAAGGAACTAAATGCCAAGTTTTGTTTCTCATGAGTGCATCATATTCTATATTCATAGCATTTTTTCAATCATGATTACTCAATGCCTCTGTTAGACTTTGTGGTTCACCAGTGGAGGCAAAATTTGCAAACTTGAAATTCTTGTCATACCTTACTGTTCCATGTTTAAACTTTGTTGGTTTCAAAATTCCTCTCTGTGCACGTGTAGCCATACGTGCAGGTGTGTAGTGGTGTACTAGATCAACAGCCGTAGAAGATCCCGGCCCGCCCTCATCCAATGAAGCATCAGCAGGTGAATCCTCCTCGACTGCTACGCTCGGGTCGTGCACTGACACAGGTGATGTGCCTGGGCCCGGGGAGCGCGCAGATGGACCGGGCGACACGCTGCCCGCTACACGTGACGACGAAGGCGCGCTCGGGGAGCGCGCAGGTGGACCAGGCGACGCGTCGCCCGCTGCATGTGACGACGAAGAAGCGCTTGTCCCTCTCGCACCGACGCCCGATGCATGGCGCGCACCAGAGGAGGGCGAGGGGACATCGGGTCCTCCTGACCAATCATCAGCTGTCCCACCCGACCGGTCTCCAGGAGAGGCAGGCGGCGTCAGGAGATCCGCCTGGGGATGCGTCGCTGCGTCAGCCTGCGTGCTGGCACCGTATCTCGCGGGATTAGCACCCGCAGGCGTATCTGCCTCGTGTCCCACGCCGCCAGGAGTTCTCTGTTGCTGCATAAAATCACAGTTTGGAGCGCCGGTTTTCTCACCGCTGTCTCCATCATGGTTAGGGTTATTAAACAAATGATTATCAGTAGTGTTTTCACCCCCTTAATCAGTAGGATTTAATAAATCTGGGGAAAGCAAAAGAATCTCAGCACGTAAACGTGCACCCGCATTAGGATGAAGTGCAGCAAAAGGAAAAACGTTTTCATCAAATACAACATCCCTAGAGATATAGACATGTCCGGTGGAGATATCAAGGCACTTAAAACCTTTGTGGAGATTGCTATACCCAAGGAAAGCACATTGTTTCATCGAAATTGGAGTTTATGATTATTATATGGTCGAAGCACTACAAAAAAATACACTTCCGTGATGATACGTGTTTATCACAGTAGGTCGCATTTTCTGTCATGCATGTACATCCATGACAAATTTATGACAGAATCAAGATAGTCATACCTGGGCTGTCGTAGAAGTGTTCCGTGACATTACCAAAATTATCATCACGGAAGTGTCCACTTCCATGACGATAAATCGCGCGTCACAGAAGTGCTTTCCTCAAGGGTGACCGACAGGTCGCATCCACCGTAACGGAACGACGTTAAGCTATCGGGTCGGGTTTTGGATCCGATAACCCATTAACAGCCCCGACCAATGGGGATTTTCCACATGTAAAATCACCATTGGCTGGAGGAAACACGTGTCAGCTCATCGATGTGACAGATGTCATCCACTCATTGGACAGAAGGCGCCTATGATACGTCGACACGTGGCACGGCCCATCAAGTTTAAATGGGCCGGCCCAACTAAAGGCCCACAAGATTTTGTGAACCATAATGGGCCGGCCCAACTAAAGGCCCACTAGATTTTGCGGACCATAATGGGCTGGCCTAGCTCCGGAGTCAGCATACCATACCGTGTCACCATCAGCTCCGCCGTGCTCCCACATGGCTGCAGCGACATGCTTTGTGTCGGGCATGAAGTCCTCATCATACTGGTGCCAGTAGTCAATGACTTCATGGCCCGGTTTCTTGCACAGCTGACATCTACGCCGACGGTTGTTGTTGTTGTAGCCGCCGTTGTAGTTGTTGTTTCCGTGGTCACCACCATTGTTGTCGCGGTCACCAGGGCGAGCGTGGCCCTGGTTACCACTGCGCCCGCCGCCGCTGCTGTTTTCGCGGCCGCGCAACTGCTGTCCACGCCCACGACCACGTCCGCGGGAGGCGACGTTGACAGAAGACTGGCGCAGATTGCCTCCTTGACGCATGCTGAGGCGGGCGTCGAAGCTCAGGAGCTGGCTATACAGCTCCTGAACCGTAACAGCTTCGACCCGCGCTGCCAAGGCCGAGATCACAGGGTTGTAGTCGATGTCGAGGCCGGCGATGACGTGGGAGATGATCTCGGCGTCTCCGAGCGGTGCACCGGCGCAGGCAACTTCATCTGTATGGGTTTTAATTTTCCCAAGATATTCTGCCATGGTTAGATTACCTTTCTGCAGATTGGTGAGCGCCATCCTTGTGTTGGTCTTCTGGGCTTGTGTTTGCGCAGAAAACATGGCGTGGATGGAGTTCCATACCTTGGCCGGCGTCTGGAGCATCGCTACTTGGGCAAGGACCTCTCGAGACAGAGACCCCATGAGGTACCCTTGTAGCTGTTGCTGCTGCGCAAACAGATCGATCTGGCATAGTTGAAGACCTGCTCTTCCGTCCCATTGTTGTTGATGGTGATGGTGGCAGGGGGCGCTGGGCTTGTGGCGTCGAGGAAGTGCTCCATCTGTGCTCCTTTGATCTGAGGTAGCACGACAGCCTTCCAGAGGAGAAAGTTCGTCCTCGTAAGCTTCTCTGATGGAGGCGCACCGAGAGAGGGCGAGCTGCTGCTGGAGGTGGAAGATGAGGCGAAGGCGGAAGGTGCAGATAAAGTGGACAGAGCGCTCATGGTGGATGCGGGCATGGTGGCAGCAGCGGTGGACTGCGTGGTTCCTGACATGGTTTCCTCTCTTCTCGATCTCGGTTCCTCTCTGCTTCGATCAACTAGATGGATTCCTTCTCGAGGGCTAGACGTACGAGAGGAAGGGCTCTGATGACCATATGAGGAAGCATAGAACCCTTTGTCTCGGGCCGCAATATATTTATATGGCCGAAGCCTTGATGTACAAGTTGAGAGAGAGAGAGATCGATCGTGATCCTCTCGAGAGGTTACAGGGGATACGGGAGAGAAGAAGAGATAGATAGAGATACAAGTTTAAACCACTTTCCTATCCCTATACACTTTGTATTCTAATAAATCGTAGTCAGCAAGATTTTTACTGGCAGTTGTGTGACCCCGATCTTGCCGTTGACTACCTCCGCGCGGAGCCTCACCATAAAGATGCATGCCATCATTGTTGGCCCCTCCGGCCGTAGCTAACTGCATAAACGACAACCTCAAGAGGGAATACGACGCAGAAGCACCGTCATCGCTCGATACTGTGGAGATCTAGGGTTTCCCCTTAGAGTTTCCCGCATTTTCATGGACCCCAGCACCTCGCCCCACACCACACACTAGCCACCAAAGACAAATCAAGTGGGATGTGACGTGGACCAGCCTGTATGCATCCACCCCGTGGGGCAGAACATGCCTTCCATGGCCCTCCTGCCGCCACCGAACACCACCACGCCGCCGCCGGGAGCGAACCACCGTGCAATGGAGGCCTAGATCCGGGGGGCGCGCCCAATGGCCAGGATGCCGCGCACCACCCTTGCGCAGCGAGACGGGGGAGATCTGCAACCATCATCGTCCGCCGCCCGAGCTTAGCCTGGTGGACTCCTCCCGCGGCTGCTGGGGTGATGGGGTGATGTGCAGCCTGGCGGCTAGGGCTGGGTTCCGCCCGAGTCGCCCAGGAGGGTGTGCGGCGTGGGAGCCTAAATGTCATATGAAATGCATATACATATACAAATACATAGAGATGCTTCGCAAATTCTCTCGGCTGAAAAGGAAAATAAAGCGTATACGTTCATTCTATTCCTATTTTTTGTATTGTGTCATTCTCTATGATTCGCATGAAGAGACGGGGACAGATATAATGACAACGCAGACCCACTACTGGTGAAGACAAGGTTGGAAGGTTATGGTCTTGGGCACATTGCTGGGTTGAGGGTAGTTTACGTTGAAGCGTAAGTGGATGATTGTGCGCCATCAGTGTCAGCGATGGTAAAGAGATGCCCCCATGACTAGCGACGCCATGGTTGGGCAAGAGAGGGCGGCGAGGCCCCGTGAATAAGGAGCAACTATGCATCAATCGTCTCACATAAAATCAGGTGGCAGTCGATGTCCCCACTTCTATCGCGACTGTTGGATTGAAATGCAAGGGCTGAGACTTTGTCTTTTACCTTCAATCTGGATGGACTTTTAACCCCCCCCCCCCCCCCCTAAATTTAGATGTGCCGGCGATTATCTACAACACAGCAGCACCCCTGCTCGCTTCCGATGAGTTACATTACATCCAAACCTCGTCGAAAACTACCCACCTTGGTACTCATCGCTCTGCATTCGACGTCTCAAGCTCGTGCTCCGTCTAATCGACCAGGGGTGAGCAAAAAGACTCCTCCCCCTTTGCATTTGACAGGCCTTGGACTTGCCTACCAGCCGCGTCATCGCCGGTTCCTGTTCGGCCTCGGAGCTCCACCGCTATTCCTCTAACCTTCGAGGAGGCTGCGCTTGGAGAATGTGATTGAAGTCTGAAAAAATTCTATATGCTCGGAATGGGAGAGAGAGGGGTGTTTCAAGTTGGTTGCTGGAGAGGAAAAGGCTTGATTTTATACGCCCAAAAAATTATAGTCCAAATGCAAAGAAAGGAAAAAATTAGACCCAGCCGCTGTTCAAACAATAGAAAAGGACTCGGCCGAGTCAATCTCCTCCCTCTCCCCACCCCATTCTGCACACTGCAATACCTAATTTTTCCTCACTCCTCTCTCTCCCCTGGATCAACCTCGCGGCCGTCCAGCCCCGTGAATTCCGGATCGAGGTCGCTGCTCTTTCCACAGCTCGCGCAATGGTCTCCTGGTCGAGCTCCCCTCCCTGACTGGGTGCGGGGGAGCACGACCCCTCTAGGGTTGACCCGCCTCCGCCTCCGCACGACCTTCTCCGCCGCCTTCCTCCATGACGAAGGTGAGCATCTTGGCCGCCCAAACCGGTCAAAGTATCTTGTCCGATGTTTTCTCTTGTCCTCCGCCATCTGCAGATTGCGCTCAAATCTCCCTTGTATTTGTTAGCCCAGAACTACTCGCTAGCACTCGAGTATACTGATAGATGATCGGTGGAAGAGCAAAGTGATGGTACGCTCAGGCTCTCTATGCTAGTACGCACACACACACACTAGTGAAGCATGCACCGATGGAGCTACACAGATACTACTTGAATTGATCGGAGTGGAATGAGTTACATCGATGGAGCACAGCTCCTTATATAGTGGTCACGAACCGACCTAAGCAAAATATCTGCTAGCTATGAAGTAAGCACTTGCGTCACATACTAGCTTATCTAGTAAGCTTCGTTTCTACTACTACTACTGCCTTAACTAGTAAGGAATGCAAAAGCTGTTGTTGCCGACCTGCACCTTCTGCATGCTAGCTAAGTGACAGCTTGTGCTACTGCCGCCGCTGTAGCCACGCATGCATCTAGCCATGCATGCATCGGAGACAGGGTTGGGCCCACAATCTCCCCCTCAACCCTGTCGGAGGGTCTTGATGTCGATGATCCCGATCTTGTTGCACGGTTCTTGGAACTCGACGCAACCAAGTGCCTTCGTTGGGATGTCCGCCTTCTCGGCGGCCCGTACGGCCTGTTCGTGCTTCTTGATCTCGGGTGCTGCGATCGTCTCGCGGGCTCGAGAAGGTCCCTCTAGGCTTAGGAACCTATGTGGATCGCCACCATTTTTGTTGGCATCGAACAAGTCCGACCGCGCTGTTGACGGGGACATGAACTGCCCGGGAACCACCTCGCTCGTGGGCGTCAGTGTTCCTGGGGTCGTAGTTCCTGATGTCACACTGCCCGGGAACTCCCTTCCTGGGGTCGTCGTGTCGGACGTCATGCTACCCAGGAACTCCCTTCCCGGGGATGACTTGTCGGACATCGCACTACCCAGGAACTCCCTTCCTGGGGTCGTCGTGCCGGATGCCGCACTACCTGAGAACTCCCTTCCCGGGGTCATTGTGTCGGACGCCACACAGACCGGAGTGGCTCCTCTCAGGGTAGCGGAGTCCTTGGTGTTCTTCCCATCAGACTTGCTTGTCGGGTCTCCCCCGACAATCGTGAGTCGTGCCTCCCGCACGGACTCGATGGACCCCGAGTGCGTCGGAGCTGCAGTGTGGCCGACCATAGAGCACCGTGCCTCCTGCACGGTCTCGACGGTCGCCACCAGCGTAGTCGGGTCGTGCCCAACTACAGAGTCCCGTGCGTCCCGCACAGACTCGATGGACCCCGAGCGCGTCGGGGTCGCGGCATAACCGACCAGAGAGTGTTGTGCCTCCTGCACGGACTCTATGGTCGCCATAGTCTCGGTCGAGGCCTTGCCGCCCCATGACCGTCTCTTCATTGCCTCCCAGTTGAGGCTTGTCGAAGAGTGCCGTGTTGCCCACACGGGCTTGCAGAACCCCGAGAACCTGGTTATCGGGTTGTGGCCGACCTGAGAGTGTCGTGCCTCTTGCACGGTCTCACTGGTCACCAGCATCATGGTTGGGACGTGGTCCACCATATGCGTCGGTGCCGTGCCTCCTGACACGGGCTTGTTGGGTCCCGAGGATGTCGGGTACGCCTTTGCCGTGCCAACTTGCACGGGCTTTTCGGGTCCCGAGGATGTCGGGGCCGCGATTGCCGTGCCAACTTGCACGGGCTTGACCAGCGTCGCAGAGGACGTGGTTGCCGGGGTGTGGCTCCCCCACACCCGAGTCTTCATCTCCTCCCAATCGTAGTCTCCCGAGAACGTTGCTGTTGGGGAGAGCGCTACCGATGTCGGGAGGGGATTAGTTGAAGAGCTCCGTGCCTCCCGCATGGACTTAACGATTGCCGGCACCGTGGTCTCCGGAGGTTCTGCGCCCTCCTGCACGGCTTTGATGCTTCTCGGGACCATGGTCTCCGGAGGCGCTGTGCCCTCCTGCATGGTCTCGACGCAAGCCATCATCATTGCTGGCCCATCGTCCTCTTCAGCCTGCACAAGATTTGCCGCGGCTGCGGCATCCTCGTCAGCCATCCTCTTGCGGCACTCACGGGCCGAGTGGCCCTTGATGCTACAATATCGGCACTTGTCCCGGTCGTCGTTGTTGCCGGCACCTCGTCCAGCTCCACCCTGGGTGCGACCACCGCCTCTGCCGGTGCCGCCTCTGCCGGTGCCGCCTCCACTGCTCGGGGCACCTCCACCACGTCCTTGACACTTCTTCGCCTCCCACTTCTTCGAGAATAGGAGTTGTCCGCCGCCGAAGCTCTCGCGGCCGTCATCAAGGCGGTCCTCGACCACCCGCAACCGGCCCGTGAGCTCCTCGATGGAGAGCTCACTCAGGTCAAGCAAGGTCTCGATGGAGACTGCCACCTGAGCGAAGCAAGATGGCACGACGCGGAGAAATTTCCTCACGACTCTCGCGTCATCCATGGTGTCGCCGAGCGCGCTGAGCTGTGACGCAACGCTGGAGATCCGCATGGCAAAGTCGTCGACGAGCTCGCCCTCCTTGAAGGCGATGTTCTCGAAGTCCGCCCGCAGCTTCTGCGCGTTCGCCTCGCGCACGCGGTTGCTGCCAAGACGCTGGGTACGGATGGCTTCCCACGCCTCCTTGGCGTTTGCCTTCGCCGCGAGCATGCCGTGCATCTCCGGCGGCGTGGCGCGCATGAGCGCCGCCACGGCTTTCCTGTCCTCCTTTCTCTCGACCAGATCGTCCTCCATGGGAGCCTAGAGGCTCGCCGCATGAAGGTTGCACTCCATGATCAACGCCCACTCGCTGTAGTTCGAGCGCGTGAGCATCGGGAAGGTGATGGGTACGCTACCACTGACCGCGGTCTCGCGCACGATCTCCCTAACCACGACCTCACCGCGATGGCCGCGCCTGGAGCGGCTGCGCCCTTGACGCTCCTCCGGAGCCGGCGACTGGGAGCCGTCCGGTGATGGCCGCGCCTGGGAACCACCCGAGATGGTGCGCTGCTGAACTACTTTACCACCGGCCATGGCTACCACAACTATGTTGGCGCCGCCTCTCGCAGCGCCGCTTCTTCCACCTTGGTGCTGCCTCTCACAGCTCCCCCTCTCTCTTTGTTGGTTTCTCTCAACACAAAAGAAAACACACACACACATGGGGAACGCACACACACTTCACCAAGGAGAAAGCTTGCTTTGCCTTGTCTCCCCCGGTGAAATACACAGGTGCTACATCTTTTCTCCCAGCCCTCACGGCCTCGTTTTCTCATTCACTCAAAGCAACATATATAGACAGAGAAGGTTTGCCTCACGCACAACCCGGCCAGACCACTAAGTCACGTACGCACTAACCGGCCACTAGACCAGGCCACTAACTAATCCACTACATGCACTAACTAGCCTTATCCTACTCCTGGAATCGCTCCAACAGCCACGACTAGGCCCTACACATGCATGCTAACAACTACTAGTAGTTGCATGTCCATGTCCAGTACTTGCGCAGCCTCCTCAACGGCCATGGACCCTGCCAACACACCATGCATGCACACCTTCTCAACAAACTATATGAGTTGCCGGCTCACCTGACTCAACATGATGCAGTCCGTCACGCTTCGGCCTCCATGGTGTTTTGCCGCTTCTCACGACGTCGCCATTTCCCATGGCACCATTGGCATCTCACCGTGCTCCCCGCATCGCACGGCAGCCTGGCATCTCGCTTCCTTCGCACGCTGAGCTGAAGCTTCACGCGACAAACATCAACCTACACTAGACTACATGCTAAACGAAAATACAATGAAGATACATAATCAAGATTAATCCTAACATTTTCCCCCTAATCTTGATTCCCTAGCCATCACAATCTTTGACGCGGATCACCCACCGCCACTTGACGACATCATCACAATGCCGCAACCGGGCACTCGCAGCCACCGACGCCACCACAACGCCGGTCAACATCTTGTCGGGGATGATGTCCTCGCGACGCTGATCACCATACCTTCTTCAGCTTGCGGCATCGCACCATTTGTTGGCCTCGTACCAACTCTCCATGATGATGATGGCATCGCACCATCGCCGTCGGCATCGCACCGACCTGAGTGACGGCATCGCACCGCCATACATCTTCATAGCAGCATCGCGCCGCATCTCCTTGTGACGGCATCGCACTGTCCTGGTGGCAGTGTCACACTGCCGTCTCCTCCTAGCGGCATCACACCGAAACAGCCTATTCGCACGGCATCACACCAGCGAACACCTCCTTGTCATGGACGACGCCGTCGCAGCGCCGGACACCACCATGCACCATCTTGTCGTGGTCGACGCCGTCGCAGCGCCGGACACCACCATGCACCATCTTGTCGTGGTCGACGCCGTCACAGCGCCAAACACAACCATGCACCATCTTGTCGTGGTCGACGCCGTCGCAACGCCCATCACCACATTGTCCTGCCGCACGCAACAGCCACCTCTTGACGTGGACGGCGCCTTCGCAACGCCGATCACCATGCCATCATCACCTCGCGCCGGCGTCCTCCACCTCACCTGGAGTCCACCGCATCACCGTCGTCGCAGCCGTTGCCTCCGCCACCGCCACGGCGGCCACCATAGCCGCCGACACCACCGTCGCCGCCACGGATCAACAAGGCTCTGATGCCAATTGTTGGCGCCGCCTCTCGCAGCGCCGCTTCTTCCACCTTGGTGCTGCCTCTCACAGCTCCCTCTCTCTCTTTGTTGGTTTCTCTCAACACAAAAGAAAACACACACACACATGGGGAACGCACACACACTTCACCAAGGAGAAAGCTTGCTTTGCCTTGTCTCCCCCGGTGAAATACACAGGTGCTACATCTTTTCTCCCAGCCCTCACGGCCTCGTTTTCTCATTCACTCAAAGCAACATATATACACAGAGAAGGTTTGCCTCACGCACAACCCGGCCAGACCACTAAGTCACGTCCGCACTAACCGGCCACTAGACCAGGCCACTAACTAATCCACTACATGCACTAACTAGCCTTATCCTACTCCTGGAATCGCTCCAACAGCCACGACTAGGCCCTACACATGCATGCTAACAACTACTAGTAGTTGCATGTCCATGTCCAGTACTTGTGCAGCCTCCTCAACGGCCATGGACCCTGCCAACACACCATGCATGCACACCTTCTCAACAAACTATATGAGTTGCCGGCTCACCCGACTCAACATGATGCAGTCCGTCACGCTTCGGCCTCCATGGTGTTTTGCCGCTTCTCACGACGTCGCCATTTCCCATGGCACCATTGGCATCTCACCGTGCTCCCCGCATCGCACGGCAGCCTGGCATCTCGCTTCCTTCGCACGCTGAGCTGAAGCTTCACGCGACAAACATCAACCTACACTAGACTACATGCTAAACGAAAATACAGTGAAGATACATAATCAAGATTAATCCTAACAATGTTAGAACTAATCTTGATATTTGCATCAACATGTTTCATTTCGTTGTGCATGTAGCATAATCTAGGGAGTAGCTAGTTCGGTGTTGCTTCGACGAAGTCGAGATGCTAAGCTGCCGTGTGATGCGGCGAGCACGGCGAGATGCCGACGGCAGTGTGAAGCTGCGGTGCTGTGTGAGGCAGCAAAGTCGTGTGATGCGACAAGCGCATGGACGACAAAGAAGGACCGGCTGGCTGGATGGATTTAGATGCATGCAAGTTGTTAGCTAGTTTCTTGGGTCAGTTTGTTAGTGGCCGGTTGTGATGGCCGGGTCTTTCGTGTGTACGTGCTGGAGGCCGAGTGTGGCCGCTAAACGGTTAGTGCATGGAGTGGTCACTGGAGTAATGGGTCAAGTAGTGGCGTGAGTTTTGCATGGCAGTCGTGCCAACCTCTGTGTATATATAAGTTGCATTGTGTAATGGAAACAGAGGCCGTGAGGGCTAGAGAAAAACATGTAGCCAAGGTGGTAACCAAGGAAGTGCTTGGGGCAAAGCTGTTCGTCTTCCTTGGTGTATGGCGTGTGTGTGTTGAGTCTTCTCACCGTGTGTGTGTGTAGAGAGAAGAGAGAGACCTCAAAAGAGTTGTGCGAGGCAGCTCGGGGAAGAAGAAGTGCGGCGCTGCGGGAGGCGGCGCCAACAAGAGGCTCTGATACCAATTGTTAGCCCAGAACTACTCGCTAGCACTCGAGTATACTGATAGATGATCGGTGGAAGAGCAAAGTGATGGTACGCTCAGGCTCTCTAGGCTAGTACGCACACACACACTAGTGAAGCATGCACCGATGGAGCTACACAGATACTACTTGAATTGATCGGAGTGGAATGAGTTACATCGATGGAGCACAGCTCCTTATATAGTGGTCACGAACCGACCTAAGCAAAATATCTGCTAGCTATGAAGTAAGCACTTGCGTCACATAGTGCAGTCGTTCAATGATATGGCTGTGTTAAATGAACGTGAGCTACTGGTCAGGTTCAACGGCAAACATGTGTTGCACTGTGACGTTGATGGCAAATTCTTAGGTTTGGTTAAAATTGGTAAGAATCAACATTGTATGCGGCTTGCTCGTTACCGCCTCCAGGAGAGCATTCTTCTAATTCCATCCCGTGAGATGCAACAAGGTTAAGACGAGGAGCATCCATTCTCCACCGGGCGCATTTGAATGTTCAAGGCTCCTGGTTTGCTTTGCCCTGACATTTAGAGCATGTCTTTTGTTCAAAGCACTTCTTGTCATAACTACCAGTAGAATATGTCATTTTGGATGGTTGCTGTAGCACCTGCGATGTCATCACTTGGTGCTAGTTATTATGTCTTGGACTTCTTAATGTTCTGAACTATGGTGTATCAATCTATGCTATTAAAACTCTTTATTACTGTTCCTCCCCACCTCCCATATATACTTTAGTGTTGGCATGGTTAAGACATGGCTATGTGCTTGTTGGCTGTTAGTTTGATCTCTGATGTTCAGTGTCTGCTTTGATCTCCCTCCAGGCTGGACCTGCTCTTTTTGTGCATATAGATATGTGTATTATGGCATTTCACTCAACACAGTTTTTTGCCTGACTGTCACTTCAGTGCTGTTGTGATTGGAGAATTAAACTTAGTGCTCTGGTCATGTGTTGTGGGTACTACTGCTATTTTTGTTTCCAGGTTTTATGTTTTCTTAGTGGAAGCGAATACTAAGATAAGGTATGCAACTTGGAAGATATATAACTTAATTACAGGTTGTGAATTTGGCAGATTTAAGAAACGAATGATCACCTATCTTTTCATGTGGAAAACCTAGTGAACTTCACTGGCTATACTATAATGCCATCTGGATTGCTTTTATCCACTCAAACTGCAGCTCTGCTTCCAAAATGTAAGAAAATTACCTTAAAGCAAATGTGATCATTCAACTATGGAAGTGCGCCTATTTAAAGAAAAATTCAAGTCATTCCCTTTTTTCTCTTTTTTTTTGCACACATGAGCATAGGATTGCTTCAATCCGTCTTACAAAACTAGGTAATATTGTGCGCAGTAGGTGCAAACCTCCAATTCCTTTTGCATGAAAACTGATCTCAACCATACTTAACTATTAGCAAACTAACTACAGATCAGCTCGAACTTACTAACTAGGGAATCAGCTCTTTGCCTAGACCTAAATAGAAAGTCTAAAGCCAAAAAAACAGCTTATAAGTTACTCATACAAGCAGCCTCTGTCTTCCATCAGGTGGTAAATTTACAGCAAGAGGTGCTTCAAGCCAAAACGCACCTCTTGCTGTAAATTTGTTTGGCGGTAGACGCTGCATTTATCTGTACTTTGGTTTATGAGTTCCAGACCGAGAAGGTTATCAATGAGGAACCTGGAAATTTTATCTTGAAAATGGATACTATATCTGGTTCCTACTTCTACCATCGAACTTAGCACCCATCTACATAACTTAGCCGTGTTTATGCCGTAATTTCAATTCGGAAACACATTCCAGTCAATCTTTGCCACTGCACGATGCAAAAACAGATGACCTAAAAATTCGTTTTTCCGCACGATACAGACATTTCTCACTCTCTAATCAGCTCCTTTTATGCTATCTCTAGTTAAAATAATATTTTCGAACGATAGCATGCAAACACCTTACCTTTTGGAGTTACACATAACGAAACCACATTTTCATAAAGGATATTTTACTTGATTAGCTGTAAGAATTGAATATAAAGAGTTAACTGTAAGAACACCATAACTAGTTGGCTGCTAGCTTCTTGATGTAGACATCCGAAGTGCACCTATATTGGTCATCTATTTATGAAGATGCACATCTACACTAAATTTGGTTAAAAAGGTACAATATGATCTGAAATGCATTGTGTTAGTACTTCTCTGTCCAATTTGACCAAAAAGTGCCAACGTGGCAGCCCTCATTGATTACTATTTTATCCTCTCATCTTTGTCTCATTATATTTTTTCAAATGGAATATTCAAGCATACATGTGTTAGTCAGTTAGTAAATATTTGTTCCCGAATCAAGGCCGAAAATCTACATGGTAAGAGCTACAAAAAGATTGGATACACTGAATACGGAATTGATGTACACACGATGGTCTGTGCACCACGCCCAGCCGATAATTGCTCTTGCACCGTCAGATACTTTAGGAACAAAAGCATAAATGGCTGGATGGAAAAGTCATATGCATGTCGTCTAAAAAGTGTCGGCTGTGTAGCAGTACTCAACTGAATACTACATCTGCAACCCAGTCATCCGCAAGCGTGTGCTCCTGTCGATTCCTTGACTGGATTATTTCATATGTGGCCTCTAACACGACAAGTTAACTGGGGAATACAGGGTGCTCCTTTTCTAAACAGAGGAGACAACGAATGGAGGAGCATCAAAGTCATACTGCTGTCGATTAAACTGGACCGTCCTGGTTTGTTAGCCGGTAGACTGTGTTGTCCAACATTCCACCACCATGGCAACCTGCACTAGAATTCTCATTGGTTTGATGATCACATTCTGGGCCCTAGATGCATTATTGTATTCGACACTGAGGCCGAGTCATTCCGGTGGATGCGCGGTCCTAGCCAGGTGCGCTGCTTTGCTGAATTGTTCGACATGAACGGGACGCTTGCTGCGTGCAGCAAACCGGTTCAGCAGTATCCCACATCAACTTTTGATATCCGGCTAGTGCATGACTATGAGGCTGAAATATGGGTCTTCAAATGTCGGATTGACCTGACCATGGGCGGAGGCATTTACGTCCACTGGGTTTAACCTCAATCAAAAGGAAAACAAGTTGGTTCAGAAGACAATAGGGGCGCCAATTTGGTCCTACTCAATGATTGCCAGCTGCTGGTCAATTTGACTGAGACACTGTATTGCACCGTAACGTTGACAACAAGTTCTTAGGACTGGTTAGCATTCATAATCGACATGATCGTAAAGAGCTTACTCCATATCACCTCCAAAAGACCATTATGCCAGTTCTATCCCGCCGACCTGTGAGAAGACGTGGAGCCTACGTCCCGCACAGGGCTTGCCTGAATGCTCAAGACTCCTGGCCTGCTTCTCCCATTGAATCACGACATGTCTTTTGCTCTTAGCTCTTGTTACTTATTAGTACTTGAAAGAATTAGAGGCTAGAAGCGTATGCTATTCGGCAGGGACGTATGCATGTTATATATTCATGACAGATTACAAGATGGCGCAGGTTGTTGCTAAACTTGACCTCTACTCCAAGCTATACCAGGATAAGATCTATCTAACTAACAACCGCACCAGATACATCATATACGTTACAACTCATGCGTGACATGTTGTCACGTATTTCTACCTATACATGATCTACAAGCCTATCGTTTAACATCCTCCCTCAATCTTAACATGTCAAGGTTCAGATTGTTCTTGAAGGCTTGGAACTGCCGAACTTGTAGAGGCTTAGTAAAGCCATCAGCAACTCGATCTCCTGTTGGGATGAACTGTATTTCAAGTAGTTTCTGTGCTACTCTTTCACGAACAAAATGATAGTCAATTTCTATATGCTTTGTTCTTGCAAGAAATACAGGATTTGCAGACAGATAAGTTGCACCCAGATTGTCACACCAAAGTTGTGACACATGTGATCTTCCAACACCCAATTCATCAAGTATGGTTTCCATCCACATTACCTCAGCAGTTGCATTAGCCAGTGACCTGTATTCTGCTTCAGTACTGGAATGTGACATTGTTGCTAGTTTCTATGCATTCCAAGATATGAGATTAGATCCAAGGAAAACAGCAAACCCTCCAGTAGACCTCCTATCATCTGGGCAACCAGCCCAGTATGCATCAGAGAATGCACTTATTGCAGTTGATGGGGATCTATACAATTTTAGCCCTTTTCCAGAACTTCCTTGAATATATCTTAATATCCTCTTTACTGCTGTCCAATGTGCAGAAGTAGGAGCATGTAAGAACTGACAAACTTTGTTTACAGCAAAAGATATGTCAGGTCTGGTCTGAATTAAGTACTGAAGTGCACCAACTATGCTCCTATACTTAGTACCTTCCTATGAACTTAGTATTTTTCCTTCATGCAATGACAACTTATCAGTAGTTGACATAGGTGTAGTGGAAGGCTTACAATCCTTCATGCCTACACGCTTGATTATATCCTTGGCATATTTTTCTTGAGTTAACATAATACCATCATGCATCTTTTTAACTTCAATGCCTAGAAAATAATGCAAGTCTCCCAGGTCCTTGAGTGCAAACTCACTTCTCAAGTTTCTTAACAAGGCCAAGGTAGCATCTTGAGATGAACTGGCAACAATTATATCAACAACATAAATTAACAGATAAATGATCACCTTCCCTTTCTTGAAGAAGAACAATGAAGTATCTCCTCTAGAGGTTCGTAAACCAAGTTGTTGCAGCTTCATACTCAGTTTTTAATACCAGGCTCTAGGTGCCTGCTTTAAACCATACAAGGCCTTGTCCAACTTACATATATGGTACGGTTTTGAGCCATCCTCAAAACCAGGTGGCTGCCGCATATAAACCTCTTCCTCGAGAATGCCATGTAAAAACGCATTCTGAACATCCAATTGACGAAGACTCCATCCCCTGGAAACAGCAATAGACAGAACAAGTCTGATAGTAGCAGCCTTAACAACTGGACTAAAAGTATCTTCATAATCAATACCATAGCGTTGCTTGAAACCTTTAGCCACTAGTCTAGCCTTGTACCTGTCTATTGTGCCATCAGATTTTCTTTTGACCTTGCACTACTAGAAAAAGGCCTACTAATGGCGCACCAGTTTTGCCTACTAATGGCGCACCACCGGTGCGCCATTAGTACCACGCCATTAGTATTTATTACTAATGGCGCACCGATGGTGCGCCGTTAGTATCTGGTATACTAATGGCGCACCAGGCAGTGCGCCATTAGTATAGGCCATGGTGCGCCATTAGTATAGGCCATCGGTGCGCCATTAGTATAGGCCACCGGTGCGCCATTAGTATTTTTGAATCTGGATCTGGATCTGGATCGTGATTTTTTGCCCATTTTTTGCTCGTTTTTTTTGCTCGTTTTTTGGCACGACATTATTTCAAATTTTGTTCCTGTTTTTGGATCTTGTACGTTCTTTTGCCGTGTTCTTTTGCTAGAGAGGAGTTTGTTGGAGAGGAGTTTGCTGGAGAGGAGTTCGCCGGAGAGGAGGAGGAGGTCACCGGAGAGGCGCTCGCCTACATTGCTGGAGAGGAGGAGGAGGAGGTCGCTGGAGAGGAGTTCACCGGAGCATCGGAGAGGAGGAAGGAGAAACCATGAGGGGATGGGAGGAGAGGAGGGAGGAGGAGCTCACCGGAGAGGAGGGAGGAGGAGCTCACCGGAGAGAAGGGAGGAGGAGCTCACCGGAGAGGAGGGAGGAGGACCTCACCGGAGGGGAGGGAGAAGAAACCGTGAGGGGAGGGGAGGGGAGGGGAGGAGAGGAGGGAGGAGGAGGTCGTCAGAGAGGAGGAGGAGGTCGCCGGAGAGGAGGAGGGTAGTATGGTGGAGGAGAGAAGGGAATATGGAGTGGAGGAGAGGAGGAGATGGAGTGTAGGAGAGGTGGAATGAAGAGATAAGGAGGAGAGGACCACGGCCAGCCATATATACGGCATACTAATGGCGCACCGCCGGCAGGTGCGCCATTAGTAACTTTTATTTTTATTTTTTTGATTTATTTTGAATTTTGAAGGCGGGAAGATACTAATGGCGCACCATGGGGAGGTGCGCCATTAGTATTTTTTTTTATTTTTTTGACTTATTTTGAATTTTGAAGGAGGGAAGATACTAATGGCGCACCATGGGCAGGTGCGCCATTAGTAATTTTTTTTTATTTTTTTGACTTATTTTGAATTTTGAAGGCGGGAAGATAGTAATGGCGCACCATGGGTAGGTGCGCCATTAGTAAGTTTGAATTTTTTTGCCTCTCCAGATCTTAAAAGCCTCGTATTTTTTTCTGTTAGGTTTTTGAGGATTTTGAAAATGTTTAACGGGGTTTCCCCGTTAAATTTGGATGTAACTTTTCGAGTAGATGATTTTTCATCTAAAAAACTTTTTCATCCGAGTTAGTATGCAAAAGTTATGCCCATTTTTACAAATTCTCGCGAGATTTTGCAAATGAAGTCGAAATTCATATTTGCAAATTTTTCCAACAACTAGACCATATATCACATGGGTAACTTATTTTCTTTTATTTTTTTGACATTTTCATCATTTTCTTTAATTTTTTTAAAACTGAAAAGGCGATCCGGGGGGGGGGGGGGGTGGCGTGCATTCGGTGGAAGTGGTGGCCAAGTTACTAATGGCGCACCGTGGCATGGTGCGCCATTACTAGTTCAACTAGTAATGGCGCACCACTCCCACGGTGCGCCATTAGTAGTTTTGATAATTTTTTTAAAAAAATATTTTTACTAATGGCGCACCGTAGATGTGGTGCGCCATTAGTATTTGGACACTAATGGCGTACCAACACATGGTGCGCCATTAGTATATAGTAATGGCGCACCACATGTCTGATGCGCCATTAGTGTCAATTCCATCTATAGCCCTTTTCCTAGTAGTGTTGTACACCCACTTACAATCTATTACATTCCTACCTTGCTTTGAAGGAACTAAATGCCAAGTTTTGTTTCTCATGAGTGCATCATATTCTATATTCATAGCATTTTTTCAATCATGATTACTCAATGCCTCTGTTAGACTTTGTGGTTCACCAGTGGAGGCAAAATTTGCAAACTTGAAATTCTTGTCATACCTTACTGTTCCATCTTTAAACTTTGTTGGTTTCAAAATTCCTCTCTGTGCACGTGTAGCCATACGTGCCGGTGTGTAGGGGTGTACTAGATCAACAGCCGTAGAAGATCCCGGCCCGCCCTCATCCAATGAAGCATCAGCAGGTGAATCCTCCTCGACTTCTACGCTCGGGTCGTGCACTGACACAGGTGATGTGCCTGGGCCCGGGGAGCGCACAGATGGACCGGGCGACACGCCGCCCGCTACACGTGATGACGAGGCGCGCTCGGGGAGCGCGCAGGTGGACCAGGCGACGCGTCGCCCGTTGCATGTGACGATGAAGGCGCACTTGTCCCTCTCGCACCGACGCCCGACGCATGGCGCGCACCAGAGGATGGCGAGGGGACATCGGGTCCTCCTGACCAATCATCAGCCATCCCACCCGAACGGTCTCCAGGAGAGGCAAGCGGCGTCAGGAGATCCGCCTGGGGATGCGTCGCCGCGTCAGCCTGCGTGCTGGCACCGTATCTCGCGGGATTAGCACCCGCAGGCGTATCTGCCTCGTGTCCCACGCCGCCAGGAGTTCTCTGTTGCTGCATAAAATCACAGTTTGGAGCGCCGGTTTTTTCACCGCTGTCTCCATCATGGTTAGGGTTATTAAACAAATGATCATCAGCAGTGTTTTCACCCCCTTAATCAGTAGGATTTAATAAGTCTGGGGAAAGCAAAAGAATCTCAGCACGTACATGTGCACCCGCATTAGGATGAAGTGCAGCAAAAGGAAAAACGTTTTCATCAAATACAACATCCCTAGAGATATAGACACGTCCGGTGGAGATATCAAGGCACTTAAAACCTTTGTGGGGATTGCTATACCCACGGAAAGCACATTGTTTCGATCAAAATTGGAGTTTATGATTATTGTATGGTCGAAGCACTACAAAAAAATACACTTCCGTGAGATACATGTTTATCACAGTAGGTCGCATTTTTTGTCATGCATGTACATCCATGACAAATTTATGACAGAATCAAGATAGTCATACCTGGGCCGTCGTAGAAGTGCTTTCGTCAAGGGTGACCGACAGGTGGCATCCACCGTAACGGAATGACGTTAAGCTATCGGGTCGGGTTTTGGATCCGATAACCCGTTAATAGCCCCGACCAATGGGGATTTTCCACATGTAAAATTACCATTGGCTGGAGGAAACACGTATCGGCTCATCGTTGGGACAATTGTCATCCACTCATTGGACAGAAGGCGCCTATGATACGTCGACACGTGGCACGGCCCATCAAGTTTAAATGGGCCGGCCCAACTAAAGGCCCACAAGATTTTGCGGACCATAATGGGCCGGCCCAGCTAAAGGCCCACAAGATTTTGCGGACCATAATGGGCTGGCCTAGCTCCGTTGTCAGCATACCATACCGTGTCACCATCAGCTCCGCCGTGCTCCCGCATGGCTGCAGCGACATGCTTTGTATCGGGCACGAAGTCCTCATCATACTGGTGCCAGTAGTCAATGACTTCATGGCCCGGTTTCTTGCACAGCTGACATCTAGGCCGACGGTTGTTGTTGTTGTAGCTGCCGTTGTAGCCGTCGTTGTAGTTGTTGTTGCCGTGGTCACCACCATTGTTGTTGCGGTCACCAGGGCGAGCGTGGCCCTGGTTACGACTGCGACCGCCGCCACCGCTGTTTCCGCGGCCGCGCCACTGCTGTCCACACCCACGACCACGTCCGCGGGAGGCAACGTTGACAGAAGACTGGCGCAGATTGCCTCCTTGACGCATGCTGAGGCGGGCGTCGAAGCTCAGGAGCTGGCTATACAGCTCCTGAACCGTAACAGCTTCGACACGCGCTGCCAAGGCCGAGATCACAGGGTTGTAGTCGATGTCGAGGCCGGCGATGACGTGGGAGATGATCTCGGCGTCTCCGAGCGGTGCACTGGCGCAGGCAACTTCATCTGTATGGGTTTTAATTTTCCCAAGATATTCTGCCATGGTTAGATTACCTTTCTGCAGATTGGTGAGCGCCATTCTTGTGTTGGTCTTCTGGGCTTGTGTTTGCGCAGCAAACATGGCGTGGATGGAGTTCCATACCTAGGCCGGCGTCTGGAGCATCGCTACTTGGGCAAGGACCTCTTGAGACAGATACCCCATGAGGTACCCTTGTAGCTGTTGCTGCTGCGCAAACCAGATCGATCTGGCATAGTTGAAGACCTGCTCTTCCGTCCCATTGTTGTTGATGGTGACGGTGGCAGGGGGCGCCGGGCTTGTGGCGTCGAGGAAGTGCTCCATCTGTGCTCCTTTGATCTGAGGTAGCACGACAGCCTTCCAGAGGAGAAAGTTCGTCCTCGTAAGCTTCTCTGATGACCATATGAGGAAGCGTAGAACCCTTTGTCTCGGGCCGCAATATATTTATATGGCTGAAGCCTTGATGTACAAGTTGAGAGAGAGAGATCGATCGTGATCCTCTCGAGAGGTTACAGGGGATACGGGAGAGAAGAAGAGATAGATAGAGATACAAGTTTAAACCACTTTCCTATCCCTATACACTTTGTATTCTAATAAATCATAGTCAGCAAGATTTTTACTGGCAGTTGTGTGACCCCGATCTTGCCGTTGACTAGCTCCGCGCGGAGCCTCACCATAAAGACGCATGCCATCATTGTTGGCCCCTCCGGCCGTAGCTAACCGCATAAACGACAACCTCAAGAGGGAATACGACGCAGAAGCACCGACATCGCTCGATACTGAGGAGATCTAGGGTTTCCCCTTAGAGTTTCCCGCGTCTTCATGGACCCCAGCACCTTGCCCCACACCACACACTAGCCACCAAAGACAAATCAAGTGGGATGTGACGTGAACCAGCCTGTATGCATCCACCCCGTGGGGCAGAACATGCCTTCCATGGCCCTCCTGCCGCCACCGAACACCACCACGCCGCCGCCGGGAGCGAACCACCGTGCAATGGAGGCCTAGATCCGGCGGGCGCGCCCAATGGCCAGGATGCCGCGCACCACCCTTGCGCAGCGAGACGGGGGAGATCTGCAACCATCATCGTCCGCCGCCCGAGCTTAGCCTAGTGGCCTCCTCCAGCGGCTGCTGGGGTGATGGGGTGATGTGCGGCCTGGCGGCTAGGGCTGGGTTCCGCCCGAGTCGCCCGGGAGGGTGTGCGGCGTGGGAGCCTAAATGTCATATGAAATGCATATACATATACAAATACATAGAGATGCTTCGCAGATTCTCTCGGCTGAAAAGGAAAATAAAGCGTATACGTTCATTCTATTCCTATTTTTTGTATTTTGTCATTCTCTATGATTCGCGTGAAGAGACGGGGACAGATATAATGACAACGCAGACCCACTATTGGTGAAGACAAGGTTGGATGGTTATGGACTTGGGCACATTGCTGGGTTGAGGGTAGTTTACGTTGAAGCGTAAGTGGAAGATTGTGCGCCATTAGTGTCAGCGATGATAAAGAGATGCCCCCATGACTAGCGATGCCATGGTTGGGCAAGAGAGGGCGGCGAGGCCCCGTGAATAAGGAGCAACTATGCATCAATCGTCTGGAATAAAATTAGGTGGCAGTCGATGTCCCCACTTCTATCGCGACCGTTGGATTGAAATGCAAGGGCTGAGACTTTGTCTTTTACCTTCAATCTGGATGGACTTTTACCCCCCCCCCCTAAATTTAGATGTGCCGGCGATTATCTACAACACAGCAGCACCCCTGCTCACTTCCGATGAGTTACATCCAAACCTCGTCGAAAACTACCCACCTTGGTACTCATCGCTCTGCATTCGACGTCTCAAGCTCGTGCTCCGTCTAATCGACCAGGGGTGAGCCAAAAGACTCCTCCCCCTTTGCATTTGACAAGCCTTGGACTTTCCTACCAGCCGCGTCATCGCCGGTTCCTGTTCGGCCTCGGAGCTCCACCGCTATTCCTCTAACCTTTGAGGAGGCTGTGCTTGGAGAAGGTGATTGAAGTCTGAAAAAATTCTATATGCTCGGAATGGGACAGAGAGGGGTGTTTCAAGTTGGTTGCTGGAGAGGAAAAGGCTTGATTTTATACGCCCAAAAAATTATAGTCCAAATGCAAAGAAAGGAAAAAATTAGACCCAGCCGCCGTTCAAACAATAGAAAAGGACTCGGCCGAGTCAATCTCCTCCCTCTCCCCACCCCATTCTGCACGCTGCAATACCTAATTTTTCCTCACTCCTCTCTCTCCCCTGGATCGACCTCGCGGCCGTCCAGCCCCGTGAATTCCGGATCGAGGTCGCCGCGCTTTCCACAGCTCGCGCAATGGTCTCCTGGTCGAGCTCCCCTCCCTGACTGGGTGCGGGGGAGCACGGCCCCTCTAGGGTTGACCCGCCTCCGCCTCCGCACGACCTTCTCCGCCGCCTTCCTCTACGACGAAGGTGAGCATCTTGGCCGCCCAAACCGGTCGAAGTCTCTTGTCCGATGTTTTCTCTTGCCCTCCGCCATCTGCAGATTGCGCTCAAATCTCCCTTGTATTCGTGTCTACAGGCGACGGAGCACACTGACGCTGCCGATATTGCCTGTCGCCGCCGCTGCCGCTAGACTCGTCTCGCCTGGGCGGCCTATCTCTTAGGGTAAACTCGCCTCGCCTTCCTCGTGTATTTTACATGTCTTTTTAATGGACGCGTCTAGGGAGCAGCCGGGTGCTCCCTAGCGTTTCCTGGCAGCCACCCATATATAGCAATTTTCTGTCCCCCCCTCACCAGGATAGGAAAGTACCTGGCCCCCCGCTACCGATCCCCGCAACCAACCAACGAGCGGGCGAAAACTCACCTGGTCCCCCCCTCTTCGCCCGATCCCTCTCCCACCCCTGCGCGTCTTCTTTCCCCCTTCTTTTCTCCTCACCTAACCCCCAGCCCCATCTTCTTCTCTCCCAAGCCAAGGACAGCACGCCCCTTCTCCCTCACCACTTCCAGATCCAGAAAACCTTCACAGCCCTCCAATGGATGCTCCATTGGTGTTTCTTCTCTAGGCAAAATCAAGGTGCCTTGTTCCTGATTGCCTGGCAAGAAGGCAAAAAAGCAAGGCAAAAAGGTCAGATTTAGCTCATCTTCAAGATCCCCCTCCTCTTTCGCCACGATTTGTACAAGGCTTCACTTATGCAAAAACATTGTGCAAAAAAAGATGTGATGTTAAGCATGTTTAGTCTGCTGTTTAGGCAAGTTTTAGCCCCCTGGTTTGGGCAAAAATTCAGTCTGATGTTAAGCTTGATATTTCTTCCCAGATTTCAGAATCTATTTACAAATCTATTGCGTATGAATACATTTATATAATCTGTAGGCAAGTGCTGATAGTAAATGCTGGGGACAAAAAAATTTAGGAAAATATAATGCCTTAATCAAGAAAAACAACTGAGCAAAAAAACAGTACTTATTAAGAGGATGAGAAAAAAACTGATCATGATCTATTTCTGGTGTATTCCGGTTCTATTGATTGGTTATAACAGTGCAAAAAAGACATTCTATTTTGGCAAAAACAGTGCTATGATGAGGCAACTAAGTGTATGTATGCACAAAAACTTTGAAAAAGTTATGCCATGACAAAACATGAACACTTTTGAAACTTATAAGACAATGATATACTGACATCACTATGGAAAGAGAAAGGGAAAACTAGAGAAAGATTCCCCTTGGTTTCAGTAGTGAAAAAACACTAGAAGAAAATAAATGTAACTAAAATTGCAACTAAAACACAAAGAGACAGTTGCATAGTACAATTTACCTTTGTTGTATCATATCCTTCACCCATGGTCCAAGAAAAAGCTGGAAAGTTGCCAGGATACAGTGGCAAAATTATTAGTATTTCATCCTGCAAAAAAGGAGGAAAAAGCCAACAAGAAAATCCATATACCAACAGCTATCTCAGCGGCGAAACGTTACTTCAAAACATGCTTAGTAGTCTGAAAACACACAAACTTGCTGCTGTAAAAAAAGATGAAACCTAAAACAGTCAACTTAAGTTCTTTCTAACACACAAACATAGGTACTGAAAAGCAGGAGTAGTCTGAACATAAAAGAGAAATCATGCCCATAAATTCTGACTTAAGTTTTTCCTAACACTAAACATGGTCTAATCTCTCTGGTTTGGGACTGAACTCCATTCTGAATGCAATTCAAAGTAGCACTTCTATGGCAGTATGCTTGCTTCCCCAGAATCAACTGTTGCCTGTGTTTAAGAAAAAACAAAATAAGAAAATATATTATGAAACACAAAAAAACATGATTCATACAAACATGAAAACATGCATATCCTGAAAAATAAATATATTGCCTGACATATATGTTTGACTTGCCTGATTATATGGTTTGGGTTGCCTGATAGTGCAAATTGAATTGGCTGCTTATGTTCAATTGCTATCTTATGAATCTGGTGTGCTTGCGTTGCTGAGTTGTTTGCTTGCGTTAGTGTGGTACTAGCTTGCCTCAACAACATAAAAAATGCTTTAATTTTTCTGGTTGAAAAAATGCACAGGTTGAACATGATTGAGCTATTTTTGTGTGCTTGGGGTAGGTGTGCTATTGGCTTGCCTAAATTTACTGTGCTACTTGCTTCCATCCCTCTGCTGACTTGCTTTACTTTTTCCCATATTCTCAATAAATAAACGCAGGTTGGCGATGATTGACCTAAATGAGGAACCAGCTGAAAATAATGATGATCCTTTGTACTGTACACAACATGCTACTGGAAATGCAGAACTTGTGGCGGAATCACCTAATCCCCCTATCATACAAAGAGTGGATGGTGCTGCTACAGAAGCAATGGAGACAGATCGACAGTCAAGTCATGGGGGGCGTGGTCCGGGCAGTACACAAGTACCTACAGCTGTAGCAGCTGGGAGTGATGCTCATACCCTTGATGGCACAGGTGCTACGGGTGATACCGGTGGCACTGTTGGTAATGGTTTGGGTGCTGAAAATGATGATGAAGCTTGGTCACAGCCCAAGGAGCCTTACGTGGGCATGAGGTTCGACACTTTGGAAGATGCCAAGGTGCATTACAATGCATATTCCTTGTAGATGGGGTTTTCAATCAAAATGAATAGTTCAAGGAAGGATATGAAGACTGGGGAATTGATAAAACAACAGTTTGTTTGCAACAAGTTTCGAAAGCCTGATGTTGATGATGGGGGAGCAGAGAAGATTCCCGTGCTAGATGACATTGTTGAACAAGCAAAAGATGATAATGAAGATGAGGCTATTGTCTTTCTTGATGATGATAGTAAGGGCAAAAAAAGCAGCAAGAAATGAAAAAGAGATAAAATTGTACAAACTGGTTGCAAAGCTAAGATGATTGTGAAGGTAATAGATGGCAGATGGGAGGTGATCTACTTTGTTAGCGAGCACAACCATCCGTTGATTGACAAACCATGTTTGACTAAGTATTTGCGATCACACCAAGGGATACCGCCAGAAGAAAAGGCCTTCCTTACTCACCTTCATAACTGCAATTTGACTACAGGTTTTGAAACACACCCACCTCCCCCACTATCTTCCAACTTTAAGAACTTGGACATGCCTACTAGTTGTGTGTTTCTTAGCCCATCAACAAGTTACTTGATTTTGCTTGAAACATGACACTAATTTGCTTGAAACATATGCCTTAGTTGCTTTATATTGACACTAAATTGCTTATAACAGTACAAAAAGAGATAAAATGCCTAATTTGTTTCTGGATGCTGGACTTGCCTAATGTTTACATATTTCTTGCTCAAATTCAAAAAGTACCTACTTGCCTACTTTTTTTATAAAATAAATTTGGTGTTGAACCTGAACTTGCTCACTAAAGCATAGTTACCCCCCTGGTTTGTTTTCTGTATTTTGCTCATGTGTTTCCCGAGGCGTACGGTTGTAGTTGCTTGTGTAGCTTCATGAATTGCCCAAGCTTTGCATTTGAGTTGCCTTGCTGAAAACAAAAAAAGAAGCTATTTTTGGCGCTGTTTTTGTGTGGATAAAGGATTGACCACCATTGTGACTTTCATGTCAACAGGTCGTATGATGCATATCATGTCAGATTTCTATGGGACAGAACTCATTGTACCTTATAGCACAAAACACATTACAAACCTCAAGACGCTCTTGAACAAGGATGATACAAAAGAAGGGGATATGATAGAGACAGTTGCTTACTTTAAAGATCAGCAGAGGGAGGATCCAGATTTTTTTTACAAGATAAAATATGATGAGGAAGACAGGGTTGAGAATATTTTCTGGGTCGATGGTGCAGCAAGGAAGTCGTACGTGGAATCTTATCATGATTGCATCTCCTTTGACACAATATATATGACTAACATGTACAACATGCCCTTTGCACCATTCATTGGGATTAACAGGCATGGGCAGTCATTCATGTTAGGCTGTGGGTTTGTTAGGCAAGAGTTGGCGTCAAGCTTTGATTGGCTATTCGAAACCTTCCTTGAGGCAATGCATAAAGTAGCACCCACCAACATCATAACCGACCAAGACATCGCAATGGCACAATCAATTAAAAAGATCTTTCCTAAAAGTGTGTACCGCTGTTGCCGCTGGCATATTATGAAAAAGGCACAAGAAAAGCTTGGAGCATTGCTGGGGCGAAACCCTGGCTTATCCAAAGATTTCAACACCTGTGTTGACTTTAGCTTGACGCCGGAAGAATTTGAGGCAGGGTGGACTGAGCTGATGATGAAGTATGAGGCTATGACTGACTCTCACTTCGAGAATCTATACAAATACAGAGAGGCATGGGTACCCTGCTACTTCAAGCACCGGTTCTTCCCTTTCTTGCAGTCAACTCAACACAGCAAGGGGTTCAATGCTGTCCTTAAGAGATATGTGAACCCACACAAGTCAATTTTGAACTTTGTGAAGCAATATCAGAAAATCCAAACACACGTACTAGTCCGGGAGGGTTCAAAAGACTACAGGACAGCACATTTACAGACTGAAATGTGGTCATCTTACCCAATAGAGAAGCAGGCGTACAGATCATATACTAGGGACTTGTACGAGAAGTTTCATGATGAGTTTCAGTTGACTACAAGGTACAATGTGTGACCACATGGTGAAAACTTGTATGAGGTTTACCCTAATCAAGAGTGGGTTGCCAAATATGGTTCTAGGGGCTATTTTGTCACGGTCGAAGCTAGTGCTAGAGACTACAGGTGTGACTGCTGCAAGATTGAGAGGGACGGCATGCTTTGCTGCCATATCTTGAAAGTTTTCAACCAACTTGGTGTTGATGAAATCCCAGCGCAGTACATACTTAGAAGATGGACACCTATGGCAATCCCCAACGCACCCGTGCTGTCGAAGACCAACCTGATGAGATGCCACCACAGTCGAAGAAGGAACTGAGGCATGCAAATTTGATGATGGATTTTGGTAGTCTTGCCCGGGTTGCTAGTGCATCAGATGCTGCAACGGATATTGTAAAAAAACATATGCGTGGTGCGCGTCATGAAATCAAAAATCTCAACATGTCAAAGAAGAAGAAAACAGAAGCACCAACAAGTGGGCCCTCTGGTGGTTCTGCGCCACCATCAGCTGGTGGTTCTGCGCCACAACTGAGTAACTCTCAGGCAACTGGTGGCCCTACGGTGCATCCTGAAGTGCCTATGGTGCGTCCTGGATCTAGACAACAGCAACATACTTCTGCGCCACCACCGAGTAACACTCAGGGAACTAGTGACCCGGCGGTGCGTCCTGAAGAACTTGCACAAACCTCTTCTGGACCTAGGCAGCAGCGATCTAGTTCTGCATCGCAGAGAAAAAAGGCACCAAAACTAGCTGGCAACTCTATGAGTGAGGATGGACATCAACAAACAGTGTTCAGGGCTGCACCACAAACTATGGGGGCTATACAAAGCTGCTGGCCTATATAGCAACTGTCGGGATATGTGCCAGTAAATAGTGGAGCAGCACCGCACCTTTCAAGGGGCTCAACAATGGCAAGGCCTATGCAAGCGCTAAGAGGAGCTGCGCCACAACTTTTGATGCATACGGCACTACCAAGAGGTCCTGCGCGACCTCCTATGGGTCCTAGACCAGCAATTTGGCCTGCACCGCAAACTATGGGGGCTATACAACCACCGCGGGGGCCTGCCGCGACAAACACAACCCATGTGCCTATCCCTGGACTGGCACCATCGCCTGCATCATCAGCAACAGTTGATGGCAGGTATGGACAGCACACAGGTTCTTCAACTACACAAGAAGAAAATGGCAATGCAATTCCATCTCCTATTGTGCAAGCTCCTGGTGGACATGCGCACCAGCCGCTCAGTACGGCATCTCTACATGCAGCTGTTGCTGCCGCACAAGGTACTACGATGGTTGAACCACAGTTTGGAAGACATAGTACCACACTTGGCCCTGTAATTCCTAGAGACCCTCCAAAATTAACAACAAAAGGGAGGGCAAAGTCAAAAAGAATTCAATCAGCACTTGAGCTGCATCCGACGAGAAAGAACAAGTGCAGCTATTGTGGTTCTGTTAACCACAATGGTGGAAGCTGCCCGACCAGATTGGTGTAATGGTCAAACAGTGACCATATGGCTGAAAAGATGTGTCGAATGAAATTGACAAATTAAACTATTTATGGGTCTGTATGTTTGAACATCCTAAACTATTATTTTCTGGTTTACAGTTTCTTCTGGCTAACTTGCCTCACACTAGAGTTTGAGTTGCCTGGTTATAAGTTTTGAGTTGCCTATTGTGTGCTTTGAATTGCCCCGCAGACACCCTTGATCTCCCCATAATGGTCGAAAAACTTACATACATAAGATTCTGCAATGCTAAAAATGCAACAATTCCCTGGTTATGTAATGATCATATTATTTGTCTTTTATGGGGTTATTCTGAAAAACTTGCATCGCGGTAAAGCTTAAATTGCCTGTTTATGCAATTGAGTTGCCTACTCCAAGTTCTTATGCAGGCAACTCCCCTCCCCTCCCCTCCCCCTCAGCACTCCGAAAGGTTCAGAAAAGAAGCAAAAAGAAAACAACACATGCATTTACGTGGGATGTAGTGTGCGTGAGGGGAGAAAAAACTGACCTATGCTAACTTGAGTACGCTTTTCCATGGAGCCTTGTTGTTGGCATTGTCAACCCACGCGTTAGTCAACTGTTTCCTTATGCTTGGAATATCCTCCGTTGTGAAATTTGGAACAACCCTTGCCTCCCATCCATTTGCTATCGTCAGAGCAAAAACACCACAGTCGAACCTAAAACAAAAATTGAAAAAAAGAACTTTTCTAGTTAGCTAGCTTCTTCTATGTAGTAGCTAGATTCCTCTATGTCACTTGTAAAAAACTAAACAAAACCATAGTTAATATGTGAAAAGAAGTGGATGCTTACTCATTGTTCTGTTTTGGAACGTCGATGTTGGTAAGCCCAAAGTCATCCAGCGAGACACGGGAACTGGCGTAATGCTCTTCCCATAGACACCGGAAACATGCAACCATTTTCCTAGCGCAAACATCTAGAGACTTGTTTTTTAGCGTCCTGCAAGAATCAAGAGCTTCGAAACGTCGATCCCTTATGTTCACGTTAAAAATCCAGTAATGATTGCCTGTTTTAGGCTTTGTCTTGTCAATGTTCTCTAAAACTGGGAACATAATCTACTAGAAAAGAAACAAAATGGGGTTAGTGTAAAAACATAAAATACTAGAAGCTGGATTTAAGCAACTTTTTCTGTTGTGCTCTCGCAAATTACGACATGGACTGAAGAAGCGTACATGCACATGCAAGTTTGGTGCTTGTGTGAGTAATTTGCCAAAAAAACAGAAAGATGCATAGGCAAAGTTATGTACTTATGTAAGCAACCATCTAAAAATGCACAGGCAAGTTATGGACATATGTAAGCAACTTGTCACAGAAAGCAATTTCATGGGCAAAAGTTTTAGCATAAAAAGTCATATATAATGCATTTGTGAAAAGTAAAAAGAAACTATTGACTTACCATGTCTTTACGGTCCAAGCGATTCGACTTCTTGAACCGGAAAATGAGCTCCTGGCCGTTCAATTCCATGTTTTGCATCTGAACCTGGTGTAAAGAAGAATACAGACATGACCATGACCTTTTATGAAAAAAGAAAAAGAAAGAAACGCAAAACTACACTGTTAGTTGCTTCACGTTTTCTTACCGAGAACCTCACTGGCATCACGAGCTTCTTTGATTCTGGTGGCAAGTTCATCATTATGCTCTCTATACCAACTTCCATTACATGGCTCACGACAAAACCTCCCTTCTTCATTGAGTTTGCGAGCTCCCTGACAGTGACAAAGTACTTTTCATATTCAATTACCCTTGGGCTGCATGAAAAAAAAGAGAGGCATTCAGCTCACAAAAATCCTTCTGTAATTTGCCTACCACCATTTCAACTTATGAAAAACATATGGGCAAGGTCATGTCAAGGGGAGACTGTTTCAAAAAAAAGAATTTCACACTAAGACAAGTTGCCTGATTCCATAAGTGGATTGCTTGTAAAATACAGTTTGAATTGCCTGGATAAACATGATAGACCTTGCCTAGGGGAACTGCATTGTGCAAAAAGCTGACAAAAAAAAGAAATGGAGGAATATACTGTCATACCTGGTATCCACATCTGGTGATTCTTCTTCATTAATTCTTCCATGCAGAATAACTGATGCATACAATTATTTGCTTCGGGTTTTGGCATGTAGACTTTCTTCTCATTATAGTCAATAAATGGTGACCTCTTGCAGGGAGGTGGCTTGATAATCCTTCTCTTGAATTGATGTGGATGCATCTCTCCTGAGCTACTACTGCTGTAAATCTTGCTGCCTGACCCCACTTCTCCTTGGTTAGAACTTTTTTCAGGTGTTTGGTACACATTTCCTTCTGCTTGCACACACGGGTCAATGCCTTCAACGTCCAACAGATAATCATCCCCGGTTATATCAATGATTGGCTGGTTATGTGCTGGGAGTTCCTTGAACTCATGCTCTGCAAATGTGCTTGACCCAACATGCTCATGTGCTTTGTTGTCTCCAGATCTTGTGGGCAAATCATCTATGCCTAGATCGAAACTTGGTGCTGGGCAATACTCTTTGAAAAAATCATTAGATCTTTCGGTGTCCCTTTTCTCAAAATGTTGTTTATCTTCATTTGCTAAGCTGTGATTTGTGGAGTTGGATTGGGCATTCTTGCTGTTTGGATCAACACACCTAGCAAGCAGCTCACTCACACCTAGAACATTGATTTCTAGTGCATTGGTTGCCTTCCCACTGACACGCATGAATTCGTGGTACAACTCCTCCACATTAGAGAAATGGTAAGTGTTCCCCTGGCCAGTTGCTTCTACTGCTTCTGGAACACTAGTGGCCTCAGGTTGGGCAAGTACAGTTGAGCATACAGGAAATTTCCCAAGGCTCTTGGCAACTTTTGTTCTGGGCTTTTTCCCATGGTTACTGCTTCTGGAACATTAGTGGCCTCAGGTTGGGCAAGTACAGTTTGGCAGACAGGCAATTTCCCTATGGCTGTTAGCAACTTTTGTTCCGGACTTTTTCCCATGGTTACAGCTTCGGGCAGGTGTTGTATCCTATTGATCTCCGTACATAGTACTGGAGGGGTGTTCTCTTTCTCCTTTTTGTAACCTACATGGTTTAATGATCGAGCCTCAGGTGATGCCTTGAAGTCTTGCACCTTGGCCCTCTGGATACAATTGGCTGACTCCATCACATTCCCCTGAGACGGGGGAGGCACTTGAACATTTAATTCAACTAGTGGTTGTGCTCTGCTGCGGTTTCCTATGCTTAGTAGCACTGTGGGTCCCACCTTTAGTTGTATTGGCCTTACTTTTGTGGGGTCCAGTGTTTCCTCTGCAGAACTTGCCTAAAAAGCAGCTGGTCTTGCTCCCTCCTTAGACTGAGTTGCCAGAATATGTGATCCACTTGCTTGACATTGGGAATGAAATATACCCGAAAGCTTTGGATCTACTCCTGTAGGTACTGCCTCATCTCCAACTTTGCTTGTTGAGCTTGATGTTGTACTCTTTATTTGTTGAGCTTTGGATCCACCATGAATTGCCTCTTTTGTTTCAGAATTTGCTTGTTGTTGCTGCTGAGAAGGACCAGATTTTTTCATGGCTGACTGCCTTGGCTTTCCCCCTTGGCCGTAACAAGGATTTTCGGCACGATATGCTTGCGAATGCATTGCTGTTTTGTTCATCACAGATGGCTCCAGTACGAAACTGACAGTTTTCTTCATCTTCTTTGATGGAGGGAGTGGTGGTAGTTGGTTTTGACAAGCAATCTTCTATTCTGTAGCTTCATTTAGAGCGGCGCCAAATTGTCTCATTATTTTCTGCCGAGTCGCCTTTGGGCATATTTCCTTGGGGTTAAATGTGAAGCCCAAATCCAAGTCTTCCCCCCTCAGCAACTCTTCGAACATCCTCTTCGCTTCGGTTGCCATGGTTATGTCATCAATGTCCCATATTTCTTTCACTTCAAAAAAAGGAAACGTGGTTCTTGGGAAACAGCAGTTTTGAATTCTGTCAACACAAGGTCTTTCATACAGATGCTATCTGCCTCATCCAATCCTTTTGCCTTTCTGTCCTTCTTCTTTTGAATCAGAAATTGCAGCGTGCATTGTTCATCATCGTCGCTGCCTGACTGCTCAGCTGCGGGATCCTCGTCCCGATCGGAGCCACCATTGCTGCCTGAACCACCGTTGCCACCTCCGCTGTCATCTTCATCATCTTCATCCTGCTTCCCTTGCCCATCGTCTTCCTTGTCTTTGCCATCCCCATCGCCTTCTTCATCGTCATCGTCCTCCTTTCCTTCACCATCTTCTTTTTCGTCATCCTCTTCCTCTTCATCATCATCATTGTCCTCGTTCCCCTCAGTTCCATCTTCCGTCCCTGTGTCAACCGTGAGGGCCAGTGCTCCCTGGTTACTTGATTTCCCCTGAACTCCACTTGATCCATCATGACCATCATCGCTGTCTGAACTTTCATCGCTGTCGCTTTCATCACTACCTTTATCTCTGCCATCTCCCTCGCTTTCACTGTCAGCTGCCTCGCTGTCATCGCTGTCTGAATTAAACGACTCCTCCTCACTTGGTAAGCTGTCTCTTCCGGCTGGTACTCGCTTGCTCCTTCTGTTAGGCTGTCGCCTACTTGTCTCCGCAGTAGTAGGATCTGCCTCCTTTGTCCCCCATTCATCATCATCTATCTTCCCAACCCTAGTCACGAGCTTCCCCACTGCATGAGAAATTACGGAACACATTTCATGCACCAACCCTTTGAGCTTCTTTTGCTTCTGTAAAACATGAAAGTGGATGGTAGAGACACATGATAAGTACATATCTTCTATTAAAGATAAAAAGGGGAACTACAATGAGAGCAAAAAAACAGTGCTCGATAACTTACTGATTTGTCATATGACTCGGGCAATCTTGCGGCAACAAATTTGGTGATGTGGTCCATACTGCCAAACAAGCTATCATCCGCACACTGAGAAAACTCCGTCTTGAGCTGGTGGTTTATAGCAAAAGAAGATTTAAAAAAACTATGAGTGACAACAATTCTGGCACTCCCATAACAAAAAAAGAACTGAGAAATGAAAGAAAAACAGTACTACTAATAGTCTTTAAATTCCTGCAACCATTATGGCACTCCCCCCCCTGTTGCCTACTATTAGTGGATACTGTAATGAACAAAAATGAAGAACTAGTTTGAATAATTTGCTAGTTTTCAGAACATAAGTTGCTTGGGTGGATGTATAAAATTGCTACTTTCCAACATGTGAATTGCACAGACAAAAAAAAGAGCTAAAAAAAGATGTACTCCAGCAGCTACTGTTAGAATACAACAACCCCACAAATCCTTCCTGTGGACATAATCCAACTGTGTGCATGGCAAATGAAAAAGTCTGATAACTACTTGGACCTACTTGAAATATATGTATGGCACTTGCCCAAAAAGGTACATTACCTTGCATGCTCTTTCAAAGTGAATTGCCTACTCTAAAAAAATTGTAGTGTTATATCCTAAAACAGAGAAATTGCGTTACCCGCAAATGGCCGTATTCTCCTGGTGCCTTCCTGTCCTTCTTGATAACTCTGGAGATTAAATCTGAATTCCAGACAGAAACCCTTGGTACCAAGTTGGGGATTGGCTCATCAACATCCAAAGAGTCTAGGTACAACAGCTACGTAGAGACAAGGAAAAAGAACAGAAAGTTTAAGTTAGCTAATGATTGCAAAGAGAAAAAGAAAAGATAAGTAAACAATGGATGCTTAAAAAAATAAAACAGCTTGAAGCACTTACAACAAGGTGGAAAACACAACAACAAACAGCCTTCTTGTTGGCACGCCCCGAAGTGAACACAAGCTTTAATTGATCAACAACAAACTGGCATATGTTGGTTTCCGTTATTCCATTGACATCCATTACCGCTGGGAAACTCTTTGGGGAAATGCTCAAACTAGTTGAAGGGGCAAGGAAGCACGAAAAAACAAGAGATAGCCAAGCGCGGACAAAGTCATCATCATGAGATCCTCCCATGTCTACGATCATCTTGCACCATTCTGTGAGGGTTGGGGAGTTCTTCGATGTGATGTTGTAAATACTGTACATTGCCTTTGTGATTTCAGGCCGATTCTTGAAGCACACCTTCCTGCCCCTGTTGGGCAAACCCCATATCCTACGGACACTAGCGGCATCTACAGGAATCTTCCCCCTTTCTGGAATGACTATCTGCGAAATCTCCGGATCGTAATGCTTCATTATCCACTGGCTAAGATCTCCGGGCATGCTACTCGCTCCAAGGTCCAGAATGCCGCCATATTCTTTTCCGATGATGACACCCTTTTGGTCAGGGACCAAGTCCTTGTTCAACTTGAAGAGCCTTGCAGGAGATGCCCTGTTCCTACGACCCTATAGCATATAAGAAAAAAACAGAAAAAGGGGATTAGCAAAACATAGAAGAGGATCACAACATAGGAAACTTATGCATCATGCTGGGCAACTGCTGAGTGAAACTGAGGCAACTATGCAAAATACCTCAGTTCCTCCCGTCTTTTGGCGTTTTGCTTTTGGAGGTTGGTCGATGTCTGCACATCCTCCATTTTTATTCCCAGCATCTGCAGCTTGGCTCTCGTTGCTATTGTCGTTGCTAATGATATCATCAGGGCGCTTCCCCCTTACAGCTGCTGCTTTAGTTCTCATACGCTTGTACCCAGATATTGGTGCACTGCTCCGTGGCTGGAAGATAGAAACCACAAAAATAAATAAAAAATGGAAAACAAAATCTCTTAAGTACAGTAAGAACATAAAAAACTCCTGAGCATGTGCACACCTTTGTTTGATGCTCTTCATCCCCATGAGATGCAGGGGCGTCATGGCTTGATCCAGCAGGTCCATCCTGTTTTGACTTCTGACTTGTCCCAGCCATCTAATTTCTGCTGCATATTTAAAGGAACAACGATTTAAAAAAAAGTGGGCAATGAAAAGCATCGTAACCTATCTGATTTTTCAATATATGTTACAGCATTAATACAAAAATACATACAAAACACCTAAGTAAAACATCGCTACAAGGAACAACAAACAACTATTGCACATCAATTATCCAGGCAACACATGTTGGCATTTTAGGCAACTGGCTAAAGAAAGCTTGAGCAAGTTTGAGATTACACAAAATGCAGTGCATATGGTGTCTGCTAGGCAACACATATTGGCATTTCAGGCAAATGCCTGAGAAAGCTTGAGCAAAAGCCAGGCATTACACAAAAGACACTAGACAAAAAACGGTTGATGGCATATTAGGGCAACTGACTAACAAAACCTTCAGAGCCAGGCACACTAGGCAAACAGTTGAGGCCAATTCAGGCAACTGACTAGCAAAACTCCAGCAAAAAAGCATGACAACTAAGTCACAAAACTTAACTAAAACTGACATACATATCTACAACTCACTCGAAGACAAACACCAACATCGAACCACAGCACATAACCCTGATACACACACATTTCACCAACATGAACCTATAGCAGAGTTCCATTTGTTGCATGACAAAAAGGTGCTAGGAAACTATATGAGCATCCTGTGAGTAGTTGTTGCGCAAGTCAGTAGATCACCAAAGCCTTGAATGCACACTAGGCAACAGTTGAGGCCAATTCAGGCAACTGACTAGCAAAACTCCAGCAAAAAAGCATGAACCTATAGTATAGTTCCATTTGTTGCATGACATATATATCTACATCTCAGTCGAAACAAACACCAAATGTCGAACCACAGCACATAACCCTAATACACAAACATTTCCACCAACATGAACCTATAGCATAGTTCCATTTGTTGCATGACAAAAAAGGTGCTACCAAACTATATGAGCATCCTGTGAGTAGTTGTTGTCCCAGTAGATCACCAAAGCCTTGAATGCCTCACCAGCAACAAAACCAAATCTAACGGCAAATCACTTACCCCCTATGCGTAATCTCTTCCGAATATATTACAATGGCAAAGGTATTCAGTGATTTCGCACCTAAACTCACGAGATCTGACAAGCACACACAAAACTGGGATCGAGATGAACTGACCTGCGATTCTGCCCTGCGCCAATGCACATGGTGATTCTGCTCCTCCGCGCTAAACACACGGCGAAGACGGGCGTGTCGACCCTTCTCGCCCGCGTCTCCGATGCAGCAGCGCCTTCCGCCTCCAACTGCTGTTGTTTGTTGAGGGTGTAGAGGAACAGTCCTGGTTGCCGCACCGACGCGCGTGTCGACCCTCCTCGCCCGCGACTCCGGAGCTGCAGTGCCTTCGGCCTCCGACGGCTGCACCGACGTATAGCCCCAATCGCCGCCCCCCGACGAGCACCTGGCCTGATTAACCACTTGCTGTACGCCGCGCACGCTGTCCCTTCGTCACTACGCCGGAGGACGGCCGCCGAATCGCCGCACCGCCGCCGGTTGCTGCGGATTTGGTGGATTTGGGAGGGGCGCTCGGGGACGGTTTCGAAATGGGGGGACGGGGAGGAGACGGAAATGCGGAGGGAGGGGGAAAACTACCGGGACCCACGACCGCTTATCCACCCAACGGCCTCTTTCGACGACGCCACGACCAGGTGCCACCTGGCGCAGACGACGAGGCGAGCGCTTCTCCGCCCCAGCCGCGCGATGCCGATCCGACGACGCGCGAAAGCGTGTGCTGGAGATGGCAAATGAGCACTCGACCACTTTTTAGGATTTAGGCTTTTTAATTTGAGCTGGTCTGAAGGAGATAGGCATAGAGGCGCGTCTTACCTCTTGGCACTAAGCTTGCCTGGTCATTTGAATTGACCTTTTGTCTGATGTTTTCTCTTGCACTTCGCCATCTGCAGATTGAGCTCAAATCTCACCTGTATTCGTGTCCACAGGCGAGGGAACACACCGACACTGCCGATTTTGCTTGCCGGCGCCGCCACTAGACTTTCCTGCTCGTGGCGGCCTGTCTCCTAGGGTAAGCTCGTCTCGCCTTCCTTGTCTTTTTAATTCGAACTGGTCCGAAGGAGTTAATCATAGAGGCGGGTTTTCATCTTGCACTAAAGCTCGGCTTGTCTTTTCAGTTGACTGGGCTCGATGGAGCACGATGCCAGACAAGAAAGGCGCAACCATGCTTGAGGACCTGCCAGGGGAGATTATGGACATGATTCTCATCTGATTGCCGTCCAAAGACGTCGGCCGTTGTCGAGTTGTCAACACGTCATGGCGCAGTGCCACATCCACCCCCAAATTCATGCTCGAACACCACCGCCGACAGCCATTGGTCCCCATTGTCGATGCGCATGGGCGGGCCGTCAGTCATTTCGTCTTTGGTGACGCCGGTGGTGGCACGTCCAGTCAAGAGCTCTGGCCCTTGGTCCGGGAAGGCAATCTCAGTTTCACGCTCAAAGGCTCCTGTGATGGCTTCTTGATTATCTACCATTGCACGCAACCGTATCTCTACATCTGCAACCCGGTCACCCGCAAGTATGTTATCCTACCAAAGCCTCAAGAGCAATTCAACTTCGTAATTGGTTTCTACCACCACCATCCAACTGGAGAATATAGGGTGCTCTGGTTCTCCCGGTCACATGACTCGTCCAAATCCAGCGTATATGTCCTTACAGTGGGATCTGACAAGCCAAGGGGCATCATAGTTAGAATTCCAATGGTCTCATCTCCTTTTGTGGAAAATAGGTTAATGAATGATGTGCACTTTTCATCCGGCTTTTCAGCACCAGTCCACCACCGTGGCAGCCTGCACTGGTGGCTTTCTGGTTCCAGTGACATTACGGGAGGATGTCCAGACATTATTGTGTTTGACACAGAAGCCGAATCATTCCGGTGGATGCGCAGTCCTCGCCAGCAATGCCCTAATAGCAATTTGTTTGACATGAAAGGGACGCCTGCTATCTGGGCTGGCTCGACTCCTACTAGTTTCTCCACTATGGATGTCTGGGTGATGCAAGATTATGAGGCTCAAATCTGGGCTTTCAAGTACCGGATCAAACTGTCAACGGTGGAGGCATCACGTCAACTTTATTTAACTTCTTACAAAAAGAAAAAGAGAACACCACTTGATTCAATAGTGCAGTCGTTCAATGATATGGCTGTGTTAAATGAACGTGAGCTACTGGTCAGGTTCAATGGTAAACATGTGTTGCACTGTGACGTTGATGGCAAACTCTTAGGTTTGGTTAAAATTGGTAAGAATCAACATTGTATGCGGCTTGCTCATTACTGCCTCCAGGAGAGCATTCTTCTAATTCCGTCCCGTGAGATGCAACAAGGTTAAGACGAGGAGCATCCATTCTCCACCGGGCGCATTTGAATGTTCAAGGCTCCTGGTTTGCTTTGCCCTGACATTTAGAGCATGTCTTTTGTTCAAAGCACTTCTTGTCATAACTACCAGTAGAATATGTCATTTTGGATGGTTGCTGTAGCACCTGCGATGTCATCACTTGGTGCTAGTTATTATGTCTTGAACTTCTTAATGTTCTGAACTATGGTGTATCAATCTATGGTATTAAAACTCTTTATTACTGTTCCTCCCCACCTCCCATATATACTTTAGTGTTGGCATGGTTAAGACATGGCTATGTGCTTGTTGGCTGTTAGTTTGATCTCTGATGTTCAGTGTCTGCTTTGATCTCCCTCCAGGCTGGACCTGCTCTTTTTGTGCATATAGATATGTGTATTCTGGCATTTCACTCAACAAAGTTTTTTGCCTGACTGTCACTTCAGTGCTGTTGTGATTGGAGAATTAAACTTAGTGCTCTGGTCATGTGTTGTGGGTACTACTGCTATTTTTGTTTCCAGGTTTTATGTTTTCTTAGTGGAAGCGAATACTAAGCTAAGGTATGCGACTTGGAAGATATATAACTTAATTACAGGTTGTCAATTTGGCAGATTTAAGAAACGAATGATCACCTATCTTTTCATGTGGGAAACCTAGTGAACTTCACTGGCTATACTATAATGCCATCTGGAGTGCTTTTATCCACTCAAACTGCAGCTCTGCTTCCAAAATGTAAGAAAATTACCTTAAAGCAAATGTGATCATTCAACTATGGAAGTGCGCCTATTTAAAGAAAAATTCAAGTCATTCCCTTTTTTCTCTTTTTTTTGCACACATGAGCATAGGATTGCTTCATTCCGTCTTACAAAACTAGGTAATATTGTGCGCAGTAGGTGCAAACCTCCAATTCCTTTTGCATGAAAACTGATCTCAACCATACTTAACTATTAGCAAACTAACTACAGATCAGCTCGAACTTACTAACTAGGGAATCAGCTCTTTGCCTAGAGCTAAATAGAAAGTCTAAAGCCAAAAAAAATCAGCTTATAAGTTACTCATACAAGCAGCCTCTGTCTTCCATCAGGTGGTAAATTTACAGCAAGAGGTGCTTCAAGCCAAAAAGCACCTCTTGCTGTAAATTTGTTTGGCGGTAGACGCTGCATTTTTCAGTACTTTGGTTTATGAGTTCCAGACCGAGAAGGTTATCAATGAGGAACCTGGAAAATTTATCTTGAAAACGGATGCTATATCTGGTTCCTACTTCTACCATCGAACTTAGCACCCATCTACATAACTTAGCCGTGTCTATGCCGTAATTTCAATTCGGAAACACATTCCAGTCAATCTTTGCTACTGCACGATGCAAAAACAGATGACCTAAAAATTCGTTTTTCCGCACGATACAGACATTTCTCACTCTATTCAGCTCCTTTTATGCTATCTCTAGTTAAAATAATATTTTCGAACGATAGCATGCAAACACCTTACCTTTTGGAGTTACACATAAGGAAACCACATTTTCATAAAAGGATATTTTACTTGATTAGCTGTAAGAATTGAATATAAAGAGTTAACTGTAAGAACACCATAACTAGTTGGCTGCTAGCTTCTTGATGTAGACATCCGAAGTGCACCTATATTGGTCATCTATTTATGAAGATGCACATCTACACTAAATTTGGTTAAAAAGGTACAATATGATCTGAAATGAATTGTGTTAGTACTTCTCTGTCCAATTTGACCAAAAAGTGCCAACGTGGCAGCCCTCATTGATTACTATTTTATCCTCTCATCTTTGTCTCATTATATATTTTCAAATGGAATATGCAAGCATACATGTGTTAGTCAGTTATTAAATATTTGTTCCCGAATCAAGGCCGAAAATCTACATGGTAAGAGCTACAAAAAGATTGGATACACTGAATACGGAATTGATGTACACACGATGGTCTGTGCACCACGCCCAGCCGATAATTGCTCTTACACCGTCAGATACTTTAGGAACAAAAGCATAAATGGCTGGATGGAAAAGTCATATGCATGTCGTCTAAAAAGTGCCGGCTGTGTAGCAGTACTCAACTGAATACTACATCTGCAACCCGGTCATCCGCAAGCGTGTGCTCCTGTCGATTCCTTGACTGGATTATTTCATATGTGGCCTCTAACACGACAAGTTAACTGGGGAATACAGGGTGCTCCTTTTCTAACCAGAGGAGACAACGAATGGAGGAGCATCAAAGTCATACTGCTGTCGGTTAAACTGGACCGTCCTGGTTTGTTAGCCGGTACACTGTGTTGTCCAACATTCCACCACCATGGCAACCTGCACTGGAATTCTCATTGGTTTGATGATCACATTCTGGGCCCTAGATGCATTCCTGTATTCGACACTGAGGCCGAGTCATTCCAGTGGATGCGCGGTCCTAGCCAGGTGCGCTGCTTTGCTGAATTGTTCGACATGAATGGGACGCTTGCTGCGTGCAGCAAACCGGTTCAGCAGTATCCCACATCAACTTTTGATATCCGGCTAGTGCATGACTATGAGGCTGAAATATGGGTCTTCAAATGTCGGATTGACCTGACCATGGGTGGAGGCATTTACGTCCACTGGGTTTAACCTCAATCAAAAGGAAAACAAGTTGGTTCAGAATACAATAGGGGCGCCAATTTGGTCCTACTCAATGATTGCCAGCTGCTGGTCAATTTGACTGAGACACTGTATTGCACCGTAACATTGACAACAAGTTCTTAGGACTGGTTATCATTCATAATCGACATGATCATAAAGAGCTTACTCCATATCACCTCCAAAAGACCATTATGCCAGTTCTATCCCGCCGACCTGTGAGAAGACGTGGAGCCTGCGTCCCGCACAGGGCTTGCCTGAATGCTCAAGACTCCTGGCCTGCTTCGCCCATTGAATCATAACATGTCTTTTGCTCTTAGCTCTTCTTACTTATTAGTACTTGAAAGAATTAGAGGCTAGAAGCGTATGCTATTCGGCAGGGATGTATGCATGTTATATAGTCATGACAGATTACAAGATGGCGCAGGTTGTTGCTAAACTTGACCTCTACTCCAAGCTATACCAGGATAAGATCTATCTAACTAACAACCGCACCAGATACATCATATACGTTACAACTCATGCGTGACATGTTGTCACGTATTTCTACCTATACATGATCTACAAGCCTATCGTTCAACATCCTCCCTCAATCTTAACATGTCAAGGTTCAGATTGTTCTTGAAGGCTTGGAACTGCCGAACTTGTAGAGGCTTAGTAAAGCCATCAGCAACTTGATCTCCTGTTGGGATGAACTGTATTTCAAGTAGTTTCTGTGCTACTCTTTCACGAACAAAATGATAGTCAATTTCTATATGCTTTGTTCTTGCGAGAAATACAGGATTTGCAGACAGATAAGTTGCACCCAGATTGTCACACCAAAGTTGTGACACATGTGATCTTCCAACACCCAATTCATCAAGTATGGTTTCCATCCACATTACCTCAGCAGTTGCATTAGCCAGTGACTTGTATTCTGCTTCAGTACTGGAATGTGACATTGTTGCTAGTTTCTTTGCATTCCAAGATATGAGATTAGATCCAAGGAAAACAGCAAACCCTCCAGTAGACCTCCTATCATCTAGGCAACCAGCCCAGTATGCATCAGAGAATGCACTTATTGCAGTTGATGGGGATCTACACAATTTTAGCCCTATTCCAGAACTTCCTTGAATATATCTTAATATCCTCTTTACTGCTGTCCAATGTGCAGAAGTAGGAGCATGTAAGAACTGACAAACTTTGTTTACAGCAAAAGATATGTCAGGTCTGGTCAGAGTTAAGTACTGAATTGCACCAACTATGCTCCTATACTTAGTCCCTTCCTATGAACTTAGTATTTTTCCTTCATGCAATGACAACTTATCAGTAGTTGACATAGGTGTAGTGGAAGGCTTACAATCCTTCATGCCTACACGCTTGATTATATCCTTGGCATATTTTTCTTGAGTTAATATAATACCATCATGCATCTTTTTAAGTTCAATGCCTAGAAAATAATGCAAGTCTCCCAGGTCCTTGAGTGCAAACTCACTTCTCAAGTTTCTTAACAAGGCCAAGGTAGCACCTTGCGATGAACTGGCAACAATTATATCATCAACATAAATTAACAGATAAATGATCACCTTCCCTTTCTTGAAGAAGAACAATGAAGTATCTCCTCTAGAGGTGCGTAAACCAAGCTGTTGCAGCTTCATACTCAGTTTTGAATACCAGGCTCTAGGTGCCTGCCTTAAACCATACAAGGCCTTGTCCAACTTACATATATGGTGCGGTTTTGAGCCATCCTCAAAACCAGGTGGCTGCCGCATATAAACCTCTTCCTCGAGAACGCCATGTAAAAACGCATTCTGAACATCCAATTGACGAAGACTCCATCCCCTGGAAACAACAATAGACAGAACAAGTCTGATAGTAGCAGCCTTAACAACTGGACTAAAAGTATCTTCATAATCAATACCATAGCGTTGCTTGAAACCTTTAGCCACTAGTCTAGCCTTGTACCTGTGTATTGTGCCATCAGATTTTCTTTTGACCTTGTACACCCACTTACAATCTATTACATTCCTACCTTTCTTTGAAGGAACTAAATGCCAAGTTTTGTTTCTCATGAGTTCATCATATTCTATATTCGTAGCATTTTTTCAATCATGATTACTCAATGCCTCTGTTAGACTTTGTGGTTCACCAGTGGATGCAAAATTTGCAAACTTAAAATTCTTGTCATACCTTACTGTTCCATCTTTAAACTTTGTTGGTTTCAAAATTCCTGTCTGTGCACGTGTAGCCATACGTGCCGGTGTGTAGTGGTGTACTAGATCAACAGCCGTAGAAGATCCCGGCCCGCCCTCATCCAATGAAGCATTAGCAGGTGAATCCTCCTCGACTGCTACGCTCGGGTCATGCACTGACACAGGTGATGTGCCTGGGCCCGGGGAGCGCGCAGATGGACAGGGCGACACGCCGCCCGCTACACGTGACGACGAAGGCGCGCTCGGGGAGCGCGCAGGTGGACCAGGCGACGCTTCGCCCGCTGCATGTGACGACGAAGGCGCGCTTGTCCCTCTCGCACCGACGCCCGACGCATGGCACGCACCAGAGGAGGGCGAGGGGACATCGGGTCCTCCTGACCAATCATCAGCCGTCCCACCCGACCGGTCTCCAGGAGAGACAGGCGGCGTCAGGAGATCCGCCTGGGGATACGTCACCGCGTCATCCTGCGTGCTGGCACCGTATCTCGCGGGATTAGCACCCGCAGGCGTATCTGCCTCGTGTCCCACGCCGCCAGGAGTTCTCTGTTGCTGCATAAAATCATAGTTTGGAGCGCCGGTTTTTTCACCGCTGTCTCCATCATGGTTAGGGTTATTAAACAAATGATCATCAGCAGTGTTTTCACCCCCTTAATCAGTAGGATTTAATAAGTCTAGGGAAAGCAAAAGAATCTCAGCGCGTAAACGTGCACCCGCATTAGGATGAAGTGCAGCAAAAGGAAAAACGTTTTCATCAAATACAACATCCCTAGAGATATAGACACGTACGGTGGAGATATCGAGGCACTTAAAACCTTTGTGGGGATTGCTATACCCAAGGAAAGCACATTTTTTCGATCGAAATTGGAGTTTATGATTATTGTATGGTCGAAGCACTACAAAAAAATACACTTCCGTGATGATACGTGTTTATCACAGTAGGTCGCATTTTTTGTCATGCATCTACATCCATGACAAATTTATGACAGAATCAAGATAGTCATACCTGGGCTGTCCTAGAAGTGTTCTGTGACATTACCAAAATTATCATCACGGAAGTGTCCACTTCCATGACGATAAATCGCGCGTCACAGAAATGCTTTCGTCAAGGGTGACCGACACGTGGCATCCACTGTAACGGAACGACGTTAAGCTATCGGGTCGGGTTTTGGATCCGATAACCCGTTAACAGCCCCGACCAATGGTGATTTTCCACATGTAAAATCACCATTGGCTGGAGGAAACACGTGTCGGCTCATCGTTGGGACAGATGTCATCCACTCATTGGACAGAAGGCGCCTATGATATGTCGACACGTGGCACGGCCCATCAAGTTTAAATGGGCCGGCCCAACTAAAGGCCCACAAGATTTTGCGGACCATAATGGGCCGCCCCAGCTAATGGCCCACAAGATTTTGTGGACCATAATGGGCTGGCCTAGCTCCGGAGTCAGCATACCATACCGTGTCACCATCAGCTCCGCCGTGCTCCCGCATGGCTGCAGCGACATGCTTTGTATCGGGCACGAAGTCCTCATCATACTGGTGCTAGCAGTCAATGACTTCATGGCCCGGTTTCTTGCACAGCTGACATCTAGGCCGACGGTTGTTGTTGTTGTAGCTGTCGTTGTAGCCGCCATTGTAGTTGTTGTTGCCGCGGTCACCACCATTGTTGTCGCGGTCACCAGGGCGAGCGTGGCCCTGGTTACCACTGCGCCCGCCGCCGCTGCTGTTTCCGCGGCCGCGCCACTGCTGTCCACGCCCACGACCACGCCCGCAGGAGGCGACGTTGACAGAAGACTGGCGCAGATTGCCTCCTTGAAGCATGCTGAGGCGGGCGTCGAAGCTCATGAGCTGGCTATACAGCTCCTGAACTGTAACAGCTTCGACCCGCGCCGCCAAGGCCGAGATCACAGGGTTGTAGTCGATGACGAGGCTGGCGATGACGTGGGAGATGATCTCGGCGTCTCCGAGCGGTGCACCGGCGCAGGCAACTTCATCTGTAAGGGTTTTAATTTTCCCAAGATATTCTGCCATGGTTAGATTACCTTTCTGCAGATTGGTGAGCGCCATCCTTGTGTTGGTCTTCTGGGCTTGTGTTTGCACAGCAAACATGGCGTGGATGGAGTTCCATACCTCGGCCGGCGTCTGGAGCATCGCTACTTGGGCAAGGAGCTCTCGAGACAGAGACCCCATGAGGTACCCTTGTACCTATTGCTGCTGCACAAACCAGATCGATCTGGCATAGTTGAAGACCTGCTCTTCCGTCCCATTGTTGTTGATGGTGACGGTGGCAGGGGGCGCCGGGCTTGTGGCGTCGAGGAAGTGCTCCATCTGTGCTCCTTTGATCTGAGGTAGCACGACAGCCTTCCAGAGGAGAAAGTTCGTCCTTGTAAGCTTCTCTGATGGAGGCGGACCGAGAGAGGGCGAGCTGCTGCTGGAGGTGGAAGATGAGGCAAAGGCGGAATGTGCAGATAAAGTGGACAGAGCGCTCATGGTGGATGCGGGCATGGTGACAGCAGCGGTGGATGGCGTGGTTCCTGACATGGTTTCCTCTCTTCTCGATCTCGGTTCCTCTTTGCTTCGATCAACTAGATGGATTCCTTCTCGAGGGCTAGACGTACGAGAGGAAGGGCTCTGATGACCATATGAGGAAGCGTAGAACCCTTTGTCTCGGGCCGCAATATATTTATATGGCCGAAGCCTTGATGTACAAGTTGAGAGAGAGAGATCGATCGTGATCCTCTCGAGAGGTTACAGGGGATACGGGAGAGAAGAAGAGATAGATAGAGATACAAGTTTAAACCACTTTCGTATCCCTATACACTTTGTATTCTAATAAATCGTAGTCATCAAGATTTTTACTTGCAGTTGCGTGACCCCGATCTTGCCGTTGACTAGCTCCGCGCGGAGCCTCACCATAAAGACGCATGCCATCATTGTTGGCCCCTCCGGCCGTAGCTAACTGCATAAACGACAACCTCAAGAGGGAATACGACGCAGAAGCACCGTCATCGCTCGATATGAGGAGATCTAGGGTTTCCCCTTAGAGTTTCCCGCGTCTTCACGGACCCCAGCACCTCGCCTCACACCACACACTAGCCACCAAAGACAAATCAAGTGGGATGTGACGTGGACCAGCCTGTATGCATCCACCCCGTGGGGCAGAACATGCCTTCCATGGCCCTCCTGCCGCCACCGAACACCACCACGCCGCCGCCGGGAGCGAACCGCCGTGCAATGGAGGCCTAGATCCGGGGGGCGCGCCCAATGGCCAGGATGCCGCGCACCACCCTTGCGCACCGAGACTGGGGAGATCTCCAACCATCATCGTCCGCCGCCCGAGCTTAGCCTGGTGGCCTCCTCCAGCGGCTGCTGGGGTGATGGGGTGATGTGCGGCCTGGCGGCTAGGGCTGGGTTCCGCCCGAGTCACCCGGGAGGGTGTGCGGCGTGGGAGCCTAAATGTCATATGAAATGCATATACATATACAAATACATAGAGATGCTTCGCAGATTCTCTCGGCTGAAAAGGAAAATAAAGTGTATACGTTCATTCTATTCCTATCTTTTGTATTGTGTCATTCTCTATGATTCGCGTGAAGAGACGGGGACAGATATAATGACAACGCAGACCCACTACTGGTGAAGACAAGGTTGGAAGGTTATAGTCTTGGGCACATTGCTGGGTTGAGGGTAGTTTACGTTGAAGCGTAAGTGGAAGATTGTGCGCCATCAGTGTCAGCGATGATAAAGAGATGCCCCCATGACTAGCGACGCCATGGTTGGGCAAGAGAGGGCGGCGAGGCCCCGTGAATAAGGAGCAACTATGCATCAATCGTCTCACATAAAATCAGGTGGCAGTCGATGTCCCCACTTCTATCGCGACTGTTGGATTGAAATGCAAGGGCTGAGACTTTGTCTTTTACCTTCAATCTGGATGGACTTTTACCCCCCCCCCCCCTAAATTTAGATGTGCCGGCGATTATCTACAACACAGCAGCACCCCTGCTCGCTTCCGATGAGTTACATTACATCCAAACCTCGTCGAAAACTACCCACCTTGGTACTCATCGCTCTGCATTCGACGTCTCAAGCTCGTGCTCCGTCTAATCGACCAGGGGTGAGCAAAAAGACTCCTCCCCCTTTGCATTTGACAGGCCTTGGACTTGCCTACCAGCCGCGTCATCGCCGGTTCCTGTTCGGCCTCGGAGCTCCACCGCTATTCCTCTAACCTTCGAGGAGGCTGCGCTTGGAGAAGGTGATTGAAGTCTGAAAAAATTCTATATGCTCGGAGTGGGAGAGAGAGGGGTGTTTCAAGTTGGTTGCTGGAGAGGAAAAGGCTTGATTTTATACAACCAAAAAATTATAGTCCAAATGCAAAGAAAGGAAAAAATTAGACCCAGCCGCCGTTCAAACAATAGAAAAGGACTCGGCCGAGTCAATCTCCTCCCTCTCCCCACCCCATTCTGCACGCTGCAATACCTAATTTTTCCTCACTTCTCTCTCTCCCCTGGATCGACCTCGCGGCCGTCCAGCCCCGTGAATTCCGGATCGAGGTCGCTGCGCTTTCCACAGCTCGCGCAATGGTCTCCTGGTCGAGCTCCCCTCCCTGACTGGGTGCGGGGGAGCACGGCCCCTCTAAGGTTGACCCGCCTCCGCCTCCGCCACGACCTTCTCCGCCGCCTTCCTCCACGATGAAGGTGAGCATCTTGGCCGCCCAAACCGGTCGAAGTCTCTTGTCCGATGTTTTCTCTTGCCCTCCGCCATCTGCAGATTGCGCTCAAATCTCCCTTGTATTCGTGTCTACAGGCGACGGAGCACACTGACGCTGCCGATATTGCCTGTCGCCCCTGCCGCCGCTAGACTCGTCTCGCCTGGGCGGCCTGTCTCTTAGGGTAAACTCGCCTCGCCTTCCTCGTGTATTTTACATGTCATTTTAATTTGAGCTGGTCTGAAGGAGATAGGCATAGAGGCGCGTCTTACCTCTAGGCACTAAGCTTGCCTGGTCATTTGAATTGACCTTTTGTCTGATGTTTTCTCTTGCACTTCGCCCTCTGCAGATTGAGCTAAAATCTCACCTGTATTCGTGTCTACAGGCGAGGGAACACACCGACACTGCCGATTTTGCTTGCCGGCGCCGCCACTAGACTTTCCTGCTCGTGGCGGCCTGTCTCCTAGGGTAAGCTCGTCTCGCCTTCCTTGTGTATTTTACTTGCTTGTCTTTTTAATTCGAACTGGTCCGAAGGAGTTAATCATAGAGGCGGGTTTTCATCTTGCACTAAAGCTCGGCTTGTCTTTTCAGTTGACTGGGCTCGACGGAGCACGATGCCAGACAAGAAAGGCGCAACCATGCTTGAGGACCTGCCAGGGGAGATTATGGACATGATTCTCATCCGATTGCCGTCCAAAGACGTCGGCCGCTGTCGAGTTGTCAACACGTCATGGCGCAGTGCCACATCCACCCCAAATTCATGCTCGAACACCACCGCCGACAGCCATTGGTCCCCATTGTCGATGCGCATGGGCGGGCCGTCAGTCATGTCGTCTTTGGTGATGCCGGTGGTGGCACGTCCAGTCAAGAGCTCTGGCCCTTGGTCCGGGAAGGCAATCTCAGTTTCACACTCAAAGGCTCGTGTGATGGCTTCTTGATTATCTACCATTGCACGCAACCGAATCTCTACATCTGCAACCAGGTCACCCGCAAGTATGTTACCCTACCAAAGCCTCAAGAGCAATTCAACTTCGTAATTGGTTTCTACCACCACCATCCAACTGGAGAATATAGGGTGCTCTGGTTCTCTCGGTCACATGACTCGTCCAAATCCAGCGTATATGTCCTTACAGTGGGATCTGACAAGACATGGGGCATCGTAGTTAGAATTCCAATGGTCTCATCTCCTTCTGTGGAAAATAGGTTAATGAATGATGTGCACTTTTCATCCGGCTTTTCACCACCAGTCCACCACCATGGCAGCCTACACTGGTGGCTTTCTGGTTCCAGTGACATTATGGGAGGATGTGCAGACATTATTGTGTTTGACACAGAAGCCGAGTCACTCCGGTGGATGCGCAGTCCTTGCCAGAGATGCCCTAACAGCAATTTGTTTGACATGAAAGGGACGCTTGCTATCTGGGCTGGCTCGACTCCTACTAGTTTCTCCACTATGGATGTCTGGGTGATGCAAGATTATGAGGCTCAAATCTGGGCTTTCAAGTACCGGATCAAACTGTCAACGGTGGAGGCATCACGTCAACTTTATTTAACTTCTTACAAAAAGAAAAAGAGAACACCACTTGATTCAATAGTGCAGTCGTTCAATGATATGGCTGTGTTAAATGAACGTGAGCTACTGGTCAGGTTCAATGGCAACCATGTGTTGCACTGTGACGTTGATGGCAAATTCTTAGGTTTGGTTAAAATTGGTAAGAATCAACATTGTATGCGGCTTGCTCATTACCGCCTCCAGGAGAGCATTCTTCCAATTCCATCCTGTGAGATGCAACAAGGTTAAGACGAGGGGCATCCATTCTCCACCGGGCGCATTTGAATGTTCAAGGCTCCTGGTTTGCTTTGCCCTGACATTTAGAGCATGTCTTTTGTTCAAAGCACTTCTTGTCATAACTACAAGTAGAATATGTCATTTTGGATGGTTGTGGTAGCACCTGCGATGTCATCACTTGGTGCTAGTTATTATGTCTTGAACTTCTTAATGTTCTGAACTATGGTGTATCAATCTATGGTATTAAAACTCTTTATTACTGTTCCTCCCCACCTCCCATATATACTTTAGTGTTGGCATGGTTAAGACATGGCTATGTGCTTGTTTGCTGTTAGTTTGATCTCTGATGTTCAGTGTCTGCTTTGATCTCCCTCCAGGCTGGACCTGCTCTTTTTGTGCATATAGATATGTGTATTATGGCATTTCACTCAACACAGTTTTTTGCCTGACTGTCACTTCAGTGCTGTTGTGATTGGAGAATTAAACATAGTGCTCTGGTCATGTGTTGTGGGTACTACTGCTATTTTTGTTTCCAGGTTTTATGTTTTCTTAGTGGAAGCGAATACTAAGATAAGGTATGCAACTTGGAAGATATATAACTTAATTACAGGTTGTCAATTTGGCAGATTTAAGAAACGAATGATCACCTATCTTTTCATGTGGAAAACCTAGTGAACTTCACTGGCTATACTATAATGCCATCTGGATTGCTTTTATCCACTCAAACTGCAGCTCTGCTTCCAAAATGTAAGAAAATTACCTTAAAGCAAATGTGATCATTCAACTACGGAAGTGCGCCTATTTAAAGAAAAATTCAAGTCATTCCCTTTTTTCTCTTTTTTTTGCACACATGAGCATAGGATTGCTTCAATCCGTCTTACAAAACTAGGTAATATTGTGCGCAGTAGGTGCAAACCTCCAATTCCTTTTGCATGAAAACTGATCTCAACCATACTTAACTATTAGCAAACTAACTACAGATCAGCTCGAACTTACTAACTAAGGAATCAGCTCTTTGCCTAGAGCTAAATAGAAAGTCTAAAGCCAAAAAAAAATATAAGTTACTCATACAAGCAGCCTCTGTCTTCCATCAGGTGGTAAATTTACAGCAAGAGGTGCTTCAAGCCAAAAAGCACCTCTTGCTGTAAATTTGTTTGGCAGTAGACGCTGCATTTGTCTGTACTTTGGTTTATGAGTTCCAGAACGAGAAGGTTATCAATGAGGAACCTGGAAAATTTATCTTGAAAACGGATACTATATCTGGTTTTCCATAATGACCTGATGGCCAAAAGTTCCTACTTATACCATCGAACTTAGCACCCATCTACATAACTCAGCCGTGTTTATGCCGTAATTTCAATTCGGAAACACATTCCAGTCAATCTTTGCCACTGCACGATGCAAAAATAGATGACCTAAAAATTCGTTTTTCTGCACGATACAGACATTTCTCACTCTCTATTCAGCTCCTTTTATGCTATCTCTAGTTATAAAATAATATTTTCGAACGATAGCATGCAAACACCTTACCTTTTGGAGTTACACATAAGGAAACCACATTTTCATAAAAGGATATTTTACTTGATTAGCTGTAAGAATTGAATATAAAGAGTTAACTGTAAGAACACCATAACTAGTTGGCTGCTAGCTTCTTGATGTAGACATCTGAAGTGCACCTATATTGGTCATCTATTTATGAAGATGCACATCTACACTAAATTTGGTTAAAAAGGTACAATATGATCTGAAATGCATAGCGTTAGCACTTCTCTGTCCAATTTGACCAAAAAGTGCCAACGTGGCAGCCCTCATTGATTACTATTTTATCCTCTCATCTTCGTCTCATTATATTTTTTCAAATGGAATGTGCAAGCATACATGTGTTATTCAGTTATTAAATATTTGTTCCCGAATCAAGGCCGAAAATCTACATGTTAAGAGCTACAAAAAGATTGGATACACTGAATACGGAATTGATGTACACACGATGGTCTGTGCACCACGCCCAGCCGATAATTGCTCTTGCACCGTCAGATGCTTCAGGAACAAAAGCATAAATGGCTGGATGGAAAAGTCGTATGCATGTCGTCTAAAAAGTGTCGGCTGTGTAGCAGTACTCAACTGAATACTACATCTGCAACCCGGTCATCAGCAAGCGTGTGCTCCTGTCGATTCCTCGACTGGATTATTTCATATGTGGCCTCTAACACGACAAGTTAACTGGGGAATACAGGGTGCTCCTTTTCTAACCAGAGGAGATAACGAATGGAGGAGCATCAAAGTCATACTACTGTCGATTAAACTGGACCGTCCGGGTTTGTTAGCCGGTAGACTGTGTTGTCCAACATTCCACCACCATGGCAACCTGCACTGGAATTCTCATTGGTTTGATGATCACATTCTGGGCCCTAGATTCATTCTTGTATTCGACAGTGATGCCGAGTCATTCCGGTGGATGCGCGGTCCTAGCCAGGTGCGCTGCTTTGCTGAATTGTTCGACATGAACGGGACGGTTGCTGCATGCAGCAAACCGGTTCAGCAGTATCCCACATCAACTTTTGATATCCGGCTAGTGCATGACTATGAGGCTGAAATATGGGTCTTCAAGTGTCGGATTGACCTGACCATGGGCGGAGGCATTTACGTCCACTGGGTTTAACCTCAATCCTAAAGGAAAACAAGTTGGTTCAGAAGACAATAGGGGCGCCAATTTGGTCCTACTCAATGATTGCCAGCTGCTGGTCAATTTGACTGAGACACTGTATTGCACCGTAACGTTGACAACAAGTTCTTAGGACTCGTTAGCATTCATAATCGACATGATCGTAAAGAGCTTACTCCATATCACCTCCAAAAGACCATTATGCCAGTTCTATCCCGCCGACCTGTGAGAAGACGTGGAGCCTGCGTCCCGCACAGGGCTTGCCTGAATGCTCAAGACTCCTGGCCTGCTTCGCCCATTGAATCACGACATGTCTTTTGCTCTTAGCTCTTCTTACTTATTAATACTTGAAAGAATTAGAGGCTAGAAGCATATGCTATTCGGCAGGGACGTATGCATGTTATATAGTCATGACAGATTACAAGATGGCGCAGGTTGTTGCTAAACTTGACCTCTACTACAAGCTATACCAGGATAAGATCTATCTAACTAACAACCGCACCAGATACATCATATACGTTACAACTCATGCGTGACATGTTGTCACGTATTTCTACCTATACATGATCTACAAGCCTATCGTTTAACATCCTCCCTCAATCTTAACATGTCAAGGTTCAGATTGTTCTTGAAGGCTTGGAACTGCCGAACTTGTAGAGGCTTAGTAAAGCCATCAGCAACTTGATCTCCTGTTGGGATGAACTGTATTTCAAGTAGTTTCTGTGCTACACTTTCACGAATAAAATGATAGTCAATTTCTACATGCTTTGTTTTTGCAAGAAATACAGGATTTGCAGACAGATAAGTTGCACCCAGATTGTCACACCAAAGTTGTGACACATGTGATATTCCAACACCCAATTTATCAAGTATGGTTTCCATCCACATTACCTCAGCAGTTGCATTAGCCAGTGACTTGTATTCTGCTTCAGTACTGGAATGTGACATTGTTGCTAGTTTCTTTGCATTCCAAGATATGAGATTAGATCCAAGGAAAACAGCAAACCCTCCAGTAGACCTCCTATCATCTGGGCAACCAGCTTAGTATGCAGCAGAGAATGCACTTATTGCAGTTGATGGGGATCTACACAATTTTAGCCCTATTCCAGAACTTCCTTGAATATATCTTAATATCCTCTTTACTGCTATCCAATGTGCAGAAGTAGGAGCATGTAAGAACTGACAAACTTTGTTTACAACAAAAGATATGTCAGGTCTGGTCAGAGTTAAAGTACTGAAGTGCACCAACTATGCTCCTATACTTAGTCCCTTCCTATGAACTTAGTATTTTTCCTTCATGCAATGACAACTTATCAGTAGTTGACATAGGTGTAGTGGAAGGCTTACAATCCTTCATGCCTACACGCTTGATTATATCCTTGGCGTATTTTTCTTGAGTTAACATAATACCATCATGCATCTTTTTAACTTCAATGCCTAGAAAATAATGCAGGTCGCCCAGGTCCTTGAGTGCAAACTCACTTCTCAAGTTTCTTAACAAGGCCAAGGTAGCATCTTGAGATGAACTGGCAACAATTATATCATCAACATAAATTAAAAGATAAATGATCACCTTCCCTTTCTTGAAGAAGAACAATGAAGTATCTCCTCTAGAGGTTCGTAAACCAAGCTGTTGCAGCTTCATGCTCAGTTTTGAATACCAGGCTCTAGGTGCCTGCTTTAAACCATACAAGGCCGTGTCCAACTTACATATATGGTGCGGTTTTGAGCCATCCTCAAAACCAGGTGGCTGCCGCATATAAACCTCTTCCTCGAGAACGCCATGTAAAAACGCATTCTGAACATCCAATTGACGAAGACTTCATCCCCTGGAAACAACAATAGACAGAACAAGTCTGATAGTAGCAGCCTTAACAACTGGACTAAAAGTATCTTCATAATCAATACCATAGCGTTGCTTGAAACCTTTAGCCACTTGTCTAGCCTTGTACCTGTCTATTGTGCCATCAGATTTTCTTTTGACCTTGGACACCCACTTACAATCTATTACATTCCTACCTTGCTTTGAAGGAACTAAATGCCAAGTTTTGTTTCTCATGAGTGCATCATATTCTATATTCATAGCATTTTTTCAATCATGATTACTCAATGCCTCTGTTAGACTTTGTGGTTCACCAGTGGAGGCAAAATTTGCAAACTTGAAATTCTTTTCATACCTTACTGTTCCATCTTTAAACTTTGTTGGTTTCAAAATTCCTCTCTGTGCACGTGTAGCCATACATGCCGGTGTGTAGTGGTGTACTAGATCAACAGCCGTAGAAGATCCCGGCCCGCCCTCATCCAATGAAGCATCAGCAGGTGAATCCTCCTCGACTGCTATGCTTGGGTCGTGCATTGACACAGGTGATGTGCCTGGGCCCGGGGAGCGCGCGGATGGACCGGGCGACACGCCGCCCGCTACACATGACAACGAAGGCGCGCTCGGGGAGCGCGCAGGTGGACCAGGCGACGCGTCGCCCGCTGCATGTGACGACGAAGGCGCGCTTGTCCCTCTCGCACCGACGCCCGACACATGGCGCGCACCAGAGGAGGGAGAGGGGACATCGGGTCCTCCTGACCAATCATCAGCCATCCCACCCGACCGGTCTCCAGGAGAGGCAGGCGGCGTCAGGAGATCCGCCTGGGGATGCGTCGCCGCGTCAGCCTGCGTGCTGGCACCATATCTCGCGGGATTAGCACCCGCAGGCGTATCTGCCTCGTGTCCCACGCCGCCAGGAGTTCTCTGTTGCTGCATAAAATCACAGTTTGGAGCGCCGGTTTTTTCACCGCTGTCTCCATCATGGTTAGAGTTATTAAACAAATGATCATCAGCAGTGTTTTCACCCCCTTAATCAGTAGGATTTAATAAGTCTGGGGAAAGCAAAAGAATCTCAGCACGTAAACGTGCACCCGCATTAGGATGAAGTGCAGCAAAAGGAAAAACGTTTTCATCAAATACAACATCCCTAGAGATATAGACACGTCCGGTGGAGATATCAAGGCACTTAAAACCTTTGTGGGGATTGCTATACCCAAGGAAAGCACATTGTTTCGATCGAAATTGGAGTTTATGATTATTGTATGGTCGAAGCACTACAAAAAAATACACTTCCGTGATGATACGTGTTTATCACAGTAGGTCGCATTTTTTGTCATGCATGTACATCCATGACAAATTTATGACAGAATCAAGATAGTCATACCTGTGCTGTCGTAGAAGTGTTCCGAGACATTACCAAAATTATCATCACGGAAGTGTCCACTTCCATGACGATAAATCGCGCGCCACAGAAGTGCTTTCGTCAAGGGTGACCGACACGTGGCATCCACCGTAACGGAACGACGTTAAGCTATCGGGTCGGGTTTTGGATCCGGTAACCCGTTAACAGCCCCGACCAATGGGGATTTTCCACATGTAAAATCACCGTTGGCTGGAGGAAACACGTGTCGGCTCATCGTTGGGACAGATGTCATCCACTCATTGGAAAGAAGGCGCCTATGATACGTCGACACGTGGCACGGCCCACCAAGTTTAAATGGGCCGGCCCAACTAAAGGCCCACAAGATTTTGCGGACCATAATGGGACGGCCCAGCTAAAGGCCCACTAGATTTTGCGGACCATAATGGGCTGGCCCAGCTAAAGGCCCACAAGATTTTGCGGGCCATAATAGGCCGGCCCAGGTAATGGCCCACAAGATTTTTGTGTGCCATAATTTGCCGGCCCAGGTAAAGGCCCACGAGATTTCCCCGACATTAATGGGCCGGCCTAGCTGTAGGCCCACAAAATTTTGAGGACCCTAGTAGGCCAGCCCATTAACTGGCTGCCATGTTTTGGGCCAAATGCCGGCCCATATTTGATCCTGTCCATTAATGGCCTGCCACGTTCCGGGCCTAATAATGGCCCATATAAGATCCGGCCTGTTAAAAGCCTCCCACTTTCTGGGCCAAATCGCGGCCCAGATCAGGTCCGTCCCTTTAAGAGGCTTTGGACTCAATTATGGCCCATATTAGATTCGGCCCGTTAACCAGACGCTATGCTTTTGGGCCCACTTGCTAAATGCCCATTTAGTAATTCGGCCTGATATTAGTTTCGGCCTGTTAAGGGCCCATTTAACATTTCTGCCCTATATTAGTTTCGGCCTGTTAAAAGCCCATCATATAGTTGGGCCTAACTACGGCCTGGTTTGCATCCGGCCTGCTCGCATCCGATATCTGATTGGGCCAAACAAGGACCGAGACAAATTTGGCCTGTTAAAAGCCCGTGAATTGATTCGCACAATCATGGGGCGGGGTCCATTTCGGGCTGCTGCCGGCCCATGAGCTATTCGGCATGTTTCAGGCCCAACCTACTTCTCAGCCTCCTAAAAGCCCATTGAGTTTTCTTGCAAAAAGAGGGCTGGGGATTACTCGGCCTTTTAAAGGCCCGAATTTACTAGTGGGCCAGTTTAACGGGGCCCATGATGCGGATCATACATCGTGATTGCATGACGGCCCGATTATGTACTGTAATTTTATGGTTTGGCTGGTTTACTGCGAAGACAGGATATATATACAGTAAAATAACTGCAGCATCGTGAATAAGAAAAAACCTAGACTATACAATAAAGAAATTACGGCATATTATATCCATAGGGCATCAAAGTTCGCCACTATGATAATAAAGGACAAGCAGACAGCAGATTACATACACTGGGCATCAAAGATCGCCACTAGTGCAAATAAACACGCCGACAAAATAATATACAAAACCGACAACACTTTAATAGAGTTCAAGAAAGGTTATCCCTGCTGGGGAGCTGCAGCGCAAGCAGCTGAGCAAGATGATGAGACTGCGCTTGTTCAACACTTATATCTTCCTCACTCTGAAAGATAAACAAGCAGACAGATAACAGGTTTTGCACATAAAAGTATCAGTGCTGACAATTCATCACATTTCTTACTGACGAATAAAGTGACCCAGTTTAAAATTGCATTAACACAATATGGTATTGTTCAGGTCAAGACATGGCAGGAAATGACATTGTGAAGGAGTTGGCAGCTTCACGACACCACTGGATTACAGATCAAGAACTCATAAGTATCAATGGTTAGTGTGCTGTCAATTTATCCCATTTCAGATTGGCAAATAAAGAGACGGTTTAAATAATAGTAGAATGATATGACATTGTTCATAGTTAAGACATTGCAGAATATGGCATTTTGCTGTAGTGGGTAGGTTCACCACACCACTGGATTACGGATGAAGAACAGAAGCATACATGCAGTGCAAAAGAAGATCACTTGCTCTGTATAGTTTAATTTACATGGTATGAAGAAGGAACTTGGTTGTACAACTGAAAACTTAAATTGAGAAGGACAAACTTTTGTTTATGAACTACATAATAAACTTTAAACATGCAATTTGATGCAAATACAAAAAATGAACAGCTGTTGCAGTCATGCCTAACCAAATATACACAACAAAGTTTGAAGGCTTGAGAAGGACAAACTTACATTACTGGTGAAGACAGGCTCTATAAAGCCCTTGTCCATGTTGATGGGGAGCAATTCAAGAAGTTTAGCACAGAATCTTCTTCACAAGCATTGCCTTTATTCTACATTTTGTCAAGAGTAAATCTAGATGTGATAATATACGACAAAATGGAGAATATTTAAGATAAGATGAAGAGTGATGCTACATAACCAAGTAGCTGTAAATGTATGTGCAGCGATACAGGCAGAAGGCACAGCCAAGAGCAATCCATAGCTAAACTTCTTCAGTACCAACCTTATGGTAAGAGTAAATATAGATCTGATGTATAGAAAATGGAGGGCAAAGGAAAATAAGCTGCAGAGTGATGGTACATGAACAACTACCTGTCAATATAAGTACACTAATAAAGGACAACATGTACTTACAAGAACAATGCAGAGCTAAAAAAATTCATTGGCATTGGATATATTCTACACTAATGTAACCATTCATACAGATCAGATAATTTGGAGCGAACAATTGATAAGCAAGCTATCATGCATACTGCTGTCACATAATGAACCAGGTATGTATGCAAGTACAGTGATACAGGACAATAGGTACTAACAAGAGCAAAGCAGCGGGCAGCATATTTGCGATATCCTGTCGTTCTTTTCAAACCGGAATTCCTCTTCGAGCAGATTTCCTGCAAAAAAGATCCGTAAGGCACATGCGGAAAAGTAGAAGTTCAAATTGTCATGTGATTTCATAGACAGTACCTCATCCTGGGAACGAGACCAGTGCATAACAAGGTTTTTCCATTCAATATCTTCTAAATTTAGCACAAGAGACTTCACCGGAAATTCGCTTATAGACTTACCATCAAAGTTTGATTTCCTCAGGTAACACCGATACTGCTCCAATGCTTCCTTGAAAAGCACAAGCAAGCTTTGCTCGTCATGACTATCCAGATTGACTCTCGCCTAGTTACAACAATGTAATGTAAATCATTGATGTGTTCGATCAGCAGAAAACAGGAAAATAATAACCATGAATAATAGCACTTACACGTAAGTTGGACAGTGTTTGTCTTCACTATAATCTTCCCATGATGGGAATATATGCACGTAGTCCCTAACAACATTGAAAGCATCATCTTTTAAACTGGGAATAAATGGAATGGGGTTCCAATCTGCAGGAATTGGCCATCTCTGTAGTTGGGATATGTCTTCGGCCGGTGGACTTGATGTACTTTTTGCTGGAGTGGGATTTTTCTGTGGTACGGCTTGTGCTATGGCAAATGAAATCGGTATACCTTTTGCTGGAGTGCAGGTCTTGTGTGGTGGGGCTAGTGGTGTGGCCAGTGAAGTATGGGTACAGTCTGCTGGAGTCGGTCCTATGTTTTGTGTCATTGGTTGTATAGCCAATATGAGTGGGGCGCTATCTCATTTCTCCGGCACCACCACGTTTTTCAAGGACTTTGCTGGTGCTCCTTCAGGTTTGGCAATCACCCTCTTCCATTTTGATGTCTGATGCACAAGAACAACATTTGAGTGAAAAAACATGGTATGATGATAGATGGAATATGTATTGATAACGGATGGGCATGGCATCTCGAGTTACATGATGAGTAAACTAAGCAAATGGCGGTGCAACAAAGTAGAAGAAATGCAAGACAACATATGCAAGATACGCGCAATCAATAAAACCTTGCCAAATTAGAACAGGCACCTTGATGGGTGAACAGGACAGGCAATCTGCCTTTGACTCCTCGAGGTTAGTATAGTCATTAGGATGATATTCTGAACAAGAATCAATAGGTGGGGAGCGTACGAGTTTCATTGCTTCCAGAATGGCACTCAATGCCTTGGTGCCAATTTTGTAAGTCATTGCAGTTTTCCACAATATTCTTCTGATGCGCGGATTCTGATATTCACTGTAATTGCGTATAATATCTGAGAACCATGAAAACATAAATAGTTGTGAGATTATCTTTGTAATGCAGATGATATTCTAATATAGGGGCGCCCCTGTAAACACTTATGTGCTATCACTAGATTCTGATGAGAGAGCTCATGTGTGCTGTAATATGGTGCGTGCATTTATATAATATGGCACAAGTACACAAAAAATAGGCACCAGAAGTAAGGATACACTACTAGGGAAAAGCCTATACATAAACTCGCTGCTGATAAGGATTTAGCAGTAGCGCGCTCGACCAGGAACGCGCTGCTACAAATATCGACCGGCGGTGTTCCCCTAACTCTAAGTAGCAGTAGCGCGGTCGCAAAAATAGCGCTACTGCTAAGTAGGTAGTAGTAGCGCGCTTTCCTCGAGATCGCTGCTGGTAAGTTTCAAATTGCCACAATTTTTTGTCCCAGTTAGCAGTAGCGCCTTACCGCAAAGCGCGCTGCTGCTAAGTACTTAGCAGCAGCGCGTTTTCTCTCCCGCGCTACTGCTAACCCCACCAACCCAACACCTTTCCCCACCCGTCCCTCCCCTCCCCCTCCTCTTTTCCCTTCCCCCTATCTCCCCCTCTCCTCTCTTCCCTCCACCACATGCTCCCAGTCTCACTCTTCTTCTTCTCAATACTTCTCCCCCATTACTCTCTCTCTTCTCTATCCACCTTCTCTCTCTTCATTACTCCTACATAACTACACCATCTCCATTAATGCATCTCCTTTCTCTTTTTCCTTCCCCCTCCACTAGTTGAAGTTGTCTCCTTCCAAATTAGGTAGCTAGGTAGATGTAGGATTTAGTTAAGTGACCTATTTGCCCCCTAACTAGATCTATCTTTGTCAAGAAGAGCTTTGTGCACTTTTGATCTCCCTACAACATCATCTCCGGCGATCGAGATGGAGCTGATGAAAATTTCATGCTTTTGCAAAATGGAAATGTGTTTATGTGTGTGTGATATGTTTGTGGAAATTGTGTGTGTGGCATGAGTTGACGCCGCCAAATTGTGCTTTTGAGTTGCCTATGTTTTGCCGAAATGTCGATTTATTTCTGTTTCGGCGAATTCCGGGCAAACTCTAGATCCTTATATGTCCTATTTTTAGGGAAGGTCATGCCAAATTTTTTTATGACTTTGATGCATGCATGCATTTTCACAATCAATTTTTTTATTATTACCGTGGAGAGTCTATGATGGTCAGTGGAACGATGGTGGACAGGTGGTTGCGGTCGGCGGTGCAAGACATGAAAGAAAATAACCGGACAGAGGTTTTATGTCCGTGTCGAAAATGCAAAGGAATAGTTTGGCTCGACCCCCATGACGATGGTCGTGTCGAAGCGCACCTGCTCATGACTGGTTTCATGGATGGCTATACTCGGTGGATAATTGAAGATGAGGATGACGATGTTGAGGATGCCGACGGGGCAGGCAATGATGACATGGGGCAAGACGAAGAGATGATCGATAATGGCGGCGGGGAAGAGGCCGGACATGGCGGCGGAGAAGGGGCCGGACATGGCGGAGGAGAAGGGGCCGGACATGGCGGCGGAGAGAACGACATGGAATCCACGCAGCAGAGTCCATCGGTACTATGTTCAATTGTGCGGGACCCTCATGTTCAAGCATTGCTTCGCAAGGAGACGAGTACTGAGAGAGCTGCTTCTAGAGAGGAGGCTAAGCTGGAGCAACTGGTGGTAGACTCGAACACTCCATTGTATGATGGTTGCAATCCTGAGATGACCCAGTTGAGTTTCACGCTCCAACTCCTGAAGACGAAGGCTAAAAGCAAATGGACCGACACTAGCCTCGATGAGCATCTCAAGTACCTAAAGGATGTTCTTCCCGCGGGTAATCTATGTCCTACTAGTGTTGATGAGGCCAAGAAGATCGTGTGCCCTCTTGATCTGCCACACGTTAGATACCATGCATGCATCAACGATTGCATAATTTATCGGAAGGAGCACGCAGAAAAAACAAGCTGTCCGGTGTGCAATGCTTCTCGATACAAGAAGGCCGGGAAGAAATGTCCCCAGAAAGTTGTATGGTACTTACCGATCACTCCCCGTCTCTAGAGGTATTTTGTAGATCCCAAGGAAGCAAAGCTAATGCGCTGGCACGCGGAGAGGAAGAAGCCCGATGATGGAGATGATCCGAAGCTGAGACACGTGAAGGATGGAAGCCAGTGGAGAGCGTTGAATGTGATGCAAGGAACATCGTGCTCGGCGCGTGTACCGATGGCATGAATCCGTTTGGCAACCAGAACACCAACCATAGTACATGGCCCGTGTTTGTATGGATGTACAACCTCCCCCCTGGTTGTGCATGAAATCGAAGTACATTCACATGAGCATGCTTATTCAAGGGCCGAAACAACCAGGAAATAATATTAATTTGTATCTGGGGCTACTTCAAGAGGAGTTAGACACGTTATGGAAAACACCGGCCAAGACATGGGACGCCAGCAAAGGTGAGTATTTCAACATGAGAGCCACGCTGATCACGACAGTGCAGGACTATCTCGGTTACGGATATGTGGCAGGCCAGGTGTGCCATGGATATTGCGGATGCACGCGGTGCATGGATGATACAACGTCTCAGCAGCTAACGTCAATGAAAGATGGCGGGTCTGGGAAAATCGTGTACATGGGGCATCGAAGATGGCTTGAATAGGACGACCCGTGGAGAAACCATGGAGATCTATTCAATGGTCACACTGAGCATCGAGGACCTCCACGTAAGCGGAGCGGTGCCAAAATCGATGAGCTGTTGAAAAACTGGAAGGAGTGCCCCGCGCCAGGAAAGACGATGAGAAAGGCGCTGGAGCCGCTGCTGAAGGTATGGAAGACGAGGTCAGTATTCTGGGACTTGGAGTACTGGCACAAACTCGATACACCTCATTGCCTTGATCAAATGCATATCTGTAAGAATGTCCTTGAGAGCTTGCCCGCAACACTGATGAACATGCCGGATAAGACCAAGGATGGGCCGAAGGCAAGAAAAGACTTGCAAGATTTGAAAATCAGGGAAGATCTGCACATCCCGCCCCGTAAAATGTCAGACGAGACAGAGACGGAGACAGAGGCACGGGAGAAGAAGGGCAAGAAATTAAAGAAAGAGGATTATTGCCCCCCCTCTTGCTTCACCTTAAGTCAGGCTGAGATCAATCAATTCTTTAAGTGCCTTACCGGAGTGAAAGTTAGTTCCGGTTACTGTGGCAAGATAAGCAGATATCTAGACACGGACAAGAAAAGGTTCAGCGGGATGAAGTCTCATGACTGTCATGTGATGATGACGTAGATACAACCTGTTGCCCTTAGAGGGATAATGGACAAGCACGTCCGTGACAGGCTTATTGGTCTCTGCAACTTTTTCGACGTCATCTCTCGAAAGTCGATCAGTGTGAAGCAGCTCCAAAGGCTACAGGAAGAGATCGTTGTGATACTGAATGAGCTTGAGATGTACTTCCCGCCCACGATCTTCGACGTGATGGTGCATCTGTGTGTCCATATTGTGGATGACATAATAGACTTGGGGCCGTCATTCCTGCACAACATGATGCTGTTTGAGAGGATGAATGGGATCATCAAAGGATTCATTCGTAACATGTCCCGTCCGGATGGAAGCATCGTCCAGGGCTATTTGGCACAAGAGTGCATCTCTTTCTGTGAGAATTTTCTATATGGCGCAGACCAGCCGCCTGGTGTTAGTGTTGGTTTGCCCGTTAACAAGCACGATGGGAGGCTCGAAGGAGATGGTCACTGCAATGGTCGCAGGGAACTGCACGTGGCGACGCAGCGACTTTGACAGAGCAAACTTGGTAGTGCTACAACACCTAGACGAGGTAGATCCTTTCGTGGCACTGCACAAAGAAATTATCGCAAAGAAGTATCGTGACCGGGGGGTATTGTCGGAGTAATGGGCCACGGGTAGGCCGACCCGGGACACAGGATCTTTCAAGACATCGGGGCAGGCCGCGCCCCTCTGGCCGAGTCCCAGCCGGCGACCTTCGGAGAGGCCGAGTTCCAGAGGGCGATCCCCCGAGAAGCCGAGTCCCAGACGATGACTTCAAAACAAGCCGACTCCCGGCTTGCGACCTCCAGGAGTGCTGACTATGGGAGTCGGCCCGCGACATTTCACGGAGACCGATGCAGGGCACGGCCCCGACGTGGCCGTCCCTTCCTGCCTACGAGGGGTTGGCATGGCTACAGTGAGCCGTATCGCCGGGAGATCTCCGGCGAGGCGCGGCACTGTTGCCATGCCTCCCCTGACCTCAGCCACAGTGCGTGACGCACTGTGCCCACGACGCCGGCCTGTACGGCCCAGAGATCGCAGGGCCACCGGTCAGTGGGTGAATCAGAGACGGCCAGAGCGCCAGAAGACGGCCCTGTGGGAGTCGGCCTCCACAGAGTCGGCCGCCTCCCCGCCAGGGCCCCACAAGCCATAAACCAGATTGGACGGGGAGTGGCGATAGTGATCGCCTGACAGACGGCAGCACTGTTGCCACGGCCCCATGACCGAGCCTACGTCATCAGGAGCGCCGCACAGTGTTCAGCCTGTCCGCGGGACCCACCAGTTGGCGGGCCCCAGAAGCCGGCAGGGAGGATGGTGGCGTGAGAGACAGACGGCTGGGGGCCACACCCAGTCAGATTACTATTGTACCCCCGGGGGGTAGGCCTATATAAACCCCCCGGGACACCCATGCAAAGGGTTGGGCCTTTGATAGAGTTAGACACATAGACAGGGGAGGAGAGAGCCAGCCTAGCTCACTCCTGCCTCCCGATACAGCTCTAGGAGCACCCTTGTAACCATTTCGCCATAGTGACCATGCGGAGACCCCGCAGAGCAGCAGTAGGGGTGTTATCTCCCCGGAGAGCCCCGAAGCTGGGTAAGATTCGCCGGCGTGCATGTCTGCGCCTCAGCCCGTTTCCAGGCACCGGTGACGTTCTACTCGCCCCCACCATGATAAGCCATCCTTTGGCATATGTCGCACCCAACCCCCGACATTTGGCCCCCAACGTGGGGCGAGGTGCACCATCGTCTGGAGATCTGTTCTGGACGGGAACCCTTTTTCTCCCTGGCGAGCGCAGCCAGCCAGGCTCTCAAGATGGAGTCTACGTCGACACGTTGCGCGGCGCCGAAGCCGCCTGCGCTGCGAGCGGCCTCGCCGAACTTATCGGCGAGGTGCGCCTCTCCGACGAGCCTGCATCCGGCGCAGGCACGGGTGGCCCCGAGAACCTTCTCACGGGCCTCCTCGACCAACTCCACGTCGCCGGCGAGCCTGCCGTAGACTTGGAGTCCGTAGGCTCCTCCGACCCGATGCTGGTCGACTCCGACACCATATCGCTTGACATCTTCCCCACCAACGTGGTGGTCTACGACGAGCCACTTCCGTACGAGGAGAGTGGTGGAAGCGCCGTCACGGAGGTGCTCGTCATCAGCCACGGCGAGCACTCCGGCGAAGAAACCGAGGACCCGCTAGCCGCAGCCCTGCAAGACCTGACCGCGCCCATTCCAGAGGATGCGGACTCCGAGACGCTGGAGGCACGCCGCCTTCAGATCGTCGAAGGCGCCAAGAAGTTGGCAAGCATGAGGCGCTTGTCAGAGGCATACCAGCGCAAGATGGATCGTGCCGTAGGCGGCTCGCCGGCCCCGACTGGGCCGAGCCGTCTGGGTGTGGTCCGACAGCGTGGCGCAGCCATCGCCGACTTGCTCGGGGCAAAACGCCCCGTGTACGCCACCCCAGTGGAGAATATCCGCGCCGCCCAAGCGGCGACTGACGAGCTGAAGAACTTTGAGGACGAAGAGCGCCGTGTGATGACGGAGCGAGTCCAGCAGCTCCTCGACGCGGTTGCCACGCAAAATGCGGCCTGCGGCCGCGCAGATGCGCTGCAGCAGCCAAATGACGACTTACCTCCCCGCCAAGATCAAGGCGCGACCTCCCGGACGCCGACTGGCAGAGTCCGCGGAAGGAAAGAGAAGGAGCCGGCTGTCAGTCGTAGTCGGACTCATATCACCATCGAGCGCGACCAAGACGGCCGCCCGAGACCAGTAGAGCGGCGGGACGATTATCTGCCTCCCCCACCCAGAAGAGAACGGCGAGTTTCCCCACCGCCTGTTGAGCATCCGACTCTCGGAGGTCGCCTTGGCCGCCGAGAGGGAGTCGGAGAGAACGACGCCCTCCATCGGATCGACCGACTCCACCGATCCCTGGCGCTGGAAGAAGAAGATGAGTTGGGTCCGCCTTGCTTCAGGCCCCGCATCAGAGACGAGCCCTTCCCCAAAGGGTTCACGCTTCCCCAAGACACGCCCATGTACACCGGCTCCGTGAAGCCGGAGGACTGGCTGATAGACTACTCCACAGTCGTCAACATAGCAAACGGAAACAAGCGAGTTGCCGTGAAGTATGTTCCTCTCATGCTCCAGGGCACGGCCCGGACATGGCTCAACGCGCGACTACCTCACACGCTGGGGCGAACTTTGAAACTCCTGCGAGGGCGTGCACGAGGTGCAGGCTATCGAGTACTTCACCGCCGGGTGCCGAGAGGGCACCCTCCTCAAGCACAAACTCCTCTGCGACGAGCCGGAGACCCTCGACGAACTGCTAGTCATAGCAGATAAATACCCCACGGCCGACTCTTCTATGAAGACGGAGATTCAAGTCAACGCGGCTGGCAAGGTGACTCCCCAGGCTCCCAGAACTCCGGCTGGAGACGCCAGTCAGCGACAGCAACAAAACGACAACAAGCGCAAGGCCCCACCGCCGACTTCCAACAGTCGGCAGGTCGCAGCAATAGAAGATCAGCAGCCGGAGGGGCAGCCTCCGGCCAAGCGGCAGAAAGGCGGCAAGTCCAATTGGTTGCCGGCTTTCTCCTATGAGCAGACTTTGGATGGTCCTTGCAAGTTCCATAGCGGCGTGAAGCCGTCGAACCACACCACCAGAAAGTGCCACTGGCTCGCCAGAACCGCCAAGGGAGACGGCCTCACTCCTCCACCGCCTGCTCGGCCGCCGCCTCCGCCGCCACCCCAGCAGCCGGCGGCTCGGCCAGTCGGCGCAGTACAGGACGAGTTCCCAGAAGAGCACGGAGCCTACGTAGTATTCACCTGTGTGGCAGATGACCGGCGCAGCAGGCGCCAACAGCAGCAAGAAGTCAATGCAATAGCGATGGACGCTCCAAAGTTCATGCATTGGTCCGAGAGGCCTATCAGTTGGAGTCGGGCGGATCACCCAGAGGTGATGCCGAGTCCAGGCTCCTACGCCCTGGTCCTAGGCGCGACCTTGGCCACTGATAGGCGGGCCGCCCGTTTTTCGCGGGTCCTGATAGACGGAGGCAGCAGCATAAACATCCTGTACAAAGACACCATGGAGAAGCTAGGAATCAGGCGAAGGCAGCTGCAGAGCAGCCGCACCGTGTTCCATGGAATTGTACCCGTCCTCTCCTGTTCACCAACCGGCAAGATCCTAATAGACGTCCTCTTCGGGGACAAAGATCACTTCCGCCGAGAGCCGGTCTGGTTCGAGGTGGTGGACTTGGAGAGCCCATACCACGCTTTGCTTGGCCGGCCTGCCTTGGCCATGTTCATGGCGGTTCCACACTACGCCTACCTTAAAATGAAGATGCCGAGTTCCAAGGGGATCCTGACCATTGCCGGCGACTACAAGAAATCATCCGCTTGCGCGGCCGAGAGCAGTCGGCTGGCCGAGTCCTTGGTGATCGCAGCCGAGAAACGGCTCCTTGACCGAGTCGTGGCGATGGCCGGAAAGCAGCCAGAGATGTCGCCCGACCCCAAGGAGTCGGAGGTAGAAGGATCATTCAAGCTGGCCAAAGAAACCAAGAAGATACCCTTGGACCCAGAGCACCCAGAGAGATACGCTGTCGTAGGCACAGGCCTTGACAGCAAATAGGAAGGCGAGCTCGTCGATTTCCTCCGTGAGAATCGGGACATCTTCGCATGGTCCCCCAAGGACATGCCGGGTGTACCGACGGAATTCGCCGAGCACAAGCTACACGTCAGGCCAGATATGAAGCCCGTCAGACAGCCCTTGCGCCGCCTGTCAGAAGAGAAAAGAAGAGTTGTTGGAGAAGAGATAGCCCAGCTCCTGGCAGCCGGTTTCATCATGGAAGTATTTTTTCCAGAGTGGCTAGCAAACTCGGTGTTGGTACTGAAGAAAAACAAGCAGTGGCGGATGTGCACTGATTACACAAGCCTCAATAAAGCCTGCCCAAAGGACCCGTTTGCTCTGCCAAGGATTGATCTGGTGATAGACTCCACAGCCGGATGCGAGCTGCTGAGTTTCCTAGATGCATACTCAGGATACCACCAGATCAAGCTGAATCCAGCGGACAGACTGAAGACCGCCTTCATCACGCCGTTTGGGGCCGTCTGTTACCTGACAATGACGTTCGGCTTAAGGAATGCCGGCGCCACCTTTCAGCGTTGCATGCAGAAGTGCCTCCTCAAGCAACTCGGCCGGAACGCCCACGTCTATGTGGATGATGTGGTGGTGAAGACAGAAAAGCGTGGGACGCTGCTGGAAGACCTCAAAGAGACCTTTGAAAATCTGCGCCGATTCCGGATCAAGCTCAACCCCGAGAAGTGCGTTTTCGGAGTCCCAGCCGGCCAGCTCCTTGGCTTCCTGGTCTCCGAACGTGGCATAGAGTGCAACCCCGTGAAGATCAAGGCCATTGAGAGAATGGAGGTACCCAGCCGACTGTTGGATGTCCAGAAGTTCACCGGCTGCTTGGCGTCCATCAGCCGTTTTATTAGTCGGCAGACGAGGCAGACGAGGCATTTCTCCAACTTAAGAAGATGTTGGCTACTCCCCCCGTGTTGGCGGCACCGACTCCCAAAGAGCCCATGCTCTTGTACATCGCCGCCACCAGCCGAGTAGTCAGCACAGTCATTGTAGTCGAGCGCAAGGAGGAAGGCAAGGCGCTCCCTGTCCAGAGATCGGTATATTACCTGAGCGAGGTACTGTCGACCTCCAAGCAAAACTACCCTCACTATCAGAAGATGTGCTACGGCGTGCATTTTGCCGCCAAGAAGCTGAAGCCCTACTTTCAAGAGCATCCAATCACTGTGGTTTGCACCGCTCCACTCGCCGAGATCATTGGAAGCCGAGACACCTCCGGCCGAGTGGCCAAATGGGCTATAGATCTAGCCCCTTACACCATCTACTACCAGCCCCGCACCACCATCAAGTCGCAGGCGCTGGCCGACTTCCTCGTCGACTGGGCCGAGACCCAGTACCTGCCGCCAGCGCCCAACTCCACTCATTGGCGGATGCATTTCGACGGCTCCAAGATGCGCACCGGCCTTGGAGCCGGCGTCGTCCTCACCTCCCCTAAAGGCGACAAGCTCAAATACGTGCTACAAATCCACTTCGCCACCTCCAACAACGTCGCCGAATATGAGGCGCTCATCCATGGGCTCCGGCTTGCCAAAGAACTCGGCATTCGCCAGATCCTGTGCTATGGCGACTCCGACTTGGTGGTTCAGCAATCATCCGGCGACTGGGACGCCAAAGACGCAAACATGGCGAGCTACCGCTTCCTGGTGCAGCAACTCAGCGGATATTTCGAGGGGTGCGAATTCCTTCACGTGCCAAGAAATGACAACGATCAAGGAGATGCCTTGGCCCGAGTCGGATCCACTCGCCAAGCGATACCTTCTGGCGTCGCCCTTCAGCGCCTCTTCAAGCCGTCTATCAAGCCTTCACCAGAATCAGACTCCATATTCGTGCCGGCTCCGCCAGAAATAGTCGGATCCGACTCCAAGGCCCCAGCGGGCGACCTCAAGAAAGCTACAGTTGGAACCAGCCCGGGGACTGCGCCAGTCGGACCGGGGACTTCAGAGCCCAGCCCAGGGACCGCGCTAGTCGGCCCAAGGACTTCAGAGCCCGGCCCGGGGACTACGCCAGTCGGCCCGGGAGCTGCCCCAGTCGGCCCAGAGATTCCGCCAATTCAGCAAACGGCCACAGACTCCAACCCGCCGCCTCCCAGCCCAGCCGCCCTTGTCCAAGTCGCTGTGGTAGCAATTGAAGAGATAGCAGCACCTTCATGGGCGCAGCCCATCCTCAAGTTTCTAGTGAGCAAAGAATTACCAACAGATGAGAGCTTGGCTCGGCAAGTGCAGCGCCGATCAGCAGCATACACCATAGTCAACAGAGAGCTAGTCAGGCGCAGTGTCACTGGTGTCTACCAGCGCTGCGTAGAATCAGAGCAAGGCCAAGCGATTCTCAGAGACATCCATCAGGGCGAGTGCGGCCACCATGCGGCTTCGAGGGCACTCGTGGCCAAAGCCTTTCGGCATGGTTTCTTTTGGCCGACTGCCCTGGAAGAAGCTAAATAACTAGTCCAAATATGCAAGGGGTGCCAGATGTTCCGCTCCAAGCCCCTTCAGCCGGCTTCCGCGCTGAAGACAATCCCCATTGCCTGGCCCTTCACAGTTTGGGGCCTGGACATGGTAGGACCATTCAAGACGGCCCGAGGCGGCCTAACTCATCTGCTTGTCGCGGTGGACAAGTTCACCAAGTGGGTGGAAGCAAAGCCCATCAAAAAGTTGAATGGGCCTACAGCAGTAACCTTCATTGCCGACATCACGGTGCGGTACGGCATACCGCACAGCATCATCACCGACAACGGCACAAACTTTGCCAAGGGCGCCTTGGCTCGTTTATGCGCGACGCAGGGCATCCGACTGGACTTGGCGTCCATTGCCCATCCGCAGTCAAACGGCCAGGTGGAACGAACCAACGGCCTCATCCTATCCGGCATCAAGCCTCGATTGGTCGAACCACTCGAGTGTTCGGCCGGCTGTTGGGTCGAGGAGCTGCCTGCCGTCCTCTGGAGTCTGCGCACGACCCCAAACAAGCCAACCGGCTTCACGCCTTTGTTCCTCGTCTACGGTGCCGAAGCCGTCATCCCGACGGATATAGAGTTCGACTCTCTGCGAGTCTCCATGTACACCAAAGAGGAAGCCGAAGAAGCACATTAAGACGGCGTCGATCTGCTGGAAGAGGGCCGACTGTTGGCACTCAGTCGGTCTGGCATCTACTAGCAGAGTCTGCGCCGATACTACAACTGCAAGGTCAAGCCAAGATCGTTCCAAGAGGGCGACCTTGTGCTCCGGCTGATTCAGAGAACAGCCGGCCAGCACAAGTTGTCAGCGCCATGGGAAGGTCCCTTCATCATCAGCAAGGTGCTAGGGAACGACGCCTACTATCTGATCGATGCTCAGAAGCCTCGAGCGCGCAAGAGGGACGACTCCGGCAAAGAAACAGAGCGCCCATGGAACGCAAATCTTCTTCGAAGATTTTACAGTTGATGCAGTATGTATCGCACTACCCTCTTTGTATTAAAGTACTAAGACCTTAGGCCCCCCGGGACGAGCTCGGGGACTGCCTTTTTGATTATCTGTATGATAAGAACTACGCTTCCGAATATGCTGCTCCTTTTTATCATACTGTCTGGCACCGGGTCTGACCAGTCGGCCCGGGGACTCGCCGTCTTGCGCTATGAAATGCTTCCTGCGGTCAGACAAGTAATGTGTTGCGCTCAAGCCGTCTCCTGTCGAAAGCCGCAGCTCGCAGAGCAACTGTCGGTATGCAGGGGACAAGCAAGAACGAGCGCACGCATGAAAAATGGCTAAGGACCTAAAAGCTTACGCATAGCCCAAGCCGGCTACCAGCCTCCCCCCACCGAGCCGACTCATGAGCAGTCGGCTCGCTGTCTCTACTTTTATCAAGGACAGCCGACTCTCGAATAGTCGGCCTGTCGCTTTCTAGCCGACTTGCTGGAGAAACTCTAAATGACTAATTACTTGCCTTCCTGAAGTAACCATGTACTTGACCCGGCGACAGTCCGCAGAGCGGCTGCCCAGCCGGCAAGGCGGCAACTAAAGGAAGGCGGCAAAGGAAAAAAGTCTAAGGAGCAATAAGCAAGGAAAGGCGGAAATTAGATAAATATTTACATAGGCCCTCGGCTGAATCTCCGAATAAGAATTCAGGATACACCCCGCGGGTGGAATTGTTCGAACCTAACAAGTCTTTCAAAAGATTAGTGAAGACAGATAAACAGAAGCAGTCTAGGAGGCGGCCTCCATGGCTGGAGGATCGGAGGTGACGGCGGCGTCGGATGCCGGGGCAGTCGGCGGGGCGGTCTCAGCCTGGTCGCCTCCGGCGGCAGTCGCCTTGTTCCCGCGCGGCTCGTTGCTGGAGGTGCGATCGGGCTAAGGCTGGCCACCTGCTTCGTCTTCTGGCTCCTCCTCCTCGCCTCCGTCCTCCGACTCGTCCTCCTCCTCAGCGCTGGAGTCGATCACCTCCGCCGAGTCTTCCTCGTACTTCGGGTTCATCCCGAACCAGTCCGGCGGTGCCTCCTCACCGCCTTCAGTCCGCTCGGGCACGAAGACGCTGGTGTCCATGTACTCGGCGATGGCCGCTGCACACTCAACGAGGGCACCTTCTACGGCCTCCAACTCGGCCTGGGCTTCTGACCGGAATGCGGCCAGGCGGTCCAGGTCCAGCCCCGGATACCACGCCTTGACGAACTCCAAGGCCCGGCGTGCTCCGGCCCGGGCCGAGGAGCCCTTCCATGCCTCAAGGCGGCCGGCGGCGACTTCCAGCCAGTCGGCAGTCCTACTGGCGGTGCAAAGAGCCGGCATGTCCGGTCACAGGGCGGCAACCACTTGGGCACCGGCACGCTGAAGACGACGCAGCAGCCGATGAGCAGGACGAAGACGAGCCCCGATGCTCAGAAGTTGCTCGTTGATGGTTCGGGGGGCGTTGGCGGCAATCATCTCACCCTTCGCCCTTCGCGCCTCCCGAGCCACCTCGATGGCTAGAGGGACGGCTTGTGAATGGCCGGGAAAGAAGTCTGCAAAGGCAGAAAAGAAGATAGTCGGGAAATCAGAAATCAGCCCGACACAGAGTCGGATGACCAAAGAAGCGAAAAAGACTTACCGTCGACGATGTCCTCGAGTTCATGGTAGCCGGAGGTCAGCATCGCCTCCCGATCAGTCCAGGCGGAGCGTTCGGCCTCGAACTCGGCCATGAGGGCATCCTCCCGCGACTTTGGCGTCATCCTGCGCCTTCTAGAGCAACTATTTCTGCTCGGCCAGCTGCGTCGCCAGCAGATCGCGCTCTTTGGCGAGCCTGTCGCACTCCTCCTCCTTGGCACGACGAGCAGTGTTGGCCTCGCCCAGCTGCTCCTGGAGGGCGGCGTTGGCGCCTGAAGAGCGAAGAGGAAGACAAGAAAGTCATCAGGAAGGTACATCGCCGGGGAGATCCGGCCCGACTGCTCAGCAGTCGGCCCGAATCTCGGGGACTACAGCCCGCGGGCGCGCCAGCGCGCCCCCGCGGAGAAGAAGGAAGGTAGATCGCCGGGGAGATCCGGCCCGACTACTCAGCAGTCGGCCCGAATCTCGGGGACTACAGCCCGCGGGTGCGCCAGCGCGCCCCCGCGAAGAAGGAAGAAATAACTCACCTCGGCTTTCCGTCAGGTCGGCGGTCCGCTTATTCAGCTCCTCGACCTTGCGGTTGAAAGCAGTGGCGCGGAGATTATGATATTCCTGCAAAAAGCCGGCAAAGGCAAAAGTGAGTCCTCGGAGCCCATCAGAGGGAGTTCCGAACCGCCTGCTCAGCAGCCGACCCGGAACGCAGGGACTACACACAGTGGGTGCGCTGACGCGCCCCCACAGAGAAAGGCAGAAATTTAGAAAAGAAAAAGGAAACATACCCGGACGGATGTCCGCACGGCCAGATGCGCTCTGGTGCAGAGTTGGAGGGCGTCGCTCTCCGCGAGCAGCTTTGACTGGACGTCCAGGAGGGCCTGATTCAGCGGGCCGGTGCCGCCTCCGTGCAACCAGCTGGTGGGCGCGGCACTGGAGGCCTCGGCGTCCAGATTCGCCGAGTTGGCTGTGCCAGTCTCCCGAGCTCGTGGCGCCGAGCTCGTCCTCTCAAGCCGGCGGCGTGCCGGCACGGCAACTTGAAGAAGCAGCCGCGCCTCGGCGTCATCCGTAGTCGGAGGATCCTGCGGGCCCACCAGCTGCTTGCCGTGCGGCCTCCCAGATGGTGGCGGAGGCGGCGGAGGCGGCGCGTGGGTGTCCGAGCCTGAAGCGTCGTTGCCCTCCTCCACGAGAGGGTTCTCGGTGCCGACCTCTCCGGTCTGCCCGTGAACTCAGGAGCGGGTGGCGCCCGACGACAACGGAGGGACGAGCATCGCCGAGCGGCGACGCGCGGCCTCCTCAGCACGCCGTTTCGCCGCGGCGGTGTTTTCGGCCTCCTCCAGTTTCCTCTGGGCATTGGCGGCCGCCTTTTCGGCCTCCACCTTCTCCAGACGGTCGGCCTCCTCCTCATCGCGCTTCTCCCGCACGTTCCGTTCCGTCGCCTCCCAAAGGTCGGCGGCGAGATCGACCCGCCGGGTGTTGGCGGACGTCTCTACCGACCCCATGACAGAGGGGACGGCGGCTCTCTCAAGGGAGAGGGGAGCTCTGGTGAAGGGCAGAGAGAGAATCAAAAAAGACTCGGATGAGATCCAACGAAGAAAATGAAAGAGTGAAAAAGACTTACGCGGAAACTAGCGGGGGCCTTCTCACTTCCCTTCGGAAGCGATTGGCCTTCGCGGCCGCCTCCTCCCGCTTGGTCGCGGCGGCCGCCCCCTTGAACTTCTTCTGCTTGCCGCCGGGCACGCTCGGCCCGGCGTGACGCCTCTTCGCGCCGACTTGGCCAGAGGGGCCGGCCCTTGGCTGGCAGCGCGGGACGACTTCCGCGTCGAAGTTGTCCTCGGGCCAGTCGGCGAAGGTGGCCGACGACCTAAGGCCGCCGTCCGCCCCCTCTCCGCCGCCTTCGGCGTCGGCCTCCAGCGCCGCCGCCCCCAAGTCGGGGTCGTCGACATCATTGTCCTTGCGATCTGGGACGTAGTCGCGTGGCTCTCTCATGGCGCCGGCTGCAGGCGCCGTGAGGGGATTCTGCCCAGAAGAAACCAACAATGATGATTAGAGGCCGGAGTCGGCTGCAAAGAAGATCAAGCTACAGAAGGATGCGACTTACCATTGGAGGGGAGTTGTCGCGCGAGTACGGCTCCTTGCCGAACTGCCAGTTCTCCGTGAACTCGCAGTGCGCGATGTGGTTCACCAAGTTCACCACCTCCGCGCGGGGCATTTCCTTGGTGCACAGCCGGCTCGGATCGTGGCGGCTGCTCATTTGACAGATGAGGTGAGGCCGGCCCTGGAGCGGGAGGACTCGGCGCGCCACGAAGGCGGCCAAAAGATCGGATCCGACGAGGCCCTCCGACTGCAGCAGAACTCGGAGTCGCGCCACGGAGCCGGCTCCGGAGGGGGACAGCGACTTAGACCGGTGGGACCAACTGGCAAGCCTGCCAGTCAGAGGCTCGGGGTCGAAGGGCGGCAAATTGAGCCAGTCGCCGTCGGTGGAGACGTTCTTCACATAGAAGTAAGATCGCTGCCACATCTTCACCGACTTCACCAACGAGATGGGAGGGAAAGGGTTGTCGGCCGTCGAGCGCTGCACCACGATGTAGGTGCCGCACTGAGCCGGCGTGCCGGCGGCCTGAGTACCGAGCTTCGAAGAGAAAAATTCTCCCCACAGCTCGAGGGTGGGGAGAACGCCGAGGTAGCCTTCGCACAGAGTGGCGAAGGAGGAAAGCAGCACCACCGCGTTCGGGGTGAGGTGGTGCGGCTGAAGTTTATGGAACTCTAGAAACGAGCGGAAGAACCCGCTCGCCGGCAGCCCCAGCTCGCGCATTAGGTGCGAGCGGAAGACGACCCGCTCGCCCTCCTTCGGCGCGGGCCGGATCTCTCCCGCCGGCGCGGGACGGGCGTGCACCAGGTCCGCGCTGGGGAGACGGCGGGTCCGGCGGAGAAAATCGATGTGCTCGGCCTCCACGTCCGAGCCGTCCCACACGCCGGAGCATGAGGCGGGGGGCGCGGCGGAGGAAGAGCTCATCGCCGACGAGAGAGGATGCTTCGGCTCGCGGCGGAGGAAGAAGAGAAGGCAGGAGTGCGGGGGAGTGGGTGTGCGCGCAGTACCGCCCCGCTCCTTCCCGCCTATTTATAGCCCTACGGGCTGAGGAGCCGAGGGGGCGGACGTGGGATTAACTGCACCCGAAGCCCCACGCTGCCCACGATTTACCCCATGAAGTTACTGCGCGCAGTAACAACGTGGGGATGCCAACCGTCCGCAGCCGCAGTGGATCCGCCTGGAAGCCGAGGCGTGGTAGTGGCGGGCCCCACCTGGCGGCCCGTCCTGTCGCGCGCGTGGGTGGGCAGACTATCCTCCCCACGTGGCGGCGCGCAACAGGACCGTCTCGATGGCGGCAGGAAAGCGTATCTGATACGCCGCCTGTTTTCCCGCCGCGACTTACGAATAATGGCCCCTCACTGAACAAGTCCGACTTCGGCGAGTCGGCCCGAAGAAACAGCGGCCGAGTCTCAAAATCGGCGATGGGAAGATTGAAACTGTTGAAGCCCCACGAGGCGGCGCCCGCAGGGCTTCACCAGCTTCGGGGACTACTGTCGGAGTAATGGGCCACGGGTAGGCCGACCCGGGACCCAGGATCTTTCAAGACATCGGGGCAGGCCGCGCCCCTCTGGCCGAGTCCCAGCCGGCGACCTTCGGAGAGGCCGAGACCTAGAGGGCGATCCCCCGAGAAGCCGAGTCCCAGACGATGACTTCAAAACAAGCCGACTCCCGGCTTGCGACCTCCAGGAGTGCTGACTATGGGAGTCGGCCCGCGACATTTCACGGAGACCGATGCAGGGCACGGCCCCGACGTGGTCGTCCCTTCCTGCCTACGAGGGGTTGGCATGGCTACAGTGAGCCGTATCGTCGGGGGATCTCCCGCGAGGCGCGGCACTGTTGCCATGCCTCCCCTGACCTCAGCCACACTGCGTGACGCACTGTGCCCACGACGCCGGCCTGTACGGCCCAGAGATCGCAGGGCCACCGGTCAGTGGGTGAATCAGAGACGGCCAGAGCGCCAGAAGACGGCCCTGTGGGAGTCGGCCTCCACGGAGTCGGCCGCCTCCCCGCCAGGGCCCCACAAGCCATAAACCAGATTGGACAGGGAGTGGCGACAGTGATCGCCTGACAGACGGCGGCACTGTTGCCACGGCCCCATGACCGAGCCTACGTCATCAGGAGCGCCGCACAGTGTTCGGCCTGTCTGCGGGACCCACCAGTCGGCAGGCCCCAAAAGCCGGCAGGGCGGACGGTGGCGTGAGAGACAGACGGCTGGGGGCCACACCCAGTCAGATTACTATTGTACCCCCGGGGGGTAGGCCTATATAAACCCCCCGGGACACCCATGCAAAGGGTTGGGCCTTTGATAGAGTTAGACACATAGACAGGGGAGGAGAGAGCCAGCCTAGCTCCCTCCTGCCTCCTGATACAGCTCTAGGAGCACCCTTGTAACCATTTCGCCATAGTGACCATGCGGAGACCCCGCAGAGTAGCAGTAGGGGTGTTATCTCCGCGGAGAGCCCCGAAGCTAGGTAAGATTCGCCGGCGTGCATGTCTGCGCCTCATCCCGTTTCCAGGCACCGGCGACGTTCTACTCGCCCCCACCATGATACGCCATCCTTTGGCATATGTCGCACCCAACCCCCGACAGGTATGCAGGACGGACGCCGAAGTTACTAGAGAGCACAACTCCACTTTCCTGCATTGGTTCAAAGAGCATATTATTGCTAATCCCCCGGAGGAGGGCTCTAAGGACGGATTGCTCATATACGCCTTAGCACATGGCCCCTCTCCCAACCTCGTAACCTATCAGGCATATGATATCAACGGATACACGTTCTACACGGAGGCAAAAGATAGGGACAGTGATGATCGGAACTCAGGGGTGACGATGGAATGCATGACCGGTAGCGACAACGGCACAACTGAACGATTTTATGGAAGGGTCGAGGAGATCTGGGAGCTTGACTACTCTGGACTGCACAACACGTCGATGTTCCGTGTCAGATGGGCTAAGAATGTCGAAAGAGAAAGCCGGATGTTCACTACCATGACTATACCAGACGCCAAGAGCGCTACCGTGAACGCTATCACAAAAAACGAGCCATGGGTACACGCTACGCACGTGACACAATGCTTCTTCATAACTGACCCACGCAATCCCAGCCGTGTTGTCGTGAGGAGAGGCAAAAGGAACATCATTGGAATGGATGGAGTCGCCAACGATGAAGACTATGATCAGTACGGCAACCCAATGAGGGAAGATGACGATGATGATGAAGTATACGTCAAAAGAAGAATCAATACTACATTACCTAAGAAAAATCGTACTCCATGGAAAAGGCAAAGTCACAATGAGGGGCTCAATTATTCTTTGACGAACAAGAAGGGAAAGAAGCTGACTCAAAAATGAAAATGTCAGCATTGAGGAAACGTATGTTATGAGTCCAATGATGTGTAATATATATATGTTCCTATTTTGTATACACACTTAGCCATTAATATGCATGGGTCCAATGATGTGTAATATATATGTTCCTATTTTGCATACATATTTAACCGTAAAATGATGCAATATATATCGCCCTCCCTTCGTTCACTGCCCTCGGGAAATAAAAGTGGGATAAAATAAAGGAAAAGAAAAAGGAAAACTGGCAGTAGCGACGGCAGTAGCAGCGCGTTTTTACAAAACCGCTGCAGCTAGACCTTAGTAGTAGCGTGTTTCTCATAAACCGCTGCAGCTACGCATCATAGTAGTAGCGAGTTTCTCATAAACCGCTGCGGCTACGCATCATAGTAGTAGCGCGTTTCTCTGAAACCGCTGCAGCTACAGAATTTAGTAGCAGCGTGTTTTGACATAACGCGCTACTGCTACGTCCACTTAACCCAAAATTCTCACTCGCCCAGCTTCATCCCGCCATTTCCCCTCATATCCCCACTCTCTCTCGCCCGTCGCTCCGCCGCGCCCGACCCGGCCCCGGCGCTCGCCCCCGACTCCGCCGGCGCCGGCGCTAGCCCCGGCGCTCGCCCCCGTCCCGGCCCTCAACCCCGACTCCGGCGCCGGCGCTAGCCCCCGACCACGCCGCTCGCCCCCGACCCAGCCGCTCGCCCCCGACTCCGGTGCCGGCGCTCGCCCCCGACCCCGGCGCGCTCGCCCCCGACCCGTCGGCCCTCGCCTGCCTCCTCTCCCCCGTAGGCCGTCGTCGGGCCTGCCTCCTGGCCCCTGCACTCTCTGTAAACCCCCCCTCTCTGCTAGGGTTCTTCATGTTAATTAATTAGGTTATCTATTTAGTTATGAATTTAGCTAGGTTTCAAAATTAGCTGAATTTATATGGAAATTTGAACTGGACATGTGATATGTGCATATGTCATGTTTTGGACATGTCATGTTTGGAAAATGATCCGTGTGGCCTATGTTACGCCGGAATGTTGATTCATTTCCGTTTCGGTGAATTTCAGGCGCTCGATATGTCCATTTTTTAGCAAAGGTCATGCCGAAATTTCCCATGAATAAAGGCATGATTTGTGCTACATAGTTGGCATATCGAGTGCTGGCACATAGATTTCTTTTTATGTCATTTTTCATTTATTCATACTTTTAGAAATAAATGAGGCCATTTAATCATAGGAAACATGTCGAACAACGAAGAAACTGGGCCTTCTGACCAAGATGCAGACGAGATGGATTATGAGGGTGAACAAGAGTACCTCGACTATTTGACTGCTAAGCAAGGTTTGCAGGTCGGCCTCGATGATGGTACTGACGCCGACATCAACACCGACGGCGCCGGCACCGATGGCAGCGCCGAGACCGGTGGGGAAGGTACCGGCGGGGAAGGTACCGGTGGGGTAGATACCGGCCCCGATGCCGATACCGAAAAGAGGAAGCATAAGAAGCAGAGGATATGAAAACCTAACAAACTAGGGATTGGACGACTTGTGATCACAAAGATGGCACCTGGCAAGTTTGAGCCGTTAGAGCCGGAAGAACCTCGCAAGTGCTATGGGAACCAAGTAGGATTCATCCTACGGAAATGCGCGAGCATCAATGACGATGACCTAAGGAGTAAATTACATTTGACGCAGTTGCTCCTAACGAAGTTGCACAAGAGATTCAAGTTCCCGGACCGGGATGCTAACATAGAACAACCGTGGGATGATCCGAAGATAAAAAAGATTAACAATCACGCCATGGGCATGTTCAGCAATGATTTGGCCTCCTGGAAAGGGAGGGTGAAACGAGCTATTTAGGCTGATGAACCCCTGTCCAAGATTCTGGAGGAAAATCCGACACTTACGGAAGAGGATTTCGAAAAGTTCAAGGACACTTGCGCTACTGAGGCAGCCAAGGCTAATGCTGCGAAATTCAAAAGCCTTCAGCAAAGGAACATGGGGAAGCATCGCCTCGGAAGCCGTGGCTACCTCAGTAAAAGGCCCATATGGGATAAGGAGGACGCGGAACGTGAAGCCGCCGGTCTCCCAGACCCCTTCGCGAAGTTCACCAACCCCTTGGAGCATGACTTCATCAGGGCCCGCTACAAGTGGGACAAGGAGAAAAAGGTTTTTTGCACGGACAAGATCACGAGGAAATTGATTAGACTACTGGAGAAGCAACACCGGCTTGTAGCCGAAAGCCCTACTTTTCCGATGAGGCCCAAGTGGGACACCCCTCTCAACCGGGCCTTAAACGAACTTAAGGGACTCCCGTTGGACCAGCAGCCGCAATATGGTCGTGTGCACGGCGCTGGAGACGGCGCCATGTGGAAGGTGTTTTACAACGACGGCCCGGAGGCCAAGAAGCAGAAAAAGAAGTTTAGTCAGGCGGACATCGATGCAAAGGTGAAGCTTGCGGTCGAGAAAAAAGCAGCTGAGGACGCGAAAAAAGCAGCCGAGGACAAATATGAGTTGCTACAGCAGGCAGTCAATGCAGCTGTAACTGCCTGCAGAAATGATTTCGCTACTAACTTGGTTCCAGTTATCATCAACTGGGCGAAGGAAAATCCAGACAAGACGGTACATGATTTCCCGATGCCCAGTTTCATCGCGAGCAACTCCATGAACAACAACACCATCGCACCATCACTTGCTTAAGCAACCGGGCCTCCTCTCGCAGCCGCTCCCATTCGTAGCAGCCCGTCCTCAGTCTCAGGCGCGCTAGGTGGGCCTTCGTCTTTGGCTGAGCTCCACGCTGTCACGGTAATTACATGTCGCACCAACATATATATATATATATAGATAATATTCCATTTTTGTTGCCTTTCGGTTGTTTTACACCACAGACATATGTGTTTGCAGGCGAAAGAAACCCCATGCACCATACTCTACTTGATCAAAGGCCAGAAGGTGGACGTGGGAAAGGGGATAATAATGGACCCCTCTCAACGCACATTCCACAACCAGCCGATCCCCGCTGGGCACTTCAGGGTTAGCTTGACCAGTGTGAAATCGGGGCACGAGGATTTGCCTCCTCCAGTACAGCATGTGGGAGCGGACGACGAGACCCCGCCGCGGATTGGACCCTACAAGGGTTGGGTGCTGCTATGGCCGAAGAATCTTATTCGTCTGGAGCCGGCCGAGAGCACACCAATAACTACCACACATCAACAAGCATGTGCGGAGACCACCAGCCCACCTACGCAATTACCAGCTCCTGTAGTAGTGCCGGGTGAGAGCGGCGGACGACATGATGAAGGGGGTGCAATAGTACTGGCTGATGTAATTTCTCCTGTAGAACAGAGAATGGATGATGAGACGGAGGTCGACCCTATGGATTACCTCAATACAAACGCGTATGACTGTGACATAGATATGATGAGTCAACCATATGACGAATCGGGCTATTAGCTTGCTAATGAGGATATGGATGATATGTCCGGGCAGGGCCGTACCATGGATTGCAAAAAGCCTCTCTTCATGAAATCCTCACAGGACACGCCTGAAGATGCCGCCTCAACACAGGCTCAACTAGCAGGGCGCGAGGGTCGTACAGTACTTAGCCCGGGAACACTTGGGCAGGGGTTAAGGAAGGGTCTGGAAGGTGTTCCCAAGAAAAAGGAGAGGAAGAGATCGGGGAAGGTAACTGCCACAAACAAGCCAGAGCACAAAGCAGCCAGATGATGCATTCTGAAGAGCGTGTACCCGTGAAAGGTGCGGTCATGTTCCATCTCACGGGCGAGCCGATGCTACCGCCGAAACCGCTGAAGGCACTATCAGGGGATCTCAGGAGACTGCACGACCATGTGCTGTCGACTGAGAAAAGCCTACTAGCCTCAAAGGATCCAGGATATCCGACATACGCGGCTCGTGTGCCTGAGGGGAAGTGCTATGTCGACACACAGCCCGTGGAGGTGTTCTTCCTGCGGTTTGACCATATCTTTGAGATGTTTCTAACAAGGCGGCTTGATTTTACTATCGTCCGCCTTTTTGCGCTACATATGAGCTCCGTCATGAAGAGTGAAGAAGTCTCGCAAATCTGTGTGGCGGATCCGTACTACATGAACGAGTCTTTCTTGAGTCTCGGCGACTTTGAGCGTGAAACTGCTAGGGAGTACCTCCAAAACTTCATGGTACAGAATAAGGACCGGGAAATTGTCCTCGTGCCTTATCATCCAAAGTAAGTCAGTTCCGGACAACCCTTTCGTACATTTCAATCATTCCTTCTCTCTCATATGGGGAATAATTTGAGGTGTCTTTTCCCCGCAGCAACGGGCGCGCCGTCCTTATCGTTCTTTACCCGCAAGTCTCCCACGCCGTGTATTTTGACCCTTCCAGAGACTACGAGAAAAAGGACTACACCCACATAATGAATATTCTAGATGATGCTCTCCAAGGCTTCAGCTTTAGAGGTGGCCACGTGCATATCAGGAAACAAAGGAACAAGAAGATGGGTTTCGCGCATAAAACTAACTTCTCCTGCATCCATGTCCCAAAACCAAGCAAGAAGGATGGATTCTACATCGTCCATCTCATGATTCAGTTCAACACGGATCACCAAAAGCTTTGCATTAACAGCAGAAATGATGATCATATCCACAAGTGGCTAGAATCTCATGGAGAAGCGAATTATAAACTTAGAGATGACTTCTTTCGCATCCAAAGCGACATTGCGACGATCATCATGAAAGAAGTCGTCGATGAGAAGGGGATGTTCCACCACGGCCCTATATCGCGAGCTGACGTCCGAACTCGCATAGGAATGCAACGTCTAGACCTCACGCCGTTCAAGCAGCTAGGGTTCGTCCTCGATGATATGGAAGGATGGAACTTCTAGTGATTTATGATGCCGATGATGATGATATGTGTCAGTTGAACTTGTATACTTTTTGTAGCGATGAAACTTTGTGATGTCCACGGTCCCTGCCGAACTTGCGTAACGCTACTTTGTTAGTTTGCGTACGATGACCTGCGTACCTCTAGTTAATTAATTTGCGTACTGTATATGTTGCATATAGTTGCTAACCTTTCTTTTTTGGTGTTGCTCTAGTATATTTTGTTGCATATATATGATTGTACATCCTCTTCATGAACATGCATCTCTAACAGGTACCTAGTTTCTTGATGGCGAGATGGAAATGCTATGTCGTGTACAAAGGGAAGGTTCCGGGGGTGTACAACGAGGGGCATGAGTGTCAGGCGCAAGTGAATGGGTTCACGGGCGCCAGCCATAAAGGCTTCAAAAGCAGACAAGAAGGAGAAGCTAGTTACTTGAGGTTCACGCTAGCGCGAGAGAGGACTCGTAACCGCCACCTCATGTACTGCATGGTTCCGCTCTCACTCATAGTGATAGCACTTCTTGCGTATACCTTTGTTTAGATGGATGATGTTGTTGTAGTTGCAAGTATTCGAGACTTGCATGTATTGCTATTTTCGAGATGATGACAAGATATCACTTTGTGTTGGATGATGATTATGAAGAGACTATTTGTATGTACATGCTATGATTACATTTGTGGTCTCGCAGGCATTTGTATGTGTATAATGATGACATTGCTATGTGCTAAAGATTCTTCTACAAAGCGGTTCAAATACAAAACAAATATGCCAAAAAAAAACTACTTAAATTAGCAGTAGCGAGTGTACAAAAGTTAGCAGCAGCACCACAATAGCAGTAGCGCGTCCTGCCAGAGGGCCCTAGCGCTACTAGGGGTAGCGAGCTTCCCATAACCGCGCTGCTGCTATACTTGTGTAGCAGTAGCGCGGGTGCGCACGTGCTACTGCTATGAGTTAGCTGTAGCGCCGTATTATTAGCGCGGGTACCCGCGCTACTGATACATCTAAAACCCGCGCTGCTGCTAGCCTTTTCCCTAGTAGTGATAGCTGGCAGATGATAGGTTCATAATATACTGTATAGAGAGTTTAGTGCCAAACCATGATAACAAGAACACACAGCAACTAGGCAGATCATAGTGTACATAACAGGGGTACACCATAACCACGATATATAAATCGGGAAAGTGGAACTGGCTTGAAAATACGGTGTTGTATAGCCGCTAGTAATTGAAAGCCTATCGATCATGTACAGGCCAGCTCTATCGAACATGGTAAAGAAGAGCAAGCAGATTTTGGATTATAAAATGTTGGTTGCGCAGTGCCCACACATGATGAACCAGAGCGCATTAAGAATGCAACTCCCAGTTGTCTCTCGACCATTTCAGGCGGTTGGATGAAGATCCTATGTCTCCTAACCCTTCTTCTTCCTCGTCTCTGATTCTTCCCATACAAAACACCGCACGGGCCGCCGGCCGGACCACCGGCCCCCACCGCATGTGTTCCTCCGCCAACCGCACCCCCCACCCGCGTCGAGTTTTCTTCGTTCGGCGAGGCCCCACAACCACCCGAGCGCCTTGGATCGCACCGGCGAACTCCCACGAGCTCTGAAAAATCGACTGACCCAATTTTGAAATTTAGTGTACTGTGATTTAACTAGTGTGGAATATAAAAGGGGAAAACCATAAGTATTGGGAGTATAGTGTTGAGCGTGCCACGACGTATCTGAAGGTGCAAACCGGACAAAGGCAACTTCGCAACCAAGAGAAGAAATCAGAGTAAAGCAGTGGCGATCTATTTTCTTTCTGCGATAAATAAGTTGAGAAAATACGAAAGAGTACCGCCTCTGGTGCAGCGCCATGTACGCATCTGCTGAGAATTTGACGGTGCTGCGGTAGCGATGGCTGTCGGCAGTGTGGAAGCAGATCTAGGCAGGTAGACAGTGGCGGCGGGGCGCGGTGGACGAGACGATCGTAGGAGCGGCGCCGGCAAGGTTGACGACGGCGGGGATGAAGCGAGTGGACGGGATGCAAGGATCCCGGTCCGAAGGCGTGGTTGAGAGAGGTCGATCTCTTGTAATGGACGGCAGCGTCGGGGTATCAGCTCCGGCATGGTGGAGGAGGACGGTGGTGGATGGGGCGGCGGACGGCGGCGGACGGAGGAGGGTGGGGTGGAGAGGGTGTTTTGGCGCCCACTGAGTACGAATGGGGAAAAGGGAGGTAGAGAGGAAGGGGGAACCATGTATTCAGGGCGCGCTTGTCTCAAATGCGAGGAAATTTACAAACTTAGCCCCCGTTTCAAATTTCTACTACATCACAGCAACATTAGTCGGTTGGGGATAGGACGGTAATCTCGCATACACCGAATATTTGAAGACGAGAGTTTGTTTTTGGCGCCCACCGTGTGTGAATATGAATCAGGGAGGGAGTCGATTTCGGCCGAGGGCACACTATGTTTTGGCGCCCACCATGTATGAATCCGGGTGAGAGGCGGTTACGTCACGTTTGGGTGAAATTACAAACCTACCCCTATTGAAACCTATAGAAATTCAGCAGATAGGCTCTGCGTGGCAGGGATAGGCAGTAGTGATTTCCATCTCGCAGATTTTGGTTTCGGGGGGTTGCTGTGACTTTCCCCGCTTCGTTCAAATTTTGCAGAGTGCACGTTTACCGTGCCAACTCAATTCGAATCCCCTTTGTATTCTACTATTTTTTTTCGGGTGGGATCCATTTTTAATTGGAATTACATTCTATATACATCATTTTTTATATATACTTTCAAAAGCACAACACCATTTATACATAAATATGGTTTACAAATGACATGATCTCAGATTCATAAGGTTGTATCCATCAATTTGGATTTTCAAATATTTGAAACCACTTTATGTTGAAATCCAATGTATGCATTCCTCGCTAACTGTCTCCAATTAATGTGTGGTTCATGCGGGTTTTTTTAACTTCTCAAACATGTATAATGTGTTTCACACACGCAACATATAGTGTAATCCCGTTTAGACATTAGTTGCATATAAACCATGCATTGTTTGTAATTGAAGAATCTATGGATCACCAATATTGATAAACTATATAACATTACACGTGTGCCCAAATTCAAATAATATGCATGTTTGATACACCAATTTGCGTGATGATATTATCGATGTCGTGATCTCCAGTTTAAATATTTGATTCCCCTTTAATCCAGACATTCGTCTCATATAGCTATCACTCATGCTTATATAGGACTATCTCTTTGGACCTATACGCGTTCATCGTCTCTCAGGTATCTCTCGTGCTACCTGTATGTCGACAATGATCTTTTATCTTCGTAACACACTGACGGTACTCTCTCCCTCGACCTTCATCACTCTATCTCTCTCTACGTATATCTCGCTCCTTGCTATGTGTCTCTAACTATGATTTTCCATGTGGAATCTCTTTCTCTCACACAAACACAAAACTTTGTCTCCCGGGGTCTCATTTCTCTCTACTATTACCATGTGTGCCACTCGCACACCCCTGATACAGAGATGTCTTTCGCTCCTTAGATATGATAACCTACGACTCTTCCTCTTCAATATCTCTTTCTCACACACAAACACAAACTCTGTCTCACAGGGTCTCATATTTCTCCATTGTTCTCTTGTATGTCGCTCACACACACCCTCTCTCCCTAGAGATATCTTGCATTCCCTCATATGTCTCTCTAGCTATCACTCTCGTTGTGAAATATCTTTCTCTCTCGCAGACACAAAACTCTGTCTCTTTGGATCTCATTTCTCTCTGATATCTGTTTTTATGTGACTCACATGCACCCTCTCTCTATCTCTCTCACACCCACACACATAACCCAGCCTTCTGATCCACTCGACTCCTATCTCTAACGCACACTAGCTAGTATCTTTATCTTTCTATTTATCTGTTTCTCCATCAACCTTATTTCTCGCCCTCACTCTTGATTCCTATCACAAACACTACATATGTTTCTCTCTACATGCAGTCAAGTGCCCTCTCACACACATATATAACTTCACCCTTTGAACCACCCGACGGTCATCTCCAACACCCAAACTAACGGATGTCCCTCTAGCTAGCATCTCCATCTCTGTATCTATCTGTAGTTCTCCGTCAACATTTCTTTCTCGCACGGAGTCTTGCTTCCTATCACCCACACTATATATGTCTCTCCATACATATGCATTTATAGGTTGATCTCATTTGCACAATCGTTGCGCCTCACCCCCTCTGCTCGCCATAGTTGCATGCTCCAGCCCACACCACTATCTCTTAAAGACAAAAACACATGCTCAATTGTCGGGCCTTCTTCCCTGCATTCTCACATGCATGCATATTGTCATACCGATCCGTCTCTCCCATGTCGTTGATCTTATGACTTATGTCTTATTTCTTTTATCTCGATCATGCGTGCGCGCACACATACACATCCCACGTATACATGTATACCTCTCACACATGCACGTTCAAGGTCTCTATGTCTCCATACGTAGTTAATTACCCTCAATCCTAACACCACATCGAATCGTTCTCCTCTTTTGTGCACATAACTTCCGCTGGATGGGTAAAACACACACTCACACTTAACAATCTCCTTCTAGCTACCCCGCGCGCCTCTCACTCTTCCGCAACATACCCGAAACCAATAAGACCATCCCTTTGTTTAATTCCCGCCTACATGCACCATCGATATATAGTAGTCTTCCTCGGTGTCTCTCGAACAAACACGTTCTCTCGATGTCGACTCCTCTCATGCGCACGCACCTTCTTTCCCTCTCTACGGGCATTTTCTCTCTCGCACCCCATCGTTGGTGGCCTCTGCCATACACATCACCTCTCTATGATGAACCGATGCACAAGTAAATTACATCCGCCACAGAGGACCCCGCGGCACACACACACACACACGCACCCCCCACACACAATAAGACTCCATCTCTCTCTCTCTCTCTCTCACACACACAGACGCACGTACCCCCCACACACTTAGACTCCATCTCTCTCTCTCTCTCTCACACACACACACACACAAACTAAGACTCCATCTCTCTCTCCTCTCTTTCTCTATCTCTCTCTCTCTCACACACACACACACTGACACACACACACACACACACACACACACCACACACACACACACACTAAGACTCCATCTCACACACACATGCTCTAGGCGCACTACTAGAAAAAGGGCTATAGATGATATGGCCACTAATGGCGCACCATGTGTTGGTGCGCCATTAGTTTCCAAATACTAATGGCGCACCACATCCACGGTGCGCCATTAGTAACAATTTTTTTTTCATTTTTTTCAAAACTGGTAATGGCACACCAGTGGATAGTGACTAGTAATGGCGCACCACATCCACGGCGCGCCACTAGTAATTTTTTTCAATTTTTTTTATTTTTTTCAAAACTAGTAATGGCGCACCAGTGGATATTGCCACATTACTAGTTAAACTAGTAATGGCGCACCACATCCACGGTGCGCCACTAGTAATTTTTTTCAAATTTTTTTTCAATTTTTTTATTTTTTTCAAAACTAGTAATGGCGCACCGTGTGTGTGGTGCACCATTACTAGTTCAACTAGTAATGGCGCACCTCTCCCATGGTGCGCCATTACTAACTTGGCCCAAAAATTCCACCGAATGCACCCCCTCCCCGTGGACCGCCTTTTCAGTTTAAAAAAATAAAAGAAAATGATGGAAATGTCAAAAAATAAAAGAAAATAAGTTTTCCATGTGATATGTGGTCTACTTGTTGGGAAAATTTACAAATATGAATTTCGACTTTATTTGCAAAATCTCTCTGGAATTTGTAAAATGGGCATAACTTTTCCATACGAACCCCGTTAAACATTTTCAAAATCCGCAAAAACCTAACAGAAAAAAAGTTACGGGGCTTTTAAGATCTAGAGGAAAAAATGGAAAAAATTTCAAACTTACTAGTGGCGCACCGTTTGCTAGGTGTGCCACTAGTAACAGAAAAAAAATTGGTTTCGAAAAAAAAAATCGATTTTTTTTCAAAATATGATACGTAGTATGACTGGGAAGTTTGAAATATTTTTTCAAAATTTCATCATACTCATGAACATGAACAAAGTCCTACACATCAAGAAGGTTTAATATGATTGATATGATAGATATATATCAACAAGTGCCTTTTAAGTAAGCTGATGCTGGAGTTGGATAGAACTGCGAAGTTAAGTGTGCTCGGGCTGGAGTAGTGTGAGGATGGGTGAGCTTTCGGGAAGTTTGACCATAGAGTGCGATTTGACTTGAGATTAAGTATATTGACCCGAGATTAAGCCATAGTGACCTAAGATTAAAAAAAACGATTTTTTTTTAAAAAAATCTGTTTTTTTTAAATGTTACTAATGGCGCACCAGCGGTGCGCCATTATTATACAGATACTAATGGCGCACCACAGGTGTGCCAATTTCTGAAAAAATATTTTGAAAAAAAATTGTTACTAATGGCGCTCTTCTATGTGGTGCGCCATTAGTATACACCATTAGTATACCAGATACTAATGGCGCACGATGGGCTATACTAATGGCGCACCAGCGGTGCGCCATTATTATACCAGATACTAATGGCGCACCACAGGTGCGCCATTAGTAAAAAATCTAATGGCGTGGTGCTAGTGACGCACCTGTAGTGCGCCATTAGTAGCGAAAACAGTTGCGCCACTAGCAACCCTTTTTCTAATAGTGGTGGAGCATTTGTTCCTACCAACCTTCATCCAACCTTACCTGTATGATAAACAATCACCTTTATTTACTTGCATAACATGGACAAATTCCACTTTACTTTAGTAGTCAGCAAACTTATCATCTGCACCTTTATAAAAAACGAGTTGGCGATGATGGTGTGCCTGCCATCTTGTAATAAGACCGTATGATCTATATCTGATGGATAGAAAGCAAACTATGATAATTTTACAAAAGTTACCCGCACCTCTCTCCACATCATTATCTCCCGCAACCTCATTGCTTAGCAATTAAAAAAGGAATAAGTCTCTAGAACAATCTAGCATGCATGGTGGCTGCTGCCGCCTGCCGGCGCCGTCCATCCCCATGCCTCCGCCCATTCCGACCACCAGTCACCACCACGCTCCACTCCTCCTCGCCTTATCTCTCATCTTTCATTTTTTCGATGACATTCTCGAGATACCAGTTTTCTGATAAAATTCTCGAGATATCATTAGTTTTTACATATGGGATTACTCCTGCATGGGTCAATCACAACAGGTGTTTTGTAAAAAAATGCATACTGATGTTCCGTGCAATGCACGAGAATCTTGCTTGTGATTATATAACGCAAATCACGAGCAGGAAGTGACATTTTTGTGACACAACCACGTTAACATGGCCACATAAATCACTAGCTAAAGTAAATACCATTATACTTATATCTCGATGCAAAAGGTTGAGTACATGTCTGAAGAGTAGAGTCGCACACACGCACTCTGTCTCTCAGAATCTCTCTCTCACACACACACACCAGTTACGTGACGCCCACTTAAGCAGACACGAGTATGTTACAATTTGTGCACCCGCGGGCACACGTGATGCTGCGCATTTATTTAAGCCGGAAGGCGAACCCAAACAGTAGCTGCATTCATTCCCCTCCCGCCGCCTCTTCTCTGGTCGCCGTCGCCCGGTAGCCATGGGTCGGTCGAAGGTCACAACATACGCCATACTCCCGCCGGAGCGGCGCTTTAAGATGGAAATTTTAGTGGTCATGCTTGCATCTTTTTGTGCTAGCACTCCTATATAAGGGTTGACCGGTCGCTTCCCGCGGACGTGCGCGGGAAGTGGAAGAGGAAGGAGAAGGGAAGCGGGCTGTGGAGTAACGTTTTTTTACCACAATTTCTTAGGAAACCGAGTGCAATAATTGAGTAGTTCTGCAAACTACCAGTACTACACCTGAAACGGTTCAAAACCTATACTCCCTTGCTAGCGCGCGCTTCCCACGTGAAACGGCCAACATCGCCCTGGAGCGTCAGTGCCGCATTAATGCCTGGCCAGGGTGGAGGCGACCTCTCACTGGCGCCGGCTTTGAAGTGGCGCGACGGCCGAGAGAGCGCCGCTTCCCGGTGCACACGACTTCTCCGCGTCGAGACTGGCCATAGGCCCTATTTGGATCCATGGGTTAGAGTTAGTTTGAGCTAGTTGGGGCTCAAATAGCCCTAAAGTATCCAAGCACGAGGGTTTAAATTGGAGCAAGTTGCACCGAACCCACCAAAAAAACTATCCCACCCAAGAGGTGCTAACTGGAGATAGTTCTCATTGGGACCACTGAAAAATCACTTTTCTCTCTCCATGAAGTGCATTTATTATCAATCTAACCCTATCACCCAAACACCTCTTTGGCTACATTTAGTTTAGGGTTAGTCATGAGTTAGTCTAATCTCTAGCTAAGTTAGAGTATCAAATAGGAGCAGTATAGGACATGCAAGTTGCTCAGAGCATACAGGTAAATTCGTACGTGAAAGGATTTTTTTCTTTTTGAAAACAGAACGTGAAAGGAATTTTTTCTAGAATGCTCTTGGCATGTCGCTAACATGTGATAGTTAACCGACCTCAATAGAAAGCAGAAACGGCAGCCCGCCTCACTTTGATAGAGACGAGGAGGGATAAGCGATACAGGCTGCTGGATTACTAGAGATAGGTGTCGCACGGAAGCCAAGAAATATGGTGATAGCGTGGGTTAGCCATGTACTAGTATGATGTAACTACACTGGGCTGCCGTGTTTCGTACTCTTCCAGTCCACTGTGGATATGATTGGTTAATTTTATATTGCTGAATAATATTAAATATTATGAGTGCAGATGCTCCACCACGAGGTTCCTTGCTCCTTCTCGGTCGTCCAGAATCTATGTTCTTCCACTCTATTTTTTTACGTGAGCTTTGTTCATCCTTTTGCCAACACGCGAGACATCTAGCATCAAGGTGCACGTGTTATGCAAGGATCGTTCCATCTGTATGAAGAACAAGTGGGACTGGAACTACGAAACAGACATGTACCCAGGAGTGGACGTACGAACCTGAGTAATATAGTGCAGTAAGTGATGTAGAAAGGCACAAATGGTATGAACATGCGTGACATATAGGGTGTGTTTGGTTGCGTTCTCGTCTCAGCATAGTTGTTCCCTCTTCATGCATGCTCAACTCAACATCCCTCTTCATGCATGCTCTCTTCATGCATGTTTCTAGTGTATTTGTGCTAAACTAGTGTGGACACATGCACCCTCCATACACTCTACCAAACACCCAAATATAGGTCGAGAAGGGAACTCTTGGGCGGCATTTGTCTCTTACTACGTACTACCACTAAATGTTGTACGTGCAATGCACGGTGATGTTATGGAGTACGTGCCTATATTAGTTGGAGGCACATATTAAATTTTATATTTGTTTACGTGTATGTCCTGAGACCTTCCAACTAGACGTGTCTTTCTCTCCAGGTCGCACTTTGTATCATTCATACCACTAAGTACTACTACGTGTGGTCTCCGACCCAGAAGTGGAAGAAGTGGAGACGCTCTACCACACTGTTTTTTTACGCTGGGCTCTACCATGTTGTTCATGTCCCACTCCTTTCGCTGACGTGTGGGACATCCAGCATGTGCCGTGTTTGGAACCCTTCGTCGTAAGAGTTGAAACGCTAGCATTCATCAGAAATAAAAAATAATTATAAATCGGCAGTGATACTATTTTTTGCGAACCAATCAGCAGTGATACTATAGCACGCGGTTTCCTTGCTCCTCGATATCGGAAAGAATACTTCTGCTCGCCAACATGTGGGACGTCGACCATCCTGGTCCACTTGCCATGCACGCAAAACTCTAAGGGAGAGTCACCAAGGTCGTCGCGCCGCAGTAACAATGACTAATGAGCCGTCAAATCACAGGCCCACTTCCCACTTTGAAGTTGCTCGAACGAAGGAACCATCATGACTTTGTTGAATTCCGCTTCTTGAAGAAAACTACTGTACCAGCAGTACTGCTAGCTACAGTATTTACTCCAACAGAGGCCTCCTTTCGTTCATAGGATAGGAATATGAAAATCATAGGAAGTGAGATGACATGTATCTCAATTCCTATAGAGAAAGAGATGCCATTTGATGCTTAGGATAGGAATTTTTCCATTTAGTCTAGGCTAATGTACTGGTAATTTGCTCTGAAAACTACAGTAGTAACTAGTAGTGCTGGTACGTGCTCGTACTCAGACACAGACACACACACTAACTACTAGTACTACTACTTCTCACATGCTGGCCAGACGCCGTCGTTCTCCTTCCCGGCTTTGTCGGCGACACCCCACCGTGCTTGGATCTCCGCCGACCTCTCCGCAGCAGCGCGTGCGTCCTTTTCTTTCTTGCGGCGGCGGGCCTCTCTTTTCTTGATTGCTTTCTTACTTTTCTGCTCCCTCTGTGCGGCTTTGGTCGCCTCTTGCTCTACCGCCCATTCGGCCTTGGCATCTTCAAATTCCTCCCACATAGTTGTGAGGTCGTGAGCGGCGATGAACTCACGGCGGGATGCCATCGCTGCCTTACCGGTTAGTGTGCGGCGCGGTGGCATGAACGACGCTTGGTGAGAGCTCTGGGGTGGAGTGGCCGGACAACCGTATAGTGCATTGGTTTGTCAAGAGCTCAAGGACAGAAGACGAAGAAAATTTGGATTACCCTTCAATCCTGGACATTTATTATTGAGTAAAATGCATTGGCGGTCATCGAACTTGTCTTGATAGCTCACTTTGATCATTGTATATGAGATATGGTGATTATACGGTCACTTGCTCAGCGTATAGCTCAATATTTGTATGGTTGACCAGTCAAACAGTCCGCATGCGCCTCATTAGCTCGTGTTCTTTATCTATCTACGCGGGCCTACCTGTGAATGGAGAAAGACATACTGTAAAAACCAAAATTATGCATATGCGGGGAATCAAACCACGGACTCATCGCTGCAACGCACCCTCGTCAGCCAAATGAAAATGAAATACTTCGCGTCAGACACTCATGCTCACCCTGTCAAAGCATGCTAATGCATGCACGTCGCCCTCTAAATCAAAGTCCTGCTCATGGCGCAACGCAAACAGCGAGCCCATCACCTGCGCGCCCCGGCGGTGCCTGACATTACTGTTTAGACGTTTGATGGAGGCCTACGCGAACGCCGAGCATGTATTCACCTGGCTCAACACCAACGGTCATACTCGGACCGCCTTGCTCATGTATATCATCCATCACAATGACAATCTATAAAAAAGCCTAAGCTAGAGAGAGTACTATGGTAGTATGGTACGGAGTATGTACTATCGTGACCAACCGATCTTAGTGCCACTGCACACCGAAACCCCTTCCATCACTAGCGCGCGCTTCCCGCCTAAAACGGTCACCGTCTCTCCAGAATGTCAATGCTGCATTCACCAGACTTAACTGCAGGTGCAATTGGTGTGTCACTGACATGCGGGCCAGACGCCCGTTGGGCCCACATGTCAGTAACCCAAACGCATCTGCAGTTAAGTCAATGAAGCAGCGTCCGCATTCACGCCCGATGAACCTACTCCGGCGCCAGTTGTCCATCCGTCTTCCACGGCTCATTGCCATTCGCCCGCTATATTAACTTGAGCCCCAGCTCCCAGCCATAGCCAAAGACCCACACTTATTCTCCTCCAATCCCTTCCTTCTGTCGGCACCACTTCAACCATGGCCTCCTAGCGCTCCGAAGCTCTCTTGGATGTACTGTCGCAGGTGCAGACGAGGGACATCGGCGGCTCCGCTCCGGGCGCGCTTCAAAGCTCTCTTCGACGTACTGTCGCAGGAGCAAACGAAGGAGATCGCCGGCACCCCCCGGCCGCCCTCCGCCGGAACGACCACGAAGCTGGCGCGCGTGCGGGGGCGCAGCCGACAGCGACGAAGAGTAGTACACGATAGTTCGCCGCCGCTCTGGTTCCGGGAAGGCCACCGCTACTCCACTCAGTCGACGCCAAGCTTGGTGGGGTAAACATCGGTGGCCGATTAGCCTCTTAACGACGACGTGGAGGCGGAAATCTTCAGAACCTTGTGCTCCGGAGGAGGAGGTTATCGAGGCGGATGAGGAGGAGGCAAAGGCAATGGTCGGCTTTCTCGGGTTCATGGCCGGACATGGTGGTCGGGCGCCGGTGATCATCTAGATTAGGTTTACAGTAGGTTTAGTAAGGTTTGTGCGAAATATGTAATGAATTTCGTCCAGTTTGTAGGAAAAGTTATTGAAATGTAATGAATTTCATCCGGTTAATTTGAAATTTGCTTTGTTTGCACAAATTTCGTCCGGTTAGTTCATATAGTTGTTGAAAGGTATGCGAGCAGCATCGGATGGCATCCATCAGTGACCTCGGACAGATGCCGGTGTAAATTTGTGGGCCAGCGCTGGAGATGCCCTAACTATCACGCTATAATCGCTAACAATCCTCCATTATTTTGCAGGGAACTGTTATCCCTCGATCAAAATCAAATCTGCGGTGTTTCTCACTCCTCCCTCGTAAGAGTGTAAACTCTTTCTTACATAAAAATGGAGCAAGTGGAAGGCACTGTAGCACGTCATATCACTTGAACTAGCCCGCCTAACGAGCGGGAAAGCACCGCCCTTTTCATTTTGTTCTGGATTTCTATCGATCGATCGCGCGAAAATGTTACGGTTTGCAAGTTAAAAAGGAAAAGGCGGCACACTTACGACTCGTACGCGTCGCAACCCCGATAGTCCGGCTCGCACGCCGCTCACTAGAGGGGACACGCGTTTTCCCGCAATTTCACTGACATGTGGGACCGTAATTGAATAAACTATCGATAGACAAAATCTAATCGCTCGGCGGGCATCGGCTGAGAAGAGAGAAATGGGGGAGGGAGAAGAGATCGCCCGCCCGCCGCGCACGGACTCCAAGAAATATATGATGACAATGGGAGGTGGGCCATGCTGGAGTCCGGACCGCTTCTGGAGCCCGCTCTCACCGCCCTGGCCCCTCAAGACACCAGCTGCCCTCTGCATGCATAGAAAGTAGTCCCCACTTATGTGGAGGAGAGAGAGGCATTGACAAAGTCATGGAGTAACAGTGGAGACAATAACTTTCGTAAAAAATAAACAATGAATACTCGTTGCTCGTCCTCTATATCGGAAAGAATACTTTCATTCGCCGACATGTGGGACGTCGATCATCCTGGTCCACCTACCATGCACAAAATTATCCTGGTCTACCCCGGTCGTATCGCAGGCCCAACCTTTTCCCATTGTAAGTTGTTCGGACGAAGGAACCATCATGACGTTGTTGAATTCTGCTTCTTCAAGAAAACTTACTGTACCCGCAATACTGCTACCACATGCGAAGACTGGACGGCACTGTACCACGTCATATCACTGAAACCCACTAGGCCAAACTAGCCCGCCTAAGTCATCTATTTTGGAATGGAGGGAGTACGTCTCTGCACTGCTATGATTTTGTGTTGCACGTTCTCTGTACTTTTGCTACGATGTTCCTACCCTATGAACAAAATGAGGCCTGAATATATGTCGATTATTGTCTGATCGATCGCTAAGCCTACAATTTTAGGAGCTAGGGCTATTGGTCGATCGACGAGGGATACGTATAAGCGTACCACGAGCTCATCAGCCCCAACGTTTCTCTTCGGTGAGTGTTTTTCAAGTACTATAGCTCGCACAGTAGCTAGCCTACTAACAACAAGAATCATCAAACCAGCCCTGCTGATATGATAAACAATTCAAACTTACATTTATGCATGCCATATATTACATCAAAAGCTGGTGAGGATACATCTGTTTCCATGACTCGGAGAGGGTTCGCATATTCATCGCTTGATTCACTATCAAACAAAAGTAGCAAGATCTGCCCACACAAGACAGTGCACTAGCCCTAAGATGGTTTGATAACACGCATCGTTCTGGTAATTAAACACAAGGCAATGCAAACTACCCTGAAGGATTAGCGTGACCAACTATTTCTTGTCATCGATCTCTCAGACAATGACCACAGCACGGACAGCGGCATGGCAATCGATTTCTGGGGTGATGTCCATAGGACTGACCGCGACATCGGAATCGATCTCTGGGGCGATGTCTACAGGATGAACAGCGAAATCGGAATCGATCTTCGGGGTGATGCCAACAGGACGGGCCACGACATCGGAATCATCAAGGACAACCAGCGGCACCTGCACAACCCTAACATATTAGCAAGCACATTGCAAATAATCAAAAACCACAACTATGGTAATAAGCCATTATTTTTTACCTTGTGCAGCACACCGGGGGATCTCTTCCCTCCGGGGGCCATCTCCTCATCCTCGATGGGGGGGATCACCTTGCCAGGGGAATACTGCTTCTCAACAGCGACTATCTCCTCAAACTCGGTCTTGAGCCTCATATAGGTGGCAATCAGAGTTCCTGGGGTAGGCACGGTGGGGCCCTTGCTGTTCTTCCAACTTTCTTTGAGGAGTTTGTCCGCCAACGTCCTCAACTCTTTGGCCAGTGCTTGTTTCTTGGAGTTCTTCGTCTCCATGGGTTGGCCCGCCAACATGGTCAACTCGTTGGTCGGTGCTCGCTTCCTGGAGATCGCTGTCTCCAGTGGGTTGTCCGCCGGCAACTCTTTGCCTAGTGCTCTAGGATCCATCAATGAACTGACAAACAAAAAGCAATCGAAAGGAAACCACAATCACAATGAAAACGGGAAAAGAATAGGATGTGTGAATCGGTCGGTGCTTCGCAAAAAGAAGATTATTGGAATGAAAATATAGCAGCATAACTGATTCGCCCACCTTTCCTTCGTCGATATAGAAGAAAAATGGCAGAAGTGAGTAGCCTGGAGTGAGGTTTTCTTCAAGAAAGGGAAGAAAGGGCTTGAACAAGCGTTCCAATGAAATGATGGTTGCTTCGTCCAGTCCAACTTGGAGGCCACTTTACCACTGCTGGTAAAGGTGTGGGTTTTGTGATATGACGGGTCATGACGGCCACACCGGGGCGACAGGTGAGTCTATACTGTAGCACCTCGCTGTGATTTGGTGGATGGCATGCGGGCCTGGATGCTTTGAAATGTCCCGCATGTAGATAGAGCAGCTAGTCATATAGAAGTGCTCAATATTGTGCACCGCGACCAAGGCGGAGAGGAAAACGAGAGAACTATGTAATTAATGCATGAGTTTAATTAGGGTAGTTTTGTAAAGTACGAGATACATTCCTCCAACCGCAAAATGCCTTGCTTCATGAGATTTGAGATTTGAGCCCTATAAACTGGAAGGGAGGGGGTACTGCACACGGTGTAGTCTAGTCACTTGTTGAAATCTCCACAAAGGCAAATACTCCTTTCTGGTTTACAGGTCTATACTCTATACTACTCCCGCCGTCTAGGTGTGTAAGTCATCTTACGAAAACCAAATAGTCCCAAAACACCTAGGCGCGGTGCATTAACTTCTACCTTGTTTCTTGTTTCTTGACATATCAACCAATAAGAGATGAGAGGAATGCTATTAATTAGCAAATAAACATTGGTGACCCTAGGAGGAAACGGTGCTAAGCACGTGGACCTATGGAGAATGAGTATCAACCAATGGATAATGGAGTTTAATTGTTAAACAATAGCAATTTTGTCTCACGCAAGAGCCTAGCTAGTACTCTAAGGAACCGCACCACGCGAGCGTTCGCAACTGCCATGTTTGGCTTGCGCTTGGCTCTTCACCTCTTCGAGAAGACGAACAATGATGTTACTCCTACTTCTACAGTATCGAATCCACTGCTGCATGTCCGCCCACCTCGTGCGGGAGAGATAGCGTGTAGCGAAAGCTTCTACATACTGCTCCTGCCTTTGCGTCTATGACAGGTGGGCCCAACAGGTGGTTGGCCCTCCTATCATGCAGCCAAAGGCAGGTGCAGTTAAGGCACCGGAGCTCAGTCCGCGAGGGAGAGGGCGTCGTAGTAATCAAATTTCTCGGTCTTGTACTAGTTGACGCGACACATCAAAGCACTGCACTCGATAAAAGGCTTTTTACACATTTCAAATGGGCTACTACGTATGTAGGTGTAGACATATTCTGCTTCGTATGTAGTCACTTGTTGCAATCTCTAAAAAGACTTATATTTGGAAACCGAGGGAGTACAACGCATGCATTCATGCCCTGACTTTCCTTTTGATACTTGCATGTGTTGATTTGATGCACCTTGCCAAATTTTGACTATAATTTAACTAACCAAATTTTCATGCATGAAACAAAAAATTACGGGGCTGTTTGGATTGTGACTATGTTTGTCTTATGTTGCCACAATATTTTTCCCACATTTGCCACATTTGCCTAACCTGAGTTGGTCAGATTGCTAGACACACTTTGGCTTGCCTAAGGGAATCTTGCCACAATTTTTGTGTCTATGACATGTGGGGTTCACTGCTAATAATTTTTTTTTGTCTTAGGTGTGGCTAATAAAAAAGACTTATATTTATGAACGGAGGGAGTAGAAAATATAAATAATAATGCATGTTGGGGCACCCCACGTTTCCGCTAATTTTAGCCGTGGGCTTGTTCACAATTTTTACGAGGGGGTGGTTGTTCATTTAATGGAGGGACTTGTAGTAGCAGACTTGAACGATACAAAGTGCGACCTGGCACACCGTAACACCACTTGGAACAAGCGGGTAGCTACCTCAAAAACAATCAACAACTAAAGAAACCACGACCTGGCATGTAGTAGTACACAATTTTAAACGATTGTTTTGACGGAGTGAAAAAGGAAAACTACCCCACTACTTATATACAGGGCGGAGCCTCCGTGCTTGCTTGCTAGGGTTGCTCTATTCACACACTCTCATCCTTTCCAGATCTAAACAAGATCGGGGTAGTAACACTGTCTTTCTCCCTTCAAAAACACTGGCTTTCTATCCTCACCGCTAGTTACAGATCCGGACGTATCTGCCTCCGCCAGTGAAGGGGAGGAGGGGCAGCGTTTAGGCCGTCTTGGATAGCGAGGGAGGAGACCCACTGCCGGCCGCACCATTATCTCTGGCCGAGCGCCGGCGCGGGAGGTCCTCTGGTCCCGTCGTCGTTGCCTGTGGGCGGATCCGGCCTCCCGCCGCCCACCTATCCACATCCCGACGACCTTCAAGTATATCTTCATTCGAAACCGCCTTAGCTCTACTTCCCCAGCTCGCTACGTTGCTGCGTGTGCATCATTTTCTACGTCTCAACCCCTCTCAATCGGATGGTCCAACGTCACCTATTTTTCTTTCTTCTATTGTTAGAGGTAAAGCTTCTTCATGGAGTCGAATCTTGTACTCCCTCCGTCCAAAAATACTTGTCATTGAAATAAAGTGGGGGTGGGGGAATTTAGTATGTACATCGAACTTGGTACAAACAGGAAGGAAAGGGGATGAAAGTAGTACAGATTGGTCATCCAACCGGTCTCTTGGTCGAAAAGGGAAATATAGGGGTAACGTTGTACACAGTGGTATGACCAGGACTAGATTTGCTATCCACACATAGGAGTAGGTGGCTAGAGTGAACAAAAATGGGACCAACCCATATATGTTTCTGGGATGTTTGTTTCTCGAGGCAACAAACTATGAATCAACACTTTATCCCCCTGTTTACGTACATGGTGCTGTACTGCTGGTGCACCCACTGTCCCATGCCCTTATACCAAATATTTAGGCTCCGGTCGGAATAAAGGGGCCGAAAACATAGGTCTTGATGAAAATAGAGGAATAGGAAAGGAATGTGCGAACCGGAGGAAACTCTCAAGAGAATGTGTTCGGATGGACTACGAAATGTACAGATTTGTTTTTTAGAGTAGCATGCTTGGTAGTATGAGATGCTATTTGTTTATTCAGCTGCATAGTGACTACTCTTGTCCTCACCTCACGTACCACACATAGGTTGATTTTTTTATTCCGTCAAACACAGCACATCAACCTGTCTAATGCATGGCAGCGAGCGCCTGCCTCGGGATTCTGCCCAAAAAATGAGCAGCATGTGGATATTTCTAATCCAATGGAACCAGTACTACCAGACCAGCTTTCCTATGAAACACTATTCACCTTTCCCCGTGTTCCGAATGGTTGGAAGGGAAAGAATACCGTAGGAATTGTGTTCCTACGAAAATCCTGCACCCAACCTGTGAACCGAACGCAGCTTTAGCTGTTCTTAACATAATGTCCCTGGTAAAAATGAAGCCATGCCACTGTTTTTGCCTGTAATTGTTTGAGACTCTGACAAGTTTAGCCAAATTTTTTTCCTGCAATTGTTTGAGACTCTGGTTGTTTCCTCTGTGCCTTTTTTGCAAACAGGGATATCCAATTCACCTGGCTGCTGTTGTGACCTTTTGGTGCACTGCACAAAACTCTTCTTAAAAGAAGTGACTTTTGTGCTGTTTAACTGGAATGTCAGAATGGAACAGTTGGTTCATTTTGGTGGAACTTCACAAAGGGAGATCTGTGTTCCAATCCTCATCATCCATATTGGCGCCATAACCTTCCTTTAGGTAAGAATGATATTTAATGCATGTGTTCATATCTATTTTCCGACTGCCATGAGAAAATAATGCTGTTTTTTACTAGTACACTTGTACTCACTCATTGACAAAACCAATTCTGAATTAGAAGGCCAATCATGTACTTGGTTTCACCAACTGGTGAGGAGAAAGAGAAACAGAGCATGAAGAGGAAGAAGAAGAAGAATAAACAGTGCCAAGGCGATCTTGTTGAAGCCAGAGGCCTCAGTCGAGGCTATTCAAGGGCTCCGGCAATGAGTAGCTTACATGTGAGACGATCCTCCAGGGAGCCCTTCCACTTCTGCTATCTCACTTAATTAATTAGGATTACTTAAGTACCACTAATTTATTACTGCCTAATTTTCCTGTTGGAGTTAAACAAATCTTTAGTAGGACCCTATGCTGAATCATGTACGTGTGAATGTTTATCTATGGAGGTGAATCATGTGGTGGAGCAGGGAGGGAATATTATTAGTGTCATGACATAATAGTTCTATTGTTTTGCATGTTAATTTATTGCCATTGGTTCAATGAGGCAATGTTTTTTGTATTGTCCATCATGAATTTGATGCTACTGTTTGAGTAATATGCTAATGTCTTCCTATCCTTTCTCACTAAGCTAATGAAGGTTTCACCTTGTTCCTACTTGTGCAAACAGGGATCATGTTGTGCCAATCATACATTTTAGTGGAACTACACAAGACAATACAATGAATTGTATCCCAGCCAGTGCTTTAACTCTGCTGGAAGTTCTTGATAATCTTTCGATATAATCTCAGCACTAGTAAACAAGAGTGATTTCAACCATACATTTGAAGTGCACAAAAATATATACTATTGTGTGATTCCAGTGAGTGCTTTACCATCTCTTATGGGACTACATGAATAAGCTTTTTTTCTCTGGTTGGTATGGGCCTAAGGCCTTCATCCATATTAGTTTGCTGTCATCTCTATTTGTATCGTGCTACTGTCAGGAGAAACTCCTTTATCTTTGCACTTTTATGTTTTGCAACCTATGATAAATGGCAATGCTTTTAGTGTTGAGTTGAGCTAATTGGCACTGATTAAATAAACTAATACCTCTCTTTAAGCAAGACTACTATGTTGCTAACTTTACCCATTAAGATAATGAGGGTGCTTCTATTTGTTAGTGTATGTTTCATCAACTAGTCCCACAATTACAGTAATCTCACTCTCTCGATATATGTGCCAACAGGGATGCTCGATTTTGGTGGAACTGCACAAAAAACTTTGGGTGCTTCATTGCCTCGACAGCTTCCGTCCTCTCCTGTCAGTCGCTAATCTCCGCTTGCTTTCTTCCTTTGCTGTCAGTCGCTGGGCTTATCTCGGCTTCCAGTCAAAGGAAATAGTAATTGATATGCCGCCTCACACAGGTTGGTACTGGTCTTTATCCTGATTATTGTGCCTGTCATATGTATTGGTAATTTGGTATTGTGCTACTGTTGGCGGATTTCATAAAGGAGTAATTTGGAGCCTGAACTCGCAGGCAAATCATTACATCGGGTGATTTCAGTAGAACTGCACAAAATGATCAGATGGACAGGTACTTATGCTGCTGCTATGTACTCCGAAGTTCACTCAGACAAGCATCAATGTTGACAAGAAGTGCCTATATTCAATCGAGTATCAACTGGCGTCAACCAATTGTGAAACTCCAAGTATTAGGAGAGTGAACGCCAAAAATATTTGTTGGTGCATAGCCCATAAAAACGCAGTCCTGTCTTTGGTCCCAACTTGTGCCTTTTGGTTATCGGCACATATGTTAGCGAACTATATGGTATGGAGTCTAAAGATTCCAGACAAGTTGGTTGACGCGTATATTCATCTGGCACTTAATCAGTCTGCATGCCAAGGATGCTCCATTTCAGTTGAACTGCCCAAAAAATTTGGGTGGTTCATTTTATTAACCACCTCCTTTCTCGTCTGCAATGTAGAATTTTGGCGAGATACATGACCAAGATGAGCCAGTAAACTAGTTGGATGAAAGTAGTGGCCAAGTTGCTCAAACCTCCCTCGGCACGAGGCCACTATTTGAGGATAAACCTACAAGCAAAGTTCAGATTGTCTGTGTTGCCTCTTATGTACTCGAAAGTTTACTTGTACAAGAACTAATTTTAGCAAGAAGTACCTCCGATTGAACACCGTTTACCCTAGGTAATTAAAGTTCGTCCATGGATCATATTGGCTGCGATCTCAATCATTTGGATGCATAAACATACTGAACATGTGTATATCTGAATCTTTTTGTGAATTATGTATGAATATTGTCGTGTGATCTATCAATCATTTGGATGCATAGATATGCTGAGCTTGTGTATATATGAATCTTTTGAGTTGTTGATAGTGAATGTTGGCTATGAATATGAACGTGTCCTGTGAACCTGAGTTTGATATGAATGTGTACATTTTCTGTTTTATTTGTGTGTGAACTTGTTAGTATGCCTACTGTGGGGTATAAAACGCAGGTCTCTTATAAAAGTAATGCTGTGTCCAATTTATTTTGAGCAATAACTCGCTATTTCTTAATTATATATATAAAAAATGTGCCTCTCCGATTTTTTCTTTGATATTAATTGCTCCTTCTAACATAACATTATACGTGTATTTCAAGGAAGTGCAAATGGGCTGGGATTTCTTAGAAAATATAAATGGGCCTGATTGACGCGAAATTATTTGTTCACCCAACCCAGCAAATGGACTGTACATTGTAGAAAACATGGGTTAAATATATGCAACATTTTTGTAGGCTGACATGTGGGCCAATAGGTCGATGCCTACACAGGGCGTTGTCAACTTGGTCAGAAACACTACAAGAAATATGACAACTAGTGACCTTCTGTCAGTGACCCTGGAAGAATTGGTCATAGATCTATGACCATTTGGGACCAATTGGTCAAAAGCTGTTCGGGGGGCTCCAAACCCTAAACCATTGCGACCATTTTGGTCAGAAAGGTCATAATTTCCGTACACAAAATGGTCATAAAGCAAACATGCTGGTCCGCTGCCTTATTTCTAGTAGTTAACGACCAATATAGATGGTCATAGCCTTGTAGATTGTGGTGGGTTGTGATGACTAGGCGCCATCTCATCAGTGTTGCCTATGTGTCATGTCCATGTGTCAATTTTTTCCCTAGGTTGTGAAGCAACCTATATTTCTGTTATTCAAAAAATCCCAAAAAATTCTCATAAATTGTTTGGATCATATCTTCATCAGATATGTCAAAAACCTTCCATGCCTAGCTCAAAAATAACTCAACAATATTCATTTTCCTATTCTGTTCAGAGCAGCACTTTGTGAAGGAAGTACCATTTTGGCATGTCCAAATGGTATCCATTTTCTACAGTGCTTTCCTCTAACCAAATAACCATCCTCCGCCAAATGCCAGCTCAATCCATTCATTATTTTGAGCCCAACTTCAACATTCGTATTTATGTCCAGTAAAGCAAGTACCACCTAGGCTCCTCCTTTTGAGCTGAAAATTTGTGAAGACGGTCTTCTTAGTAACTGATCATCCTCAGCCAAAACTCATGCCCATTAGCCATGTGCATTTCCCGTACCGCTAATCAAACACTTGGCTACTTATTCATGTTTGAGCATCGATCAGTCTCCTCGTGAGAATCTTATGTTGTGATTTTCTTCCTAGCACCTACCTAGGGAGTGCCCAACCCACTAGACATGCCTAGGCTGCCCAGAACACATGGCAACGCCATGGTCACACGGTGACCACGCGGCGGGCATGCGAGTTTACGCGCTCTCGAGTTGGGGCCCTCGCCCACCGTCCAAACCTCGACGTATCGCCACCAAACCATGTATTTATGATTAAATAGGTACTTATGTAACTAGGAATGATTTTTGGAAAAAAATAAATGGCAAACTATGAGGTAGTTGCAGTTCAAATTTGACCCGCTTCCTTCTGAATCGGCGGGAATTTGTCTTTTTCACCAGAGGTGGATCAAAACTTTTGACACCCAACCATTTTGTCAATTGTGCATTAAACATGGCCTAGTATTTTATAAAATTGATTTGGTCCATTTTTGCAACAATTATTTGGTAGTTCCTTCACAAAAAAAATCTCATTTCGGGCACTCGAAAAATGGAAAATGAATTTTCTGTGCAAAGAAAATGAAAAATCCCTTAGGCAACATTGTTTGCCATTCCAAGATGCTCCATTGTGCACAATATGAGAACATTTGAACAAACTATGCCATGAATGTGGCCATAAGATTGATCATTTGACTTGAAAGCCATGAATCTTCACGCATGATAGCTCATTTCTGAGAACATTTTTTTAAATAATTGCTGTATTACAAGTTTATTATTTTTCTTGGTAACTTGGTCACATATGATGATACAATGCGAAGGTTTTCCAATTTTTTTTAATTTTTTATGTCCATTTCAAAATGCGGTCAAAACGGCGGGAATGACCGTTCCTAGCTAGTGGTTGAATCTTGGATTTTTATTGATGTTTCTCTGATTAAATAGATAGTTATGTACCTAGAAATGATTTTTGGAAAAATAAAGAGCAAACTACGAGGCAGCTACAGTTCAAATTTGACCCGCTTCCTACTAAATCGGCGGAAATTTGTCTTTTTCACCAGAGGTGGATCAAGGCTTTTGACACCCAACCATTGTGTTAATTGTGGATTAAACATGGCCTAGTATTTTAGAAAAATGATTTGGTCCAATTTTTCAACTAATATATGGTAGATTCTTCACAAAAAAACTCATTTTGGGCACTCGAAAAATGGAAAATGGCTCTTTTGTGCAATGAAAGTGAAAAACCCCCAAATAAACATTATTTGTCATCCCAAGATACACACATGTGCACACTATTTGTTCATTTTAGCAAACTATAAGTGGTTAATATTTTGAGTGTTTACCCTGAATTAGAGGGTGAAAATTATAAGAGAAACAAAAGAATAAAACGAAACTATCTAAGCTTAATTCTGGTTGGTGGAATCACTTGTCGCTTGGATCGATGACTTGGCATCCATCCGTCCATCCCTCCATCCATCCACCCATCCCATGGAAGCAAACCCCCCCTCTCTCGCGAACCCCACCCAACCCCCTCTCTCTCTCGCGAACCCCACCCACGGCAGCAAGCCCTCCTCTCTCTCGCACTAACCCTAGCGCTGAACTCCTCCCTTGCCGCCGCCACCTCCGGCGCCCGATCCTGGCGACCTCTTGTGGAATCCTCCTCTCACCCCCACCACCCTCGTAAGCGACCGACGTTACCCTCTCATCCCATTCACGATTCGTCCTGACCGACCTCGCCTCGCGGATCAGAGCTGACCGACCTCGTGGTGGATGTTTCTCTGCAGGTGGCCAGGATCTCTGCCGTCGACGTCGGCGTTGTCTACGGCTCTGTCAAGCTCGAGCAGGCGAGGCGGCCGTAGCGGATTCGGCCCTTAGCTCCTCCGCCGCGATGGTCGTGCCGCCGGCAGCCAGAAAGATGCCACGGAGGAGGTCGTCCGGCAAGCTCTTAATCCTCGAGGAGGTTGCCAAGCATAGCTCCAAGGACGACTGATGGCTAGTCATCAACGGCAAGGTTTCCCCCTCCTCCATTCCCTCTCTGTTCCGTTCCTCGAGATCCGGCCGCCGTTGTGGGTCTCTTACTGTTTTTCCTTTTCCTCGGGATCTCCCGCCCCCCGATCCCGTATCCTGCTGGCTAGTCCCTGCCGGTAGATAGATGGATTCCTCGCCCCTTGATCTCTTCAGCCAGGCGGGGAAAGAAAGGTCTGAGGTCACCATCACGCCTGCCAATTCTTATCCTATTTCCGGCCTCTGCTTGCTTGCTTCATCTCTCACAATTCTGTTAGATACTCTACTTCTTAGCAATGGGTGGGGGTCTTGTTGCTTTTCTATGTCTGGATCACATATAAGCAGACTCGGCCTGTGCCAGCCTCATGATGCCAACATGTTTGTTGTAAAAACCTTATTATTGCCTCAATTGCATAGTAATCGTTCAAACATTAATATGCTTGCTATACTAGGTAGTTTATTTCCTTAGACAAGCAGCAATGTGTATTACAAGTTTTGAGCTGAGATTCCTGTGTATCCGGAATATCAAGAACCTGAACAGCAAGGGCAAAGTTGAAGGCACCTCTTATTGTAGATTGCAGATCAGTTTCGTATGTTGTCCATATTTGTTCCAAAGTATTTTCTGAGGAGAATTTGTTTTGAGATATCCTGCCTAATGCTCATACAAGTAGCAAGCAATTTCCAGTTCTTAGTCTGTGTAATTTCAATATAAGTACTCTTCTGTTCAGTCAAAAACTGCTGCGCGTGCTACTACCAGTAGTGCTTGTGATTTTGTTTTGCTCTACCAACTGCCAATTAATTACCTGGTTATTACTATGTAGGGGATGTTACTGTTTTAAGTTTCTATAATACTATGTAGGGTGCGCTGCTGCAACTGTGTGCAATTAGTTTATACTGATCTCATGTAGAATGCAAATCCATAGATTGTTAGTTCGACAAGTACCATACCAACAACCTGACTTCCGGCTTCGCTTAGTAGGATCTGTAGGTAACCACGACACACCCACACACTGATGCCGTATTGCTGTTGTATAATATGCTTTTGCAACTGTGTGCAATGACTTTACGGGGCTCCTTTGACTCCGGAAGCTGAATATCACTCCCTCCGTTCATAAATAAGTGATGTGGTTTTAGTTCACTTATTTATGACCGGAGGTAATACTTTGTAGAATTATTGTTTAGACTCTTTGTTTATGTGGGGTTCTTATTCATTTGATTTCGCCCTCCTGGCAGGCATCTTTCGTACGTTGAACATCAACGGCGAATTTGAGCGGATGATGGAAGGCCTCAGTTTGGGGCCAAGAAAAGGCATGGGCGAGGCCATTTCTGCAAGGTCTTTCTCGATCAGTTGAAAGATGCCCAAAGATGCTCATTTTTTATACATCATCCTGGATTGCCCAAAGATGCTCATTTTTTATACATCATCCTGGATTGCCCAAAGATGCTCATATATAATCCATATATAATCATGCTTTCATTCTGATTTGTACGTCATCCTGGATGGTCTGCCCAAAGATGCTCATAGCTTTTCTGTTAGCCTGTGTTGCAGCTTATTTTTTTTTATTTAAAGAAAAACCATGTGGCATAGCGGTTCTATTGTAAAAGGTTCTAGCATGTTTTCATTTGCAAGTAAAACTCGACCTTCTTTTAGTTGAGTGAATATCTTTCAGATATGGAGACTTTTACAGTACATTTCTTTCCTTCTAAATGTGAATTCATGTACATCATCAAGCATTTCACATTTGCTGTAGCACTATGTAATGTTGTACTTCTTTTAGAAATTCTGCTCCTTACTTCTATAAATTCTATATATGGTTTCTCATCACCTGGTGTATATATAGCACCTTTTGGACAACGAATTATTCGGCGTTCTGTGTTAAAGCTTTCAACCTTGAAAGAACATATTTGTTTGGGCATGTGCTATATGTACCATTTTAGAAGTAGTCCACATATTTCTGTCATTTGCTTAAACATAGTGAAACTAGTTCGAGTCCTGGCCCAATCGTACCTCCACCCGTAATAGCAAGGGCCACATGTCATGCCAACTATTAGCAAGGGCCACCCCTAATAGTTCGATAGCTGGCGCCCCGGGGCGCGGCGACCTCATAGGCTTTCTAACAAAGAGGTGTTGTGTAAATTGGTGTTTGTTTTGAGTTTTAGTCTGTTAAAGGTTCTTTTCTATGCAAAGAGGTGTTGTGCATGGTGATTGCCTTCAATTTACTTTCTGCCTGTTCCAGTGACATAGATTTTATTTATCTAGGAGGTTGTTGAACCGGAAATTCCAACCGGCCCTATTGTCGAGAGGTTAAATTTAGTTGAAGAAGAAAACAATTACTTGAAGGAAGAAATAAGAAAAATTGAGGAGGAGAAGATGATACTGGATTTGCATGTTGTGGATGTCGTCGATGATCACAAGATCAAGATGGATGCAATGCAGTTGAAGATTAAAAAGTTCAGAAAAAATATGCCATTCATACCGAGGCTTGGTATCATTATGCAGTTGGATCAGTTGTTACCTTGGTTGCGGTTATGATCGCATTTGTTTTTGCATTGAAATGTTTTACATAATTTTAATGTATTGTTTAATTAGATGCTCTGGAGAGCTATATGTTGTTGAATGAGAACTATGTATGTACTTTGGTTTTAATGCTCTGGAGAACTATGTATGTACTTTGGTTTTAGAGTTCATTTCAAATGCTTTTCAATTTCATGGTCTTATAGCTCAAAATAATCAGTAAATGCATGAAAAATAACAAATGAAGTCAGAAAGGGTTGTAAATTGATGATGTGGCTTTGAATGGTGCATATTGAACACAAAAAAACAAGGGGGTTCAAATAAGTTCAAAAGAAATGAAATCCCTTTATAACAGACGAGTTTCCGTATGAAACCCTGATACTTCGAAGGAGATTGTCTGTTTTGTACACGAAGTGCATCCAGTTTTTGCCGTAAACCTCTCTACTTTCTTGCACATGCTATGTGGGTGAAATGATGATACCATGCCAACTTGGAACATTATCAGAGTTCATTTCAAATGCTTTTCAATTTCATGGTCTTATAGTCAAAATAATCAGCAAATGCATGAAAAATAACAAATGAAGTCAGAAAGGGTTGTAAATTGATGATGTGGCTTTGAATGGTGCATTTTGAACACAGAAAAACAAGGGGGTTCTAATAAGTTAAAAAGAAATGAATTCCCTTTGTAACAGACGAGTTTCCGTTTGAAACCCTGATACTTCGAAGGAGATTGTCTGTTTTGTACACGAAGTGCATCCAGTTTTTGTCGTAAGCCTCTCTACTTTCTTGCACATGATATGTGGGTGAAATGATGATACCATGCCAACTTGGAACCTTTTCAGAGTTCATTTCAAATGCTTTTCAATTTCATGGTCTTATAGCTCAAAATAATCAGTAAATGCATGAAAAATAACAAATGAAGTCAGAAAGGGTTATAAATTGATGATGTGGCTTTGAATGGTGCATTTTGAACACAGAAAAACAAGGGGGTTCAAATAAGTTCAAAAGAAATGAAATCCCTATGTAACAGACGAGTTTCCGTATGAAACCCTGATACTTCGAAGGAGATTGTCTGTTTTATACACGAAGTGCATCCAGTTTTTGTCGTAAGCCTCTCTACTTTCTTGCACATGCTATGTGGGTGAAATGATGATACCATGCCAACTTGGAACCTTTTCAGGGTTCATTTCAAATGCTTTTCAATTTCATGGTCTTATAGCTCAAAATAAAATAAATAAGTAATTTGAAACAAAATAATAAAAACTTTAATAAAATAGATAAGTAGAAACAAACAAAACTTTTATAAAATAAATAAAATTTATTAAACTAAAATTATCAAAGTATGTTCTGCTCAAAACATTATAAGCAACTTCTAGTATTATTGAAACTAAAATTATCTAAAATTGATGCAACTAAAATTATCAAAGTATTTTCTATTCAAAATCATTAAAAGCAAAAAAAATTCATAAAGAACTTTTTTGTTAGAAACTTTCATAGCAAAAAGAATTATCATAAAATAAAATTAATAAGTAATTACAAAAAAATAAAATAAAATAAATAAGTATGTTGTTGTAAGTAGAAACAAAACAAAATAAATAAAGCAAAAAAGAAAACAAAAAAACTGGAAAAAAATCAAAAATTTGCCACCAACTGGGCCACCACGGCCTGAATAAGACTAGAAACCCATCCATGGGCCAGGATTCAGGCCCGCAGTAGGCATAGAAGGCCCATCACGCAAAGCAATAGCAAGTAGGCCCGCAAGCCTGTGGTGGAGAGGAGCCCGAGAGGGGTGCGACAATGGGGCTTATAAACCACTGCGCGCCCCTCTCAACTAGCGAGGTGGGACTAAACTTTGGCCCCGACGCGGGCAGCACAGGGGCCTTTGGTCCCGGTTGGTGGCACCAACCGGGACTAAAGGGGGGCATTGGTACCGGTTGGTGCCATGAACCGGTACCAATGCCTTTGCTATATAAGCCAGCAATTGTGAAAATTTCGTCAGTTCTTCGATCCCTCCGACGACGCCGCCAGGCTGCCCGAGCTCACCGTGCCTTTGCTGCGCCCCCGACAACGCCGCCGTTGCCCCGTCCTGACAACATTGTCGTCGCCCCTACCCCCCGACCACGCCGCGCGCCCTCGCCGTGCCTCTGCCGTGCCCCCGACCCGCCCCGTCGACATTGTTGCTGTCCTCTGCCCTGTCGATGCCATCGCCCCTGCCCTGACCACGCCGCTGTCGTCCCTGCCCCGACCACGCCGCCGTCGCCACCCTATACATCGACGCCGGCGCCGTGCCTCTTCACCTGCCCCGACCACGCCGCACCTCTCCTTGGTCAGGCAGGCCGGCGACGCCCCTCCTGCCCTCTCCTCTGTATTTTCACATATATATGATTTTTTCCAGATTATATATATATATATGTGTGAGTATATTTATGTGTGTATATCTGATTATATGTCTTTTTTTAAGATTTTTTGTTCATATACATGATGATTTGTTTTTTGCGTTTTTATAAAAATGTATATATGTATGTATGTTCTCTGTGCATATAAAAGTTAGATTTTTAGTACATTTGGGTACATTTTCGGTTAGTTTTATCTATATATGTTCTCAGATTATTCCATTTTAGGTTAGTTTCATTTTTAGAAAAGTTTTATATATTCAGGAAAAGAAGGAAGAGAAGGAAGAAGGAAGAAGAAGAAAAAGTTTTATATATGAAAAAGTTACATTTTTAGATTAGTATTATAGATCTAGCTAGGAAGATAAGGAAGAAGAAGAAAAAGAAGGAGAGGAAAAAGGAAAATAAGAAGAGGAAGAAAGGAGAGGAAGAAAGGAGAGGAAGAGGAGATGAAGAAAGGAGAAGAAGAGGAAGAAAGGAGAGGAAAAAGGAAAATAAGAAGAGAAATAAATAAGAAGAGGAAAGAAGAAAAAAATAAAAATTCTATTTTTTCTTCTTTCTCCTCTATTCCTTTCTTCTTCTCCTTTTTTTCTTCTTTTTTTTCTTCGATTGTTTCTCTTCTATCCCTTTCTTCCTCTCCTCTTTTTATTTCTTCTTTTGTCTTCTTATTTTTTATTGGGTATGTCGTTGTCAATATACCCCCTCCCGAGAACTTCAACACGAGGGGGGGGGGGTACCGATATACCCCCTCCCCGATAACATTATTTTCCCATGTATATGTATGTCGCGTTGTTGTCGATATAACCCCCTCCCGGATAACTTCGACATGAGGGGCGGTCGATATATATACCCCCTCTCGACCGTGATAAATTATACCACGGCAGCACCCCCCTCGGCCCTCTCGCTCGACCAAAACTCTCGAGGACACCCAAACCCTAGAGAAAAAACGATGTTGGTCTCCTACCCCCTCCCGCCGCTCCCCTACCGGACAAACTCTCTCGAGGCCACCCAAATTTACCAAGTTAAAAGAGCTTGTCGTCGAGGCGACCCCAAACCCTTGAAGCGCTGTCTAGGCCACCCCAAACCCTAGAGAAGCAGCATCGAGGCCACTAACATGATTCCTTATTGTGATTAGCTAGCTAGTTCTACGTTTGCCACTAATATATATCCATCTGTACCATGTTTGAATAATAATTGACATGTTGTAAATATTTGGAGAAACTATGGAGCACTCCCGAGACGAAGCAAGAGAAGCGATGTTGGGGGACATAATCGCGCAAGGAAGTGATGTCGTTGCATCATTTGTCAATGACACCGATGGTCAGGAAGGACTGGGTGAAGAAGAGGGCTATGTTCATGATGGCTCCGGCCCATTAATGCCGGTACAAGAAGAGGGCTATGTTCATGATGGCTCCGGTGACCCAATGGAGGTACAAGAAGGAGACCGTGCTGACTGCTCCGGTGACCAAACCGAGTCCGGCCAGGTACATATATATATTAGTTAAGCCCGTGCTGACTAGTTAATTGATGCATTCATTGTTTTCATATGTACACATATTAATTAACTCTCGGCTTTCTTCTTTTTTCTCTAGCCCTCCGGATCGAGCTCAACTTCGGTAAAGAAACGAGGCCCGAAGAAAAAGTTGCGCTCGGATGAAAGGTTCGAGATCACAGCAATCGCGTGCGATGGAAAGCCGATTGAACCCATCCGGACAAGGGATGCATTTCGTGCTCAGTGCGGGTTTCTTGTTAGGGACAAGATCCCGATCAGTATCCAGCAATGGTTAAAGCCAAAGAAGGAAGACCCTGAGGTGCCGACGTCTTATGTCTCCGATATGCAGAGGAGGATCCAGAGAAGCCAGTTAAAGAGGAATTGATCAAGTCTCATGCTCTTAAGAAGATGGAAGAACTATTCAGGAGGTGGAAGAATGAGCTGAAAGCGTTTGTCGACAAAGAAGAGACATCAGAATTCACCAGAAAGTATGAGAAGATCAGAGATCAATGGCGCGCATTTGTGGCCGACAAGACATCGGAAAAGAGTAAGAAGATGTCAGCGTCAAACAAGACTAATGATGCGAAGAAGAAGCATCACCATCGCACGGGGTCAGGTGGCTACCTCAAAGCCCGACCTTTGTGGGACAAGGCTGAGAATGACTTGATTGCTAAAGGGGTCGAACCAGAGACATTGAACTGGCCAGACCGTTGCCGGACTTGGTTCTTTGGGGTTGGCGGAACCTTGGACCCTGTAACAGGGAAGTGCGTTTGGACGCATCAGCAACTGCGAATACCCGTCAGAAAGCTTCAGGAGTATATCAAGAAAGAGCAGCAAGGGACGTTCGTCCCAGACAGAGAGAATGACGAGCTCACAATGGCCCTCGGTAATCCTGAGCACCCTAGACGGACACGAGGCACGCCAGGCTCCACTCATCGACCGCTATCGAGCATGCATCTAGAGTATTAAGTTAAAAACAGAGTAACGCCTTAAGCAAGATGACATGATGTATAGGGATAAATTCATGCAATATGATAAAAACCCCATCTTGTTATCCTCGATGGCAACAATACAATACGTGCCTTGCTGCCCCTTCTGTCACTGGGAAAGGACACTGCAAGATTGAACCCAAAGCTAAGCACTTCTCCCATTGCAAGAACTACCAATCTAGTTGGCTAAACCAAAAAGGATAATTCGACGAGACTTGCAAAGATAACTCAATCATACATTAAAGAATTCAGAGAAGATTCAAATATTGTTCATAGATAAGCTGGATCATAAACCCACAATTCATCGGTCTCAACAAACACACCGCAAAAAGAAGATTACATCAAATAGATCTCCACGAGGAGGGGGAGAACATTGTATTGAGATCCAAAAAGAGAGAAGAAGCCATCTAGCTACTAGCTATGGACCCGAAGGTCTGAAGTAAAGTACTCACACTTCATCGGAGGGGCTATGGTGTTGATGTAGAAGCCCTCCGTGGTGGATGCCCCCTCCGGCGGAGCTCCGGAACAGGCCCCAAGATGGGATCTCGTGGATATAGAAGGTTGCGGCGGTGGAATTAGGTTTTTGGCTCCTGTTCTGATCATTTGGGGATACGTAGGTATATATAGGAGGAAGGAGTACGTCGGTGGAGCAACAGGGGGCCATGAGGCAGGGGGCGCGCCCTAGGGGGGGGGCCCACCCTCGTGACCGCCTCTGTTACATCTTGGAGTAGTGTCCAAGTCTCCTGGATCACGTTCGGTGAGAAAATCACGTTCCTGAAGGTTTCATTCCGTTTGGACTCCGTTTGATATTCCGTTTCTTCGAAACACTTAAATAGGCAAAAAACAGCAATTCTGGGCTAGGCCTCCAGTTAATAGGTTAGTCCCAAAAATAATATAGAAGTGGAAAATAAAGCCCAATATAGTCCAAAACAATAGATAAAGTAGCATGGAGCAATCAAAAATTATAAATACGTTGGAGACGTATCAGGCATCCCCAAGCTTAATTCATGCTCGTCCTCGAGTAGGTAAATGATAAAAAGAGAATTTTTGATGCCGAGTGATACTTTGGCATAATTTCAATGTAAATATTCTTAATTGTGGTATGAATATTCAGATCCGAAAGATTCAAGACAAAAGTTCATATTGACATAAAAATAATAATACTTCAAGCATACTAATCAAAGCAATCATGTCTTCTCAAAATAACATGGCCAAAGAAAGTTATCCCTACGAAATCATATAGTCTGGCTATGCTCCATCTTCCCCACACAAAATATTTAAATCATGCACAACCCCGATGACAAGCCAAGCAATTGTTTCATACTTATGACATTCTCAAAACTTTTTCGATCGTCACACAATACATGAGCGTGAGCCATGGATATAGCACTATATGTGGAATAGAATGATGGTTGTGGAGAAGACAAAAAGAGGGAAGATAGTCCCACATCAACTAGGCGTATCAACGGGCTATGGAGATGCCCATCAATAGATATCAATATGAGTGAGTAGGGATTGCCATGCAATGGATGCACTAGAGCTATAAGTATATGGAAGCTCTACAAGAGAAACTAAGTGGGTGTGCATCCAACTCGCTTGCTCACGAAGACCTAGGGCATTTTGAGGAAGCCCATCATTGGAATATACAAGCCAAGTTCTATAATGAAAAATTCCCACTAGTATATGAAAGTGACAAAATGAGAGACTCTCTATCCTGAAGATCTTGGTGCTACTTTGGAGCACAAGTGTGGTAAAAGGATAGTAGCATTGTCCCTTCTCTCTTTTTCTCTCATTTCTTTATATTTTTTTATTTGGGCCTTTCTCTTTTTTATAGCCTCTTTTTTTTTCGTCCGGAGTCTCATCCCGACTTGTGGGGGAATCATGGTCTCCATCATCCTTTCCTCACTTGGGACAATGCTCTAATAATGATGATCATCACACTTTTAGTTTTCTTACAACTCAACAATTACAACTCGATACTTAGAACAAAGTATGACTCTATATGAATGCCTCCGGCGGTGTACCGGGATATGCAATGAATCAAGAGTGACATGTATGAAAGAATTATGAACGGTGGCTTTGCCACAAATACGATTTTAACTACATGATCATGCTAGCAATATGACAATCATGGAGCGTGTCATAATAAATGGAACGGTGGAAAGTTGCATGGCAATATATCTCGGAATGGCTATGGAAATGCCATGATAGGTAGGTATGGTGGCTGTTTTGAGGAAGGTATATGGTGGGTGTATGATACCAGCGAAAAGTGCGCATTATTAGAGAGGCTAGCAATGGTGGAAGGATGGGAAAAAGTGCGTATAATCCATGGACTCAACATTAGTCATAAAGAACTCATATACTTGTTGCAAAAATCTAGAAGTTATCAGAGCAAAGTATTACGCGCATGCTCCTAGGGGGATAGATTGGTAGGAAAAGACCATCGCTCGTCCCCGACCGCCACTCAAAAGGAAGACAATCAATAAATAAATCATGCTTCGAGTTCATCACATAACGGTTCACGATACGTGCATGCTACGGGAATCACAAACTTCAACACAAGTATTCTTTAAATTCACAAATACTCAACTAGCATGACTCTAATATCACCATCTTCATATCTCAAAACAATTATCAAGCATCAAACTTATCTTAGTATTCAACGGACTCAAAAGAAAGTTTCACATATCTTGAATACCAAGTATATTATCATTAAGAAAATTACCATGCTATTAACGACTCTCAAAATAATCTAAGTGAAGCATGAGAGATCAATAGTTTCTATAAAACAAATCCACCACAGTGCTCTATAAGATCTAAGTGAAGCACTAGAGCAAAAATTATCACGCTCAAAAGATATAAGTGAAGCACTATGAGCAAAACTATCAAGCTCAAAAGATATAAGTGAAGCACATAGAGTATTCTAGCAAATTCCAATTCATGTATGGATCTCTCAAAAGGTGTGTACAGCAAGGATGATTGTGGTAAACTAACAAGCAAAGATGCAAATAATACAAGACGCTCCAAGCAAAACACATATCATGTGGTGAATAAAAATATAGCTCCAAGTAAATTACCGATGGAAGTGGACGAAAGAGGGGATGCCTTCCGGGGCATCCCCAAGCTTTGACTTTTTGGTGTCCTTGGATTATCTTGGGGGTGCCATGGGCATACCCAAGCTTAGGCTCTTTCCACTCCTTGTTCCATAATCCATCAAAAGAATTCACCCAAAACTTGAAAACTTCACAACACAAAACTCAATAGAAATCTCGTGAGCTCCGTTAGAGAAAGAAAACAAAAGACTACTTCAAGGTACTGTAATGAACTCATTATTTATTTATATTGGTGTTAAACCTACTGTATTCAAACTTCTGTATGGATTATAAACTATTTTACTAGCCATAGATTCATCAAAATAAGCAAACAACACACGCAAAACAGAATCTGTCAAAAACAGAACAGTCTGTAGCAATCTGTAACTAACGCAAACTTCTGGAACTCTAAAAATTGTACCAAAATAGGAAGTCCTGGACAATTTGTTTATTGAACAGCAGAAAAAAAAATCAACGCAAAATCACGTTTCTGTGATTTAACAAAATTATATTCGTGCGTGCAAAGTTTCTGTTTTTCAGCAGAATCAAATCAACTATCATCGTAGGTTATCCTATAGGTTCTACTTGGCACGAACACTAATTAAAACATAAAACCACATGCAAACAGAGGCTAGATGGATTATTTATTTTTAAACAGAAGCAAAAACAAAAAACAAAAATAAAATTGGGCTGCCTCCGAACAAGCGCTATCGTTTAACGCCCCTAGCTAGGCATAAAAGCAAGGATAGATCTAGATATTGCCATCTTTGGTAGGCGATCCATAAGTGGCACTCATGATAGATTCATATGGTAATTTTATTTTCTTTCTAGGGAAGTGTTCCATGCCCTTCTTTAAGGGAAATTGGAATCGAATATTCCGCTCCTTCATATCAATAATTGCACCAATCGTTCTAAGGACAGGTCTACCAAGAATAATAGGACATGAAGGATTGCAATCTATATCAAGAACGATAAAATCTACGGGCACATAATTCCTATTTGCAACAATAAGAACATCATTAATTCTTCCCATATGCTTTTTAATAGTGGAATCCGCAAGATGCAAGTTTAGAGAGCAATCATCAAAGTCACGGAAATCTAGCAAATCACACAAAGTTTTGGGAATAGTAGAGACACTAGCACACAAATCACACAAAGCATGAAACTCATAATCTTTAATTTTAATTTTGGTAGTAGGTTCCCACTCATCTTAGAGTTGTCTAGGGATAGAAACTTTCAACTCAAGTTTTCCTTCATAAGATTGCATCAAGGCATCAACAATGTGTTCGGTAAAGGCCTTATTTTGACTATAAGTATGAGGAGAATCTAGCACGGATTGCAACAAGGAAATACAACCAATGAAAGAGCAATTTTCATAATTAAATTCCTTGAGATCCAAAATAGTGGGTTTAGCAACATCTAGGTTTTTATTTCTTTCAATCCCACTTTCATCAATTTCATCATCAAGATCTAGAAACTCCAAATTCTTAGAACGCCTTCTAGGTAAAGGAAGATCATATTCAGTTTCATCAAGATTCATATTGCAAAACAAAGATTTAATGGGGGACACATCAATAACTTTTAGATCTTCATCTTGATTTTCATAGGAATTAGAAGAACACGCTTTAATAAAGGCATCTTTGGAAGCACGCACCCTAGCGGTTCTTTCTTTGCACTCATCAATGGAAATTCTCATGGCTTTGAGAGACTCATTGATATCATGCTTAGGAGGAATAGATCTAAGCTTTAAAGAATCAATTTCAAGAGAAATTCTATCAACGTTCCAAGCCAAATCATCAACTTTAAGCAATTTCTCTTCAAGCAAAGCATTAAAATTCTTTTGTGAATTCATAAACTCTTTAACACTACTCTCAAATTCAGAGGGCATCTTATTAAAATTTCCATAAGAGTTGTTGTAGGAATTTCCATAATTATTAGAAGGATTACTAGGATAAGGCCTAGGATTAAAATTCCCTCTATACGCGTTATTTCCAAAACTATTCCTACCAACAAAATTCACATCCATAGATTGATTATTATTCTCAAGCAAAGTAGATAAAGGCATATCATTGGGATCAAGAGGAGTATTTTTACTAGCAAACAACTTCATAAGTTCATCCATCTTTTCACTCAAAAGATTGATTTCTTCTATAGCATGCACTTTTTTACTAGAAGATCTTTAGGTGTGCCATTGAGAATATTTAGCCATAATATTATCAAGCAATTTTGTAGCATCTCCTCACTTAATTTCCATAAACGTGCCTCCCGCGGCCGAATCTAAAAGATTTCTAGAAGCAAAATTCAATCCGGCATAAAAATTTTGTATGATCATCCATAAATTCAAACCATGAGTAGGGCAATTGCGAAGCATCAATTTCATTCTTCCCAAGATTGGGAAACATGCTCATGATCAAGTTGTTTAAAATTCATAATATCGTTCCTAAGAGTGATGATCTTAGCGGGAGGAAAATACTTAGAGATAAAAGCATCTTTGCACTTGTTCCAAGAATCGATACTATTTTTAGGAAAAGACGAAAACCAAACTTTAGCACGATCTCTAAGTGAAAACGGAAATAACTTCAATTTGACAATATTGTTATCCGTATCTTTCTTCTTTTGCATATCACACAAATCAACAAAATTGTTTAGATGAGTAGCGGCATCTTCACTAGGAAGGCCGGCGATTGATCTTTCATAACAAGATTTAGCAAAGCGGTATTGATTTCACAAGACTCATCATTATTAAGAGGAGCAATCGGAGTACTAAGGAAATCATTGGTATTCAAGAAGTCACACAATTTGGTCTTGCGCCATGGCAACAAGTAATCCAACACACAAGCAAACAGAAAGGCAACGGGAAAAAGGCAAAACGGGAAAAAGAGGAGGAGATTGGGAAAGAGAGGGCGAATAAAACGGCAAGGGTGAAGTGGGGGAGAGGAAAACGAGAGGCAAATGGAAAATAACGTAATGTGATAGATAGGGATTGTGATGGGTACTTGGTATGGTTGACTTGCTTGCGTGAGCCTCCCCAGCAACGGCGCCAGAAATTCTTCTTGCTACCTCTTGAGCACTGCGTTGGATTTCCCCGAAGAGGAGAGGATGATGTAGCAAAGTAGCGTAAGTATTTCCCTCAGTTTTTGAGAACCAAGGTATCAATCCAGTAGGAGACCACACACAAGTCCCTCATACCTACACAAAACGATAGCTCCTTGCAACCAACGCAATTTGGGGTTGTCAATCCCTTCACGGTCACTTACGAGAGTGAGATCTGATAGAGATGATAAATAGTATTTTTGGTGTTTTTGGTATAGAGATGCAAAGTAAAAGGCAAAGTAAAAACAAAGCAAGTAATAAAGTGATAGCGATTGATATGATGAGAATAGACCCGGGGGCCATAGGTTTCACTAGTGGCTTCTCTCAAGAGCATAGATATTCTACGGTGGGTGAACAAATTACTGTTGAGCAATTGACAGAATTGAGCATAGTTATGAGCATATCTAGGTAATGATCATGTATATAGGCATCACGTCCGAGACAAGTAGATCGAAACGATTCTGCATCTACTACTATTACTCCACTCATCGACCGCAATCTAGCATGCATCTAGAGTATTAAGTTAAAAACAGAGTAACGCCTTAAGCAAGATGACATGATGTATAGGGATAAATTCATGCAATATGATAAAAACCCCATCTTGTTATCCTCGATGGCAACAATACAATACATGCCTTGCTGCCCCTTCTGTCACTGGGAAAGGACACCGCAAGATTGAACCCAAAGCTAAGCACTTCTCCAATTGCAAGAACTACCAATCCAGTTGGCCAAACCAAAAAGGATAATTCGAAGAGACTTGCAAAGATAACTCAATCATACATAAAAGAATTCAGAGAAGATTCAAATATTGTTCATAGATAAGCTGGATCATAAACCCACAATTCATCGGTCTCAACAAACACACCGCAAAAAGAAGATTACATCGAATAGATCTCCACGAGAGAGGGGGAGAACATTGTATTGAGATCCAAAAAGAGAGAATAATCCATCTAGCTACTAGCTATGGACCCGAAGTTCTGAAGTAAACTACTCACACTTCAACGGAGGGGCTATGGTGTTGATGTAGAAGCCCTCCGTGGTGGATGCCCCCTCCGGCGGAGCTCCGGAACAGGCCCCAAGATGGGATCTCATGGATACAGAAGGTTGCGGCGGTGGAATTAGGTTTTTGGCTCCTGTTCTGATCGTTTGGGGATATGTAGGTATATATAGGAGGAAGGAGTACGTTGGTGGAGCAACAGGGGGGCCACGAGGCAGGGGGCGCGCCCTAGGGGGGGCTCCCCCCACCCTCGTGACCGCCTCTGTTACATCTTGGAGTAGGGTCCAAGTCTCCTGGATCACGTTCGGTGAGAAAATCACGTTCCCGAAGGTTTCATTCCGTTTGGACTCCGTTTGATATTCCGTTTCTTCGAAACACTGAAATAGGCAAAAAAAACAGCAATTCTTGGCTGGGCCTCCGGTTAATAGGTTAGTCCCAAAAATAATATAAAAGTGGAAAATAAAGCCCAATATAGTCCAAAACAGTAGATAAAGTAGCATGGAGCAATAAAAAATTATAGATACGTTGGAGACGTATTAGTGATCAGGGCACTCAGCCTCCATCTCTGGCGCGTGGCGGCACTCCGCCTCCTTCGAAGCCTGAGCCGGCGCGCCTGAGCAGCCAGCCTCCTCCTTCTCCGCCTCATCAACGAGGGCGAATCAAGAGACCCGCTGCCACTCTGGCTGCTCCAGCGCGTCGTAGTCCTTCGCCTCCGCCTCGTAAGAAAGGAAATACAGCTGCAGCCACTCCGTCTTCTCCGGCGTCTAGGAGCACAGGTAGAGCCGGGAGGCAATACAAATACGGTCCTTCTCTAAAGACTCCAGAGAAGTTACCATACGAGAGGACCGTGGAGGAAAACACGTGGATCATGCAAGCCGAAGAAGATAACTTCTTTGCGGTGGTGAAAGCAAAGAAACATCCATCTCCGGAGGAGAAGTTAGATCTGGTAAAAGTGAAGCGTACTCTGGCTGCCCTGCAGAAACCGCCAAAGTCTCCAGCGAAAGGCAACTATGAGTGCATTCTTACAAAGTCATTTGTGGAAGCTTCGCGGTCGGGAAGTACTATCAGTGGTCAACGACAAGCTGGGAAAAAAGTTGGCCAACTCGGCAAACAAGCAAACCAATCGTTTCCCCCGCTCCAGGTGTCTAGCCATATCGTCGCTAATGTTCCGGGCGGGATGGTGCCCGGTTATAACAATCCTGAACATTACCTGCCCGACGAAGTACATTATGATTTGTTGGAGGTGGACGAACACAAATACGTGTACGAGAATCCTCTCGTCAAAGATGTAACATCTCTACCAATGATGATGTTCAGATTCCATGATTGGTACATGAAAACCTGCAGAGAGTATGAGGGGGGCAATATTTTGTTGCTGATGGTCAGAGAGGAGCATGAACTCGTTGGACTTGAACTGTTGAATGTTCCATTTGAGGAGTTCTTCGCGTTTTTCAATCTAAAGGCCCTCGATAAATTAAAGATCACTTTCTACTGCCTATAAGTACAGTACTACTTCTGTCATTAAGTCTCTATATATAGGTCAGCTCTTTCATTGCATGTATTTTTAATTATCCTCACTATATTATGCGGATTGAAGATCGCCGAATTAAAGAAACGACAAATCGGTGATATTGGGTTCATTAACACAAAGCTCATAGATGCATATATGGTTAAATCTCAGGCCAGAGAAACCGGGGCCAAGCTGCTAAAATCATTTGTAGTAAATCAAAAAAAAGCTATAATACTCTTCCCTTACGAATTCAAGTGAGTGTTACTGTCTTCTGCATATTCGGTTTCCCTTACTAGTCGAGGTAATTATATTAGTAATGTAATTGATGAGTTTTGCATGCGTGCGCAGGTTCCACTATAATCTCCTAGAGATTAAGCTTCAACAGGGACTAGTAACCGTCTTAGACTCGAGACGAAAAGACCCCACGGAGTATGCGGACATGACTGAAATGCTAGAGAAGTAAGTTAAATCGATCATTATCGCACCATATCGGCAACTTTGTTCATTTCCTAAGATCAAGTAATTGTTTTCTTTGTCTGTTGGCAAGGTTTGGAAAAAATTCACCTCAAAAACTCCAGGACTGCCGAAGAAGATGCAATTTAGACACCCGAAATTAAGTACTATAGTAGCATGTTCCACGCATCTCCTAGTGATTCAAGCGCTAGTTTCATCAATACCATTTAGCGTGCTTGCTAATTATCAGTTTGATTGACCTCTATTTCTTGTAAAGTGGTTGTGGCAGGAACAAGGGAATGATTACTGTGGATACTACATTTGCGAGTCCATCCGCCACACGACCTGTGAGCGGGGCTACTCTGACAAACAATATGAAGTGCGTAAATAATAATATTCACAATTTTATTTTATTACCATCACTTGTGTTCAGTTTCATTTATTCATATATATGTATTGACCCCCTTCTTCAAATTAGATATTTCGGATGCGTGATGAACTCCTACCACCAGATCATATGCGAGGAATTCAAGAGGAATTGGCGGAATTCTTTCTTGACCACATGATCGCTAAAGACGGAGAATACCATGTGGACGCTGAGTTCACTTGGAATTAGGAGATTATATTGTAATTAAGAGATAATTATATCGTATATATGTAGCGTCGGATAGATATACGAGAACTTGTTGTTCGACCAATCTCTCAAAGAAGGAGAGGTGGTCGATATCACTTCTCTTTATATGCATATGTTCATGACGATCTTCTGTTTCCTTCATTTGCTTACTAGCTGCGTGTCTAGTCCTCTCTATACGTATAGTACGTAGAGTCGACCAAATCGGAGATAAGAGGGGACACTTCTCCCTATTAATTAGATAGCTAACACAATATATGAAACACCTAAATTAACCCCCCAAAACCCCCTAACCCCCCCCCTTCCAAAAAAACAAAAACCCCAGCACCTGAAACGCTGACGCGTGGATGCCTATTGGTCCCGGTTGGTGCCACCAGCTGGGAACAAAGGGCCTCCTGCCTGGGCTCGCCGCACCGGCCACGTGGAGGCCCATCTGTCCTAGTTTATGCAAGAACCAGGACTAAAGGTTTAGGGCATTAGTACCGACACTTTAGTCTAGGTTCAAAAACCGGGACTAATGGCCCTTACGAACCGGACTATAAGCCCTTTTTATACTAGTGTGAGGTGACAACCTTGACAAGTCCTCCGCCATCGACGCGACCATGACGTCAAACGACGACTTCCACCTACGCAAGCCTTGGCTGGTCCTCCGCCATTAACGCCACCATGACGCCAGCCGATGACCTCCACCTACGCGAGTTTATCTCCAAGCAACGGACGCAAATCCATGGTAGGATAGGGCCGCGCCACCGCCGTCGCCCACCACCCACAAGCGCCACCCGAACCCAAGGTTCCCAAAGTGGCGCCTTCAACAAGGGAATGGCGCCGTGAGCGCCGCCGCTGCCCAACGAAGTTAGGGCTTTCGCCCGGGAGACCTAGGGGAAGGTGAAGTGAGGAGATAAGTCCATACCGACGCCTCCAAGTAGGGGAACGATGCCCTCAGGCATCGCCGTCGCGCGCGGCCGATCAAGGCCGGCCAGGGATTTCGCCAGAACTAGATCCCCGCCACCAGTAGCGCCTCCTGTACAGCACTGGCGACCAAAAGGAAGCGCGGCCCGATCATGCGCACCGACCGCCACAAAAGCCACCGCCGGCCACCAACGACCACCGGATCCTGCCGCCGCACGGCCGGGATACCAAATCCACTGCCCGAACGCCTGCTAGCCAGACGTGCCTTGCCAATGGAGCCGCCGCTCCAGATCCGGGGTTCCCCACGCAGAAGCAGGGCAACCGAGCCCCCCCCCCCCCCCGCCACCATCCTTGGCTCCCCAGGCTTGCCCGGCGGCTGCCTTAGGCGGTGGCGAGGAGGTGGGACGAGGTGGGAAGGGGGCCGCGGTTAGGGTTCCCCCGCCGCGGCCGCGGGAGGTGACGCAGGGGTCGCTAATAGCAGTCGCGAGAGGAAGAGGGAGGCGACGCAAGACGTGCCAAGGAATAGACACGGCCTCTGGCAAAGAATATCTGATTATCTACTATGGTTACATGGATCAAACGAAACTGATTGAGGCACCACTGTTTCGGCTCTAGCAAAAATCTATCTTCTGTGGAGTCGAAACCATTAAATCCAAGACCCATAAGACTGAAGTTGGCAAACTGTTGTTTCAGTTCGTTCATTTTTGTGCCCCCATGAGGAAATCTTCTTCTAACGCATGCATTTCTTTCATCTAAAATCTCTTGATCCATGTGTCGAGCTTGACGGCCTGGAAATGCACTAATCCACGCTAGAGTGTCGTACCTTAGGAGAAAATAACAATCGGATTAGAAAACACAACAATCAGCAAGCAATTCAATTCAATTAACTTACTTGGGATTGAGTAAGTGAGCCAAGCAATGCAGCGGAGTGCTACTCTTTGTCCAACGAAATATTAAGACACCATTGACCGCAGAGAAGAATGGGGATTCTTCATGGGATTCTAGACCTTCTTTCCTGTATATTACTTCCTTCACCTAGTCAATCATCATATCCCACTTCTCATAGGTCAGATGAAGGCAGGGTTTATCTGTATCAGTCGCTCTAATCACAGAATATATTGGCTCTGCAAATTCAATGAATTACTCAACCTTATTCCACCAATCATCAATCAATATTTTTTCTTTCACAAATCGTGCTCCCTCTACATTGTCATTTCTGTAGTCATTCCACTTTGGCCCCACCACCATCATTGTAAGAGCTTGCCTTATTTGTACCAATCTCTTCAACATCACAATTTGAGAAGCAAGTCTAGTATCAGCCACAGCAAGCAATTTCAGTTTACTACTAGCATTGAATATACACAGCCTTATGGAATGATTCATAGTGAAATGTTTTATGCGAAAGCCATCTGCTGCAATTTCACTAATCCAATTTCAATGATCACAAAGAGGGTCATACTCACTGGTAGCTGAACCTAAGCTCTTCTCAAGGCAAGATTTAAAGTGTGCACAACACATGGAGTCCAGAAAATGTGATTATACCTTTCTTGCACTAACAGACCTACGCCCCTGTAGTTTGATGCATTATATGTTATCACCTGCACAACATTTGTTGGTCCAACAACCTCAATAATTTCACAAAGCCTGTCCCCGAGGTACTCCATTGACTTCACCTCTCCTTCATTGTTAATTCACTCATCTTCTGTTATAGCCATGAAATTAAGTAATGGACGCCATTGAGGATCTGACCATCCATTAGAAACAATAGTCACACCTTTGCTGCTCCATGTTGATTTGATGGGCATCAACATTCTATCAACATGCGTCCTCTCTTGCTAAAGAAGTGTGGTCCTGAGCTTATCATAACTTGGAGGGGCATAGCCAGCCAAGAAATTTGCATGGCCGACAACAAAGATGAAAGCTGCCCTGAACCAAGGGTTATGTGTTAGAATTGTGTCGAATATTATTTGTACAAGGTAGGTTACAGTTGGGCTTGGATTTGGACTGTGCATAGATCGGATATGGAGTCGTGTTCAAGTAGGACACTCGTATCCTAGGCCTCTTATCAAATGAAGGGGTAGACACATGATGTAACCTATACGAACATAATAGCACAGGAATGCAGGGGAAGCCGGCGGCAAGTGCCGACGTCCAGGGTGACCAGGTGCGGTACTGTAGTGGAGGAGCGCCCATAGTCAAGCCCCGGGGATGTAACCATGATGGTGAACCTCGTTAACAAATCTCAGTGTCGCGCTCGTGTGATTACTTGGTCCTTGGTAGATTGACGGTGTGCCTCAAATTAATTGTAACATTACGTGCAACATTGAATGAAATCCCTGCTGTGTAAAACATCTTTGCAATCAATGCATCAAGGTGGTTGCTAGCTTCCATGTCAAAGCATGCCTCAATTGGATTACCCCCACTTTTTTTGTTGCCCTTGCTCCAAACCCATCCGTTGGCAGCTAATAACCCACAAGTGTAGGGGATCGCAACAGCTTTCGAGGGTAAAGTATTCAACCCAAATTTATTGATTCGACACAAGGGGAGCCAAAGAATATTCTTGAATATTAGCAGTTGAGTTGTCAATTCAACCACACCTGGATAACTTAGTATCTGCAGCAAAGTATTTAGTAGCAAAAGTGGTATGATAATAAAGGTAACGGTAGTAAAAGTAAAGATAATAGTTTTGGGGTTTTTGTAGTAGTTGTAACAGGAGCAACGGAAAAATAAATAAGTGAAGAATAGTATGTGAAAAGCTTGTAGGCAATGGATAATTATGCCGGATGTGATTCCTCATGTAATAGTTATAACATAGCGTGACACAGAACTTGCTCTAGTTCATCAATGTAATGTAGGCATGTATTCCGTAAATAGTCATAGGTGCTTCTGGCAAAGAACTTGCATGACATCTTTTGTCCTACCCTCCCGTGGCAGCGGGGTCCTAGCGGAAACTAAGGGATATTAAGGCCTCCTTTTAATAGATAACCGGAAGAAAGCATTAGCACATAGTGAATACATGAACTCCTCAAACTACGGTCATCACCAAGAAGTATCCCGATTATTGTCACTTCGGGGTTGTCAGACCATAACACATAATAGGTGACTATACACTTGCAAGATAGGATCAAGAACACACATATATTCATGAAAACATAATAGGTTCAGATCTGAAATCATGGCACTCGGGCCCTAGTGACAAGCATTAAGCATGGCAAAGTCATAGCAACATCAATCTCAGAACATAGTGGATACTAGGAATCAAACCCTAACTAAACTAACTTGATTACATGGTAAATCTCATCCAACCTATCACCGTCCAGCAAGCCTACGATGGAATTACTCACGTACGGCAGTGAGCATCATGAAATTGGTGATGGAAGATGGTTGATGATGACGACGGCGACAAATCCCCCTCTCCGGAGCCCCGAACGAAAATCCAGATCAGCCCTCCTGAGAGAGATTAGGGCTTGGCGGCAGCTCCGTGTCGTAAAACAAGATGAAACTTTTTCTCTGATTTTTTTCTCCCCGAACGTGAATATATGGAGTTGGAGTTGAGGTCGGTGGAGGTCCAGGGGGCCCACGAGATAGGGGGGGCGCCCCCTGTCTCGTGGACAGGCCGTGGGCCCCCTGGTGTATTTCTTTTGCCCAGAAATTCTTATTAATTCCAAAAAGTGCCTCCGTGGATTTCCAGGACATTCCGAGAACTTTTCTTTTCTACACATAAAACAACATCGTGGCAGTTCTGCTGAAAACAGCGTCAGTCCGGGTTAGTTTCATTCAAATCATGCAAGTTAGAGTCCAAAACAAGGGCAAAAGTGTTTGGAAAAGTAGATACATTGGAGACGTATCAGCAGCGGGATTTCTCTAGGTCTCTCAGTGCATCGGCTCTCTCTTTCTCACCTTTCAACTGAACAAGAACATCGACAGTGACCTTTTGACATGAACTCACACCCATGTTAGGAACCTTCAAAAGGCGCACCTTTACTCTTGAGTAGCTACCATTGATAACATACTAAGCCTACAGATGGATCTCTTGTTGCCTCCTTTCCCTTTCGCAGTATATTCCAAAATCTGGACGTACCTCCACAAACGCTTCTTCTCATTATCATCTTCCAGGATCACACGAGCAACAGCCAATACATGGACTGCATCCATGCTACCTCCACTGCCTACTTCACTTCTAACTGAAGAAAACCTACTAGACATGGCTGATCTGCATGGTAAAAGGAGGAGATTAGAAAAACCGATTAGTCAAACTGATCTAATCTTAAAACCTAAACCTAAAACATCTACGTACAGAATTCAGAGAAGGATATGGAGAAAAGAGGTCAGAGAAAGAGAGGGAGGTGAGAACACACCTCCTGCAGGCAAGATACGGATGTCTTCTGCCGGAGACGAGCCAGCAACCAATCAACATCGATTGGATTGGAGCTGAGAAGGAGAAAGGAACATGTGGGAGAGGAGATGACTGGAGCTGGAAATTTATGGAGAGTTGGAGACTTGCGGGCTGCGGCTGCTCGCCTGCTCCAAGGAGTCGAGGGCACGAGCTGGCCAGTTGGGAATTGATGACATGTGGCAGTGGAAGGAGGGGATCGTACACCCTGTACGCCTTCGAGCCCGCCTTGTAGCCGATGAAAATAACCTTTGTGCTGCGGTCATCGAGCTTCTTCAGCCCCGGCCGCATGTTCTTGATGTAGGTGATCCAACCGAAGACGCGCAGGTAGTGCACGGTGGGCTTCTTGCCATACCATGCCTCGTACGGGGTCTTGCCGTCGATGCTGCGTGTGTAGGACCTTTGGAGGATGAACACCGCAGTAACCACGCCCCCCCCCCCCCAAACCAGCTTGGCATGTTGTTGGCCTTGAGCATGCTTCTGGCCATGTCGATGACGATCTGATTATGCCGCTCGACCACACAATTTTGTTGTGGCGAGTAGGGCGCCGTCAGGTCCCTTTCGACACCGTGGTCTGCAAAGTACTCACCGAGTGCACTGGATGTGAACTCGTCACCCTAGTCCGTCTGGAACATATGCCATCGTGCCCCCTGCTCTGCCTCGGCCATGGCGACAAAGTGTTTGAAGCTGGTCGCGACGGCGTCCTTCACATGCAACTATTGGAAATATGCCCTAGAGGCAATAATAAAATGGTTGTTATTATATTTCCTTTTTCATGATAATTGTCTATTGTTCATGCTATAATTGTATTAACTGGAAACCGTAATACATGTGTGAATACATAGACCACAACATGTCCCTAGTGAGCCTCTAGTTGACTAGCTCGTTGATCAATAGATGGTTATGGTTTCCTGACCATGGACATTGGATGTCGTTGATAATGAGATCACATCATTAGGAGAATGATTGGATGGACAAGACCCAATACTAAGCATAGCACAAGATCGTGTAGTTTGTCTGCTAAAGCTTTTCTAATGTCAAGTATCATTTCCTTAGACCATGAGCTTGTGCAACTCCCGTATACCGTAGTAATGCTTTGGGTGTGCCAAACGTCACAGCGTAACCGGGTGGCTATAAAGGTACACTATAGGTATCTCCGAAAGTGTCTGTTGGGTTGGCACGAATCGAGACTGGGATTTGTCACTCCGTATGATGGAGAGGTATCTATGGGCCCACTCGGTAATGCATCATCCTAATGAGCTCAATCTGACTAAGTGGTTAGTCACGGGATCATGCATTATGGAACTAGTAAAGTGACTTGCTGGTAACAAGATTGAACAAGGTATAGGGATACCGACGATCGATTCTCGGGCAAGTATGATACAGGTAGACAAAGAGAATTGTATACGAGATTGATCGAATCCTCGACATCGTCATTCATCCGATAAGATCATCGTGGAACATGTAGGGGCCAACATGGGTATCCAGATCCCGCTGTTGGTTATTGACCAGAGAGATGTCTCAGTCATGTCTACATGCCTCTCGAACCCGTAGGGTCTACACACTTAAGGTTCGATGATGCTAGGGTTATAGGAAAAATTTGTATGTGGTTACCGAATGCTGTTCGGATTCCCGGATGAGATCCCGCATGTCACAAGGCGTTCCGGAATGGTCCGGAGGTAAAGAATAATATATAGGAAGTGAGGTTTTGGCCACCGGAAGTGTTTCAGGCGTCACCGGTAATGTACCGGGACCGCCGGAGTGTTCCGGGGGTCCACCGGGAGGGGCCACCAGCCCAGGAGGCTTGCATGGGCCAAGAGTGGGAAGAGACCAGCCCCTGAGTGGGCTGGTGCACCTCCCACCAAGGCCCAAGGTGTAGCAAAGAGGATAGAGGGGAAACCCTAGACGCAGATGGGCCTAAGGCCCACCCTAGGGCGCGCCCCCCCCCTCTCTCCCCCTCTTGGCCGCCCCCCTCCATCCCATCTAGGTCTGCCGCCCCCTAGGGGTGGGAACCCTAGAGGGGGCGCACCCTCCTCCCCTCCTCCTACATATAGTGGGGGTTTTGGGGCTGCCAAAGATAGAAGCCTCTCTCTCTCTCTCTCGGTGCAGCCCTACCTCTCCACATCCTCGTCCCTCGTAGTGCTTGGTGAAGCCCTGCTGGAAACCACGCTGCTCCCCCACCACCACACCGTCGTGCTGATGCTGGAGTTGTCTTCCCCAATCTCTCCCTCCTCCTTGCTGGATCAAGGTGCGGGAGACGTCACCGGGCTGCATGTGTGTTGAATGCGGAGGCGCCATTGTTCAGCGTTTAGATCGGAATAAACAGCGATCTGAGTCGCTGCGAGTACGACTCCTTCATCCATGTTCTTGTAACGATTCCGCATCGTGATCTTCAAGGGTATGAAGATGCACTCCCCTCTCTCTCGTTGCTAGTCTCCCCATAGATTGATCTTGGTGATGCCTAGAAGTTTTTGGAATTTCTGCTACGTTCCCCAACAGTGGTATCAGAGCTTACCGTTACTAGTCTTATGCACGAGTAGAACACAAGTAGTTGTGGGCGTTGGTTTGTTCAATATGCTTACCGTTACTAGTCTTATCTTGATTTGGCGGCATCGTGGCATGAAGCAGCCCGGACCGACCTTACACGTACGCTTACGTGAGACAGGTTCCACCGACTGACATGCACATGTTGCATAAGGTAGCTAGCGGGTGCCAGTCTCTCCCATTTTAGTCGGACCGGATTCGATGAAAAGGGTCCTTATGAAGGGTAAATAGCAATTGGCATATCATCGTTGTGGCTTTTGCGTAGGTAAGAAACATTCTTGCTAGAAACCCATAGCAGCCACGTAAAACATGGAACAACAATTAGAGGACGTCTAACTTGTTTTTGCTGGGTATTGATAACCCACAAGTATAGGGGATCGCAACAGTTTTTGAGGGTAGAGTATTCAACCCAAATTTATTTATTCGACACAAGGGGAGCCAAAGAATATTCTCAAGTATTAGCAGCTGAGTTGTCAATTCAACCACACCTGGAAACTTAGTATCTGCAGCAAAGTGTTTAGTAGCAAAGTAATATGATAGTAGTGGTAACAGTAACAAGAGTAAAGACAGCAAAAGTAATGTTTTTGGTATTTTGTAGTGATTGTAACAGTAGCAACGGAAAAGTAAATAAGCGAGAACCAGTATATGGAAAACTCGTAGACACCGGATTAGTGATGGATAATTATGCCGGATGCGGTTCGTCATGTAACAGTCATAACATAGGGTGACACAGAACTAGCTCCAGTATATAATCATACGTGCTTATGGAAAAGAACTTGCATGACATCTTTTGTCCTACCCTCCCGTGGCAGCGGGGTCCTATTGGAAACTAAGGGATATTAAGGCCTCCTTTTAATAGAGAACCGAAACAAAGCATTAGCACATAGTGAATAGATGAACTCCTCAAACTATGGTCATCACCGGAAGTGGTCCCGATTATTGTCACTTCGGGGTTGCCGGATCATAACACATAGTAGGTGACTATAGACTTGCAAGATAGGATCAAGAACACACATATATTCATGAAAACATAATAGGTTCAGATCTGAAATCATGGCACTCGGGCCCTAGTGACAAGCATTAAGCATAGAAAAGTCATAGCAACATCAATCTCAGAACATAATGGATACTAGGGATCAAACCCTAACAAAACTAACTCAATTACATGATAAATCTCATCCAACCCATCACCGTCCAGCAAGCCTACGATGCAATTACTCACGCACGGCGGTGAGCATCATGAAATTGGTGATGGAGGATGGTTGATGATGACAACGGCGACGAATCCCCCTCTCCGGAGCCCCGAACGGACTCTAGATCAGCCCTCCCGAGAGAGATTAGGGCTTGGCGGCGGCTCCATGTCGTAAAACGTGATGAAACTTTTTCTCTGATTTTTTTCTCCCCGAAAGCCAATATATGGAGTTGGAGTTAGCGTCGGAGGGCCACCAGGGGGCCCACGAGGTAGGGGATGCACCCAGGGGGCGTGCCCCCCACCCTCGTGGACAGGGTGTGGGCCCCCTGGTCTTCATCTTTGGCAAGGATTTTTTATTGTTTTTTCTAAGGTGTTCCGTGGAGTTTCAGGTCATTCCGAGAACTTTTATTTTCTGCACATAAAACAACACCATGGCAATTCTGCTGAAAACTGCATCAGTCCGGGTTAGTTCCATTCAAATGATACAAGTTAGAGTCCAAAACAAGGGCAAAAGTGTTTGGAAAAGTAGATACGACGGAGACGTATCAACTCCCCCAAGCTTAAATCCTTGCTTGTCCTCAAGCAATTCAGTTGACAAACTAAAAGAGAAAAATAAAAACTTTTACAAACTCTGTTTGCTCTTGTTGTTGTAAACATGAAAAGCCAGCATTCAAGTTTCAGCAATTATTATGAACTAACCATACTCACAATAACACGTAGGTCTCACAATTACTCATATCAATAGCATAATCAGCTGGCAAAGCCATAATAATAAAACTCGTATGACAACACTTTCTCAAAATAATCATAACATGATATAACAAAATGGTATCTCGCTAGCCCTTTCTGAGACCGCAAAACATAAATGTAGAGCACCTTTAAAGATCAAGGACTGACTAAACATTGTAATTCATGGTAAAAGAGATCCAGTCAAGTCATACCCAATATAAACCAATAATAATGAATGCAGACGACAGTGTGCTCTCCAGCAGGTGCTTTTTAATAAGAAGGGAGATGACTCAACAAAAAAGTAAATAGATAGGCCCTTTGCAGAGGGAAGCAGGGATTTGTAGAGGTGCCAGAGCTCGATTTTGAAATAGAGATAAATTATATTTTGAGCGGCATACTTTCATTGTAAACATAACAACTAGGATACGACGATATCTTCCATGCTAAATAGATTATAGGAGGTTCCCAAATAGAATGGTAAAGTTTATACTCCCCCTCCTCCACAATCATCAATCCATGGATTGCTCGAAACAACGAGTGCCTCCAACATTCAACGGGTCCCAGGGGGAGTTTTGTTTGCAGTTATTTTGATTTAGTTTGCATAAAGCATGGGACTGGGCATCCCGGTTACCAGCCATTTTCTCGTGAATGAGGAGCGGAGTCCACTCCTCTTGAGAATAACCAGCCTAACATGGAAGATAAGGGCAGCTCTAGTTGACATATGAGCTATTCGAGCATGCAAAACAGAATGTTTATTTGAAGGTTTAGAGTTTGGCACATACAAATTTACTTGGAACGGCAGGTAAATACCGCATATAGGAAGGTATAGTGGACTCATGTGGAATAACTTTGGGGTTTAAGGAGTTTGGATGCACAAGCAGTATTCCCGCTTAGTAAAGGTGAAGGCTAGCAAAAGACTGGGAAGCGACCAACTGAGAGAGCGACAACAGTCGTAAACATGCATTAAAATTAATTTACACCGAATACAAGCATGAGTAGGATATAATCCACCATGAACATAAATATCATGAAGGCTATGTTGATTTGATTCAACTACATGCATGAACATGTGCCAAGTCTAGTCACTCAATTCATTTAAAGGAGGATACCATCCCATCATACCACATCATAATCATTCTAATAGCATGTTGGCATGCAAGGTAAACCATTATAACTCATAGCTAATCAAGCATGGTACAAGCAACTGTAATCTCTAAATGTCATTGCAAATATGTTCACTTCATAATAGCTGACTCAAGAATGATGAATCATCATATTTACGAAAACAAGAGAGGTCGAGTTCATACCAGCTTTTCTCATCCCATTAAGTCCATCATATATCCTCATTATTGCCTTTCACTTGCACGACCGAACAGTGTGTATAATAATAAGAGTGCACGTGCATTGGACTAAGCTGGAATCTGCAAGCATTCAACTCAAGAGAGAAGACAAGTAATATGGGCTCTAAGTTAAATAAACAATCATGCATATAAGATCCACTAAGCATTTTCAATATGGTCTTCTCGACCCCCAAAGAAAAGAAAAGAAATAAAAACTATTTACACGGGAAAGCTCCCAACAAGTAAAAGAAGAACGGGAAATATTTTTGGGTTTTTTCTTTTTAATTTCTACTACAAGCAAAGAAGTAAACTATTACTAATTTTTTTGTTTTTTTCTTAAAGTTTAACAAACACACAAGAAGAAAGCAGGAAAAAGAAAGTTAAACTAACATGGATAATAAAATGAAAAAGTATGAGCACCGACATCTAGCAATGAGTGTGTGTGTGAACATAAATGTAATGTCGGTGGGAAATACATACTCCCCCAAGCTTAGGCTTTTGGCCTAAGTTGGTCTATTGCCAGGGATAGCCTGGCGGATACCCGTAGGTGAAGTTGGGGTCGTACTGTGACGAAGAAGACTCTGACTGCCACTGGCTGGCAGCCTCCTCTGGATCCCAAGAATAAATAGATAGTCGTGGAGGCTCATCTTGTGGCTTCAGTTCCGGGGCTGGTGCAGGATTCTGATAGGCTTGAACAGCCGACCACGGAACGATGTGAGGTTCTGCAGACAAGTTCAACAAAGAAGGAGCAGGCAAAGTAATAGTCTCAGGGTGATGTTTATCAAAGTATAATTTATATTTGAGCTCCCCTTCGCGACTCTTAACAAGAAAGTCATGCGCTATCATACTCTTATAATCTAAATAAGCATGGGGCAGCGCTGTTTCTTCTTTCTCCTCATGCCTAATAGGTATTTCAAAATGTTCAGTTAGGCGTGAAGCATAAATGCCTCCAAAGATGGGGCCCTTAGTGCGGTTCAGACTTAACCATCTAGCAACAATTCCACCCATGCATACTAACAGAGTTATTGCGGTATAAACCATGGAGCAAAATAATAATATCAGGAATAATAAGGTTCCCATAGTTCCCGCGTCCAATTAAGCAACGACTAGCAAATAAGGCAAAGTAACGTAAAACAGGAAAATGTATGATAGTGATCCTTGCATCAGAAACCTTCCTGGTTTCTCCCACCATGATGGTGTTAATAAAAGCTTCTACTTCGTTACGGTGGGGTTCATCTAAGGTGCCCTCAAAGGGTATTCTGCAAACCTCGCAGAATTCAGCTAATGCCATCTCTTTAACAACGTCATATAGATGAAACTCTACTCTCGGAGGTGATTTCTTAGGGAAAAAGTAGAAGTTTTTCACAAAAGTATTTGTGAGTAAGAGATACTGATGACGTTGGTCGTGGAGGAAGTTGGTGAGGCCAGCATTTTCAATCAATAAATAGAAATCCTCATAAATCCCGGCTCTCCTCAAGAAGTCATCGGAAGGCCATTCATACGGCCGGGCCTCCGCGGTGCGAGGCAAATTAAATTTGGGCTTCTGCTCTTCTTCCTTTTGTTTTCCCTTCGAGCTTCGGCTCGACGAGCCCCTCAAAAATTTCTTTATTATTTCTGAAACAATCTGAAATTTTTAGTAACTTCAAATGAAAGTGAACCAACTTCAATAAAATTGATAGTAACAACTCCCACAAGTGCCTAGAGCCTATATAAAGCATTGGAACTACTTGGAACCATATAAATTTGACATGCAAGCTCAAGAACATGGTCACCTATGCAGCACAAATTTGCAATGAATAAAGTACTAGAACAAAAACTAATTGGACCAATGGAGGAGTCACATACCAAGGAACAATCTCCCCAAGCAGTTTTGAGAGAGGTGCTTTGAGCAAGGAGATCGAAAATCACAGCAACGGGGGCTGGAACTCGTGCTTGAGTTGGTTTTTCATGTTTGTGTGAGGCAGAGGAAGAATATGGGTGCATGGATAAGTGGAGGAGGGACACCGTGGGCCCACGAGGCAGGGGGCGCGCCCAGGGGGTAGGGCGCGCCCTCCACCCTCGTGGCCAGGTGGCAGCTCCCCCCGTGGTAATTTTTGCATAGTAAATCCTCAAATATTATCGAAAAAATCATATTAAATTGGCATGGCATTCTTAGGACTTCTATTTTCGGGATATTTTTATATTGCACGGATAAGTCAGGAAACAGACAAAAAAAATACTATTTTACTTTATTTCTACTAAATAACAGAAAATATAAAGAGGGTACAGAAGCTTGTGCTTCTAGTTTCATCCATCTCGTGATCATCAAAATGAACCCACTAACAAGGTTGATCAAGTCTTGTTAACAAACTCATTCCGGATAATCACGGAACTAGAGAAATTTCAAATAACACTAAGTTACCTCAACAGGGATATGAAAATCCCCAACAATAAGAATATCATACTTTTTCTTGACAGCAGGGAGAGGAAATTCAAAACCTCCAAATATAATCGATGGAATTTTTCCAATAGAGTTGATACTATAAACTTGAGGTTGTTTCCTCGAAAAATGCACCATGTGCTCATTGCCTTTAACATGAAAAGTGACATTGCCTTTGGTGCAATCAATAACATCCCCTGAAATATTAAGGAAAGGTCTTCCAAGAATAATAGACATACTATCATCCTCGGGAATATCAAGAGTAACAAAGTCCATTAAAATAGTAACGTTTGCAACCACAACAGGCACATCCTCACAAATACCGACAGGTATAGCAGTTGATTTATCAGCCATTTGCAAAGATATTTCAGTAGGTGTCAACTTATTCAAATCAAGTCTACGATATAACGAGAGAGGCATAACACTGACACCGGCTCCAAGATCACATAAAGCAGTTTTAACATAATTTCTCTTAATGGAGCATGGTATATTAGGTACTCCTGGATCTCCAAGTTTCTTTGGTATTCCACCCTTAAAAGTATAATTAGCAAGCATGGTGGAAATTTCAGCTTCAGGTATCTTTCTTTTATTAGTAATGATATCCTTCATATACTTAACATAAGGATTTGTTTTGAGCACATCAGTTAATCGCATACGCAAAAAGATGGGTCTAATCATTTCAGCAAAGCGATTGAAATCCTCATCATCCTTTTTCTTGGATGGTTTCGGAGGAAAAGGCATGGGTTTCTGAACCCATGGTTCCCTTTCTTTACCATGTTTCCTAGCAACAAAGTCTCTTTTATCATAACGTTGATTCTTTGATTGTGGGTTATCAAGATCAACAACAGGTTCAACTTCTACATCATTGTCATTACTAGGTTGAGTATCAACATGAACATTATCATTAATGGTATCACTAGGTTCATGTTCATCACCTGATTATGTTTCAGCATCAGAAATAGAGATATCATTTGGATTCTCAGGTGGTTCAGCAATAGGTTCACTAGAAGTTTGCAAAGTCCTGTCATTTTTCTTTTTCTTCCTCTTAGAAGAACTAGGTAACTCAATATTATTTCTCTGAGAATCTTGCTCGATTCTCTTAGGGTGGCCTTCAGGATACAAAGGTTCCTGAGTCATTCTACCAGTTCTAGTAGCCACTCTAACAGCATAATCATTTTTCTTACTATTCATTTCAGCAAGCACTTCTTTCTGAGCTTTAAGTACATGTTCTACTTGAGTGGTAACCATAGAAGCATGTTTGCTAACAAGTTTACGTTCACCTCTAATATCAGCCATATAATCACCCAAGCGTTTAATCATAAAGGTCTTCTGTTTTAATTGTCTACCAAAATAAGCATTAAAGTCATCTTGTTTAAACATAAAGTCATCAAACTCATCCAAGCACTGACTAGCAATTTTAGTAGGAGGGACTTCAGCTTTGTCATATCTATAGAGAGAATTTTCCTTTACTACCTGTGTCGGGATATCGGGAGGTTCTTCATTAAATAAGTAATTGAGATCATATACTTCTTCAACAGGCGGTAAATTAAGACCATGTATTTCTTCAATAGGAGGTAAATTCTTAACATCTTCAAGTTAAATAGCTTTTTCTTTCATAGATTTCTTTGCCTCTTGCATATCTTCGGGACTAAGAAATAGAACACCCTCCTCTTCGGAGTTGGTTTAGGAATAGGCTCAGTAATTGGCTCAGGAGGTGGTTGAGGAGGTGCCCAATTATTTTCATTTGCCAACATATTATTCAATAGAATTTCAGCTTCATCCGGTGTTCTTTCCCTGAAAAGAGAACCAGCACAACTATCCAGGTAATCTCTGGAAGCATCAGAGTGTCCATTATAAAAGATATCAAATATTTCAGGTTTCTTAAGAGGATGATGAGGCAAAGCATTAACTAACTTGAGAAGCCTCCCCAAGCTTGTGGGAGACTCTCTTCTTCAATTTGCACGAAGTTGTATATTTCCCTCAAAGTAGCTTGTTTCTTATGAGCAGGGAAATATTTAGCAGAGAAGTAATAAATCATATCCTGGGGACTTTGCACACAACCAGGATCAAGAGAATTAAACCATGTCTTAGTGTCACCCTTTAATGAGAACAGAAATATTTTGAGTAAATAAAGGTAGCGCGATCTCTCATTATTAGTAAACAGGGCAGCTATATCATTTAACTTAGTAAGATGTGCCATAACAGTTTCAGATTCATAGCAATAAAAAGGATCAGATTCAACCAAAGTAATTATATCTAGATCAATAGAACAATCATAATAGTCCTTATCAGGAACACAAATAGGTGAAGTAGCAAAAGCAGGGTCGGGTCTCATTCTATCTCTAAAATATTCTTTACTCCATTTAACTAGCAACCTCTTAAGTTCATATCTATCCTGGCAAGCAAGAATAGCTGCAGAAGATTAAGCATCAAAAAGATAACCCTCAGGAATAGCAGGCATATTTTCATCATCACTAACATCATCGTATTCGGGTTCAATAATTTCTCTTTCTCTAGACCTAGCAATTTGCTCATCAAGAAATTCACCAAGGGGCATGGTAGTATCAAGCATAGAAGTAGTTTCATCATAAGTATCATGCATAGCAGAAGTGGCATCATCAATAACATGCGACATATCAGAATGAATAACAGTAACAGGTTTAGGTGTCACAAGCTTACTTATAACAGAAGGAGAATCTAGTGCAAGGCTAGATGGCAGTTCCTTACCTCCCCTCGTAGTTGAGGGCAAAATAGTAGTTCAATCGTCTTTCAAGTTCTTCATAGTGTCCAGCAGATATAAATCCCAAGTGACTCAAAGAATAGAGCTATGCTCCCCGGCAACGGTGCCAGAAAAAGGTCTTGATAACCCACAAGTATAGGGGATCGCAACAGTTTTTGAGGGTAGAGTATTCAACCCAAATTTATTGATTCGACACAGGGGGAGCCAAAGAATATTCTCAAGTATTAGCAGCTGAGTTGTCAATTCAACCACACCTGGAAACTTAGTATCTGCAGCAAAGTGTTTAGTAGCAAAGTAATATGATAGTACTGGTAACGGTAACAAGAGTAAAGACAACAAAAGTAATGTTTTTGGTATTTTGTAGTGATTGTAACAGTAGCAACGGAAAAGTAAATAAGCGAGAACTAGTATATGGAAAACTCGTAGGCACCGGATTAGTGATGGATAATTATGCCGGATGCGGTTCGTCATGTAACAGTCGTAACATAGGGTGACACAGAACTAGCTCCAGTTCATCAATGTAATGTAGGCATGTATTCCGTATATAGTCATACGTGCTTATGGAAAAGAACTTGCATGGCATCTTTTGTCCTACCCTCCCATGGCAGCGGGGTCCTATTGGAAACTAAGGGATATTAAGGCCTCCTTTTAATAGAGAACCGGAACAAAGCATTAGCACATAGTGAATACATGAACTCCTCAAACAATGGTCATCACCGGGAGTGGTCCCGATTATTGTCACTTCGGGGTTGCCGGATCATAACACATAGTAGGTGACTATAGACTTGCAAGATAGGATCAAGAACACACATATATTCATGAAAACATAATAGGTTCAGATCTGAAATCATGGCACTTGGGCCCTAGTGACAAGCATTAAGCATAGCAAAGTCATAGCAACATCAATCTCAGAAAATAATGGATACTAGGGATCAAACCCTAACAAAACTAACTCGATTACATGATAAATCTCATCCAACCCATCACCATCCAGCAAGCCTACGATGCAATTACTCACACACGACGGTAAGCATCATGAAATTGGTGATGGAGGTTGGTTGATAATGACGACGGCGACGAATCCCCCTCTACGGAGCCTCGAACAGACTCCAAATCGGCCCTCCCGAGAGAGATTAGGGCTTGGCGGCGGCTCCGTATTGTAAAACATGATGATTTCTTCTCTGTGATTTTTTTCACGCCGAAAGCCATTATATGGAGTTGGAGTTGGCGTCGGAGGGCCACCAGGGGGCCCACGAGGTAGGGAGCGCGCCTAGGGGGCGCCCCCCACCCTCGTGGACAGGGTGTCGGCCCCCTGGTCTTCATCTTTGGCGAGGATTTTTTATTGTTTTTTCTAATGTGTTCCGTGGAGTTTCAGGTCATTCCGAGAACTTTTATTTTCTGCACATAAAACAACACCATGGCAATTCTGCTGAAAACAGCGTCAGTCCGAGTTAGTTCCATTCAAATCATACAAGTTAGAGTCCAAAACAAGGGCAAAAGTGTTTGGAAAAGTAGATACGATGGAGACGTATCAGGTATGCTATGTGATGTGATATGGCCAAAAGAATGTGATGAATGATATATGTGATGTATGAAATTGATCATGTTCTTGTAAGAGGAATCACGACTTGCATGTCGATGAGTTTGACAACCGGCAGGAGCCATAGGAGTTGTCTTAATTTATTGCTAACTGCTAGCCATAGTAGTAGAAGTAATAGTTGGCAAGACAACTTCATGAAGACACGATGATAGAGATCACGGTGTCATGCCGGTGACGAAGGTGATCATGCCGCGCCTCAAAGATGAAGATCAAAGGCGCAAGATGATATTGGCCATATCATGTCACTCTATGATTTGCATGTGATGTTTGTCATGTTTACATCTTATTTTCTTAGAACGAAGGTAGCATAAATAACATGATACCTCATAAAATTTCAAGAAAGTGTTCCCCCTAACTGTGCACCGTTGCGAAAGTTCGTTGTTTCGAAGCACCACGTGATGATCGGGTGTGATAGGTTCTAACATTCGCATACAACGGGTGTAAGCCAGATTTACACACGCGAAACACTTAGGTTGACTTGACGAGCCTAGCATGTACAGACATGGCCTCGGAACACAAGAGACCGAAAGGTCAAACATGATTCGTATAGTAGATACGATCAACATGAAGATGTTCACCGATGATGACTAGTCCATCTCACGTGATGACTGGACACGACCTAGTTGACTCAGATCATGTATCACTTAGATGACTAGAGGGATGTCTATCTATGTGGGAGTTTATTAAATAATCAGATGAACTTAATTATCATGAATATAGTCAAAAGGTCTTTGGAAATTATGTCGTAGAGTATGCTTTAGTTCTACAGTTTAAGATATGTTCCTAGAGAAAATTTAGTTGAAAGTTGTTAGTAGCAATTATGCGGACTGGGTCCGTAAACTGAGGATTATCCTCATTGCTGTGCAGAAGGCTTATGTCCTTAATGCATCGCTCGGTGTACTGAACCTCGAGCGTCATCTGTGGATGTTGCGAACATCTGACATACACGTTTTGATGACTATGTGATAGTTCAGTGCGTAATGCTAATGGTTTAGAATTGAGGCACCAAAGATGGTTTTGAAACATCGCAGAACATATGAGATGTTCCAAGGACTGAAAGTGGATTTCAGGCTAGTGCCCACGTCAAGAGGTATGAGACCTCTGACAAGTTTCTTAAGCCTGCAAACTAAGGGAGAAAAGCTCAATCGTTGAGCATGTGCTCAGATTGTCTGAGTACTACAATCGCTTGAACCGAGTGGGAGTTAATCTTCCAGATGAGATAGTGATGGTTCTCCATAGTCACTGCCACCAAGCTACTAGAGCTTAGTGATGAACTATAACACATCAGGGATAGACATGATGATCCTTGAGCAATTCGTGATGTTTGACACCGTGAAAGTAGAAATCAAGTAGGAGCATCAATTGTTGATGGTTGGAAAAACCACTAGTTTCAAGAAGGGCAAGGGCAAGAAGGGATACTTCATGAAACGGAAAATCAGTTGCTGCTCTAGTGAAGAAACCCAAGGTTGAACCCAAACCCGAGACTAAGTGGTTCTGTAATGAGGGGATCGGTCACTGAAGCAGAACTACCCTAGATACTTGGTAGATGAGAAGGCTGGAAAGGTCGACAGAAGTATATTGGATATACATTATATTAATGTGTACTTTACTAGTACTCCTAGTAGCACCAGGGTAATAAATACCGGTTCGGTTGCTAAATGTTAGTAACTCGAAATAAAAGGCTACGAAGACTAGCTAAAGGTGATATGACGATATGTGTTGGAAGTGTTTCCAAGGTTGATGTGGTCAAACATCGTACGCTCCCTCTACCATCGGTATTAGTACTAAATCTAAATAATTGTTATTTGGTGTTTGCGTTGAGCATAGACATGATTGGATTATGTTTGTCGCAATACGGTTATTCATTTAAGGAGAATAATGGTTACCCTGTTTATTTGAATAATACCTTCAATGGTCTTGCAGCTAAGATGAATGGTTTATTGAATCTCGATCGTAGTTATACACATGTTCATGCCAAAAGATATAAGATAGTAATGATAGTACCACATACTTATGGCACTGGCATTTGAGTCATATTGGTATAGAACACATGAAGAAGCTTCATGCAGATGGGTCTTTGGACTCACTCGTTTTTGAAAAGATTGAGACATGCGAACCATGTCTATTGGTGTATACGCATGAAGAAACTCCATGCAGATGGATTATTTGGACTCACTTGATTTTGAATCACTTGAGACATGCAAATCATAACACATGGGCAAGATGACTGAAAGGCCTCGTTTTCAGTGAGATGGAACAAGAAAGCAACTTGTTGGAACTAATACATTTTGATGTGTGCAGTCCAATGAGTGCTGAGGCACGCAGTGGATATTGTTATGTTCTTACTTCACAGATGATTTGAGTAGATGCTAAGTATATTTACTTGATGAAACACAAGTCTGAAATATTGAAAGGTTCAAGAAATTTCAGAGTGAAGTTGAAGATCGTCGTAACAAGAGGATAAAATGTCTATGACATGATCATAGAGATAAATATCCGAGTTACGAGTTTGGTACACAATTAAGACATTGTGGAAATTGTTTCACGACTAATACTGCCTGGAACACCATAGTGTGATGATGTGTCCGAACATCATATCTGCACCCTATTGGATATGGTACATGCTCTGATGTCTCTTATCAAATTACCACTATCGTTTATGGGTTATGCATTAGATACAACCACATTCACTTTAAATAGGGCACCACGTAATTCCATTGAAATGACACCATATGAACTATGGTTTAGAGAAACCTAAGTTGTCGTTTCTTAAAAGTTTGGGGCTGCGACGCTTATGTGAAAAAGTTTTGCCTGATAAGCTCAAGCCCAAAGAGGATAAATGCATCTTCATAGGACACCCAAATAGTTGGGTATACCTCCTATTTCAGAATCCGGAAGCAAAAGTGATTGTTTATAAAAACGGATCCTTTCTCGAGGAAAAGTTTCTCTCGAAAGAATTGAGTGGGAGGATGGTCGAGACTTGATGAGGTTATTGAACCGCCACTTCAACTAGTGTGTAGCAGGGCACATGAAGTTGTTCCTATGGCGCCTACACCAATTGAGGTGGAAGCTTATGATAGTGATCATGAAACTTTGGATCAAGTCACTACCAAACCTCGCAGGTCGACAAGGATGCATACTACTTCAAAGTGGTACGGTAATCCTATCTTGGAAGTCATGTTGCTAGACAACAATGAACCTACGAGCTATGGAGAAGCGATGGTGGGCCCGGATTCCGACGAATGGCTCGAGGCCATAAAATCCGAGAGGATCCATGTATGAATACAAAGTATAGACTTTGGAAGAACTACTTGATGGTTGTAAGGCTGTTGGGTAAAGATGGATTTTAAAACAAAGACGGACAATGATGTTAAGTATCACAATTAAGAATGCTCGACTTGTCGTTAAGATGTTTTCCGACAAGTTCAAGGAGTTGATTACGATGAGACTTTCTCACTCGTAGCGATGCTAAGAGTCTATTAGAATTATATTAGCAGTTACTGCATTATTTATGAAATCTTGCAGATAGGATGTCAAAACATTGTTTCCTCGATGATTTTTTGATGAAAGGTTGTATGTGATAAAACCAGAAGGTTTTGTCAATCCTGAAAGATGCTAACAAGTATGCAAAGCTCCAGCAATCCTTCTAAGGACTGGAGTAAGCATCTCAGAGTTGGAATGTACGCTTTGATCAGATGATCAAAGATTTTGGGTTTATACAAAGTTTATGAGAAACTTGTATTTCCAAATAAGAGAGTGGGAGCACTATAGAATTTCTGATGAGTATATGTTGTTGACATATTGTTGATCAGAAATGATGTAGAATTTCTGGAAAGCATATAGGGTTGTTTGAAAAGTGTTTTCAGTGGAAAACCTAGATTAAGATACTTGAACATTGAGCATCAAGATCTATAAGGATGGGTCAAAAACGCTTAATAGTACTTTCAAATGAACACATACTGTGACAAGATTTTGAAGGAGTTCAAAATAGATCGGCAAAGAAGGAGTTCTTGGCTGTGTTATAATATGTGAGTACTGAATAAGACTCAAGACATGACCATGGCAGAAGAGAGAGAAAGGATGAAGGTCGTCCCCTATGCTTTAGACGTAGGCTCTACAGTATGTTGTGCCATGTACCGCACCCGAAGTGTGCCTTTCCATGAGTCAGTCAAGGGGTACAAGAGTGATCCAGGAATGGATCACAGCACAGCGGTCAAAGTTGTCCTTAGTAACTAGTGGACTGAGGAATTTTCTCGATTATGGAGGTGGTAAAAGAGTTCGTCGTAAAGGGTTACGTCGATGCAAACTTTGATACTAATCCGGATGACTCTGAGTAGTAAACCGGATTCGTATAGTAGAGCAGTTATTTGGAATAGCTCCAAGTAGCGCGTGGTAGCTGCACCTAAACGATGACATAGCGATTTGTAAACCACACATGGATATGATCAAACCCCATGGGTGTTTGATTCATTGCAATCACATAGTGATATGAACTAGATTATTGACTCTAGTGCAAGTGGGAGACAGCTGGAAATATGCCCTAGAGGCAATAATAAAATGGTTGTTATTATATTTCCTTGTTCATGATAATTTTCTATTGTTCATGCTATAATTGTATTAACTGGAAAGCGTAATACATGTGTGAATACATAGACCACAACATGTCCCTAGTGAGCCTCTAGTTGACTAGCTCGTTGATCAATAGATGGTTCCGGTTTCCTGACCATGGACATTGGATGTCGTTGATAACGGGATCAAATCATTAGGAGAATGATGTGATGGACAAGACCCAATCCTAAGCATAGCACAAGATCGTGTAGTTTGTCTGCTAAATCTTTTCTAATGTCAAGTACCATTTCCTTACACCATAAGATTGTGCAACTCCCGGATAGCGTAGGAATGCTTTGGGTGTGCCAAACGTCACAACATAACTGGGTGGCTATAAAGGTAGACTACAGGTATCTCCGAAAGTGTCTGTTGGGTTGGCACGAATTGAGACTGGGATTTGTCACTCCGTATGACGGAGAGGTATCTCTGGGCCCACTCGGTAATGCATCATCATAATGAACTCAGTGTGACTAAGTGGTTACTCACGGGATCATGCATTACGGAACGAGTAAAGTGCTTGCCGATAACGATATTGAACAAGGTATAGGGATACCGACGATCGAATCTCGGGCAAGTATCATACCGGTAGACAAAGGGAATTGTATACGGGATCGATTGAATCCTCGACATCGTGTTTCATCCGATAAGATCATCGTGGAACATGTAGGAGCCAACATGGGTATCCAGATCCCGCTATTGGTTATTGACCAGAGAGATGTTTCGGTCATGTCTACATGCCTCCGGAACCCGTAGGGTCTACACACTTAAGGTTCGATGATGCTACAGTTATAGGGAAAATTTGTACGTGGTTATCGAATGTTGTTCGGAGTCCAGGATGTCACGAGGAGTTCCGGAATGGTCCGGAGGTAAAGAATAATATATAGGAAGTGAGGTTTTGGCCACCGGAAGTGTTTCTTGCGTCACCGGTAATGTACCGGGACCGCCGGAGGGTTCCGGGGGTCCACCGGGAGGGCCCCCAGCCCCGAAGGCTTGCATGGGAAAAGAGTGGGAAGGGACTAGCCCCTGAGTGGGCTGGTGCGCCTACCAGCAAGGCCCAAGGAGTAGCAAAGAGGAGAGAGGGGAAACCCTAGGCGTAGATGGGCCTAAGGCCCACCCTAGGGCGCGCCCCTCCTCTCTCCCCCTCTTTGCCACCCCCCTCCATCCCATCTAGGGCTGCCGCCCCCCTAGGGGTGGGAACCCTAGCGGGGGCGCACCCTCCTCCCCTCCTCCTATATATAGTGGGGGTTTTGGGGCTGCCAAAGACACGAGTCTCTCTCTCTCTCGGCGCAGCCCTACCTCTCCACATCCTCGTCCTTCGTAGTGCTTGGCAAAGCCCTGCTGGAAACCACGCTGCTCCACCATCACCACGCCGTCGTGCTGCTGCTGGAGTTGTCTTCCACAACCTCTCCCTCCTCCTTGCTGGATCAAGGCGCGGGAGACGTCACCGGGCTGCACGTGTGTTGAACGCGGAGGCGCTGTTGTTCGGCGCTTAGATCAGAATCAACCGCGATCTGAATCACTGCGAGTATGACTACATCCACGTTCTTGTAACGCTTCTGCATCGCGATCTTCAAGGGTATGAAGATGCACTCCCCTCTCTCGTTGCTAGTCTCTCCATAGATTTATCTTGGTGATGCGTAGAATTTTTTTAAATTTCTGCTACGTTCCCCAACAGCAACATCATGGCCCACATGTAGCGCATGTGGTTGTCGACGACGAGCATGAGGTAGCGCTTGCCGCCAGAGGTGGCTGGAGTGATTGGCCCACAGAGATCGGCGTGCACAAGCTCAAGCGGCCCCGCCGCGCGGTAGCTCGCCTGTGAGGGAAACGACACACACCGTTGCTTCCCCACCGAGCACGCACCAGTGGCATCCCGCACACCATGTCCGCGCACCCCATGCGCCGGAGCGCGTCAAAGTGTGTAGCCAGGCAGATAGAGTGCAAGATATCCAAGCGTACAACATACAACCATCTACCGTTTCGGTGTACCTGAGCCAGCTCATGCAGGACGATCGTATAGGGTCAGGACGCGACCATGTATCTTGGTGGTGCAGCCGTGCCCATCCAGCTGTTCGAGGCTGATGATGCTTGTCTTGGGACGTGGGATGAAGTGGACATCAGTGAGCGCGTGTTGGTCACCGTTGCGCATAGTGAACGTAACCGTGCCGCGCCCGTCGATGTCCATGCTCCAGCTCCGTGAAGACCCCATGGTCTCCGGTCATGTAGTTGGACGCGCCGTTGTCCAAGAACCACCGACCGTCGCATGGCACCCCCTCCGCACCAAGGTTAACCTCTGCCCACTCCTCATTGAGAAGAACATGCACGCCCTCACCTTGTGGTGGGCTTGTGGCAACCACCGCCATCAGGAGCGTTGGGTCCTCATCGTGCCCGTCGGCGGCGTGGCCGCCTTGTTCGGCGAGGTTTTCCTCCTCGCGTAGGCGCGTCTTGCATTGATCCACGAGCCCAATGCCCATACTTCTTGCAGTGAGCAACATAGGGTTGTGGGCTTGGCACGACTGCCGGAGCTATGTTCACCGCCGCGCCCCAACCACGAGCCGTTACCTCCAGATCCGTCGTTCTCATGGCACTACAGGCGCCGTGCCATTCCTCCGCCGTCATGAGGACCCAGCCGCCGCCTGCGTCGATGGAGTCCAGGTCGTAGCGCTCCTCCGCCGCCTTGAGCCGCCCAACGAGCTCCTCCATCGAGATTGTGTCGAGGTCGACAAACGTCTCAATACAGAGCGCAATCTGGGAGTACTGCCGAGGGACGATGAAGAGGAACTTGCGCACGAATTTCTTATCCGGGATTGTCTCACCGAGGAGACTCAGTTGATTCACCATACCTGCCAGTCGCATGGCGAAGTCGACGATGCACTTGCCGTTGTTGAACGCCACGTCGGTGTTCTGGTTGATGAGGATTGCAGCCTTGGCCTCGTGTACGCGAGCCACACCGAGGCCCATCGTCTTGAGGGAATCCCATGCCTCCTTTGCCATGCCCCTGGCCCCGAGGGTCGCCATCATCTCGGGTGGCACTCAGTGCAGGATCGCCTCTATTGCGAGCCTGTCGTCGCTGCGAATAGCCGTGCCGGTCTTGATTGCCTCCCATAGGTGCCGACCCCTCGAGCATAACCTACACCATGAGGGCCCAATCCCCATAGTTGGTACGGGTGGGCATCGGCCGTGGTGCTCCGCCCTCGCGCACTACCCGAGTCTGCACCACCTGCCCCAGCGCCTCATCAGTAGTGGTGAGCCGCGCTTGCGGTGTGCTACCCGAGGGTGGAGGCCACTTCACCTTGCCGTCATCGTCTGCCATCTCCCAGGTTCGCTCTGATGCCAATTGTTATCACCGAGCTCGGATTTCTGTTAATGGCGAAGAGCAAGTGAGAGACCGAATGTTTGTACAGCACAACTTTCGCTGCTTTTCTCTTCCACTTTTATTCACTTGATCAACGGGAAAACCAGGTCGAGGCGACTCCCTCTACTGGATCGTGCCATCCCACGATCGTGAGCATGCCCTCGCCAATAGCTATGGCCTCGGGATCGCACAAGCTGCATCCTCAGGCGTTGTCTAACAGAAAAACGAGGAACCTGCTAACTGAAAAATAACGAAGATGACGCTCCCGCTGCAGCTCTAACTAACCTGACAAACTTAACAACTCTAGTGGTTCTGTCACACTATTATTAGCTAACAATGGCTCACAGTAACATATGAATCACCACATCATGCAATTTCGATACAACTGGTTCGTTGATCGTATAAGGCAACCGAATGATTAGGGGGCAAACTGTAGCATGATGATGCCAATGAAGAGTAAAACACAGCCAAGGTCTATTTTGGTCATCCATTTCTAAAAATGCCATCATTCATTGCTTGCTCTTTTAGCCTCTTGTTTGCATATGATTTTTTTCTTGCAAAATATAAGTTATCTTATATGTGCGAGCATAAGGTGTGTACGTAGGTGTAATGTTGATATTTTTTTGGAATCATGAGACCAAAGCTTATGTGGTCTGCAATTGAAATTTAATGGAAAGTTGCATAAATAAAATGCCTTTAGCAGATGTACTCACAATGCTTAGAAGTTGTTTACCCTCAGGCTCAATGATTGCCTCAATGGTTGCTCTGAGTTTTTATTTTTTGCCTCTACAATGAATTCCATGTGATATATATGTACATTTTTCGATAAGGACGGGAACCCCCAGCCTCTGCATCGAGCGATGCACAGAACCATCTTTATTATATTACTCAACAAAGTCTTTCAAAATAAATACATAAATCAACCCAAAGCCACCTTCTAGGCATACACTATCGCCATACCTACAAAGTTGATGATGTGCCCTAACATAGCCCCATCGCACAACATGTAATCCGGTGGCTTGCCAAGCCACCCGCTTGAAAGCCGGGACCACCAACCGGTCTAGTAGACCCTCAGCGCGCACCGCATGCGTGCACTCTATAATCTGCCGCTGCCATTTTCTGCAGTGCCATCTTGAGGAGTGATCAATGCTTTGACCTTGCTAGGCTCTTCTATCGTTGACGCCCCCACAGCGCCAGACAACACCATCCTCTTGCGCACGCCCATCATTACGCGTCCACCACCGAGACCCCACTATGCCACGACATCGAGACCCGCTGTCGTCGATGCTAAAGATGCAACACCGCGCCACCTTTTGCACACTCCATCTAGCACTTGCTCCGAAACGATGCACCCGGAGGGAGAACGACATCAAAGGTGTCGTCATCATCTGATCCAACAGATCCAGATCTAGGGTTTCCCCCTAGATAACCCGAGAATTGTGATACAACCTGCAACAACGACGTCAGAGACGCCGCCATCATCTGCCACTGCTGACTGGATCCACGTGGAGCCTCCCATAAAGACATATTCCGTCGTCGTTAGTCCCTTTGACTGGACCTAACTCCATAAATGATGCTCTCAAGAGGGAATTGGACGTAGTACCACAGTCATCGCTTGATACTGAGGAGATCTAGGGTTTCCCCAAAATTGCCAGCGTTGTCGTGGACCCCAGCTCCTCGCCCATGAAACACGTCGGTCACCCAAGACAAATCCATTCGGATCTGGACATGGACTAGCATGTACACATCCACCCCCTGTAACAGAACATGCCTTCCACGACGCTCCCGCGACCACCAGACACCACCATGCTGCCGCCATTGGGAGTGAACCACCATGCAGCGGAGGCTAAAATTTAGGGCGCACTCCCGATGGCCCGGGGCCCCCCGCACCACCCCCGTGCATGAGATCGAGGAGACCTGTCGCCACCACCGTCCACCGCTTGGGCTTAGCTCGGGGCCTTCCTCCAGAGGCCGCGACTGGAGGGGGGGGGGGGGGGGGGGGGGGGCGGGAGATGTGCGACCTGTCGGCTGGAGCTGGGTTTCGCCCGAGAGGGTGGGCGACGTGCGGGCTGAAAGGTCATATGAAATACATATACATATACATGAAGATGCTTCCTTGATTCTTTCGACCGAAAAGGAAAAGAAATCATATAAGTTCATTCTATTTGTAATTTTTGTATCGTGTCATTCTCTATGATTCGCGTTTCATCTGTAAAGAGATGGGGACAGAGATAATGACAAAGCGGACCAAGTACTGGTGAAGACAAGGTTGGAAGGTTATAGTCTAGGCACATTATCGGGGTCAGGATTGTTTGCGTTGAAGCTGAAGAAGAAGATTGGGCACCACCAGTGTCAGCGATGGTCAAGAGCTGCCCCCATGACTAGCGGTTTCCATTGTTGGGCAAGACAGGGCAACAAGGCCAAGTGAATAAGGGAGCAACTGCTTGTCAATCGCCTAAAAGAAATTAGGTGTTAGTGGATGCCCCGACTTCTATAGTAACCGTTGGATCAAAAATCAATGGTTGCCGCTTCGTCTTTTTACTTCAATCTGCATGAACGTTTCTTCTCCCCCATTTAGATGGGTTGACGATTTTCTACAACATAACACAACCGCCTACTCGCTTCCGACGAGTTCATCCAAAGCTCGTCGGAAACTCCACTCTTTGGTAGTTGGTACTGCTCGCCGCACATTCCCCGTCTCGCTCGTGCTCCGTCTAATCCTCCCAGTGGTGAGAGCGAAAAGCCTACTCCCCCCTTGCACTTAACATGCCTTGGACTCCCGTACCAGTTTGTCATCGTCGGACCTGCTCAGCCTCGGAGCTTGATCGATATTCATCTTATATTCGAGGTGGCTGCGCTTGGAGAAGGTGACTGAATTCAGAAAAAAATTATGCCGCGGGCAAGACGACATGCTGGGAATGGGAGAGAGATAGTGTTTTGATTTAGTGGTTGGAGAGCAAAAAGGCTGATTTTATACGCCTGAAAATTGACTACAACTTCGATGCTGCAAACTCCCGAACGTCTGAAACGCTAGAAAAGGAATCGGCTTAGTAGATCTCCTCCCTCTCCAGGTAAAATTCCCCACCCCACTCGAGCACGCTGCAAGACCTCCTCCCTCTCCAGGCAAAATTCCCCACCCCTCTCCCCTGGAAGACCTAATTTTTTCTCACTCCTCTCCTCTGGATCGAGCTCGCGGCCGTCCTCCTGCCCCGTGGATTCAGATCGAGGTCGCTCGCCTCCTCTCCGCTGGCCACACCTCGCGCGATGGTCTCCTGGTCGAGCTCCCCTCCCTGACTGGGTGCGGGGGAGCACGGCCCCTCTAGGGTTTGACCCGCCGCCCTCGATCACTTCCCGCCTCCGTCGACCGTCCGAGCTGCTTTTCTGCCTCACGCCGAGACCTTCTCCGCCGCCTTCCTCCACGACGAAGGTGAGCATCTTCGCCGCCCAAACCGGTCGAAGTCTCCTGTCCGATGTTTTCTCTTGCCCTCGCCATCTGCAGATTGCGCTCAAATCTGCCTTTTTATTCGTGTGTACAGGCGACGGAACACACCGACGCTGCGATATTGCTCGCCGCCGGCGCCGCCGCTGCACTCTATCCTGCTCGTGTATTTTAGGGTAAACTCGTCTTGCCTTCCTCGTGTATTTTGCTTGCTTGTCTTTTTAATCTGAAGGAGTTAGCCATAGAGGCGCGTCTTACCTATGGCACTAAGCTTGCCTGGTCTTTTCAGTTGACCAGACTTGACGAAGCACGATGCCGGACAGGAAGGGCGCCACCCTGCTCGAGGATCTGCCCAAGGAGATGATGCACCAAATACTCATCCGGCTGCCGGGCAAGGCCGTTGGCCGCTGCCGTGCGGTAAGCAAGTCGTGGTGCAGTGCCACATCCACACCTGAATTCAAGCTCGAACACCACCGCCGCCAGCCGTTGCTCCCTATTGTCAATGGGGAGGGACGGCCCGCCAGTTATGTTGTCTTGGGTGACACTGGTGCTGGCACCTTCAATCAAGAGCTCTGGCCCTTGATCCGGGAACACAAACAAAATTTCAACATTCTCATAGGCTCCTGTGATGGCTTCTTCATTATCTTCCAATGCGGGACATCTCAATTCTACATCTGCAACCCGGTCACCCGCAAGGCTGCTCTACTACCGGAGCCTTCAGGGCAATACAACTTCCTAATTGGTTTCTACATCCACCATCCAACTGGAGAATATAGGGTGCTTTGGGTCTCAACGTCACATCTATTTTCTAAAATCACCTTATACATCCTCACAGTGGGATATGACAAGCCGAGGCATGCAATTGTTAGAATGCCAGCGGTCTCATCAGCTTCCATGCAACAGAAGTTACTGACTGGGCTGAGCTTGTCATCCAAGCATTCATCACCAGTCCACCACCGTGGCAGCCTGCACTGGTGTCTTCATGGTGCCGGTGATGTTACAGGAGATGGTGGAGACATTATTGTGTTCGACACAAAAGCTGAGTCATTTCGGTTGATGCACAGTCCCGCCCAGTCATGCTCTAATAGGAAGTTGTTTGACATGAATGGGACGCTTGCTTTCTGGGCTGGCTCGACTCCTAGTTTCACCTCTATGGATGTCTGGGTGATGCAAGATTATGAGGCTGAGATCTGGGCTTTCAAGTACCGGATTGAACTGTCAACGGTGGAGGCATCACGACAACTTTATCTAAGTTCTTACAAAAAGAAAAAGAAAACACCACATGATTCAGTGATGCAGTCTTTCGATGATATGGCTGTGCTAAATGAGCGTGAGGTGCTGATCAGATTCAATGACAAACATGTGTTGCGATGTGACATTGATGGCAAATTCTTAGGTTTGGTTAACATTGCTAAGAGTCAATATTGTATGTCGCTTACTCAGCACCATCTTCAAGAGAGCATCCTTCCAATTCCGTCCCATGAGATGCAAGGATAAGGCGATGAGCCTCCGTTCACCAAAGGGCCTGTCTGAATGTTGAAGGCTCCTGGTTTGCCCTGGGATTTAGAGCATGTCTTCTGTTCTCAGCTCTTGTACTTGTCAGAACTACCAGTCGAATATGTCATTTTGGATGGTTACAGTAGCATCTGCCATGTCATCATTTCGTGCTCACAATAATGTCTTGAATGTCTTCTTAATGTTCTGAACTATGGTGTATGGATCTATGGTATTAAAACTCCTTATTACTGTCCGTCCCTGCCGCCCAAATGTACTTTAGGTTTGGCATGATTAAGACACAACTATTGTATCTCTGGCTGCTAGATTGATCTCTGTCCAGTGTGAATTTGTCGTGAGTTGTTGGTTCCGCCCTGCTCAGGCATACTTCCATATTGCATTTTAATTAGAAGAGTTTTTGTTGTCTGATTGTTACTTCAGTGCTGTTGTGATGGAGAATTACCCATGGTTCTTTGGTCATGTGTTGGGACCAATGGTTGGGACTACTTCCAGGGCCTTTATTTCCTGTTGTTGTTTGTGCCATGGATTTTTGAACTTGCTTGCACTTTTTTTAGTAGAAACAAGTACTGACAATGCTGATACTTTGTTCAGCTTTCTCTGGCTAAAAGATTTGTAACTGAATTACATGTTGTCAGTTTCGCCGATTTGAGATCAGAATGGCGACATTTCTTTTCACGTGGAAACGCAGCGAATTTCAATGGTGATATGGCTTTGTGTCCAGGGTTTATGTCTTTTGGGTATAAACAAACTTGTGGAAGATGTGCTCTCCTGGAGAAACACAAATATGCTATTAGGTCTTAGTTCATCTTTCTCCAGATAACAGATTTGAAACTTAATTACACGTTGTCAGTTTGGCGAACTTAAGAGCGGTCAAGTGTACACTCTAGTGATTTCAATGATGACATGAAACAGGTTTTGGTTGCATGATTATCCCATTTGGAACTCTTCAAATCAGCTGTTTTCTCCATGCAACTAAGTTATTGGATTCTACATCTTGCACTCAGAAGTTTACAGCTAGAAATTTCTCTCGTTTTCAACACGTGACTGTCTGTAAAATGCAGAGCAATTGAATTTGATTAGCAGGACTAGGACTATTATCACTTGCCTAGCAGAACACCACCAAGTCCATCCCTTTTTTTTACAGGATCATGTTAATCCATTTGGTTGCATGCTGATCCTGGATGTACGATGATCAGACTCACCGCGCGGTCAATGCTTTCACGCTGATCTGTGCAGCCCAAAATCCGCGCGGCCTGTACCTAAAAGAAAAGATGTAGTGGTTGCACAATCAAATGCAGTCACAAAAAACATCCACAGTAATATTTGAGGTTATTTGCCATCGGACTAAGCATTCAAGGTTGCCGATTTTTCAGAACCCGAGAGATTAGCAAATCTCTAATGATTTTTTGAACTCATGGTTGTTTACGTGGTTCCCCTACAATTGTTGGGAGAGATGAGGCGGCAATGTAATGGAACCACCGGTAGTGGAGACAACGTAGGAACTTGCAAAGTCAGGGTTTGTGTTGTAAAGAATACCATGTGCACCCTCCATGCCTAGAGAGGATTATGGAATGATTGATGGTGGCCATGGTTGCAGCAGAGCAGAATGATGAGGCCAAACGGACACATGGAAGCTGTGTCGACTACTAATGTGGAGACAACTAGTGGACGAGGTGGAATGGTTGACATGCTCGGGAACACAACAGAGTAATGAGAAGACAGTGACAACATAGGTCGAGGGGGGTTTCAGAGCTTCGGAGGTCGAAGAGAAACGAGGATGATTTTAGACTATGAAATAGAGCATCAGTGGCTAACAAATTGATTAAGAGCATGTTCGGTAACCCTCCAATTCCTAAGTCCGCAACTTGGTGGACCGGATTGCCGAGCTAGGCGCAGCATAGTGTAAATATGCAGACAAGCAATTTTTTGTGTTCAAGCTTTGCCACTTTTGTGAAGTTGTTGAAAATTACCCATCATGCCATCGATAAGTACATTTGAGTAGGTCCGGTTTCTCATTATTCTCAATTCTCAAAGGCATGAGCAAAGAGGCACGTCCTCCTCCTGTTGGCCAACCCACACCACTACCAGATCGACTGGCGAGGGGAGGGTGAGAGCCGACAAGATGAAAGGGAGGAGGATATGGATGTTGGGGTTTCTCGAAGTCTGTTAGGAGCTGGGGTTTTGCCCTGCCTGCGGCGTAGGCTATAGGGGAAGGAGGGAGGTGGGCGAGGGCTGGAACGCGGCGGCCAGCGGCGATGCGCCGTCCTTGCGGTTTGGCGGCGGCGGCGCAAGAAGGAGGCGACTAGGGTTTAGGGTTCCGGCTCCTCTGGGAGCCGGGCAATAGAATAGTCTTATTGCTTAATTCTCGAAATAGTCTTACAACTTTCATATATAACCATAATATGAAAATAAACCTAAGATAACTTGGGCCTAAGCCTGCCCAGTGGGCCTACGTCGGCCATAGACCTGGCCGGTCATAACATCTCTCCCCGCTTGCGCAAACAGCTCGTCCTCGAGCTGAAAGTCGGGGTAGTGCTGGTGGAACTCCTCGCGCTGCTCCCAAGTAGTGTCCTCCGCTGGTAGCCCAGCCCACCGAATCAACACGTACCAGGAGCCTCGGCGCAGCTGGGCCTTGAGCGCCTTCTCTGGGGCAGGAAGGAGACGTCCGTCCGAGGCTGGTGGGAGGGCCGGCGGTGCCGCGGGTGGATCACCGCGGAATGGCTTGAGCAGCCCGGCATGGAAGACATCATGAATGCGCGCGCCGGCCGGAAGCTGAAGACGGTACGCCACTTTCCCAATGCGTTCCAGGATAGCAAAGGGACCGGCATAACAAGGACCAAGCTTCTTCCGCGCGCATGGGTCCAACGACTGTGTAGAGTGGTGAAGTAGACGCAGCCAGACCCAATCGCCCACCGCGAACTCCGCCTCGCGATGGTGGCCATCATAATATCGTTTGGCCAACTGCTGGGCCTGAAGAAGTCGTTGCTGGACCTCCGCAAGCATCTCATCACGGCTCCTCAGAAGAGCCCCAGCTGCCTCGGTCCGTGCGAAGGCCATATCCACCGGCAAGATTGGCGGGGGCGGCCGACCATAAACCACCTCAAAGGGCGTAGCACGAAGGGCGGAGTGAAAAGAGGTGTTGTAGCAGTACTCCGCCCACGAGAGCCAGTCCACCCATGCTCGAGGGCGATGACCTATAACACAACGAGAATACATGGCAATCACCTTGTTAACGATCTCAGACTGGCCGTCCGTCTGAGGGTGGAAGGCGGTGCTCAGGTGGAGCTTCACGCCCGCCAGCCAGAAAAGGTCGCGCCATACATGGCCCGTGAACACAGGATCACGATCACTGACGATCGAAGAAGGAAACCCGTGGAGACGGACAATGCCATCGAAGAAGGCCCGTGCGATGGATGCCGCCGAATATGGATGGCCAAGGGCGATGAAATGAGCATACTTGAAGAAGCGGCCGACCACTATGAGAATGACGGATTTGCCGCCCACCTTGGGAAGGCCCTCGATGAAATCCATGGAGATGTCTGCCCAAACCTGAGATGGAACCTCCAAGGGCTGAAGCATGCCAGCTGGCCGCAGTGTCTCCATTTTGTAGCACTGGCACGTCACACAAGACCGTACCCAATCAGGGACCAGGGCACGAACACCTGGAATGTAGAAGTCGGCGCGGAGACGATGGAGCGTCTTCTGCACGCCCTCATGGCCTGCCGAATGGGCGAGACGCAGCACCTGCTGACGAAGATCGTCGTGCGCCGGAACGAAGATGCGGCGCCCGTGGAGAAGCAGGCCATCGGCGAGTCGCCACGGCTCCTCCAGCTCGCCCGCCGCCAGCTGCTGCTGCAAGAGGAGGGCGTCGGCCGCGGTTGCGGTCGCGCGGTGGATGTCGGCGTAGACGGCAAACGAGGGCCCGGTGATGATGCAGAAGGCCGTCCCCTCCGCCGCGCCGTCGTCCACATCGGCGTCAAGCCGGGACAGGGCGTCGGTGACGGTGTTAAGGCGACCCGGCCGATACTCGACGGTGAAATCAAAGCCAAAGAGTTTACTGATCCACTGGTGCTGAGGGACCGTCGAGGGCCTCTGATCCAGCATGAACTTGAGGCTGTAGTGATCCGTACGGATCCGGAAGGAACGACCCCAAAGATAGGCGCCAGTGGCGTACTGCCTGCACCAACCCAATAAGCTCACGCTCATACGCCGCCAACTTAAGATGGCGTGCAGCAAAGGGACGGCTGAAGAAGGCGAGGGGACAATCGCCCTGATGCAGGACCGTACCAAACCCCGCACCGGAGGCATCGCAGTCAACGGTGAAGGGAAGGTCGAAATCCGGCATCTGTAGTACGGGTCCCATCGTAAGGGCCCCCTTGAGGGCCTCGAATGCTGAAGTGGCCTCCTCATACCAAGAGAAGGCGTCGCGACGGAGGAGGCATGTGAGCGGGGCCGCGATGAGGCCAAATTCCTGGATGAACTTCCGGTAGTACCCCACAAGGCCAAGAAACCCGCGAAGAGCCCGCGGAGACTGCGGGATCAGCCAGGCGGCGACGGCCGCCACCTTGTCGGCGTCCTTGGCCACACCCTCGGCCGAGATGACGTGGCCGAGGTAAGCGACCGAAGGTGTCCCGAACGAGCACTTCGAGCGCTTAAGATGAAGATGATGGACCCGAAGCTCGTTGAAGACGATGGCCACATGCTGGAGGTGCTCTGCCCAAGAGGCGTTGTAGATAAGAATGTCATCAAAGAAAACTAGCACAAACCGACGTAAGTAGGGCCGAAGGACATCATTCATCAAGGCCTGGAATGTCGCCGGGGCGTTTGAGAGGCCAAAGGGCATCACCAAAAACTCGAAGTGGCCGTGATGAGTCCGGAATGCCGTCTTGGCGATGTCGTCGGTATGCATGGCACCTGATGATACCCCGACCGGAGGTCCAGCTAGGTGAAGAAGCGCGCCCCATGTAGCTCATCCAGGAGTTCATCGACCACCGGGATAGGAAATTTATCCTTAAGTGTGAGATCATTAAGGGCACGGTAGTCGATGCAAAAGCGCCAAGTGCCTTCCGACTTGCGAATGAGGAGGACCGGTGCCGTAAAGGGTGATGTCGATATCCGGATAATGCCCGCGGCAAGCATGAGTGTGCATTGCCGCTCCAACTCGTCCTTCTGCAACTGAGGGTACCGGTAGGGCCGTACTGCCACTGGAGCCGAGCCCGGCAGGAGATGAATACGGTGGTCGTAGACCCGGGCCGGCGGAAGGCCCCGGGGTTCCTGAAAAAGATCACCGTGCTGCTGCAGGAGGTGATCCAGCAGCGGATGCCCGGCCTCCGTGGTAGCCGCGGCGAGCTGGAGTGGGGGTGACGCCGGGGTGCCTCCAACGCCCTCCCACCGGATGCGGCGGCCCATGCGCCAGAAGGTCATCGTCAGGCCGTCGAAGTCCCAAAGGATGGGACCGAGAGTCCGCAAAAAGTCGACACCGAGGATGAAGTCGAAGCAGCCCAAATCGATGCCGGCACAAGTGATGGTGAAGTGCTCGTCACCGATAGTAATGGGAACGTCTCGAGCAAGCCCATGGCAGCGGAGGCGGTCACCATTAGCAATGGTGACGCGCAGCTACTCCCCGCCCGTGGGCTGTAGTGCAAGTCGCCGGATAGTAGACTCCGGGAGGAAGTTATGTGTAGAACCCGTGTCCGAAAGAGCCACCAGAGTCTCGCCGTGGATCGTGACCGGGATAAGCATAGTCCGCTCATTGCGGATGCCGGCCAATGCGTGAAGGGAGACGACAAGGCCCGTAGCCTGCGCGGGTGCGGGTGCCGGTGCGACCTCGGCGGCTGGATCGCCGAGTCCCTCCTCGGTGACAACGTCCTCCGTCTCGTCGGCGGTCTCCAAGTAGAAAAGGCGCGGGCAGACATGGCCCGGGGCATAGGGCGCAGCACAGTTAAAGCACAGCCCCAGGCGGCGGCGCTCGAGCTGCTCGGCCTGCGAAAGGCGCCGGAAGGGCTGCGTCGCGGCCGTGGTGATCGCCGGTGAGACGGCTGAAGAAGCGGGCGCGACCGTCGGTGGTCGTGGAGGCACTCGCCCCCCCCCCCCCCCCCGAGGTGCTGCTGGTCGTGTCAAGGCCTCTGGGCGCGCTGCTCGAACGCCCAAGCGTAGTACATGGCCGTCTGTAGGTCCTGGGGCCCCTTCATCTCGACGTCCACGCGGATGTGGTCGGGAAGGCCGGCGACAAAGAGCTCCGCCCGCTGGAGTGCCGTCACCCCCGGTGTGTGACACGCCAGAGCCTGGAAGCGGTCGGCGAAATCCTGGACCGTGGAGGTGAAGGGTAGGCGGCCCAGCTCGAACAAGCGGCTGCCGCGCCGTGGTGGTCCGGAACGAAGGAGACACAGCTCGTGAAAACGATCCCAGGGAGGCATGCCGCCCTCATCCTGCTCGAGAGCGTAGTACAAGTTCTGGGCAGCACCCCGAAGGTGGTAGGACGCGAGCCAAGTCCGCTCGGACGCCGGTGTGCGCTGCCCCCGGAAGAACTGGTCACACTGGTTTAACCAGTTAAGGGGGTCCTCCGAGCCATCATACGTGGCGAAGTCGATCCGGGCGAAGCGCGGTGGTGTCGGGGTCGACGCGCCAGTGACCACCGGTTCATGGATGCGGAGAGCCGAGGACGGCGCGCCGTGCTGCAGCATGGGCACCGACGGGTCTCGGGCCTCCGTGTAGACCGGCGGTGGGGACGTGCCGGTGAGCCATGCCGGCATCGGAGAGGGGGACGGCGGAAACCGCACGTGCTGGATCGGAAGCCCCCCGGTAGGACCCTGACTCGTGCCGGTGGTAGGCGGGGGCGGTGGCGTGGGAGCTGGTGCGGCTGGCGCGGATGGGGCCGGGGCGGGCCAGGCCGGCCACGGGGCGGGCGCTGCCGATGTGGCGGCCGCTGGGGCGGCCCAGTGTGGCCAGGCCGGCGCTGGGGCGGCTGACTGGTGGGGCGCCGGGTAGCCGCCGGCGAATGCGGCGGGCACCGAGTACCACGGGAGCACCGGTGGCCCGGAGGGCGCGGGTGGCTGGGGCGGTGGCGGCGGCCCGTACGGGCTGGCGAGGAAGAGCCGGATGCCCTGGACCGCGAGTACCAGATCGTTGAGGACCCCCGCCATGGCCTCCGGGGTATAGATGGCCGGCAAAGTTGATGTAGACGGCGGCGGCGCGGTGCCGGGGGCCGGCGGCAGCCCGGCGGACGCGCCGGAGTGGAGGTTGAGCGGCGCCGATTGGAGGCCCAGTTGCCCCGTGACGAGAGGTGATGACGCGGCGGTGGTGGTGGTGGCCAGAGGCAGCGATGGCGATGGTGGTGGTGACGACATAGTCGAACCTGAGCTGGATGATACCAAGGTGTTAGGAGCTAGGGTTTTGCCCTGCCTGGGCGTAGGCTATAGGAGAAGGAGGGAGGTGGGCGAGGGCTGGAACGCGGCGGCCGGCGGCGAGGCGCCGTCCTTGCGGTTTCGCGGCGGCGGCGCAAGCAGGAGGGGGCTAGGGTTTAGGGTTCCGGCTCATCTGGGAGCCGGGCAATAGAATAGTCTTATTGCTTAATTCTCAAAATAGTCTTACAACTTGTATATATAACCATAATCTGAAAATAAACCTAAGATAACTTGGGCCTAAGCCTGCACAGTGGTCCTACGGCCATAGACCTGGCCGGTCATAACAAAGTCACACCTGCTTCACCCAATGAAAGCACAAAGCATGCCCCTCTTCTTTCTATTTCACAGAATCATTCTCCCTCCCCCTACCATGATGGCCTCGGAGTCACCCCCTCCTGCACCCCCCCCCCCCCCCCCTGCAGCCGTATTGCCTCCCCTTCGACACCGATCTCTCCTCTGATTCCCTCTTGTCACTAGAATCACTAGTCCTCTGCCTACCTGGAGCACTCCTGCCATATTCCACGCATGCCACCACCTACATTCCTTTTTTGCATCTGATTTCTAGGAACAAAAGAAAACAAAATTGTATGTTGTTCATCTCAGGGTGCAGAGTGGTCAGGGAGTTCCCTCTGCCAATATGTTGAGGCGCAGGAGTATTATTTATTCAGCTTACTGAAAAGGTTCATCTGTCTTCATTTTTATTGGTGTAAATTAAATATAATTATGTTGAGGAGTATTCTATATCTTTGACAGGGTATAGGGAATTAGTAATGGACGAAATACTTCATAGTAACCAAATATTGCCTTTGTTCTGCGAGGGAACCAAATATTGCCTTGATTAAGAGAAAGAAAATAACCAACTATTGATAGTTCAATCTAAACGGTGCCTTAGGATCTCAGTTATTTTAGAATTGGTCTGGGAAAATGCAGAGTTTTCAAGTGTATTCAACAGTGGGTACATAAAAAATTTATAGTTTTATTCAAATTTCTGCTCCCCGTTCTATATTGTATTGTTCTACATGTTTTTATTCACAATCGTACGAGGTTTTCCTTTCGTTTGTGGTCGCACAACAAATTAGTATACCATGGTCATGATTGAATGAGAGCATCACCCTTGCATATAGCACGGCAGACCAATGGGCATTTGTAAGCTTGCCTTACCCGTTTTATTAAAGTTTCCGGTCTGACCTGTACCTATGTAAGTTTGCCCTACCCATATTTCATTTATCTCTTCAACCTGATATGTTTAGTTGTCCTTCTCTAATGGATTATCGTTCTCTAACGAGTGCAGCGTTTTGGTGCTCACGCTCATCTACACCGGGTTACAATAGTTGCTTCTCCGTTTTACAAAGGGCGACGCTAGGCGCCGGCGCACCGGCCCAACAGTTGGGCCGGTCCAGCCCTGGCCGCCCGATGCAGCGATTAATGACCGCCAGATCTGTCTCTCGCTTCGTCCTCCTCACGAGTCGTTTCTTCAAAAAGAAATTCCAACGGCCTGAGCGCCGCCGACACCACGCCATACCCCCGCGAGAAAACGGCCGAGCTTGCCGAGCTTGAAGCACCACCACGGCGTTCCTCGTCGCCGGTGGGCGCCCTCGCCGGCCGTCCACGCTTGCCCGAGATCCGCGCTCACCATGCATGCAGCTTCGCCGCCCGCGCTCGTCAAAGATCTGCGCTCACCATGGATGCAGCTCCACCGCTCGCGCTTGCCATGGATACAGCTTCGCCGCCCACGTTCGCCATGGATGAATCCCGCCCTCGCCGCTCGCGCACGCCATGGATGCAGCTCCGCCTTGCTGGTGATTGACTGGTTCTAGCAAATAGAATTGCCCGTTGTAGCATCTTTCATTGTTTGTCGTAGAAAAATGGAGACACGGTTGCAGCAAAAAAGAAACGTCGCCGTTTTCGCTGGTTGTAGCTCGCCGTTGCAGGTAGCAACATTTGCATAATGAACGGATGTAATAAAACCCATTGCCGGACGTAGCAAATACCTATGACAGTGGCAATAAAAAGTTGTCGTCGCCATCGCGGGTGAAGCATGTAGCAAAACATTATGCCGGTTGTAGCAAAAAGAGATGCTAGTTGTAGCAAAACCACAATGCCGGTTGTGTGTTGTAGCAAAACGTAACCCTAGATGTAGCAAAATGCTATGTCGGTTGTAGCAAAATCTATGCCGGTTGAAGCATGTAGCAAAACTACAGCGTTTTATCATCTTCTTCCACCTCCAGCCGTCGCTAGTTGATGCTTTCTTATTTTCATAGTGTCTAGTTGTAGCTTTCTCTCTCACTGGCGGGAGCTTTTTCCAACAACCGTTGAAGCTTTTCTACCAAAAGTTGTAGCTATTTTCTTTTTAGCAGCGCTTGGTCAAGGCTTTTTGTGTCGTTTTGGTTGAAGCTTTTCACATCGAAGGTTGTAGCATTTCATCTCAACGGTTGTAGCTTTCCGGCGATGGCGCTGACCGCTTGTAGCTTTCTCTACATCCGGTTGAAGCTTTTCATCTAGGGGGATGAAGCTTTTTTTTTTGAACGGTTGCAACATGACGGGGCTGTGACAGTTCTGCAGAAGCCTTCGGTGTCGTCCATCGCCGCCTGGCTTGTCAGCGACGAGGCAGAAGCACGAGGCATGTGGGAGATGCAAACCGACGGGAATGGAATTGGTCAACGGCCTTGCTGCATCCAATGGCGAGCGGGGTTGCAAGCGTGGCGGGGTGAGATCTACATCCATGGCCGGCGGGGATTCGATCTTCTATGGCTGACGGGAAGCTACTCACGCGCTGCAGCGATGAAGGCAGGAGATGCGGGCGTCGGCGCTGCGTGCTACAACGACGGAGGCACGAGATGAGGATGGGGTGAGATCCGTAGAGCTGGAAGACGGGGATGGGGTGGGCTCCATGGGAGGTTCAAGAGAAGCAGCAATTTGGATGGCCCACATCCTACGTGTTGCTTGGTGGATGGCTGGGGTGGAGCGCGCGTGGACGCGATCGGCGCAAAGTTCGGCCGAGGCACCGTTGCCAAACATTTACCTTTTACAAAACTGGGTTGAGCTTCCTTATCTTCACCTCCGAAAAGCACGGGAACGATGAGTTCGTAGCTTCTTAATGTCGACATCGGAAATACGCCTATTATGGTCAACCATTTATGAAAAATACCAATTTACAATAGCCTTTCAATGACCCTTGCATCTCTCGAAATAGCTTTTCGCCTCGCTTTTATAGATAAAGCAAACATCCATACAACCAATTACCAGTTACCATAACAAATAAGCTGGTTGGGGCCACAACAAAAGCACGCCCAAAAAGCACAGAAGAAAAAAAACAAAAAGCCACCGAGTGGCAAACTAACAAGCAGCCCTACAAAGAGGTTAAACGGCGCATGATAGGCAGAAGCGCATCCAGCAGGAGCTCAAGGTGGTCGCGATCCGCTGCCTAGCATTGGGGTGCAAATGCTGCAAGAAAGCAAGAATTTTGAAGAACGAGTTAGAAGCCTGCCGTGGGAAGATCCGCTCAATCACATTTTAATACGAGTCATCCATAAGGTCCACTTCAGCACCGCGAAGATAAACCAAAATAAGTGGCATTTGCGGCCAACCCGGGTCGCCCTAGACTTCAGACACTCTGCCAAGTTCAGGGCCTCCTAGTCAGGTCCAAGTGCCTCGCGGAGGAAGCTCCAAAGATCTCATGCTGCCATGCACGAGAACATCATGTGGGTTCGTGTCTCCGGGACATCACAAAGGGGGCAAAGGCCATTGCCCGGGCCGTGTCGCTTGAGGACCGCTTTCCTAGAGGGCAAACGGTGATGTAGCAGCTACCATAGGAAGATCTTGATTTTCGGTGGCATGGGCGCCTTCCATAGCGGTGACAGCCACTGTATGGGAGGCGAGCATCATAGCGCCTGGTAAGCCAAACTAACGGAGAATTCTTCTGAAGGAGAGAGACTCCAAAAAATGGTTTCAGGAGATTCCGATAACACCCACGGGACGACTTCCCACAACCTTTCCCATTCCAAAATCTCGTCATGCCCAAACGTACGATGAAACGGGATGTTCCACTGTCCATCCAAACAAGCCGCGAAAACCAGAATCCTCGGGTCCACCCAAATAGCAAATAGCTAGCCTAAGGAAGCTCACGCGGAGTGACTCCCCGCCCAACTAGGGGTCCAACCAAAACTGGATACCTTCTCAATTGCCAACCGAGAAGGTGGCCCTAACACGAATCTCATGCTTAATCTTCTGGATAGATTTTGCTTGAATAAGCTGCAACCACAACCCCCCCCCCCTGTCCCCTCACGATCTGCCAGACCCATCACAACATGAGCACGATGTTCATGCGGCGTGTGGCAGTGATACCTAAACCACCCCGATCCTTGGGCATGCCTATGTCCGCCCACTTGACCATGTGGTAGTTTGGACGACCATCGGCCGCCTGCCAAGAGAACCTAGACAGATCCTTATCAAAGAACCCGTGGACTCCCTCCAGCAGGATATATATCCCCATCATATACATGGGGAGGTTTGCTAGCTTGCCTTTAAGGATAGTTTTGCTTCCTTTGGAAGCGAACCTACCACACTAAGGCTCCGTGCAGGATGCTACTCGTCCCATGAGTGGATCAAATTCACTCACCAAGATTCTAGAGCTAGATATCGGCATCCCCAGATAAGCAATTGGGAAGGTCGCGAGCTTGCAATTGAGGCTATCCACAATCCTCTGTTGCTTGGCTGCAGAGTAGTCCAGGAGGACGACCTCACTCTTGTCAAAGTTGATATTAAGTCCCGACATGGCCTCAAAGCATAGTAGTAGAAACTTGAGATTAATGATATCTAGGTCCAACCCCTCCACCATGATCGTGCATGGTCTCATCCGCGTACTGTAAATGGGTGACACCAGCTCCGGGGATAAGTGCCCCACCACCCCTTTTAGGTGGCCGGCCAGCCTAACCTGGTCTTGGATGCCTGCTCGGGCATCGACAACTAGGTTGAAAAGAAGAGGGGAAATGGGAACCCCTTGCTTCACTCCCCTAGAGGATCTAGAGAAAGGTCCCACCTCACCATTGATATTGATGGTTGTGTTCCCAGTCCAAACCAACTGCATAATCCACGAGTACCATCTCTCATCAAACCCTCTCCGCTGCAACACCAACCTCAAGAAGGACCAATCCAGGCGGTCGAAGGCCATTTGGAAATCCAACTTGAGAAAGATGCCCTTATGTCCACTCGATGCCACCTTGCGGACAATCTCATGAAAGGCTAGGATCCTATCATGGATCCGCCGGCCCTTCAGGAACGTGCTTTGGAGAGGATGGGCAATCTGCTCCGCCACATGTGCCAAGCGTGTTGCACACACTTCCTGTAAGTGCATCTAGTGCCCCTTAGTGTCGTGGTTCTAAGTCTGACAGTAGAGTGGGGGTAGGTATGGAGAGGCAAGGTCCTAGCTATGGAGCAGTTGTAAACACCAAGGATGTACGAGTTCAGGCCCTTCTCGGAGGAAGTAACAGCCCTACGTCTCGGAGCCCGGGGGCGGTCGAGTGGATTATATGTGTATGGATTACAGGGGTGCGAACCCTTTACACTAAGGAGGGGGTGGCTTATATAGTGTCTGCCAGACCCCTCCGGCCCTCAGTAATGCAGGGTTTAAAGTACATTAAGTCTAGGCGTTACTGGTAACGCCTCACATAAAGTGTCCTAAATGCCATAAAGACTAATTAATTATAGACCGTTACGATGCAGAGTGGTTCTTGATCTTCTGGTGGTTGAGTAAGTCTTCATGGTCGAGTCCTTCGAGTCCGTCGAGTGAAGTCTCTCTTGGTCGACTGAAAGGTAGTTTCTTCTGAAGGTGTCCTGGGGTAGGGTACTTTGATCAGGTCCATGACCCTATCCTAGGTACATGACTTCATCATTAGCCCCCGAATGGATCGAGGTTTGAGTGAGGAAGGAGTTGACAATATTTCCGACCTGCTTTTGTGTTCTGACATGTATCATCTTGGACCAATAATCTCTTTGTGGATATCAGCAACTTTTCTTTCAGTTGCCTTGATCCATTCTTTTCTTTCGTCGAGTGAACTTTTTAACTTATCAATCTCCGAGCAACGGATTGCAGGAAATCTCTCGTCTGACAGATTGATCTGCCGTTCGCGGGTTTTGTGGGATCCGAATTTTGGGGAAGCGCGCGAAGCGGGGCGGACCGCGGCGCTCGGATGGGATAGGGCATAGACGCCTCGATTCCCGCCCCACCTTTTTCGCCACGTATCGCGTACGCGCGACTGTTTCGGGATGTGATTGGATCGCCTGGGCCCACCTGTCATCCACTCGGAAGTGTTCTTATAAAGGCGCCCGACGAGGGTTTTTGAACAGTATCTCTCCATTCTCCCCCCTGTCCTCTCCGCCTCCGCCCACTGCGCCCGCTCTCGCCTCCGCCCAACCACTCCTCGCGCACCTCATCGGCAACAATGGTGAAGGAGAAGACGGCGGCTCTGGAGCGCGCGAAGAAGGCGACGACGAAGGGGAAGGCGAAAGGGAGAGCGACCAGTCGGGGCGGATCTTCGTCAAGATCCCGTCTGCCGCATGGCTGGGTCCAAGGAGATTGGATCTGGTCGACCATCACCGAGAAGGATCTCACGGAGATGGCCAATGAGGGTTTGATCCCTCATGGGGCAGTGAGGCTCCCGGGGGACGAGTGGCAACCACAACCGGAAGAGGGTGAGTGTGTTCTTCTGGCTACCCACGTCGACCGTGGGTTCTCCCTGCCTCCGAGTGTCTTCTTTCGTGGTTTCCTGAACTTCTTTGGGGCACAACTCCACCACTTCAACCCAAATTCCATCGCCTATCTTGCTGCCTTTGTGTCCATGTGTGAGAACTTCCTGGGCTGCCGACCGCACTGGGGTCTGTTCAAACACATATTCACTTGTCGTTCTCAGAAAGTGAAAAAGGCGAGTCCGGATGACGATAGAACTAAGATTATCCAGATGTGCGGGGGTTTTGGGATCCAGATGAGAAACAAGAGTACTTTTCCTGCCATGACCCTTCCTGAGTCGGTCAGAGGATGGCAGTCGACTTGGTTCTACTGCCAAAGTGAGTCGACGCCGGGGCAGTCAAGTGGTCTCCCTCCGTTTACCATGGACCGAGCAAACAAGCCCTCTTCTCTGAAGGTGCTCCCGGAGGAGAAAGCCCAAGTGAAGATGTTGATGGAGCGCGTAGTCCAGTTAGTTCGGGAAGGAGTGACGGGTATGGACCTTCTGGAGGTCTTCCTTAGGCGGCGCATCCGGCCACTTCAGTACCGAGGCCATTGTATGTGGCTGTACTGTGGAACCGAGGATGAGACTCGGGTCCATCCAGAAGCGGTCGACGACGCCACGCTGGAGAGGTGGATGGCCGCGGTCATAGGGAACAAAGACAACCCTCGAGGAGCCAGAAGGATTCCGCCACTCGACCATTCCAGCATTCCAGGCAAGGTATGCCCACTCTATTTCCAATTGTAATCATGCAATCCTTATTCTACTTTTGCTGTAAATTGGTCGATTGATCTTTATTTTGCTCTCTATCAGGCCCTCACCGAACTATACTCGATGCCCAATGGAGCTCAGACACCAACTGAAGAGGGAGAAGGTAGTGGGGGCGAAAGCCAGGAGGACTGGGATTCAGACGCTGCTGATGATGATGATGATGACGACTCTGATGGGGAGGAAGAAGAGGAGGAGGAAGTTGCACCGCCTCGCTCGGAGAGGCGATCAAAGCTTGTCCATGACCCTGCGACTGAGCGTGGCAAGGGGGTCGCGACTGTTGTTCAGTCGACCAAGCGCCCTCGGACCACTTCTCCGGCGACGACCGAGAAGGCTCCGAAGCAATCTAGGATGGCACCGTCGAAGCTGGCCAAGGTCCTGCCGAAGATGAAGGTGTCGATCCCCACCATATCAGGGTAAAAATGCTGTTTGCGTCTTCTTGCTCTTTATGAGTTTATCTTTGGTCGACTCATAAATCAACCGACTGTCTTTTGGAATCGCAGTGCTGCTACTTCTGACACTTCAGCTAAGGCTGATGATCATGAGATGGAAGATGCTGCCACTTCAAAACCTGGTATGACTCGTAATTCCGTCTTTTAGTCGATTGGCTCTTAGTCTATAATTCTGATTCATTTCTGCAGCTCCATCCAATGTCGTTATTACCCTTCCTGATGACGACGACGATGAGGAGCCGCTGAAGCATAGGAGAAGCAGGAAAGCGTCTGCTGGGAGGATGACTCAGGACGTGCCAGCACCCGAGACATTGGTTGCGGAGGGGGAGAACGCCACCCGACACACCGTATCTTTCGCGGTGCCGTTGACGAGTGCTCAACCCGCGTCGTCGAGTGTCGCACAACCTTCACTCTTCTCGACCCACTACGTCCCAGAGGACCAATCTAGTGCTGCAAAAGAAGCGATACGCCAGGCGGGAGTCATGATGGAGCAGGTGAAGGCCATCCGGGAGGCTAGTCAGGCAGCCTATGACGCCAGTTCAGCTCTTCAACGCAACGTTCAAGTCAGTCAGTCATCGCCTGTTCTGTTAGGATATGATCTCTGACAATTCTTCTTTCCGAAATCCGTAGTAGTCCTACACCCACTGGTTGTGTTGATTATAATCCCGGTTTTAGTGGGGGCACGCTGAGTGCACCCACTGGGTGTAGTCCCCAAGGCTATGGTGGACTGCTGGCAGTTGACCATAGGCTTTATAAGTTAAGTTCTTCCTTCATTCGACTAGGTCGAATGGATTTCTCAAACCGGTGGGGGCACACTGAGTGCACCCACTGGGTGTAGTTCCTGAGACTGTGGTCGACTGCTGGCAGTTGACTACAGTCTGAAGAATATGTCCTGTTTTTTTTGGTCGACTGGTCGACTCTATATTGATAGAACTAGTGGGGGCACGCTGAGTGCACCCACTGTGTGTAATCCCCGAGACTTCGGTCGAATGTTTGTATTCGGCTGTAGTCTTAGAAACGTATGATTTTTCCTCAGTCACTCGGAAGTGAATTATCTTTGATATTTTGTCGATTGGTTCTTCGTAGAAATCCTGCGACCTGGCGGCTCGTTACACAGAGCTGGAGAACAAACATATCCAACTTGAGCTTGATCTGAAGCTGGTCCAGGAGAACTTGCGAAGGCAAAGGAGGAGAGCAAAGGTACGTTTGGTGAGGACTCGACGACTGCTTTTGCCCCTCGTTTGTTTCAAAGTCTGATTTTGCTGTAACTTTGCAGGCAAAGTGAAGGAGGCCCAGAAGAAGAAAGACCTTGAGTTAGCTGAGATGCAGAAGATAGCCTTAGAGAAGACCAAGCTCGCAGACGAGAAGTTAGCTTCGGTCACCAGGCTTGAAGAAGAAAACACCAATCTGAAAGCTGCTCTTGATATTGCCAACAAAGAAGTGAGTCGACTGAAAAGCGACAAGATTGCCCTGAATGACAAAGCCAGTGAGCTGGTGGGGAAGAAGAAAGATCTGGAGGCTTATCTGGGCGGACTCGCCAAGAAGCTGTTCCTCATGCTCGAAGGTAAACCTTTGCACCAAGCAAGTATTTTTACAATGTTCTGTCCATTCGACTGTTGTCTTGACTCGGTGGTTGTGCTTGCAGAATTTTGCCAAAACTTTGAAGAGGAGACTGGTCGACTGGAACCAAACCTGGACCCCATCAACTCTCTGGTGAATGATGAAGTCGCCATGAACGTATTCCGGCTCGAGTCTCGTGTTGCTGCTGTCACTGATTATCTTGCACGGCTGAAGGTCGCCACTTCCCGTATTGACTCTACGCTCTGGCCCAAGGAGACGCTCCAAAATGACTTCGAGTCTCTGATGACTCGACTAAACACAGTCCCTGGCCGAGTTCAAGAGTGGAAGAAGTCTTCTGCCAGGTGCGACGCAGACGTCGCTCTGTGTCTGGCCCGAGTCCATTGCAAGGATGCACGAGAGGACAAGCTGGCGGCTCTTCGGGTGGATAACACCAAGAAACACGACTTCCGGTCCTTCATGGAGACCTTCATCGCCGCTGCCACTCGGATCACTGACGGAATCGACCTCGACAAATTTGTCGCACCTTCCAGCCCTCCACAGGAGGGGTAAAAAACTTCTTGAGCTCGACACTTTAAATTTGCCTCGGTATGCCGAGTGATTGTGTAACCGACAAACCTTAACAGGCCTAGCGCCTGAGCACTTTCGGTTCCGTTAGGTTTTTATCCGAACTTGGATTTGAAGTTTTGAATATGCTTGCATTTGGTTTGAAATGCTCTTTGCAGGTTTAAAGCGAGATGCTTACTGCAGTCGACTTATTCTTCAACTCACTTAGGCGAGCACTGGGTTGCAGCTAAGCCCCCTAGTGGGAGGTTTGCTCCTCGCTCGGTAGGATTTTTATAACTTAGGCGAGCACTGGGCTGCAGCTAAGCCCCCGAGTGGGAGTCTGGCTCACCACTCGGTAGGATTTTTACAACTTAGGCAAGGACTGGACTGCAGCTAAGCCCCCGAGTGGGAGTCTGGCTCACCACTCGGTAGGATTTTTATAACTTAGGCGAGCACTGGACTGCAGCTAAGCCCCCGAGTGGGAGGTTTGCTCCTCACTCGGTAGGATTTTTATAACTTAGGCGAGCACTGGGCTGCAGCTAAGCCTCCGAGTGGGAGGTTTGCTCCTCACTCGGTAGGATTTTTATAAATTAGGCGAGCACTGAGCTGCATCTAAGCCCCCGAGTGGGAGGTTTGCTCCCCACTCGGTAGGATTTATACATTGTACTTGTGGCGTAGCTTGGAGGAGAGGGTCGCAGTCGACCTGTACCTCGTCCTCCTTGCGACCGCACGTTGTACTTGTGGCGTAGCTCAGAGGAGAGGGTCGCAGTCGACCTGCACCTCGTCCTCCTTGCGACCGCACATTGTACTTGTGGCGTAGCTCAGAGGAGAGGGTCGCAGTCGACCTGCACCTCGTCCTCCTTGCGACCGCACATTGTACATGTGGCGTAGCTCAGAGGAGAGGGTCGCAGTCGACCTGCACCTTGTCCTCCTTGCGACCGCATATTGTACTTGTGGCGTAGCTTAGAGGAGAGGGTCGCAGTCGACTTGCACCTCGTCCACCTTGCGACCGCACACTGTACTTGAACTTAGGCGAGTGCTTAAAACTGCAGCTAAGCCCCCGAGTGAGAGTCTGGCTCGTCACTCGGTAGGATTTTATTGAAACTTAGGCGAGTACTTGGACTGCAGCTAAGCCCCTGAGTGGGAGTCTGGCTCACCACTTGGTAGGATTTTATTCAAACTTAGGCGAGTACTTGGACTGCAGCTAAGCCCCCGAGTGGGAGTCTGGCTCACCACTCGGTAGGATTTTATTCAAACTTAGGCGAGTACTTGGACTGCATCTAAGCCCCCGAGTGGGAGTCTGGCTCACCACTCGGTAGGATTTTATTCAAACTTAGGCGAAACGGGTTCGCAGCTAAGCCCCCGAGTGGAAGTCTGGCTCACCACTCGGCAAGGATTTTTTTTACAAACTTAGGCGAAACGGATTCGCAGCTAAGTCACCCACTAAGGGGGAAAATTTTACTGAACAAATAAAAGTGACAAAAATCATTGGGGAAATTATGACACTATTATCTTGCAAGACATGAACTACAGAAGTACTTTTATTACAACTCATCCGAGTGAAAACTTAAGTGTAAAATGGGCGGAGAAGCTCCGCGTTCCAAGCTCGGGGCTCGTCGATATTGTGCTTGACGTTGTAGAGACGGTACGCTCCATTGTGGAGAACCTTGGTGATAATGAAGGGTCCTTCCCAAGAAGGAGCAAGCTTGTGTTGTTTCTGCTGGTCCACTCGGAGAACCAAATCTCCTTCTTGGAAGGCTCGACTCTTCACGTTTCTAGCGTGGAAGCGACGCAAGTCCTGTTGATAGATGGTCGATCGGATCAGAGCCATCTCTCTTTCTTCCTCTAAAAGGTCGACTGCGTCCTGCCGCGCTTGTTTCGCTTCAGCTTCATTGTAGAGCTCAACTCGAGGAGCATTGTGGAGCAGATCACTCGGCAAGACCGCTTCAGCTCCATAGACCAAGAAGAATGGAGTTCTTCCAGTCGACCGATTAGGCGTGGTCCTTAGACCCCAAAGCACCGAGGGAAGTTCATCGATCCATGCTCCAGCCGCATGCTTAAGATCACGCATCAGTTGGGTTTTCAACCCTTTGAGGATCAAGCCATTGGCTCGCTCCGCCTGTCCATTCGACTGTGGATGGGCGACCGAAGCGTAGTCGACTCGTGTGCCTTGAGAAGTGCAGAAATCCCTGAATTCCTCCGAGTCGAAGTTTGACCCATTGTCTGTGATGATGCTGTGCGGGACTCCATATCTGAATATCAATTCCCTGATGAAGCTAACAGCAGTGCCAGCGTCAAGGTTCTTGATGGGTTTAGCCTCAATCCACTTGGTGAACTTGTCGACTGCCACCAGCACATGCGTGAAACCGCTTCGACCTGTACTCAAGGGGCCCACCATATCCAATCCCCATACTGTGAAGGGCCAGACGAGTGGTATAGTCTTCAGAGCTGACACAGGCTTGTGTGACATGTTGGAGTAAAATTGGCATCCTTCGCACTTGTCCACTATTTCCTTTGCCATCTCGTTTGCCCTTGGCCAGTAAAATCCGGCTCGGTATGCTTTGGCCACGATGGTCCGAGAGGACACATGATGGCCACAGGTCCCCGAATGGATATCATCAAGGATGATTCGACCTTCCTCTGGCGTTATACACTTCTGACCAACTCCAGTCGCGCTCTCCCTGTACAACTGTCCTTTGATCACGGTAAAGGCCTTGGATCGACAGACGATCTTTCGAGCTCTTCCTTATCCTCCGGGAGCTCTTTTCTCAGGATATACGCGATGTATGGAACTGTCCAGTCGGGAGTGATCACTAAAACTTCCATGACCAAGTCGACCACTGCTGGGACTTCTACCTCAGTCGCATCTGTGGAACTCTTGGGCTGCGTAGCTTCTTCGGTGAAAGGATCTTCTTTGACTGATGGAGTATGGATATGCTCCAAGAACACACCACTCGGAATGGCTTCTCTCTTGGAACCTATCTTTGCCAGATCATCAGCCGCTTGATTCTTCAGTCGGGGTATATGATGGAGCTCTAACCCCTCAAACTTCTTTTCCAGCTTCCACACTGCATTGCAGTATCCAGTCATGGCTGGGCTTCTCACGTCCCACTCCTTCATCACTTGGTTGACCACCAAATCTGAGTCGCCATAGACCATAAGGCGACGGACGCCGAGTGAAATGGCCATGCGCAACAAATACAAAAGGGCCTCATACTCTGCCTCATTGTTGGAGGAATCAAAGTGAATCTGGAGCACATATCTGAGCTTATCTCCTCTGGGGGAAACCAAGACAACCCCGGCACTGGAACCATTCAACATCTTAGAGCCGTCAAAAAACATGGTCCAATGCTCCAAGTGAACTTGAGCTGGCTGCTGTTCTTCGATCCACTCGGCAAGGAAATCTGCTATTGCTTGGGACTTAATGGCTTTCTTTGCCTCAAACTTGATATCAAGGGGAAGAAGTTCAATCGCCCACTTCGCCACTTGACTAGTTGCATCTCTGTTGTGCAGAATCTCTGAAAGTGGAGCGTCGCTGACGATTGTAATGGAATGATCAGAGAAATAATGAGCAACCTTCTTCATGGTCATGTAGATCCCATACACAAGCTTCTGATAATGAGGATATCGTTGCTTTGATGGAGTCAAAACTTCAGACAGATAGTACACTGGGCGCTGAACTTTGAAGGCTTTTCCTTCTTCTTCCCGCTCGACCGTAAGCACTGTACTGACGACTTGTCCTGTGGTTGCAATATAAAGCAACAGAGGCTCTTTGCTGACTGGAGCAGCAAGCACCGGCTGGGTGGAGAGCAGAGCTTTTAGCTCGGCAAATGCTGCATCAGCTTCTGGAGTCCACTCGAACTTGTCTGCCTTCTTCATCAGTCGGTAAAGAGGCAATGCCTTTTCACCGAGTCGTGAGATGAATCGACTTAATGCGGCCAAGCATCCAGTAAGCTTCTGGACATCGTGCACTCACACGGGGCATTTCATTCGGAGTATAGTGCCAATTTTTTCTGGGTTAGCATCGATTCCTCGTTCGGAAACGAGAAAACCGAGTAACTTTCTACCAGGAACTCCGAATGTGCACTTTGATGGATTGAGCTTGATATCATACCTTCTGAGGTTGGCAAATGTTTCGGCGAGGTCAGTCAGCAGGTCGGAACCCTTTCGCGACTTGACCATGATATCATCCATATACGCTTCCACTTTCCGACTGATTTGAGTGAGCAAACACTTCTGAATCATTCGCATGAACGTGGCTCCGGCATTCTCGAGGCCGAATGGCATGGTGATATAGCAGAAGCACCCGAATGGAGTGATGAAAGCTATTTTTATCTCATCGGGTCCGTACAGACGGATCTGATGGTACCCGGAATAGGCGTCTAGATAAGACAATCTATCGCACCCCGCAGTTGAGTCAACAATTTGATCGATGCGAGGGAGAGGAAAATGATCTTTCGGGCAGGCCCGATTGATGTGCTTGAAATCAATGCACATTTGGAGTGAGTTGTCCTTCTTAGGAACCATGACGACATTGGCGAGCCACTCGGAGTGGTATATCTCTCGGATAAATCCTGCCGCCAATAGTCGAGCCACCTCCTCACCAATAGCTTTTCTCTTCTGGACGGCGGACCGCCGAAGATGTTCCTTGACCGGCTTTGCGGTTGAATCGACTCTAAGGCGATGCTCAGCCAGTCCCCTGGGAACACCCGGTATGTCAGCTGGCTTCCATGCAAAGATGTCCCAGTTCTCACGGAGGAACTGGATGAGCGCTTCTTCCTATTTCGGGTCGAGTGTTGTGGAGGTATGGGTCGGAGCTGCATTGGGGTCGGTCGGGTGAATGTGGATGGGCTTCGTCTCACCGGACGACTAAAATGCTGACTCCGTGGCTGGTTTTTTGGCTCGCAGCAAATCACTCGGATCTGCATTTGCTTATATTCTTCAAACTCGACCGCTATCACCTGGGAATCGGCAATCTTTGAGCCTTTCTGGAAACACTCTTCTGCCTTTTTCCGATCACTAGTGACAGTGATCACTCCTTTGGGGCCGGCCATCTTCAGTTTGAGGTACACATAACATGGTCGAGCCATGAACCGTGCGTAGGCTGGTCTCCCCAAAATAGCGTGGTAAGCGCTCTGAAAATCCACGACTTCAAACGTCAGTTTCTCTTTGCGAAAATGTTTTGAATCACCAAACACCACGTCCAGAGCTATTTGGCCGAGTGACTCGGCTTTCTTTCCTGGTATAACTCCATGAAAACTCATGTTACTGGTGCTTAGTCGGGACATCGGAATGCCCATTCCTTTCAGCGTGTCCGCATACAATAAGTTCAGTTCGCTACAAACGTCCATTAGCACCTTCGTGAGTCGAGTGTCTTCGACCACGGGGTCGACCACCAAAGCTTGCCTCCCAGGGGTGGCTATATGAGTCGGGTGATCAGACTGGTCGAATGTAATGGGAGTTCGGGACCATCTCAGAAAATTGGGTGTCACCGGGGCGACCATGTTCACCTCACGGTTAAAAACCTTTAGTCGACTCTTGCTTTCCACATCCGCAAAGATCATCAGAGTGGAGTTAACATGAGGATATCCTCCCTCACTATCCTCCTTGTCTTCGGCTTTGTCCGACTCCTTTTCCTTGTCCTTGGGCTGTTTACCTTGGAACTGCTGGATCAGGAGTCGACACTGGCGAGTGGTATGCTTCGGGTAGATGATATTACCCTCTTCGTCTTTCTTCATGTGGATGTGACACGGCATATCCATCACGTCATTTCATTCTTTATCCTTCACCTTCTTCGGTTTCCAGGATCCATTGGGTTTACCGTTGAACTTGCCCTGAGTCACGGCCAGAGCCTCCCCAGGAGCCGCTGGTTCGGCCTTCCGTTTCTGCTTCCGACTGGAGTTTCCTTTCTCCGACTGACTCGGCTTGTACTTGCCGCTCCGGAGTCGGTCCTCCTCTTCACCGTTGGCGTACTTGGTGGCAATTTCCAACATCCGACTCAGGGTCATATCTCCGGTTCGACCAAACTTCAAACTTAATTCTCTGTTCTTAACACCATCCTTGAAGGCGCAGACTGCCTGATGATCAGACACGTTCTCCACGGTATGATGCAAAGTGATCCATCTCTGAATATACTCTCTTAAAGTCTCATTCGACTTCTGCACACAAACTTGCAGCTCTATCAATCCAACTGGTCTCTTGCAAGTTCCCTCAAATGTTCTGACAAACACTCGGGAAAGATCTTCCCAAGTGTAAATGCTGCTTGGAGGTAACTGATTCAACCATGCTTTGGCAGAACCTTCCAACATGAGCGGTAAGTGCTTCATGGCCACCTCGTCATTCCCACCGCCGATCTGTACAGCCACTCGGTAGTCCTCAAGCCAAGTTTCAGGCTTAGACTCACCGGTGAACTTGCTTACTCCAGTTGCCAACCTAAAGTTGGGGGGAATCACCGCAGCTCTGATAGCCCTGCTGAAACATTCCGGACCAGAAACATGCACTCGACTGCTAGTGGGCGCATCTCTGTCAGGGCCGCCTCGATGAGCCCTGTTCCGATCGACCAAGTCTTGCACGATGATGGATCGCGCATTGAAGCCTGGTTCCCAGGGGTCGACCGGAGATCTTCGCCCCACACTGAGTTGACGCCTGTCATCTTGCTGTTGAGGAGCGTAAGACCCACCTCTCGGGGGAGGAGTGGGCACTCGACGCCTATCATCACGATCGTATCGGTCACCATATTGGTCTCATCAATTCTCGCGTCCTTCACGCCGCGGAGGCGATCTGGGGCTGTGAGCCGACTGGACCGTATTCGCAGCGACGGATCGACTGTGAATCCTGTTGCGTGACTGCGACACGGCTGAATTCTGATCTCCTGCTGCCCGAAGCAAATCTCTGATCTGCATCAAGCCTCTGCCAGCCTCCGACTGAGAGGGCTGAATGGACTCTGCTATACGGGTTGCAGCTGCTAAATTCTGAATCGGGGTTCGATATACCGGAGTCGGCAGGAAGAGTTGACGTCGATTGGAGTCGGGTACTCGTTGCCGCGCGCGCACGTCGAGTGCTCGCTGAAGATTCTCCAAACGAGCGCATTCAGCCAAGTTGGCCAAACGTGCCTCCTCCAAGGCGCGAGCCTCGGGGGTTTCTCCCGCGATGGGAGTATGCAAGGCATCCATGTTCCTGCGGCGAAGCTCTTCCCTTTGCAGGGAATTGAGTGGCTCGGGTTGGTACTCTTCGTGGACTTGTGTGGGGTCGCCTCCACCGTCTACCCCGTCCTCGCAGGGGAAACCGGGAGGGCTGCGAGGTCCGTTGACCACCAAGACTTTCACCGCCGGATCACTGCTGTCGCACTCGGATGCGGTCTCTATGGAGCCAGTCGACAGATCGAACAGACCGTAGAGGAACTCATCGGGCTCGATTGCCGCAACTTGGGTGGTGGCCATCTGGCGAGCCACCGCGTGCCGCACCCACCGCTGGAGCCTCGACCGACCAGAGCGCTTGCAATGGCGGGAGACAGGGAGGGTGGACGATAGGGGAGTCGACCGATATGGAGTCGACGGTTGCCGCAGCAGGACGCCGCGGACACATGCGCGAAAATGCGTCACACCACGGACGGGGAGCACATCAACATCGAGTGGAGCTCCCTGGAGCCAAGCGGAGTCGTCGGCGATGAAGGTGAGAGCGCCGAGACGGATCTCGCAGCCCTCGACCAAAACTCCACCAGCTACCATGATGAAAGCAATCGGAAAAAACTGCAACTTCTCCAAAAATCGCTAAGACACCTGCCCCACGGTGGGAGCCAACTGTCGTGGTTCTAAGTCTGACAGTAGAGTGGGGGGTAGGTATGGAGAGGCAAGGTCCTAGCTATGGAGCAGTTGTAAACACCAAGGATGTACGAGTTCAGGCCCTTCTCGGAGGAAGTAACAGCCCTACGTCTTGGAGCCCGGGGGCGGTCGAGTGGATTATATGTGTATGGATTACAGGGGTGCGAACCCTTTACACTGAGGAGGGGGGTGGCTTATATAGTGTCTGCCAGACCCCTCCGGCACTCAGTAATGCGGGGTTTAAAGTACATTAAGTCTAGGCGTTACTGGTAACGCCTCACATAAAGTGTCCTAAATGCCATAAAGACTACTTAATTACAGACCATTACGATGCAGAGTGGTTCTTGATCTTCTGGTGGTCGAGTGAGTCTTCATGGTCGAGTCCTTCGAGTCCGTCGAGTGAAGTCTCTCTTGGTCGACTGGAAGGTAGTTTCTTCTGAAGGTGTCCTGGGGGTAGGGTACTTTGATCAGGTCTATGACCCTACCCTAAGTACATGATTTCATCACTTAGTGATTTTGGTGTATTGAAGACTTATAGGTTAAGGGACTGATGCGGTTGTGAGTGTACACAGGTCTATAAGTCTATGAGGAGTTTGATATTTACAGAGAAAGTCAACCCCTGAAAATGAAGTTCTTCGACTGAAGACTTTGATATTCTGAAGACTTTCTGAAGACTTTGAAAGTGAAGAAATTGGTGTGACCTTGAAGACTTGATATTCACTTGAGGAACATGAAGCGTGAAGACTTTTGTTTTCGTAGTTTCATTTTCTCTTTCTTGAGTCATAGGAAACACCGTACTGTTAAAGGGGGTCGAGGAAATACTAAGGAAAAATTTCCATGTGATGCTCAACTCAAAATCCTACACCTAACAATCCCTTCGAGTGAAGCAATTGGAAATCTCATACAGTTCAGTCAATTTCTTCAGTGAAAGAGACGCAGTTCTTCTGGTCACTGAGGACTTTGCTCTGACTAAGGAGTTAGGAATTCGCCAGTGCGAATTGCCTACACAGTGAGGAACATGATAGCCCTGAGGAATTTGAGAGTCAAATTTCCGACCATTGCTGTGCTGCGCGCCGGCTGTCCCAAAATATCTTATCCACCTAATGGTCATATCATTGAAGGGCATTTATGTCTTATCATGTCGGGCTGCTCCCTAGGCTATAAATAGCTGCCCCCTACAACCACTAGCTGGTTGGCTGCTCCGAGAGAACTTGACACTTGTCATTTGAGAGAAACCCATCCTCCGAGGACTTTGAGCGAAAATCATCAAGTGAGGAAAATCCCAAAACCAAACCCCCACAAACCCAAAGTGATTGAGCATCACTGAAGAAATTGATCCTGCATGGATCCGACGCTTGTTACCTTTGAAGACTGTGCTTCTTCCAGACGGTTAGGCGTCATGGTCTAGAGCATCCAAGAGGAATTGTGGATCGCCGAGTGACCAAGTCTGTGAAGGTTTGGAAGTCACCTGAAGACTTACCACGAGTGATTGGACGAGGTCTGCGTGGCCTTAGTTCAAGGAGAATACGGTGAGGACTGGGTGTCCTGAGCTGCGTGCTCAGTGACTGGGTGTCCGGGACTACGTGTCCTCGAGTTTAAATACTCAGCCGCTCCAACCATACGTACAACTGAGACAGCAGTTGGAACTGGTTTACCAAATCTTTGTCTTCACCAACTAACTGGTTCTATTTCCTCAACCCTTTCATTTCCTCATTACTGTGTTGAGTGTTTGTTCATATCTGTGCTTGAAGACATTGACTGAAGACTTTCTCAATTTCCTCAGTTCAATTTCTTCAGTCTATTTGTCTTCATCTTGTGTTATCCTGTGATTACGCTTTTTGTACTCTGTGCTTGTCTTCATTTCATCATGATGACCATGCTTGTATTCTGTTGTGCTTACTTCTGAGTACTTATTCCGCTGCAAGTAGTTCTTCGCTAAGCAATTTCCTCACCAGCAAATTCCTCAGTGAAGAATTCATAAAAATCGCCTATTCACCCCCCCTCCAGTCGATATAACGCACTTTCAATTGGTATCAGAGCAAGGTACTCCCTTGTTCTGTGTGATTTTGGTTTAACCGCCTGGAGTTTTAGTTATGTCGACCGCAGGTATGATCAAGGTCTCGGCTGGGTGTCCTACCTTTGATGGGACGGACTACCCCTACTGGAAGAACAAGATGTGAATGCATCTTGAGGCAATTGATAACGATCTCTGGTATGTTATGGAAAGTGGTGTTCCCTCTGTCTCACCCTCACTGAACGCTACCGATGTGAAGAGATTCAAGCAACTCGATTCTCAAGCGAAGAATATCATATGTGGCCATCTGAGTAAAGGACAGTACGGAAGAGTGAGTGCTTTGGAAACTGTTAAGCTTATCTGGGATAGGCTGTCCAAAGTGAATGAAGGAGTCCCAACTCAGCGTGACTCTCGAGTTGATGTTCGTCGGAATCTCTTCAACCGCTTCAAAAGACTCGACAATGAAAATGTCCAACAAACCTTTGATCGCCTCACTGACATCTCAAATGAGCTTCAAGCCCTCGGTGCCACTGACATCACTGATCATGAAGTGGTGAAGAAACTGTTGAGATCGCTTGATTTCTCATTTGATACTCTCGGACTGATGATACAAGAACGTGCTGATTACAAGTCTCTTGATCCTGTCGATATCCTCGAAAGACTAAATACTCACGAGTTCCATCTTGCTAAAAAGAGAGATCTCTATGGTTCAAACTATGGCAAACCACGTGCCCTGAAGGCCAAGGCTATGTTTGACTCTGAATATGAGGATTCTGGTAGTAGCCTTAGTGATCCTGAAGAATTGAGCCAGGAGCTAGCACTGCTCGTGAAGAAATTCCAGAAGTTCTCAAGACGTGGTCTCTTTGGAAAATCCTCAAGAAGAAGTGATTCCTCATCCAGTGACTATAAGAGAAGGCTGTGCCACAAATGCAAGAAACCTGGTCACTATATCCAAGATTGTCCTCAGTGGGAAAAGGAAATGAAGAAGAAGAAATACAAGGATTACAGTTCTGATGATGCAAAGAAGAAGAAGAAATCGTCAAAATCGTCGTCATCAAAATCCTCGAAGTCTTCTTCTCACAAGAAGAGCAGCTCCAAGAAGGCTCGGACATTCATTGCCAAGGAAATGGACTCTGAAGCTGAATCTGAGGAAAATGAGGAAGAAGAGGCGTCTGAAGAATCCGAATCTGGTGTGGCGAGTCTGGCCTTCGCTACTGCTTTCGTCAGCAAGTCCATCTTTAACACTGAAGAAACTGACCCCATCGACAAGCCTGATGAAGATAATGATGGCTACGCTCCCACCTCTTGCTTCATGGTGAAAGGTGCAAAGGTACTCAAATACAACTCCTCTGAATCTAGTGAAAATGAATCTGATGAGGATCTCAAGCCCAGCTACTATAAACTTGCTAATATTGCTGTAAAACAACAACGGGCTTTTGAAAAGGTTCAAAACATTCTAGACAAAAGTGATGATATGTTGGGTGAAGAAATGGATCGCACTAAAGCCCTGACTGAAAATCTTCAGAGACTTCAGTCTAGGTTTGATAACCTTCAAAGTCATCATAACACTCTCTTATCTGATCATGAGAAACTTTCTTATGAATTTCTTCAAGAAAAGCAAGATCATGAGAAGCTTTCTTCTGAATCTCTTCAAAGAAAGGAAGATCTTGAAAAGCTAAGAGTGTGTTATGAAGATCTTCAGAAGGAGCACGATTCATTACTAGCTCAACAAATCAGCGCTTCTCAGGAAGAATTTGTTCCTCCATGCTTAAAGTGCATTGAAAGTGAATCTGCTAATTCTTCACCTGAATGTTCAAATGCTTCAACTATTACAAATTCTTCATCTGCCTCTGCTATCACTAATTCCTCATCTGAGGACATTGCTAGTATCACTGACAATGCAGGGCTGAAGGAATTGTACATGACAGGCATGTACAAAAGCCTCAAAGGGCATCAGACTCTTTGTGATGTGCTTAAAAAGCAGATCCTCAACAAAAACCCTAGGAAAGAGGGTATTGCCTTTGAGAGGAAACTTAATGCTGATGGAACATATTGGAAGCCTGAGCAGTACCCCAAAACCTCATGGGTTGCTGCAAAGGGACCTCCAGTTGATCCATCTATCTTGTCTGGCTTTACATGTGAATCTCCTCATTCTTCTGATGAGTCATTTGACACCAACTATAAACTGTTCAAAAATCAGAATGGTGAAGTATTTGCTAGATATGTTGGCACTAACTGCAGGAACGGTTCCCCTATGAAGAAAATCTGGGTTCCCAAAAGTTATGTTGAAAGTCTTCAGGTGAATGTCCTCATGACACCACCTATGAAGAACAGGAACCCCAGACCGAATTCTTCATATCGATCCAAGTCCTCATACGGACCAAATTCCTCACATGGATCAAATTCCTCAAAAGGATCAAACTCCTCATATGATTATCATCATGCTAACAACTCTGTCTCGCAGGGTAGAGCTAAGGGCTATGAATATGTGCATTATTCTTCAAACCATTATGTTCATAAGTCCTCAAAGAATTTCTCTGCTTATTCATATGCTTATCCTAACCCCTCTTATGTGAAACGAAATGGTTTGGCATCTTTGCCACCATTCTCATATGGTGCTCGCAAAGTGATGAACTCTTTGCCACCCCTTCAGATGTGGGTGGTGAAGAAAAAGAACTAATCTCTTCTGCAGGGTCAGGTCTCCAGACGTGCTTTAAACGTCTGAAGAATTTGCTGGGGACCTGACGAAATTGCCTGAAAGGACGCAGGCGAATCATGATCAAATGAACTTTCATTTCACACGTCCTCATACTGCTATATCTGTTTACTGCTTGATGAAATTCATCTGATGAACTTGATATCATATTCTTCACTGATGAAGCATATGAGATTGTAAGCTACACTAATTCATCTGCAGGATGATCAACCCAAAACTACTGAATGGTGAAGGAAATATGCCCTAGAGGCAATAATAAAGTTATTATTTATTTCCTTATTTCATGATAAATGTTTATTATTCATGCTAGAATTGTATTAACCGGAAACATAATACATGTGTGAATACATAGACAAACATAGTGTCACTAGTATGCCTCTACTAGACTAGCTCGTTTATCAAAGATGGTTATGTTTCCTAGCCATGGACAAAAGAGTTGTCATTTGATTAACGGGATCACATCATTAGGAGAATGATGTGATTGACTTGACCCATTCCGTTAGCTTAGCACTTGATCATTTAGTATGTTGCTATTGCTTTCTTCATGACTTATACTTGTTCCTGTAACTATGAGATTATGCAACTTCCGTTTACCGGAGGAACACTTTGGGTACTACCAAACGTCACAACGTAACTGGGTGATTATAAAGGAGCACTACATATGTCTCCGAAGGTACATGTTGAGTTGGCGTATTTTGAGATTAGGTTTTGTCACTCCGATTGTCGGAGAGGTATCTCTGGGCCCTCTCGGTAATGCACATCACTATAAGCCTTGCAAGCAATGTAACCAATGAGTTGGTTACGGGATGATGCATTACGTAACGAGTAAAGAGACTTGCCGATAACGAGATTGAACTAGGTATTGGATACCGATGATCAAATCTCGGGCAAGTAACATACCGATGACAAAGGGAACAACGTATGTTGTTATGCGGTTTGACCGATAAAGATCTTCGTAGAATATGTAGGAGCCAATATGGGCATCTAGGTCCCGCTATTGGTTATTGACCGAAAATAGTTCTAGGTCATGTCTACATAGTTCTCGAACCCATAGGGTCCGCACGCTTAAGGTTTCGATGACAGTTATATTATGAGTTTATGAGTTTTGATGTACCGAAGGAGTTCGGAGTCCCGGATGAGATCGGGACATGACGCGGAGTCTCGAAATGGTCGAGACGTAAAGATCGATATATTGGACGACTATATTCGGAGATCGGAAAGGTTCCGACTGATTCGGGTATTTTCGGGGGTACCGGGGAGTTACAGGAATACGAGGAAGAAGCAATGGGCCTCATGGCCAAGTGGTGGAAGAGAGAAGGTAGGGCGCGTGGCCCCCCTAGCCCAAATCGAATTGGACTAGGGGGCCGGCCCCCCTTTCCTTATTCTCCTCCACTCCTTCCTTCTCCTTCTCCTCCCCTTCCTTCCCCTCTCCTACTTGGACTAGGAAAGAGGGGGGAATCCTACTTGGAGTAGGATTCTCCCCCTTGGGCGCGCCTCCTCCCTTGGCCGGCCGCCTCCTCCCCCTTGCTCCTTTATATACGGGGGCGGGGGGGCACCCCATAGACACACAAGTTGATCTACAGATCGTTCCTTCGCCGTGTGCGGTGCCCCCCTCCACCATATTCCACCTCGGTCATATCGTCGCGGAGTTTAGGCGAAGCCCTGCGCCGGTAGAACATCATCACCGTCACCGCGCCGTCGTGCTGATGGAACTCATCTCCGGAGCTTTGCTGGATCGGAGGCCGGAGATCGTCATCGAGCTGAACGTGTGCTGAACTCGGAGGTGCCGTACGTTCGGTACTTGGATCGGTCGGATCGTGAAGACGTACGACTACATCAACCGCGTTGTGATAACGCTTCTGCTTACGGTCTACGAGGGTACGTGGACGAACACTCTCCCCTCTCGTTGCTATGTCATCACCATGATCTTGCGTGTGCGTAGGAAATTTTTGAAATTACTACGTTCCCCAACAGTGGCATCCGAGCCTAGGTTTTATGCGTTGATGTTATATGCACGAGTAGAACACAAGTGAGTTGTGGGCGATACAAGTCATACTACTTACCAGCATGTCATACTTTGGTTCAGCGGTATTGTTGGATGAAGCGGCCCGGACCGACATTACGCGTACGCTTACGCGAGACTGGTTTTACCGCCATGCTATGCACACAGGTGACTAGCGGGTGTCTGTTTCTCCAACTTTAGTTGAACCGAGTGTGGCTACGCCCGGTCCTTGCGAAGGTTAAAACAGCACCAACTTGACGAACTATCGTTGTGGTTTTGATGCGTAGGTAAGAACGGTTCTTGCTCAGCCCGTAGCAGCCACATAAAACTTGCAACAACAAAGTAGAGGACGTCTAACTTGTTTTTGCAAGGCATGTTGTGATGTGATATGGTCAAGACGTGATGCTATATTTTATTGTATGAGATGATCATGTTTTGTAACCAAAGTTATCGGCAACTGGCAGGAGCCATATGGTTGTCGCTTTATTGTATGAAATGCAAACGCCCTGTAATTGCTTTACTTTATCACTAAGCGGTAGCGATAGTCGTAGAAGCAATAGATGGCATTACGACAACGATGCTACGATGGAGATCAAGGTGTCGCGCCGGTGACAATGGTGATCACGACGGTGCTTCGGAGATGGAGATCACAAGCACAAGATGATGATGGCCATATCATATCACTTATATTGATTGCATGTGATGTTTATCTTTTATGCATCTTATCTTGCTTTGATTGACGGTAGCATTTTAAGATGATCCCTCACTAAATTATCAAGAAGTGTTCTCCCTGAGTATGCACCGTTGCCAAAGTTCATCGTGCCCAGACACCACGTGATGATCGGGTGTGATAAGCTCTACGTCCATCTACAACGGGTGCAAGCCAATTTTGCACACGCGGAATACTCAGGTTAAACTTGACGAGCCTAGCATATGCAGATATGGCCTCGGAACACGGAGACCGAAAGGTCGAGCGTGAATCATATAGTAGATATGATCAACATATTAATGTTCACCATTGAAAACTACTCCATCTCACGTGATGATCGGTTGTGGTGTAGTTGATATGGATCACGTAATCACTTAGATGACTAGAGGGATGTCTGTCTAAGTGGGAGTTCTTTAGTAATATGATTAATTGAACTTAAATTTATCATAAACTTAGTCCTGGTAGTATTTTGCAAATTATGTTGTAGATCAATAGCTTGCGTTGTTGCTTTCATATGTTTTGATATGTTCCTAGAGAAAATTATGTTGAAAGATGTTAGTAGCAATGATGCGGATTGGATCCGCGATCTGAGGTTTATCCTCATTGCTGCACAGAAGAATTATGTCCTTAATGCACCGCTAGGTGACAGACCTATTGCAGGAGCAGATGCAGACGTTATGAACGTTTGGCTAGCTCAATATGATGACTACTTGATAGTTTTGTGCACAATGCTTAACGGCTTAGAATCGGGACTTCAAAGACGTTTTGAACGTCATGGACCATATGAGATGTTCCAGGAGTTGAAGTTAATATTTCCAGCAAATACCCAAGTTGAGAGATATGAAGTCTCCAACAAGTTCTATAGCTAAAAGATGAAGGAGAATCGCTCAACTAGTGAGCAAGTGCTCAGACTGTCTGGGTACTTCAATCACTTGAATCAAGTGGGAGTTAATCTTCCAGATAAGATAGTGATTGACAGAATTCTCTAGTCACCATCACTAAGTTACTAGAACTTCGTGATGAACTATAGTATGCAAGGGATGACGAAACCGATTCCCGAGCTCTTCGTGATGTTGAAATCAATGAAGGTAGAAATCAAGAAAGAGCATCAAGTGTTGATGATTGACAAGACCACTAGTTTCAAGAGAAGGGAAAAGGGAAAGAAAGGGAACTTAAAGTAGAATGACAAGCAAGTTGTCACTCCCGTGAAGAAGACCAAAGCTGGACCAAAGCCTGAGACTGAGTGCTTACACTGCAAAGGAAATGGTCACTGGAAGCGGAAATGCCCTAAATATTTGGTGGATAAGAAGGATGGCAAAGTGAACAACAGTATATTTGATATACAGGTGTTTGATGTGTGCCTTACTAGTGTTTATAATAGCCCCTGAGTATTTGATACTTGTTCGGTTGCTAAGATTAGTAACTCGAAACAGGAGTTACAGAATAAACAAAGACTAGTTGAAGGGGAAGTGACAATGAGTGTTGGAAATAGTTCCAAGATTGATATGATCATCATCACACACTCCCTATATTTTCGAGATTAGTGTTAAACCTAAATAAATGTTATTTAGCATTTGCGTTGAGCATGAATATTATTTGATCATGTTTATTGCGATATGGTTATTCATTTGAAGCTAAAGAATAATTGTTATAATGTTTACATGAATAAGACCTTCAATGGTTATACACCCAATGAAAATAGTTTGTTGGATCTCGATCGTAGTGATACACATATTCATAATATTGATGCCAAAAAATGCAAAGTTAATAATGATAGTGCAACTTATTTGTGGCACTGCCATTTGGGTCATATCGGTGTAAAACGCATGAAGAAACTCCATAAAGATGGATTTTCGGAATCACTTGGTTATGAATCATTTGATGCTTGCGAACCGTGCCTTTTGGGCAAGATGACTAAAACTCCGTTCCCCGGCACAATGGAACAAGCTACTAACTTATTGGAAATAATACATACCGATGTATGCAATACAATGAGTGTTGATGCTCGTGGCAAGTATCGTTATTTTCTGACCTTCACAAGATGATTTGAGCAGATATGGGTATATCTACTTGATGAAACATAAGTCTGAAATAGTTGAAAGGTTCAAATAATTTCAGAGTGAAGTGGAAAAATCATCGTAACAAGAAAAAAAAGTTTCTGCGATCTGATCGCGGAGACGAATATTTGAGTTACGAGTTTGGTCTTCAATTAAAATAGTGTGGAATAGTTTCACAGCTCACGCCACCTGGAACACCACAACGTTATGGTGTGTCCGAACGTCGTAACCGCACTTTATTGGATATGGTGTGATCTATGATGTCTCTTACTGATTTATCACTATAGTTTTGGGGTTATGCATTAGAGACAGCTACATTCACGTTAAAAGGGCACCATCTAAATCCGTTGAGACGACACCGTGGTTTAGCAGTAAACCTAAGTTGTCGTTTCTTCAAGTTTGGGGCTGCGATGCTTATGTGAAAAAAGTTTCATCCTGATAAGCTCAAACCCAAATTGGAGAAGTGCGTCTTCATAGAATACCCAAAGGAAATTGTTGGGTACACCTTCTATCACAGATACGAAGGCAAGTTATTCGTTGCTAAAAATGGATCCTTTCTAGAGAAGGAGTTTCTCTCGAAAGAAGTGAGTGGGAGGAAAGTAGAACTAGATGAGGTAATTGTACCTTCTCCTCTAATTGGAAAATAGTTCATCACTGAAATCAGTTCCAGTGATTCCTACACCAATTAGTGAGGAAGCTAATGATGATGATCATAAAACTCCAGATCAAGTTACTACAAAACCTCGTAGGTCTTCCAGAGTACGTTCCGCACCAGTGTGGTACGGTAATCCTGTTCTGAAAGTCATGATGCTAGACCATGATAAACCTACGAACTATGAGGAAGCGATGATGAGCCCAGATTCCGCAAAATGGTTTGAGGCCATGAAATCTGAGATGGGATCCATGTATGAGAACAAAGTATGAACTTTGGTGGAGTTTCCCGATGATCGGCAAGCCATATTGTATAAATGGATCTTCAAGAGGAAGACAGATGCTGATAGTAGTGTTACTATCTACGAAGCTAGATTGTCGAAAAAAGGTTTTTGACAAAGTTCAAGGTGTTGAATACAATGAGACTTTCTCACTCGTATCGATGCTTAAAAGTCTGTCCGAATCATGATTAGCAATTGCCACATTTTATGAAATTTGGCAAATGGATGTCAAGACTACATTCCTTAATAGATTTATTAAAGAAGAGTTGTATATGATACAACCAGAAGGTTTTGTCAATCCTAAAGATGCTAACAAAGTGTGCAAGCTCTAGCGATCCATCTATGGACTGGTGCAAGCATCTCAGAGTTGGAATATACGCTTTGATGAGTTGATCAAAGCATATGATTTTATACAGACTTTTGGAGAAGCCTGTATTTACAAGAAAGTGAGTGGGAGCACTACAGCATTTCTGAAAAGTATATGTATGACATATTGTTGATCGGAAATAATGTAGAATTATTCTGCAAAGCATAAAGGAGTGTTTTGAAAGGAGTTTTTCAAAGCAAGACCTCAGTATAGCTACTTACATATTGAGCATCAAAATCTATTGAGATAGATCAAGACGCTTGATAAAATTTTCAATGAGTACATACCTTGACAAGATTTTGAAATAGTTCAAAATGGAAGAGTCAAAGAAAGAGTTCTTTCCTGTATTGCAAAGGTGTGAAATTGAGTAAGACTCAAATCCCGACCACGGCAGAAAATAGAAAGAGAATGAAAGTCATTCCCTATGCTTCAGTCATAGGTTTTATAAAAGTATGCCATGCTATGGACCAGACCTATTGTATACTCTGCCCTGGTTTGGCAAGGGAGTACAATAGTGATCTAGGAGTAGATCACTGGACATTGGTCAAAATAATCCTTAGTGTAATAAGGATATGTTTCTCAATTATGGAGGTGACAAAAGGTTCGTCGTAAAAGGTTACGTCGATACAAGTTTTGGCACTGATCCAGATAACTCTAAGTCTTAATCTGGATACATATTGAAAGTGGGAGCAATTAGCTAGAGTAGCTCCGTGTAGAGCATTGTAGACATAGAATATTTGCAAAATACATACGGCTCTGAATGTGACAGACCCGTTGACTAAGCTTCTCTCACGAGCAAAACAAGATCACACCATAGTACTCTTTGGGTGTTTATCACATAGCGATGTGAACTAGATTATTGACTCTAGTAAACCCTTTGGGTGTTGATCACATGACGATGTGAACTATGGGTGTTAATCATATACAGATATGAATATTCGTGTTAAATCACATGGTGATGTGAACTAGATTATTGACTCTAGTGCAAGTGAGAGACTGAAGGAAATATGCCCTAGAGGCAATAATAAAGTTATTATTTATTTCCTTATTTCATGATAAATGTTTATTATTCATGCTAGAATTGTATTAACCAGAAACATAATACATGTGTGAATACATAGACAAACATAGTGTCACTAGTATGCCTCTACTAGACTAGCTCGTTTATCAAAGATGGTTATGTTTCCTAGCCATGGACAAAAGAGTTGTCATTTGATTAACGGGATCACATCATTAGGAGAATGATGTGATTGACTTGACCCATTCAGTTAGCTTAGCACTTGATCGTTTAGTATGTTGTTATTGCTTTCTTCATGACTTATACATGTTCCTGTAACTATGTGATTATGCAACTCCCGTTTACCGGAGGAACACTTTGGGTACTACCAAACGTCACAACGTAACTGGGTGATTATAAAGGAGTACTACAGGTGTCTCCAAAGGTACATGTTTAGTTGGCGTATTTCGAGATTAGGTTTTGTCACTCCGATTGTCAGAGAGGTATCTCTGGGCCCTCTCGGTAATGCACATCACTATAAGCCTTGCAAGCAATGTAACCAATGAGTTGGTTACGGGATGATGCATTACGTAACGAGTAAAGAGACTTGCCGGTAACGAGATTGAACTAGGTATTGGATACCGACGATCAAATCTCGGGCAAGTAACATACCAATGACAAAGGGAACAACGTATGTTGTTATGCGGTTTGACCGGTAAAGATCTTCGTAGAATATGTAGGAGCCAATATGGGCATCCAGGTCCCGCTATTGGTTATTGACCGAGAATAGTTCTAGGTCATGTCTACATAGTTCTCGAACCCGTAGGGTCCGCACGCTTAAGGTTTCGATGACAGTTATATTATGAGTTTATGAGTTTTGATGTACCGAAGGAGTTCGGAGTCCCGGATGAGATCGGGGACATGACGAGGAGTCTCGAAATGGTCGAGACGTAAAGAACGATATATTGGACGACTATATTCGGAGTTCGGAAAGGTTCCGAGTGATTCGGGTATTTTCGGGGGTACCGGGGACTTACGGGAATACGAGGAAGAAGCAATGGGCCTTATGGGCCAAGTGGTGGAAGAGAGAAGGTAGGGAGCGTGGCCCCCCTAGCCCAAACGGAATTGTACTAGGGGGTCGGCCCCCCTTTCCTTATTCTCCTCCCTCTCCTTCCTTCTCCTTCTCCTCCCCTTCCTTCCCCTCTCCTACTTGGACTAGGAAAGAGGGGGAAATCCTACTTGGAGAAGGATTCTCCCCCTTGGGCGCGCCTCCTCCCTTGGCCGGCCGCCTCCTCCCCCTTGCTCCTTTATATACGGGAGTGGGGGGGCACCCCATAGACACACAAGTTGATCTACGGATCGTTCCTTAGCCGTGTGCGGTGCCCCCCTCCACCATATTCCACCTCGGTCATATCGTCGCGGAGTTTAGGTGAAGCCCTACGCCGGTAGAACATCATCACCGTCACGACGCCGTCGTGCTGACGGAACTCATCTCCGGAGCTTTGCTGGATCGGAGGCCGGAGATCGTCATCGAGCTGAACGTGTGCTGAACTCGGAGGTGCCGTACGTTCGGTACTTGGATCGGTCGGATCGTGAAGACGTACGACTACATCAACCGCGTTGTGATAACGCTTCCGCTTACGGTCTACGAGGGTACGTGGACGAACACTCTCCCCTCTCGTTGCTATGTCATCACCGTGATCTTGCGTGTGCGTAGGAAATTTTTGAAATTACTACGTTCCCCAACAAATGGGTCCTCGATAGTGGATGTACGAATCACATGACTGGTGAAGAATCTATTGATGGATGCTCCCTTATCACCGTCACCTCTGAAGCATATCATCTTTGCTGACAAAGGCAAAAGTCAGGTATTGGGTCTTGGTAAGGTTGCGATCTCTAAGGATAAACACATGGACAAAGTCATGCTTGTTGAGTCCTTAGGATACAATCTCATGTCAGTCTCAATGCTTTGTGATCTTGATATGGTTGTTGTTTTTGGCAAGTACCGCTGTGTTGTGATTATGGAAGCTGACAATTCCAAAGTCTTCAAAGGCTTTAGGAGAGGAGATTTGTATATTGTTGATTTCTCTACAGGACCACAACCAGCCGTGTGTCTACTTGCAAAAGCTTCAGAAGGCTGGCTATGGCATCGACGACTTGGTCACGCAGGCATGAGGAATTTGCACACGCTTGCAAAGAAGAAGCATGTCATTGGCATTGAGAATGTCAAATTCCTCAAGGATCACTTATGCGGAGCCTGTGAAGCTGGAAAAATGACCAAGGCCAAGCATCCAGCGAAGACTATCATGACCACTACTCGTCCATTCGAATTGCTTCACATGGACCTCTTCGGACCTAATCATTACTCAGCAGTCACTAATGACGCATCTCTATATGGTTTTGTCATTGTTGATGATTATTCTCGATATACATGGGTACACATTGTTACTTACAAACATGAAGTGCAGGAAGTCTTCAAACGATTTTCCTCGAGGGCTTCAACCAACTTTGGTGTGAAGATCAAGCACATCAGAAGTGACAATGGAACTGAGTTCAAGAATTCCGGTCTTGATGCCTATCTTCATGAACTTGGTATTACTCATGAGTTATCTGCTCCCTATACTCCTCAGCAAAATGGCGTCGTGGAGCGCAAGAACAGAACTCTTGTTGAGATGGCTCACACTATGCTTGATGAATACAAAACGCCTTAGCATTTTTGGATTGATGCAAATGATACTGCATGCCACATCATCAACAGAATATATCTTCACAAATTCTTCAAGAGGACGGCCTATGAACTCCTCACTGACAAGAAACCCAATGTGAGTTATTTCAAAGTCTTCAGTGCTAAATGTTGGATTAGAGATCCTCACCACAACTCTAATTTTGCACCGAAAGCACATGAAGGTTTTATGCTTGGTTACGGAAAGGACTCGCACACCTATAGAGTCTTCAACATTGTTCTTCACAAGATTGTTGACACTGTAGATGTGCGGTTCGATGAAACTAATGGCTCGAAAAGAGAGCACCTACCTTCTGTGTTAGATGAACCAGCACCTGAGGATTCTATGAAGTTCAAGGCAACTGAGGATGTCATTCCTACTGAAGAATCTGCTGAAGAATTCATTCCAATTCATGAAGAACGTCGAGCTGATGCACCTGAAGAAAATGCCGAGGAAATTGGTGCTAAAGAAAATGCTGAGCAAATTCCTCAGCGACAACCAGCTCATCCTCGCGTTTCAAAAGAAGTGCAAGTGGAGAAGATCATCGATGACATTAGCGCACCAGGTCCTCTCACATGCTCAAAAGCTTCACATTTATCTAACTTTTGTGGGCACTATGCTTTTGTCTCTATCACAGAGCCCACTAAGGTAGATGAAGCATTTCTGGAGCCGGAGTGGATTCAGGCTATGCAAGAAGAATTACATCAGTTCGAGCTTAACAATGTCTGGGAACTGGTCTATCGCCCAGATCCTCGCAAGCATAATATCATTGGCACAAAGTGGATCTACCGCAACAAGCAAGATGAAAATGGCCTTGTGGTGGGAATAAGGCACGACTAGTAGCTCAGGGCTACACACAGGTTGAAGGAATTGATTTCGATGAAACTTTTGCACCTATTGCTAGACTTGAGGCTATTCGCATATTACTTGCTTATGCTAATCATCATGATATCATCTTATATCAAATGGATGTGAAAAGTGCATTCCTCAATGGTGAGCTTGAGGAAGAAGTATATGTTGCTCACCCCCAGGTTTTGAAGATCCAAAGAATCCTGACAAAGTCTTCAGACTCAATAAGGCCCTCTATGGCCTCAAGCAAGCCCCTCGAGCGTGGTATGATACATTGAAGGAATTCTTCGTGAAGAATGGCTTCACACCCGGTTCACTCGACCCTACTCTCTTTACTAAATCTTATGATGGTGAACTGTTTGTGTGCCAAATATATGTTGATGATATTATCTTTGGCTGTACTGACCAACGTTATAGTGATGAATTTGCCTATATGATGAGTGAAGAATATCAAATGTCTATGATGGGAGAGTTGAAATTCTTCTTAGGTCTTCAAATTCGTCAGCAGCGCAATGGCATATTCATATCTCAGGAGAAATACCTCAAAGATGTACTGAGGAAATTCGGCATGCAAGATTGCAAAGGCGTCAAAATTCCTATGCCCACAAATGGCCATCTATGCACGGATGAAAATGGTATTGACTTCGATCACAAGGTATACCGCTCCATGATTGGTTCTTTATTGTACTTATGTGCATCTAGGCCAGATATAAAGCTTAGTGTTTGCATGTGTTCCCGATTTCAAGCTGCACCGAAGGAATCACACCATAAGGCTGTGAAGCATATTCTTCAATATCTAGCTCACACACCAACACTAGGATTATGGTACCCCAAGGGCTCTGCTTTTCATCTCATTGGATATTCTGACTCTGACTATGCTGGTGATCGTGTGGACCGCAAGTCAACATCTGGCACTTGTCATTTCCTCGGACGATCTTTAGTCTGTTGGTCCTCGAAGAAACAGAACTGCGTATCACTGTCTACTGCTGAAGCTGAATACATTGCTGCTGGCTCTTGCTGTGCTCAACTTCTTTGGATGAAACAAACCCTCAAGGACTATGGCGTCAATGTGAAGAATGTGCCTCTCCTCTGCGACAATGAGAGTGCCATCAAGATTGCTCACAACCCAGTTCAGCACTCGAAGACAAAGCACATTCAGATTCATCATCATTTTCTTCGTGATCATGTGTTGAAGGGCGACATCTCCATTGAACATGTGAAGACTGAAAAACAACTAGCTGATATCTTCACTAAGCCCTTGGATGAGAAGAGATTTAGCAAGCTGCGGTGTGAGCTAAATATCTTAGAGTCTTCGAAAGTTCTTTGAAAAGGACACACATCCTAACACTTTTGCAAAATTGATGACTTAGATGTGCAACACATGAAGAAATGTTTTTCTTCAATCAATGAAGAATTACACTCTAAGTGTGAAGAAATTAATGAAGAATTTGATTCTCAGAACCCTACGACAATTGTACGCGGTGTCTGAAATCATCATTCTTGTACGGTGGGTCACGCCACCACAAAAAGTTGAAAATCTTCAATTTGAGTTTTTCCTCATTTTTGAAAGTCTTCAGTTTTTTTAAATTCTTCAACTTTGCAAAATCTTCACTGTTTCCGTCGTTTTTCTTCATTGGCTATATATATATATGAGTTTATGTCCTCTACAGCATTCACTTATGGCTATTTCTTCAAGTTGTTTTTTCTGCTAAGTGAATGTGATCGGACCCTTCCCCCTCTATGCTATACTCAACCCAATCTATTCACAAATTCTTCATTTGCGTTCTATTTGAAACTCGTTCAAAGTGTTCACTGTGTCCTTGTCAGCTGAAGAAATTGAGAATGAAACTTTAAAACAAATCTTATCCAGATTTTCGGTTTTGCCGCTCAAACCGTTCCGCATCCCACGATGCATTATTATATTCACCCACGATCTTACACGATCTCATCTGCACAGTACGTGGTGACACATGTCGCGTGAAGGAGAAAGGGCAGGGGCATGTTCGTCCCAAAATCTTCGGGCGAACAGTTTTTCACCGTGGCTATAAATACCCCTCTCCCCTTCCTCACTTCATTTACTCCGCTCGACCGCTGTCTCTCGCTCGAGCTCCTCAAACCCTAGCGCCGCTGCTACTCCATCGTCGCCGGTGAGGAAGAGCTTCGATGCCTCGACCTCATCGCCGTCGTACTCGTGCCGGTTGCGGAAATCTTCACTCCGCCGCCACCGTAGCTATCTCCCTCTGCCAAGTTAGGGCGTGGGAGATCTAACTTGACGAACTTCACCTCTGTTCATCTCAGTTCGTCGCGTTCTTCAGTTCGGGTAATTAAAAATTACTTTTATTACTCACTTTGATTCTCAAGCTTTCCTAAAAATCTTCAAAGGTGTTTTATTCTTCAAATCTTCACACATATGAACACCTCACACACTGCATGCTCTTGATCCATTTCTCTAAGCACTCATTTTCTTCAAGATTCCTCAATTGTGTGGATCTTTGATCTGTACAACTCTGGAACCTAAGACAAGAACGCTTAGTGAAATTCCTCAAGGCTCAACTGGTCAAATTCCTCAAAACTTGTCTTTTCGAAAAATCTTCTGAGAACGCATATGACCTCTCCAAATTCCTCGTACCTACACTCTATTCACAGGTACTCATGTCCGCTGCTGAATCACTAGGTTCTCATCAACTTAACTCATTTGCAGCGTTCCTCGAAGAAAAACTGCATACTTCTTCAGAGTGTTCAATTGTTCAAATTCCTCATCTGAAGAATATGGCTGAAGGAAAAAGACCGCAGAAAGGAGGAAAGAAGCCTGAGGTCATGACTGCTTTCGAGATCCCTGATGACATATACAAGGACTATTGCACACCTGATGAAGCCAAATTTGGCAAAGAGAACAAAAATCAGCGCAAGGTGCACATTCAGAGGATTGAACGAAGATGGGCAAGAGAATGGAGGGAGTATAGATATGTAATTCCAAAGTACATGAAGAAATTCGCTTTAAATCCTGTATGCCCAAGAGCTCCATTTGCACCTGGCCAAGTAGCTGATCCCGCCAGCATCAAGCGTGGTGAGGACTTTCCTGAAGAGTGGGCTAGGCACCAAGCTAAATTGGCAAGACAAGCCAAGGAGGCAGTGAGGAAATTCAATGAGGATTCTGCTGCTGCTGCTGCTACTGAGGCCTCGGTCAAGCCGAGGAAATCAATGCCAAAGAAGCCTGCTCGCAAGCCAAGTGCTTAACCAACAGCGCCCTCACGGCCAAGTTCCTCAGCTATGCCCTCACGGCAAATTCCTCAAACCGCTAGTGATCCACCAAAGTCCTCAACTCCTGTGCATCTGGCTACATGTCAAAGGACTACGGGTTTCTCAATTGCTTCTGGTGTCTCAGCAAGTTCCTCAGCTGCACCAATGTCAATGTCCTCATCAGGCCCCACACTGTTGAAGACTAAAGCAACAGCTGGACGCGGTCCTCGGCCAAGTCCAAGGAAGAAACAGGTCGCATTCCAAGTTCCCTCTGATGATGAAGCTTCTGATGATGAACTTCCAGAAATCATTAGAGACAGGCAAGTGAAGGCCGCTAGAGCCAAAGGCACATCGGTGCCACTGCTTTTGGATCCGAGGAAAAGCCTCGACTACATTGACCTCTAGCACAAGGATCCAAACACCCCCATGCCTGATTTTCAACTGACTCCTGGTCAATGTCACATGCTAACCCATTTCATCACTCAAGAGAAATGGAAATTTGAAAAAGCAAGAGAGATCAAGAAGGCTCAATACAGGAAGGAGAAGCTCCTGAAGAAAAATGTTGTCAGAATGACACCTGAGGAACTTCTCAAGGCTCAGTCTGAAATTCAAGCCCTCAGCAAAGACTTCGATGAATACTATGCTGATTGGCAAGGAGCCAAAGTGAGATTCGTCAACCTGACGAAGAAAATGACAACTGTTGCAGCCCCATCGCAACAAGAAAACCCTCAGGCTGCAGACTCTGCTCAGCCTGCTGAAGAACATGCTAGCACGCTGATGACTTTCAGCCTGCTAAAGAAAATACAAGTTCCAGGGCTGATGACTCCATCCCAGCCGCTGAAGAAATTGCTAGGGCATCCACTAGTGGTGTGACTGAAGAAACTGAAGAGGTCAGGGCAACTGCATCAGTTGCGCCTGAAGAAAATCAACCAGATTCCTCAGCTCCTCCCGCGCCTACACCAACTCCAATTCTTCCTTTTGCCTATGAGGTGAAGAAGACCAAGGCTGCAGAGCGAGCTGTTGTGAAGAAAAGGAAGGCATCAGCTGCGTCAAATTCTTCGGCTGCGAAGAAAATGAAGCCAATGACCAGCTCACTTGAACATCCAATTGATGCTGTTCCAATTTCCTCCATGTCATCAAAGGAAATTGTTCCTTTTGGAGAAGACTATATGATCCCAAGCGGTTCTGATGAAGAAAATCATTCTGCTGCTTCGTCAGAGCAGATTGATGAAGGAATTGAAGTGGATACAATCCCTTCAACGATAGTCAATTTCTCACCTATGCCTCAATTCACAGCTGAAGAGGCTGGTGTTGAGGAAATTGAAGATGAAGATGTGGATATAGGATGCACTACACCAGTGATGAATGATGACTTTTGGGAAAGTCAGCATCCCAATACTGCTCTCTTCACTCCCATTCAACAGATTCCTCAGTCCCCGACAACAATAGTTCAAATGGGCTCTGAAGAAACTCATCCCACTCCCTCTGTTCATGAAGATATTCCAGCCACTAGTGCTGAAGAACCTGCTACTGATGATCATCAGGTTGCCCGAGAGGAGGAACCAGAAATTCCTCAGCCTGAAGAACCTGAGCTCGCGATTCCTGAGGTGGTACTACAAATCACTAACACCCCTCTGCCAAAGCCGAAGAATCCGTTCTCAAGAAAACAGAAGTTCAAGGATGAAGACTTCTTTTCCGAGCATGTATTCTTCACTGATTACAACCCCTATGACTCTGCTCGCATAAGGAAGAGGCGTTTCTGGACTGCTAGTCAAGCCAACTTCTATTCCTCAGTGCTGTTTGACAAGGACAAAATCTTCGATCATGAACATATTCCTCACGGGGATATGGACTCTCTGCCATGCTTCGAGCCAGTCCTCAGTGTTATTCACGATGCAGGATTACTGAATTTCTGCACTGACATTTGCGATTGGAATGAAGAACTCATTCTTCAGTTCTACGCCACACTGCATATCACTGGAGACGCTGAAAACACTCACTACAAGGCACCGGCAACTGAATTGCTTCGTGTCCTTCCTCTCGATCCTCCCCATGACAGTGCACGTTGCATCTACAATGAACCTGAACTGACAAATCATTATATGCAAGTGCTCATGAAGCCTTTGAAGCCTGGGCAGGCCCCACGAACCAAATTCCTCATCAAGGAATTGCTTTATGTGCCTCGGACTGTCTATCGCATTCTGACGAAGACAATGAGTCCTATCAAAGGCCACGACTCAAATGATGAAGATGTCGTTGGCATCATGAAGAATATGCTTTTCAACATCATTCATGGCGTTCCCGCCAACTTCCATGATTTCTTCATGAGGACTCTGGCAAATGTTGCTATGTCACCTTTCGAGCTGAAGCCCTATGCGCCTTGGGTTATGAGATTCATAAGGGCAAGATCTTCACTGAATTACAAAGCTGACACTCTGAACCACGGTAGCTACTTGCCTCCCACTGAAGTCCTCAAACGGACAGTTTCATCAGCTGATGATAAAGGCACGGCAGCTGCTATGATCGATGAAGGCATTCGTCCATTGGATGGTCAATTTCGCCTGGCTACATCTTACTCTACCAATGACGATTCTGCCAGACATGACACTGCCGCAAATACCTCAGCTAAGCAAAATCCTCAAGCCACAGCACCCAGGGTGATGACTGACCGTGAGTTACTCCTCAGTCTTCATCAAAAGATTGATCGCCATCACAAATGGGTAAAGCGTCAGTTTGGTGCAATTCTTCACAACATGACCTCAACACACAATGCAGTGAAGAAAAACCGCTATTACCTTCATGAAACCCTCAACCGCACTTGGCCTGTCCTCACTCATGTCTATAGCGCTGAAGAACTGAAGACTATGGGTCTCAAGGAAGAATTTGACTGGTCTGCACCTCCTCCGAAGAAATTTAAGAGGGTCAAAGTTCCTGATCTGGTGGCCAGCTCTTATTCTTCTACGCGTGACACTGATGAGTATGAAGATTTGGACGACACTGCGGCAGGCCCTGCTACAACAAACAACCCCGACAACGCTGGCGCTCCTCCATCAACTTGAAATTCTTCAGGGGCGTTAGTCCTCAGTTTCAATCCTTTTGGTCATTTGATGACAAAGGGGGAGAAATCTGAGTTAGTCTTCAAGCGGGTCTATATTATGGGCGTTCTTTTTAAGTTACAACTCTCGTTCTTCCGAAACTTTTATTGGATCGAGTTGTAATCTTAAACCCGATGGTGCTCTGATAGTTTTGGATGGTGCTCTGATACTTTTGTTGCACTATGCTCCGATACTTTTGATGCTTTCGGCATGCTTATTCCTCGTTAATATTATTGCATGCATGCTGAATTTCATCAGGCACCATATTTCATCATGCATTTCAAATTCTTCATATTATATATCAAATGCGTGTATGAATTACAAGATATAGGGGGAGTTCTCCATGATTCAACTCTTCAATTGTGCATTGCCTCAAACGCAAATTCCTCACTATGCACATCTTCAGGGGGAGTTCTTCTATATCTTGCAATCAAATTCCTCAATATCAGTATTTACACTTCATATGTTTATCCCCGTTGAAAACTTAACCTATGTTGTCATCAATCACCAAAAAGGGGGAGATTGTAAGTGTATCTAGTGCCCCTTAGTGATTTTGGTGTATTGTAGACTTATAGGTTAAGGGACCGATGCGTTTGTGAGTGTACACAGGTCTATAAGTCTATGAGGAGTTTGATATTTACAGACAAAGTCAACCCCTAAAAATGAAGTTCTTCGACTGAAGACTTTGATATTCTGAAGACTTTCTGAAGACTTTGAAAGTGAAGAAATTGGTGTGACCTTGAAGACTTGATATTCACTTGAGGAACATGAAGCGTGAAGACTTTTGTTTTCGTAGTTTCATTTTCTCTTTCTTGAGTCATAGGAAACACCGTACTGTTAAAGGGGGCCAAGGAAATACTAAAGAAAAATTTCCATGTGATGCTCAACTCAAAATCCTACACCTACCAATCCCTTCGAGTGAAGCCAATGGAAATCTCATACAGTTCAGTCAATTTCTTCAGTGACAGAGACGCAGTTCTTCTGGTCACTGAGGACTTTGCTCTGACTGAGGAGTTAGGAATTCGCCAGTGCGAATTGCCTACACAGTGAGGAACATGATAGCCCTGGGGAATTTGAGAGTCAAATTTCTGACCGTTGCTGTGCTGCGCGCCGGCTGTCCCAAAATATCTTATCAACCTAACGGTCATATCATTGAAGGGCATTTATCTCTTATCATGTCGGGCTGCTCCCTAGGCTATAAATAGCCGCCCCCTACAACCACTAGCTGGTTGGCCGCTCCGAGAGAACTTGACACTTGTCATTTGAGAGCAACCCATCCTCCGAGGACTTTGAGCGAAAATCATCAAGTGAGGAAAATCCCAAAACCAAACCCCCACAAACCCAAAGTGATTGAGCATCACTGAAGAAATTGATCCTGTGTGGATCCGACGCTTGTTACCTTTGAAGACTGTGCTTCTTCCAGACGGTTAGGCGTCATGGTCTAGAGCATCCAAGAGGAATTGTGGATCGCCGAGTGACCAAGTCTGTGAAGGTTTGGAAGTCACCTGAAGACTTGCCACGAGTGATTGGACGAGGTCTGCGTGGCCTTAGTTCAAGGAGAATACGATGAGGACTGGGTGTCCTGAGCTGCGTGCTCAGTGACTGGGTGTCCGGGACTGCGTGTCCTCGAGTTTAAATACTCAGCCGCTCCAACCAGACGTACAACTGAGACAGCAGTTGGAACTGGTTTACCAAATCTTTGTCTTCACCAACTAACTGGTTCTATTTCCTCAACCTTTTCATTTCCTCATTACTGTGTTGAGTGTTTGTTCATATCTGTGCTTGAAGACATTGACTGAAGATTTTCTCAATTTCCTCAGTTCGATTTCTTCAGTCTATTTGTCTTCATCTTGTGTTATCCTGTGATTACGCTTTCTATACTCTGTGCTTGTCTTCATTTCATTATGATGACCATGCTTGTATTCTGTTGTGCTTACTTCTGAGTACTTATTCCGCTGCAAGTAGTTCTTCGCTAAGGAATTTACTCACCAGCAAATTCCTCAGTGAAGAATTCATAAAAATCGCCTATTCACCCCCCCCCCCTCTAGTCGATATAACGCACTTTCACTTCCGCAAATATCCGTTGAAGCACGTTAATCACCGCGATCGGCCTAAAGTGTCTGATATCCATCGCCCCAACTACTTTAAGGATCAGGGATATGACGCCAAAATTAATCCGGGACATGTCAAATTTGTACGCCCTTCTCCATCCACATACGCGGATAAAAAGCCGACGTGGCAGGGCTCTTTTTTTTGCGGGGTAAGGCTCATTTCTTGCTCTCATTGCACCACCTTTTTCCAAAAACAATTGTAATCATACTGCGTACGTGTTAATATGTATTTTCAATATTTGGTCGTGAACCCATGAGCTCAAAATCCGCATGGTTAGGGCAGGAACGAGGTGGTGATGAGCTTTTCAGTCCTTGGAGGTAGAGATTAGGCATGGAAGAGATCACTGGGGGAGGATCAAAGGAGTGGCCCCTTAAAAATATCGATAATGCTGCATCTACGTAAGCCTACGTAAAACATCTACGTAAACTTCCAAACTAACTCTTCTCCCCCATGATTTTCAAGGGGGTGGGCCCCTTCCTCCTCAATCCTCCAATTCTAATCCACCAGCTTGTTGATTACGTTAAACACGTAACACCAATTTCGTAGGTGTCGCATTACCGTAAAAATATTCAAATGATGAGCTGACGCGAAAAAATGGGAAGGGGAAAGGAGAAAGAGGCAGTTAGCTGTAATTGATATAATTTCTATAATTTTGAGGCAAGTGATTAACACTCTCCCAAATAATGGGAGACCTAATTCTGTTTTTTGAAAATAAAGAGAAAGAAATGGTAGGCTTAGCTGGGTCAATCTCCTCCTTCCTATAGATGAAAATTCTCATCCTATTCTATTCCACTCACCTGATTCCATTTCGTCTCCCGCAATAGCGCGCGAGGCCCTGTAAAGTTTGACCAAACTGCTGTTCGTTCCTCTTCACGTTGAGACCTTCTCCCTCGCCAATTCTTCACCTACGCAGGTGAGCGTCTCCCTCTCGTGCCTCGGTTCATCTCTTCGTTTTTGTCCACATCTGACCATTGGTGCTCAAATCTACAGGCACCATCAGGGGCAAATGTGTGTGTTTTTCTTAATTTATTTATGCTAGTGGTTTGGTCCCAAAAGCGATTCACTAACGCTTGTCCCATTTTAGTTCACCAAACTCAACTGGGGCATCATGCCGGACAAGAGAGGTGCAACCCTGATTGAGGACATGCCCGAGGAGATCATTGACAAGATACTCGTCCATTTACCACCCAAGGACGTCGGCCGCTGCCGTGCCGTTAGCCCGTTGTGGCGCAGTGTCACCTCCATGCCTGAATTCATGCTCGAACACCACCACCACCAGCCATCGCTCCCAATCATCAATGGGTTGGGGCGGCCAGCCAGTTTCGTGATCTTGCGTAATGTTGGGGGAGTCTCTACTCTCTAGTCAACCGCTCTGGACTTTCATCCCAGGCCACAAACACCAGTTTGAGAATTGCCTTGAAGCCACATGTGATGGTTTCCTCGTCGTCTCCCGGTCCCGGCGATCTCGATTCTACATGTGTAACCCGTTCATTCGCCAGTATACTCTCCTGGGCAAGGCATCCGCAATACCATACCTGGGTTCTACCGACACATTCCAACTGGGCAATACATGGTGCTCTGGGTCTCAAATTCATATCAATCATCTAAATCGAACTTATTCGTCCACATAGTAGGATCCGATGAGCTAAGCCACATTAGAGTCAGAATGGCAACAGCCTCATCGTCTTCACTAGGACAGGAGATATTAAACATTCTTATGAACTCTTCGTCATATTGTCCACCACCAGTCCACCACCTTGGTAATCTGCACTGGTGTCCTTATGATACTAGTGATATTATGGGAGAGGGCGGAGAAATTATTGTGTTTCACACAGAAGCTGAGTCATTCCGGAGGATGGGTAGTTCCCTCCAGCCGTACAATTATAGGGATTTGTTCAACATGGGGTATGCTTGCTTTCCGGGGCAGCTCAAGTTCCTTGTTGGATATCTGGGTGATGCTGGATTATGAGGCTGAAAACTGGAATTTGAAGTACCGAATTGATGTATCAACGGTGGAGGCAACAAGACAACTTTATATTTAACTTCTTATAGAAAGAAAAAGAAAACACCACTTGATTTAGTGGTGCAATGGTTCAATGGTATGGTTATGCTCAACGAGCGTGAGTTGCTGATACTTTTCAACAGTAAACATGTGTTGCATTGCGACATTCATGGCAAGTTCTTAGGAATTGTGAACATTGGAAAGAGCCAATATTGTATGGTGCTTTCTCGGCACCGCCTCCAAGAGAGCATTAGTCCAGTTCCGTCCCATGAGATTCAAGAAGATGAGGAGTCTCCATTCTCCACGGGGCACGTTTGAATGTTCAAGATTTATGGTTTGCTCTACCCATGGATTTAGGGCATGTCTTTTGTTCTTTGTTCTTATTAGATCTACCACTAGAACATGTCGCCTCTGCTTTCATGACTTCATTATAATGTTTTGATTGTCTCGTTAATTAATGGTCTGAAATATGGAGTATCTATCTATGATGTCATAACTTTGTTACTCTTCTTCTTTGCGGCTCAATTTTACTCCAGTTTTGGTATCTTTGAGATGAGAGATTTACTATTGGTCATGCTTTTTGAGCAAAGAAATTGTTGGCTCCTGAAATATTATCATGTGTCTCGTCCATGGGCTGTTTGTTTGACCTCTGTTGTTAATTGTGCAATTTGGTCATGACTCCTTAGTTGCGCCTGCTCTTTGTGTGGGTATGCTTGTGTACTGCATACCTGTGTAGCTGTGTATGCAATGGCATTTAATTAGCACAGTTTTATGTGCTTGAATGCTGCTACGATTGAAAAAGAACCTTGGAGCTTTGGTGGTGTGTTGGGACTTGAGAGTAATGTCAGGTCCTTTGTTTCATGTTGTATTTCCGTGTCGACTGCCCATGTTTTTGTTTTGTTTTGTGGACTGAAACGAGCTGAACATCTCTTGGAGCAAGGTAAATGTATTGGATGGTTCATCATTTACTAGACAATGTTTTGTAACAGAATTACTAAACAGAACAATATTTCTTTTCATTTTCAGTTCATTCATGTATTGTGAATCAAAGGGAAAATCGACCGATTATGATACTGGTTAAAAGTTCATGGCATCACAGTTGTCTATGTCTGCACGGTTATACTGCTGGATTGGGCAAATTACCACTGATAATACCTGTCTTTTTCACAGAAATACATAACGACACACTTTGTTATTCTGGATCTCTTCTATGGCATCTTAGTATTATCTGTCTTTGTTCTAGTATACGATTTGGTAAGTCTCATCAGGTTGCTATTTGTGTGATGTAGTTTTGTCATGCAGACTTGTATAGCTGTGCTCGTCGCAGCGATTGATTACTACAAGTGTGTGCCTCATTATTACCTTAATTATCTCATTGCCTTGATTGAGGAAATCTGTGGTTCTTAGTCGTGTGCTGGGCCGCGTTTTGGTTATCGAATGGGGCATTTTTACCGATGAGGGCCAGTAAATGTGGTTACCACGACATTTCGAGAAAATTTCGACCGAATTTCGAATGAAATTTATAATTGAATTTTGAATTCAAATACTTTCAAAATAGATATAAATAGCACTTGAACTTATATTTATCATAAAAGAGCTACTAGCTCAGTGGAACATTGTCTCCGTGCATGTTGTGAGGTGCTGCCACACTTTACTATACATTGAGCGTTTGAATTCAAAATATTAAAAAAAATCGATTTTTTTTGCTGGAAATGCCCATTTACCGAGGGGGACTGAAGGATGCCATAACCATGGTAAATCTCGAAATTTCGAGCCGTAACCAAAACCATGGTGCTGGGATTACTGCCTATACTTTTGTTTCCTTTTGTTTTTTCACAACTAGTGCTTTACATTTTTTTGACCGAAATGTGTTGAGAATATGCCTGGAGCAACCAAGCAACATAGATATGTCAGATAAAATATTTGTATTTACCTCCATAGTGTCAGCTTGGCCTGACTTAACACTGGCTACAATTCTCTGAATATGGAAATCTGAAGAATTCAATGGTGATATGGAACAAATTATGCAATGATGCCATCTCGATTGGATTTCTTTTACCCATTCAGGGCTCTGAAAGTGTGCAGTTTTCTCCACCCTTGTCGGGCTGAACAACTAGCACTGCTAATTCGCAAATAGATATACTTTTTCTTCTCATTTCCAGTAACAAGCTGTTAACCTTACCATTCACAGTATCTTACGAATCACCACATCGTGCAGTTTCGATTCAAGTGATTCGTCCATCAATTGTACGGCAATGGGGGAAAACTCTAGCATGCCGATGCCAATGAAGAATAAAACACAATCGTGGCCTATTTTGGTCATCCGTTTCTGAAAATGCCCGCAAGCACTAAACTTGGTAAAGTGACATAATATGATCTGAAATGCAGACTCTTGTTTTCATATTATTTTTTCTTGCAGAATATAAGTTATCTTATTTGTGCGAGCATTAAGGTGTGTATGTAGGTGTAAATGTTGAATGCTTTTTTGGAATCATGAGCCCAAAATTTATGTGGTCTGCAATTGAAGATTAACGGGAAGCTGCACAAATAAAATGCCTTTAGCTGATGCATTCACAATGCTTAGAAGCTGTTGAGCCTCAGGCTCAATGATTGCCTCTAAGATCAGCACAAAATTTGTCGGCTGCTTTGAGTTTTTCAGTTTGGCCTCTATGATGAATTTCATGTGATATACATATACATTTTTTTTCTTTCAAAAAGGAGGATAAACCCCTACTTGCATCGAACGATGCGCACAACCATCTTTATTATATTACTCAAAGCTTTTCGCAAACGCAGCCGCCATATCCTACAAAGTTGAGGATTTCTAAAAAAGAACCTACAAAGTTGATGATGTGCACTGACATAGCCCTAGAACACACCATGTAATCCGCTGGTCTGACCAAGCCACCTGCTTGCGAGCAGGGAGCATCAACCGGTCTAGCGGAAACTCAGCACGCATGGCATGCGCACTTTAGAATCTGCCGCTGCCATCTTTTGTCGTGCCATTTCAAGGAGTGACCAATGCGTTGACTTTGCCAGGCCATTCTGTCGTTGACACCCCCAGTTAGACAACGCCATCCTCCTGCGCATGCCCATCAAAATGCGTCCAACACCAAGACCGCACTGCACCACACCATCGAGACCCGCTGCCTCGATGCTGAAGATGCAACACTGCTCCACCTCTTGCCCCCTCCAGCTAGCACTTTCTCCAAAGTCATGCCCCCAGGAGGGAGAACGATACCAAAGGTGTCGTATCATCGTCTCATCCAAGCATGGTGACGCAACTTGCAACTACGATACCTCGACAAGGAAACAACGTCGGAGACGCCGCCATCATCTGCCATGACCGTAGTCGGCACGATTTTTACTGGCAGTTGTGTGACCCCGATCTTGTCGTTGACTAGATCCCCGCGGAGCCTCGCCATAAAGGCGCATGCCATCGTTGTTGGCCCCTCTCGCCGGAGCTAACTCCATAAACGACGCCCTCAAGAGGGAATACGACGCAGAAGCACCGTCATCGCTTGATACTAAGGAGATCTAGGGCTTCCCCCAGAGTTTCCCACGCCTTCATGGACCCCAGCACCTCACCCCACACCACATGCCGTCCACCAAAGACAAATCAAGTCGGATATGATGTGGACCAGCTTGTACGCATCCACCCTGTGCAACAAAACATGCCTTCCACGACCCTCCTCCCGCCACCAGGATGCCGCACACCACCCTGCGCAATGAGAGGGAGGAGGTCTGCCGCCATCATCGCCCGCCGCCCGATCTTAGCCTGGTAGCCTCCTCCAGCGGCGGCTGGCGTGATGGGGGGATGTGCGGCCTGGCGGCTAGGGCTGGGTTCTGCCCGAATCGCCCAAGAGTGTGGGCGACATGGGGGCCTAAAGGTCGTACGAAATGCATATACATATACATATACACAGAGATGCTACGCGGATTCTCTCGGCTGAAAAGGAAAATAAATCGTATACGTTCATTCTATTTGAATTTTCTGTATCGTGTCATTCTCTATGATTCGCGTGCCATTAATAAGATGGGGACGGATATAATGACAACGCAGACCTACTACTGGTGATGACAAGGTTGGAAGGTTATAGTCTTGGGCACATTGCTGGGGTAAGGGTAGTTTGCGTTGAAGCGTAAGTAGAAGATTGTGCGCCATGAGTGTCAGCGATGGTCAAGAGATGCCCCCATGACCAGCGACGCCATGGTTGGGCAAGAGAGGGCGGCGAGGCCACGTGAATAAGGAGCAACTGTGCATCAATCTCTGGAATAAAATTAGGTGTTAGTCGATGTCTCCACTTCTATTGCAACAGTTGGATTGAAATTCAAGGGCTGTCACTTTGTCTTTTACCTTCAATCTGCATGGACCTTCAATCTGCATGGACTTTTATCTCTCCCCCCCCCCCCCCCCTCCCCCCACCCCACCATTTAGATGTGTCGGCGATTGTCTACGACACAACACCACCCTTGCTCGCTTCCGATGAGTTCATCCAAACCTCGTCGAAAACTACCCGCTTTGGTACTGCCTGCCCCGCATTCCCCGTCTCGAGCTCGTGCTCCGTCTAATCGACCGGGGGTGAGCGACAAGCCTCCTTCCCCCTTGCACTTGACAAGCCTTGTACTTGCCTCCCAGCGGCGTCATCGCCGGGTCTGTTCGGCCTCGGAGCTCCACCGCTATTCCTCTTACCTTCGAGGAGGCTGTGCTTGGAGAAGGTGATTGAAGTCTGAAAAAATAATATATGGGCGGGGACGAGGACATGCTCGGAATGGGAGAGAAAGGGGTGTTTCAAGTTGGTTGCTGGAGAGGAAAAGGCTTGATTTTATACGCCCAAAAAATTATAGTCCAAATGCAAAGAAAGGAAAAAAATAGACCCAGCCGCCGTTCAAACAATAGAAAAGGACTCGGCCGAGTCAATCTCCTCCCTCTCTAAGAAAAATTCCCCACCCCATTCTGCACGCTGCAAGACCTAATTTTTCCTCACTCCTCTCTCTCCCCTGGATCGACCTCGGGGCCGTCCAGCCCCGTGAATTCCGGATCGAGGTCGCTGCGCTTTCCACAGCTCGCGCAATGGTCTCCTGGTCGAGCTCCCCTCCCTGACTGGGTGCGGGGGAGCACGGCCCCTCTAGGGTTGACCCGCCTCCGCCTCCGCACGACCTTCTCCGCCGCCTTCCTCCACGACGAAGGTTGAAGTCTGTTGTCCGCCCAAACCGGTCGAAGTCTCTTGTCCGATGTTTTCTCTTGCCCTCCGCCATCTGCAAATTGCGCTCAAATCTCCCTTGTATTCGTGTCTACAGGCGACGGAGCACACAGACGCTGCCGATATTGCCCGTCGCCGCCGCCGCCGCTAGACTCGTCTCGCCTGGGCGGCCTGTCTCTTAGGGTAAACTCGCCTCGCCTTCCTCGTGTATTTTACATGTCTTTTTAATTTGAGCTGGTCTGAAGGAGTTAAGCATAGAGGCGCGTCTTACCTCTTGGCACTAAGTTTGCCTGGTCATTTGAATTGACCTTTTGTCTGATGTTTTCTCTTGCGCTTCGCCATCTGCAGATTGAGCTCAAATCTCACCTGTATTCGTGTCTACAGGCGAGGGAACACACCGACACTGCCGATTTTGCTTGCCGGCGCCGCCACTAGACATTCCTGCTCGTGGCGGCCTGTCTCCTAGGGTAAGCTCGTCTCGCCTTCCTTGTGTATTTTACTTGCTTGTCTTTTTAATTCAAACTGGTCCGAAGGAGTTAATCGTAGAGGCGGGTTTTCATCTTGCACTAAAGCTCGTCTTGTCTTTTCAGTTGACTGGGCTCCACGGAGCACGATGCCAGACAAGAAAGGCGCAACCATGCTTGAGGACCTGCCAGGGGAGATTATGGACATGATTCTCAACCGATTGCCGTCCAAAGACGTCGGCCGCTGTCGAGTTGTCAACACGTCATGGCGCAGTGCCACATCCACCCCCAAATTCATGCTCGAACACCACCGCCGACAGCCATTGGTCCCCATTGTCGATGCGCATGGGCGGGCCGTCAGTCATGTCGTCTTTGGTGACGCCGGTGGTGGCACGTCCAGTCAAGAGCTCTGGCCCTTGGTCCGGGAAGGCAATCTCAGTTTCACTCTCAAAGGCTCCTGTGATGGCTTCTTGATTATCTACCATTGCACCCAACCCAATTTCTACATCTGCAACCCGGTCACCCGCAAGTATGTTATCCTACCAAAGCCTCAAGAGCAATTCAACTTCGTAATTGGTTTCTACCACCACCATCCAACTGGAGAATATAGGGTGCTCTGGTTCTCTCGGTCACATGATTCGTCCAAATCCAGCGTATATGTCCTTACAGTGGGATCTGACAAGCCAAGGGGCATCATAGTTAGAATTCCAATGGTCTCATCTCCTTCTGTGGAAAATAGATTAATGAATGATGTGCACTTTTCATCTGGCTTTTCACCACCAGTCCACCACCGTGGCAGCCTGCACTGGTGGCTCTCTGGTTCCAGTGACATTACGGGAGGATGTGCAGACATTATTGTGTTTGACACAGAAGCCGAGTCATTCCGGTGGATGCACAGTCCTGTCCAGCGATGCCCTAATAGCAATTTGTTTGACATGAAAGGGACGCTTGCTATCTGGGCTGGCTCGACTCCTACTAGTTTCTCCACTATGGATGTCTGGGTGATGCAAGATTATGAGGCTCAACTCTGGGCTTTCAAGTACCGGATCAAACTGTCAACGGTGGAGGCATCACGTCAACTTTATTTAACTTCTTACAAAAAGAAAAAGAGAACACCACTTGATTCAGTAGTGCAGTCGTTCAATGATATGGCTGTGTTAAATGAACGTGAGCTACTGGTCAGGTTCAATGGCAAACATGTGTTGCACTGTGACGTTGATGGCAAATTCTTAGGTTTGGTTAAAATTGGTAAGAATCAACATTGTATGCGGCTTGCTCATTACCGCCTCCAGGAGAGCATTCTTCCAATTCCGTCCCGTGAGGTGCAACAAGGTTAAGACGAGGAGCATCCATTCTCCACCGGGCGCATTTGAATGTTCAAGGCTCCCGGTTTGCTTTGCCCGGACATTTAGAGCATGTCTTTTGTTCAAAGCACATCTTGTCATAACTACCAGTAGAATATGTCATTTTGGATAGTTGCTGTAGCACCTGCGATGTCATCACTTGGTGCTAGTTATTATGTCTTGAACTTCTTAATGTTCTGAACTATGGTGTATCAATCTATGGTATTAAAACTCTTTATTACTGTTCCTCCCCACCTCCCATATATACTTTAGAGTTGGCATGGTTAAGACATGGCTATGTGCTTGTTGGCTGTTAGTTTGATCTCTGATGTTCAGTGTCTGCTTTGATCTCCCTCCAGGCTGGACCTGCTCTTTTTGTGCATATAGATATGTGTATTATGGCATTTCACTCAGCACAGTTTCTTGCCTGATTGTCACTTCAGTGCTTTTGCGATTGGAGAATTAAACTTAGTGCTCTGTTCATGTGTTGTGGGTACTACTGCTATTTTTGTTTCCAGGTTTTATGTTTTCTTAGTGGAAGCGAACACTAAGATAAGGTATGCAACTTGCAAGATATATAACTTAATTACAGGTTGTCAATTTGGCAGATTTAAGAAACGAATGATCACCTATCTTTTCATGTGGAAAACCTAGTGAACTTCACTGGCTATACTATTATGCCATCTGGATTGCTTTTATCCACTCAAACTGCAGCTCTGCTTCCAAAATGTAAGAAAATTACCTTAAAGCAAATGTGATCATTCAACTATGGAAGTGCGCCTATTTAAAGAAAAATTCAAGTCATTCCCTTTTTTCTCTTTTATTTTTTTTGCACACATGAGCATAGGATTGCTTCAATCCGTCGTACAAAACTAGGTAATATTGTGCGCAGTAGGTGCGAACCTCCAATTCCTTTTGCATGAAAACTGATCTCAGCCATACTTAACTATTAGCAAACTAACTACAGATCAGCTCGAACTTACTAACTAGGGAATCAGCTCTTTCCCTAGAGCTAAATAGAAAGTCTAAAGCCAAAAAAAAAAACAGCTTATAAGTTACTCATACAAGCAGCCTCTGTTTCCCATCAGGTGGTAAATTTACAGCAAGAGGTGCTTCAAGCCAAAAAGCACCTCTTGCTGTAAATTTGTTTGGCGGTAGACGCTGCATTTTTCTGTACTTTGGTTTATGAGTTCCAGACCGAGAAGGTTATCAATGAGGAACCTGGAAAATTTATCTTGAAAACGGATACTATATCTGGTTTTCCATAATGACCTGATGGCCAAAAGTTCCTACTTCTACCATCGAACTTAGCACCCATCTACATAATTCAGCCGTGTTTATGCCGTAATTTCAATTCGGAAACACATTTTGGTGCCCACCAGTCAATCTTTGCCACTGCACGATGCAAAAACAGATGACCTAAAAATTCGTTTTTCTGCACGATACAGACATTTGTCACTCTCTATTCAGCTCCTTTTATGCTATCTCTAGTTAAAATAATATTTTCGAACGATAGCATGCAAACACCTTACCTTTTGGAGTTACACATAAGGAAACCACATTTTCATAAAAGGATATTTTACTTGATTAGCTGTAAGAATTGAATATAAAGAGTTAACTGTAAGAACACCATAACTAGTTGGCTGCTAGCTTCTTGACGTAGACATCCGAAGTGCACCTATATTGGTCATCTATTTATGAAGATGCACATCTACACTAAATTTGGTTAAAAAGGTACAATATGATCTGAAATGCATTATGTTTGTACTTCTCTGTCCAATTTGACCAAAAAGTGCCAACGTGGCAGCCCACATTGATTACTATTTTATCCTCTCATCTTTGTCTCATTATATTTTTTCAAATGGAATGTGCAAGCATACATGTGTTAGTCAGTTATTAAATATTTGTTCCCGAATCAAGGCCGAAAATCTACATGTTAAGAGCTACAAAAAGATTGGATACACTGAATACGGAATTGATGTACACACGATGGTCTGTGCACCACGCCCAGCCGATAATTGCTCTTGCACCGTCAGATGCTTCAGGAACAAAAGCATAAATGGCTGGATGGAAAAGTCGTATGCATGTTGTCTAAAAAGTGTCGGCTGTGTAGCAGTACTCAACTGAATACTACATCTGCAACCCGCTCATCCGCAAGCGTGTGCTCCTGTCGATTCCGCGACTGGATTATTTCATATGTGGCCTCTAACACGACAAGTTAACTGGGGAATACAGGGTGCTCCTTTTCTAACCCGAGGAGACAACGAATGGAGGAGCATCAAAGTCATACTGCTGTCGATTAAACTGGACCGTCCGGGTTTGTTAGCCGGTAGACTGTGTTGTCCAACATTCCACCACCATGGCAACCTGCACTGGAATTCTCATTGGTTTGATGATCACATTCCGGGCCCTAGATGCATTCTTGTATTCGACACCGAGGCTGAGTCATTCCAGTGGATGCGCGGTCCTAGCCAGGTGCGCTGCTTTGCTGAATTGTTCGACATGAACGAGACACTTGCTGCATGCAGCAAACCGGTTCAGCAGTATCCCACAGCAACTTTTGATATCTGGCTAGTGCAGGACTATGAGGCTGAAATATGGGTCTTCAAGTGTCGGATTGACCTGACCATGGCGGAGGCATTTACGTCCACTGGGTTTAACCTCTCTCGAAAAGGAAAACAAGTTGGTTCAGAAGACAATAGGGGCGCCAATTTGGTCCTACTCAACGACTGTCAGCTGCTGGTCAATTTGACTGAGACATTGTATTGCACCGTAACGTTGACAACAAGTTCTTAGGACTGGTTAGCATTCGTAATCGACATGATCGTAAAGAGATTACACCATATCACCTCCAAAAGACCATTATGCCAGTTCTATCCCGCCGGGCTGTGAGAAGACGTGGAGCCTGCGTCCCGCACAGGGGCTTGCCTGAATGTTCAAGACTCCTGGCCTGCTTCGCCCATTGAATCACGACATGTCTTTTTCTCTTAGCTCTTCTTACTTATTAGTACTAGTAGTAGAACATGTCATTTTGCACCTATGCTATACTGTCATCATTTCGTACTTATTGTAATGTGTTGAACATCTTGGTAAGTTTGCAAACTATGGAGTATTGTTCTATGCATTAGAACTTTATTACTTTGCCTCCCTGCCACCAAAATTTACTGTAATTTTGTTATGGCTTTCTTTGGCTGAGATGCGCGAATTGTTATCATGTGGCTCATCCATGGGCAGTTAGTTTGATCTCTGTTGCTCATTGTGCAATTTGGTCATAACTCTTATGTTGCGCCAGCTTTTTGTGAGAGCATGTTTTAAGTTGCGCCAGTTGAGCTTGCAGGTGCACTCTCCCCAAACTTGTTCCACTCGATCGGTGCGAAATTTTGTCATAACTACCAAGTTGCACGTGCTCTTTGTATGAATGTGTTCACTTGCATATAGTTGCATGTATTACGGCACTTACTTAGCACAGTTTTTTGTCTTATTGGTAGTGCTGCTATGTTTGGAGAATTAACCTTGGTGCTTTGGTCGTGTGTCTGAAGTACAGCCAGGGCCCTTGTTTCCCACTGCTTTTGTTCCCAGTATTCTGTACAAACATCAAAGATGTGCTCCTCTGGAGCAAGGTAAGTTTTACTTTCACAGTTCACATTTTTAAGAAGCAAGAATAGCATTGCAATGACAAGAGATCTCTAGATGTTTGTTATTGCATTATTAGTTGTTGAAACAATGTTTAGTGAGGATCTCAGCTGCTTTCCAAGCTGGTAATTTGATCTTTGCCGTTGATAGTGCTCTTAGTATCTGACTGCTCCCGCTGGTCGTGTCAACATGTTTTCGCTGTAGTCATACTTGCGGCTGCATATGCAATGGAATTTAATTTAGCACATTTTTGTGTCTGACTGATTTAACACGTTTTCATTGGAGGAATACTTGTTGGGAGTATTGTAAGAACCTCTGTTTTCTTGCTGGTTTTTCCTTTTGTCAAGTAGAAACAAATTGAATATGCTCTCCCCTGGAGCAAGATATTTTGTACTCGTCCATGTTGCCTGCTGAAAGATTGTATACATTATATCAGTTTCGGTGACTTAAGACTCGACCAATGGCAACGTCGCACTACTATATAATGGAGTCATCGCTCTTGTTTAACTATCAGTTGTGTATGCAATACAAGGGATTCAACAATTTCCATCGAAGAGTGCCCATTGACAAGCCAGCCTACAGATCTAGTAGGCTGGTCCACTCTAGCAAGATCATCGTCCTTCGTCTCCTTGGCCCTTGTCGCAACAAGACTGCTGGTCATGATGGTTGTCCACTATATCCGCCCGTGGAAGAGGAATCTGAGTCACATCCACCTGCTATCACTCAGCACGGGCATCGTCTGGTCGAGACAGTCATCGTCCATACCGAAGAAAGCGGCATCGGCAAGGGAATCAGTGTCTAAGTGAACAATCCTTAAACGTAAGAAACAGATCTGTTTTAGGAACACTCCCACCCCTCACCATTGGTATATTGACGTGTTGTGGAAGGGGGCATCAGAAAAGTTTTGATTGCAACCACAGTTTCCATCAACGGTGCATCAAGCGGTGGCTCACTGTGAACCTGTTGTGCCCTATTTGCAACAGCACTCACATCGAGCTTTGCAGGGAGTCTAGTGGCAGAGCTATTGAAATACTTTCCGGAAATCAAAAGGTAAAATCTGAAGATCTTAGGGGCTAAACACTATTAATTCCATCCTCCTCGCGTGTGTGTGCATAGCTCCACCACATGATACACCCAGTGAGTTGTGGAGCATAGCTCCACCACAGGATACACCTGGTTAGTTACCGAGCAGCATAGCTCCACCAAAGGATACACCCGGTGAGTTAAAGAGCATACCTCCACCATAGCATAGACCCGGTGAGTTGCCTGACTTATTGGATGAACACCACTTTGATTATGCATGTACTTAATTATGACATTACCTTTCTTCCATTTCAAGGTGAGGCGAGTGGAAAAGCGGCATCTATGCACAGTGAGCATGGACACCCGCCATCTACAGCTCTAGCTTTCGAGTATAAGTCTAGGATCAAGTTTCCTGAGAATAAAGATCCAGGGTCAAGTTATTGTCTTATTTATTTATTATTTGGAACCTGGGTTGTTGATTAGAATTAGTGGAGAAGCTTCTTCCTGGGTCGGTTGTAGAGGAAATTGACTATATATAATTAAATGATGTTCAAGAAGTGTTATTGTTTGTCGCTCTGTTTTTTTCATATTGGGCTGCAGGTCCTTTGGCAACAAAGACAAAAAAGAAGAATAAGCAAATGCTAACAATCATATGAAGTTTGAGGTTCCTCAATAAAGGACAGGGTGATTAAATGCAAGATGCTTGTATAAAGGACAGGGTGATTAAATGCAAGATGCTTGTAAATATATGCATGTCCCCAAATTAAATCAATAGCTACACCACATACTTGTCCTACCAATTCATTCTCGAATGTCGAAGAAACATGATAAGTCAACAGTGAAGTTTTTCCTCGGATAGATTGATTACCTCACAAAATTCGGCATATGGTTTTGTAAGTTGAATTTTTAGATGTATCACTGAATCTGCTCTTGAGCACTTTAATATGCACAACATGAGAATTGTAGATTCGGTACTCCATCAACATATTAGTGGCTCTCAAAGGACAAACTTATGCTAGTAGGAATTTCATGCTCTTAGCCTTATCAACGTAGGTTCATGATTAGAAAGATAGCCCGTCATCGAAGTTCCTTCTAAGAACCTAATGAAAAAAAGTGTTTTACAACTACAGGTTGCATTATGTGTATTACATCTTTAATAGTATTAGTGAAAAAACTTTTTGAAAAACTCAAAAAAGGGGGAAAAGGCAAATGTCGATGATAGATCTTCAGGCTTGGTAACAACTGACGTTGCTAGGGAGGGAAAAAGGCAGCTTGAACCATTTTCACTAAAACTAGAGGAGTTTTTCAACTTCAGGGTGAACTTACGGAGATTTTGTACCGGAGACGATTACACGGTTAAGACTAGGTTAGAAAACATCACATACGCCAATTGTGCTGTAGTGTTTTGCGAAATAGGATTCTCACAGAATTTCGTATTTCAGATGTTTTTTCTGAACAAGGTACAATAACAGTTGCTAACATACACACGTCCCTATTGAGGCACTTACACACACCTTATACTTATTTTTTTTAAATATAGTACAGACGCAGACGCTCAGAGACATATACATACACTCACCCTTATGAACGCACGCACACTAGTAGAAAATAGGGCTTTGGTCACAGCTCAGTGTACACATTAGTCCCGGTTGTATTACGAATCGGGACTAATGTGAGCACTAGTCTCGGTTCGAGCGGCTAGAGCGTCGGTAAGGCATTAGTCCCGGTTCAAATGGGACCTTTAGTCCCGGTTTGAGACACGAACCGGGACTAAAGGGTGCGATGCCCTTTAGTCCCGGTTCGTATCTCAAATCGGGACTAAAGATTAGACCTTTAGTCCCGGTTTGAGACATGAACTGGTACTAGAGGGTGTAGTCTCGGTTCGTGCCTCAAACCAAGACTAAAGGGGTTCGTGTCTCAAACTCTACCCCCCCCCCCCCGTTGTTTTGAAAATAACAAAAGAAAATGATAAAAACTTCAAAAAAATCCTTCGAGATAGAGTTATGTTACTCTACTAGTTAAGAAATTTAAAAAACATAAATTTGGACATGTTTTGCAAAAAAGTGTGATGAAAAAGTAAAAAGACTATATCTTTTGCATACGATGTCAAAAAAAAAATATAATATATCAAAATGTTCAGCATGAAAATCCACATCCGATTTTGACAGCTGTAGGCCGTTTTGCAAATTTCTAGAATCCTCAAATTCTAAAAGGAAAAAAAGATATGCTCACATTTCAGTTTTTTTTGAATTTTGGTCAAAGTGTGGTCAAACTACTTATTCAAGCAATATTAGTGTTACTAAATAATTATTCAAGAATATTAGTATTACTGAATAATTATTTTAGTTTTTTTTGAATTTTGGTCAAATCTGGTCAAACTGTGGGCAAACTATGGTCAAACTACTTACTCAAGAAATATTAGTGTTACTAAATAAATATTCGTTTTAAGAATAATAATTTCAAACTCAAACGATGTAACATGTGACTTAATGCTCAACTTCAACCCCTAAGGGTTAATAGGATTGACAGTTTACTATTGTCAGGAAAACAACAAATGCAGACTTGGATACAAGGGGTGAGGGAGTCCTGGACTAGGGGGTGTCCGGATAGCCAGACTATCATCGTCAGCCGGACTCCAAGACTATGAAGATACAAGATTGAAGACTTCGTCCCGTGTCCGGATGGGACTTTCTTTGGCGTGGAAGGCAAGATTGGCGATACGGATATGTAGATCTCCTACCATTGTAACCGACTCTATGTAACCCTAGCCCTCTCCGGTGTCTATATAAACCGGAGGGTTTTAGTCCGTAGGACACACAACCATTACAACAATCATACCATAGGCTAGCTTCTAGGGTTTAGCCTCCTTGATCTCGTGGTAGATCCACTCTTGTACTACCCATATCATCAATATCAATCAAGCAGGAGTAGGTTTTACCTCCATCGAGAGGGCCCGAACCTGGGTAAAAACATCGTGTCCCTTGTCTCCTGTTACCATCCGCCTAGACGCACAGTTCGGGACCCCCTACCCGAGATCCGCCGGTTTTGACACCGACATTGGTGCTTTCATTGAGAGTTCCTCTGTGCCGCCACCAATAGGAAGGATGCCTCTTCCCGTCTTCAAAGATGGTATCTTCGCCAAAGGAGCCTTGGCCACCGGCCAAACTATCCGGCTGGGTGGTTTTCTCATGACCGCCTGTTCGGCCACCGCTTCGACGATGACCTCTCGGGTCATCAAAAGCAATCTTCACGTCAACTCGGAATTCGCCGAGCAGCTGGATCCAATAGAGCTCTAGTCCATAAACGAGCTCTTGGATCGCATCGCCGCCCTGGGAGTCGCTACAGACTACAATTAGATTGGGCTTAAAACCGATCTGAGGGAGATTAACTCTCCCCAGGTTACCCACCACGTTGCGGTGGTAGAGGAACAACGCGGCGACTCTTCTCCTGTATTGAAAACTAGTCATGTCCGGGCTTCCGAACCCTCCACGCCGGATTCCCGCGGAGGGACGGAGTTCGATCAAGCACTGAACCTAAAGTCAGGCATCGGACCGGACTCATTGGACAACGTCCAACAATCCAAGCTTCCAAATTCGGAAACTTCTCGGCCCTTGAGCCTAGAGGTGGGTAGGATTCCGGACTCAATTCCACCCACCCACCCAGACATATGCGATCTATCTCAAATCCGGCAAGAGCCCGCTGAAACAGTACATCATTACTGGGCCAGATTCCTCCTGGTTATGGACAGGATAAAGGACTGCCGAGAGGAAAACACAATTTCAATTTTCTGCAATAATTGCACGGACAAGGGAATCTTGGACGCCGTCAGTCGCCGTGAAATTACATGCTTCGCCGACCTAGCGTCCATAGTACGAAAGTACTGTGCGATGAAGAGTTTCCGGAAAACCGAAACTAAGTTTTGGGACAATCCGGCCCCGAATACAACCCTAGTCCGTAACAAAAGGGTGCATCACACTCAGGCACCAGGTACAAAAACCAAAAAGCAAAAACCCCATAAAGGGCACGGAACCGTACTGGAGGGATGGCTCAGCGAACCCTGTAAAATCCACAGTACAGAAGGCACCACCCCAACACATAGCCTTCGAGCATGTTGGATATTGCGGCAGGTGGCCAAAAGTGGCGAGGAGCTTCTAGCCCCGGAAAACCACTCAAACAGTACCAATACGGTGTCAACAGTCTTCGAGACTTTCGCATCAAATAATATGCGAAAACGAACAATCCACAGCCTCGCTGAAGTCTACCAAGTAGCAACAACAAATCCATGGAGCGACACAGCCATCACCTTCAACGCCAGCGATGAACCTAAATTTCGAACAGCCCGAGCACCAGCCGCATTGGTCCTCAGTCCAATAGTGGACGGCTTTCGTCTTACCAAGGTACTCATGGATGGCGGCAGCGAACTAAACCTCATCTATGAAGAAACTCTTCAAAAAATGGAAATAGACTGGAGCCGCATTGAGCAAAGGAGCACAACCTTTAGAGGAATAATCCCTAGCCGGGAAGCGCGCTGCATAGGAAAAATCACACTTGATGTGGTGTTCAGCTCGCCGGACAATTACAGGTCCGAAGAGGTCACGTTCCAAGTGACCCCGTTCAGCAGCGGATATCACGCTATATTAGGATGAGAGGCATTCACAATTTTTCAAGCCATACCCCATTACGGGTACATGAAGCTTAAGATGCCTGGGCCCGGCGGAATAATCACTCTAGCTAGTGATCCGGACATAGCACTCCACGCCGAAAACAAGACAGCCGCACTAGCCCTGGAGGCACTATCCGAAGCCCTAGCGGCAGAAGAACTCACTGCGCTGCGCTCTACGGTGAATAGGGACGATGTGATACTCGATAAGAGATCCAAGTCCACCTCCTTTAAACCAGCAGATGAAGTAGTCAAATTCCAGGTCCATCCAACGGACCCAACAAAGACGGCCTCCATCGGGGCACAGTTGAACCCTGATGTAGACGCCGCACTGCGAGAATTCCTTCGGGAAAATTGGGACATCTTTTCCTGGCACCCTTCAGATATGCCAGGAATCCCACGCAGATTGGCAGAACACAGCCTAAACATCCTAAAAGGATTCAAGCCAGTCAAACAGGCCCTTCGGCGATTTTCCGAACCCAAAAGACAGGCAATGGGAGAAGAGCTAGCCAAACTACTGGAAGCCGGATTCATCAGAGACATCAAACATCCAGACTGGCTAGCAAACCTGGTAATGGTACCAAAGAAGGACAAATCCTGGCACCTATGCGTCGATTTTAAAGACCTCAACAAGGCCTGCCCAAAGGATCCCTTCCCCCTTCCCCGCATAGACCAAATAATCGATGCTACTGCAGGGCACGATTCATTGTGCTTCCTTGATGCATACTCCGGCAACCATCAAATCAAGATGGCAGAAATAGACCAGGCCGCAACGGCATTCATTACTCCATATGGACCATTCTGCTTCAACACGATGCCCGTCGGACTCAAAAACGCCGGCGCAACATATCAGCGCATGATTCAGACATGTCTGGCTACCTAGATCGGCAAAACAGTAGAGGCATACGTAGACGACGTAGTCGTCAAAACCAGACACGTCGAGACTCTAGTAGACGATTTGAGGCTCACATTCGACAACCTCCGAGCATATGACATTAAGCTGAATCCAGAAAAATGCGTTTTCGGCATACCAGCTGGAAAGCTCCTGGGCTTCATTGTATCCGGTAGAGGAATCGAAGCAAACCCAGCCAAGATCCGAGCTCTGTCATAGCTAGATATTCCAAAAGACCTCAAACAAATTCAAAAATTAACCGGATGCGTGGCGGCTCTAAGCCGCTTTATCTCCCGTTTGGGAGAAAAGGCATTGCCCCTCTATCGCCTTCTCAGGCGCACCAAACACTTCGAGTGGACGGATGCTGCCACTGCCAGACTCGAAGAAATAAAAGCCATATTGGCAACAAATCCGGTCCTGGATGCGCCTAACCTGGGCGAACCAATGTTGTTATACGTCGTAGCAACACATCAAGTTGTAGGCGTGGTACTCGTCGTCGAACGAGAAACAGAAGGGCATAAATTACCTCTTCAGAAACCAGTGTACTACGTATCCACTGTCTTAACTCCCTGCAAGTCCCGTTACCCGCACTATCAAAAGATAGCGTATGCGGTGTTCATGGCATCCCGGAAGCTCCGACACTACTTTCAAGAGTGTTCAATAACAATGGCCTCCGAAGTGCCCCTCAACGACATTATAAACAACCGCGACGCGACGGGCAGGATTGCAAAATGGGCCATTGAGCTCTTACCATTTTATATAACTTACAAACCTAGGCGAGCTATAAAGTTGCAAGTCTTGGCTGACTTTGTTGCTGAATGGACTGAAGCCGAACTCCCTAAAGAGTACGGCGCATACTCCAACTGGATTATGCACTTCGACGGCTCCAAAATGTTGGCCAGCTTGGGGGCTGGCGTCGTATTGATGTCCTCAACCGGGGACACAGTCCAATATGTACTTCAGATAATGTACATGGACTCCAACAATGCAGCCGAATACGAGGCCCTCCTACATGGCCTCCGGATGGCAATCTCCATGGGCATTCAACGCCTAGAGGTGTGCGGGGATTCAAACCTTGCAATATCCCAAGTAAATGGAGACTTTGACGCCAAGGATCCGAAAATGGCAGCCTATCATAACGCTGTCCTAAAAATGTCAGCTCGGTTCGAAGGACTTGAATTCCACCATGTAGCCCGGGATAATAACCAAGCAGCCGACGTATTGGCACGCATCGGCACGAAACGCGACGCTGTCCCTCCAAACATCTTCCTGGAACGGCTCTTTAACCCATCCGTACTATGGGAAGAGGAGTCCGGAAATAACAACCCGGAAGCAGCCGCACCACCCAACACAGAACAATCTGACATAATCGGCGACTCAGCCGATGAAATAACACCTTCAGCCCACAAAGTAATGGCAGTAATCGCCCCGTGGACAGAGCCATTCCTAGCCTACTTACTTAGGCAGGAACTTCCCGAAGACCAAAATGATGCCCGCTGCATAGTTCGGCGATCTAAAGCCTACAAGGTCCACGAGGGAGAACTCTATAAGAAAAGCACAACCGGAGTCCTTCAAAGGTGTATCTCCGAAGAGGAAGGCCGAAACCTTCTGGCTGAAATTCATGCCGGACTAGGCGGACACCACGCCGCAGCTCGGGCCCTTGTAGGCAAGGCATTCCGTACAGGATTTTATTGGCCGACGGCCTGGGTAGATGCTCAGGACTTAGTCCAAAGATGCGTCGGTTGTCAGCTCTTTGCTAATCAGAGCCATATGCCACCCACCACCCTCAATACTATACCCATCACCTGGCCGTTCGCGGTCTGGGGGCTTGACATGGTTGGACCCCTTAAAGGGGAAACCCACAAGCAAAAGTACCTATTGGTCATGGCGGACAAATTCACCAAATGGATAGAGGCCAAGCCAGTTAAAACGGCAGAGTCCGGACCAGTGATAGACTTCATATCCGGGGCAGTACACCGTTATGGCGTCCCCCATAGCATCATTACCGATAACGGCACGAACTTCACGGCCGACGAGGTTAAATTATGGTGCAAAAATATGGGCATTAAGCTCGATTACGCTTCAGTCTATCATCCTCAAACCAACGGTCAAGTGGAACGAGCAAATGGTCTAATAATGAGCGGCATCAAACCCAGACTAGTGCGGTCCCTTACGGAATCTAACACGCACTGGGTAGAGGAGCTTGACTCCGTACTCTGGGGGCTGGGGACAACGCCCGACCGTACTACCGGATTCACACCATTTTTTATGGTATACGACGCAGAGGCAGTTTTGCCCTGCGACATCATTCATGACTCACCTCCAGTGCGCATGTACGAAGAAAAAGAAGCCGAGCTAGATCGGCAGGACAGCTTGGACGCATTGGAGGAAGAACGTGACGTCGCCAAGGCTCGTTCCGCATTCTATCAGCAGAAGGCTCGAAGATATCAAAGCAGAGAAGTACAGACTAAGACTTACAATGTTGGCGAACTAGTTCTACGCCTGCCAGACAAGAAAAAGGACAAGCTCAAGCCCAAATGGGAGGGCCCTTCATTATCGATCAAGTCCTGACCGGCGGAGCGTACCGTCTGAGAAATGCATCGGACAACCGACTCGAGCCGAACCCATGGAACGCAGCCCGCCTCCGAAGATTCTACGCCTAGCGCCGGACTAAGAGTTCGTCTCCTTCCCCCGTCCAATTTTTTACACTTCAGCTGTCTTTCGTTTCTCTCTTTTCTCTCACCCTTTTCATAAAAGCCCTTCAAGGCCTACTTGCGCATTGTTCGCACACACTTGATGTGCTATCCGCACTCATTATCCCTGGGGGCTTCTTTACCAAAAGCTTACTTATAAGGGCTTCATGCCCAGCACATGTGTCAAACTTCCACATGTACCTTTTATTCACCATTATATGCATCGATATGACTTAAGTTTTGGCCAAGCTGGGTTGCCTGGCTCCTGTGCTTACCCCTACGTTCCCGATTGTTCGGCTAGGAGGTAAAGGGAGCACCTCTGTGATTGTTACTGCCGGGTCAGCCGGATGTGTACCTCAGACTGGGTGAAGCCGAAAGCTAGCGTTCTTAAGGGAATATTCGGTCGGTGACTTGAAAGATGATTTTTTACCTATTTATTTATCTGCCCCCAGATGTTTTCCTGCTCTTTTCGCAGTCCGGACCTGCACTTTAGGGCATGCCTCCCAGGGAAAGGAACCCTTAATGGAACTATTCTCCCTGGAAGATGTTTCTTACTAATCATGTAATATAACATAACTAGTTGGGCACTTGTCTGATAAAGCACTAATGACCCCTACGCCTGGTCTCCATGCATGCCCTGGTTGTTTCTTAACCGAGAAGGTATTCGGACACACTCCGGACTCTAGGGTCCCGAGGTTGAAGCGAAAAGGTTGGCAAAGACAAACGATCTACAATCCGGCTAGAAGGCATTTTACGTGTCATTTTAAATACATTGTGAAATCAACTGACTATACTCCTCCTCCATCCCGTCTAACAGGTTGTCTAATTTACAGTCCCGTTGGGAATATTTAGCGGCCAACTCTACTTGGCCGTACACTAAGCTCATAGGGATCTCCTTCCCATCGGGCCCCACAGGTCCGACCTCGGCCATGTGGTTGGGATCCGCCTTCTTGTACCGCGTCTTCACCATGGCCTAGGCCTCCCTGGCACCTTGGCGGCAGGCCGATATCTTCCATAAACGGAAGCTCTGCCACGCTCCCTGAAGCTTCTCCGCAAGCTCTCCAAGGCCCTCGGGTAGGGAGAGGGACGGCCATAAGGCCTGGACAACGCCGCTCATCGCCTGCCCAACTCGTTCGAGCAGTTGCACCAGCTCGGGAAGTTGGTCACCCGTTGATATGGGCATCTCCTCCGCCGGGCGACCTGTGAGCACACCTACAGACATATTTCTGTCAATTGACTTCCTCACCGAACTCTTCTTTTCAACGAAGTTCGCTCAAGCACTTACTATAGATGCCGCGACGAAGCCGCTGATTCTCCTTCACGGAGCCAGACAGCTCGGCCCGAACACCTTTCAGCTCCTCTCCAAGCTGGGCGTGGGCATCCTGGAGTTTGTTCCTTTCCTGCTGCACCTTCGTCAGCACCCTCTCGCCGGCCTTCAGCTGGCGCAGTAGTTGTTGCTTGTCCGGATCCAGTCGGGCAAAATTTGCAATATCATTGTCAGACTTACATGCACGCCGCACACCGCTTATCATTTTGAAATAATGTGTTACCAGGAGGGGTCTCTGTGTTTCCTCCTGTGGCAGCGAGTGCGGCCTCAAGTTGGGCCTTGCACTCTTGTAGCTCCTGGGACAATTGGGTATTCTTCTCTGTAAGATCATGCATATCAAATGATCCTTAAATCAGTTACTCTAACTACTTTAATTCTCTGGGCTACTGGCATATACAACTATTAAAATCTCTTACCCGTATGTCTTTTACATACTGCTTTGTGGCTCTGGTCAAACAATCTTGAGCGGCACGGAGGTGCGCGTCCCCCGCGTTAAAGGCATTCAACGCCTCAGGGGAGAAGCATGCATCACGAAAAACTGTTCGGCGGCGCCTATGGTTCATTGCGCTCTCCACCTCAGACCTGGTGGCGGACAGTCTGCTGGCGTCCTCCGTTGGAGGAGTATCCGGCTCGCGCCTTGCACTCGCCTCCACCTCCAGACCAGGTGTTGGAGCCTGGCTGGCAGGGGCTTGGTTGGCAACCTCTCCGCCCGCAGTCCGGCGAGCACTCTTTCTCCTGCAAAAGTCATGAGCATTCAAACACCTCCTAGGAACTTTGTCCCAAATGATGGTCGCGAGCTATACCGTTGCGGTGACGTTTCGATTCACACCGCACCCCTCTTCCGCCTGCGGGGCCGGACTGACCCCTGTGGGTCAGCCACCGCGGGTTTGGCTTCCCGCCTTGAAGGTACCTCCTGTGAAACACCGTTGAATGCGGTGGTCAGAAATGCGCAAGGACGAAATAATGGTGTCAGGACTTCGGTCACAATCACCTGGGAGGCCGGAGATAGGCCGGGGTAGTCAGCCGTAATGGCGACTAAAGCATTATCCATGCTTAGTTGGTGAAACACCCCGTCTATTAGCTCCACCTTTATGACCGGATCCTCTTCGGAGGACAGATCAAGGGATCTTTCTGGATCCTCGGGTTGTGGGGCCGGACTATGTATGCCCTCCACAGTCTGACGCAGTTCCTGTGTCAAAACCATAAAGTAAAGTACTTAACTTTGAAAGCGCAGGTCGGATAAATGAACATCCGCTTACCCAGCTCCGAGGGTTGTTCATGGAGAACCCGTTCAATGGGCTCGTCTGGAGGAAGTCCTCCTTCTCCCCCTTGTACAGACCGGACAGAATCTTCACTAGATCTTCGACCGATCCTGGCCCTTGGCGGCCATGACGAGTGGCATCATTCTCCCTGTTGAAATCCCACATGGGGTGGCCCCTGTATTGCAGCGGCTGCACCCCCCGCATAATGCACGTGGCCATGACTCCGATCATGTTCAATCCGGAATGGGCCAGTAACCTTATCCGGCCCATCAAATAATGGACTCTCTTGTCTTCCTCCAGCGGAGGGCTCCGCGGGCGCCAACTCGGGCGTTTCTTCAGAGGAGCATTGCTGAACTCCGGAAGGCCGATCCGAACAGGGTCTGGCAGTGGAGCGTCTTCTACATAAAACCATTCTGAAGGCCAGTCTTCGGACGCCATCTTAGGGGTTCCGGATGGATATACGGTCCCGGCGATGCGCCATATTTCGGCACCGCCCACTTGATATATTGACCCCTCGTGAGAATAGGGTACAAGGCAGAATAGCCTCTTCCACAGCGCAAAGTGAGGCTCGATGCCCAGGAATAGCTCGCAAAGGGCTACGAAACCCGCGATATGCAAAATAGAGGCGGGCGTGAGGTGATGGAGCTGGAGTCCGTAGAACTCCAGAAGCCCACGAAGGAACGGCTATACAGGAAATCCAAGCCCCCTTATCAGATAGGGGACGAAGCATACCCCCTCCCCTTTGTTGGGACTACGGGTGGCCTCCGCTTGCTTCCCACCTTTGTAGGTGGCCAGCCCAGCTCGAACCGGGACCATAAAGGCCGGAGAAAGGTATCCCTCCGCGTGGAGCGCCACCAGCTCGTTGTGCGGGACAGAACATCTCCTCCAATCTCCTGGCAGAGGGCTGGGAGTGCGAGAGGAGGAGCTGCGTCGACAGTCCATGATGGAATGGATTTTTGGTCAGAAGCGCTCCGATGAGTACTCGCGGAAGGAGGATGGTGGGATTTGGATCTGGATTCTTGCCTCTCTTATAGGCAGATTGTTTGCGCAGCTAGGGGGTAAAACATAAAAGATACCCTGGCTTTTCGCATTCGTGCGGCGCGTGGAAGAAGGATATTATTGGGCGTGGAAGCCAAGGAGCGCAACATTTATAAAAGAGCCGGACACTATCCGGCAAGCACATGGAATTTGAAGGAGAACCCGCCTTGCAACACCGAAGACTATATATGCGCTGGACTCGACGTCATTGAAGCCTGGTTCGGGGGCTACTGAGGGAGTCCTGGACTAGGGGGTGTCCGGATAGCCGGACTATCATCGTAAGCCGGACTCCAAGATTATGAAGATACAAGATTGAAGACTTCGTCCCGTGTCCGGATGGGACTTTCCTTGGCGTGGAAGGCAAGCTTGGCGATACGGATATGTAGATCTCCTACCATTGTAACCAACTCTGTGTAACCCTAGCCCTCTCCGGTGTCTATATAAACCGGAGGGTTTTAGTCCGTAGGACACACAACCATTACAACAATCATACCATAGGCTAGCTTCTAGGGTTTAGCCTCCTTGATCTCGTGGTAGATCCACTCTTGTACTACCCATATCATCAATATCAATCAAGCAGGAGTAGGGTTTTACCTCCATCGAGAGGGCCCGAACCTAGGTAAAAACATCGTGTACATTGTCTCCTGTTACCATCCGCCTAGACGCACAGTTCGGGACCCCCCTACCCGATACACCGACAAGGGGGAATATAACTCGAAAGTTAAGCGTGCTCAGACTGGAGTAATGAAAGGATAGGTGACCGGCCGAGAAGTTAGACAATATGGAATTATGAAGGGTGATTAGAGATTAGAGATTAAATTGAGTAGTGATAAGGGGTGATTAGAGATTAAATACAAATAATTCAGTACCAACCGGGACTAAAGGTCGAGCTCCAGACAGCGGCCACGTGGAGGGCCTTTAGTCCCGGTTCTGGTCCCGGTTTCAGAACCGGGACTAAAGGCTCTCTGGAACCGGGACTAAAGGCCCGTTTTCAATAGTGGCACACCCTATTTTTATGAGCACCTCCGAGACAGTGAGCCAGCAAAACATCTACAGATTAATAAAGTCACCATAGATGCCTCGTAGTCGACGATCTTATCGATGGAGTCATTGGTAAGTCTTCAGTATATATCTATTTTTTCTGTTTCATGCTATTATATGACCAATCTTAAATACTTTTTATATAATTTTATATCATTTTTGGAAACTAACTTATTAACCCAGTGGCCTACGTTGCACGTATACTTGGATACATATCGGATACGGGATACAGGGGTACGCCCGATACATCAATTTTCCAAAAACTAGGATACGGGATACGTTTGTATATCATATTAATTATTAGAGATATGAAAAATAATGAGTTTTTGGTAGGAAACATATTGTTTTCTTAAAAATTTGAAGTCTTCACAATTGCTTAACAAATACTGCATTTCTTTGGATGGACGATGTTGATGGTTCGGCATAATTGCTTAAAAAAATAAGGTAATCACATTCACAATTCGCACATCAAATTCACACGCACGTGGTCGCATAGATAGATAAATATCATAATTTAGGTTCGGGTTCTCACAAATAAAATAGGAGTTCACATCACAACCAGCTCACAAATCAATAATGCTTTGTCATCCACCTCACTAATCCACATCCAATGCTTCAATTTCATTCAGTAACTCCTCCACTTTAGGCTCATCTAGTGATAGTTCAGCTTGCTGCAGGAAGTCGGCACCACCAAACAACTCATAGCTATCTCCTCTAATATCCCAAAATCTGGATGGGCTAGATATATACTCTGATGATTTCCTGGAAATAAGGCGCAAGTTTTGATGCACAAAAACTAAATCTTCAGCACGTGCAGGGTTGAGCCTACAAGAAAAGAAAAGAGAGTAAATTCTCATTGAAGTTTTGCTAAAAATCGACAACCGTTGCATTTGAAAAAAAATAGGAGTAGAAGAGTAAACCTGTTCCGCAATGTATTGTGTATCATGCCATATGTACTCCAATTCCTTTCAGAACAAGAAGAGAAGGTTGGCTGCCCAAGTAATTTTTGAGCAATGGTCCTCAAATCCAGGGCAGAATTTCCATGAATCCCCCACCACTGCTTCGGCTCTTTTTCTTGGAAAAGGAGGATGACCCCCGACCTCTGCATCTGGGAGATGCATGCGGTCATTTTTATTAATTATTCTCGAGGACCTTACAAAGTAGAACAATAATATGCCTGAATCCGCCATATTGGCAACACCTACCACTACTCCTATCCAAATGATGAAGGGGTGCATGTTGGGCCACATACCAGACCTCTCACCTAAGCCTAACATCTAAAGCCGGAGACCCCGACCGACCATCTGCCAGGTCCGGGGCTCAAATCGGTCCGACGCACTCACATGTGTCGTCCCGCCGTCTTCCACTGGTCCATCTTGCACTACTAGGGAAAACCTTATACACAGAATGTTACCAGTAGTGCTTGTTAAAATGAGGCGCTACTGCTACTTAGCAGTAACGCGTCGGCTAAAGTGGCGATACTATTAGCCGCTTAGCATTAGTGCGGCAGGAACAAACACTACTAGGGAAAACCTTATACACAGAATGTTACCAGTAGTGCTTGTTAAAATGAGGCGCTACTGCTACTTATCAGTAGCGCGTCTTCCAGAACCGTGCTACTGTTACCAGCTTAGCAGTAGCGCGGCAGGAACAGAAAGCGCTACTACTATAATTGCCACACCGTTCCCGACGTGCTAGGTATAGTAGTAGCGCCTTTCTACGAACAGCGCTACTACTACGGATTTTAGCAGCAGCGCGTTTTTCCTCCCCACGCTACAGTTAAAGCTATTTTCACCTAACCCCCCGCGCGGCCTGATTTCCTCTTGTCTGCTTCCTCCCCCAATTCTCCTCTACTATTCCTCGTCGCCTCCGCCTCGCCGCCGTCTCCCCCGACCCCGCCTCACCGTCGTCTCTCCCGACCCCACCTCGCCGCCGTCTCCCCGACCCCGACACGCCGCCATCTCCCCCGACCCCGCCTCGCCGCCGTCTCCCTCGACCCGCCTCGCCGCCGTCTCCCCCGACCCCGCCTCGCCGTCGTCTCCCCCGACCCCGCCTCGCCGCGCCTCGGTGCCGCCGTCTCCCCCGACCCCATCTCTCTCCCCGCCCTCTGTAAGCACTCTCCCCTTCCGATCCCTCTTCTCTGCTTAGTATGAACCCTAACTATTTAGTGCTAGTTAGTATGAACCCTAGGCTATTTTTAGTGCTAGTTAGTTAATTACTTCGATGGTGATTAGGGCAGTAGTTCCTAGGTACTAATTAGTTAGTAAGAACTAGGTACTAATTAGGTACTAGAATATTTTTATATATAGTAAGTTTATTTTTAGTAAGAACTAGTTGAATTAATAGAACTAGTTAGTAAGAACTTGTTTCTATTTTTTAGTTAAAGCAATTTTTCTCGCCTCGACGTGGATGATGCCTATCCCGCATCCTCATCGTCGAGTCGGCGGAGGACAACACCTGCTTGACCAGATCGGCCATGTCCGGGACTGGGCTCCGCCGGGGTGGTACTGGGAGGCGCTACCTATCGGGGGGCAGGTTGGTGAGGAGCCAGCTTGTCGTTGACCCGAACCTTCGTTGGTGGCGGTTGCATGGGCCAGTGATGATCCAGAGGCTCGTGGACTCTGCGGAGGTGGTGCGTCACCGTGCCAGTGAGGAGGACGCGCACGTCCATCGCTACTTGTTTGCGTTGGAGCACATGCGGTTCTCCAATACCTGGCAGGTTCTCCGGGGATCTCACTGGAGCTATGATCCCGTGATGGTTTCTTCTCTGTGGGTGTCCACCGCCCGTGCCGATACCCGTCGTGTGCTAGGGTTTTAGTTGTATTAGTGATGTTATATGTATGACACTATTCGTGATGTATTAGTGATAATATTCGACGATGTACGAACGCATGAGATGATTTACTTTTGCTTATTGAATGCATGCTAATTTGAGTCCTATAAGATATTTTGAAATGTATATCTTCTGTTGCTCAATATCCAAGTGGCCGGTCATGTTTGCAGGTTACACCTCCGAGTGGCCTATGTTTTGCCGGAGTGTTGATTCATTTCCGTTCCGGCAAATTTCAGGCGCTCGATATGTCCTATTTTAGCAAAGGTCATGCCGGATTTTTCCGTGAATTTTGGCATGACTTGTGCCAGAATATGTAGGAAATATCGAGTGCCCCGGATTTGTGTGTTGAGTATCTTGGTAGTTGTCTTTGATCGATTTTCAATTAATGTTTTAACTATGAACATAGGAAATGTCTGATGACGAAAAGGATTTCGGTATTTGCAAATACTGCTAAGACGAGCGCGGCCTGTGCGACGAAATCTTCCTAGATGATGATAGGCGCTTCAGCATTAAGCTGGACGAGAACTTCGAAGTGGATACAGTAAGTCTCAGTGACAAGTCTTTTTTCATAATTAAGCATGACATCTGCTTCATTTGCTTCAACTTAAATTTTTTACTATTCTACTAGCGTATCCCCTGCCATGCAAGAGTTTTTGTATTGGATAAGATAGGTTTCAGTCATAGTACGGAGGAAAAGAAAGTTTACTTGAAGACCGAGCATGGTTATATTTTCCATGCAAAATTATACAATTCAGACGGCTACACCTATTTTGGATGCAAAACATGGCGAGCACTATGCAAGACTTATGCATTTGAGCCTGATATGGTTATCACCTTTGATATTCGTCCGGAAGATGATATTGAAGGTAATACCGACATCTGGGTCGATGTGCAGACGCATCCAGTTATACCATTATGTAAGTTTTTCAACCATATTTATGTCTTTGATATTGTTTATTCAAAAATAGTTGACAACTAATTTGTATTGTCAGCTTATTTCGGTGCAAGCAAACATGTCCAACGGTTGGTAGACAGGGCCGTATACTGTCCTGGGGCTGAACTCAACTGCGAGGAGCTCAGTCATTATGTTTCATGGCTTGAGGATCTTGATACTGTCAAGACAAATTTTCTTCCTGCATTTAGAAATGTTAGTACTGAAAATGTGTGACCAATAGTGTTAGTAATGAACTACGCTCACATCTATTTAGGAAGGATGGTGAGATTTTTACTAATTTTCATCAGTGCATCTTTTACATACATAATTTTTGAAGCTAAACTTCATTGCTAAGTATGTTACCATACGATGAATGTTGTGCCTTATGGGATCGAGACTAAAGGTACCATGAGTATTATCAGCTTACGGCCAAGATATCCTACAGATTACTTTAGTGCATTCAAGATTAGCGACGGATGCTTAATAGTGCAAAACTGGACGAAATATGTGATAGGGGAGCGCAGAGAAGTACTAGGGGGCAGCAAACAGATGTGCTACCCACGATTAGGAGACAGGTTCATCTGCATGCTCCAGTTTGATCAAGGAGGAGAGCTATACATGTTTTATGTTATTTTACCTAAGAGAGAGCAGCAGGAGTGATTAGCTAGGCTAGAAATGAGTTTGAGGATGATGATGTGCTACACTATTACTATGGTGATAAAATAGCTAGTGTTGGTGGTAATGACTATGATGATTATTATTAGCTAGTGTTAGTGCTGATTAAATAAATACCGTGGTGGTAATGACTACGATGATGATTAAATGCTTGTGCTGGCGGATTAGATTCAAGTGGAGGCAACATGTGGTGCACATCAAAAGTACTACTAGTCCAAACTAGATCAAGTTTGGATTAGTAGTATACTTTTGACATGCACCACATATTGCCTCCACTTGAACCTAATCCACCTTCATTTGACACACTGTTATGGACATAATGATGTAAACCTCATAACTGGTATTGTACCAATATTTGTACGATGGCGCATAAATACACTAAAAAAATACTAGCAGCGATGGACAGAAAACACGCTGCAACTAGTTACCTTAGCAGTAGCGTGGTACTGAACAAACGTTGCAGCTATTTGTCCTAGCAGTAGCGCATGCGGGCACGCGTTACTGCTAAGCAATAGCTGTAGCGCCTTATTAGTAGCGCGGCCTCCCGCGCTACTAGTGGACACAAAACCCGCGCTACTGCTAGGGTTTTCCCTAGTGGTGAGAACACGCTACTGCTATGGTTTTCCCTAGTAGTGCGAACGCGCTACTACTATAATTGCCACACCGTTCCCGACGTGCTAGGTATAAGCGCCCTTCCAGGAACAGCGCTACTACTACGCATTTTAGCAGCAGCGCGTTTTGCCTCCCCACGCTACTGTTAAAGCTATTTTCACCTACCCCGCGCGGCCTGATTCCCTCTCCTCTGCTTCCACCCCCAATTCCCCACTCTTTCTTCTCCCCCTTGTCGCCGCCGTCTCGCCGCCGTCTCCCCCGACCCCGCCTCGCCGCCATCTCCCCCGACCCCGCCTCGCCGCCGTCTCCCTCAACCCGCCTCACCGCCGTCTCCCACGACCCCGCCTCGCCGCCGTCTCCCCCGACCATGCCTCGCAGCGCCTCGGTGCCGCCATCTCCGCCGACCCCCTCTCTCTCCCCGCCCTTTGTAAGCACTCTCCCCTTCCGATCCCTCTTCTCTTCTTAGTATGAACCCAAGCTATTTAGTGCTAGTTAGTATGAACCCTAGGCCATTTTTAGTGCTAATTAGTTAATTAATTATATGGTAATTAGGGCAGTAGTTCCTAGGTACTAATTAGTTAGTAAGAACTAGGTACTAATTAGGTACTAGTTTATTTTTATTTATAGTAAGTTTATTTTTAGTAAGAACTAATTGAATTAATAGAAATCGTTAGTAAGAACTTGTTGCTATTTTTTTAGTTAAAGCAATTTTTCCCGCATCGACGTGGACGATGCCTATCCCGCATCCTCGTCGCCGATTCGGCAGAGGACGACACCTGCTTGACCTGACGGGCCATGTCCGGGACTAGGCCGCGCCGGTGTGGTACTGGGAGGCGCTAACTACTGGGGGGCGCAGGTTGGTGAGGAGCCAGCCTGTCGTTGACCCGAACCTTCTTTGGTGGCGGTCGCGTGGGACAGTAACGGTCTAGAGGCTCGAGGACCCCGCGGAGGTGGTGCGTCACCGTGTCAGTGAGGAGGACGTACACGTCCGTCGCTACTTATTTGTGTTGGAGCACAGGTTCTCAAATACCTGGCAGGTTCTCCAGGGATCTCACTGGAGTTATGATCCCGTGATGGTTCCTTCTCTGTGGGTGTCCACCACCCGCGCCGATACCCGTCGGGTGCTAGGGTTTTAGTTGTATTAGTGATGTTATATGTATGACACTATTCGGGATGTATTAGTGATAATATTCGACGATGTACGGACGCATGAGATAATTTACTTTTGCTTATTGAATGCATGCTAATTTGAGTCCTATAAGATATTTTGAAATGTATATCTTGTGTTGCTCAAATAGGATATGTGCTTGCCCAAGTGGCCGGTCATATTTGCAGGTTACACCTCCTAGTGGCCTATGTTTTGCCGGAGTGTTGATTCATTTCCCTTCCGACAAATTTCAGGCGCTCGATATGTCCTATTTTAGCAAAGGTCATGCCGGATTTTTCCGTGAATTTTGGCATGACTTGTGCCAGAATATGTAGGAAATATCGAGTGCCCCGTATTTGTGTGTTGAGTATCCTGGTAGTTGTCTTCGATCGATTTTCAATTAATGTTTTAACTATGAACATAGGAAATGTCTGACGATGAAAAGGATTTCGGTGTTTGCAAATACTGCGAAGAAGAGCGCGGCCTGTGCGATGGAATCTTCCTAGATGATGATAGGCGCTTCAGCATCAAGCTGGATGAGAACTTCGAAGTGGATACAGTAAGTCACAACGACAAGTATTTTTTGTAATTAAGCACGACATTGCTTCATTTGCTATACATTTTTTACTATTCTACTAGCGTATCCCCTGCCATGCAAGAGTTTTTGTATTGGATAAGATAGGTTTCAGTCGTACTATGGAGGTAAAGAAAGTTTACTTGAAGACCGAGCATGGTTATATTTTCAATGTAAAGTTATACAATTCAGACGACTACACCTATTTTGGATGCAAAACATGACGAGAACTATGCAAGACTTATGCATTTGAGCGTGATATAGTTATCACCTTTGATATTCGTCCGGAAGATGATATTAAAGGTAATATCGGCATCTGGGTCGATGTGCAGACGCCTCCAGTTATACCATTATGTAAGTTTCTCAACCATATTTATGTCTTTGATATTGTTTATTCAAAAATAGTTGACAACTAATTTGTATTGTCAGCTTATTTCGGTGCAAGAAAACATGTCCAGTGCTTGGTAGACATGACCGTATACTGTGCCGGGCTGAACTCAGCTGCGAGGAGCTCAGTCATTATGTTTCATGGCTTGCGGATCTTGATACTGTCAAGACAAAGTTTCTTCCTGCATTTAGAAATGTTAGCACTAAAAACGTGCGACCAATAGTGTTCGTAATGAACTACGGTCACATCTATTTAGGAAGGATGGTAAGATTTTTACTATTTGTCCTCAGTGCATCTTTTCCATACATTATTTTTGTAGCTAAACTTCATTGCTAAGTAAGTTACTATACGATGTTCTTCAATAGGGACTCCCGATGAATGTTGTCTTATGGGATCAAGACTAAAGGTACCATGAGTATTACTAGCTTACGGCCAAGATATGCTGCAGATTACTTTAGTGCATTCAAGATTAGTGACGGATGCTTAATAGTGCAAGAATGGACAAAGTATGTGATGGGGGGAGCACAGAGAAGTACTAGGGGGCAGCAAACAGATGCGCTACCCACAATTAGGAGACAGGTTAATCTGCATGCTCCAACTTGATCAAGGAGGAGAGCTATACATGTTTTATGTTATTTTACCTAAGAGAGAGCAGCATGAATGATTAGCTAGCTAGAAATGAGTTTGAAGATGATGATGTGCTACACTATTACTATGATGATAAAATAGCTAGTGTTGGTGGTAATGACTATGATGATTATTATTAGCTAGTGTTAGTGGTGATTAAATAAATATTGTTGGCGGTAATGACTATGATGATGATTAAATAGCTTGTGCTGGCGGATTAGATTCAAGTGGAGGCAACATGTGGTGCACATTGAAAGTACTACTAGTCCAAACTAGATCAAGTTTGGATTAGTAGTATACTTTTGACATGCACCACAAATTTCCTCCACTTGAACCTAATCCACCTTCATTTGACACACTGTTATGGACATAATGATGTAAATCTCATAACTGGTATTGTACCAATATTTGTACGATGGCGCATAAATACACTAAAAATTAAAAAAATTAAAAAAGAATACTAGTAGCAATGGAGAGAAAACACGCTGCCAGTAGTTACATTAGCAGTAGCGTGGGAGTGAACAAACGCTGCAGCTATTTGTCCTAGCAGTACCGTGTGCGGGCACGCGTTACTGCTAAGCAATAGCTGTAGCGCCTTATTAGTAGCGCGCCTACCCGCGCTACTAGTGAGCACAAAACCAGCGCTACTGCTAGGGTTTTCCCTAGTAGTGTTCAGAGCAGATTGAGGTGACAACCTTGACAAGTCCTGTGCCATCGACGCCACCACGACGTCAAACAACGACTTCCACCTACGCGAGCCTTGGTTGGTCCTCCGCCATTGATGCCACCATGACGCCAGCCGATGACCTCCACCTACGTGAGTCTATCTCCAAGCAACAGATGTAAATCCATTGTAGGATAGGGTCGCACCACCGCCGTCGCCCACCACCCACAAGCGCCACCCAACCCCAAGTTTCCCAAAGTAACGCCCTCAAGAAGGGAATGGCGCCGTGAGCTTTCGCCCAGGAGACCTAGGGGAAGGTGAATTGAGGAGATCAGTCCATACCGACGCCTCCAAGTAGGGGAACGACGCCCTCAAGCATCACCGTCGCGCGCGGCCGGTCAAGGCCGGCCAGGGATTTCGCCCGAACTAGATCCCCGCCACCAGCAGCGCCTCCTGTATAGCACCGGCAACCAAGAGGAAGCGCGGCCCGACCAGGATGGCCCGCACGCCGAACAGGGGAGGAGGGGAGGCGCCAGATCATGCGCACCGGCCGCCACAGAAGCCACCGCCGACCACCAAAGACCACCGGATCACGCCGCCCGCACGGCCGGGATACCAGATCCACTGCCCGCACGCCTGCTAGACGGCCGTGCCTTGCCAATGGAGCCGCCGCTCCAGATCCGGGGTTCCCCACGCAGAAGCAGGGCAACCGAGGCCCCGCCGCCACCATCCTTGGCTTCCCGGGCTTGCCCGGCGGCTACCTCAGGCGGTAGCGAGGAGGTGGGACGAGGTGGGAAGGGGGCCGCGGCTGCGCGGCTAGGGTTCCCCCGCCGCTACCACGGGAGGTGACGCAGGGGTCGCTAGTAGCAGTCGCGAGAGGAAGAGGGAGGCGACGCGAGACGTGCCAAGGAATAGACGCAGTCTCTGAGCAAAGAATATCTGATTATCTACTATGGTTACATGGATCAAACGCAATTGATTGAGGCACCACTGCTTCGGCTCTAGCAAAAATCTATCTTCAGTGGAGTCGAAACCATTTAATCCAAGACCCATAAGACTGAAGTTGGCAAACTGTTGTTTCAGTTCGTTCATTTTTGTGCCCCCACGAGGAAATATTCTTCTAAAGAATGCATTTCTTTCATCTGAAATCTCTTGATCCATGTGTCGAGCTTGACGGCCTGGAAGTGCACTAATCCACGCTGGAGTGTAGTACCTTAGGAGAAAATAACAATCGGATTAGAAAACACAACAATCAGCAAGCATTCAATTCAATTCAATTCAATTAACTTACTTGGGATTGAGTAAGTGAGCCAAGCAATGCAGCGGAGTGCTACTCTTTGTCCAACGAAATATTAAGACATCATTGACCGCAGAGAAGAATGGGGATTCTTCATGGGATTCTAGACCTTCTTTCCTGTATATTACTTCCTTTACCTTCTCAATCATCATATCCCACTTCTCATAGGTCAGATGAAGGCAGGGTTTATCTATATCAGTCGCTCTAATCATAGAATATATTGGCTCTCCAAATTCAATGAATTACTAAACCTTATTCCACCAATCATCAATCAATATTTTTTCTTTCACAAACCATGCTCCCTCTACATTGTCATTTTTGTAATCATTCCACTTTGGCCCCACCACCATCATTGTAAGAGCTTGCCTTATTTGTACCAATCTCTTCAACATCACAATTTGAGAAGCAAGTCTAGTATCAGCCACAACAAGCAATTTCAGTTTACTACTAGCATTGAATATACACAGCCTCATGGAATGATTCATAATGAAATGTTTTATGCGAAAGCCATCTGCTGCAATTTCACTAATCCAATTGCAATGATCACAAAGAGGGTCATCCTCACTGCTAGTTGAACCTAAGCTCTTCTCAAGGCAAGATTTAAAGTGTGCACAACACAAGGAGTCCAGAAAATGTGATTACACCTTTCTTGCACTAACAGACCTATGCCCCTGTAGTTTGACGCATTATATGTTATCACCTGCACAACATTTGTTGGTCTACCAACCTCAATAATTTCACAAATCCTGTCCGGTACTCCATTGACTTCACCTCTCCTTCATTGTTAATTGAATCATCTTCTGTTATAGCCATGAAATTAAGTAATGGACGCCATTGAGGATCTGGCCATCCATCAGAAACAATAGTCACACCTTTGCTGCTCCATGTTGATTTGATGGGCATCAACATTCTATCAACATGCGTCCTCTCTTGCAAAAGAAGTGTGGTCCTGAGATTATCATAACTTGGAGGGGCGTAGCCAGCCAACAAATTTTCATGGCCAACAGCAAAGATGAAAGTTGCCCTGAACCAAGGGTTACATGTTAGAATTGTGTCGAATATTATTTGTACAAGGTAGGTTACAGTTGGGCTTGGATTTGGACTGTGTGTAGATAGGATATGGAGTCGTGTTCAAGTAGGACACTTGTATCCTAGGCCTCTTATCAAATGAAGGGGTATACACACAATGTAACCTATACCAACATAATAGCCCAGGAATGCAGGGAAAGCCGGCGGCAAGTGCCGGCGTCCAGGGGGACCGGGTGCGGTACTGTAGTGGAGGAGCGCCCATAGTCAGGCCCCGGGGATGTAGCCATGATGGTGAACCTCGTTAACAAATCCCGGTGTCGCGCTCGTGTGATTACTTGGTCCTCGGTAGATTGTCGGTGTGCCTCAGGTTAATTCTAACATTACATGCAACATTGAATGAAATCCCTGCTATGTAAAACATCCTTGCAATCAATGCATCAAGGTGGTTGCGAGCTTCCATGTCAAAGCATGCCTCAATTGGATTACCCCCACTTTTTTCTTGCCCTTGCTCCAAACCCATCCATTGGCAGCGGGATTTCTCTAGGTATCAATCAGTGCATCGGCTCTCTCTTCCTCACCTTTCAACTGAACAAGAACATCGACAGTGACCTTTTGACATGAACTCACACCCATGTTAGGAACCTTCAAAAGGTGCGCCTTTACTCTTGAGTAGCTACCATTGATAACATACTCACAAAGCCTACACATGGATCTCTTGTTGCGTCCTTTCCCTTTCCCAGTATTTTCCAACATCTGGACGTACCTCCACAAAGGCTTCTTCTCATTATCATCTTCCGGGATCACACAAGCAGCAGCCAATACATGGACTACATCCACGCTACCTCCACTGCCTGCTTCACTTCTAACTGAAGAAAACCTACTAGACATGGCCGATCTGCATGGCAAAAGGAGGAGATTATAAAAACCGATTAGTCAAACTGATCTAATCTTAAAACCTAAACCTAAAACATTTACGTACAGAATTCAGAGAAGGATATGGAGAAGAGAGGTCAGAGAAAGAGAGGGAGATGAGAACATACCTCCTGCAGGCAAGTTACGGATGTCTTCTGCTGGAGACGAGCCGGCGACCAATCAACGTCGATTGAATTGGAGTTGAGAAGGAGAGAGGAACATGTGGGAGAGGAGAGGACTGGAGCTGGGAATTTATGGAGAGTTGGAGACCTGCGGGCTGCGGCTGCTCGCCTGCTCCAAGGAGTCGAGGGCACAAGCTGGCCAGCTAGGAGTTGATGACGTGCGGCAACGGAAGGAGGGGATCGTACACCCTGTACGCCTTTGAGCCCGCCTGGTAGCCGATGAAGATCATCTTCGTGCTGCGGTCGTCGAGTTTCTTCAGCCCCGGCCACGTGTTCTTGATGTAGCCGATCCAACCGAAGACGTGCAGGTAGTGCACGGCGGGCTTCTTGTCGTACCATGCCTCATACGGGGTCTTGCCGTCGATGCTGCGTGTGTAGGACCTGTGGAGGATGAACACTGCAGTAACCATGGCCTCCCCCCAAAAACCAGCTTGGCATGTTGTTGGCCTTGAGCATGCTTCTGGCCATGCTGATGACGGTTTGATTATGCCGCTCCACCACGCAATTTTGTTGTGGCGAGTAGGGCACCGTCAGGTCCCTTTCAACACCGTGGTCTGCAAAGTACTCACCGAGTGCACTGGATGTGAACTCGTCGCCCTAGTCCGTCAGGAACATACGCAATCCTGCCCCTGCTCTTCCTCGGTCGTGGCGACAAAGTTTTTAAAGCTGGTCGCGATGGCGCCCTTCACATGCAACTGTTGGAAATATGCTCTAGAGGCAATAATAAAATGGTCATTATTATATTTCCTTGTTCATGATAATTGTCTATTGTTCATGCTATAATTGTATTAACTGGAAATCGTAATACATGTGTGAATACATAGACCACAACAAGTCCCTAGTGAGCCTCTAGTTGACTAGCTCGTTGATCAATAGATGGTTATGGTTTCCTGACCATGGACATTGGATGTCGTTGATAACGGGATCACATCATTAGGAGAATGATGTGATGGACAAGACCCAATCCTAAGCATAGCACAAGATCGTGTAGTTCGTCTGCCAAAGCTTTTCTAATGTCAAGTATCATTTCCTTACACTATGAGATTGTGCAACTCCCTGATACCGTAGGAATTCTTTGGGTGCGCCAAACGTCACAACGTAACTGGGTGGCTATAAAGGTACACTACAAGTATCTCCGAAAGTGTCTATTGGGTTGGCACCAATCGAGACTGGGATTTGGCACTCCGTATGACGGAGATGTATCTCTGGGCCCACTCGGTAATGCATCATCATAATGAGCTCAATGTGACTAAGTGGTTAGTCACGGGATCATGCATTACGGAACGAGTAAAGTGACTTGCCGGTAACGAGATTGAACAAGGTATAGGGATACCGACGATCGATTCTCGGGCAAGTATCATACCGGTAGACAAAGGGAATTGTATACGGGATTGATTGAATCCTCGACATCGTGGTTCATCCAATAAGATCATCATGGAACATGTAGGAGCCAACATGGGTATCCAGATCCCGCTGTTTGCTATTGACCAGAGAGATGTCTTGGTCATGTCTACATGCCTCCCGACCCCGTAGGGTCTACACACTAAAGGTTCGATGACGCTAGGGTTATAGGAAAAATTTGTACGTGGTTACTGAATGTCGTTCGAATTATCGGATGAGATCCCGGACGTCACAAGGAGTTCCGGAATGGTCCGGAGGTAAAGAATAATATATAGGAAGTGAGGTTTTGGCCACCTGAAGTGTTTTGGGCGTCACCGATAACGTACCGGGACCACACGAGTGTTCCGGGGGTCCACCGGGAGGGGCCACCAGCCCCGGAGGCTTTCCTGGGCCAAGAGTGGGAAGGGACCAGCCCCTGAGTGGGCTGGTGCGCCACCCACCAAGGCCCAAGGCGCAGCAAAGAGGAGAGAGGGGAAACCCTAGGCGCAGATGGGCCTAAGGCCCACCCTAGGGCGCGCCCCCTCTCTCCCCCTCTTGGCCGCCCCCCTCCATCCCATCTAGGGCTGCCGCCCCCCTAGGGGTGGGGACCCTAGAGGGGGCGCACCCTAGTCCCCTCCTCCTATGTATTGTGGGGGTTTTGGGGCTGCCAAAGACACGAGTCTCTCTCTCTCTCGGCGCAACCCTACCTCTCCACATCCTCGTCCTACTGGAAACCACGCTGCTCCACCACCACCACGCCGTCGTGCTGCTGCTGGTGTTGTCTTCCCCAACCTCTTCCTCCTCCTTGCTGGATCAAGACGCGGGAGACGTCACAGGGCAGCACGTGTGTTGAATGCGGAGGCGTCGTTGTTTGGCGCTTAGATCGGAATCAACCGCGATCTAAATCGCTGCGAGTACGACTCCTTCATCCATGTTCTTGTAACGCTTCTGCATCGTGATTTGCAAGGGTATGAAGATGCACTCCCCTCTCTCTCGTTGTTTGTCTCTCCATAGATTGATCTTGGTGATGCGTAGAAATTTTTTGAATTTCTGCTACGTTCCACAACAGTGGTATCGGAGCTAGGTCTATGAGTAGTTTCTATGCACGAGTATAACACAAGTTGTTGTGGGCGTTGGTTTGTTCAATATACTTACCATTACCAGTCTTATCTTGATTTGGCGGCTGATACGTCTCCAACGTATCTATAATATTGTTCCATGCTATTATATTACCCCTTTTGGATGTATATGGGCTTTATTTTACATATTTATATCATTTTTGGGACTAACCTACTAACCGGAGGCCCAGCCGTATTGCTGTTTTTTTGCCTATTTCAGTATTTCGAAGAGAAGGAATATCAAACTGAGTCCAAACGGAATGAAACCTTCGGGAGCATGATTTTTGGAACGAACATGATCTAGAGGACTTGGAGTGCAAGCCAAGAAGTAGCCGAGGCGGCCACGAGGGTGGAGGGCGCGCCCACCCCTACAGGGCGCGCCCCCTGTCTCGTGGCCCCCTCGGGTGGCCACTGACGTACTTATTCCTCCTATATATACCCATGTACCCCGAAAACATCCAGGGAGCCAACGAAAAACAATTTCCACCGCCGTAACCTTCTGTATCCGCGAGATCCCATCTTGGAGCCTTCGCCGGCGCTCTGCCGGAGGGGGAATCGACCATGGAGGGCTTCTACATCAACACCATAGCCCTTCCGATGAGTTGTGAGTAGTTTACCACAGGCCTTCGGGTCCATAGTTATTAGCTAGATGGCTTCTTCTCTCTTTTTGGATCTCAATACCATGTTCTCCGCCTCTCTTGTGGAGATCTATTCGATGTAACTCTTTTTGCGGTGTGTTTGTCGAGATCCGATGAATTGTGGGTCTATGATCAAGTTTATCTATGATAAATATTTGAATCTCCTCTAAATTCTTTTATGTATGATTGAGTTATCTTTGCAAGTCATTTCGAATTATCAGTTTGGTTTGGCCTACTAGATTGATCTTTCTTGCCATGGGAGAAGTGCTTAGCTTTGGGTTCAACCTTGCGGAGTCCTTTCCCAGTGACAGCAGGGGCAGCAAGGCACGTATTGTATTGTTGCCATCGACGATAAAAAGATGGGGTTTATATTATATTTTTTGAGTTTATCCCTCTACATCATGTCATCTTTCTTAATGCGCTACTTTGTTCTTATGAACTTAATACTCTAGATGCATGCTGGATAGCAGTCGATGTGTGGAGTAATAGTAGTAGATGCAGGCAGGAGTCGGTCTACTTGTTGCGGACGTGATGCCTATATACATGATCATTCCTAGATAATCTCATAATTATTTGCTTTTCTATCAATTGCTCGACAGTAATTTGTTCACCCACCGTAATACTTATGCTATCTTGAGAGAAGCCACTAGTGAAACCTATGGCCCCCGGGTCTATCTTTTATCATATAATCTTTCAATCTACTTTTATTTGCATCTTTACTTTTCCAATCTATATTTTAAAATACCAAAAATATATTTATCTTATCATACTATCTCTATCAGATCTCACTTTCGCAAGTGGCCGTGAAGGGATTGACAACCCCTTTATTGCGTTGGTTGCAAGTTCTTGTTTGTTTGTGTAGGTGTGTGGGACTTCTGAGGAGCCTCCTACTGGATTGATACCTTGGTTCTCAAAAACTGAGGGAAATACTTACGCTACTATTGCTGCATCACCCTTTCCTCTTCAAGGAAAACCAACGCAAGCTCAAGATGTAGCAAGAAGGATTTCTGGCGCCATTGCCGGGGAGGTCTTCGCTCAAGTCAAGAAATACCAAGTACCCACCGCAAACTCATCTCCCTCGCATTTACATTATTTGCCATTTGCCTCTCGTTTTCCTCTCCCCCACTTCACCCTTGCCGTTTTATTCGCCCTCTCTTTCCCAATCTCCTCTCTCTCTTTTGCTTACCTTTTTCTGCTTGCTTGTGTGTTGGATTACTTGTTGCCATGGCGCAAGATAATACCAAATTGTGTGATTTCTCCAATACCAATAATAATGATTTTCTTAGTACTCCGATTGCTCCTCTTAATGATGTTGAGTCTTGTAAAATCAATACTGCTTTGCTGAATCTGGTTAAGAAAGATCAAATCGCCGGCCTTCCTAGTGAAGTTGCCACTACTCATCTAAACAACTTTGTTGATTTGCGTGATATGCAAAAGAAGAAAGATACGGATAATGATATTGTTAAATTGAAGTTATTTCCGTTTTCACTTAGAGATCGTGCTCAGGTTTGGTTTTCATATTTGCCGAAAAATAGTATTGATTCTTGGAACAAGTGCAAAGATGCTTTTATCTCTAAGTATTTTCCTCCCGCTAAGATCATCACTCTTAGGAACGATATTATGAATTTTAAACAACTTGATCATGATCATGTTGCCCAATCTTGGGAAAGAATGAAATTGATGATTCGCAATTGCCCTACTCATGGTTTGAATTTATGGATGATCATACAAAAAATTTATGCCGGTTTGAACTTTGCTTTGCTTCTAGAAATCTTTTAGATTCGGCTGCGGGAGGCACGTTTATGGAAATCACGTTAGGAGATGCTACAAAACTTCTTGATAATATTATGGCTAATTATTCTCAATGGCACACCGAAAGATCTTCTAGTAAAAAAGTGCATGCTATAGAAGAAATTAATGTTTTGAGTGGAAAGATGGATGAACTTATGAAGTTGTTTGCTACTAAAAATACTCCTCTTGATCCCAATGATATGCCTTTGTCTACTTTGATTGAGAATAATAATGAATCTATGGATGTGAATTTTGTTGGTAGGAATAGTTTTGGAAACAATGCTTATAGAGTAAACTTTAATCCTAGACCGTTCCCTAGTAATTCCTCTAATAATTATGGAAATTCCTACAACAATTCTTATGGTAATTTTAATAAGATGCCCTCTGATTTTGAGAATAGTGTGAAAGAATTTATGATCTCTCAAAAGAATTTTAATGCTTTGCTTGAAGAAAAATTGCTCAAAGTTGATGATTTGGCTAGGAACGTTGATAGACTTTCTCTCGATGTTGATTCTCTTAAACTTAGATCTACTCCTCCTAAGCATGATATCAATGAGTGTCTCAAATCCATGAGAATTTCCATTGATGAGTGTAAGGAAAGAACTGCTAGATTGCATGCTAAGAAAGATTGCTTTGTAAAGGCGTGTTCTTCTAGTTTCCGTGAAAATAATGATGAAGATCTTAAAGTTATTGATGTGTCACCTATTAGATCTTTGTTTTCCAATCTGAAACTTAATAATAATGGGACTGGAGATGAGTCAACTTTAGTTAGAAGGCGTCCCAATAATTTGGAGTTTTTAGATCTTGATGCTAAATTTGGTAAAAGTGGGATTGGAGAGGTCATGACTTTAAATAGCATTGAACCCACTATCTTGGATTTCAGGGAATTTGATTATGATAATTGTTCTTTAGAAGGTTGTTAATTATCCTCATGCTTATAGTCAAAATAAAGCTTTTACCAAACATATCGTTGATGCCTTGATGCAATCTTATGATGAAAAACTTAATTTGGAAGTTTCTATACATAGAAAAATTAATGATGAGTGGGAACCTACTATAAAGATTAAAATTAAAGATCATGAGTGTTTTGGTTTGTGTGATTTGGGTGCTAGTGTTTCCACGATTCCGAAAACTTTATGTGATATTCTAGGTTTCCATGATCTTGATGATTGCTCTTTAAATTTGCACCTTGCGGATTCCACCATTAAAAAGCCAATGGGAAGGATCAATGATGTTCTCATTGTTGCAAATAGAAATTTGGTGCCCGTAGATTTTATCATTCTTGATATAGATTGCAATCTTTCTTGCCCTATTATTCTTGGTAGACCTTTCCTTAGAACGATTGGTGCGATTATTGATATGAAGGAAGGAAATATTAGATTCCAATTTCCATTAAGGAAAGGCATGGAGAACTTTCCAAGAAAGAAAATAAAATTACCTTATGAATCTATCATACGAGCTACTTATGAATTGAGTGCCAAAGATGGCACTACTTAGATCTATCTTCGCTTTTATGCCTGACTAGGGGCGTTAAACGATAGTGCTAGTTGAGAGGCAACCCAATTTTATTTGTGTTTTCTGTTTTTGTTTCTGTTTAGTAAAAAAAATTGCATCTACCTTCTTTTTAGATGTGTTTTTATGTTTTAATTAGTGTTTGCGTCAAGTAGAACCTATAGGATAACCTATGGTGATAGTTAATTTGGTTCTGCTGAAAAACAGAAACTTTGCGCGCATGAAATTAGTTTTTTTAAATCACAGAAACGTGATTTTGCCTTGATTATTTTTTATGCTAATCAATAGACAAATTTTCCAGGACTTCCTATTTTGGTAGGATTTGTTAATTTCCAGAAGTTTGCGTTAGTTACAAATTGCTACAGACTGTTATGTTTTTGACAGATTCTGTTTTTCGTGTGTTATTTGCTTATTTTGATGCATCTATGGCTAGTATTAAGTGGTATGAACCATAGAGAACTTGAAATAAAGTAGGTTTAACACCAATATAAATAAATAATGATTTAATTACAGTACCTTATGTGGTGGTTTTGTTTTCTTTCACTATCGGAGCTTATGAGATTTCCTATTGAGTTTTGTGTTGTGAAGTTTTCATGTTTCGGGTAAAGGTTTGATGGACTATGGAACAAGGAGTGGTGAAATCCTAAGCTTGGGGATGCCCATGGCACCCCAAGATATTCAAGAGTAGCCAAAAGCCTAAGCTTGGGGATGCCCCCGGAAGGCATCCCCTCTTTCGTCTTCGTTCATTGGTAACTTTACTTGGAGCTATATTTTTATTCACCACATGATATGTTTTTTGCTTGGAGCGTTGTGTATGATATTAGTATTTTCTATTTAGTTTTCCACAACCATCCTTGCTGTACAAACCTTTTGGGAGAATCCCACTTGATTGGAATTTATTAGAATACTCTATGTGCTTCACTTATATCTTTTTGAGCTAGATAGTTTTTGCTCTACTGCTTCACTTATATCTTCAAGAGCACGGCGGTGGCTTAATTTTGTAGAAATTGCTAGTCTCGCATGCTTCACTGATATTATTTTGAGAGTCTTTTAGAACAGCATGGTATTTGCTATGGTTATAAAATTGGTCCTAGAATGGCAGGCATCCAAGTTGGGTATAATAAAAACTATCATAGGAAGTGAATTGGATGCTATGATCAATTTGATACTTGATAATTTTTTTGAGATATGGAGGTAGTGATATTAAAGTCATGCTAGTTGGGTAATTATGAATTCAAAGAATGCTTTTGTTGAAGATTGTGATTCCCGTAGCATGCACGTATGGTGAACCGCTTTGTGATGAAGTTGGAGCACAATTTTATTTATTGATTGTCTTCCTTATGAGTGGCGGTCGGGGACGAGCAATGGTCTTTTCCTACCAATCTATCCCCCTAGGAGCATGCGCGTGATACTTTGTTTTTGATGACTTGTAGTTTTTTGCAATAAGTATATGAGTTCTTTTGCCTAATATTGAGTCCATGGATTATACGCACTCTCACATTTCTACCATTGCTAGCCTCTCTTGTGTTGCGCAACTTTCGCCGGTACCATATACTCACCATATACCTTCCTCAAAACAGCCACCATACCTACCTATTATGGCATTTCCATAGACATTCCGAGATATATTGCCATGCAACTTTCCGCCATTCCGTTTATATGACACGCATCATCATTGTCATATTGCTCTTTGCATGATCATGTAGTTGACATCATATTTGTGGCAAAGCCACCATGCATAATTTTTCATACATGTCACTCTTGATTCATTGCATATCCTGGTACACCGCCGGAGGCATTCATGTAGAGTCATATCTTGTTCTAGTTTTGAGTTGTAATCTTGAGTTGTAAGTAAATAAAAGTGTGATGATCTTCATTATTAGAGCATTGTCCCAGTGAGAAAAGGATGATGGAGACTATGATTCCCCCACAAGTCGGGATGAGACTTCGGACTTTACAAAAAGAAAAGAAAAAGAAAAAAAAGAGAAAGGCCAAAAAAAAGAAAGGCCAAAGAAAAAAAAGAGAAAAAAGAAAAAAAGAAAAAAGGAGAAAATAAAAGAAAAAAGAAATAAGAGAAAAAGAGAGAAGGGACAATGTTACTATCCTTTTTACCACACTTGTGCTTCAAAGTAGCACCATGATCTTCATGATAGAGAGTCTCCTATGTTGTTACTTTCATATACTAGTGGAAATTTTTCATTATAGATCACTTGGCTTGTATATTCCAATGATGGGCTTCCTCAAAATGCCCTAGGTCTTCGTGAGCAAGCGAGTTGGATGCACACCCACTTAGTTTCTTTTGTTGAGCTTTCATACATTTATAGCTCTAGTGCATCCGTTGCTTGGCAATCCCTACTCACTCACATTGATATCTATTAATGGGCATCTCCATAGCCCGTTGATACGCCTAGTTGATGTGAGACTATCTTTTCCTTTTTTTTCTTCTCCACAACGACCATTCTATTCCACATATAGTGTTATGTCCATGGCTCACGCTCATGTATTGCGTGAAAGTTGAAAAAGTTTGAGATTACTAAAGTATGAAACAATTGCTTGGCTTGTCATCGGGGTTGTGCATGATTAAATACTTTGTGTGATGAAGATAGAGCAACAGCCAGACTATATGATTTTGTAGGGATAACTTTCTTTAGCCATGTTATTTTCAGAAAACATGATTGCTTGATTAAGTATGCTTGAAGTATTACTATTTCTTATGTAAATATGAACTTTTATTTTGAATCATTTGGATCTGAACATTCATGCTACAATAAATAAAATTACATTGAGAATTATGCTAGGTAGCATTCCACATCAAAAATTCTGTTTTTATCATTTACCTACTCGAGGACTTGCAGGAATTAAGCTTGGGGATGCTTGATATGTCTCCAACGTATCTATAATTTTTGATTGTTCCATGCTATTATATTACCCCTTTTGGATGTTTATGGGCTGTATTTTACACATTTATAACATTTTTGAGACTAACCTACTAACCGGAGGCCCAGCCCGTATTGCTGTTTTTTTTTGCCTATTTCAGTATTTCGAAGAAAAGGAATATCAAACGGAGTCCAAATGGAATGAAACCTTCGGGAGCGTGATTTTTGGAATGAACGTGATCCAGAGGACTTGGTGTGCAAGCAAAGAAGTAGCCGAGGCGGCCACGAGGGTGGAGGATGCGCCCACCCCTACAGGGCGCCCCCCTGTCTCGTGGGCCCCTCGGGCAGCCACCGACGTACTTCTTCCTCCTATATATACCCGCGTACCCCGAAAACATCCAGGGAGCCAATGAAAAACAATTTCCACCGCCGTAACCTTCTGTATCCGCGAGATCCCATCTTGGAGCCTTCGTCGGCGCTTCGCCGGAGGGGGAATCGACCATGGAGGGCTTCTACATCAACACCATAGCCCTTCCGATGAGTTGTGAGTAGTTTACCACAGGCCTTTGGGTCCATAGTTATTAGCTAGATGGCTTCTTCTCTCTTTTTGGATCTCAATACCATGTTCTCCGCCTCTCTTGTGGAGATCTATTCGATGTAACTCTTTTTGCGGTGTGTTTGTCTAGATCCGATGAATTTTGGGTCTATGATCAAGTTTATCTATGATAAATATTTGAATCTCCTCTGAATTCTTTTATGTATGATTGAGTTATCTTTGCAAGTCATTTCGAATTATCAGTTTGGTTTGGCCTACTAGATTGATCTTTCTTGCTATGGGAGAAGTGCTTAGCTTTGGGTTCAATCTTGCGGTGTCCTTTCCCAGTGATAGCGGGGGTAGCAAGGCACGTATTGTATTGTTGCCATCGACGATAAAAATATGGGGTTTATATCATATTGTTTGAGTTTATCCCTCTACATCATGTCATCTTTCTTAATGCGTTATTCTGTTCTTATGAACTTAATACTCTAGATGCATGCTGGATACAAAAGAAGCGGCAAGAAGAATTGGAAGCTCTAAGAAGAGCCGGGATGAGAAGAATGAAGCCCGGGTAAAGAAGCAAAAGGAGACGGATAATCTGCTTGATTTTCTCTTGAGGGCTCAAGCAACTCAACAAGCAACTCCATACTCCCAGTCTCAACCTAATGGTTCATGATTTCCATCCTTACATTGCAATCCTCACGACAACATATGTGGTCTTTAGTTACTATTAGTTTTCATCTGGTCTATTGTCTGTGTCAAACTCGAGTCAGTTTTTCACCATCATTTTTGTTTACAGAATTATTTGGCGGGGACGATTTCATATATAATATGATTTGTCTTTCATATCAATTTCTGATGTGATGTGAATTAAATACATATTCATCGTAATTTAGATTCGAAAGAAAGTAAATATATTTTGATGATGTCATCTTCATCCATAATAAAAGTAGTGGCACTAGTAGTGGGATAGCCGCTTGGGTGTCAATGTGGCATAAAGTTAGTGACGTTGTCTCGTCACTGAATATGTTACAATATCGCATATTTTCTCCTAACATGTGACATTAGTTGACCGTCATGGAAATAGCAAGTCGATGACGTTCTATATAACGTCACCGAAGGTCCCAATTTCGATGATGATTTTGCGCGTGCGCCGTCACTAGGAGTAATCTGTGACGGGGATTCTGCGACGATGCTTGTGACGCCCATAAAATGTCACCGGGGGGTAATTTGTGACGTTATTAGCTATTCGATGACATTTTTTAGCTCGTCATAGTAGGCTCGATCTCTTGCACCACCCACTTCGTAGCCACTGTCGACGACCTAACCAAGATGCTAGACTTCAACTCCGAAGACATCGACGGTATGGTCGACGATGCCGGAGACGACCAAGAACTAGCGCCTACTGGGCACTGGAAAGCCACCTCAACTCACGACGTATACATGGTGGATACACCAAAAGGAAGCGATAACAAGGAACAACGGGACGCGGCGAAGGATAATTCCCCCGAAAAACAACCAAAACGGCGACGCAAGCGCCGCCCGAAGTCCCGCCTCAATAACAACAACACCCATACTGACCCAGCCGTAGAGCAGGGCGAACCAGTGGACGACGAACATGCCACCAAGCAACCATCCGAACAGGAAGTATTGGACGAGCAACCCATCCCCGGCGAAAACAATAGTCCAGACGATCTCATGCCGGACACATCACCGGAGCATAAGAACCTTCACAAAAGGCTCGTCGCCACTGCAAGAAGTTTGAAGAAGCAGAAACGGAAGCTCAAAACAGCGGAAGACGTACTCAGAATGAGAACGAGCAAAGTACTCAAGACCGCAGATAAATACGGCGATAGTCACCAAGCAAAGAGCTACCCGAAGCGCAAGCTGTTGCCTGAATTCGACGAGGAGGCCGTAGAGCCGCCACAGTCAAAAAACAAAGAGGCCGCCTGGCCGGATAGACGACCAGATGACAGGCTAAGAGCGGCAAGCGGCGCTGCACACAAGCCATTACACGATCCACATAAGGATCCTCGCAAAAGGGATGGCCCGGTCAGGTCCATCTATGGGCCAAAAAAGAAGGCTCTAGGAAGGAACACAACACGCCGAGTGTTCGAAGATAACGGCACACCTAAATACAGGGGCGCCGCGCACCCACTATGTTTCACCGATGAGGTACTGGATCATGAATTTCCAGCGGGATTCAAGCCCGTAAACATAGAGTCTGGATTGAGGATTACATCCTACACATACATATGGCTAGAGGAGACAATCTCCATGCCATAAAATACCTACCCCTCAAGCTCAAAGGGCCAGCTCGGCAATGGCTCAAAAGCCTCCCAGAAAATACCATTGGAAGTTGGGAAGACCTCGAGGATGCGTTTCGAGCAAATTTTCAGGGGACTTATGTCCGCCCTCCGGATGCAGACGATTTAAGTCACATAACTCAACAGCCCGGAGAGTCAGCACGCAAATTCTGGAACAGGTTCCTCACCAAAAAGAACCAAATAGTCGACTGTCCGGACGCCGAAGCCTTAGCAGCCTTTAAACATAACGTCCGAGACGAATGGCTCGCCAGACACCTCGGCCAGGAAAAACCAAGAACAATGGCCACGCTAATGAGCCTCATGACTCGCTTTTGCGCGGGGGAAGATAGTTGGCTGGCAAGATGCAGCACCAGTGACCCGAGTACATCCGAGGTCAGGGATGGAAATGGGAAATCACGACGCAGAAAAGATCAGCGCCGGAATAAGGAAAATGGCCCAAATAGCACGACGGTCAATGCCGGGTTCAAAAGATCTCGGCCGAATAACAAAACACTGCCTCTTAAGGACAACAGTGACGAGCTATCCAACCTAAACAAAATCTTGGATAGGATATGTCAAATCCACAGTACCCCCGGGAAACCTGCAAACCATACCCACAGAGATTGTTGGGTCTTCAAGCAGTCCGGCCGACTTAACGCCGAACACAAGGGGCTCGACACACTAAGAGAAGACGATGACGAACCCCACAAGCAGAGCGCCGGAAAACAGAAGACTTTCCCACAAGAAGTCAAAACAGCGAACTCACTTCAAGTGATAACAAGGAAAAATAGTGCGGCACCTACTAAAATACGTGCCGCACGGTCCACCCCAGCGGAGTCCCGAAATTGGATGTCAAAACCAATTGCTTTCGACCATCAAGATTACTCTAGAAGTATTCAACACGCAGGAAGGAGTGCTCTGATATTGAAGCCCATAATCGACGGACTACAATATACACAAGTCCTAATGGATGGCGGCAGCGATTTAAACCTGCTATATTCGGACACAATCCGCAGAATGGGGATAGACCCTACCAAAATTCGCCATAGCAGCACTTCCTTTAAAGGAGTGACGTCAGGCCCTTACGCCAATTGCACGGGCTCCTTACTACTAGAAGTTGTGTTTGGTTCATCCGACAACTTCCGTCACGAAAAGCTAATCTTCCATATCGCCCCATTTAAAAGTAGCCATCAAGCACTATTGGGACGCGAAGCTTTCGCCCGCTTTAACGCAATACCGCATTACGCGTCTCTTACCCTCAAAATGCCCGGTCCACGCGGCATCATCTCATTAAAAGGTAACATCGAGTGTTCCTCGACCACGGAAGAACGTGAGACTGCCTTGACTGCCACACACTAATCCGGCCTTGCTAATCAAAGCCCCTAAAAAACAGGTCATTCAGACCCCGGACACGGTTAGGCGAGTCCGGCATAAATAAACTAGGGGCTTCCTAGCCGCATACCCCTTTACAAGGGGCTGCGCGCATGAACAGTGAGAGCCAATAAAGCTCAACTTTATTCATTTTTTAAATCATACTCTATTTTAAATACATTTTTTGCACGATATTTTTCCAAACTAAGTTCTTCTCTTTTACAGATGAACAACGTGCTACACCCGTCCAGGATATAGCACAATGGAGACACAGGCGCAGACGTGCAGCAGGGACCCATTGCAAGGATTCTTTCCAGATTAAGACCCTGCATAAACCTTTCTTACTATCTCTTGTTGATACACATCCCCCGGTTTCCTACCATAACCGAGGAGGAGGCTAGCGTTTTGGCATCGGCCGCGTCAGAAGGTCTCACCCGTACCTGGACACTAGGGGCTTAGGGCATTGTTCTGCCCGTTATCATAAAGACCGAATACCTCAGGGAGTGTTCGGCGTCTCAAGTTAGGCCTTATATGCATCAGCTCCGAATCATGTCTTTCGTCAAATGTTGGGTTTGCTTCCTGTGTTTTTCTACCTTACGTTCCACTCCATCGGATAACGCGGCACCAGGAGAACTACTGCGATTGTGCCCCGGTTCGGCCGGGCGAGCACCTCAGTAGAGAAAGCCGAAAACTGACTGTCATGATATAGCGAGAGACTGGCCAACCACACGATCGACTACTGGAATGTTTAGAATTCCTCCGCTTTGACGAAGGACCGCTTCCCGGTCAGGCACACACGCGCCCCGAGTTCGGAGAGCGCGGTGCCTCTAGGGGCTATATAGTAGCCCCACCATCGAGCTCCTATGGCTAAGTGAAAGTGATAAAGCATTATAGTCCGGTTGCTTAGTTTGCTACGCTACCACCTCCTTCACAGGACCAAGACGTTGGATTAAGTGTGAAAATGCGCTTTTTTTGCAAACACCCCCGCACCATGTGCGTGGGGGTTGAAGCCAAATACTGCCATCTTTCAGGTTATACATACATATACATTAACGGCCGCACAAGTATAAAAAGCCGTTACATTATAAATATGGTTTCACAAATCATACATGTCATTTGAACATAACATTTTTCGAGCACTGCGACTCTATTAAACAAGCGCCTTGCAGGACTTCCTCAAAATAGTGCTCGGCGGGTAATGGGCTTTTGTCCGAACCCCGGGATGCAACATCGGTGGCATCCATCTCCGCCCAGTATGTCTTAACACGGGCGAGAGCCATCGGTGCACCCTCTATGAATGCCGACCACTTCATCGCCTTGATATGCGGCACCGCCCCAAGGAATTGCTGCAATAAGCCAAAGTAACTCTTCGGCTTGGGCCTTTCCGGCCACAGATGAGCCACCACATCCGTCATGGCAAATCTGGACAATCTATTCAGCTCAGCCCACTCAGCCAACCGATCGGTCAACAGAAGTGGACGCTCCGGACTATGGAATTGAGACCAAAAAAGCTCTTCCATTTCGTGATCCTTCTGGGTTCGGAAGTGCACGACTGCGTCCGCCGCACTCGCCGCCAAATTCAGATAAGGATCCTCCGCACCCCACAACTGGTGCAACTGAGCATACTTCAGATCCGTGAACTTCCTACGCAGCAGAAAGGGCGTTCCAGCCGCAATGTCTTCGGCCTGACGCAGTTCCTCCTTTATAGCCCGCATTGCAGAACGGACATCCTTGGCTTCGGCGATGGCCTTCTTCAGGTCCTCTTGCTTCGCTTGGCGTTCTCTTTCGAGAACCTCATAGCGGTCGGTAGCATCTTTCATTTTCACGGCCATTCCGGCCATCTCCTCCCTGCTTCGGCAGTGAGCAGCCTTTTCGGCTTTCAGCTCCTCCGCTGCCTTCGAGGCAGCCGCATCACTTTTTCTGGCCTGCTCCTTGGCTCGAGCAAGCTCTGCCCGAAGTTCCTCCACAGCAGCGGCACCATCTGCATCAAGCATACAAGTTGTAAGGTGTGGGCATCAGCTCCCTTACCAGGTGACCGCGGAGAAACCACCTACTTTGTGACTCGTCAAGTCGTTTATTGACCAGCGCGATGTCCGCATTCGCAACGTCGAGTTGCTGCTTCAGCTCGCCAACTCTATCAGTCCAGTTGGCCACCGAACCTTCCGCCACCTGCATAGGAAAGGCGACATTTTATAACTGAGATTATGATCCTCGGCACGCTGTCGCTTTCGACAACATACCGAGTCTCAGGGGCTACTATCTATACAAGGCGCACTCTATGTGCAAAACTGTCAAAAGGTATGACATTTTTTGCGTACCTCAAACCCCGTCAGGAAAATTCCGACGGCCTCATGCAACACGCTCTCGGCGGATGAGATCCTTTCAATCACCGTACTCATTAATGTGCGGTGATCTTCTGAGATAGACGCCCTCTCGAGCAGACCCTGCAGCGCCACCGGCTGTACTCTAGTTGGTGCCGAACTCCCCGGCCCCGCCGGACTCGGGAAGACCCTCCGTGACGACACCTCAGGGTCATCCGCCCCGTCTAACGGGGCGGCAGATGGAGGCGTTTCACTCTCCATCATCTCCGGACGAAGATCCCCCGAGGATGAGCTCTGCTGAGAAGGGTTGAGATCCGAACTACAAGGTAAAAAGTTCGGTTATCCTTAGAAATAAAATAGGGATGCCCCTTATTACAAAACTCCCCTTTTTCTACTTACGGCTCGCTGGAGGGCTGATTCCTTTGGGGAGACTGTGCGGCCGGGACTCCTCCCGGCACAGGACCTTCCGGTGCAGATTTCTTTCCCCGCTTTGAGGCCTTGGCCTTCGGGTCTTCGAAAGCGACTCTCTTCTCCCCCTGGAGGGAGGGATTCTTGATTCCCCCCTTGCTGAGAGCCTCCTTAGCAGAGACGGTAGTTTCCCTGTTCCCCCCTTCGCCCTCCTCCTTCAACCTCCAACATTTTGATTAACACGGGATCCAGCGTGGTCTCAGGGAGGGGGGCCGGACACCGTATCAGTTTTGCTTGCGCTGTCCACTCTCGTCCAAGGGATAGCTGGTTAAAAGGCAAATCCATGATAAATAAATGGACGGTATGTCCAGACACAGGGCTACTTACTTGAGTATCCGGGCGATTGCAGCTTAATCCAGCGTCCTCGGTCAAGTCCGGACACATCTCTTGTGATCCGAAGAATAGTTTGTACATCTCCACGGGTGTCGTACCCATGAAGTGTTGGAGAGCTCGTGGTCCCTCCGGATTGAATTCCCACAGGCGGAGGGGGCGACGTTTGTAGGGCAGAAGACGCCGAATCAGCATAACCTACGTCACTACGACCAGATTGATCTCCCTCTCTTGGAGGTCTCGAATCCGGCCCTACAATAGGGGTACATCCTTGGACGGCCCCCAGTCAAGCCCTTTGTTGACCCATGACGTCAGCCATTGTGGACGGCCCGAGCGAAAGGCGGGCGGCGGCCTCTGCCTGCTGCCCCTTCGAGCGGTGATATAGAACCACTCCTGTTGCCACAAGCCGAGCTCCTCCTGAAAAGAGCCCTCGGGCCATGGAGCATCGGCCCTCTTGCTTATAACCGCCCCGCCGCACTCTGCCTGACGCCCCTCAATCATCTTCGGCTCCACGTTGAAGGTTTTGAGCCACAAACCGAAGTGAGGGGTAGTGCAGAGGAAGGCTTCGCAGACAACAATAAATGATGAGATGTGGAGGATGGACTCCGGAGCCAAGTCGTGGAATTCCAGCCCATAGTAAAACATGAGCCCCGTCACGAAGGGATCCATCGGGAAGCCTAAACCCCGACGGAGGTGAGACACAAACACGACACTCTCGCCAGGCTCGGGAGTAGGAACGACTTGCCCTTGGGCAGGCAACCTATTCGAAATCTCGTAGGTTAAGTACCTGGCGTCTCACAGCTTTAGCACGTCCTCTTCCGTGACAGAGGAGGGCATCCACCGGCCCTGTAGGTAGGAGCCGGACATTGTCGAAGGTCCGAAGTGCTCGAATCTAGAACCCTGGGTGTTGGAACTCGCGGCGAGGGGCAGATTCGATTGAGGATTGAAGAAAAAGAACGGACCTTGGTCTCATTATAAAGAGGGAGAATACCAAGAGCCGTCCCCGTGACCGTTTGGAACTCGCCTTCGATGGAGGGGGCGTGGCAACGGGCGCGGTTGGGTTACCCACGTCCATATTGATGAGAATCCCGGAATAAGGGGGACACGATCTCTCCTTTGACAAGACATGCCAAGGAAACCGCTTCGCTAAACGCGCTGACGTGGTATAATAAAAACAATTCGAGTAAAGGCTTGGTTGTGGTGTGACGTCATGCCACAAAATACGTCAGCAGATCAAACTTGTGTAAATATTATTCTCTCTACGGTGGTATGTGGAATTTATTTTCCAGAGCCGGACACTATCCTGGTGTTCACAATCTTCTATAAATTATTCGGAGGAGGAACCCGCCTTGCAATGCCGAAGACAATATGAGCGCCGGACTCATCGTCATTGAAGCCTGGTTCAGGGGCTACTGAGGGAGTCCCGGACTAGGGGGTGTCCGGATAGCCGAACTATCATCATCGGCCGGACTCCAAGACTATGAAGATACAAGATTGAGGACTTCGTCCCGTGTCCGGATGGGACTTTCCTTGGCGTGGAAGGCAAGCTTGGCGATACGGATATGTAGATCTCCTACCATTGTAACCGACTCTGTGTAACCCTAGCCCTCTCCGGTGTCTATATAAACCGGAGGGTTTTAGTCCATAGGACAGAACAACAATCATACCATAAGCTAGCTTCTAGGGTTTAGCCTCCTTGATCTCGTGGTAGATCCACTCTTGTACTACCCATATCATCAATATCAATCAAGCAGGAGTAGGGTTTTACATCCATCGAGAGGGCCCGAACCTGGGTAAAAACATCGTGTCCCTTGTCTCCTGTTACCATCCGCCTAGACACACAGTTCAGGACCCCCTACCCGAGATCCGCCGGTTTTGACACCGACAGCGGCCCTTACCCGCGCTACTACTGTTGACGATATCAGCAGCACTTTTTAAGAACGCGCTACTATTACCTAGCTGTAGCGATTTCGCCATCCCTCGCTACTACTATATCTTTCATAATTTTCCCAGTACCCCTTTCCCTTTCAGTTTCCCCTTTCCCTTTTAGTTTCCCTTTCAGATACTAGATACTAGGTACTGCTAGTAGATATCAAATTCATAAACCATTACTAGGTAGTACTCCCTTCGTTCCAAATTACTCGTCGTGGTTTTAGTTCAAACGACGACGAGTAATTTGGAACGAAGGGAGTACTAGATAACAATTTCATGCATAGTCAACATGCATCCTCAAGCAGTACAAGGTCATATCAACGGCCATCATCATATGTAGTTCTAGATGATATCGACGACGATCATCATATGTAGTTCTAGATGATATAACCACACACACATATGTAGTTCTAGATGATATAGCCACACACACATATGTAGTTCTAGATGATATCGAAGACAATCATCATCCTCAAGCCTGGGCGGTTGGTGTTCCTGATAGTAATTATGATGGCCTGTCCAACACGAAGATTCTTGCCATCGAGGAATTTCTTCCACCCAACCGAGTTTAAGTGTGTGCGACCGTCTGTGTCCACGCGGTAAGTACAGGTTGTGACGGAGCCCCTTGCAGTAAGGCATAGTCTAGCTGAGCCTTCTTCATCAGGCTCGATACCATAACTCACAGATATGCCCTTTGCCAATTTCTGAATAAGAAAACATATCAATTAATAAATAGCCTCGCAAATAAGTACATATGGATTATCTACACTATTAATAGTTTCCTTAGATTCTACACTAATAAGCATGTGATCGAACTCTACACTAAAACATATCATCGACTAGATTCCACACAACATACCATATCATTGGACTGTACACTAAGTAATTCATCGGATAATTTGCATTTGTAAGTATAACATACCATATCATGTCGATCAACCATGGTATTTGTCAAGCAGGTCACGAATGGCACCCCGACAAAGTCAGCACGTGGCGGAATTATGTCCCACAGGTTGGACACCTCCTCCTCACTCAGCCTTGTTCTTTGAGCTACGATGGCTTCATGAAGTGGGTCCTCATCATCTTCATCGAGTGGGTCCTCATTATCTTCATCATCTTCATCATCTTCCACTAGGTTGAGATAAATGACAGCTAGCTTGGGTCTTTCTGCTCGGAAGGAGAAGCTGATCAACTCACCACCAGTAAGACGCATGCGAGCGACGAAACGGGCCCTTCCATCTCCTCCAATCTACGATATATTGCGTCCTTTCTTGACCTCCATAGTGTACGCCCCCCAGGAGCCTCAAATGTCACAGTGTCTCCTGTCAGCTTGTTGAATTTCAACCTCACATTGCATGGGACGATCTGTGTAAAATAAGCAAAATGACACAATGCAGTAATGCCAACACTAAAAATAAAATAGTTATTACATTTCATCTAATTTCTTACCGCCGCATGACGAAAACTCGGCTGGAAGTAGATGTCGAACAGCTTGCAGGTTGCAAGGTTGTTGGTGCATCTTGACTTGCATAGTCGACATAGTGGCGGTGGTGGTGGCACCATTTTTCCTAAAGCAATATGAGAAAAGGATTAACGATCAACTAAATCAAAATGTTCTAAGTCAACTAAATCAACTAGCCTACTAAATCAACTAAATCAAAATGTTCTAAATCAACTAAATCAACTAGCCTAATAAATCAACTAAATCAAAATGTTCTAAGTCAACTAAATCAACTAGCCTACTAAATCAACTAAATCATATCAACTAAATCAAAATGTTGCATATGAACTAGCCTACTAAATCAACTAAATCAAAATGTTCTAAGTCAACTAAATCAACTAGCCTACTAAATCAACTAAATCAAAATGTTCTAAATCAACTAAATGAACTAGCCTACTAAATCAACTAAATCAAAATGTTCTAAATCAACTAAATGAACTAGCCTACTAAATCAACTAAATCAAAATGTTCTAAGTCAACTAAATCAACTAGCCTACTAAATCAACTAAATTATATCAACTAAATCAAAATGTTGCATATGAACTAGCCTACTAAATCAACTAAATCAAAATGTTCTAAGTCAACTAAATCAACTAGCCTACTAAATCAACTAAATCAAAATGTTCTATATCAACTAAATCAACTAGCGTACTAAATCAACTAAATCAAAATGTTCTAAATCAACTAAATGAACTAGCCTACTAAATCAAAATGTTCTAAGTCAACTAAATCAACTAAATGAACTAGCCTACTAAATCAACTAAACCAAAATGTTCTAAGTCAACTAAATCAACTAGCCTACTAAATCAACTAAATTATATCAACTAAATCAAAATGTTGCATATGAACTAGCCTACTAAATCAAAATGTAGCGGGCAGGAGGGAGAAGGAGGGGCGACTCGAGGAGGGAGAAGAGAGTAGGATGGAGGAGGAAGGCGGAGCGAGGAGGGGCCGGCCGGCGCGGCCAGTGGAGGAAGGACGGATGAGGAAGGCGGAGCGAGGAGGTGCCGGCCAGCGGCGAGTGGAGAGGAAGGACGGAGGAGGAGGCCGGTACCGAGTCCAGCAAGGAGGAGGAGGTGACGGCGGCGCAGACGGAGGAGGGGCGATGGGGGTGGACCGGCGCGGGGTATTGAGAGGGGATCCAGTGAGTGTGTGACTGTGTGAGTGGATCAGATAGAGGAGATGGGGGTGGGAGATGAATGGCTTAGCAGTAGCGCGCTGTAGGAGCATCAATTGTTGATGGTTGAAAAAACCACTAGTTTTAAGAAGGGCAAGGGCAAGAAGGGATACTTCATGAAATGGCAAATCAGCTGCTGCTCTAGTGAAGAAACCCAAGGTTGAACCCAAATCCAAGACTAAGTGCTTCTGTAATGAGGGGAACGGTCAATGAAGCAGAACTACCCTAGATACTTGGTAGATGAGAAGGCTGGCAAGGTCGATAGAAGTATATTGGATATACATTATATTAATGTGTACTTTACTAGTACTCCTAGTAGCACCAGGGTAATAAATACCAGTTTGGTTGCTAAGTGTTAGTAACTCGAAATAAAAGGCTACAGAGACTAGTTAAAGGTGATATGACGATATGTGTTGGAAGTGTTTCCAAGGTTGATGTGATGAAACATCGTACGCTCCCTCTACCATCGGGATTGGTACCAAACCTAAATAATTGTTATTTGGTGTTTGCGTTAATCATAGACATGATTGGATTATGTTTGTTGCAATACGGTTATTCATTTAAGGAGAATAATGGTTACTCTGTTTATTTGAATAATACCTTCAATGGTCTTGCACCTAAAATGAATGGTTTATTGAATCTCGATCGTAGTGATACACATGTTCATGCCAAAAGATATAAGATAGTAATGATAGTACCACATACTTGTGGCACTGGCATTTGAGTCATATTGGTATAAACACATGAAGAAGCTTCATGTTGATGGATCTTTGGACTCACTCGTTTTTGAAAAGATTGAGACATGCGAACCATGTCTATTGGTGTATACGCATGAAGAAACTGCATGCAGATGGATCGTTTCGACTCACTTGATTTTGAATCACCTGAGACATGGAAATCATAACACATGGGCAAGATGACTGAAAGACCTCGTTTTCAGTGAGATGGAACAAGAAAGCAACTTGATGGAAGTAATACATTTTGATGTGTGTAGTCCAATGAGTGCTGAGGCACGCAATGGATATCGTTATGTTCTTACTTCACAGATGATTTGAGTAGATACTAAGTATATTTACTTGTTGAAACACAAGTCTGAAGTATTGAAAGGTTCAAGAAATTTCAGAGTGAAGTTGAAGATCATCGTAACAAGAGGATAAAATGTCTATGACATGATCATAGAGATAAATATCTGAGTTACGAGTTTGGTACACAATCAAGACATTGTGGAAATTGTTTCACGACTAATAATGCCTGGAACACCATAGTGTGATGATGTGTCCGAACATCATAGTTGCACCCTATTGGATACGGTACATGCTATGATGTCTCTTATCGAATTACCACTATCATTTATGGGTTATGCATTAGAGACAACCACATTCATTTTAAATAGGGCACCACGTAATTCTGTTGAAATGACACCGTATGAACTATGGTTTAGAGAAAGCTAAGTTGTCATTTCTTAAAAGTTTGGGTCTGCGACGCTTATGTGAAAAAGTTTTGCCTGATAAGCTCGAGCCCAAAGCAGATAAATGCATCTTCATAGGAAACCCAAACAGTTGGGTATACCTCCTATTTCAGATCCGGAAGCAAAAGTGTTTGTTTCTAAAAATGCGTCCTTTCTCGAGGAAAAGTTTCTCTCGAAAGAATGGGAGGATGGTGGTGACTTGATGAGGTTATTGAACCGTCACTTCAACTAGTGTGTAGCGGGACACGGGAAGTTGTTCCTGTGGCGCCTACACCAATTGAGGTGGAAGCTTATGATAGTGATCATAAAACTTCGGATCAAGTAACTACCAAACCTCGCAGGTCGACAAGGATGTGTACTACTTCAGAGTGGTACAGTAATCCTGTCTTGGAAGTCATGTTGCTAGATAACAATGAACCTACGAGCTATGAAGAAGCGATGGTTTGCCCGGATTCCGACGAATGGCTCGAGGCCATAAAATCCGAGAGGATCCATGTATGGAAACAAAGTATAGACTTTGGAAGAACTACTTGATGGTTGTAAGGCTGTTGGGTAAAGATGGATTTTAAAAGGAAGACGGACAATGATGGTAAGTATCACCATTAAGAAAGCTCGACTTGTCATTAAGATGTTTTCCGACAAGTTCAAGGAGTTGACTACGATGAGACTTTCTCACTCTTACCGATGCTAAGAGTCTGTTAGAATTATATTAGCAGTTACTACATTATTTATGAAATCTTGCAGATAGGATGTCAAAACATTGTTTCCTTGATGATTTTTTGAGGAAAGGTTGTATGTGATACAACCAGAAGGTTTTGTCAATCCTGAAAGATGCTAACAAGTATGCAAAGCTCCAGTAATCCTTCTAAGGACTGGAGTAAGCATCTCGGAGTTGGAATGTACGCTTTGATGAGATGATCAAAGATTTTGGGTTTATAAAAAGTTTATGAGAAACTTGTATTTCCAAATAAGTGAGTGGGAGCACTATAGAATTTGTGATGAGTATATGTTGTTGACATATTATTGATCGGAAATGATGTAGAATTTATGGAAAGCATATAGGGTTGTTTGAAAAGTGTTTTCAATGGAAAACCTGGATTAAGCTACTTGAACATTGAGCATCAAGATCTATAAGGATAGATCAAAAACGCTTAATAGTACTTTCAAATGAACACATACCGTGACAGGATTTTGAAGGAGTTCAAAATAGATCGGCAAAGAAGGAGTTCTTGGCTGTGTTATAATATGTGAGTACTGAGTAAGACTCAAGACATGACCATGGCAGAAGAGAGAGAAAGGACGAAGGTCGTCCCCTATGCTTTAGACGTAGGCTCTACAATATGCTGTGCTGTGTACCGCACCTGAAGTGTGCCTTGCGATGAGTCAGTCAAGGGGTACAAGAGTGATCCAGGAATGGATCATAGGACAGCGGTCAAGTTGTCCTTAGTAACTAATTGACTGAGGAATTTTCTCGATTATGGAGGCGGTAAAAGAGTTCGTCGTAAAGGGTTACGTCGATGAAAACTTTGATACTAATCTGGATGACTCTGAGTAGTAAACGAGATTCGTATAGTAGAGCAGTTATTTGGAATAGCTCCAAGTAGCGCGTGGTAGCTGCATCTAGAAGATGACATAGAGATTTGTAAAGCACACATGGATCTGGAAGGTTCAGACCTGTTGACTAATAACGTCTCTCACAAGAGAGATATGATCAAACCCCATGGGTGTTGGATTCATTGCAATCACATAGTGATGTGAACTAGATTATTGACTCTAGTGCAAGTGGGAGACTGTTGGAAATATGCCCTAGATGCAATAATAAAATGGTTATTATTATATTTCCTTGTTCATGATAATTGTCTATTGTTCATGCTATAATTGTATTAACTGGAAACCGTAATACATGTGTGAATACATAGACCACAACATGTCCCTAGTAAGCCTCTAGTTGACTAGCTCGTTAATCAATAGATGGTTACGGTTTCCTAACCATGGACATTGGATGTCGTTGATAACTGGATCACATCATTAGGAGAATGATATGATGGACAAGACCCAATCCTAAGCATAGCACAAGATCGTGTAGTTCGTCTGCTAAAGCTTTTCTAATGTCAAGTATCATTTCCTTAGACCATGAGATTGTGCAACTCCCAGATACCGTAGGAATGCTTTGGGTGTGGCAAACGTCACAACGTAACTGGGTGCCTATAAAGGTACACTACAGGTATCTCCGAAAGTGTCTGTTGGGTTGGCATGAATCGAGACTGGGATTTGTCACTCCGTATGATGGAGAGGTATCTCTGGGCCCCCTCGGTAATGCCTCATCATAATGAGCTCAATGTGACTAAGTGATTAGTCACGGGATCATGCATTACGGAACGAGTAATGTGACTTGCCGGTAACGATATTGTACAAGGTATAGGGATACAGACGATCGAATCCCGGGCAAGTATCATACCGGTAGACAAAGGCAATTGTATACGGGATTGATTGAATCCTCGACATCGTGGTTCATCCGATAAGATCATCGTGGAACATGTAGGAGCCAACATGGGTATCCAGATCCCGTTGTTGGTTATTGACCAGAGAGATGTCTCGGTCATGTCTACATGCCTCCCGAACCCTTAGGGTCTACACACTTAAGGTTTCATGACGCTAGGTTTATAGGGAAAATTTGTGCGTGGTTACCGAATGTTGTTCGGAGTCCCGGATGAGATCCCGGATGTCACGAGGTGTTCCGAAATGGTCCGGAGGTAAAGAATAATATATATAGGATGTGAGGTTTTGGCCACCAGAAGTGTTTCTTGCGTTACCGGTAATGTACCGGGACCGCCGAAGGTTTCCGGGGGTCCACCGGGAGAGGCCACCAGCCCCGGAGGCTTGCATGAGCCAAGAGTGGGAAGGGACCAGCCCCTGAGTTGGCCTAAGGCCCACCCTAGGGCCCCCCCCCCCTCTCTCCCCCTCTTGGCCGCCCCCCTAGGGGTGGGAACCCTAGAGGGGGTGTACCCACTTCCCCTCCTCCAATATATATTGGGGGTTTGGGGGCTGCCAAAGACATGAGTCTCTCTCTCTCTCTCTCTCTCTCTCTCTCTCTCTCTCTCTCTCTCTGCGCTGCCCTACCTCTCCACATCCTCGTCCTTCGTAGTACTTGGCGAAGCCCTGCTGGAAACCACGCTGCTCCACCACCACCACGCTGTCGTGCTGCTGCTGGAGTTGTCTTCCCCAACCTCTCCCTCCTACTTGCTGGATCAAGGCGCGGGAGACGTCACCGGGCTACACATGTGTTGAGCGCGGAGGCGCCGTTGTTCGGCGCTTAGATCGGAATCAACTGCGATCTGAATCGCTGCGAGTGCGCCTCCTTCATCCGCTTTCTTGTAACGCTTCCGCATCGCGATCTTAAAGGGTATGAAGATGCACTCCCCTCTCTCTCATTGCTAGTCTCTTCATAGATTGATCTTGGTGATGTGTAGATTTTTTTGAATTTCTACTACGTTCTCCAATAGCAACATCATGGCCCACATGTAGCGCGTGTGGTTGTCGACGGTGAGCATGAGGTAGCGCTTGCCGCCAGAGGTGGCTAGAGTGATTGGTCCACAGAGATCGGCGTGCACAAGCTCAAGCGGCCCCGCCGCGTGGTAGCTCGCCTGTGAGGGAAACGACGCACACCGTTGCTTCCCCACCGAGCACGCACCAGTGGCATCCCGCACACTATGTCCGCGCACCCCATGCGCCGGAGTGCGTCAAAGTGCGTGCCACTTCAACACCTTGTCGTTGTCGTGTGTAGCCAGGCAGATAGAGTGCGAGATATCCAAGCGTACAACGTACAACCATCTGCCGTTTCGGCGTACCTGAGCTAGCTCATGCAGGACGATCGTACAGGGTCAGGACGCGGCCATGTGTCTTGGTGGTGCAGCCGTGCCCATCCAGCTGTTCGAGGCTGATGATGCTTGTCTTGGGACGTGGAATGAAGTGGACGTCGGTGAGCGCGCGTTGGTCACCGTTGCGCATAGTGAACGTAATCGTGCCGCGCCCGTCGATGTCCATGCTCCAGCTCCGCGAATGCCGCACGGTCTCCGGTCATGTAGTTGGACGCGCCTTGTCCAAGAAGCACCGACCGTCGCATGGCACCCCCTCCGCGCCAAGGTTAACCTCTGCCCCCTCCTCATTGAGAAGGACATGCACGCCCTCACCTTGTGGCAGGCTTGTGGCGACCACCGCCATCAGGAGCGCTGGGTCCTCATTGTGCCCGTCGTTCGCGTGGCTGCCTTGTTCGGTGAGGTCTTCCTCCTCGCGTAGGCGCGTCTTGCATTGATCCACGAGCCCAATGCCCATACTTCTTGCAGTGAGCAGCACAGGGTTGTCGGCTTAGCACGACTGCCGGAGCTATGTTCACCGCCGCACCCCGACCCCGAGCCGTTACCTCCAGATCCGTCGTTCTCATGGCACTACAGGCGCCGTGCCACTCCTCCGCCGTCATGAGGAGCCAGCCGCTGCCTGCGTCGATGGAGTCCAGGTTGTAGCGCTCCTCCGCCGCCTTGAGCCATCCAACGAGCTCCTCCATCGAGATTGTGTCAAGGTCGACAAACGTCTCAATAGAGAGCGCGATCTGGGAGTACTGCCGAGGGACGATGAAGAGGAACTTGCGCACGAATTTCTTATCCGGGATTGTCTCACCGAGGAGACTCAGTTGATTCACCATACCTGTCAGTCGCATGGCGAAGTCGTCGATGCACTTCCCGTTGTTGAACGCCACGGCAATGTACTGGTTGATGAGGATTGCAGCCTTGGCCTCGCGTACGCGAGCCACGCCGAGGCGCATCGTCTTGAGGGAATCCCATGCCTCCTTTGCCATGCCCCTGGCCCCGAGGGACGCCATCATCTCGGGTGGCACCCAGTGCAGGATCGCCTCTATGGCGAGCCTGTCGTCGCTGCGAACAACCGTGCCTGTCTTGATTGCGTCCCATAGGTGCCGACCCCTCGAGCGTAACCTGCACCATGAGGGCCCAATCCCCATAGTTGGTACGGGTGGTCATCGGCCATGGTGCTCCGCCCTCGCGCACTACCCGAGTCTGCACCACCTGCCCCGGCGCCTCATCAGTAGTGGTGAGCCGCGCTTGTGGTGTGCTACCTGAGGGCGGAGGCCACTTCACCTTGACGTCATCGTCTGCCATCTCCCAGGTCAATTGTTATCACCGAGCTCGGAGCTCTGTTAATGGCGAAGAGCAAGTGAGAGACTGAATGTTTGTATAGCACAACTTTTGCTGCTTTTCTCTTCCTCTTTTATTCACTTGATCAACGGGAAAACCGGGTCGAGGCGACTCCCTCTATTGTATCGTGCCATCCCACGATCGTGAGCATGCCCTCGCCGATAGCTATGGCCTCAGGATCGCACAAGCTGCATCCTCAAGCGTTGTCTAACAGAAAAATGAGAAACCTGCTAACTGAAAAATAACGAAGATGACGCTCCCGCTGCAGCTCTAACTAACCTAACAAACTAAACAACTCTAGTGGTTCTGTCACACTAGATTATTAGCTAACAATGGCTCACAGTAACATATGAATCACCACATCGTGCAATTTCGATACAACTGGTGCGTTGATCGATATCGTTTGTAAGGCAACCGAATCATTAGGGGGCAAACTGTAGCATGATGATGCCAATGAAGAGTAAAACACAGTCAAGGTCTATTTTGGTCATCCATTTCTAAAGATGCCATCATTCATTGCTTGCTCTTTTAGCCTCTTGTTTGCATATGATTTTTTTCTTGCAAAATATAAGTTATCTTATTTGTGCGAGCATAAGGTGTGTACGTAGGTGTAATGTTGATATTTTTTTTGGAATCATGAGCCCAAAGCTTATGTGGTCTGCAATTGAAATTTAATGGAAAGCTGCATAAATAAAATGCCTTTAGCAGATGCACTCACAATGCTTAGAAGTTGTTTACCCTCAGGCTATGATTGCCTCAATGGTTGCTCCGAGTTTTTATTTTTTGCCTCTACAATGAATTACATGTGATATATATGTACATTTTTTCGATAAGGACGGGAACCCCCGGCCTCTGCATCGAGCGATGCACAGAACCATCTTTATTATATTACTCAACAAAGTCTTTCAAAATAAATACATAAATCAACCCAAAGCCACCTTCTTGGCATACACTATCACCATAGCTACAAAGTTGATGATGTGCCCTAACATAGCCCCATTGCACAACATGTAATCCGGTGGCTTGACCAAGCCACCTGCTTGAAAGCCGGGACCACCAATCGGTCTAGTAGACCCTCAGCGCGCACCGCATGCGTGCACTCTATAATCTGTCGCTGCCATTTTCTGCCGTGCCATCTTGAGGAGTGATCAATGCATTGACCTTGCTAGGCTCTTCTATCGTCGACGCCCCCACGGCGCCAGACGACGCCATCCTCTTGCGCACGCCCATCATTACGCGTCCACCACCGAGACCCCATTGTGCCACGACATCGAGACCCGCTGCCGTCGATGCTAAATATGCAACACCGCGCCACCTTTTGCACACTCCATCTAGCACTTGCTCCGAAACGATGCACCCGGAGGGAGGACGACATCAAAGGCGTCGTCATCGTCTGATCCAACAGATCCAGATCTAGGGTTTCCCCATAGATAACCCGAACATCATCATCTGCCACTGCTGACTGGATCCACGCGGAGCGTCCCATAAAGACATATTCCGTCATCGTTAGTCCCTTTGACTAGAGCTAACTCCATAAATGACGCTCTCAAGTGGGAAATAGGACGTAGTAGCACCGTCATCGCTCGATACTGAGGAGATCTAGGGTTTTCCCAGGATTGCCAGCATTGTCGTGGACCCCAGCTCCTCGCCCATGAAACACGCCGGTCACCCAAGACAAATCCATTCGGATCTGGACATGGACTAGCATGTACACATCCACCCCGTGTAACAGAACATGCCTTCCACGACGCTCCCGCCAGCACCAGACACCACCATGTCGCCGCCACCGGGAGTGAACCACCATGCATCGGAAGCTAAAATTCAGGGCGCACTCCCGATGGCCCGGGGCCCCCGCACCACCCCTGCGCATGAGATGGAGGAGACCTGTCGCCACCACCGTTCGCCGATTGGGCTTAGCTCAGTGGCTTCCTCCAGAGGCCGCGACGGGAGGGGGGGCAGGAGATGTGCGGCCTGGCGGCTGGAGCTGGGTTTTGCCAAAGATGCTTCCTTGATTCTTTCGACTGAAAGGTCATATGAAATAGATATACATATACATGAAGATGCTTCCTTGATTCTTTCGACTGAAAAGGAAAAGAAATCGTATAAGTTCATTATATTCGTATTTTTTTGTATCGTGTCATTCTCTATGATTCATGTTTCATCCATAAAGAGATGGGGACGAAGATAATGACAATGCGGACCCATTACTGGCGAAGACAAATTTGGAAGGTTATAGTCTAGGCACATTATCGGGGTCAGGGTTGTTTGCGTTGAAGCTGAAGAAGAAGATTGTGCGCCACCAGTGTCAGCGATGGTCAAGAGCTGCCCCCATGACTAGCGGTTTCCATTGTTGGGCAAGACAGGGCAGCAAGGCCATGTGAATAAGGGAGCAATTGCGCGTCAATCGCCTACAAGAAGTTAGGAGTTAGTCGATGCCCCGACTTCTATCGCAACCGTTGGATCAGAATTCAAAGGTTGCCGCTTGGCCTTTTTCCTTCAATCTGCATGGACGTTTCTTCTCCCCCATTTAGATGGGCCGACGATTTTCTACAACATAACACAGCCGTCTACTCGCTTCCGACGAGTTCATCCAAAGCTCGTCGAAAACTCCACTCTTTGGTGCCGCTCGCCGCACATTCCTCGTCTCGCTCGGATTCCGTCTAATCCTCCCAGGGGTGAGAGTGAAAAGCCTCCTCACCCCTTGCACTTAACATGCCTTGGACTCGCGTACCAGGGTGTGATCGTCAGATCTGCTCTGCCTCAGAGCTTCGTCGATATTCCTCTTTATATTCGAGGAGGCTGGGCTTGGAGAAGGTGACTGAATTCGGAAAAATATTATGCCGCGGGCAAGACGACAAGCTGGGAATGGGAGGGACAGAGTGTTTTGATTTGGTGGTTGGAGAGGAAAAAGGCTGATTTTATACGCCTGAAAGTTGACTACAACTTCCATTAAAAAATGACTACAACTTCGATGCTCCAAAGTCCAAACAGTTCCTAAAAAAAAAAGTCCAAACAAGACCTCCCTCTCCAGGTAAAATTCCCCACCACACTCGAGCACGCTGCAAGACCTCCTCCCTCTCCAGGCGAAATTCCCCACCCCTCTCCCCCGCAAGACCTATTTTTTCCTCACTCATCTCCCCTGAATCGAGCTCGCGGCCCCATGGATTCCAGATCCAGGTCGCCCGCCTCCTCTCCGCTGTCCGCACCTCGCGCAATGGTCTCCTGGTCGACCTCCCATCCCTGACTGGGTGCGGGGAAGCACGGCCACTAGGGTTTGACCCGCCGCCCTAGGTCGACGGGCCGAGCTGCTGTTCTGCGTCACGCCGATACCTTCTCCGCCGCCTTCCTCCTCGACGAAGGTGAGCATCTTCGCCGCCCAAACCGGTCGCCGTCCCTATCTCTTGTCCGATGTTTTCTTTTGCCCTTCGCCATCTGCAGATTGCGCTCAAATCTCTCCCTTGTATTCGTGTCTACAGGCTACGGAACGCACTGACGCTGCTGATATTGCTCGTCGCCGCAGCCGCCGCTGGACTCTCCTACGCGTGGCGGCCTGTCTCTTAGGGTAAACTCGTCTCACCTTCAGGCTTCATCGTTGTATTTTACTTGCTTGTCTTTTTAGTTTGAGCTGGTCTGGACGAGTTAGCCATAGAGGCGGGTTTAACCCCTGGGCACTAAGCTTTCCGGGTCTTTCCAGTTGACCGGACTCGACGCAGCACGATGCCTGACAGGACTGGCGCAACCATGCTCGAGGATCTGCCCGAGGAGATGATGCACGAAATACTCATCCGGTTGCCGTCCAAGGCCGTCGGCCGCTGCCATGCTGTCAGCACGTCTTGGCGCAGTGCCACATCCACACCTCAATTCATGCTCGAACACCGCCGCCGCCAGCCATCGCTCCCTATTGTCGATGGGCAGGGGCGGCCCGCCAGTTATGTCGTCTTAGGTGACGCTGGTGCTGGCACCTCAAATCAAGAGCTCTGGCCCTTTCTCCAGGACTGCAGACACCGTTTTAAGAATAGCCTCAAAGGCTCCTGTGATGGCTTCTTCATTATGTACCTCTGGACGCGGTCCCATTTCTTCATCTGCAACCCGGTCACCCGCAAGTCTGTTGTCCTACCGCAACCTCAAGGGCTCAACTTCGTAGTTGGTTTCTACTGCCACCATCCAACTGGAGAATATAGGGTTCTCTGGGTCTCGCAGTCATATGACTTGTCTACATCTAGATTATACATCCTCACAGTGGGATCCGACAAGCTGAGGGAATTAATAGTCAGAATGCAAACAGTCTCATCGCCTTCCATGGAACAGAAGCTACTGAATGAGCTGCGAATGTCATCCGACCACTCACCAGCAGTCCACCACCGTGGCTGCCTCCACTGGTGTCTTTATGATGCTAGTGACATCATGGGAGATGGTGGAGACATCATTGTGTTCAACACAGAAGCCGAGTCATTCCGGTGGATGCGTAGTCCCGCTCAGCCATGCCCTAATAGGAAATTGTTCGACATGAAAGGGACGCTTGCTTGCTGGGCCGGCTCGACTCCTAGTTTCACTGCTATTGATGTCTGGGTGATGCAAGATTATGAGGCGGAAATCTGGGCTTTCAAGTACCGGATTGAACTTTCAACGGTGGAGGCATCACGGCAACTTTATTTAAGTTCAGTCAAAAAGAAAAAGAAAAAGAAAACACCACTTGATTCAGCGGTGCAATCATTCAGTGATATGGCTGTGATAAACGAGTGTGAGTTGCTGATCAGGTTTAATAACAAGCATGTGTTGCGCTGCGACATTGATGGCAAGTTCTTAGGTTTGGTTAATATTGGAAAAAGTCAATATTGTATGGGGATTAGTCAGCACCGCCTTCAAGAGAGCATTATTGCAATTCCATCATGAGATGCAAAAATAAGATGAGGAACCTCCGTTCTCCACAGGGCATGTATGAATGTTCAAGACTCCTGGTTTGCTTTGTCCTTGGATTCAGAGCATGTCTTTTGTTCTTAGCTCTTCTTACTTGTCGGTACTACTAGTGGAACGTGTCATTTTGGATGGTTGCAGTAGCACCTGCGATCTCATCATTTGATGCTGGTTATAATGTCTTGTTATTGTTCTGACCTGGTATATCGATCTTTGGCTATTAGTTTGATCTCTATTAATGTCTGACCTGGTGTATCAATCTATGGTATTAAAACTTATTATTACTATATGCAGCTATTTGTTTGTTGGCTGTTAGTTTGATTTTTGTGTCCACACTGTATTATTACGGCATTCAGTTAACAGCTTTTTGCATGATTGATACTTCAGTTTCCTTCCCTTGTTTGCGCCAGGCCCTAAGGGCGGAATTCCAACAATTGGTATCTAGAGCAAGGTCACAGTGAAGCTGTGCTTGCCCCGGGGTGGCGACCTATTAGCGCCTCGGGGCGGGCCATATAGTTGTTGGGTGGTACAACGACGAGGAGGAACGGGCGATCTAGTCGCTGGGTGGTGCAGCGACGTGAAGGGTCGGGCAGTTGTCGTTTGGCGGAGCGACAACGAGAAGGTGGCGAGGACACTGTCGTAAGCGAGGCGACAGGTGATTGTCGTTCTGTGGAACGACCTGGAGGAGGGCGACAGGGCTGTCATCAGCAAGGCGCTGGTGATCGTTGATGGTTATGGAGGTGCCAAAGTTGTGACACCGAGGAAATCATCGAGATCATCGTTGGAGGGTGCAAGGTGGAGATGGCGAAGTTGTGAGCCGTCATCAAGGTGTGCACATGAGTTCTTGTAAGGTGCATCCAAGAGCTCGGGTGTGTGAATCTTCTGCTGCAGTTGAGATGCGTCACTGGCAGAGGAGAATTGTGAGCAAGAGCGGGCGGAAAAAGGAATTCGTGCCTTGTGTTTCCGTTCGTGGTGGTGGAGTTCCGGCGAGTTCATATACGATGGAGATGAGTTGCACGTATATGACGAGTTGTGTTGCCGCTGGACAGGAGGTGTCGTTTGATAAGATGTGGCATCGGCGACAATGAGAAAGATTGAAGATGTGGCAGGTGAATAGGTGTGTCTCCCCGTGCACAAGCAACCGACGAGAAGATGAAGATCAATATGAAGATGGACGCGCACCAGTTAAGTCGAGTTCCTGCATGAGGCTATGTGTTTAGTCTGCATGTAGCACGCTAAGATGCGGCAGCGTGGCTGGTAGTCCGGTAATCGTTGGTTCTAATCTGCAAGTCGGCTTGAAAATAAAAGATGGTGACGAAGTGGTTGCGAGAAGGGAGAAGTTGTGGTCCGGTAAGTTGCGTCACCGGAGGCAATTGATGTGACAAGATGAACAAGTTGTCGTCTGCGTGTCTCGTCGAGTAAAGAGTCGAAAGTTTGGATTAGGGGGTGAATGTTGGAATAATCCAAACATATGATAGTTAAGATTAGGTAAGTTTGATTAGAATGTTTGTCTAGTTGGACTTTGCATGACACGCTTCGAGTAGCAGTACCAAGTATTTGAGTCTATACGTACACAAGTTGGAGTTGGAGTCGTGTTAGGCTTGTGATCAGCGTGGCCGTGTAATTAGATTAGGAAAATCAATAAGTTGAGTCCGGCTAGGACTTGTGCCTGGCTTTCTAGTTGTGTTGGTAGAAGCTGTACGTGGACGACACGGTTCAGTAGGTTACCTGTATCCGTGACGTACTGGTTTAGGCTGTTTGGAGTCGGCTTGGTAGCCAGATTGTTGCATATATATATGCATCAATGTGTGAGTTTTGTAACCGTGTGTTGAGGAAGCAGAAAATAAAATAAAGAGAGAAACAAAGGGCACGATACGAGCCCTTGGCTATCAGTTGTTGTGCATTTGTGTTCGTATGATTTTATGTGATCGATCCTGAGGGCAGAATTCCAACACTTTGAACTTGTTTTACATTTTTAAGTAGAAACGAGCACCAAGTATGCTGGTACTTTGTTCATCTTTCTCCAGATAAAAGTTTTGTAACTAAATTACACAACGTCAGTTTTGACGATCGCCGGACTGAACTGAACAACTATCCTTTGTTTTCTGCTGTTTTTTTCTCCTGGGTTTTATTTTTTTTGGGTAGACAGGAACTTGTTGAAGGTGTGCCCTCCTGGAGCAAGATAAATATGCTAGTTCTAGATGACACATTTGTATCTTAATTACATGTTGTCAGTATTGGCCGTTTAAGAGTGGCCACATTTCCTTTTATGTGATGATACAAAACAGGTTTTGGGTTCACGATTATTGCATCTGGAAGTCTGCAAATTATCGGATTGAACACCTAGCAACCTCAAATTTACTGCTTGAAATTTCTCTCGTTTTACAAACATGATGTTGTAACCTATACATTAACAGTAGCAGGACTATGGATCACATGTCTATCTGTAAAATGCAGAGCAATTGAATTTGATCACTTGCCTTGCACAGAACACCATCAAGTTAATTATTTTTGTTGCTTTGTATATAAAGCGGAGCGAAAACCTGTTTCAAGAAAGTTCATCCTTTCTGTTGCACGCTCGTCTTGGGTGCTTCTATCTAGTCGTTGTTATACTTGCTAGTGGGTGTTCTGAAAGTCTGCCCAATCCCGAAATCCGCCTAATCACATGCAGTCATACGAAACATCCGCAAAATAATTTTACTTCAGGGTTGCTAATTTTTAACCAGCTTAGAAATTAGTTAATGCCAGATAATTGTTTTACCGCGTGGTTCTCTACGTGGTACCTGCTGCAGTGCGGGAGAGATGAGGTGACAACGACATGGAGGCACCGCCAACCGAGACGAGCGGTAGGAACTTGGAAAGTTGGGTTTTTGTTTGGAAGAAAACCATGCACCCTCCATGGCTTGAGAAGTGTGCGTGGCCGACGGCGGCGACACGGGGCTATTCTCCCGACTCCCTAGCGCCTGTACCATGAACCCTCCATGGCTTTGAGCGGCGAGCCATCCTCCTCGCCGGTTAGCCTCCACGGGTAGCAATGCCCTTATTTTTTTTAGGGGTAGTTCGTTGCCCAGGTAATCGGCGGGTGGCGGCCCGGGATGGCGGAGTTCCGATGGGGGGCTCCGGGGACAAGGGGTGATGGACCTTGACGGTGTGCCCTAGGCCAGATCTGGCACGTGGAGGCCAGCTGTCTCGACTGTGTGACATGCGGCCGCGCGGCTTTAGGGCAGTGTACTTGCATGTGGCCCGTAGGCATGCTGCGTGGTGTCGCGGGCGAGTTCCATCCTTAGCCGCATCTTCAGTCTGTGGGCTATATCTAGTCGGGATCAGGCCCCTGATGCCAGGCCTCCCTCGTCGCGTGCCAAGGTGCAACCTTGATGGAGGGCTTGCATGCCGGGGTGGCGGCCTCAGATGGCAGGCTACACAAATTGGCTCTCCAGCGAGCAGCATGATGGCTGGATTCAGAGCATGTATTTTTTTTTCTTGGCTCTTCTTACTTGTCGGTACTGCTAGTAGAACGTGTCATTTTGGATGGTTGCAGTAGCAATTGGTAGCACCTGCGATCTCATCATTTGGTGCTGGTTATAATGTCTTGTTAATGTTCTGACCTGGTATATCGATCTGTGGCTATTTGTTTGATCTATGTTAATGTCTGACCTGGTGTATCAATCTATGCTATTAAAACTTCTTATTACTATATGCAGCTATTATTTGTTTGTTGGCTGTTAGTTTGATTTTTGTGTGCACACTGTATTACGGCATTCAATTTTGCATACATGGTACATGTGTCTATTATGACACTTAATTAGCATAGTTATGTGTCTCATAGTTACTTAGATTGCTGCTATGATTGAAGAAAGAATCGCTGCGATGGTTGTACTTTTTCTTCGGTAGAAATGAGTTGAAAGATGCGCTCTCCTGGAGCAAGGTAAATTTTACTTAGAATTGGTCGTGCTCATGTTGTTTGAGAATGTTTTTGTCTGTTAGTGATACTCTCTGGCATTTCCTTAGATGTCTCATTGCATTTCTAGTTGTTGGAATGGTTATTCAGTTTTTCTCATTTCAATGCCAGTACTTTGATCTTTGTTGTTCAGAGTGCAATTTGGTCTAAACTCTAAAGTAGTAGTCCTGTTTGCTTATAGCACTTGCTTTCTATGTCAACATGTTTTAGTCAGGCATACCTGCGTAGCTGCGTGCATTATGTCACTTAATTAGCACAAATTTATGCTTGGGAGTATTGCCAAGGCGTCTGGCTTGCTCCTGTTCTTTTGCGTCCAGGGTGTAGCATTTTTGATGTGGAAACGAACTGAATGTGCACTCTCCCCCAGCTTGTTCCACTCGGTGTGAAATTTGGTCATAACTCCCAAGTTGCATGTGCTCTTTGTATGAGCGTGTTTTATCATGGCAGACTTCCATATAGTTGTGTGTATTACGGCACTTAATTAGCACAATTTTTTGTCTGATTGGTAGTGCTGCCATGCTTTGGTCGTGTGTCTGAAGAACTGCCAGGGCCCTTGTTTCCTGCTGCTTTTGTTCTGAGTTTTCTCTACAACTTCAAAGATGTGCTCCTCTGGAGCACAGTAAATTTAACTTCCAGTTCACATTGTTAAGAAGCAAGAACAGCATTGCTATGATGAGACATTTCGTCGCCCTTTGGGTGAATGCTTTTGTCTGACGGCGACACGCTCTAGCATATCCTTAGATGTTTGTTATTGCATTATTAGTTGTTGAAATGATGTTTAGTGAGGATCCTTGCTTTCAAGGCTGGTAGTTTGATCTTTGCCATTGAGAATGCTTGTAGCATCTGACTGCTCCTGCTAGTCGTGTCACATGTTTTCGCTGTAGTCATACTTGCGGCTGCATATGCAATGGCATTTAATTTAGCACATTTTTGTGTCTGACTGATTTAACACGTTTTCACTGTTGGCATACTTGTTAGGAGTATTGTCAGAGCCTCTGTTGTGTTGCTGGTTTTTCCTTTTGTCAGGTAGAAACAAATTGAAGATTTCGCAAAAAAGAAAAAAAACAAATTGAAGATGCGCTCCCCTGGAGCAAGATATTTTGTACTGGTTCATGTTGCTAGCAGAAGATGGTATATATTATTATCAGTTTCGGTGATTTAAGGCTGGCCAGTATTTTCTTCCATTTGGCTAATTCGTGTCATGCCTGAGGTCACATGGAAAACCCAGTAAATTCATTATTTCTGTTTCCTTTTTCCTCTGTTATTTATGTTTCGGTTTTCTCAGTTAAGTGTAAACAGATGTATGTCTGTAAACTGTAGAAATGCACCTTCACTGCACTGTACTATTGATCACTTGCCGAGCCCTGCCTTCTTTCCTGTTTTCAGTAGCTCCAAGTTTGTGCAGCAGCACAGCACATCATCATTGTATTGGCAGACCATGTGTTGCAGGTGAAGAATACACGGGTTACTCTTAGATTTCAGGTGCTGGGGATGCACTTGTTCTGTTGGAAAGATTTTACTCTTAGTCTATTAGATGAAGCAAAAATGACTGGCTAGTTAATTTTTTTAAATACGGAGTACAACTTAGATTAGAGCACATGAACACTCTGACATGCTACCACCACCCGCGTGACTCACACAATGTCTGTTGGAAATTTATGTATCAGAGCATCCTGCTTGATGAAGCCTCTCCACTCTCCCTCAATGAAGCACCAATGCTCCAGCCGAAGCCTCCACTCGCGCTCGGTGAAGCACCGTCACACTCAGAGTTCCTTCTTTTTGAGTCCTTTTTGAGTCGGGAGTCATACTACCAACTACTAAGAACGGGCTTGGGCTAGGCTTACGGCTCCTCGCCATCCTTTTGATGTCCAACTCAAGGTTTGTTCATAAAGCCAGGCAAGAGACACTGATCTCGCTCCCATTCCCCCTCCCCCTACCGCGACGCGCCCGCGCGCTCCGGGAGGGAAACCCTAGCCGCCAGGCCCTCGGCCCCGCCTCCCTCTCCTCCTCCTCGCCGCCGCCGGCAGGCGCTGACGGGCAAAGCCCGGGTGGAGCGGCGGCGGCGGGGCCCTTCCTCCTCTGCCCGTGGAAGGCCGACGCGGGGCGGCGACTCGGGTGGCGGCGCTGGGCAGCCGCGTGGCCCAGTGGCGCGGCGGCGGGGGCGTGAGGCGGCGGCGCGTCCGGCTGTTGGCTATACGCCGATGCTCTGCCTCCCGAGTGTGGTGCGGCGGCTGCGGAGCTCCTGACCCGGGAGGTCGTGCACGGTTGGCCTACCGGCTGGATCCGGCCGGATCTGGATGTGGGGTCGGCCGGCGGCGCGGATCTGGTGGTTCCAGCGGCGGTGTGCTCTCTGGATGCTGGCTCTTGGGGGGGCTGGTGTGGGGGGCGGCGCGGATGTCCTGGACGGATCGGCCGGTCCTCCGGGCGGCCTCGGGGCTGAATCTGGTCGGTGGTGGTGGATGGTGTCCGTCGGAGTGCAGGGTCTGGGAGCCGACCTGTCCGCGTTGGTCTTCCCTAGCGTTATTGCTCTTCTTCCTGTTGCTCTATTGTGGCGTCGATCCGAGTAGGCCCGTGTTGCTGCTATGTTGCGGAAGGATCAACGGTGCTGGCCATGGATGAGGCGGCGTGCGAGCTTGACTCGGTCTGGTTGTGGACCTGGCCAGGACTTGCTCGGCGGTGGCCGTCGGCAGCTACTAGGCCGTGTTCCCCACAGTCGATGATGTTTGTTCAGGGGACGTAGGTGTGGATGCCCCCTACTATGGGGGCGCTCACCCAGGCCGGATGGCTGATGCCGGGCTAGGAGCAGAAGGGAACACCTCCCGTTCCTCCCAGCATGGTTGCGTGTTGTGAGGTCAGTGGTTGTTGGTGACTCGGGACATGGATGCCGGGGTGGCGGCCCCAGATGGTGGGCTGCATGGTTGGCTCTACGGCTGGTGAGGGAGTCCTGGACTAGGGGGTGTCCGGATAGCCGGACTATCATCATCAGCCGGACTCCAAGACTATGAAGATACAAGATTGAAGACTTCGTCCCGTGTCCGGATGGGACTTTCCTTGGCGTGGAAGGCAAGCTTGGCAATACGGATATGTAGATCTCCTACCATTGTAACCGACTCTGTGTAACCCGAGCCCTCTCCGGTGTCTATATAAACCGGAGGGTTTTAGTCCGTAGGAGGAACAACCATTACAACAATCATACCATAGGCTAGCTTCTAGGGTTTAGCCTCCTTGATCTCGTGGTAGATCCACTCTTGTACTACCCATATCATCAATATCAATCAAGCAGGAGTAGGGTTTTACCTCCATCGAGAGGGCCCGAACCTGGGTAAAAACATCGTGTCCCTTGTCTCCTGTTACCATCCGCCTAGACGCACAGTTCGGGACCCCCTACCCGAGATCCGCCGGTTTTGACACCGACATTGGTGCTTTCATGAGAGTTCCTCTGTGTCGTCACCGATAGGCTTGATGGCTCCTTCAATCATCAACAACCACGCAGTCCAGGATGAGATTTTTCTCCCCGGACAGATCTTCGTGTTCGGCGGCTTTGCACTGCGGGCCAATTCGCTTGGCCATCTAGTGCAGATCGAAAGCTACGCCCCTGGCCGTCAGGTCAGATTTGGAAGCCTAAACTTCACGGCCGACATCCGCGGAGACTTGATCTTCGATGGATTCGAGCCACAGCCGAGCGCGCCGCACTGTCACGATGGGCATGATTTAGCTCGGCCGCCGGACAGTGCCCTGGAAGCCGCACATGAGTCCGCTCCGACCCCTAGTTCGGAGCCGACCGCGCAGATCGAGGATAGGTGGCTGGACACCGCCTCGGGAGCTGCAATCTTACGGCGATGGAGCCGAATACTGACCTTGTCCCTTGTAAAGCTCGTGACTTTGAGGTGCTGGACTCCTCGCCGGACTCTGAACCTCCTGCGCCCCTACCAATCGAATCCGATTGGGCGCCGATCATGGAGTTCACCGCCGCGGACATCTTTCAGCACTCACCCTTTGGCGACATCCTGAATTCGCTAAAGCATCTCTCGTTATCAGGAGAGCCCTGGCCGGATTGCGGTCAGGATGGTTGGGATGCGGATGACGAAGAAATTCAAAACCCACCCACCATCCACTTTGTAGCCACTGTCGACAATTTAACCCCGACATACTAGACCACGACTCCGAAGACATCGACGGCATGGACGACGACGCCGGAGACGACCAAGAACCAGCGCATACCGAGCACTGGGAAGCCACCTCAGCTCATGACGTATATATGGTGGACACCCCAAAAGGGAGCGATAGCGAGGAACAACGGGACACGGCGAAGGATAATTCCTCCAAAAAACAACCAAAACGGCGAGGCAAGCGCCGCCCCAAGTCCCGCCTCGATAACAACAGCACTCATAATGACCCAGCCATAGAGCAGGGCAAACCAGTGGGCGACGAACATGCAACCAAGCAACCATCCGAACAGGATGAATCAGATAATCAACCCATCCCCGGCGAAAACAATAGTCCCGATGATCTCACGCCGGACACACCACCGGAGCATAAACACCTTCATAAAAGGCATGTCGCCACTGCAAGAAGCTTGAAGAAGCAGAAACGGAAGCTCAAAATAGCGGAAGACATACTCAGAATGAGGTGGAGCAAAGTACTCAAGACCGCGGACAAATATGGCAACAGCCACCAAACAAAGAGCTACCCGAAGCGCGAGCTGCTGCCCGAATTCGACGAGGAGGTCGTAGAGCCCCCACAGTTAAAAAGCAAAGAGGTCGCCTGGCCGGATAGACGACCAGATGACAGGCCAAGAGCGACAAGCGGCGCCGCACACAAGCCGGCCCATGATCCTCGCAAAACAAATGGCCCGGTCAGGTCCATTTATGGGCCAAAGAAGAGGGCCCCAGGAAGCAGCACAACACGCCGAGTGTTCGAATACAACGGCACACCCACTATGTTTCACCGATGAGGTGCTGGATCATGAATTCCCAGCGGGGTTCAAGCCCGTAAAAATAGAGGCATACGACGGAACAACAGACCCCGGAATCTAGATCGAGGACTACATCCTACACATACATATGGCTAGAGGAGACGATCTCCACGCCATAAAATATCTACCCCTCAAGCTCAAAGGGCCAGCTCGGCATTGGCTCAAAAGCCTCCCAGAAAATACCATTGGAAGTTGGGAAGAGCTCGAGGACGCGTTTAGAGAAAATTTTCAGGGGACTTATGTCCGCCCTCCGGATGCAGACGATTTAAGTCACATAACCCAACAGCCCGGAGAGTCAGCGCGCAAGTTCTGGAACAGGTTCCTCACTAAAAAGAACCAAATAGTCGACTGTCCGGACGCCGAAGCCCTAGCAGCTTTTAAACATAACGTCTGAGACGAATGGCTCGCCAGACACCTCGGCCAGGAAAAGCCAAGAACAATGGCCGCGCTAACAAGCCTCATGACCCGCTTTTGCGCGGGGGAAGACAGCTGGCTAGCAAGATGCAACACCAGCGACCCGAGTACATCCGAGATCAGAGATGGAAACGGAAAATCATGGCGCAGAAAGGACCAGCGCCGAAATAAAGAAAAAAGCCCAAAGAACACAACGGTCAACGCCGATTCAAAAGCTCGCGGCCGAACAACAAAACACTGCCTCTTAAGGACAACAGTGACGAGCTATCCAACTTAAACAAAATTTTGGATCGGATATGTCAAATCCACAGTACCCCCGGGAAGCCTGCAAACCACACCCACCGAGATTGTTGGGTCTTCAAACAGTCCGGCCGACTCAACGCCGAACACAAGGGGCTCGACGCGCCAAGAGAGGATGACGACGAACCCCACCAGCAGAGCGCCGGAAAACAAAAGACTTTCCCACAAGAAGTTAAAACAGTAAACTCACTTCATGTGATTATACGGAACAATAGTGCGGCACCCGCTACAGTACGCGTCGCACGGTCCACCCCAGCGGAATCCCGAGATTGGATGTTTAAACCAATTACTTTCGACCACCTGGATTATTCCAGAGGCATTCCTATAATCGACGGACTACAATTTACACAAGTCCTAATGGATGGCGGCAGCGATTTAAACCTACTATATCCAGACACAATCCGCAAGTTGGGGATAGACCCTACTAAAATTCGCCATAGCCGCACTTCCTTCAAAGGAGTGACGCCAGGACCTTACACCAAGTGCACGGGCTCCTTACTACTAGAAGTTGTGTTCGGATCACCCGACAACTTCCGTCGTGAAAAGCTAATCTTCCATGTCGCCCCATTCAAAAGTAGCCATCAAGCACTATTGGGACGTGGAGCTTTCGCCCGCTTTAACGCAATACCGCACTACGCGTCTCTTACACTTAAAATGCCCGGTCCACGCGGCATCATCTCATTAAAAGGTCATTGAAGACCCCGTACATGGCTAGGCGAGTCCGGTACAAATAAACTAGGGGCTCCCTAGCCGCATACCCCTTCACAAGGGGCTGCGTGTACAAACAATAAAGAGCCAATAAAAGCTCAGGTTTATTCATTCATTCATACTTCGATTTTTAATACATTTCTTGCACGATTTATTTTCAAACTAAGTTCCTCTCTTTTACAGATGAACAACGTGTACACCCGTCCAGGATACGGCACAACGGAGACACAGGCGTAGACGTGCAGCAGGGACCCGTGGCAAGGATTCTTTTCAGATTAAGACCCTGCGTAAACCTTTCTCACTGTCTCTTGTTGATTCACATCCACCGGTTTTTCACCATAACCGACGAGGAGCCTGGCGTTTTGGCATCGGCCGCGTAAGTAATTTTAGCCTGTACCTGGACACTAGGGGTTTAGGGCACTGATCTGCCCGTTATCATAAAGACCGAATATCTCAGGGAGTGTTCGGCGTCTCGAGTTAGGCCTTATATGCATCAGCCCCGAATCATGTCTTTGGTCAAATGTTGGGTTTGCCCGGCTCCTGTGTTTTGCTGCCTTACGTTCCGTATCATCGGCTAACGCGGCACCAGGAGAACTACTGCGATTGTGCCCCGGTTCGGCTGGGCGAGCACCTCAGTAGAGAAAGCCGAAAACTGACTGTCATGATACAGCGAGAGACTGGTCAACCACTCGATCGACAACCGGAATGCTTAGAATTCCTCCGCTTTGACGAAGGACCGTTTCCCGGTCAGGCACAAATGCGCCCCGAATTCGGAGAGCGCGGTGCCCCTAGGGGCTATATCGTAGCCCCACCCTCGAACTCCTATGGCTAAGTGAAAGTGATAAAGCATTATAGTCCGGTTGCCTCGTTTGCTACGCTACCACCTCCTTCACAGGACCAAGACATTGGATTAAGTGTGAAAATGCGCTATTTTTGCAAACACCCCCGCACCATGTGCGTGGGGGCTGAAGCCGAAGACTGCCATCTTTCAGGTTATACACAAGTATACATTAACGGCCGCACATGAGATATCTCAAAACTTGAACGCACAAGTATAAAAAGCACTTATATTATAAATATCGTTTTACAAATCATAAAGATCATTTGAACATGACATTCTTCGAGCACTGCGACTCTATTGCATGAGCACCTCGCAGAACTTCCCCAAAATAGTGCTCGGCGGGTAACCGGCTTTCGTCCGAACCCCGGGTTGCAACATCGGTGGCATCCATCTCCGTCCAGTATGTCTTCACACGGGCGAGGGCCATCCGTGCACCCTCTATGCAGGCCGACCGCTTCATCGCCTTGATATGCGGCACCGCCCAAAGGAATTGCTGCAATAAGCCAAAATAACTCTTCGGCTTGGGCCTATCCGGCCAGACATGAGCCACAATATCTGTCATGGCAAGTCCGGACAATCTATTCAGCTCAGCCCACTCAGCCAACCGATCGGTCAGCGGAAGTGAACGCTCCGACTGTGGAATTGAGACCAAAAAAGCTCTTCCGTCTCGTGATCCTTTTGACTTCGGAAGTGCACAACAGCATCTGCCGCACTCGCCGCTAAACCCATATAAGGATCCTCTGGACCCCACAGCTAGCCAAGCTGAGCATACTTCGGATCTGTGAACCTCCTGCGCAGCAGAAAAGGCTTGCCAGCCGCAATATCTCCGGCCTGGCACAGCTCCTCCTTTATAGCCCTCATTGCAGAACGGGCATCCTTGGCTTCGGCGGTGGCCTTCTTTAGGCTTTCTTGCTCCGCTTGGCGTTCTTTTTCAAGAACCTCATAGCGGTCGGTAACATCTTTCAGCTTCACGGCCATTTCGGCCATCTCCTCCCTGCTTCGGCAGTGAGCAGCCCTTTCGGCTTCTAGCTCTTCGGCCGCCTTCGAGGCAACCGCATCACTCCTCCTGGCCTGCTCCTTGGCTCGAGCAAGCTCTGCTCGAAGGTCCTCCACAGCAGCGGCACCATCTGCATCAAACACACATGTTGTAAGGAGTAAGCTCCCTTACTAGGTGACCACGGAGAAACAACCTACCTTGCGACTCGTCAAGTCGCTTATTGACCAGCGCGATGTCCGCATCCGCAACGTCGAGTTGCCGCCTTAGTTCAGCAACTCCATCAGTCCGGCTGGCCAGCGGACTATCCGCCACCTGTGTAGGAAAGGCGAGAATTAATACCTGAGATTATGATCCTCGGCACGCTGTCGCTTTCGACAACATACCGAGTCTCAGGGGCTACTATCTATACAGGGCGCGCTTTATGTGCAAAACTGCCAAAAGGTATGTCATTTTTACGTACCTCAAACCCCGCCAGCAAACTTCTGACGGCATCATGCAACCCGCCTTCGGCGGATGAAATTCTTCCAATCACCATACTCATCAATGTATGGTGACCTTCTGAGATAGACGCCCTCTCAAGCAGATCCTTCAGCTCCCCCGGCCGTACACCAGTTGGCGCCGAACTCTCCGGCCTGGCCGGACTCGGGGATACCCTCCGTGATGACACCTCAGGGTCGTCCGCCCCGCCTGACGGTGCGGCAGATGGAGGCGTTTCGCTCTCCATCATCTTCGGACGAAGCTGCCCCAAAGACGAGCTCAGCTGAGAAGGACGGAGATCCGAACTACAAGGTAAAAACTACGGTTATCCTCAGAAGCAAAAATAGGGATGTCCCTTATTACAAAACTTCCCTTTTTCTACTTACGGCTCGCTGGAGGGCTGATCCCTTGGGGGAGAGGGTGCGGCCGGGGCTTCCCCTCGCGCAGGACCCTCCGGTGAAGATCTCTTCCCCCGCTTTGAGGCCTTGCCCTCCGGGTTTCCGAAAGCGGTCCTCTTCTCCCCTTGGAAGGGGGGATTCTCGATCCCTCCTCTCTCAAAAGCCTCCTTGGTAGAGGCGGAAGCTTCTCTGTTTTCCCCTTCGCCTTCCTCCGAAGGCGCAACCTCCAGCATCTTGACCAACACGGGATCCGGCGTGGTCTCCGGGAGGGGGGCCGGACACCGTATCAGTTTTTCTTGCGCTATCCACTCCTGTTCAGAGGACAATTGGTTAAAAGGAAAATCCTAGAAATGCAAACGAATGGTATGTCAGGACACAGAGCTACTTACTTGTGTATCCGGGTGATTGCAGCTTAGGCCGGCGTCCTCGGTCAATTCCGGACACACCTCTTGTGATCCGAAGAACAATTTGTACATCTCCACGGGTGTCGTACCCATGAAGTGTTGGAGAATTCGTGGTCCCTCCGGATTGAATTCCCACAGCCGGAGAGGACGGCGTTTGCAGGGCAGAAGAAGCCTAATCAGCATAACCTGCATCACCACGACCAGATCGATCTCCCTCTCTTGGAGGTCTCGAATCTGGCCCTACAATAGGGGCACGTCCTTTGATGGCCCCCAGTTGAGCCCTTGGTTGACCCACGACATCAGCCGTCGTGGAGGTCCCGAGCGAAAGATGGGCGGCAGCTTCTGCCTGCTGCCCCTGGGAGCGGTAATATAAAACCACTCCTGTTGCCACAAGCCGAGCTCCTCTTGGAAAGAGCCCTCGGGCCATGGAGCATCGGCCCTCCTGCATACAACCGCCCCACCGCACTCTGCTTGGCGCCCCTCGATCATCTTTGGCTCCACGTTAAAGGTCTTGAGCCACAAACCGAAGTGGGGGGTAGTGCGGAGGAAGGCCTCGCAGACGACAATGAATGACGAGATGTGGAGGATGGACTCCGGAGCCAGGTCATGGAATTCCAACCCATAGTAAAACATGAGCCTTCTCACAAAAGGATCCATCGGGAAGCCTAAACCCCGACGGAGGTGGGACACAAACACGACGCTTTCGCCGGGCTCAGGAGTGGGAATGACTTGCCCTTTGGCGGGCAGCCTATGCGAAATCTTGTAGGTGAGGTACTTGGCTTCTCTCAACTTTAGCACGTCCTCTTCTGTGATGGAGGAGTGCATCCACCGGCCCTGTAGGTCGGAGCCGGACATCGCCGAAAGTCTGAAGCGCTCGAATCTGGGGCTTTGGGTGTTGGAACTCAGGGTGAAGGGCAGATTCGATTGAGGATTGAAGAAAAACAAGCCTTGGTCCCATTATAAAGAGGGAGAATACCAAGAGCCGTCCCCATGACCGTTTGGAACTCGCCTTCGATAGAGGAGGCGTGGCAACGGGCGCGGCTGGGTTACCCACGTCCGTATTGATGGGAATCACGGAATAAGGGGAACACGATCTCTGCTTCGACAAGACGTGCCAAGGAAACCGCTTCGCTAAACGCGCTGAGGTGGTATAATAAAAACGATTCAAGTAAAGGCTTGATAGTGGTGTGACGTCACGCCCCAAAATATGTCAGCAGATTGAACTTGTGTACACATTATTCTCTCTACGGTGGTATGTGGAATTTATTTTGCAGAGCCGGACACTATCCTGGTGTTCACAATCTTCTATGAATTAATTCGGAGGAGGAACCCGCCTTGCAATGCCGAACAATATGCGCTCCGGACTCATCGTCATTGAAGCCTGGTTCAGGGGCTACTGAGGGAGTCCTGGACTAGGGGGTGTCCGGATAGCCGGACTATCATCATCAGCCGGACTCCAAGACTATGAAGATACAAGATTGAAGACTTCGTCCCGTGTCCGGATGGGACTTTTCTTGGCGTGGAAGGCAAGCTTGGCAATACGGATATGTAGATCTCCTACCATTGTAACCGACTCTGTGTAACCCTAGCCCTCTCCGGTATCTATATAAACCGGAGGGTTTTAGTCCGTAGGACGAACAACCATTACAACAATCATACCATAGGCTAGCTTCTAGGGTTTAGCCTCCTTGATCTCGTGGTAGATCCACTCTTGTACTACCCATATCATCAATATCAATCAAGCAGGAGTAGGGTTTTACCTCCATCGAGAGGGCACGAACCTGGGTAAAAACATCGTGTCCCTTGTCTCCTGTTACCATCCTCCTAGACGCACAGTTCGGGACCCCCTACCCGAGATCCGCCGGTTTTGACACCGACAGCGGGCACTATGGCGGCGTTGGTGGCTCCCCTCTTGGTCGTGTTGGCGACGAGGGGGTAGCTTCAGGTGGCTCGGGCTCGCTCTCCTTCGCTGGGGCGACGCCCAGATCCAGATCTGGGTGTCTGGATTCGCCGCGGTTGCCCTGGTGGCCTCATGTGGCATGGGTGAGTTGCCGAGCGAAAGATCATGTCCACTTTGGACTCGGCAGAGGCGACGCTTTGCGCCGTCCTCCCTCCTGAGGGCGTTGTCGCGGAGCTTAGGTGTGCTAGGGCGTAGCGTGGCGTTATATCTAGACTTCCCTGTGTTATTCTCCGGTAGCGTAGTTTCCTGCGTGATCCGACTATCTTGGGATCTGCTTTGTAAGAGGGCTGCCTCTCCACCTTGTATCGTTCGGCCGTGTACTTTGTTCGGTTGGTGCTTTATCTATAAAGCGGGGCGAAAGCCTGTTTCGAGAGAAGAGACACTAATCTACATCAGATAGTTACAAAGTTACAAAGCACCCTTCCTCACATCACATAATTCACAGTAACCCTTGGAGAATCGTTGCCCCTTCGGCGATGGAGAGAGTTGTTGCCTCACTGTTCCTTAGCTTTCTCCATGCAATTACGCTGTCGCATTGAACACTTAGCAATGGAAACTCACAATTACTCCCTCTGTCTCAAAATAAGTGTAGTGGTTTTAGTTCAAATATCAACTAAAACAATGACACTTATTTTGGCATGGATTACTAGATTAAAGGTTTAGTCTTAGATTTGAGCTGTTGGGGATGCACTTATTCAGCTGGGAAGGTTTAATTATTGACAGGTAACGAGTGGAGGTTTTGTTATACAAAGGAAAAAGTGACTTGACTTCCTTTTTTTAGTTATGGAGTGCAACTTTGATTTGAGCACACATACACACTCTGACATGCTATCACACGTGTGCAGACTCATGCAAGACCTACTGAAATCATGAGTTATAGGCATCTGGATTGATGAGTTCACTATTGTGGTATTGCCACATGGTTATCGACAGTACGTCCCCTACCACGGTACCACCGATATGATATCCACACTAACAAGACACCATGTTGATAAACCTGAGGTTCACTTCCAGTGGGATGCAGATACAACCATTCCCACTAGCAATTTAACCAACGGACTGTATCATATTTTATTGGGCGTCATGTATTGTCAGTATTCAGGAGTATTTTGGTCGGTGCGTTGCTGCTGTATATTAGAAAATTTTAAGTTGACTGGTGTTGATTCATTCTAATGGGCTTGACATGAAAAATAGAAGCAAAGTAACGTCTTGTTGCTTCAATGCAACATCATCAAAGAAAACAAACGAACAAGCCGTCCAACCATCAACATACAAAATATGAAATGCCATAGGAAAGTTCAAGGTGAATTGTCAGTCATCAACACACAGAATGTGATATGCCATGAGAAAGCTGAAGATGCATTAGTAGAGGGCAGAGCAACCATTGGGAACCATATAGAAATTAGTTTGCAGGGACTCATGGACCTACTTTCTACTAGCCCACCCCCCTACCTACCAACACCATGAATAATCTGGGTCATTTTTCAATGCACCCTTCCCAATATAAGACCCCTCATGAGCACGTAAATCATTCCACCCTCATTCTTGAACGAAAGACCGGGATCTCTTGAGGTGACTCCAAGGAGTTGCATACGACTTGGACCGATGTAGATTAGGGATCATGGGAGAGGGTACCGAGGTAGTCGCAAATGATTCAGGCATGTGACCGAACCCACGTTGACTCCTTCCTAACATAGGATTAGGTCATGCTCCATCAAGATGACTAACCTTTTTAGAAAACATCAACGTGTCACTTTAGTACTCCAAGTAGACAATGCCCTAGGTGGGCCAACATCCAGCCCGGTGGGCTGACTTTCGATCTGCCGATGTACCCCCGGTACATGGCACCATCACCATTGCTAACTTTACTTATGACAATGTTACCAAGGATACCCCTTAGTTGAGACTTGTTCTCCTAACAACAACATGACGCCTATGGGAATTTTCTTGGATTTGCTTCTCTATCTTCTTCTTTTACCTCGAGAGCGAATTGACCCTGTGTATCCTTAATTATGTGAGAACCCTTGTAATCAAAGAGAATAGTTAGCACCTTCCATCTTCTCTTCCCCCAACGGGTCATTTCCCAAATGCCAACACCACATTCCTTCTCTCAACCCCTCACTACCATCTCCTGTGACCAGTGGCAACATCACACTATGGCTTTGGCCCTCCCTTGCTGCTATAGAATGGAGTCACCGCTCCATTTTAACTAGTTGTGTATGCAATACGAGTCCAACGGGAGCCAACAACTTCCACCGAAGAGTGCCCATCGACAAGTCAGCTGACAGATCTAGTAGGCCGGTCCACTCTAGCGAGATCATCGCCCTTCATCTTCATGGCCATTTCCATCGTGAGGCCGCTGGTCATGATGGTTGTCCAGTGCATCCGCTAGTGGAAGAGGATGCTGATTTAGTTCCACCTGCTATCACTCGACACAGGCATCTCCTGGTCGAGACACTCATCGCCCACACCGAAGAAAGCGACATTAGAGAGGGAATCAGTGTCAAGTCACCAATCCTTAAATAAAAGAAACAGATACCTTTCAGGAACAGTCCCACCCCTCACCGTCGGTACACTAGCATGCCATTTAGGGGGCACCAGAAAAGCTTGATTGCAACCAGATTTTCCATCAACGGTGCATCAAGCGGTGGCTCACCATGAACTTGTTGTGCCCTATTTTCAACGCCACTCACATCGTGTAACACCCCGGATACAACTTTCCATATTCGTAACTTCAACTCTTGCCTTTTCCGGAGATGCGATATGATATTTTCTTCGTGGTTGGGTTTTTGTCTTTTGTTTTGCATTTTATTCTTGTCATGCATTTCATCTCATAGCATCATGTGCATCGCATCCATATGTTTTCATAAAACCCGTATCCGTTCGTAGTTGCCGCGTTCCCCCTTGCCTTCGTTGACCGATCCGAGCCCAACCGGGTTTTTCTTTACCTCTGGTCAAACCAACTAACCTCTCTCAGACCCCTCGCGCACGTCCGAAAGTTGTCCCAAACCCGAACCGCTCGGTCATGACCAACAGGTCCGGATCATCCCCCAACATCCCCAATACATCTCCATTTTCTTAATTGGACGCTCTAGCCTATTTATTCCGGGCCGTCCGATTACGATCGTAGGGACGAGCTAGCCCCTACCCAAAAATCCACCGGCTATATATATATATCATTTCTAACCCTAGTTTTTAGGCCTCCTGTCCCATCCATTCCATCCGCAGCGCCGACACTCCATCGGGTCTCTCCTTCCACCTCGGGATCTTCCCAGATCCCCTCCCGATCCAAAATCATTCCCTTGATTTACGCCGCCGTCCAACAACAGCAAAGCCGCAGCCTCCCTCGCTCTCTGGATCAGCAAGAGCCCGAGGCTTCGCCTCTGCTCGTTCTCGCCCGTGCACGCCCGTCCGCTTGGCTGGAGGCCACCCCGACCTGCTCCTTCCACACCCCGCGGCCGAGGGGCCCAACCCCGGCGCCCGCGTCGCCAAGTACCTCGACCAGGATGGAGCTCCGTCGCCCTTCTCTTCCTCCCAATTCCCGTTTTCCTCTCTCTCTCTCTCTCTCTCTCTCTCTCTCTCTCTCGCTCTCACATCTCTCCCTCTGTCTTGGTTCGTCGACAGGAGAGAACCACACCATGGCCTCTTTGATCTAGGCCAAGCCGACGCCCTGCACCCTCGGGTCTCCGCCGGACCTCCTTCCTCCGTCGCCAAGCCATCGCCTGCCGCCGCGTACCGCTCGTCCTGGCCTCCTCTACACCCGACCCGCCTAGTCCACCCTCTGCTTCGAACAGAGGAGGAGGACACCTGCGCCGTCGCCTGCTCGAACTGCTCGAGCAGCCGCCCAGCCCGTGACCCCAAGGCTCAGCAGCACCTCTCGCCGACCTTGCTCTCTGCTTCCCCCAAGCCGCACCCTCGCCGGCCGGGGATCCTGCTGCCGCCATCGTCGTTCGAGGCCGGCGCCTCGCCTCTGCTTCGAACCAGGGGGCCCGATGCCTCCAGTGCCCCGCGTTGACCGCTCCAGCGACCACGCGCTCGCCTAGCGCCTCGACTGGGCCGCCGCCAAGATCCAGCCTGCTTCCCCTTCAAACCCAGCCCGCACTGCCTCAGCCGCCTCCACCGAACGGGCTGAAGCCCATGGGTGAGCTGCCCCCCTGTTCCTGGTTGGCTTGTGTTCAGATTCGGCCCGATGCATTTTTTTCCCTCTGGACGATTTTAGCAATTATTCAGTGTTTAGCTGTTTTACAGAAAACCCCGCATGTTCATGCATGTAATAACTAATTAACCGTGCATCGAATTAAAATGATTTATATATGTAAAATGCTTAGAATATTGTGTAGATTAATAATTTGCCACTTTCATCCATGTTAAATATGTTTAAATTGCTGTTTGCATTAATTTGCTTAAATGCCTTGTTAAAATGCTTTATTTCATAACTAAATAATCGTAACTCGGAATTAAATGTTCTTTATATGTAAATGGGGTGGAAAAATGCCTAGTTTAACATGGTGCACTTTATTTTCCTGTTAAACAACCTTAAAATATGGTTTAAGGCAGAACAGTACCAAATTCATAATTTGCATATGGGGATTTTCTGGAATTGTTGTTTCTTGTTTCCGGCCTCACTTAAACTTGCCTAGATAGGTAGTTTATTTAATTATGTTTCACCTCTTGCCATGTTTATATCAACATGTAATATTGTTGTGTTCCTAAACGAGAGAGAACTAAATAATGGATGTGGTGTTTCGTCAATATGCAACTCGTTGCATATTGAGCTCCACTTAACTTGTAGTATTGTTTGTTGCACTTTGTCATGCCATGCCTCTTTAAACCGGACATGCATCATACTTGGTTGTGCATCATGCCATAATCATGTGATGGTTGTTTACCATGTTGTTTGCTTCTTTCCGGTTTGCTTCTCTCGTTAGCTTCGGTTTCGTTCCGGAGTTGTGAGGATTCGTTCGACTACATCCGTTTGTCTTCTTCATGGACACGTTCTTCTTCCTAGCGGGATTTCAGGCAAGATGACCGCTACCCTGGATCTCACTACTATCATTGCTATGCTAGTTGCTTCGTTCTATCACTTTGCTGCGCTACCTATCACTTGTTCTTCAAGCCTCCCAAATTGCCATGTCAGCCTCTAACCTTGTCACCCTTCCTAGCAAACCATTGCTTGGCTATGTTACCGCTTGGTGGACATGATTATGTTGGGATATCACAATATCTCTTATTTAATTAATGCATCTATATACTTGGTAAAGGGTGGAAGGCTCGGCCTTATGCCTGTGTTTTGTTCCACTCTTGCCGCCCTAGTTTCCGTCATACCGGTGTTATGTTCCCGGATTTTGCGTTCCTTACGCGGTCGGGTGATTTATGGGTTTCCGGAGCCCAAGGGTCATCTTTATTTTAGCCCCCCTCCCCCCCCCCCGGGCCAGTGCTCCTTCGAGTGTTGGTCCGAAACGGGCAGACTGCGGGGCCACCTCGGGGCAACTTGAGGTCTGGTTTTACTCGTAGGCTGACCTATCCGGTGTGCCCTGAGAACGAGATATGTGCAGCTCCTATCGGGATTTGTCGGCACATCGGGCGGCTTTGCTGGTCTTGTTTTACCATTGTCGAAATGTCTTGTAAACCGGGATTCCGAGACTGATCGGGTCTTCCTGGGAGAAGGAATATCCTTCGTTGATCGCGAGAGCTTATCATGGGCTAAGTTGGGACATCCCTGCAGGGAATAAACTTTCGAGAGCCGTGCCCGCGGTTATGTGGCAGATGGGAGTTTGTTAATGTCCGGTTGTAGATAACTTGACACCAGATCCGAATTAAAATGCGTCAACCGCGTGTGTAGCCGTGATGGTCTCTTCTCGGCGGAGTCCGGGAAGTGAACACGGTTTCTGTGTTATGTTTGACGTAAGTAGGAGCTCAGGATCACTTCTTGATCATTACTAGTTGACGTCCGTTCCGCTTGTTCTCTTCTCGCTCTTATTTGCATATGTTAGCCACCATATATGCTTAGTCGCTGCTGCAACCTCACCACTTTACCCCTTCCTTTCCCATTAAGCTTTGCTAGTCTTGATACCCATGGTAATGGGATTGCTGAGTCCTCGTGGCTCACAGATTACTACAACAACAGTTGCAGGTACAGGTTATGCGATGATCTTGACGCGAGAGCGATGCTTGCTTGTTTGGAGTTCTTCTTCTGCTTCTTCTTCGATCAGGGGATAGGTTCCAGGTCGGCAGCCTGGGCTAGCAGGGTGGATGTCGTTTGAGCTTCTGTTTGTGTTTCATCCGTAGTCGGATGTTGATCTTATGTATGTTGTTGTATTCATGTGGCATTGTATGCCCTTTTGTATGTATCCCTATCTATTATGTAATGTTGATGTAATGATATCCACCTTGCAAAAGCGTATTCAAGATGCGCTTCTATCCTTGGTGGGACCTTCGAGTCTCTTTAGGATAGGGTCGCATCTTGGGCGTGACAAGTTGGTATCAGAGCCTCGACCGACCATAGGAGCCCCCTTGATTGTTGGCCGTTGTTGAGTTTAGAAGAAAACTATTTTGAGTCTTAGGATTATATATATCGGAGAGTAGGTTTCTTATTACTCCTCAGCCCCCTTCGTCGCTCTGGTGAGGACTCCTGGCGTAGATGTTTTGTCTTTCCTCTCCTCAAATTTCACTAAAAAAAATTTAGGATCTCGCGGGTATCTTGGAATCGTTTCGATGGTTTTGTGACGAGAACATTGTTCTTGGTGCCTCCTGACATTTAGGGGTTGTGGCAGTGTCCCGGGGAGTTGAGCTCTGAGGTGTTGTCGTCACAATTTTATCGTTGTAGTTCTGGAATACCTGAGTTTTGCCGACATCGAAAATCTCTTTTATGCAGTTGTTGGTGAGATAACCTCGACGCCACCCAGTACTAGGGAGTTCGGGAGTATTGCCATAGCTCGTATAACGGATGCTTTTTGAAGGTTGAGGTACACGATTTCCGGAGTTTTCTTGGTTATGTGTTGACAGATGGATACAGCTGGATGTAGGGATTGTTAGTTTGGGTGAGATATTATGCTTCCCCTGTATCCCCAACACCTGATTGCATAACCAGAATGTTTCGGTAGTTTATAGGTGGGAATTCAAGTAGCTCCTAGAATATCTTTCCGACAGATGCATGATACGGGATTGGGTAAATCTCTATCATATGTATTTGTTCCGGCTTTTCTGCAAGCCAAATCCTTTGTTTTGTTTTATTTGTGGTATTCGAGTTGCTTCAATGTCAAGTGTTGATTCCATACCTTTTCTAAACGGTGTTCTCATATTTCTATGGGAGTACTAATCCTTCTTGTTCACTGAGGTTGTCATGTCAACTCTTTTTCAACCGGTGTGCTTCTCTTCAAGTGGATCCGATCTTTTTCAACATCCGCAAGATCAACTCTAAGTTTTCTCACCGGTGTTTGTTTCATCCGTCCCCAAGTTGCCTTTGTTTTCCCGCCCTCCCACCCTTTTTCTTCAAGGACTCAGATTTCTTAATCATGTATCCTTTTATTTGAGAGAAGTCTATTCATTATTTTCTTTCAATGTTCTTATCCGGTGATTTCCCATGAAGATGCTCAACAGTTTCAAGTTCATCATCCTTCATTGTTGTTTCTTCTCCGGTGGATCCAATTCAAGCTTTCGATATTCATCATATTCCTTTCCTCGTCTCTAATGCTTTCTCATGCCGATGCACCTCTTAATCATTCAATTCTTACTATTCATTTGTTCTGGAGCGCTGAAGATATCTCACAAGACTTGTGTTTCCATTCTCAATCCTTTCAAGCTATTTGGAGATTGTTATCTCATTCAAGCCATTTAATTCAACCGGTGCAATCTCTCTTTAAAATCATTTCCAACGGTGTTTTCTTTTGAGGGGGCCCTAACCCACAGGTCTTTTCCCAGGATCTTACTTGACTCTTCTAATTTTCCCGGAGTATCTCAACAATTCATGGTGGTTCCCATCATCATTCTAAACATTTGAAGACCGAAGAAAGATTTCTCTTAAATCTTGGTCCATTCTCTTGAATATTCATGGTTCTAGCTTCATGCTATCCTCATAATTGTTTCAATTGTGACAATTCTTTTCTTACCATCCAGAGCATTTCATGAGTTGTTTCCATTTCTTTCCTCCGAAGGCCATCATGTCATAATTCTTCATTCTCAGCGTGTAGCTATCGTTCTCCAAATCTTACCGGTGCATCGTTCAAATAACCTCTAATCAGTTCATGGCCTCTTCATTCTCATGTATCTAAATCCCCTCAAGTATCTTCATTCGTTTTCCAATTCTTTCCGGTGAATTGTGCCCTTGGTACTCTCTTTTCCAATTTTTACGGTGGTTCGTTCAAGATTTCACTTCCTTCGTTATCATATTAAATATTCGTTGTTTCCAAATCCCACCGGTGGTTCCATCAACACCTTCTCAAGTTTGCGCTATCTCTATCCTTATCCCTCAAGAAGAATAAGTAGTATGCCAAATCCGTTGCTTGTCATCAATTTAAATTGGTGAAGGATATGCATAACGTAATTCTTATTATTGTTTCATCCAAGTGATCTAGTTTCTTCCTTCCAGAGTTGTTCATCATGTCACATTTCTCGGTTCGATATGTTTCATCTTTTCTTTTCTGTAGTTCCAAGTTTTCTGCATTATCTCGTCGTGAAGCTCCATCTAACATCACAAGGCTTCACCCTGTGTTTTCAACCTGTCTTTCTTTTTATCATCCTTTTACTATCGGAGTTCTTCATGGAGGCTCTACATGGTGGTTCATCAAGTATTCCTTCCATTCTTCAATTGTTCTTCAAGATTTCTCTCGAAGTTATGACCCGCCAAGCTATACTCAAAATTAAACATGGTGCTCAACACATGTTTTGTTTTGAGGAGATCAAGTATTCTTCTTCTTGCATTTCGAAGTGCAATTCTTTCTACCTTAGCTTTTGAGGTGGTGTTATATCATTCTTGGCAATTTCCATTCATGTTTCGCGATTCACATGTTGTCAAGAATGAGGTATTTTAAATCCATCAATCTCTTTGTTGGAGTTATCTTGTGTCAGATTTCACCTAAAGCTCTTCCTTAAGGGTTGTTGCTATTTGTGGTGATTATGCATGACCCAAGCTTGCTCTTTATCCTCTTAGTGGAAGAAGTTCTCATCTCTTCGTTGTTCTTAAACAAGCAATTGTTTTTCGTTAGTGGCAGAATTTCACCTCAAGTGTTGAGATGTTTCCATAAGCCCACTACAAGTTTATTCCTTTCGTTGTTGGTTTTCCAACAACTCCGTTCTAGCATTTCTTGTAAGCATGCTCTTTCAAGATATTGTTTCCCTCCGTTCATTCCATTCCATTCTTTCATTTCTTCCGGAGGCATTGTGTTGTTGCTCTCGTTGACCCATCATCTCGTTTTGTCAAGATCATGCTATTATCTTGCTTATCCATTTAACCGGAGTGTTGTGTTTTAATTCAAGTTCTTTCAACTTGTCAAGTTTTGCCTCTATTTTGAACCTGAGTGCTGTCTGAAATCCTTCTTACCCATTGTGCCATTCTTTTAATAGTTCCGGAGGCAGTGTGTTTTTGATTTCATCAAGTATCATCCCATCTTCAAAAGTTCATGTTCTATTCCTTCCATGTTCAACCAGAGTGCTGCCCGAATTCTTCCTGTCTCATCTTGTTTTAACTGGAGTGGTTTCGAATTCTATCTTGTCCATTAAACTCTTGATTCATGTCTTTGCAACCTTCAAGTTCTCGTAATGTTCCTTGTTCCTCTTTTCTAACGGATTGTTTGGAATCTCATTCATCTTTGTTGTACTCTTTCTTTTAAATTGCTCAACCTCTCAAGGTTCGTGGTTTCACTCGTTCGTCAAAGAAGCAACTTAGTTTTACCTCTTCTCTTCCTCTTCCGGTTCCCTCCGGTGCCATCCTAGATCTCAGAACGAGATCCTCTCATAGTGGTGGAGTGTTGTAACACCCCGGATACAACTTTCCATATTCGTAACTCCAACTCTTGCCTTTTCCGGAGATGCGATATGATATTTCCTTCGTGGTTGGGTTTTTGTCTTTTGTTTTGCATTTTATTCTTGTCATGCATTTCATCTCATAGCATCATGTGCATCGCATCCATATGTTTTCATAAAACCCGTATCCGTTCGTAGTTGCTGCGTTCCCCCTTGCCTTCGTTGACCGATCCGAGCCCAACCGGGTTTTCCTTTACCTCTTGTCAAACCAACTAACCTCTCTCAGACCCCTCACGCGCATCCGAAAGTTGTCCCAAACCCGAACTGCTCGGTCATGACCAACAGGTCCGGATCATCCCCCAACATCCCCAATACATCTCCATTTTCTTAATTGGACGCTCTAGCCTATTTATTCCGGGCCGTCCGATTACGATCGTAGGGACGAGCTAGCCCCTACCCAAAAATCCACCGGCTATATATATATATATATATCATTTCTAACCCTAGTTTTTAGGCCTCCTGTCCCATCCATTCCATCCGCAGCGCCGCCACTCCATCGGGTCTCTCCTTCCACCTCGGGATCTTCCCAGATCCCCTCCCGATCCAAAATCATTCCCTTGATTTCCGCTGCCGGCCAACAACAGCAAGGCCGCAGCCTCCCTCGTTCTCTGGATCAGCAAGAGCCCGAGGCTTCGCCTCTGCTCGTTCTCGCCCGTGCACGCCCGTCCGCTTGGCTGGAGGCCACCCCGACCTGCTCCTTCCACAACCCGCGTCCGAGGGCCCCAACCCCGGTGCCCGCGTCGCCAAGTACCTCGACCAGGCCGGAGCTCCGTCGCCCTTCTCTTCCTCCCAATTCCCATTTTCCTCTCTCTCTCTCTCTCGCTCTCACATCTCTCCCTCTGTCTTCGTTCGTCAACAAGAGAGCACCACGCCATGGCCTCTTTGATCTAGGCCAAGCCGACGCCCTGCACCCTCGGGTCTCCGCCGGACCTCCTTCCTCCGTCGCCAAGCCATCGCCTGCCGCCGCGTACCGCTCGTCTCGGCCTCCTCTACACCCGACCCGCCTAGTCCACCCTCTGCTTCGAACAGAGGAGGAGGACACCTGCACCGTCCCCTGCTCGAACTACTCGAGCAGCCGCCCAGCCCGTGACCCCAAGGCTCAGCAGCACCTCTCGCCGACCTTGCTCTCTGCTTCCCCCAAGCCGCACCCTCGCCGGCCGGGGTTCCTGCTGCCGCCATCGTCGTTCAAGGCCGGCGCCTCGCCTTTGCTTCGAACCAGGGGGCCCGATGCCTCCAGTGCCCCGCGTTGACCGCTCCAGCGACCACGCGCTCGCCTAGCGCCTCGATTGGGCCGCCGCCAAGATCCAGCCTGCTTCCCCTTCAGACCCAGCCGACAATGCCTCAGCCGCCTCCATCGAACGGGCTGAAGCCCATGGGTGAGCTGCCCCCCAGTTCCTGGTTGGCCTGTGTTTAGATTCGGCCCGATGCATTTTTTTTCCTCTGGACGATTTTAGTAATTATTCAGTGTTTAGCTGTTTTACAGAAAACCCCTCATGTTCATGCATGTAATAACTAATTAACCGTGCATCGGATTAAAATGATTTATATTTGTAAAATGCTTAGAATATTGTGTAGATTAATAATTTGCCACTTTCATCCATGTTAAATATGTTTAAATTGCTGTTTGCATTAATTTGCTTAAATGCCATGTTAAAATGCTTTATTTCATAACTAAATAACCGTAACTCGGAATTCAATGTTCTTTATATGTAAATGGGGTGGAAAAATGCCTAGTTTAACATGGTGCACTTTATTTTCCTGTTAAACAACCTTAAAATATGGTTTAGGGCAGAACAATACCAAATTCATAATTTGCATATGGGGATTTTCCGGAATTGTTGTTTCTTGTTTCCGGCCTCACTTAAACTTGCCTAGATAGGTAGTTTATTTAATTATGTTTCACCTCTTGCCATGTTTATAACAACATGTAATATTGTTGTGTTCCTAAACGAGAGAGAACTAAATAATGGATGTGGTGTTTCGTCAATATGCAACTCGTTGCATATTGAGTTCCACTTAACTTGTAGTATTGTTTGTTGCACTTTGTCATGCCATGCCTCTTTAAACCGGACATGTCATACTTGGTTGTGCATCATGCCATAATTATGTGATGGTTGTTTACCATGTTGTTTGCTTCTTTCCGGTTTGCTTCTCTCGTTAGCTTCGGTTTCCTTCCGGAGTTGTGAGGATTCGTTCGACTACATCCATTTGTCTTCTTCATGGACTCATTCTTCTTCCTAGCGGGATTTCAGGCAAGATGACGCTACCCTGGATCTCACTACTATCATTGCTATGATAGTTGCTTCGTTCTATCACTTTGCTGCGCTACCTATCACTTGTTCTTCAAGCCTCCCAAATTGCCATGTCAGCCTCTAACCTTGTCACCCTTCCTACCAAACCATTGCTTGGCTATGTTACCGCTTTGCTCAGCCCCTCTTATAGCGTTGTTAGTTGCAGGTGAAGTTGAAGATTGCTCCATGGTGGACATGATTATGTTGGGATATCACAATATCTCTTATTTAATTAATGCATCTATATACTTGGTAAAGGGTGGAAGGCTCGGCCTTATGCCTGTGTTTTGTTCCACTCTTGCCGCCCTAGTTTCCGTCATACCGGTGTTATGTTCCCGGATTTTGCGTTCCTTACGCGGTCGGGTGATTTATGGGACCCCCTTGACAGTTTGCTTTGAATAAAACTCCTCCAGCAAGGCCCAACCTTGGTTTCACCATTTGGCTCACCTAGCCCTTTTTCCCTTGGGTTTCCAGAGCCCGAGGGTCATCTTTATTTTAGCCCCCCCCCCCCCGGGCCATTGCTCCTTCGAGTGTTGGTCCGAAACGGGCAGACTGCGGGGCCACCTCGGGGCAACTCGAGGTCTGGTTTTACTCGTAGGCTGACCTATCCGGTGTGCCCTGAGAACGAGATATGTGCAGCTCCTATCGGTATTTGTCGGCACATCGGGCGGCTTTGCTGGTCTTGTTTTACCATTGTCGAAATGTCTTGTAAACCGGGATTCCGAGACTGATCGGGTCTTCCTGGGAGAAGGAATATCCTTCGTTGATCGCGAGAGCTTATCATGGGCTAAGTTGGGACACCCCTGCAGGGAATAAACTTTCGAGAGCCGTGCCCGCGGTTATGTGGCAGATGGGAGTTTGTTAATGTCCGGTTGTAGATAACTTGACACCAGATCCGAATTAAAATGCGTCAACCGCGTATGTAGCCGTGATGGTCTCTTCTCGGCGGAGTCCGGGAAGTGAACACGGTTTCTGTGTTATGTTTGACGTAAGTAGGAGCTCAGGATCACTTCTTGATCATTACTAGTTGACGTCCGTTCCGCTTGTTCTCTTCTCGCTCTTATTTGCGTATGTTAGCCACCATATATGCTTAGTCGCTGCTGCAACCTCACCACTTTACCCCTTCCTTTCCCATTAAGCTTTGCTAGTCTTGATACCCATGGTAATGGGATTGCTGAGCCCTCGTGGCTCACAGATTACTACAACAACTGTTGCAGGTACAGGTTATGCGATGATCTTGACGCGAGAGCGATGCTTGCTTGTTTGGAGTTCTTCTTCTGCTTCTTCTTCGATCAGGGGATAGGTTCCAGGTCGGCAGCCTGGGCTAGCAGGGTGGATGTCGTTTGAGCTTCTGTTTGTGTTTCATCCGTAGTCGGATGTTGATATTATGTATGATGTTGTATTCATGTGGCATTGTATGCCCTTTTGTATGTATCCCTATCTATTATGTCATGTTGATGTAATGAAATCCACCTTGCAAAAGCGTCTCCAAGATGCGCTTCTATTCTTGGTGGGACCTTCGAGTCTCTTTAGGATAGGGTCGCATCTTGGGCGTGACACATCGAGCTTTGCACGGCTAGAGAAATACTTACTGGAAATCAAAATTTAAAATATGAAGATTTGAGGGGCAAAACACTATTCATTCCATCCGAGCCCTCCGGATGATTTTCTAGGCTTTGTCAAAAAAGATGATTTTCTAGGATAGGGGGGCGGTGCCCCCCTAGCTTGTATAGCTACAGCACATGATACACCAGGTAAGTTGCCGAGCATAGCTCGACCCTAGGATACATTCGGTGAGTTGTTGAGTTCTTAGATGAACACCACTTTGATTATGACTATACTTAATTATGACTTTCCTTTTCTTCCATTTTGAGGTGAGGCCAGTGCACCAAGGCACCGCTGCTTATCGAGCAAGGACACCGATAGCTCGGTCGCCACATGACATCGCCATCTACAGCTCTAGCTTACGGGTACAAGTCTAGGATTACGTTTCCTCGGAACAAAAGTCCAGGGTCGAGTTGTTGTCTTATTTATCTTATTATTTTGAACGGGATCATTATGTTGTTGATTAGCATCAGTAGAGAAGCTTCTTCCTGGGTCAGTTGTAGCGAAAATTGACTATGTATAATTATATGATGTTTTTGTATACGTGCAGCTTCTCGTACATGAATCTCTCTCGGCCAAAACTCTCCACAACAACTCGTGATCAGCTAAATGCACGTGTAGTACCTTTGAAGTTTTTTTCTCTCAATTTTTGCTGATGCACAAAAGCAACTTCCGCGGGTGCTTATACGCACGTTCATATATACATGGCTTCGGAGTTGATCAACATAAGTTTATATCATGGGTCAACTGAAGTACTTGAATTTAGTAATGAGCTATTTTGGTAATCAAGCTTAAAGCATCATCAACAGACAAACATGCACATATTTTCTAGGATTGGTCAAGTGCATGCACATGTCTTGATTACACATGCCCAAGTTGATTACACATGTCCAGGTTACATACATGGCCTGATTACACACTGGTAAAATGAACTCAGATGGCCTGCACACCTAAGAAATTTCCTCCCGGTATCAGCCAACTTCTTTTCGCATGGGAGCTTATGGAGGCATCGAGCTGACACATCAGTTGGTAGTCCACTTCAATCCCTGTACGAAATCGTGTACAACATCAAAACATCAACCAAATCGATTCAATATAGGGAAACGGCGAATTCCCAAATTGTGAAAAGCCAGAGCAACACCGTGCTACTTGCCAAATCATCGGATGATGAACCTCAGTCATTCACCAACGGCATGGTCACGCCACGGAGGTGGCACCGACCATGAGAGGAAGAGGACGAGAGCGCGAGCGGTGGCAGAACAGTATGAACACACAACACAACATTCACTGCGGAGACACAAAATGAGTGACTAAAGGTGTGAATGGCATAGACCACGGTGGGTATCAACAACATTGTAACAGCCGTTAATTGTGCAGCCAGCTCGACAAACAAATCTGATGTGGCAGCCAGTGTTAGACTGTATTTATACGTAGCCTCTATATGTATAGATCTTGTATATGGTACCGTACACCTTTGTGTACTCCTTATATATATGAGATAGCCACACCCGTTATGGGTGTCGTGCAATTTCCCAAAACCCTACGTTTAACATGGTATCAACCCTAACCGGTCCTATGTCTTCCGCTGCCGCCGCCGCGACCGCACCGACCTCTGCCGCCGCCGCCGTCGCGCCGGTCTCTGCCACGGCGCCTGCCTCGCCGTTCCTCTCATCACGCCCTCTGGTCTCGGTTTACTCTGGCCAGGCCTCGATGGTGGGTGCCGCTTCTGATCGGCAGCCGCCGTCGTCCCCGATCGCGCCTCCGCCGGCTTGGGGCGCTACGTACGCTGACCCGGCGGCTCCCTGGATGGGATCGGCGCCCTACGGGGCTCCTCCTCCGCCATCTGCAGGGCCCTACGGGGCTCCTCCCGTGGCTGCCTCGTACAGCGCCCCAGCCCCGTATGGAGCGCCATACTCGGCCGCTGCGGCTACACCACATGGCGGCGTTCCTACGGCGTCCTACACCGCTCCAACTTCGCAACCCTACGCGGCTGCGCCTGCTGCTCTCTACGGCGCCGCGACCACCGGGTCAGGAAGGGCACAGGTTGTGCCCTACGGTGCCCTGCCACCGCCGTTCCCCTATGGTGGATACTATCCGCCTCCGATGGCCACGCCCTACCCTGGAGCTCCTGCGCCGGCTGCACCTTCCTCGACAACGCTGGGTTCTGGTGCATCTACTGGATCGTCCCACATGGGCTACTACACGTCGCCTCCCGTTGCTGATCTTGCCGTGTCCGTTGCACCGTTCTACTTCGCGCATCTCATCCCGGTGAAGCTTACAACAGATAATTATCTGTCATGGCGTGCACAGGTGCTGCCGCTTCTCCGTAGTCGCTACCTGGAGGGCTACGTCGACGGTTCTCTGTCGTGTCCTCCACCGCATCATCCGGCGTATCATGCGTGGGTTGCTCAGGATCAGGCCATCCTCTCTGCGATCCATTCGTCGCTCACCGAGGGGGTGTCCTCCTTGGTCCTCTTAGCTGCCACGTCCTAGGAGGCATGGTCTGCTCTTCACACGAGCTTCGCATCTCAGCAGCAGGCGCGTGCTCACACTCTTCGTACGGAGCTGGGGGAGACCAAGCTTCTTGACCTCAGCATTACCGACTACTTCGGCAAGATGACGCGTCTCGCAGATACCCTGGCCTCCATTGGCCAACCGCTTCATAAAGAGGACTTGACCACCTTCGTCATGAACGGACTGGACGACGACTATGATAACCTTGCTGAAAACATCAATGGTCGTGACACTCCGCTTGAACCTCGTGAGCTCTACGCCCGCCTCCTCGCCATGGAACAGCGCATCAAGTCCTGCCGGTCCAACCAGAGTTTTATTGCTGCTAATGCCGCCACACGTGGTAAAGGGAAGCCCTTCAAGTCACCTGCCGGCAGCAAATCAGTACCATTGACTCCACAGGCGCAACGGCCGCCCGTCACAGCCCCCTTGCTACGACCGGGGGTGGTCGTCCGTGTGCCTGCTGCCCCTCATGTGGCGTTCAACTCCCCTGTCAGCTGTGCGGTCTTCCAGGTCACATTGCTTCCCGCTGTCGTCGCCGCTTCAAGCAGAACTTCCTTGGCATCGACAATAATGGCAAAGGCAACGAGAAGCAGGCTGCCTTAGCCACTCATGAGCCTACTCGCCAAGCAGGACACACTCCATCATATCCCATCGATCCAACTTGGTACATGGACACGGGCGCTACGAATCATCTGACAGGCGAGATGGGCAAACTCTCCATGCAGGAACCGTACTGTGGACATGATCAGATTCACACCACCAATGGAGCAGGTATGCACATATCACATGTTGGTCAGGCCTCCCACGTAACTCGCACACAGAAATCCCTTCATCTCCGTAATGTTCTTAGAGTTCCTTCTGCTACTCGTAGCTTATTGTCTGTTCCTCAACTTACTCGTGATAACAATGTTTTCACTAAGTTTCATCCTTTTTATTTTTTATCAAGGATCGGGCCACGAGGGACGTTCTTCTTAGAGGTCGCCTGCGTGATGGACTCTATGCACTTGATCTGCCATCTGCTTCTCGAGCGTTCAGCGGTGTCCGTGTTTCTCCCACTCATTGGCATGCATGACTTGGTCATCCTGCCACTCCCATAGTTCTTAGTGTTCTTCATCGTCATAGTCTTCCCGTTGTGTCCAATAAAGATGCTGCCACAGTCTGTGCTGCCTGTCAGCAAGGCAAGAGTCATCAGCTTTCGTTTTCGGATTCGAGTCGTGTCGTTAAAACTCCACTTGAGCTTATTTTTTCTGATGTATGGGGGCATGCCCAAACTTCTATGAGTAGTCATAATTATTATGTCAGATTATTGATGCTTATAGTCGATTTACTTGGCTTTACCTTATCAAGCGTAAATCTGATGTGTTCGATGTGTTTCTACAATTTTAAGCTCATGTTGAGCGTCTTCTCAAGCATAATAAGATTATCCATGTCCAAACCGATTGGGGGGGGGTGAGTATCACAACCTCAGTTCTTTTTTTAATAAGCTTGAAATTTCACATCGTGTGTCTTGTCCTCATACACATCAGCAGAATGGCACGGCTGAACGTAAGCATCGTCACATTGTTGAAACTGGCCTAACTTTACTTGCCCATGCATCGGTACCTTTTAGGTTTTGGAGTGATGCGTTTTCCACTTCCTTTTTTCTCATAAATAGGCTTCCTACACGAGTTCTTGGGATGAAAACACCACTTGAACTATTGCTTAATGAGTCTCTAGATTATACCTTTGTCAAAGTTTTTGGTTGTGCTTGCTGGCCTCATCTTCGTCCATACAATAAGCGCAAGCTTGAGTTTCGGTCAAAACTTTGTATTTTTCTTGGGTATAGCTCCCTTCATAAAGGATACAAGTGCCTCCATATTTCGTGTAATCGTGTCTACATCTCGCGTGATGTTGTGTTTGAGGAGAATGTATTCCCGTTCTCGTCTTTATCGATGACTCCCGCACCTCCAGTCTCATCCTCGTCCTCCACTTCTCCTCTGCCTGCTCAATTTGTTAATATTGCATACTCTCCTGCGTTGTTGCCTAATCATGCTGCAGGTATAGGTCGTGGAGCTCGCCTTGAGTTATTGGATGAACAAGAGGAGTTGGATGCACCTGATGTGAGGCATGGTGCAAAGCATGCGCCATGCATGCCTCCCGCTGCACCACCTGTGGTGGTTGCCGCTGGACCGGGGTCCTCAGCCCCGGCCTCGCCCACACCAGCCTCCCCTGGGCTGGCCTCGCTTGGGTTGGCCTCTTGGATGGCGTAGCACCAGCCTTCCCTGGGCTGGCCTCGTCTAGGCCGGCCTTGGATGGCGTCGAGCGGACGGACTCACCTGGGCCGGTCTTGGTTGACCTTGAAGCGTTCAGCGGTGTCGCCTGCCTTGTCTCCTGTTGCATCGCCTGGCCCTGCCTCGTCCTTGCCAAGCGCTGCTGTACCTTCACCAGATGCCTCGCCGGCCTCCTCGGTGCCGCTAAACCCCGCTGTTGTTGCTCCACGACCAGTTGCTGTTGCTCAGGGACCACATACATGCAGCAGGTCTGGCATTTTCTGTTCCAAGCAACGCAAAGATGGGACGGTGGCCTACTTGCGGCCTGCGTTGCTCATCTTCAGGAAGATCCTTTGGCTGAACCGCGTAATTTTCAGGCTGCTCTCGGGATTCCTCATTGGCGTCAGGCTATGGAACAAGAGTTTCAGGCGTTGTTGACAAATGGTACATGGCAACTTGTTCCTCCGGTCTCTAGTTTTAATGTCATTGATTCCAAGTGGGTCTTCAAAGTTAAGAAGCATGCCGATGGTACTATTGAACGCTATAAGGCACGATTAGTGGCGAAAGGGTTCAAGCAACGGTATGGTCTTGACTATGAGGATACAATCAGTCCGGTGGTTAAACCAACGACTATACGGCTTCTATTGTCCTTGGTTGTTACTCGAGGCTGGTTTCTCCGTCAGTTGGACGTTCAGAATGCTTTTCTACATGGAGTTCTCGATGAGGAGGTTTACATGCGTCAGCCCCCAGGGATTGTTGATCCTACTCGCCCTCATCATCTGTGCCGCCTGGTCAAGGCGCTCTATGGGCTGAAGCGGGATCCTCGTGCCTGGCATGCCAGATTGGGCTCAGTCCTTCGGTCACTTGGATTTGTTCCTTCCGCTGCTGATACGTCACTCTTTCTTCTGCATCGACCTGAGGTGACGAAGTATCTGCTGGAGTATTTTGATGATATTATCCTCATCAGCTCATCTATTGCTGCTGCTGATCGTCTGATCTCTTCTTTGAGTGGTGATTTTGCGGTGAAGGATTTAGGAATGTTGCATTACTTCCTTGGCTTGGAAGTCTCTCGTTCTCCTGCTGGTTTGACACTCACACAACATAAGTACTCCATGGATTTGTTGTGAAGGGCAGGTATGCTACAGTGTAAACATACCATGACTCCTATGTCTGCTACTGATTGTTTGTCTGCTGTTGATGGAGATCTTCTCACTTCTGATGATTCCACTGAGTATCGCAATATTGTTGGTGGTCTGCAGTATCTGACTATCACTCGGCCTGACATCTCCTACGCATTCAATCATGTTTGTCAGTTTCTTCATGCTCCTCGGACTTCTCACTGGACAGCGGTGAAGCGTATTCTTCGCTATGTTCGCTTCACTGCCTCGTATGGTTTACTTCTTCAGCCAGCACCGTCTTTTACGCTTTCTGCTTTTTCGGATGCAGACTGGGCTGGTAATCCAGATGACAGGCGATCCACGAGGGGACATGCTGTCTTCTTTGGTCCTAATTTGATCGCCTGGGCTGCTTGTAGACAAGCTACGGTGTCCAGGAGTAGCACTGAAGCTGAATGCAAAGCAGTTGCCAATGCTATAGCTGAGATCATATGGGTACAGTCCTTATTGAGAGAATTGGGAGTTCCTCAACCTCAGCCACCTGTCCTTTGGTGTGACAACATTGGTGCTACATATCTGTCATCTAATCCAGTGTTTCATGCTCGGACAAAACACATTGAAGTTGACTATCACTTTGTGCGGAATGTGTTGCACAGAAGCTACTTTATATCAAGTTTACCTCTTCTAAAGATCAACTTGCTGACATCTTCATGAAGCCTCTACCACAACCTCAGTTTGTAGGCTGTAGGCACAATCTTAACGTACTTTGTACCTTAGGGCATAGTTAAGATTGAGGGAGGGTGTTAGACTGTATTTATACGTAGCCTCTGTATAGATCTTGTATATTGTACCATACACCTATGTGTACTCCTTATATATATGAGACAGCCACACCCGTTATGGGTGTCGTGCAGTTTCCCAAAACCCTACGTTTAACAGCCAGCAAGTGCGCTGTGATTGGTCGGTAACCTTTTCGTCATATGCATGCCAAGTTTGGGACTGCAACGCACACTTTGAAAGTTCTTGTATCAAATTGCAGCATGCGTTTCAAGTTTGTGAGCTGCATAATATAACTTTTTTTTCTGCCTGAGCGTGTTCACAAAATCCTCCTGTTGTACGGCCAATGTTTGGGAAAAAACGCTTGGAGCCGTATGTTGTCCCGTCAACCGACGTACATCACATGTTTCGATAGGCGGTCTCTCGGGGGTCCACCAGGTCATGAAACGCTAAGGCGGCAGGAGGCGATCATCTAGGCGACTGCTTCCCTACGCTGGGGTTAGGGTTTCCACGCTCCGGGGTGGTTGGAATACGGCGAGGAACAGGGCGGTGACGGCGTATCCCTGGTCTGCGGCTGGTGTGCTTGCATCCCCGCGCTTTGAAGAGGATCTCATGGCGGGGGAGGCAGGAGGAGGAAAGGATGCGGTTAGGGCAAGTAAGGCGACACCGACACAATCTGCAACGACGACGGCTATGCCACCGACGAAGAAACCTGATGGATCTGCTAAGGGGGTGGCCGGCAAGTCTACGGAGGAGTGCAGGACACCGGATCCGGCTGCAAGCCTTTCGGCGAGGTTAGGAGGTAGGTTCTCATGGACAAGGAGGAGGAAGATTTTGTGTTTGAAGATCCAAGTCCACAGATTCGTAAAGATTACCGCTGGTCAGCTGTGGGCAAGGTTTGTTCTCCCCGTCCAATGAAGATGTCGGTCATGGAGAAAACCATGCCAAGAGCATGGGGTTTGCATCGGGAAGCAAAATTTGCTGAGATAGGACCTAATATCTTTGAGGTTCACTTTGGATCAGAGGGGGACTACATGCATGTCATACACAACGGCCCATGGCAGTTTGACTTCAGCATGCTGGTGATGAAAAAATATGAGGGCGACAAGAGGCCATCGGAGATGATATTTGATAAAATTGATGTCTGGGTGAGGATTGCTGATTTGCCGCCTGATAAGAGGACAGAATTCTTTGGTAGAGCCTTGGGTGACTGGCTGGGAGAGACAGTCAGGGTAGATGTGGATAAAGAAGGTATGGTTAGGGGTCAGAACTTCAGAATTAGAACGAGGATCTCCGTTTTTGAGCCGTTGGTCAGAGGCATTTTTCTGAAGAAGAACAAGGAGGATAAGGAAAAAACATGGTTTGACTTCTACTACGAGAAGGTCCCGCACTTTTTCTTTGATTGTGGAAGACTGGTCCATGTTGGAGGAGAATGTGAACCCCCGGTTGACTCAACATCACAGTGGGGGGGGGGGGGGGGGGATGGTTAAGGGCGTCTCTGGGGAGGAATAATTCTGGCAAAGACGGATCGGTGACCGGAGTAACAAGCAGCAACAACAGTTTCGGTGGCTCTCACACTGGTGAGGCCGCAAGGAACAACAATGAACGTCCTAGAGTTAGAGACTTACCCACCAAGAGGAACCTGCAGCCCTATTTTTCCAAGACATCTGACGGGCGCACGGGAGAGCGGTCACAGAACAAAGGGACTGAGGTTACTAGCCCCAACAAACGGGTGATAAGTCTGCTACTCCTCGGGGATGTGATCTCAGGGAGAGTCTAGAAGCTCGAGGAGAACAAGATCCTAGGTACAAGCTAATGGAGTAGAAAAGTGGTAGCCAACAGGGTACACGCAGGGAGTCGGAGGGAGGAGACAGAAGGCAGGTAAGAATAGGGGGCTAGAGTAGGACGTGCGAACAGGGCGCTACTACCGGGTACCATGCAAACCCGGGTCGGGTCGACCCACGGGGGGAACCCGACATGCATGGAAACAGTGGCAGACGCAGGGGCTACTACGTGCGGAAGGAAAGGAGAGATTTTAGAGAGGGCCACCGCGTGGACTATTCTACATGGAGAGAAGATGGCAACAGAATATGGAGGCCAAGGCAGGTATGGAAGGTCAAGGGAGATTCAGAGAGACTGGACAGTGAGGATGAGTTCATTCGCGAGACGAGGCAGAAAACGGTCTCAGTGTTTGACCACATCCAAGACAGAGTTGATCAAGCAGCGGACCCTGTGGAACAGGGCCGCCGAACGTCATGAATCTTTTGGCCTGGAACTGTCGAGGACTGGGGTTGGACTTGACAGTGGGCGAACTGAGAGACCTGATACGGTCCTACAACCCAGCGGTGGTTTTCCTTTGTGAAACAAAAAAGAATTCTAGGGCGATGGAGAGATTGAAATGGAGCCTCGGATTTAGATGTGGCATGGCTGTGGATTGTCAAGGAAGGAGTGGAGGACTTGCATTATGGTGGAGGGATAATGTGCAGGTCACTTTGAGGCCATGGAGCCAGTATTTTGTTGATGCGGCAATAATTTGTGAGGGTAAATCCTATAGATTCACTGGTTTCTATGGGGAACCAAGGACGGAGCTACGGAAGAAGTCATGGGATGCAATTAGGTATTTGAGGGCGCCAGATAACTTGCCATGGATTTGTGCAGGAGATTTCAATGAGGCCATGTTCCAAACGGATCAACTTGGAGGAAATAACCGGAGTTTTGCGCAAATGGAAGACTTTAGAGATTGCTTGGAAGACTACGGCCTAGTTGATCTTGATTTCTCGGGCTATCCATTTCCGTGGGATAATAAACGAGATGGAGCTGAAAATGTTCAGGTAAGACTGGACAGATCAACATGTAATAAGAGTTTCATTGATCTTTTCCCGGAGACGACAGTGGAACATGTGATGACCGAGGAATCCGACCATCAAGCGTTGCTGATAAGGGCGATGGAGACGGCTCCAACCCGAAAGCTAGCTGGTGATCGGCCTTTTCGCTTCGAGGAGGCGTGGACCAGGCATGCAAACTACAAAAAAATGGTGGCAGAAGCATGGGCCTCGTCGGACGTGGGAGAGCGAGGGGTGCATGCGTGCATGCAGCGGCAGGGCCGAGTCACGGGATCCATGCAGCGGTGGGCTAGAGCATTTTTTGGTTCGATACGTCGTCAAATTGGGAAGCTCAAGTCCCAGCTCGTTGCGGCCAAATCGAGCGCGCAGGTGACGGGGTGTTCACTGGAAACCCGGTCCATTGAGGAAAAGCTCAGAGAAATATATGCAAGGGAGGAACTATTCTATCGTCAGCGTTCTAGGGTAGATTGGCTCAAAGCCGGTGATCAAAATACCAAATACTTTCAGAACCGAGAAACTCATAGGAAGAGGAAAAATACTGTCAAGGAACTTAGGCGTGAAGATGGATCCCGATGCACGGTGGATGAGGATATGAGAGAGTTGGCAGCTTCTTTCTATCAACGGCTGTTTACTTTTGATGGGTCGGTTGGCACTCATGTACTGTTGCAAAATATTGTACCCTTGGTTACGGCGGAGATAAATCAAAGGCTGACGGTAGCCTTTTCTGATGATGAGATCGAGCGAGCCTTATTCCAAATGGGGCCGACGAAAGCACCTGGGCCGGATGGACTCCCAGCTCTGTTCTACCAAAGACACTGGTAATTAGTCAAAGATGATGTATGCAAAGCGGTGAAGGAGTTTCTCAACGGGGTTGCAACACCGGAGGGTTTTAATGACACAATTATTGTTATGATTCCGAAAGTTAACTCACCGGAGTTGCTTTCCCAATTCAGACCGATCAGTTTATGTAACGTGCTATATAAAATAGCCACAAAGGTGTTGTTAAACAGGCTAAAAGGTTTACTCCCTCTGTTGATTTCAGAAGAACAAAGTGCCTTTGTCACGGGGAGGTTGATCACGGATAACGTTTTTGTGGCATATGAGTGCGTCCACGCCATTCGCAACAGGAAGAGGAAGAAGCCATTGTGTGCGGTTAAACTTGACATGATGAAGGCATATGATAGGGTCGAATGGATCTTTCTCGAGAAGGTTCTGAACAGAGTGGGTTTTGCTGCTCAGTGGATTGCGATGATTATGCGATGTGTGAGATAGGCGAGGTTCTCAGTGAAGCTTAATGGTGGCTTATCCAGGGGTTTTGTGCCCTCTCATGGTTTGCGACAAGGTGACCCGTTATCCCCCTATTTGTTCCTGTTTTGTGTGGAGGGGTTCTTGGCACTACTAAAGAGAGTGCAAGAGGAGAAGAGAATCAAAGGCGTGTCATTTGGGAGCACTGGCCCCACTGTGACACATTTACTATTTGCCGATGATAGCATTCTGTTTCTTGAGGGATCTCTGGATAATATGATGGAGTTGAAGGAAATTCCGAGGCAGTATGAGGAGGCCTCGGGGCAGCGCATCAACCTACAGAAATCAGCTATCTTCTTTGGGAAGGGCACTCGCGATGACATGAAAGGCCAGCTATAGAACACACTCGGAATACACAATGAAGCCCTTGGCGAGCGATACCGGGGTCTACCTACACTGGTCGGAAGATCAAAGGATAGCACATTTAAATATGTCACGGAGTGTTCAAAGGGAAAGGTTAATGGTTTAAAGGGCTAGGGGCTCTCCAAGGCCGCGCGGGAATGCTCGTTAAGTCTATTCTTCAAGCTACACCAACTTACACTATGAGTTGTTTCCACCTCACAAAGAAAATGTGACGGAACCTGACTTCAATATCGTCAAAATTCTGGTGGGGGCGACAAATGGTGATAGGAAGGTGCACTGGATCTCATGGGAGAAGATGCGTGAGGCAAAGAGGGATGGTGGGCTTGGCTTTTGGGATCCGGAGGCTTTCAACCAAGCCCTCTTGGCCAAACAGGCTTGGAGGATCTTACAATATCCAACGTCGTTGTGTGCACGAGTTCTAAAGGCAAGGTACTTCCCGGAGACCACGATCATGTCAGCAACATGCCCCTCGGGTGGATCTTTCACCTTTCGAAGTATTCTTCATGGCTGTGATCTTTTGAGAGAAGGACTTGTGTGGAGGATCGGCGATGGATCTAGCATCAATATTCACCATGATAACTGGATCCCGAGAAGTGGGAGTATGAGGCCTCTGGGAGATGTTTATTTGCAGGGAGTGACAAAGGTGGTAGACCTGATAGTAACGGTGGGAGATGCGTGGAACACGGCTAGACTCGATGAGATGTTTTCCCCGGATGATGCGCAAGATATAAAACAGATAGCCATTGGGGGTCCAGCGATGCAGGATGTTTTGGCTTGGAATTTTACCAAGAATGGCAACTTCATGTTGAGGTCAGCCTATCACTTGAAGATGACACTGAACAGACTGAAAACCGGACGGCCGGAATCAGCGAGTTCGGTCAACAAGCATAAGGGACATTTGGGTCTCTGGGATACCAATGCCCGGGGCAAGGCGAAAATCCACATGTGGACAGTGATTAGGAACGGTTTGACCGTGGGAGCGGAGTTGCTGCGGAGGAAGATCAAGGCTGGATTTTTTTTGTGCAGTATGCGGACAAGAGGAAACTACTTTGCATCGTTTTTGGACATGCCAACACTCGGTCCAGTTCTGGAACCAGCTGAGCTCAGAAAAGGGAGTAACGGTGGCTGCCCCACCGAGTTTCACATGCTCTCAGAGCGAGGTGGCTAATTGGTTGCTTGGGTGGTTTGCTGAGGCTCGCGAGGATGAGCGACAAGCAATGATCCAGGCAGTCCACGCCTTATGGCTAGCACGCAATGAAACGAAGGAAGGGAAGAGGATCGATGAGCCACATGCAATAATAGAGAGAGTCTGTAATTTCGTGCAGGAATGGAGGGATGCGCACAGCAAGCCGGAGCCGGCGCCCAAAGTCCCAACCATGCAACACTGGTCAGCGCCGGAGGAGGGCTGGATCAAAACCAACACAGACAGCGCAACGTCAAAGTTCGGTGGAAAGAGCGGAGGAGGGGTTGTACTGCGGGATCACCACAATGCTTTCCTGGCAGGTGCAAGCCACTTCTTCCCTCATGTGGTAGATCCTGAGGTGGCGGAGATCAAAGCGTGCACGCGAGCCCTACTGCTAGCGGCGGAGATGAACGTGCAAAGAATACAACTAGAACTGGATAGCCAGGCTCTAGTACAGATGATCAACGCTCCAGAGAGGAACTTGGCAGCGATAGGCTCTTGAGTGGAGGAGATCAAGACTTTGCTTCTATCTTTTGATGATTTCAGTGTTTCGTGGGTGAGGCATTCTGCAAATGTTGCCGCGCATAAGTTAGCAAAGATAGGTGTAGGAGATGAAATTTGTAAGGTTTGGCTTGGATCACCACCGGACTGTATTTTGGAGGTGATCGCTAGCGAGATTCCAGACTCTTTTTATTTTGAATAAAAGCAGCGACATTAACCCTCAAAAAAAAAGATAGGCGGATCTCTCGCTTCCGCTTTAATGTGGACAAAATTTTATTTGCTGCTCTTTTATTTTAGCTGATCACGGGAGTCGACGGAACACCTGCGATGCCGAACAGGAGAGGCGCGACCGTGCTCGACGACCAGCCGGAGGATACCGTCGTTGACCAGATCCTCATCCTGCTGCCACCCAAAGACATCGGCCGCTGCCGTGCCGTCCCCGCGTCGTGGCGCGCTGCCACCTCGATGCCCGAGTTCACCCTCGAACACCGCCGCCGCCAGCCATTGTTCCCCATAGTCGACGATTGGGGACGGCTTGCTGGTATCATCGTCTTCCGCGATGCCGCCTCGCGCGCTGGCGTCGGCAATCAACAGCTCTGGCCATTCGTCCCGGGCGTCCGTTTCAAGATGCACCTGCTAGGCGTCTGCGATGGCTTTGTTGTATTTTCCGGGGAATCCCAGTTTTACATCTGCAACCCGACCACCCACAAGCAGGCTCTCCTGCCGCAACCTAAGATTGAGCGAGGTACAACACCATAATCGGTTTCTACCGGCACCATCCAACTGGTGATTACAGGGTGCTCTGGGTCTCAGGGTCGCATCACCCGATGAATTAGAGTTTATACGTTCTCATTGTGGGATCCGACGAACCGAGACATGTCAAAGTCAAACTGCCAACAAAGTCATTGCCTTTAGTGGAACAGACGTTAGTCCATGGGCTGTTTAGGTTCTCCTATGAGTGTCCTTCTCTCTACCACCACAATAATCTGCACTGGAATCCTCGTCATGGTGCCGAAGACATGACGGGCGGCGACGGAGTCATTATTATGTTCGACATAGAAGCCCAACCATTCCGGTGGATGTGTAGGCCAACACCGACCCAGCTGGGTTCTCATAACAGTACCATGAAGTTGTTCGATATGAACGGACACTTGCTTTTTGAATTAGCCCGCCTCCTTTGACCACTGTGGAAGTGTGGATGTCTGGGTGATGCAGGATTATGAGGCCGGAATCTGGGCCTTCAAGTACCAGATTGACCTGCGAGCGCTGGAGGCATCGGAAGAACTTTATTTAGCTTCCTGTAAACAGAAAAAGAAGAAAGCGCTACCAGGTTCAATGTTGAATTGGGTCAATAATATGGTTGTTCTCAATGACCGTGAGCTGCTGGTGGATTTTAATGAGAGACATGTATTGCGCTGTGACATTCGTAATAAGTTGTTAGGAGTGGTGCGCATGGCAACTGGATGAAGGTATATGGAGCCTACTCCTTATTGCCTTCAAGATCGCTCCAATTCCATCCCGTGGAATGCAAGAAGATGTGGAGCCTGCATACTCTGCAGGGCATGATTGAATGTTCAGACCTCCTGGTTTGCTTTGTCCTTGGAGTATCTATCCATCCTATATATGTGAGCGATGCCTTTTGTTCTTACTTACCTCTTCTTATTTGTTAGCTACTATTAGAATTTAGAAGTAGAACTACATTTTGGATAGTAGCGGTAGCACTTCCACTGTCATCATCTGGTGCTTATTATGATGTCTTGAACATCATGCTAATGTTCTGAATTGTCGAGTGTCGGAGTATGTACTAATATGCTATTAGAACTTTTCTGCTATTCATTGCTGCTGTCAAATTGTACTTTCAGCTTGCATCATTGAGTAGTAAGAACAACATTGTTGAGTATTGGAGTATGTACTAGTATTCGGTCTTCCTCAGATTTTGGCAGTGAATACATTGCACTATGTCATTTCACTACAAGAAACCTGTTTATCCGTGACGGTTCCCTGGTGACGGTCCGGCAATCCGTCATAGTCTATGACGGCCTTCAACTTGTCGTCACGGAAACCGTCACCAACCAGTGAGCCGTGGATGGGCCTGTGTTGGGCATCCCCTCAATGACGGCCCAACCGAAACTGTCACGCAAATCATCTGGGATTGAACAATTGGGCCCAATTGGACTTAGTTTTTATTTTATATATATAAGTCAGACCGTCATGGATTACCACTTACGCTGATGTGGCGTGCATCGCCTTGTTTCGCCCACATGTCAGTTGGATAATACAACAGGATTAAAAAAACAGTTCGTGTATATTCCTCAATTAGCCTGAGACCAGAAGAACGAAAATAAAACCATCGCTCAATCCCCTCGGCCGTCGGTGCCCCCAGCGCCGCCGTCGGTGCCGCCAGCGCCGCCGCCGACTGCCCGGGCGAGGGTCCTTAGATCAGGCGAGTTGGGAGTGTGTGCGCCTTCTTCCAGATCCTATCCAAGTCGCCGCCAGCGCCAACGAACCAACCACCAACCGTCGCCCACCATTGTCTCGTGCGTAGGAGTCAATCGCCGGCCGCCATTTCTGCAACAGTCACTCCTTGTTGTGCCCCGCCTCAACATCGCCCAGTTAGGTACGTCTCAGATTAAAAATCTGAATTTGATCTGTTTCTGAACGCTTGAGCTTACAGAGAGAAATAAGATGGTTTTCTCCTTGGTATTGTTATTCCATTGTACCAGTTGATTTATTGAGCCGAATATCTTTTTGGGTACTGCAAATTCGAGTGGTGCCGTTCAAAAACAAATTCCTCTTGTTGATTCCAGTGGTGTTGATCGACTGTAGAATAGGAAAAGTACTTTGCTGCCACAATGTTCTCAGTTTCTCACATATCACCAATATTGTGTGTTAGTACAGACTAGCGAATTCGTATTAAAGTTTATCGGTTTGAACTAATCTACATGTAAGATGGAGTGATTGTGTCGTAGCTTATAATAATACTACCAGCCAGTTAGTAGTATCTACATGTAAGATGGAGAGATTGTGAAGTTTCAGAAATACACCTACAGTTCGTTCTTTTTTTTAACCATATTCATTCCATTAACCAAAAAGCTCAGCAACATCGTTGGCTACCAATTCATGCACAAATTTAGGGGCACCATCCGGCCATACGGCTGGGGATGAGAGACCTGACACTGCACCATACATCGCAAGAGCATCTGCGACTTTATTACATACCCTCAGGCAATATGAAATGCGAAAGAAATTAAAATTTAAACAAGAAAAATATTTAATCTCCTTGAGGAGGATCCCATTTATTGCGAAATCATTATTAACCTTCAGTACATCATATCCTGGAGGAATCCACCTGTCCTGTAGCAGCGTAGTAGTATCCTTCTTTTCCTCGACCAACATAATATCCTGTACTGCACTCTTGACTCGCTTGATTACAATTGTGGTACTTCTCAGTGGCTCGCCTGCGTTCCTTTCATTTCTCCTGTCCCACCACACCCAAAGCATCGTGATGCACTTAATTTTATTTTCGTCAGGTAGCGCTAGAATTTTGGTAACTAGCTCCTTCAACCCGTGCTCATCCAGAAGCTGAATTCTTATTTGCTCCAATTGCATCTCCCTCCATGGTGGCTTGACATTTTTGCATCCGCCCATGTTCTTCCGAGCTGCTGTCTACTGGAGTATGCACTTTTATATAACTTTATGCAAGCGATGCACATGGTACTAGACTCATAAACATGTCAATTTTGCTATACGTTTGTGTTGTGATTTTGTACATTATGTAACAGTAAGTGAACTTGCTTTTCCTCCTCTGTGCAAGTTGTTTTTGTAGGTCATGTATCTTACTGTGAATTGATGTTTTGCAGAGCATGTTTCCTGGGAACTGCTAGTAAACATGTTTCCTCATTGATTATTTACCTTTCATTAAGTTGCTCTTTTTTCTATAATGCAGATGGATAGATCTTGGATTCGTGGCACACTGTTCTCTCGAGAGTACGTCAATGGTGTCAAAGAGTTTATGAACTTAATTCAAGCAAAATTCAGCGAGGGTGAAGAAATACTATGCCCATGTAGAGAATGCCTTAATCACAAATACTGACATCAAGTTGTTGTGAACAAGCACATATTGACGCATGGCATGGAAAGTACATATACTCGCTGGATATATCATGGATAAGACTTCAATGCAGATGTTATTGAACATCTTGTTGATGTGCATGACTCCGAGGATGGTAACAATGGTGCTGACCGATTTGAAGAAATGTTTGGCGACGTACGCACAGCAGTAGAACAAGATCAGAAGGAAACTGAAGATGAAGACAGTAACAATGATGCAAATCCTTCTGAGACTGAGTCCTTTTTGAAGAACGTCAGGAAAGAGGCAAAGAGGCACCTTTATCATGGTTGTACCAAGTTTCAAGGTTCTCATTTGTGGTAAAGCTTTAGCACCGGTTCGTGGCTAACCTTTAGTACCGGTTCGTGCCACGAACCGGTACTAATGAGGGTGGTGGCAGGATGTTGTCAGTCTGGGCCCCCTCCAGCACCTTTAGTACCGGTTCGTTCCACGAGCCGGTACTATAGGTCGACGTACATAAACCCTTCGTCCACCCGAGCCACTCTGTTCTTCCCCTTTCCCCTCACTTCTCCTCTGTTCTTCCCCTTTCCCCTCGAGCTCCTCACAAATTTTTCCCAAAATTTGTCAAGATTTGAAGGCCCCCATCTATTCAAATGATCACAAAGGTTAGCAACTTTGTCCTTTCAACTTTCATTGCTAGATTAGCACTTCCCATGCTTTGTATAGTTACTAATTTGTGAGTTTAGTAATTTGGGAGGAAATATATATATGTGCTAGTATTTGATTTATATGCAATTTGAGGTCAAAAATAACACTTAGTTTGCATATGTAGGTGTGGTTTACTTAGTGCCTTCTAAATCTCCGTCGTAACCACCGACGATCGCCCGCACCGTCCCGTCACCGGCACAACCTTGTGGTGAGCCTCTTGTTCATGTAATTTTATATAAAAAATTGATGTTTGTGTGATTTGGATATATAGTTAATCATGTAATAATTATCTTACCCGTACGTTGTTTGTTATACATAGTGCCATGGTTTTGATATCCCTCCCCGTCGGCCCTCGTCCTTGTTATGATTCGGATGTGGTATATTCTCTTTTAAAACTATTAGTTGCATTTCGTGTTTATGACAAATTATGCCCATCAAGTTGACATAGATATTTTTATCTAGGAGGTATGTGAACCGGAAATTCCAACCGACCCTATTGTCGAGAGGTTAAATTTAGTTGAAAGAGAAAACGAGTACTTGAAAGAAAAATTGAAAAGAATTGAGGGGGAGAAGATGGAATTGGAGTTGCATGTTGCCGATGTCGTCGATGATCACAAGATCAAGATGGAGAAAATGCGCTTGAAGAATAGAAAGATTAGAAAATATGCCATCGATAGTGAGGCTTGGTATCATTATGCTGTTGGATCAATTGTTACCTTAGTTGCGATCTTGATCGCATTTGTTGTTGCATTTAAATGCTTTCGCTAGAGAGTTATTTGTTTGTTGCATTTAAGTGTTGTATGAATTTTATGTATGAACTTGTATTAATTTGGTCTATTCGGTGTTGTGTAATGAAGATGAGCCGGCAATGGATGTACGATGACCGATGCTCTCCCCAGTTCGTTGAGGGCGTGCATACTTTTCTGCTTGCGGCTGAGGCAAACAAGCGGGCGGATGGTTTTATGCCTTGTCCATGTGCTGTCTGTAAGAATGATCGCAATTACTCTACGTCAAGAACCATTCACGTCCACCTGTTTGAGTCCGGTTTCATGCCCCACTATAATGTTTGGACCAAGCACGGAGAAAGAGGGGTTATGATGGAAGACAATGAAGAAGAAGAGGACGACGACAGCTATCCTGGCCATGGGTTCCCTGAATACGATGATACAACAATGGGGGAAGAAGCTGAGCCGGTAATGCGGGAAGAAGCTGAGCCGGCAATGCGGGAAGAAGCTGAAGAAGAGGCATCAGATGAGCCCGTTGATGATCTAGGTCGGGCCATTGCCGATGCAAAGAGAAACTGCGCAAGTGATTTGGAGAAGAAGAAGTTGCAGCGCATGTTAGAGGATCACAAAAAATTGTTGTACCCGAATTGCGTAGGTGACAAGAAAAAGCTGGGCACCACACTGGAATTGCTGCAATAGAAGGCAGAGAATGGTGTATCTGACAAGGGATTTGGAAAGTTGCTGGTAATGATAAAGGATATGCTTCCAAAGGACAACGAATTGCCCGAGAGTACGTACGAAGCAAAGAAGGTTGTCTGCCCTCTAGGGTTAGAGGTGCAAAGGATACATGCATGCCCTAATGATTGCATCCTCTACCGCGGTGAGTACGAGGATTTGAACGCTTGCCCGGTATGTGGTGCATTGCGCTATAAGATCAGCCGCGATGAGCCTGGTGATGTCGAGGGCTAGCGCCCCAGGAAGAAGATTCCTGCCAAGGTGATGTGGTATTCTCCTATAATACCATGGTTGAAACGTTTGTTCCAAAACAAAGAGCATGCCAAGGCGATGCGATGGCACAGAGAAGACCGTAAGAAAGACGGAAAGTTGAGAGTACCCGCTGACGGGTCGCAGTGGAGAAAAATCGAAAGAAAGTACGGGAAGGAGTTTGCAGATGACGCAAGGAGCGTATGGTTTGGTCTAAGTGCAGATGGCATTAATCCTTTTGGGGAGCAGAGCAGCAACCATAGCATCTGGCCTGTGACTCTATGTTTGTATAACCTTCCTCCTTGGTTGTGCATGAAGCGGAAGTTCATTATGATGCCAGTGCTCATCCAATGCCCTAAGCAACCCGGCAACAATATTGATGTGTACCTAAGGCCATTAGTTGAAGAACTCTTACAACTGTGGAATGGAACAGGTGTACGTGCGTGGGATGAGCACATGGGGGAAGAATTTGACCCCAAGGCGTTGCTGTTCGTGACCATCAATGATTGGCCTGCTCTCAGTAACCTTTCAGGACAGACAAACAAGGGATACCGCAGATGCACGCACTGTTTGGATGATACCGACAGCATATATTTGAATAGTTGTAAGAAGAATGTGTACCTGGGACATCGTCGATTTCTTCCGAGCAGGAATCCCGTAAGAAAGAAAGGCAAGCATTTCAAAGGTGAGGCGGATCACCGGACGAAGCCTCGCCACCGTACTGGTGCTGATGTACATGATATGGTCAAGGATTTGAAGGTGATATTTGGAAAGGGTCCTGGCGGACAACCTGTTCCGAAGGACGCGGACGGACGCACACCCATGTGGAAGAAGAAATCTATATTTTTTGGACCTGCCATATTGGGAAGACCTAGAGGTCCGCTCCGCAATCGACGTGATGCACGTGACGAAGAATCTTTGCGTGACCCTGCTTGGCTTCTTGGGCGTGTATGGGAAGACAAAAGATACACCTGAGGCACGGGAGGACCAGCAACGTATGCACGGAGAAGACGGCATACATCAGGGTCATGCAAGCTATGCTCTTACCAAAGAAGAGAAGGAAATCTTCTTTGAATGCCTGCTCAGTATTAAGGTACCGTCCGGCTTCTCGTCGAATATAAAGGGAATAATAAACATGGCAGAGAAAAAGTTCCAGAACCTAAAGTCTCATGACTGCCACGTGATTATGACGCAACTGCTTCCGGTTGCATTGAGGGGGCTTCTACCGGAAAACGTTCGATTAGCCATTGTGAAGCTATGTGCATTTCTCAATGCAATCTCTCAGAAGGTAATCGATCCAGAAATCATACCAAGGTTACAGAATGATTTAGTGCAATGTCTTGTCAGTTTCGAGTTGGTGTTCCCACCATCCTTCTTCAACATCATGACGCACGTCCTAGTTCACCTATGTGAAGAGATTAACATTTTGGGTCCTGTATTTCTACACAATATGTTCCCCTTTGAGAGGTTCATGGGAGTCTTAAAGAAATATGTTCATAACCGTGCTAGGCTAGAAGGAAGCATCTCCAAGGGCCATCAAAATGAGGAGGTCATTGAGTTTTGTATTGACTTTATTCCTGACCTTAAGCCGATTGGTGTTCCTGAATCGCGGCATAAGGGCAGACTGGATGGAAAAGGCACGCTAGGAGGGGAACAAATAATATGTATGGACAGACATTCTCTCACTGAAGCACACTACACAGTTCTACAGAATTCCACCTTGGTGGCTCCGTATATGGATGAACACAAGAATTTGCTACGCTCCAAACACTCGGAGCGGTCTGATGAGTGGATTACACGTGAACAAACCAGGAGTTTCGCCAACTGGTTGCAGACACGTACTATGCATGACACCTCTATTGAAGATGACCTGTACTTTCTGTCCCAGTTACCATCTTCGAATATAATGACTTTCAAAGGGTACGAGATAAATGGTAATACATTTTACATGATCGCCCAAGATAAGAAGAGCACCAACCAAAACAGTGGTGTCCGCTTTGATGCAGAAACCAAGACGGGAAAGGAAACATATTATGGTTATATACAGGACATATGGGAACTTGACTATCGACGTGGTTTAAAGGTCCCTTTGTTTCGGTGCAAATGGGTCAATATGACACGAGGCGGGGTAACGGAGGAACCGCAGTACGGAATGACAACAGTGGATCTCAACAATCTTGCGTATGCAGATGAACCATTCGTCCTAGCCAATGATGTGGCACAGGTTTTCTATGTGAAGGACATGTCTACCAAGCCAAGAAAAAGAAAATATAAGGAAGCGAATGCATCGTACGATGAGCCAAAGCGGCACATAGTTCTTTCTGGGAAGAGAAACATCGTGGGAGTGGATGACAAGACAGACAAGTCAGAAGATTATGAAAAGTTTGATGAAATTGCTCCATTCACAGTGAATATTGACCCGAGCATCCCGTTAAATGATGAAGATTTTCCATGGTTACGGCGCAAAGGGACACACACGAAGAAAAAGTTTCACACCCAAAGATCTGGGATGTGATCGGCTTCACTATCATCACTTTCTTCTGTGTTTCATACCCAGGAGGGAATGTCTGTAATAGTTAGGGTAGTTATGTGTTTTGGCATTTGAAACGCGAAGAAATTTTATGTGCAAACAAATTCTTTTCATGCATTTACTGATTTTTTTTCAGCTAGCTAAATGACCCTGAAATTGAAAAGCAATTCAAATGAACTCAGAAAAGGTTGAAAGTTGGCATGGTATCATAATTTCATACAAATAGCATGTGCAAGAAAGTAGAGAGGGTTACGGCAAAAACTGGATGCACTTCGTGTATAAAATGGACAATCTCTTTCGAAGTATCAGGGTTTCCGACGAAAACTGAACTGTTACAAAGGCATTTCATTTTTTAAATAACCTAAGCATTACTAAATTGAATATAATGATAAAACAAACTAATATTAAACATAACAAAAAAGAATCACTGAAAAAACTTTTTTCAAAGTTAAGTTATTCACAAACTAGTGATTCACACAAATTTCAAATAATTCAAAATTTAAACTATTCAAATTTGAAATCTACCGGCACTAACAGAAAGATTGTAATTTTTTGTACCTAAAGCAAAAATATTCACAAAGAAACTCTAAATACAGCAAAAAAACAACTCAAAAATAAATAAAACAAAAAAAATAAAGCAAAAAAAAATTAAGAAAAAAAAGCCCGCCTATTGGGCCAAAGCGGCCTGCATACGACTAGCGACACAACCTTTCGTTGGGCCAGGATGCAGGCCCGCGAAGGCCCAATAGGCCCACAAGGCGAGGAGGACAGGGAGGCCCAGTAGGCCTGATTAGGAGAGGAGCTCGAGAGAGCTACCGCACTGGGGCTTATAAACCAGTGCGGTAGCCCCTTGACTAGCGAGGTGGGACTAAACTTCCGCACCGCACCTGCGCCAGCGCACCCCCTTTAGTACCGGGTCGTGGCACAAACCGGTACTAAAGGGGGGGCCTTTAGTACCGGTTTGTGCCACCACCCGGTACTAAAGGGGGTCGCTTCCCGCCGCTTGGCCTGGCCAAAACAGACCTTTAGTACCGGTTGGTGGCTTCAACCGGTACTAAAGGTGCCTTCTATATAAGAAAACACTTCAAAATTTCGTCGGTTTCTCATCTCTCCCTCTGCTTCTTCTCCCCTGCACCGTCGCCCGCCGCCCCCGCCGTCTCCATATCCCTCGACGCCGCCCCGGCCCGTCGCCGCCCCGTCCCCGTCGTCGCCGCCCTGTCGTCGCCGCCCCCGTCGCCGCCCCGTCCCCGTAGTCGCCGCCCCGTCCCCGTCGTCACCGCCCCGTCGCCGCCCCCGTCGCCGCCCCGGCCCGTACGTCCCCGTCCCCGTCGTCGCCGCCCCGTCGTCGCCGCGCCCGTCGCCGTCCCCGTCGCCGCACGCCCCCCGTCGCCTCTCGCCTCGCCGGCCGGTGAGCGCGCGCACACACACACATACATTTTTAGTTATTGATTTTTCTGTTTTTAAGAAATTGTTAGACAATTTTCTGTTTTTTAGAAATAGTTAGAAATGTTAGAATTGTTAGAATTGTTAGAAATGTTAGAAATTGTTAGAAATTTTTCGGTTTTTTAGTTATAGAAATAGTTATAAAAAAGTTAGAATTGTTAGAAATTTTTCTGTTTTTTAGCTATAGAAATAGTTATAAAAATGTTAGTTATATATATAGAAATGTTATAATTTTTTTTCTGTTTTTTAGTTATAGAAATATTAGAAATGTTATAGAAATGTTAGTTATATATAGCATTGTTAGAAATGTTATAGAAATGTTAGTTATAAAGAAATGTTAGAAATTTTAGTTATCAAAATCCAATCATTAAAAAAATGTTACTTTTTGCGGGCATATAGCTAGTATTTGTTCTCGAGGATGCCCGGCCCGCATCCTCGCCGTCGACCCGTCCGCGACGACGTCCAGCCGACCCATGTCCGGGACTGGGCTCCGCCGGGCTGGCACTGGGAGGTGCTGCTTGGAGGGGCACGCCGCTTGACGAGGAACCCGGCCGCGGGTCCCGTCGTCGACCCTGATCTCGTTTGGTGGCGTTCGCGTGGGCCAGTTTCGGTGCGGAGGGACCCGGCCCCGCCGGAGGTGGTACGTCGCCGTGTCAGGGAGGAGGACGAGCACGTCCATCGCTACATGGTTGCGTTAGAGGGCGGCAGGTTCTCCAATACGTGGCAGTATCTTCGGGGATCTCACTTCAGCTATGATCCTGTGAGGGTTCCTTCTCTTTGGGTGTCCACCGCCCGCGCCGGAGGAACCGCGAGTGTCCTAGATTCTTCTGTAGTATTCGATCTTTTTTAGCTAATAGCCAGTGATGTACTATTCAATATTATATATTATTTGAGACGATGTATTCAAGATTATATCTATTATTCTGGACGATGTATTCGAGATTATATCTATTATTCGAGATTTGAATACTAAATTGTTTTATATTTCTTTTGGATTAGTTAAACAAAAGCTATGGCAGGAAATACCGACAGAGAGGGAGAACAGACCATGTTCGATATGATACGCGGGGCAGATGATAATCAGAATGAAGAAGATTATGACGGCTTCAAATTTCTAAACAACACCGGAGAGGGTGATATGATATTCGATCGTGACGAAGTCATGAACTATGATTATGAGGATGACGAAGAACATGTTGATCCTGAAACAACAAACACTGACGAGGTATATATATTTATATAAGCAGGCATCTGGTGATCGTCACATGTTTTAAATGACTTGAAGATATATTAACGAATCGATCTTTGTTCTTTCAGCCATCCGGATCGAGCAAATCTTCAGGCAAAAGGACGAAACGAGGCCCGAACAAAAAGTTGAAGCCGGGCGTAAAGTACAATATCGAGGCATGCGGCCCTACTGGCAAACCATTAGCACCTAAGAAGATTGCGGACAAGTTCGTTCGTCAGTGCGGAGTTCTTGTGAAGGACCAACTCCCGATCAAACTTCAAGAATGGAGAGCGCCAGCAAAGCCACGTCCCGATCTTACTTATGTCGACAAGAATCAAAAAGATCTGCTTTGGGATACTCTCATGGAACATTTCACCCTACCAGATCATTTCACAGAAGCAGATGTGCAGAAAGTCAAAGAGGCTGCTCTTAGGATGATGGCGACTGCATTCAAGAACTACAAGAATGGTGAATGGAACAAGTACATCAACGGAGGAAGGAAGACTCCAGTATTCAAGGGAACACTGGAGAACCAACGTGATCATTGGGACGATTTCGTGAAATTCAAGGATTCCGAATTAGCTAAGGAACGGTCGAGAATAAACAAGAAGAATGCCAAAAAAAAGGATAAGTTCCATAAGCTGGGGCCAGGTGGCTATGCGGTGGCAATGCCTAAGTGGGATAAGTCTGAGAAAGAGATGGAGGATGCAGGTGTCACTCCAGCTACTAAGAGCTGGCCCCCCAGGGTCAGGGCTTGGTTCTATGCGCATGGGGGGGAGTTGGACCGGGAGACAGGCAATGTTTCGACGAGGGCAAGTCTGAAGGGAGCCGACGATAGAAGAGGCACGAACGGGGGTGTTCCAGCCCAACAGAGAGAACGACGAGCTTACGCGTGCCCTGGGAAATCCTGAACACCCGGGAAGAACACGAGGCAAGGGCGCTCTGCCGTGGTATGAGGGGTTTTCAGACTGGAACAACGACTACAGAACCCGTGCGAGAAAGAAGATTGCGGAGGAGAAGAAGAAGAAGATGGAGGAGGAGCAGAGGAAGCGGGACTATGAACGCCTTCAAGGCCTAGAAGCAAGTCAAGCGGAATTGGCAGTCAAATTCCAGCGGCAGCAGGAGCAGATCGACTCACTTACCCATCAAAGGGGGTCTAAGCAGCTGCAGCAGCTAACGAATGATCCAGCATTGGATAGCACCGGCCCATCCATGCCGAGAAGCAGCGTGGGTTCCATCCCGGACGACCCAATGCTGGGTAGATACCCCGTGGATGACATCACGGAGAACACTAACTGCGAGCTACACGTCAAAATGAAGAACATATCCATGAAGGTGGCGGACGGCTGTGCTTTCACAAATCCCCCCGAGGCAACCTTCCATTGCAACCCGATTCCTGTGGGCTATGCTCGTGTCTTGGTTGATGAGGTGGTGGACCCGCCATATTCGGGGCTACAGCTTGACATTGCTGGAGGTGATGGCGAGCGCTTTCTCGGAGAGGCCAAACATCGTATCATCCTATGGAAAAAGGATTGCATCATCTTTCCAAGGCCACCGACCCCGCGTCACCCGAGTCCTCGTCGAAGTCCGCCACCGAGTCAGCAGACTCCCGCTCCTCCAAGTCCGGCAAAGTGTCAGGACAATCCTCCTCCTCCAAGTCCGGCAAAGTGTCAGGACAATCCTCCTCCTCCAAGTCCGCCACAGCGTCAGACGTCCACTCCTCCTCCAAGTTCGGCACAACCTCAGGCCACTCCTCCTCGTCCAACTCAGTCCCGTCAGCCGTCTCCGCCGCCTCAGCAATCGCAGAAGAGACACCCCACAGCTATGGTGCGTAGCGGTACGAGTCGAGGTAGTACAGGAAGTACAGGCGGAGGCAAGCGATATAAATATGGTCCAATCCTCAAGCCTCTTCCGCAGAGGTCTTATGAAAGGTCCGAGGAGGAAATCACAGCCATATCGAAGGCCGAGGTGGAAGCCCATTTTGCACCGAAACCGCCACCGCCGCCAAGGGAGAAAGTGCCTGAGGAAACGATTGACCACTTCATTCGTATGGCTCAACCACCAGCTTCCAAGCCTGTTGAAACATATTATGAGCGCCACATCAGGAAGTTAAATCGAGCACGTCTACAAAGGGAGGCGAGCACGTCTACATCGGGATCGAGCAAACAAGAAGTAGCTGCCAAAAAATGCGGGAAAACCATTCCCCAGCTGGGAGAACAGGCGGTGCAATCGATCCCCTCGCTTGTTGTGCCAACAACAGGTGACAGTATGCGCCCCCAATATTATTGTGGGCAAACAGTGCATGTTCCCGAGGTGGGCAATGTGGTAATAACGGAGGAGCATATAATGCAGGCTGAAGTTCTCAACATCACTGTTGGACAACTCCTCGAGATCGAGCCCATGCCTTTGCTTAGAGAGGATGAAGTAAAACGGAAATATGTCCGGGGCCAACCTTTGGTCGCGCCAGACAAGGTCAAGAACCTCCCAACGAGAATGTATGAATTGCATCAATGGTACATGAACATGACCAAGATTTCAGATCGAGTGTCCCTCATGGTGAATGTCAAGAAGGACCATTACTACCATGAGAAAGCTGGGTCCGTTGAGTATTTAGAACTGTTTCAGTTATACAATCAAGACGCACTTGATAAATCTATCGTCAGTTGCTATTGTCTGTAAGTGATCTCTTTCTATAAATTAAGTATCAAGCTAGCTGTAGTGATCCTTTTGATCAATCATTACCTGTAATTATCCTCACTATATTCTTTTCTGTGGTATTATGCAGGATGAAGATATATGAAATGAGAAAAGGTGGACGCTTTGGCATTGGGTTCATTGACCCAAACACCATTAATGAATACACATGGAAGATAAATGAACATCATGCAAAGGAAGTAGAGGACAGCATGCTAGAGTTCTTGAAGCGCCTCAAATACAATGAAGATATACTACTTCCTTACCACTTTGGGTGAGTCACACTGTCTTGTACTACAAATTCTCTGTTTTTGCCTACTAGCTAGCTACATGTTTTTGCTTACATATGCCCGCTTAATTAATACATGTAAACGTGTGTGCATGCAGATTTCACTGGGTCTTGTGTATCATTAAAGTTGACGCCGGAACAGTTGAAATACTGGACTCACTAATCTCAAAAAACACTGACTTTAACATCTTGTATCGGATAGTCAACAGGTAATTTTAATCATTATTAACTATATATCTCGACCTATTTAGTTCGTCATTTCATAATATGAACTATTTAATAACCCCTTTATTCATTTTCTTTGTCGGCGGGCAGGACTTGGGCAAGATTCATCAGCGTCACGGAAGGTGAATGGAAACAAAAGCTTCAATGGTTTCGACCCAAGGTAAGTAATTAAGCAGTACTAGCTAGCTAGCTAGCTGCCATCTCTTTAATTATCATGCTTGATTAATTTTTATCTGATCAAATTCCATTCTCGTAAAGGCCCTGAAGCAGGCGCAGGGGACTGATCTGTGTGCATTCTGCGTTCGCGAGAACATTCGCATGATGGCGTCCGAAAGGAGCAGATCTCAAAGACAGCAATGGGTACGCTTGTCAGAACACTATTCACAATTTTTACACCATTATCGATATCTAGCTAGTCACACAACTAATACACATGCATATTGATCTCCTTCTTAACAGTTCAAAGAGGTGCGGGAGAAGCTCATAAAAATGGAGCGCGTAGAAGCACTTCAAGAGGAAATAGCGGGATTTTTGCTCGACCAGGTCATAAATCCGAATGGAGAATTCTATTACCCGCTACCGCCCCCATGAAAACCACTTTCAATTGTCATCGTGCTCCGAAGGCACCAATTAGGCTAATGCCACTGGCTCCGAAGGCAACATTCATATGTAGGAGAAATTGTATATAGCTATAAATGTGTGTATGTGTGAATTAATTAATATGGTGGTTTAATTTGTGAGACATTGATGTGATATATATATGCATGATTGGTTCTACTAGAATATATATATATATATATGACAAATTTTTCCTACTACCGGGTGTAGTTACTCCCACTTTTATTTCATAGGTTTTAGGTAGTATCTATCATATCGGAGAGTATGTACACATAGTATGTAGTATGTAAGAATGTTTAGATAGTATACATACTATTTTCTAGATAGTATGTAGTATATTTTGAGCATAATCCTTTTTACATACAAATATGTACGTATTTCACAAATATTATAAAAATATGAGCTCATATGCAATTTTTTCACATAACTCACTTTGGAGTATCTTAGATAAAGTATATGAACATACGAAAAATAATAATGTAGAGTATATAGTACCACATGAGAGTATATGAGAAATGGGTGTAACTACACCCGGTAGTAGGATGCATTTTCCTATATATATATATATATATACATATATATATATATATACATATATATATATATATACATATATATATATATATATATATATATACATATATATATATATACATATATACATATATACATATATATACATATATATATATATACATATATATATATATATATATATATATATATATATATGTGCATAACGTGTACAATGTGTAGTATCGTAAAATACCAGCAAACGAAAAAGAATTAAAATGGAAACACAAAATTAAATGAAAAATAAATCATAAAACTAAAACCCCCCAAACCTTATAGTACCGGTTGGTCTTACCAACCGGTACTAAAGGGCTCCAGGTCCCCGGAGCTGGCTCGTGCCACGTGGTTGCCCTTTAGCACCGGTTCGTGCTGAACCGGTACTAAAGGGGGGGGCCTTTAGTGACCACAAATTAGTGCCGGTTACGTAACCGGCACTATAGAGCCTTACGAACCGGTGCTAATGCCCGGTTCTGCACTAGTGTGCGCAGTTTGTGGCATGTCAAGGTGGAAAGACCCTGTTAGAAAGAAGATAATACAGAAAGTTCTGAGGCATTTTCCATTGGTGCCTAGGTTGAAGAGGATGTTTCTTTCCCAAAAAGCATCAGAAGAAGCACAGTGGCACAAGCTAAAGAGGCAACCAAGTGAGAAGAAAATGAGCCATCCAGCTGACGGTGATGCGTGGCAAGATTTTGATAAAAACTATCCAAAATTTGAAGAAGATGCCAGAAACATGAGGGTTGGCAGCGCCACTGATGGGTTCAATCCTTTCGGAAACTTTAACACAAACTATAGTATGTCGCTGGTATTTGTTGTGCCATACAACCTTACACCTTGGGCATGCATAGATCAGTCAAATTTCATGATGGCTCTGTTAATTCCAGGTCCTAAATCACCTGGCAAGCACTTTGATGTCTTCCTACAACCACTTGTAGAAGATTTACTTGAGCTTTGGAAGGGTGTGTGTACATATGATGCTCGTGAAGGAAAAATGTTTGATCTTCATGCTGCAGTTCTATGGTGCATTCACGATTACCCAGCTCTGAGCACTCTTTCAGGGTGTACCACAAGAGGCTATGCTGCATGTATTCATTGTGACAAACACCCTCTTTCCTGCGGCCTAAGGCACAAAATTGGGTATATTGGGCATTATCGTTTCCTTCCAAAGGGACATCGTTTCCGAAGAAACAATGAATTTTTTGGGCTTCATGAACGCAATGATGAGTCAGGTAAATTCTCAAAGGAAGAGCTATAAGCAGAATTGGAGAAGGTTAGACCTGGGCGACAAGAAGAAAGCAGGAAAAGAAAGTGTTCTAACTTGGGCAACAAGAAGGCTCATGTGCCAATTTGGAGTCGGAGGGTTTGTTTGTGGGATTTGTATTATTGGGATAAATGAAACTGAGACATAATCTTGATGTCATGCATATCGAGAAATACATTTGTGAAAACCTCATTGGGACAAATCTGAACATGGAGGGGAAGATGAAGGACACACTTAATGCTAGGCTTGATCTCCAAGATTTGAATATTAAAGAGGAGTTGCATTTGAGGAAGGATGGAAACTCATATGAGATGCCTCGGGTCCGGTATACCTTGTCTAAAGAATAAGTGGTTGCATTTTATCAATTTTTACGAGAGTTAAAGTTTCCAGATGGGTTTGCTTCCAACATATCCAGATGTACAAGTGCTGATGGAATCAAGGTCCAAGGCCTAAAAACACATGATTGTCACATTCTTTTGCAAAGAATCTTACGTGCTGGCATGAGAGGATTTCTGGAGAGTGATATATATGAAGCAATAGCTGAGTTGGGCAAGTTTTCCATACATATCGGTTATTATTATTTTGTTTTTGAGATGGTTATTGGTTTAGTATGTCCTTTCAAGGCTGGTAGTTTGATCTTTGTTGTTAAGAAATCAATTTGGTCCTAACTCTGAAGTAGTACTACCTGCTATTGGCACCTGGTTGCACCTGCTCTTTGTGTCTCACGTATTTTGTCAATACTTTCATAGCGTAGTCTATATGTATGGTAGTTAGTAGTTACTACTTGAATACTGTTATGATTTGAGAAAGAACCTTCATGCTTCGGTTGTGTTTTTGGGATTTATGTTATTTTGGTAGAAAGAAACAAGTTGAAGATCTGCTTTGCTTGAGCAAGATTAGTGTGCTTGTGCTCGGTTCATCTTCGCCAGCACAGTGAGATTTTTGGCTGATGTAGATGGCCAAAAATTCCTTTCCAGATGAACAAGAGTTCCGAGGCATCGGGATCGATGATGTCCCAATTGGCACATCGTTCTCGATGGTACATTGCCTACCACCCAAACAATAATCCACCATAGTTAGACACCATGTTGTCAAGCCTGAGGTTCATTCCCAATGGTACTGAAAAAACATACGCACAGTTCCTTCTAGAGGGGAATAATCAAGTCCCTTCATATTCCAGAGTAGGTTCTATCTCTGTTGCTCAGTGTGCAATTTGGGGAGTTCCACATGCTTTTGCCTTTTATCATGACACAGTGCCACACTTGCATATATCAGTGTGTATTACGGCACTTTTTTTCTTCTGAAAAGGAGGTTAAACCCCCGGCCTCTGCATCAATCGATGCATGTAGCCATCTTTATTAATTATTCCATAAAGGTCTGACAAAAACATAAATCAATCCACCCGAAATCACCACATACACCTACAAACTCGATTATGTGGAGTGCTCTCACTCCCGGGCCGGTCCTGAGAATTCGGTGGCCCAGGGCGAAATTAGAACTTAGGGCCCCTTAACATAAACAATAAAATGTATACAAAAAAGTATATTAAATTTTGCTAGCCAAAGGAAATACAATAATTTTTATTTTACGCAAACCTCTTCTTTCGATAATTTTAATAATAAATCGGTTGGACATTTTACTTTATTCCTTGATGATCAGGGGCTTTTAACCCATGATCATTGGCATTATTATTATCCATATTGATGTCAACATCTTATTACGTACTTGTCTTCTAAATTTATAGTCATTTATCGCTCCATAGCAACTATCGGTGAGTCACCAAATACATAAATTATAACCCCAGTAATATTTATCCATAAAATTTATCTAATTCATAGACTAACATGTATCCATAAACATTTTTATAAATTTTGATGATCATTTATAAATTCTAATAAATCATCATAGTAAAATCTCAGATGGCATACATAAAGATGTTCTTTATGTATGATCAGAGACATACCTTATCTTCTTGCGACTGTAATGCCGCTGTCGCACCACGAGGCCTCTCTGTGAGTCAGCGAGGTCGTGCGGGAGGAAGCGACATGGATATCTCTGGTGGTCCAGCCCTCGTCCGACTCGCAGCTTCTCCAACTCAAGACGCCGCCATGCACACACAACAGAGGCATATCAGGTGGTCCGCTGCTGCCGCAGGCGGCGAACTATTCTCTCGCCTCTCAACTTGCTTTCGCCCACGTGTAGCATTGGCCCGTCCCGCTTGATCTGTTCCTTTTCTAATGATCCCTTGGCCTAGCTGTACACTATTTAGTTTCTTCAAAACAGAATTGGGAGCGCATCTTCCAAACAAAAAATAGTTGGACGCATAATTTTCGGCTGGTGGATTAAGGAAGGAAAATCATGAAAAGTTTTTTCCATAGGTACTCCTACTAGTTAATCGCATGCAATAATTGATCTAGTATTCCTCGATTGTAGCAGGAAGGAAAACGATTTACGCGCTCAGATTTCGTGGGAGTAAATAGTTCGGCAGTTCGGGTTTTTTCTTTTCTTGAGCGAAAGCAGATCGGGGTGAGGCCCATAAAAGAGCAGAACAAGGATCGCTCGGGGCCCTTGGCATGGGACCCCCCCCCCCCCCCCCCCCCCCCGAGGGCCAAAACTGGTGTAGTTGCCAATCCATCCACATAACATATCGGGATCAACAGACTGTGCAGCAGACCTAAAGCGCACACCACATGCACACGCTTTAGAAGTCGCCATTATCATCGGACCACTGAACCATATTCAGGAGAGACATCTACATCATATTTGCCAGTCCGGATATCCGTCGACGCCACCACGGTGCCCAACGGCGCCACGGTCGTGGGCTCATCCATCCAGACACGAGGACACTAGAAGACTGTCGTGCGTAGCACCTGCCAACCAGGCATGACTCAGCGTACCACTTGTCGGCCAAGCATGACTTGACAGTTCCACCAAAGCTCCATGCAAGCTCCACCTCCCACCTCTGCCATCCAGCGTTGCTCCACAAACGATGCTCCCAAGAGAGAAACGGCACTATAGTATCGCCATTATCCGATCTGGAAGACCAGATCCTAGGATTTCCCCCGAAGCAGTGCCCACCATCAGCTGATGATGATACATACCTAGGGTAGGGTCATAGGCCTGACCTATACGCCCTACCCAAGGTCACTACCCTAGAAGCAAAGAAGCTCAAAGAGACAACAGGAAGTACCCAATAAAGGTGTCGAGTGCAATCCACTCGACCAATCAACCACTCGGGTACCCCTCCTTCCCGAAGTCACACAACCAGTCAACCACTCGACCATACAAGAAACCACTTGACCTACTGAAGACCAGGAGTCACTCAGAACAGCAACGGCCAAGCATTCACTCCGTAGTCTTTAAGGTCATTTAAGGCACTTAAGACTGGCGTTACCAGTATTGCCCCAATCTTTATGTACATTGAACCCTCTGTAACGGGGGATGGCTGGGGTCCTGGCGAACTCTATATAAGCTAACCCCCCTCCTCTGGCACAAGGGTTCGCACCCCTTGTAACACACACACTCATATAATCCAGTCGACCGCCTCCGGGCACCGAGATGTAGGGCTTTTACCTCCTCCGAGAGGGGCCTGAACTCGTAAACACTTGCGTACAATCTTGCCGTAGCTAGGACCTTGTCTCCTCATTCGTACCCCCTATACTTACTATCAGACTTAGTACCACGACAGTTGGCGCCCACCGTGGGGCAAAGTGTCTTAGCGACTTCTGGCGAGGTTGCATTTTCTTCGATCTTCATCAGCATGGTTCCCGGTGGCGGCTTGGTCATGGGTCGCGAGTTCCGACTCGACGCACTCACTTTCGTCGCCGACGACTCCGCCTGGCTCCAGGAGGCCCCCCTCGATGTCGAGGCTCTCCTGGCTCGTGGCTCGGCGCACTTCCGCGCGAGTTCCTGCGGCGTCCTCCTTAGGCAGCCGTCTTCATCGTACCAGTCGGTCATCGCGTTGTCGACTCACTCCGCTGGATGCCGCCGCAAGCGGTCTGGTCGTTCGCGGCTCCAGCGATGGGTGAGACACGCAGTGGCTCATCAGGCCTTCACCCCCCAAGTTGCGGCTATTAAGCCCGACATGTATTCTCGCGGATTGGGCAGTCTTGGGATTCTTCTTCACCAGTTCAAGATCAAGATTGAGGCTGATTTGCTTCTTGTTCAGCTCAGAAAGTTGAGCCCCAAGATCACAAGACCTCTGCAGTCAGCGAATGAGATATATCAGTCGACTGAAATAAAACACAATCACAGTGAATGTTACTCTAAGACTATCGCCGAATCAAACATTCAACAGTAGTCTCGGGGACTACAACCCAGTGGGTGCACTTAGCGTGCCCCACTGGTTTGGTTCAACAGTCAGCATGGTCAGTCCAACGCGAGTTCAAAAAAAGAGGAGATTCTCAGACCCCAGCCGACTGTTAACAGTTGACCACGGTCTCGGGGACTAAAACCAGTGGGTGCACTCTGCGTGCCCCCACTGGTTTGGACAAACATTCGACTAAACCTAAGTCGACTGAAGTGGAAGACCTATTCAACTCTAAGACAGGCACACCCCGGTGGGTGATTGGATGTGAAACACAGACCCATGATAGTAGATGCACATATGGGCAGCGAAGCAACAATGGCAGTTTTCATTATTCAAAAGATCAGTCGAGAATCAACTAACCTTGACGTTGGTTTGCAAAGCGGTGCTGGCATTATAAGCCACTTGACTGGCCTCGTGCACCACCTTCATCTGCTCCATCACAAGATTCACCTGGAGAAGAGCCTCCCTGGTGGCACTTGGCGAGTCGTCTGGAGTTTGGTACGCAGCAAAGAGCGATGGTGTCAAGGCAGTCGAAGTAGCCACTGGGTCGGGCGCATGGAGTTGTACTGGAGCAGCAGGAGTCTGAGAAGTCGACCCTGATGGGCGATCAGTCGACAGCGGGTTAGCCAAGGTGACGTTGGTCCGAACAGGATCTCCGGATCGCTCAACCACCGTCTCGAGCACCAGCGTTGACTGAGGGACCTGAACCTCAGGCGCTTTCCCACTTGATCCCTTGCCCCTCCTCCTCCTCCTCTCCCTCAGAGGCACTTCTTCTTCATCATCATCTGGAAGCATGACAACATCTCGTAGAGCTGCAACAATAAGAAACATTAGAAATTCAACTGACCGACAACTCAATCGACGAATAAATTCGAGTCGAGCGGACTTACTAGCTCTGGAGGTTGCCGCGTCATTAGCTTCCTCGTCACCTGGGGCCTTGTCAACGTCCATATCAGTCGCGGCGGAGGTAGGGCTGGAAAAGTGTACAATCCATTCGGTTAGAACAGAAGAGTCAGTCGGTGGAGGAAAACATAGAAAGAACACTCACCCAGAAGCAACAGGACATCCATCTTAATCTTGGGCAAAGTCTTCCAAGCTTTTGGGGGAACGACCTTGGGCTTCTAGGTGACTTTGTCTGTCGGCTCCAGAGTCGAAGTCCGAGTACGCTTCTGAGTTTGGGTGTTGGAGGCTACGGTCTTGCCGCGCCCGCCTACCGGATAATGAGGTAGCTTGGATTGACGTTTTGAACGAGGTGGTGAGTCGACCATCTCTTCGTTGTCCGACTCGTCGCTCTCCTCTTTGTCCTCGTCATCTGGAGATTGCCAATCGCCACTCTCCTCCGCGCTGTCCTCTCCCTCCTGGTCTTGCTCCAGAACTTGTTCGTCATTGGGCATCGAGTACGTCTCGGTATAAACCTACAAGACAAGAAGTCGAGTGAAAGTCAGTTGGATTAAAAGATAGTCAGAAGATGTACGCAAATACAGTCGGTAACAGAAACCGAACCTTGTCTAGCTGGTTGCTGTCACTGAAGGGGTCGACTCTCCTGGCACCTCTGGGGTTGTCCTTGTTTCCTGTGATACTCCTCAACCACTGGGCGACAGTCTTGGCTAGTACTTCCTATGGATGAACCCGAGCAGTGTCGTTGACTCCAGAATACATCCACATGGAGTGGTCGCGAGCTTGCAGCGGCTGGACCCGCCGACTGAGAAATACCTCCAGCAAATCCATGTCGGTGACGCCTTGACTGATCAACTGGACCACCCTCTCAACAAGCATGTTTATTTCCACCCTCTCCGCAGTTGTCACTTTCAGCGAGGAAGGGGTCTGAACACGATCGAAGGTAAAGGGAGGAAGTCCAGTCAACTAGCCTGGAGTTGCAATGTCCTGGCAGTAGAACCAGGTCGACTGTCAGCCCATGACCGACTCAGGAAGGGTCATGGAAGGGAAAGAGCTCCTCTTCCTCTTCTGGATACCCAAACCCCCACACATCTGGATAACGTGTGTTTTCTCGTCACTCGTGTTTGCTTTCTTTAACGACTGGGAGCGGATAGTGAAAATGTGCATGGAAGTTCGCGACCACTTCTGGATACCCAAACCCCCAATGCGGTCGACAACCCAGAAAGTTCTTGCACATGGAAACGAACGCAGCTAGGTATGTGATGGTGTTGGGAGAAAAGTGATGGAGTTGGGCTCCGAAGAAGTTCAAAAAAACCCGAAAAAAGGATGCGGAGGGAGCGAGAAACCACAGTCGACATGGGTGGCTAGCAGAACGTGAAGGAAATATGCCCTAGAGGCAATAATAAAGTTATTATTTATTTCCTTATTTCATGATAAATGTTTATTATTCATGATAGAATTGTATTAACCGGAAACATAATACATGTGTGAATACATAGACAAACATAGTGTCACTAGTATGCCTCTACTTGACTAGCTCGTTTATCAAAGATGGTTATGTTTCCTATCCATGGACAAAAGAGTTGTCATTTGATTAACGGGATCACATCATTAGGAGAATGATGTGATTGACATGACCCATTCCGTTAGCCTAGCACTTGATCGTTTAGTATGTTGCTATTGCTTTCTTCATGACTTATACATGTTCTTGTAACTATGAGATTATGCAACTCCCGTTTACCAGAGGAACACTTTGGGTGCTACCAAACGTCACAACATAACTGGGTGATTATAAAGGTGCTCTACAGGTGTCTCCGAAGGTACATGTTGGGTTGGCATAATTCGAGATTAGGTTTTGTCACTCCGATTGTCGGAGAGGTATCTCTGGGCCCTCTCGGTAATACTCATCACCTAAGCCTTGCAAGCATTGTAACTAATGAGTTAGTTATAAGATGATGTATTACAGAACGAGTAAAGAGACTTGCCGGTAACGACATTGAACTAGGTATTAGATACCGACGATCAAATCTCGGGCAAGTAACATACCGATGACAAAGGGAACAACGTATGTTGTTATGCGGTCTGACTGATAAAGATCTTCGTGGAATATGTAGGAACCAATATGGACATCCAGGTCCCGCTATTGGTTATTGACCTAGAATGGTTCTAGGTCATGTCTACATAGTTCTCGAACCCGTAGGGTCCGCACGCTTAAGGTTACGATGACAGTTTTATTATGAGTTTACAAGTTTTGATGTACCGAAGTTTGTTCGGAGTCCTGGATGTGATCACGGACATGACAAGGAGACTCGAAATTGTCGAGACATAAAGATCGATATATTGGAAGCCTATATTTGGACATCGGAATCGTTCCGGGTGAAATCGGCATTTTACCGGAGTACCGGGAGGTTACCGGAACCCCCCGGGGGGTTATTGGGCCTACATGGGCCACGAGGGAGAAGAGGGAAGGAGCCAGGAGGGGGCCGCGCTCCCCTCCCCCTCCTAGTCCGAATAGGACGAGGGAAGGGGGGCGGCGCCCCCCCTTTCCTTCCCCTCTTCCTCCTCTTTCCCCCCTTCTCCTACTCCTACTTGGAAAGAAGGGAGTCCTACTCCCGGTGGGAGTAGGACTCCCCCCTTGGCGCGCCCTCCTTGGCCGGCCGCCTCCTCCCCCCTGGCTCCTTTATATACGGGGGCGGGGGCACCCCAGAGACACACAAGTTGATCTACGGATCGTTCCTTAGCCGTGTGCGGTGCCCCCCTCCACCATATTCCACCTCGGTCATATCGTCGCGGAGTTTAGGCGAAGCCCTGCGCCGGTAGAACATCATCATCGTCACCACGCTATCGTTCTGACGGAACTCATCTCCGGAGCTTCGCTGGATCGGAGGCCGGAGATCGTCATCGAGCTGAACGTGTGCTGAACTCGGAGGCCCCGTACGTTCGGTGCTTGGATCGGTCGGATCGTGAAGACGTACGACTTCATCAACCGCATTGTGCTAACGCTTCCGCTTACGGTCTACGAGGGTACGTGGACGAACACTCTCCCCTCTCGTTGCTATGCCATCACCATGATCTTGCGTGTGCGTAGGATTTTTTTTTAAATTACTACGTTCCCCAACAGTGGCATCTGAGCCTAGGTTTTATGCGTTGATGTTATATGCACGAGTAGAACACAAGTGAGTTGTGGGCGATACAAGTCATACTGCTTACCATCATGTCATACTTTGGTTCGGCGGTATTGTGAGATGAAGCGGCCCGGAAAGACATTACGCGTACGCTTACGCGAGACTGGTTTCACCGTTACGAGCACTCGTGCTTAAAGGTGGCTGGCGGTTGTCTGTCTCTCTCGCTTTAGCTGAATCGAGTGTGGCTACACCCGGTCCTTGCGAAGGTTAAAACAGCACCAACTTGACAAACTATCGTTGTGGTTTTTGATGCGTAGGTAAGAACGGTTCTTGCTAAGCCCGTAGCATCCACGTAAAATTTGCAACAACAAAGTAGAGGACGTCTAACTTGTTTTTGCAGGGCATGTTGTGATGTGATATGGCCAAGATGTGATGCTATATTTTATTGTATGAGATGATCATGTTTTGTAACCGAAGTTATCGGCAACTGGCAGGAGCCATATGGTTGTCGCTTTATTGTATGAAATGCAAACTCCCTGTAATTGCTTTACTTTATCACTAAGCGGTAGCGATACTCGTAGAAGCAATAGATGGCGTAACGACAACGATGCTACGATGCAGATCAAGGTGTCGCGCCTGTGACGATTGGTGATCACGACGGTGCTTCGGAGATGGAGATCACAAGCACAAGATGATGATGGCCATATCATATCACTTATATTGATTACATGTGATGTTTATCCTTTATGCATCTTATCTTGCTTTGATTGACGGTAGCATTTTAAGATGATCTCTCACTAAAATTATCAAGAAGTGTTCTCCCTGAGTATGCACCGTTGCCAAAGTTCGTCGTGCCCAGACACCACGTGATGATCGGGTGTGATAAGCTCTACGTCCATCTACAACGGGTGCAAGCCAGTTTTTGCACACGTGGAATACTCAGGTTAAACTTGACAAGCCTAGCATATGCAGATATGGCCTCGGAACACGGAGACCGAAAGGTCGAGCATGAATCATATAGTAGATATGATCAACATAGTGATGTTCACCATTGAAAACTACTCCATCTCATGTGATGATCGGTTATGGTTTAGTTGATTTGGATCACGTAATCACTTAGATGACTAGAGAGATGTCTGTCTAAGTGGGAGTTCTTAAGTAATATGATTAATTGAACTTAAATTTATCATGAACTTAGTACCTGATAGTATTTTGCTTGTCTATATTTGTTTGTAGATAGATGGCTCGTGCTGTTGTTCCGTTGAATTTTAATGCATTCCTTGAGAAAGCAAAGTTGACAGATGATGGTAGCAATTACACGGACTGGGTCCGTAACCTGAGGATTATCCTCATTGCTACACAGAAAAGTTACGTCCTGGAAGCAATGCTGGGTGCCTGGCCTGCTGCTGATGCAACTGACGACGTTAAGAACGTCTGGCAGAGTAAAGCTGATGACTACTCTATAGTTCAGTGTGCCATGCTTTACGGCTTAGAACCGGGCCTTCAACTACGTTTTGAACGTCATGGAGCATATGAGATGTTCCAGGAGTTGAAGTTAATATTTCAAGCAAATGCCCGGATTGAGAGATATGAAGTCTCCAATAAGTTCTACAGCTGCAAGATGGAGGAGAATAGTTCTGTCAGTGAGCATATACTCAAAATGTCTAGGTATAATAATCACTTGATTCAACTGGGAGTTAATCTTTCGGTTGATAGCGTCATTGACAGAATTCTCCAATCACTGCCACCAAGCTACAAGAGCTTTGTGATGAACTATAATATGCAAGGGATGAAGACTATTCCCGAGCTCTTCGCAATGCTAAAAGCTGCGGAGGTAGAAATCAAGAAGGAGCATCAAGTGTTGATGGTCAACAAGACCACTAGTTTCAAGAAAAAGGGCAAGGGGAAGAAGAAGGGGAACTTCAAAAAGAACAGCAAGCAAGTTGCTGCTCAAGAGAAGAAACCCAAGTCTGGACCTAAGCCTGAAACTAAGTGCTTCTACTGCAAGCAGACTGGTCACTGGAAGCGGAACTGCCCCAAGTATTTGGCGGATAAGAAGGATGGCAAAGTAAACAAAGGTATATGTGATATACATGTTATTGATGTGTACCTAACTAGAGCTCGTAGTAGCACCTGGTTATTTGATACTGGTTCTGTTGCTAATATTTGCAACTCGAAACAGGGACTACGGAATAAACGAGCACTGGCCAAGGACGAGGTGACGATGCGCGTGGGAAACGGTTCCAAAGTCGATGTGATCGCGGTCGGCACGCTACCTCTACATCTACCTTCGGGATTAGTATTAGACCTAAATAATTGATATTTGGTGCCAGCGTTGAGCATGAACATTATATCTGGATCTTGTTTGATGCGAGACGGTTATTCATTTAAATCAGAGAATAATGGTTGTTCTATTTATATGAGTAATATCTTTTATGGTCATGCACCCTTGAAGAGTGGTCTGTTTTTATTAAATCTCGATAGTAGTGACACACATATTCATAGTGTTGAAACCAAAAGATGCAAAGTTGATAACGATAGTGCAACTTACTTGTGGCACTGCCGTTTGGGTCATATCGGTGTAAAGCGCATGAAGAAACTCCATACTAATGGACTTTTGGAATCACTTGATTATGAATCACTTGGTACTTGCGAACCGTGCCTTATGGGCAAGATGACTAAAACGCCGTTCTCCGGAACTATGGAGCGAGCAATTGATTTGTTGGAAATCATACATACTGATGTTTGTGGCCCAATGAATGTTGAGGCTCGCGGCGGGTATCGTTATTTTCTCACCTTCACAGATGATTTGAGCAGATATGGGTATATCTACTTGATGAAACGTAAGTCTGAAATAGTTGAAAGGTTCAAAGAATTTCAGAGTGAAGTGGAAAAATCATCGTAACAAGAAAATAAAGTTTCTGCGATCTGACCACGGAGACGAATATTTGAGTTAGGAGTTTGGTCTTCAACTAAAACAATGTGAAATAGTTTCACAGTTCACGCCACCTGGAACCCCACAACATTGTGGTGTGTCCGAACGTCGTAATCGTACTTTATTGGATATGGTGCGATCTATGATGTTTCTTACTGATTTACCATTGTCGTTTTGGGGTTATGCATTAGAGACAGCTGCATTCACGTTAAAAGGGCACCATCTAAAGCCGTTGAGACGACACTATATGAACTGTGGTTTAGCAAGAAACCCAAGTTGTCGTTTCTTAAAGTTTGGGGCTACGATGCTTATGTGAAAAAGTTTCATCCTGATAAGCTCAAACCCAAATCGGAGAAGTGCATCTTCATATAATACCCAAAGAAAACTGTTGGGTACACCTTCTATCACAAATCCGAAGGCAAGATATTCGTTGCTATATTCGGATCCTTTCTAGAGAAGGAGTTTCTCTCGAAAGAAGTGAGTGGGAGGAAAGTAGAACTTGATGAGGTAACAGTACCTGCTCCCTTATTGGAAAGTAGTCCATCACAAGAACCGGTTCCTGTGACAACTACACCAATTAGTGAGGAAGCTAATGATATTGATCATAAAACTTCAGATCAAGTTTCTACTGAACCTCGTAAGTCTACCAGAGTAAGATCCGCACCAGAGTGGTACGATAATCCTGTTTTGGAAGTCATGTTACTAGACCGTGATAAACCTACGAACTATGAGGAAGCGACGATGAGCCCAGATTCCGCGAAATGGCTTGAGGCCATGAAATCTGAGATTAGATCCATGTATGAGAACAAAGTGTGAACTTTGGTGGAGTTGCCCGATGATCGGCAAGCCATATTGTATAAATGGATCTTCAAGAGGAAGACAGATGCTGATAGTAGTGTTACTATCTACAAAGCTCGACTAGTCGCAAAAAGGTTTTTGACAAGTTCAAGGTGTTGACTACAATGAGATTTTCTCAACTATAGCGATGCTTAAGTCTGTCCGAATCATGTTAGCAATTGCCACAATTTATGAAATCTGGCAAATGGATGTCAAAACTGCATTCCTTAATGGTTTTCTTAAAGAAGAGTTGTATATGATGCAACCAAAAGGTTTTGTCAATCCTAAAGGTGTTAACAAAATGTGCAAGCTCCAGCGATCCATCTATGTACTGGTGCAAGCATCTCAGAGTTGGAATATACGTTTTGATATGTTGATCAAAGCATATAGTTTTGTACAGACTTACGGTGAAGCCTATATTTACTAGAAAGTGAGTGGGAGCACTATAGCATTTCTGATAAGTATATGTGAATGACATATTGTAGATCAGAAATAATGTAGAATTATTCTGCAAAGCATAAAGGAGTGTTTGAAAGGAGTTTTTCAAAGAAAGACCTCGGTGATGCTGCTTACATATTGAGCATCAAGATCTATAGAGATAGATCAAGACGCTTGATAAGTTTTTCTCAATGAGTACATACCTTGATAAATTTTTGAAATAGTTCAAAATAGAACAGTCAAAGAAGGAGTTCTTGCCTGTGATGCAAAGGTGTGAAGTTGAGTAAGACTCAATACCCGACCATGGCAGAAAATAGAAAGAGAATGAAAAGTCATTCACTATGCCTTAGTCATAGGTTCTATAAAGTATGCTATGCTATGTACCAGACCTATTGTATACCCTGCTCTTTATTTGGCAAGGGAGTACAATAGTGATCTAGGAGTAGATCACTGGACATTGGTCAGGAATATCCTTAGTGAGGACTAAGGAAATATTTCTCGATTATGGAGGTGATAAAAGAGCCCGTCGTAAAGATTTACATCGGTGCAAGTTTTCACACCGATCTAGATGACTCTAAGTCTCAATCTGGATACATACAGAAAGTGGAAGCAATTAGCTAGAGTAGCTCCGTGCAGAGCATTGTAGACATAGAATATTTGCAAAATACATGCGGCTCTAAATGTGACAGAACCGTTGACTAAGCTTCTCTCACGAGCAAAACATGATCACACTCTAGTAAACCCTTTGGGTGTTGGTCACATGATGATGTGAACTATGGGTGTTAATCATATACAGATATGAATATTGATGTTAAATCACATGGTGGTGTGAACTAGATTATTGACTCTAGTGCAAGTGGAAGACTGAAGGAAATATGCCCTAGAGGCAATAATAAAGTTATTATTTATTTCCTTATTTCATGATAAATGTTTATTATTCATGCTAGAATTGTATTAACCGGAAACATAATACATGTGTGAATACATAGACAAACATAGTGTCACTAGTATGCCTCTACTTGACTAGCTCGTTTATCAAAGATGGTTATGTTTCCTAGCCATGGACAAAAGAGTTGTCATTTGATTAACGGGATCACATCATTAGGAGAATGATGTGATTGACATGACCCATTCCGTTAGCCTAGCACTTGATCATTTAGTATGATCCTATTGCTTTCTTCATGACCTATACATGTTCCTGTAACTATGAGATTATGCAACTCCCGTTTACCAGAGGAACACATTCGGTGCTACCAAACGTCACAACGTAACTGGGTGATTATAAAGGTGCTCTACAGGTGTCTCCGAAGGTACATGTTGGGTTGGCATAATTCGAGATTAGGTTTTGTCACTCTGATTGTCGGAGAGGTATCTCTGGGCCGTCTCGGTAATACTCATCACCTAAGCCTTGCAAGCATTGTAACTAATGAGTTAGTTATAAGATGATGTATTACAGAACGAGTAAAGAGACTTGCCGGTAACGAGATTGAACTAGGTATTGGATACCGACGATCAAATCTCGGGCAAGTAACATACCAATGACAAAGGGAACAACGTATGTTGTTATGCGGTTTGACCGATAAAGATCTTCGTAGAATATGTAGGAACCAATATGGGCATCCAGGTCCCGGTATTGGTTATTGACCGAGAATGGTTCTAGGTCATGTCTACATAGTTCTCGAACCCGTAGGGTCCGCACGCTTAAGGTTACGATGACAGTTTTATTATGTGTTTACAAGTTTTGATGTACCGAAGCTTGTTCGGAGTCTCGGATGTGATCACGGACATGACGAGGAGTCTCGAAATGGTCGAGACATAAAGATCGATATATTGGAAGCCTATATTTGGACATCGGAATCATTCCGGGTGAAATCGGCATTTTACCGGAGTACCGGGAGGTTACCGGAATGCGCCGGGGGGGTTATTGGGCCTACATGGGCCACGAGGGAGAAGAGGGAAGGAGCCAGGAGGGGGCCGCGCGCCCCTCCCCCTCCTAGTCCGAATAGGACAAGGGAAGGGGGGCGGCGCCCCCCCTTTCCTTCCCCTCTTCCTCCTCTTTCCCCCCTTCTCCAACTCCTACTTGGAAAGAAGGGAGTCCTACTCCCGGTGGGAGTTGGACTCCCCCCTTTGCGCACCCTCCTTGGCCGGCCGCCTCCTCCCCCCTGGCTCCTTTATATACGGGGGCGGGGGGGCACCCCAGAGACACACAAGTTGATCTACGGATCCTTCCTTAGCCGTGTGCGGTGCCCCCCTCCACCATATTCCACCTCGGTCATATCGTCGCGGAGTTTAGGCGAAGCCCTGCGCCGGTAGAACATCATCATCGTCACCACGCCGTTGTGCTGACGGAACTCATCTCCGGAGCTTTGCTGGATCGGAGGCCGGAGATCGTCATCGAGCTGAACGTGTGCTGAACTCGGAGGCCCCGTACGTTCGGTGCTTGGATCGGTCGGATCGTGAAGACGTACGACTACATCAACCGCGTTGTGCTAACGCATCCGCTTACGGTCTACGAGGGTATGTGGACGAACACTCTCCCCTCTCGTTGCTATGCCATCACCATGATCTTGCGTGTGCGTAGGAATTTTTTTTGAAATTACTACGTTCCCCAACAGAACGCACTCACCCGGTCGCGGCTGCGGCTCCGTCTCCCCCTCCGGCAGCCGTGAAGCACCATTGGCGATCAGACCAGACTCTGCCAGCTCGTCCAAGTCATCCTGTCGGGGCGAGGATCGAATCCAATCGCCCTGGATCCAACCCGGCGGCAGCGCCGATCGCGACGACGACCCCCGATTCTGCTTCTTGCCTTTCGCTGCCCCAGCCTTCTTCGCGCGTTCCAGCGCTGCCATCTTGTCCTTCACCATGGTGGCGGAGCGGCGGCGTCGAGAGCGGAGGAGCCGGATGCGGTGGAGAAGCAGAGGAAAAGGGGAGAAAATGGATGCGCATAGTGCAGGCACCTCGGCTCCGTCGCCTTTTAAAGGCCCACTTCCGAGTGGCTGAGGCGTGGGCCCGGGCAATCCTATCAAATCCCACAACAGTCGCGCGCTGGGTACGTGGCGAAAAAGGTGGTGCAGGGATCGAGGCACTCCTGTCTATCCATCCCGCTTACCACGGCACGCTCAGACCCGCGCGCTTCCCCAAAATTTCGATTCGCGTGAGATCCGGGATACACCGTAACCAATCGCGCCAAAGGTTCCGCGCCCAAAAACAACACTCGACGGATGACGTTATAAATTCACTCGGCAACTTTTTGAATCGATCAAGGCGACTGAAGCGAGGCCGAAGTTCTAACATGAGCCTTACGTCCTACGTAAGTACTTGTGAAGCGCAAGGGTCGAAGCAAGATAAACTTCAACCTTCTTTCCACTCAGACCTTAATCCATTTGGGTGCTAATGATGATGATATAGACCTAGGGTAGGGTCATAGGCCTGACCTATACGCCCTACCCAAGGTCACTAAGCTAGAAGCAAAGAAGCTCAAAGAGACAACAGGGAGTACCCAATAAAGGTGTCGAGTGCAATCCACTCGACCAAACAACCACTCGGGTACCCCTCCTTCCCGAAGTCACACAACCAGTCAACCACTCGACCATACAAGAAACCACTCAACCTAGTGAAGTCCAGGAGTCACTCAAAACAGCAACGAGCAAGCGTTCACTCCGTAGTCTTTAAGGTCATTTTAAGGCACTTAAGGCTAGCGTTACCAGTAATGCCCCAATCTTTATGTGCATTGAACCCTCTATAACAGGGGATGGCTGGGGACCTGCTGAACTCTATATAAGCTACCCTCCTCCCCAGGCACAAGGGTTCGCACCACTTGTAACGCACACACTCATATAATCCAGTCGACCGCCTCCGGGCACCGAGTCGTAGGGCTTTTACCTCCTCCGAGAGGGGTCTGAACTCGTAAACACTTGCGTACAATCTTGCCGTAGCTAGGACCTTGTCTCCTCATCCGTACCCCCTATACTTATTGTCAGACTTAGTACCATCACACCAGCAACCATCAAGGATCCACACAGTGCCCACCAACACCCAGCCCTCAAGGTGACGCCTTCAGGAAGGTCACGACGTCAAGGACGCCACCGCCACCCACCGGAGTTAGGGTTTTCACCTGAGAGGCAGGTAGTGGAAGTAGAGGAGCAGACCTAGACCAACATCTCCAAGAAGAAAAGCGGTGCGCTTGAGCATCGTCGTCGGTGCGGCTGGCTGAGATCGACCAAGGGGTTTCCCCCAATCTGGATCGCCTCCACCAGCTTCACCCGCGGCGACCGGCCAAGGTCCCGGCAAGCCACACTAGCACTGCCAGGAACCCGCAGGAGAGAAGCACACTGATCAGGGCCGGAGGACAGTGTCCAGATCAGGCGCCGCCGGCCGCCAGAGCAGCCACTTCAGGACCTGGTCCAACAAAGATCCGTTGGTCGTCCAACCAGACCACCGGCACCACACCAGCCCTGCCGCTTGCTAGCATGGAGGGTGAGGGAGTCCTGGACTAGGGGGTGTCCGGACAGCCGGACTATCAATATCCGCCGGACTCCAAGACTACGAAGATACAAGATTGAAGACTCCATCCCGTGTCCGGATGGGACTTTCCTTGGCGTGGAAGGCAAGCTTGGCAATACGGATATGTAGATCTCCTACCATTGTAACCGACTCTTTGTAACCCTAGCCCTCTCCGGTGTCTATATAAACCGGAGGGCTTTAGTCCGTAGGACAACATACATTACAACAATCATACCATAGGCTAGCTTCTAGGGTTTAGCCTCCTTGATCTCGTGGTAGATCTACTCTTGTACTACCCATATCATCAATATTAATCAAGCAGGACGTAGGGTTTTACCTCCATCGAGAGGGCCCGAACCTGGGTAAAAACATCGTGTCCCTCGTCTCCTGTTACCATCCGCCTAGACGCACAGTTCGGGACCCCCTACCCGAGATCCGCCGGTTTTGACACCGACATTGGTGCTTTCATTGAGAGTTCCCCTGTGTCGTCACCGATAGAGCGAATGCCTCCACCCGTCTTCAAAGACGGTGTTTTCGCCGGAGGGGCCTTGGCCGCCGGCCAAACTATCTGGCTTGGTGGTTTTCTAATGACCGTCTGTCCGGCGCCGCTTCGGCAATGACTTCTCAAGTCGTCGAAAGCAATCTTCACGTCAGCCCTAAAGCTGCCGAACAGATAGATCCGATAGAGCTCTCGTCTGTTAACGAGCTCTTGGATCGCATCGCCGCCCTGGGAGTCGCTACAGACTACAACCAGATTGGGCTTAAAACCGATCTGAGAGAGATTAACTCTCCCCAGGCCACCCACCACATAGCAGTGGTAGAGGAGCAATACGGCAACTCTTTGCCAGTGTTGAAAACAATTCATGTCCGGATTCCCGAACCCTCCATGCCGGATTCCCGCGGGGGGACGGACTTCGATCGAGCATTGAACTTAAAATCATGCATCGCCCCGGACTCGCTGGATTGTCCCCAGCAAACCACACTTCCGAATTCGGAAACCCCTTGGCCTTTGAGCCTCAAGAGGGGCAGGGATCTGGATTTTATTCCACCCACCCGCCCAGACATATGTGATCTATCTCTAATACGGCAAGAGCCTACAGAAACAGTACATCACTACTGGGCCAGATTCCTCCTGGTTATGGACAGGATAAAGGACTGCCGAGAGGAAAACACAATATCAATCTTCCGCAATAACTGCACGGACAAGGGAATACTAAACGCCATTGATCGTCGCAAAATTACGCGCTTCACCGATCTGGCATCCATTGTACGAAAGTACTGTGCGATGGAGAGTTTCCGGAAAACCGAAAATCAATTTTGGGATAATCCGTCCCCAAACCCAGTCCGCAGTAAAAGGGCGCCTTACACTCAGGCCCAGATGCAAAAACGAAAAAACAAAAACCCAATCAGGGAAACGGAACCGTACTGGAGGGATGGCTCAATGGACCCTGTAAGCTTCATAATACAGAGGGAGTCGTCCCAATACATAGCCTTCGAGCATGTTGGATATTACGGGTAGGTGGGCAAAAGTGGCGAAGAGCTTCTAGCTCCAGGAAACCACTCCAACAATACCAGCACGGTATCAATAGTCTTCGAGACTTTCGCATCAAATAATATGCGAAAACGATCAATCCGCGAACTCGCCGAAGTCTACCAAGTAGCAACAGCAAATCCCTGGAGCGACACAACCATTACCTTCAATGGCAGCGATGAGCCCACATTCCGAACAACCAGAGCCCCAGCCGCACTGGTACTTAGTCCCATAGTGGACAGCTTTCGACTGACAAAAGTCCTCATGGACGGCGGCAGTGGACTAAACCTCATTTACGAGGAAACTCTGCGAAAAATGGAAATCGATTGGAGCCGTATTGAGCGAAGCAGCACAACCTTTAGAGGAATAATCCCTAGCCAGGAAGCGCGCTGCACAGGAAAAATCACACTCGATGTGGTGTTCGGCTCTCCGGACAATTACAGATCCGAAGAAGTCACGTTCCAGGTGGCCTCGTTCAGCAGTGGGTATCACGCCATATTAGGACGAGAGGCATTCACAATTTTTCAAGCAATACCTCATTACGGGTACATGAAGCTTAAAATGCCTGGGCCCAGCGGAATAATCACTCTCGCTAGTGATCCGGACATAGCACTCTGCGCCGAAAAAAAGACAGCCGCGCTAGCCCTCGAGGCACTATCCGAAGCCGTAGCGGCAGAGGAACTCACCGCGCTGCGCTCTACAGTGAACATGGACGATGTGATACTCGATAAAAGATCCAAGTCCACCTCTTTCAAACCAGCAGACGAGATAATAAAATTCCAGGTCCATCCAACGGACCCAACAAAGACGGCATCCATTGGGGCACAGTTGAACCCCGAAGTAGACGCCGCACTGCGCGAATTCCTTCGGGAAAATTGGGATATCTTCGCCTGGCATCCTTCAGACATGCCCGGAATCCCTCGCAGGTTGGCAGAACACAGCCTAAACATCCTAAAAGGATTCAAGCCAGTCAAACAGGCTCTTCGACGATTTTCCGAGCCCAAAAGACAGGCAATGGGAGAAGAGCTATCCAAACTATTGGAAGCCGGATTCATTAGAGATATCAAACATCCGGACTGGCTAGCAAATTTGGTGATGGTACCAAAGAAGGATAAATCCTGGTGCCTCTGTGTCAATTTTAAAGACCTCAATAAAGCTTGCCCAAAGGATCCCTTCCCTCTCCCCCGCATCGATCAAATTATCGATGCCACAGCAGGGCACGATTCGTTGTGCTTCCTGGACGCATACTCTGGCTATCATCAAATCAAGATGGCGGAAGCAGACCAAGCCGCAACGGCATTTATCACTCCATGTGGACCATTCTGCTTCAACACGATGCCCTTCGGACTCAAAAACGCCGGCGCAACATATCAGCGCATGATTCAAACATGTCTGGCCACCCAGATGGGCAAAACAGTCGAGGCATACGTAGACGACGTAGTCGTCAAAACAAAACACGTCGAAACTTTAGTAGACGATTTGAGGCTCACATTCGACAACCTCAGAGCATATTACATCAAGCTGAATCCGGAAAAATGCGTTTTCGGCATACCAGCCGGAAAGCTGCTGGGCTTCATCGTATCCGGTAGAGGAATTGAAGCAAATCCGGCCAAAATCCGAGCTCTGTCACAGTTGGATATTCCAAAAGACCTCAAACAAATACAAAAATTAACAGGATGCGTGGCAAGATTAAGCCGCTTTATCTCCCGTTTAGGAGAAAAGGCGTTGCCCCTCTATCGCCTCCTCAGGCGCACCGAACACTTCGAGTGGACGGATGCTGCCACTGCCGGACTCGAAGAAATAAAGGCCATACTGGCAACAAATCCGGTCCTGGCTGCACCCACTCTGGGCGAACCAATGTTGTTATACATCGCAGCAACACATCAAGTTGTAAGCGCAGTCCTCGTCGTCGAACGAGCGACAGAAGGGAATAAATTCCCTCTTCAAAAACCAGTGTATTATGTATCCACTGTATTAACCCCCTGCAAATCCCGTTACCCGCACTATCAGAAGATAGCATATGCGGTGTTCATGGCGTCTCGAAAGCTCCGGCACTACTTTCAAGAGTGCTCGATAACAGTGGCCTCTGAAGTACCACTCAATGACATTATAAATAACCGCGACGCAACGGGCAGGATAGCAAAATGGGCCATTGAGCTCTTACCATTCGACATCACTTACAAACCTGGACGAGCTATAAAGTCACAAGTTTTGGCTGACTTCGTCGCCGAATGGACTGAAGACGAACTCCCTAAAGAGTACGGAGCATACTCCAATTGGACTATGCATTTCGACGGCTCCAAAATGTTGGCCGGACTGGGGGCTGGCGTCATACTGACGTCCCCCACCGGAGATACAGTCCAGTATGTACTTCAAATAATGTACACGGACTCCAACAATGCAGCCGAATACGAGGCCCTGTTACATGGTCTCCGGATGGTGGTCTCCATGGGCATTCAACGCCTAGAGGTGCGCGGGGACTCAAACCTTGCAATATCCCAAATAAACGGAGACTTCGACGCCAAGGATCCGAAAATGGCAGCATATCGCAACGCTGTCCTAAAAATGTCAGCTCGATTTGAAGGACTTGAATTCCATCACATAGCCCAAGATAATAACCAAGCGGCCGACGTCCTGGCACGCATCGGTGCGAAACGTGATGCTGTCCCTCCAAATATCTTCCTGGAACGGCTCTTCAAGCCATCTGTACTATGGGAAGAGGAGCCCGGTAGCGACAAACCGGAGAAAACTGCACCAACCGGTGATTCGGCAGACGACATAACACCCTCCGCCCACGTCATAATGGCAGTAATCTCCGCGTGGACAGAACCTTTCCTAGCCTACTTACTTAGGCAGGAACTTCCCGAAGACCAAAATGAGGCCCGCTGCATAGTCCGGCGATCGAAGGCCTACAAGGTCCATGAGGGAGAACTTTATAAGAAAAGTACCACCGGAGTCCTTCAAAGGTGTATCTCCGAAGAAGAAGGGCGAAACCTCCTGGCTGAAATTCATGCCGGACTAGGCGGACACCATGCAGCAGCCCGGGCCCTTGTAGGAAAGGCATTCCGTACAGGATTTTATTGGCCGACGGCTCGGGCAGACGCACAGGACTTGGTCCAGCGATGCGTTGGTTGTCAGCTCTTTGCTAATCAGAGCCATATACCACCCACCGCCCTCAAAACCATACCCATTACCTGGCCGTTCGCGGTCTGGGGGCTTGACATGGTTGGACCCCTTAAAGGGGGAACCCACAAGAAAAAGTACCTATTGGTCATGGTGGATAAGTTCACCAAATGGATAGAGGCCAAACAGGTCAAAACGGCAGAGTCCGGACCAGTGATAGACTTTATATCAGGGGTGGTACAACGTTACGGAGTCCCCCACAGCATCATCACCGACAACGGCACGAACTTCACAGCCGACGAGGTTAAGTCATGGTGCAAAAATATGGGCATCAAGCTCGACTATGCGTCAGTCTATCACCCTCAAACCAACGGTCAAGTGGAAAGAGCAAATGGTCTAATAATGAGCGGCATTAAACCCAAACTAGTGAGGTCACTCACTAAATCCGACACACAATGGGTCGAGGAGCTCGACTCCGTACTCTCGGGGCTGCGGACAATGCCTAACCGTACTACCGGATTCACACCATTTTTTATGGTATACGGCGCAGAGGCAGTCTTGCCCTGTGACATTATTCATGACTCACCTCGAGTGCGCATGTATGAGGAAAGAGAGGCCGAGCTTGATCGGCAGGACAGCTTGGACACATTGGAGGAAGAACGTGACGTCGTGAAGGCTCGTTCCGCATTCTATCAGCAGCAGGCCCGAAGATATCAAAGCAGAGAAGTACGGGCCAAGACTTACAACGTTGGTGAACTAGTTCTACGCCTGCCGGACAAGAAAAAGGACAAGCTCAAGCCCAAATGGGAGGGCCCCTTCATTATCAATCAAGTACTGACCGGCGGAGCATACCGTCTACGAAATGCGTCGGATCACCAACTCGAGCCGAACTCATGGAACGCAGCCCGCCTCCGACGATTCTATGCCTAGCGCCGGACTAAGAGTTCGTCCCCTTCCCCCGTCCAAACTTTTACACTTCGGCTGTCTTTTGTTTCTCTTTTTATCCTTTTCACTTAAAAGCCCTTCCGGGCCTATTTTTGCATTCTTTGCATACGCATGATGTGCCATCCGCACTCATTATTCCTGGGGGCTTCTTTTACAGAAGCTCAATTATACGGGTTTTATACCCAGCACATGTGTCAAGCTTCCACATGTACCTTTTACTCGCCATTATATGCATCGATATGACTTAAGTTTTGGCCAAGCTGGGTTGCCTGGCTCCTGTGCTTACCCCTACGTTCCCGATTATTCGGCTAGGAGGTAAAGGGAGCACCTCTGCGATTATTACTGCCGGGTCAGCCGGATGTGTACCTCAGACTGGGTGAAGCCGAAAGCTAGCGTTCTTAAGGGAATATTCGGTCGGTGACTTAAAAGATGACTTTTTACCTATTTATCTATTTGCCCCCAGATGTTTTACTGCTTTCTTTGCAGTCTGGACATGCACTTTAGGGCATGCCTCCCAGGGAAAGGAACCCTTAACGGAACTATTCTCCCTGGAAGATGTTTCTTACTAACCATGTAATATAACATAACTAGTTGGGCACTTGTCTGATAAAGCACTAATGACCCCTACGCCTGGTCTCCATGCATACCACGGTTGTTTCTTAACCAAAAAGGTATTCGGACACACTCCGGACTCTAGGGTCCCGAGGTCGAAGTGAAAAGGTCGGCAAAGACAAACGATCTACAATCCGGCTAGAAGGCATTTCACATGTCACTTTACAGGATAACATACATTATCAAATTTACTGATTGTATTCCTCCTCAATCCCGTCTAACAGGCTGTCTAGTTTACAGTCCCGTTGGGAAAATTTAGCAGCCAACTCTACTTGGCTATACACTAAACTCACAGGGATCTCCTTCCCATCGGGCCCCACCGGTCCAACTTCGGCCATGTGGTTGGGATCCGCCTTCTTGTACCGCGTCTTCACCATGGCCCAAGCCTCCCTGGCACCTTGACGGCAAGCCGAAATCTTCCACAAACGGAAGCGCTGGCGCACTCCCTGCAGCTTCTCCGCAAGATCCCCGAGGCCCTCGGGTAGGGTGAGGGCTGGCCATAAAGCCTGAACGACGCCGCTCATTCCCTGCCGAACTCGTTCGAGTAGTTGCAGCAGTTCGGGAAGTTGATCACCCATTGATATGGGCATCTCCTCTATAGGATGACCCGTGAGTATACCTACAAGACATATCATGTCAAAATACTTCCTCGCCGAACTCTTCTTTTCAAAAGAGTTCGTTCAAGCACTCACTATAAATGCCGCGACGAAGCCGCTGATTCTCCTTAACGGAGCCGGACAGCTCGGCCTGAGCGCCTTTCAGCTCTTCTCCGAGCTTGGAGTTGGCAACCTGGAGCTTGTTCCTTTCTTGCTGAACCCTATTCGGCACACTCTCGCCGGCCTTTAGCTGGCGTAGCAATGCTTGCCTGTCCGGATCTTGTCCGGCGGTACCTGCAAATGTCATTATTAGACTCGCGCGCACGCCGCACAGCGCTTATATTTATTAATAAAAATGTGTTACCAGGAGGGGTCTTTCCGTCTCCTCCTGCGGCAGCAAGTGCGGCCTCAAGTTGGGCCTTCCAATCTTGCAGCTCCCGAGACAGCTGGGCGTTCTTCTCGTTAAGTGCCTGAAATTTCCAATGATCCTTAAATCAGTTAGCATAACTACTTTAAGTCTCGGGGGCTACTGGTATATACAACCATTAAAATTCCCTTACCCGTATGTCTTTCACATACTGCTCCGTGGCTCTAGTAAAACCATTTTGAGCAGCACGGAGATGCACGTCCCCTGCGTTAAAAGCATCCAATGCCTCAGGGGAAAAGCATGCTTCTTGAAATACTGTCCGGCGGCGCCTATGGTTCATGGCGCTCTCCACCTCAGATTTGGTGGCGGGCAGTCTGTCGGTATCCTCCGTTGGAGAAGGATCCGACTCGCGTCTTGCGCTTGCCTCCCCCTCCAGGCCGGGCGCTGGAGCCTGGCCGGTGTTGGTCGGATTGGCAATTCCTACGCTCGCAGTCCGGCGAGCGCTTTTTCTCCTACAAAGATCATGAGCACTCAGACGTTTCCTCAGAACGTTGCTCTAAAAATTCAAATACGAGCTATACTTTTGCGGCGACGTTTCCGTCCGCACTGCGCTCCTTTTCCGCCTGCTGGTTCGGATTGACCCCTGTTAGTCGGCCGCCGCGGGCTCGGCTTCCTGCCGTAAAGGCACTTCCTGCAAAATACCATCGTTCGCGAAGCTCAGAAATGGGCAGGGATGAGATAATGGTGTCCGGACTTCGGTCGCGGTCACCTGGGATGCCGGACTTAGCCCGGGGTAGTCCGCCGTAATGGCGACCAAAGCATTGTCTATGCTGAGTTGGTGATACACCCCGTCAATCAGCTCCACCTCGATATCCGGGTCCTCTTCGAAGGCCGGATCCGGGGATCCTTCTGGATCCTCGGGTTGTGGAGCAGGACTCACCATGTCCTCCACAGTCCAGCCTAGATCCTGCGCCGAAGACATAATGTAAGAAGCTTAAACTTCGAAAGCATGGGTTGGGCCCTTCAAGTTGTTCACTTACCCATCCTCTGGGGTTGATCATGGAAAACCCATTCAAAGGGTTCGTTCGAAGGAAATCCTCCTTCTCCCCCTTGTACAGGCTGGACAGGGTCTTCACCAGATCCTTGGTCGAATCCGGCCCTTTGCGGCCGTGCCGGGTAGCATCGTCTTCCCCGTTGAAATCCCACATGGGGTGGCCTCTGTATTGCAGTGGCTGTACCCCTCGCTTGATGCATGTCGCCATGACTCCGATCATGGTCAAGCCGGAATGAGCCATTAATCTTATTCGGCCCATCAAGTAATGGATGCTCTTGTCTTCCTCCAATCGGGGGCTCCGTGGGCGCCAGCTGAGGCGTTTCTTCAAGGGAGCAGCACTAAACTCCGGGAGGCCGATCCGAACTGGGTCTGGCAGCGGAGCGTCCCCTATATAAAACCACTCCGAGAGCCAGTCTTCGGACGCCTTCTTGGGAGTGCCGGATAGGTATCCGGTCCTGGCGATGCGCCATATTTCGGCGCCGCCCACTTGATATATGGACCCCTGGTGAGAACGGGGTACGAGGAAAAACAACCTCTTCCACAATGCGAAATGGGGCTCAATGCCCAGGAATAGCTCGCAAAGAGCTACGTAGCCCACGATATGCAGGACAGAGGCGGGCGTGAGGTGGTGGAGCTGGAGTCCGTAGAACTTCAGGAGCCCGCGGAGGAACGGATGTATTGGAAATCCGAGTCCCCTTATCAGATAAGGGACAAAACATACTCGCTCCCCCTTATTGGGGCTTGGAGTGTCCTCTGCCTGTCTCCCACCTTGATAAGTAACCAGTCCGGCCCGGACTGGGATCATGAAGGCCGGAGGGAGGAATCCCCCCGTTTGAAGCTTCACAAGCTCGTTGTGCGAAATAGAGCACCTCCTCCAATTCCCCGGCGGTGGGCTGGGAGCGCGTGAAGAAGAGCCGTGTTGACAATCCATGGTGGAATGGATTTCTAGGTCAAAGGCGCTTCGATGGAGTATTCGCGGGAGGAAGACGGTGTGGTTTGGATCTGGATTCTTGCCTTTTTTATAGGCGGGCGACTCGCACAATTGGGGGGTGAAATGCAAAAGACACCCTGGCTTTTCGCATTCGTGCGACGCGTGGAAGAGGGCCATTATTTGGCGTAGAAGCCGAGGAACACAGTATTCAAGATGAAGCCGGACACTGTTCGGCAGGTACATGGAATTTGAAGGGAGAACCCGCCTTGCAACACCGAAGACTATAAATGCGCTGGACTTATCGTCATTGAAGCCTGGTTCGGGGGCTACTGAGGGAGTCCTGGACTAGGGGGGTGTCCGGACAGCCGGACTATCAATATCCGCCGGACTCCAAGACTACGAAGATACAAGATTGAAGACTCCGTCCCGTGTCCGGATGGGACTTTCCTTGGCGTGGAAGGCAAGCTTGGCAATACGAATATGTAGATCTCCTACCATTGTAACCGACTCTGTGTAACCCTAGCCCTCTCCGGTGTCTATATAAACCGGAGGGCTTTAGTCCGTAGGACAACATACATTACAACAATCATACCATAGGCTTGCTTCTAGGGTTTAGCCTCCTTGATCTCGTGGTAGATCTACTCTTGTACTATCCATATCATCAATATTAATCAAGCAGGACGTAGGCTTTTACCTCCATCGAGAGGGCCCGAACCTGGGTAAAAACATCGTGTCCCTCGTCTCCTGTTACCATCCGCCTAGACGCACAGTTCGGGACCCCCTACCCGAGATCCGCCGGTTTTGACACCGACAGAGGGGCTCCGCCGTCGTAATCCCAGGCTGCGCCACCGGCTTGCCCGGCGCCAGCCTCATGGGGCAGCGAGGGAGGGAAGGAGAGGAGGTGACTACGCCGAAGGCGGGAGGGAGGTCGCCCCCGAGTCGCCCGAGAGCGTTGGACTCCGGGATGGAAGGAGAGAGGGTGATGTGAGGATCTCGGATCTAGTCTCTATTGAAGGAGATAGCGGAAGACAGGAGATCAGGCGGCAGCAGAGGCAGAGCTCTCTCCCGCTGCGGGGGAGGAGTGTGTCTCCCGCTGCGGGCGCCGTACGTGTATTACGGCACTTAACTAGCACAGTTTTTATTTCTGATTGGCAGTTCTGCTATGTTTAGAGAATTAACCTTGGTGCTTTGGTCGTGTGTTTTAAACGAGTTGAAAGATGTGCTCTCCTAGAGCAAGGTAAATTGTACTTTTAGTTCACATTGTTAAGAAGCAAGAATAGCATTGCTATCATGAGAGATTTTATCTTGCTCATGTTCTTTGAGTGAATGCGTTAGTCTGACAGAGACACACTGGCATATCCTTAGATATTTGTTATTGCATTTTTAGTCTGTATCTCTCCTTTCAAGGCTGGCTGTTTGATCTTTGCCGTTG